>CM073759.1:53541746-54849081 GCA_037127475.1 Arma custos | reverse complement strand
ATATTCAAAAATCTCTTCTGATGAAAAGACAACCAGCCAGTTTTGCGAGAAGACAGGCATTCAGGTAATTATATTTACTTTTTATTTACAGGAATAAATTAATAAAAATATGAATGTGATATAACACACAGTTTTTCACTAATTTATTTTATAAGGATTATCGTTCATTGATTAATGTAATTTCATTTCCTAACACAAATTTTGAAATATACAACTGTGAAATTACTATGTAATTTAGAAGTGAATAAAAGAAGACATAGGGGGAAAGAGAGCCCAGTGGTAGAGCACTGCGTTGCTATGCTGAGGAAATTATTTAATCTGTTGACAGCCGTAAATGGAACTAATGGGATCTGCAGACCCTTTTGGGGGTTACCCAGCCTCTATTAAAAGAATACCCTTAATTAGGAAAAATCTGGCAATCGAACGTGATTTCGATCAAGTCACCCACCTGCACTGTTATAGTAACACCATAGTCTCTACTATGTACTGAACCCAAGTGTGTTGTAGTGGTACTTTTTTTTAAAGAGATAAAATTATACATCAGATTAACATTAATTTAATTGCTGGGTAATAAACCAGTTTTAGAACATTTTGTGAATTAAAAAAACATGGGATTAGTTTTGACATTTTTGTGAATAGCGTGTGTAAATAATCTCCCCACTCTCTGCACGCAACAGAAAATAAACAGCATTTACTTGTTTAATAGATTTTTTTTTAGTCTTTGTTTTTAATTAAAAATGTAATAAAAATTAAGGTGTCAAACTTACTATCAGAGGTATATTTTCTAAGTTATAATTTTTAAAAATAATGTATGAATGAAGATATTATATATTCAATGCCTGTCTTGTTTCCTACATGAACGTTAATTAAGAGGATAATTCTACCAAAGCCTTACGCTACTGGTTGAGGCAACCTCAAGGAAGCTAGAGCCGCGAAAGGACTGTCGGTAAAGTTCAAAGCAACAAACTGCGTTGTACTCAATGATACACAATCTCAAGATGGAAATAGATCCTGCGATAAGTTATGTTATTTATTGTGTCTGAAAGTTTTGAAAAAAAAACAAGTGCAAAAATGTCTTTATATCAAACTGAATGATAATTGTTGACCTTGATAATATATGTGGAAGAAAGTGGTCCGGGTAGAGATCAAAGAATTTCTCATATAATAGGAGAAAACTTTATTAAGTAACCAACGTTTCGACCCACCTTGCAGGTCTTCCTCAGGGCTACATGCAAAATACAGACAATCAAGAAATGGCATAAATATATTTGTCTTTGCATCAAGCTAGATAGCAATATTTCAACCAGATATAAATAAATAAATATTTTTATTTTCTATGTATGGCTTGTTCTTATATGGTTATTTTGCACGAATAAATGTTCATAGACATATGTGTATATTTTATTCATCTTTTTAACATGTACTGGTTATTCTAAGGATTCATTTAAAAATATCAGAAAAATTACAATACAGCCATTAAATATGTATTTACTTATTTAATTAATTTCGTAGCTGGTAAGTTTATTTTATATTGTCTTGACAATTGAAAGTTTTTATTTGTTTATATAAATATATGCTCGTAACGAAATCTTCATTATTTCCACCAAGAGTTAAACGAAATGAAATAATTCATCAACTGAACAGTTAATAATATAATTTCAGGCAAGAAATATAGTTAAAATCAAAAAATGGTCAGAAAACATGAACTTCCTCAAATCTTAAAGCCTTTTCATCTTTAATTTAGAAGTGTAAAACAGTACTTCTATAATTTAGATTTAAGAAGTACGTTCAAGAAATGGAGTATGTTAAATTCTGCTTATATTGGATACATAACCTTTTAATTATTCATCCGTAACTGGCCGATGTAGCACACTAGTCGTCTTGTTCAAAAATTTCCTCATATAACAGAATTTGAAGGTATCGCACTAAATAGCAATCAATACAGTAAAATATATATATATACATGCATAACGCTAGTTTTATTTAAACTTATGAACGAGATTAAGGTAAGGTTTTTTATAATAATATTAATGTATATCGTACTAATGTATTTTTAATGTATCCAATTTAATAGTTTTACTCCATTAATAGATAATGTAACATGAACACAACACCGAGTTTGGTAGTCTTGGACGAACCTCTGTATTTGTAGATTTTTTTAAAATTTAAAGTCTATTTTAAATTTTAATATCAGAAGATGGTCTGGTGACCTTTCAAGTTGAATTTCTTATTCAACTACTACCATTGGATAGTTACTCTTCTTGCCGTTATCTCGTGCGATTATTGATCTTTCATTATATTTACTTGATGTATAATTTCGTACAGTTTTAAATTTCAATAAATAACTTTATAAATAAGTTTTAATATCCGTACCACCGTATAACATTCATAAACATTGATTCATATGTGATAACGATACATTGATATTTTCCGGTATCCCTACCCTAAAAGGTCATTACTAAAGTTGTTTATCTCTGCATTCCACAGTATAACGGTCAGCTCAGTAAATTAAAAAATCTTTCTTGTATTAAAATTGTACTTAAAACTAAAACAAAAAAAATTAATTAATTTTAATTTGATTTCTGAAATGTGGTTACAAGGAAGTCATGTGTTGTACACATGAAATACTTTTCTTTGATTAATAGTAATCACATCACGAACTCAGTTCTTCGTTTATATATAAATAGAATATTATTTTTATATCATTGCAATATAATATATTGTATAATAATGTGACAAATAATTTCTGGTATTTTATCTATATCATTAAGAAATGTTCGTAGTGTCCAAAGAAATTCGATATAAACTGGGTTTGAACGCGTAATTTATGAAATGAATTTCAACAGAAGCCAACGAATTGAGATGTGTTCATAAATTGTTATTTTTCTCTGCGTAGGTGCGACCCGGCATTTCGTAACGAAGCAGCTGCGTACAGGAAGATACTGCCTGGATTGAGTCACTTCGCAGGCTGTCGGCTGGCGTTTCCACAATGTCTCCATGCTTCCAGTCAGTTCGTGGTCCTGGAAGATCTGAAGCAAGCTGGATACGAAATGGCAGACAGGGCGAAGGGACTCGACTTGAAGCATGCAAGGCTTGCACTAGAGGTAAGCTAAAGATAAGAGGAGTGCTTTATACTAAATCTAACAAAAGACTTCAAGTTGACAATTTAAATACTGGATAAAAAGACACATTACAGATATCGATAAACAATCATAAGTTTACAGGATTTATAAAAAAGTTTACAAACATTTGCCGTCAGTATAACCTATTCAAGGAATAAATAAAAGATAAATAATCCAACTATAAAAGTTACTTAGTGAGACAAAATAAGAGAACACGATAATAACGCAACTTTTGTTTTTGTAGTAAAATATGAAAATCGTCATAGTAAAATTTTAAGTATCTTAGTTTATAAAGCCCAATCAATTTTTATAATTTTGCTTTGACCCTATTAGATTTCAAAACCGGAGATCACTGAAAATCTCACTGAAAATATATTGGTAGATTACAGTATTAATCACTTACCAAACTCTTTTACCAACACATTTCACTTACACTATTAGTGTTGGTTTGTTTGTTTGTTCTTTTAACGTCACTTAATGCTACTATGGCTAATCGAACGATGCCTATCCAGGTTTAATTAGGATAGGGATTTTTAACGAGTACCTGACATCGTACAGGCTCGGGACCCCTGTTTAACATTCCTTCCGATGGACGGCTTAACCAAGGATTTTTTACTCTCTTTGAAAAATCCTAGGGCCAGGAACCCGCAATCTAGACCACAGGTTGCCCTTATTAGTGTTGGTTACATAGTTTTAATAATGGAAGAATGGAAATTCCCGAATATTTTATCATAGATTATAATCGTAATCGATATCGATCCATTGTAAACATATGGCTCCATTGTAAACATATCCATTGTAAAAAATCGCTCCTTCAAAAAACCAACGTCAACTAAAAAAACCTAATTTTTCAATTGAGGAATTTGAAAGCTGTCTTGTCAAAATTAAAACAAAAACCTCATCATATGAGGTTTGTCGTTTCTGAATTGAAAAGCTTCAAACAATAAAATTGCTAATGTAAGGAAGAAATGGTTGGGGGTGCAGTCAATCAAAACACCTAAATAAGCGTAACTTATTTATTATGTGCCGACGTTTCGGCCTACAATGTAGGCCATCTTCAGGTCTAAGAGAGAGAAACAAACAGAAATATATAAAAACGTAGCAGTAACAAGAATATATAAAGTGGTACAAGAGTGGAAATTAAAATAGTGACTAGATATGATGAAATAGTGAATAGATATATGATAAATAAAGAATGAATATAAGAGTGGTTACAGAATATAATAAACTTAAAATAGTGATAGATAAAAATAAAATTGTAGATGATGAACAGAAATTCTATTAGTGACAGATATAATAATAAAAGAATACGAATATAAAATAGAAAAAATACATGTCAAGAAAGGATAAAATGTAAACAATAATATAAAGGGAAAGAAAAATGAGGAGGAAGATCACATTTTACCTATGTAACCCCTCATGTCTGGTATCTTATCCATATCTATAATTAAACTAGTTTTTTCTAAATCCTTCATACTCAACCCCCCTTTTTCTATATTTTAATCTTCTCATTTTGTATCTTTCCGTTTACCTCCTCATTTTTCTTTCCCTTTATATTATTGTTTACATTTTATCCTTTCTTGACATGTATTTTTTCTATTTTATATTCGTATTCTTTTATTATTATATCTGTCACTATTAGAATTTCTGTTCATCATCTACAATTTTATTTTTATCTATCACTATTTTAAGTTTATTATATTCTGTAACCACTCTTATATTCATTCTTTATTTATCATATATCTATTCACTATTTCATCATATCTAGTCACTATTTTAATTTCCACTCTTGTACCACTTTATATATTCTTGTTACTGCTACGTTTTTATATATTTCTGTTTGTTTCTCTCTCTTAGCCCTGAAGATGGCCTACATTGTAGGCCGAAACGTCGGCACATAATAAATAAGTTACGCTTATTTAGGTGTTTTGATTGACTGCACCCCCAACCATTTCTTCCTTACATTAGAAGATACAGTCGACCAATTCTTCTCTAAAATAAAATTGCTACTATAGACTTCGATATTCTTTTGAAGTATATACAAAATTAAGAACTCAAAAATGAGAATACATATATAAAACTCTATTATTATCAACTATTACTAGTTGATAGTAATGTATTCTAATCTGACAATTAGCCTAAAATAAATGAATGGATAGGAAAGAACCCCAAAGTTTTGAAATATACCCAATAGAGTGAATTTAGATTAGTCCGATCAGAATGGTCTTCATTATATTGATACAGTAGGTGTCAGTAAATAAAAAAATCAATATGCCATTTTTTTAGTTTCACAGAAAGATTCTCCCAAAATCAAATAATTACATTGAACTTTATGTTCTGATGCATGATTTTACCCGTCTGCAGATGCGCATTTCTATTATCTCTTTGGTAGCCTCTTTGGTGACTTACGGACTAAAATTTGCACGTCATCCTGCACTGGTTATAGTTAAATTTACAAATAATTCATGTTTCAGTTTTTTGATCGCAAATCTCCTTCTGTCCCATCATCCCTGGCCAATCTTCTACGATCAACAATATGTATAATAGAAAACTGTCCAGTAGCCCACAATGTTTCGGAATGACAGAACTGCATGTTTTTATATGGCTACAATTGAAGTTATAAATTGGAACAGGGTAGCTCGGTTAGTAAATCGCTGTGTTGATGATCCTTCGGTTCCCGGTTCAAACCCCGACTTTGGCAGATAAAGTATTTAATCTTTTAGCAGCCACGAATATTATCAACACTTACATTCAACTATTTATTACTAAAATATTTATACATTTTATAGTAATATAAATGAGGATATATAATTATTTGACGTTCAAAATATTACGTATTTCACTCTCGGATGTCCTGCCTTGACTGATGTCTTTCAGTTCAACGGTGTCTGATAAATAGTTGGTGTTCCTTCCCCACCCCGAAATATACTCATTGGAGGGAGGTGCCCCCTCCCAATATTCTCCCACTCTGCACCTTAAATACATCGAAACTGGACACACTTACTAAAATATTAGATATATTTATGCAATAGGCACACACATATGCACATATCAATTGTGGTATAATAGAAAATTTGATGAATCCTTTACCCACCATCAAACATCAATTTATTATTTTGTTGTCAGTTTATTATGATATTAAGCTAACAACCACCATGAGTATTGGATATGTTGTATTTATTTCTTCTGTAGCCTCTTCCTCGTTTAACTTTAGTACTGCATAGCCATCAAATTCGTATCCGATCCTTACAATCCATAGTCCTTCGTTAAATTCTCAATCTTCTGTACTTTGATACGAATTATGTCACCCATAATCACCTTAATGTCACATTTGTTGCTGATTTGTCCGAACCCGAAATAAATCTTTTTCGTGGCTAACTTCAATCTCACCCGAACCCATTACTTTCAAACCTACCTACTTCTTTAATTCCTGAAGAACTTATGTTGAGTTAGAAAAGAGATAGCCTCGTGACGCTGAATTTGTTAATTGAGTACTGCCAGTGGGTAGTTTCTGTACTTGGCTTTATCTCATGTCATAATGTATCATTCATTATATTTAGTTGTTATATTATTATAATACAGTTGTAAATTGAAATAAATAACTATTTAAAAAAAACACTGAGTATTGATCAATCACTTGATTGTATGACCTATTGAACTTTCTGTTAATCGATCTTAGGTTTTTGTTTTTTATAAAAGTAAGGCTTAGTTAAATCGAAGGCGCAATGCCGATATCGCCAATCTCTGTTTACTTCCGTCCACGGGCCACTACCTGGCCGTATTTACTACCAAACCCAAATCCGTCAGATCACAAGGTTGTTGTTTACATTGAGAAAATTTCTATGATTAGATGTTCTTTGTGGTAGTCCTGAACTATTTTAGAAATCATGTATTTTAATAGAGGAAATATATTCCTGAAAATCCAAATATTTTTTAATCGCAACAGATTAATAAACCTTGTAGAAATCTATAAGGGATCGGAGTGGCTCAGTGGTAGAGCATTGAGTTATCATGCTGGAAATCCTGGTTCAAATCTCGCTACGGGCAAGACTTTAGTCTGTTTGCTGTCGGAGATGGACCATATAGGATCTAGGACCCTCCTGGGGCTCATCCAGCCTCTATAAAATAATATAAAAATAGGGTACCCAAAATAAGGGGGGGAATCTGGCGGTTGAGTGTGACCTAGGACAAGTCCAATCCTTGCAGAGCCGTTGTCCATGAAATAGTACGGTCGCTACCATGTACTGAACCCCAGACCCGTTCACGTTTTTTTTATGATGCAATTAATAATAAACTATAAGCATGAAATAACTTTGACGATAAAAATAATAGAAAACCCTTATAACGTTATGCATTTATTGTGCATACTCTTCTTTTGTAAAGCTCCCCTTAACGTATTCTGGTAGAAATTTGGATAAAGGAACCAACCATTGAAGGCACCCATATCTTGCTTGAAATCTCTGCAGCAAAACCCTGCTAGGCAGGCATTGCTTTTCTCCTCGGATTGTGTGATTAGTTTAAAGTGGAGGCAAATATGCTAAATAATCTGAAGCATTGTTCAATTGAGACAAGTTAAATTAAGATATCATTTGGCAAGATGAAATCTATTTTGCAAGTACAAAGAAATAAACTCAATGGATCAATTAACAAAACTACGATTAAGACCGTTCTTTGAGAATCAGTATCAAACCGCATCATTCCGATGAACAAACATCACAAATAAATGTTTCACATTCACCTTCAGGTGAGATAAGGAGAAACAAAAAGGCTAACATGCCTAATGACGATTTGTTGACAGTACTAATGCGGTTTTATGAAGGCTGATAATCTGGCGTGAAAGGGTTGCGCAAAGGCGCCGTGGCACACTAATATACAAAGGGTTACAACACTCCCGGGCTATTCTAAATGGATTTATTGGGCCTCTTCTGAGGGATGATGCATCGCGCTCCTGGATCTATGAATGCGTGCTCGACAGATCCCTCCCTATAGATGCTCTTACATAAGCTAACGTGAGATCTGAGAGGTTCGGATCCGAAGACAAGGGACTCCGGTCAATTAGCCATGGGAAAGGAAGATGCCTCCCAGTTGGATAACTGTGCCTCTGGGTTAACCTAATTGCTCCCGTGTTTATTTAGCGGCTCATTAGTAGCTATGGACTAGGCCTGCGCCCGCTCGGCGATCTGCTATCGATAGATGTTCCTCAGGAAAAGGATGAAAGATCAGCTTAGTTAATTAAAAGGTAAAGCTATATATCAAGCCAACAGCACTTGTAAATGAGGTACTGAACCCAACACGGTCAAAGTGAGGACGTTGCCATGGCACATCTCTCCTCTCTTCCTTCTAGGGATTTGTTGTAATTTTTAATCTTATTTTACCCATTCACATCTATAAAAATTGAATTAATTTATGTTTTAAGTCAGCTAATATTCTTAAATAATTGTTGTGTTTTTTATTACAGTCATAGGCATACCGAAAATTTCCTCTTCGTAATTCTTTATGAATTAATGTTGATCTTTTTTGTTTATTGATTTATTTATTGACATTTAAAGCTGTATTATAACAAAACAACAAGTAAATATAATAGCAGAAATTATACATAATGGGGTGGATAAAGGCAAGTCTAGAAAACTCCCAGAGGTAATATTTAAAAAGCCACGAGGTCTTCCTTTCAGACGCTTTTGAAGATTATCAGGAATTTAAAAAACAGCTAGGTTTGGAACTAGTGGGTTTTAGTGGTAATAGAGGTTCTTGATAAGACTGGTATCGGATATACTGGGTGTCCTGAATTTAAATGGCAAAACTTCAGGAACTTATAGGGGACCGAAAAACTAAGGCAAAAAGTCCTTTAGAGATTTGTTTTTTTTTGCTTAGTTTTAGAGAAAATCGCAAAAAAAGGAACAAAACAAGGTTTGATTTTTATACTTATTTATTTACATTTATATTTATGTTATGTTCTTTTTAATGTAAATATTGCTCAAAATGTTGTCCTCTTGCACCAAGCATTACATCTAGCAGTCACTTGATAAATTGCAGCTAAACATTGTTCTGATGATATTTGGTGCACTGCATCTATGATTCGGTCTCTTAATTGCTCTCTTGAGTTGATTGACACCGAATAAACTTTCTGCTTCAAGGTTCCCCATACGAAGAAATCCATGGGTGTCATATCAGGTGATCTGGGTGGCCAAGGTACTACTCCTCCACGTCCAATCCATCGTTGTGGATAATTTATATCCAGCCAAGCTCGAGCAACTCTGCTATAATGATCTGGACATCCATCGAGTTGGAACCACATTTCAATCCACTGTTGTAAGGGAATGTCATCTAAATAATTAGAAAAGTCGTTCTCCAAAAAATGTGTAAATAATATACCATTCAATCTTCCAGGTAAAAAATATGGTCCCACCAGTAATCCGTTCTAATCTCTCTAATAGCTCTGGGATTTTCAAGAGCCCATACATGATAATTTCTTTGATTAACAATTCCTCCTCTTGTAAAGGTAGCTTCATAGGTCCATATAATTTTTAATGGAAATAAATTATCATCGCGAATTTTTTCAAGAAACCAGTTACTAAAATTCAATCTCTTGACATAATCTTGAGGTAATAAATTCTGAACTTCTTGAAGATGGTATGGGTAGCGATTATCACCTTTCAAAGTTCGCCATATTGCTTGCCGTGATATTGCTAACGCAGTAGATGCTCTTCGGATGCTAGTCTCAGGATTATTATCGAAGTGGTGTTGGACATAATTTCTTCTCCGATAATCTGCTCTTACTGCTGCCTGGAATTGGTCGCCTCCATGACGTATTAAGAATGACCCAGTCTCTCGTAGTCTATTAAAAGTTAACTAAAAGACTTGTTGATTAGGCACTCTTCTATTAGGAAATTGGCGCGCATACTCCCGCACCGCTTCTAAAGCATTACCGTTACAGAAACCATACACAAAAATCATATCAGCGTATTCAACATTAGAATATGTATGCGGTATTGTGGCTGATGCTATTCACACAAAAATATCTGAGTAACTGACTGAAGACTGATTTAGGAATTATAATCCTAGAAGGAAGCCAAAATGTAAACAAATAAAAGAATGTAAAGGATAACATTAAGTGTTTACATATCTCACTGCCTAGCCTGACGAACTTTGAAATCGCTACCTGTAACATTTTTGTTTTGTTTCTTTTTTTGCGATTTTGTCTAAAACTAAGCAAAAACGAGCAAATCTCTAAAGGACTTTTTGTCTTAGTTTTTCGGTCCCCTATAAGTTCCTGAAGTTTTGCCATTTAAATTCGGGACACCCTGTATATTTAATATCAATATTTTTTCCTTAACCAAGTGTTTATTAACTTAAATTATTATTATAAATTATTAACTCAATAAATTATTATAGCTGGTATAATTCTGAATCCCAACTGTCAATTATACGTTTCTTTAATTAACAACAATAAGCACTAATCAGTGACCTATGTTATTAACACTGCGTACATAACGCGGTACTTTCACAGTTCAACATTGAACTAGGTAACATAATACTACATTAAATAGTATATTGAACGCTAACTTAACCTAACAAACTATTAATATAATAAACGAATTACTTCGTTACTATTTATAAACACTTTTGTACGTATGTGTGTTTGTGTGTATTTGATTCGCATTAAATTTAATAAATAATTATTTTTTTGGATATTCTGCGACACAAGTTTTAAATGAATGCCGCTTATCTTTTAAGTTTACTGTCCAACTACTTAATAACTGGTGGCTTAAGCTTTCTTAATCATATAAATTTTTTCCTTCTTCTATAAAATATACAAATGAAACAAAATTACGGAATCAGATAAATATTTACTTAAAGCATTAGGTTATTAAACCTTGTTGCATAATAAACTCTTTGGTCAAGATTTCCCTATGCACTGCTCAAAATTAAATCTTCTATACAATATAATATCAATCCAAGCTTGTCAATCAATATCGGTTTATAAGAGCTTTGCTTAAGCAGAAAAGCTATACACGGAAGTTGAACTCATCCTACTGGACATCAACGTATTCCAGTCGCGGTTCGATGCCTGAGATTTCAGTCTCAAGTTTCCAAAGTCGTTACTCAGGTTTGACAAGGGTCTAACTGTTTTTAACGACCACGGTTTTGAGAAATACGGCTTCAAAGTCACAATTCACTATAATGGATTATTTCATTTCTACATTGCAGTTTTTTGTATCTTTTGCACTTTTTTATGACATAGCCATACTCCAAATGGGGGTACCTGTGGTCTAGTGGTTAGCATAAGAATATACTTTGTATACGATCGCGGGTTCGCAGCCCGGCAGGTGGCCTTGGGATTTATTTAAGGGAGTAAATCCTTATGGTCCTTGGTTTGGCGTCTTTCGGTAGAGACGTAAAATTGTACAATGTCAGGAACACGTTAAAAACCCTATCCATGGATTCTATGCAGCATCGTCCGATCCATATCAGCATGAAGGGACGTTAATTGAATAAGCAAACAAACATGCGTCAGGGACGATCTGTGGTCTAATGATTAGCATAACAAACTACTAAGCCCAAGATCGCGGGATCGTACCCCGGCAGGTGGCCCTAGGATTTTTCAAAGGGAGTAAAAAATCCTTGGTTATACCGTCCTTCGGAAGGTTACGTTAAACGGAAGACGTTAAACGGGGGTCCCGAGCCTGTACGATGTCAGGGACTCGTTAAAAATCACTATCCTAACTAAGCGTGGGTAGACAAAATTTAGAGCTCCCAATGTAGCATCGTCCGATTAGCCCTAGCAGCATAAAGTGACGTTAAATGAACAAACATACGTCAAACCATTGAAAGATTATATTAATTTTTATGTATTATTCGCTATCTTCAAGCATATAGAAGTTTAAGTTTTAATTTTAGATCACAGTGTCGTTAATTATTATGCTATCAACTACTACTAACTTTAAGGAAAGTAATCAACATTCAACAATTTTAGCTCAATTTCAATTTTCTGAGATTTATTAGTACATTTATAGGAACAGTGTATCAATCGAAACCCTCAGTGACAATTTTACAAATCATTAATGGATTACTTCGAACATGTATATGTATTTATATGAAGCATTACTACAAAAAAATTCTTTTCCTTTATGATATATATTTATGATATTTTCTGGTAAATAAAATATTTCTAATGCATTCTTTTTAATATTTGGTTCTAGTTATATTAAAATTACCTGATGTAACGTTTTATGGCTCATAACAAAGTCGGACCGAATTTAATAATGCGATATGAATGAATGATCCAGCCTTATAACTAAGCAATTTTGAAGTTACTAAAATCATTCAAATACTTATCTTAGACCTCTTTTGAGGGAGCAGGGTAGCCGAGTGCAGAGGGCTGAGTTGCTGTGATGAAGGCGCCGGGTTCTAGTTCGGCTGTGGCGGATAAATTATTTAAAAGTTTATTGGATATGTAAAAACCTCAGAATGTTCTGCACTCGCCCAGCCTTTATAAAGATGGTACTCTTAAATTGGAGAAAAACCTAGCGCTTGAGCGTGCCTTCGGGAAAGTCAACACGCATCACAACCGTTGTCTAATAAACCGTGCAGAATGAACCATGTATTTGAAAATTCTTTATGTAAAAAGATATAAAATTAAATTTAGCATCTACGTTAGATTTTAGGGTTTCCTTTTATTCACTTGTTCCAGGAGTCCAGGATGGTCCAGGAGAGTTGAATAAAAATCTATATTAGGCGTTGCTTTCTCTATTGCGTTATGAGCATTGTCAACTTCCCAGACGTATGAATGCCCTGGCACAGAACATTTCATTGTCACTTTTGTCATATATGGGTCTCTCTCTAAAAGATCCACCATAACATTTGTGATAATAGAATTTCGCTTCTGAGGAACGCATAACACAGGCAACTTATTAGATACGCTCAGCCACTATGGCCTCCATTCCAGTATTAATACACTTGCTGATTACTTCTTAATGCGTTTTTCTGAAAGAAATAGGAAAAAAATTCAGGTATGTCGATGTCTATTGTACAGATATTGCATGCATATGCTCCATAAAAAGCTGTTGCGAAATCTAAACACATATTTGACCAAGGCTAACTAACATCTTTGATCCAGTATCTAGCTTACTCCATTTCTAACATACTGCTCAATCGCAGATTTAGGTCATAGCCTTAAATGTAGGACAAAATATATGTTAAATTTGATGTAGTTACGTCGTTTGTTGATGTTTCAAAGGCGGTGAGGTAATCATTATCTTCACTGAAGCATAATGACAACGTACGTGCGTTTCTGATCATTTGACTTCTGACCTCGTCTCTCGTAGCGCTTTCTACCTATCGCTCGCACGATGTTATTTTCGGAATGTCGAAAAGTAGCTGATTTGGTTATCAGAACCTTGTAGTTGCATAAGGCAGTATGATGTATGACTTATTTTGCCTCTTAGAGACGTAAATTATTCATAATTCCTTTTGTTTCGTACAACATCTTCCCGAATTCTTTAACAAAAGTAATGTTTAATCCTTTAATAATTTTCTAAATATCGAAGAAAGAGTATGTCGATATTTCAATTCATTTTTACTAGTTTCATTATTACGGTTTCGAAACACTGCTAATTCATTAATAATAAGGTTTTTCGTTGTATTTTCCGAAAAATAACCAGGCCTAAGGAGCTTTTCCAGGCTATTCTATATTTAAGCCTACATAGCGCTGTCGTTATTTTATAAACAAAATATGGTGATCCAAGGCGTTAGTAGATGAAATGACAAAAAAAAATTAATACCATAAGCAATATTCCACACAATTGGTAACCATACTACAACTCTACCAAATAACTACACTGAAGTACGGACAAAAACAAGTACGTGCCACACTCTAAATAATCTTAATTTCTAATGAAATAGGTACTTGGTGGAAAACCTTGGCACCATTGTTCATCACAAATTGAAATGTCTCCCAACTGTCAAGCATAACTAATTATGAACATTTTAGTTTCTTGTGGTAATTTAGAATAAAAACTGGAGTGGGTATCTTTAAGTTAATACTATCAACTTTCTTAACGGTTCCAGCTATATAAAACCATTATCAGTTGTAAGTACTTATGAAGTACAGTATCCATCCTGGTCAAAATATTGTAAAAAATAGCAATCCAGGAGAATTGCAGAATCTTGGGCGAGGAAGAGTTAAATGGTGTCTTTCCTAGAACGATACATAAGCTGGAAGGTGTCCTTCTTAGAACCTAGATCAGCACAATCATTCCTATTTATTCCCCTCCTCTAATAGATGTAGATCATTACATTAGAATTATCTTTAGTTAGCGATTAGGCTAATTACTGTATCTCTGTCATTTTTCATTAAAGTTCTTTTTAAAAAGTGATTTAGAGTTGGAGATTATTTAATTATATATATATATATATATATATATATATATATATATATATATATATATATATATATATATATATATTAGCCATTTAATACATTAATTTTACTCTATCGAATTATAAATAATTCTAGAAATGGTAGGAACATTCTTTCGGTACCCACCAGAATCCTTTCTGATACTTTTGATAGGCCTAGGATTTTTCTCATTCTGAACGACATAATAAATATTGAGGATCTGCGAGGAAGTTGTTAATGACACAAATTCGTGACTTAAGATAGTTCACTTTTATATTAGATAATCATCATCTCTCTTTTCAGTTCCCTCTCAATCATTATAAAATAGTACAAACTCACTGTTAATTATATAAACCAAATTCTACTAAATATTATTATTTTTAAAGGATACTAGATTTTTTTTTCTCCTAACATCTCAGTTCCATACATACATATTTTATTTATTTTTTTTATTATGATTAAACTTCATGTTTAAAGCAAGAATTTACGAAATGTGAAGATTCTGAAATAATTTTTAGATCTGGAATTTGTCACCATTTCCTTCTTTTATGGCAATTTCTCTTAGACTAAATAGGGATTGGAAATGTGAACCATTTTTTTGGCTGCCGCATGAAGTAGAAAAATATTAGTTGCAATGTTTACTTCTATTTGAATAAGGATCTGTTACAAATAAGTACAGACAGGCGAATTCTTAAAAATTAAATCCGCCCACTTGTTTTAATTAGAAAAAATATTTATTACTAACATAGATAAATTGTTTTATATAAAAATTATTTTACACACACACACACACATAATAAGCATAACAAATTTTAAATATCATATTTATGGGCACTTTGGACAATGAAATTTGAACGTTCGAAGAATTATAAGAAAATAATTACAGTTAATGCAGAAAACATTACAGATTTTTTTTTCATTCCTCAATCAACTATTTGATAAGTATGTAAAGTTGAGCAAAGTCAGCTATAGTAAAATCTATTATATTATCTCAGATATAATGAATTTAATTTTAGATAAGTGAATAGAACTTTAAAGAAATGTATTTACGTTATAGATACCTTGAAAAGCCTTCTTTTAGTAGTGAAAATGTACAATGTCATTGAAACTGCTCAAAATGTTCAAACGGTTTTAATAGACATTAAATTTTACTTATTTCTCATGAAACTAAATATTTAGGTTTTCATAAAAAAATAAAAAGTGAAGTTTTGGGTTTTCGAGCATTCTAGAACTAAGTAATATGTCGAGCCCTGGTTATTACAGTAGTAATTTTACCTGTTATACAAATATAATATGATAATATGACAAAGATGAAATACAATTACATCAATGCCTTTAAAAATTGATTCGTTATTATTACTGTTATTATCATGATTTGCCCCTCCCCCAATAATTTTTTTTTCGTACGTAATTAATGATAATTCTGGGCGTCCTGCTAGAAAGACTGAAGACACACCATACGTAATGCCGAGGCCTACCAGTACTGTATGCTATACCATTAAAGAAGACTAAAGACGAAACCAGAACGACTTTACTGGAGGGAAGTAGTTTGCGGTGAGTCTATGGGAATGTCGAAAATTATTGTTTCTCGGCCAACGAAAGTCTGTTATATAATATTGTAAAAGCTTTTTCCATCCATTCACATCAGCTTTACAATAATCTCAGGACGAATTAATGCTTCAAACTTTATATTATTTTAATATAAAATATGTTTTAATTACTTAAGTGAAATTCAATGTAAAAAAAAATATCACAGCTGGAATTCTTCCAATAATTTCCTAATTGTCCATTTTACATTTTTCTTTTTCCAGCAGAAAATTAATATTTAAGTCATGTTGCTGATCAGGAGCTGACAGTAACAATTGAAGGAGTGGGAAATAAATTTGTCTCCCTTCAATACTAATTTATTTCACAACAGTATTTTAGGGAATATATTTCAGATTCAATGTTATTAGATGATAATTTTAATATAATAATATAACATAGACGTAAAAAAGATTATTTTCATTAACCTAAACTTTTTCCTTTACCCCTCCTCCACTTACACTTGATATGAAAAACCAATAAACCTTAAACATCACAAAATTGACGGTCACCTGTGGTCTAGTGGTTAGCGTAACAAACTACTAAACCCAAGATCGTGGGTTCGTAGCCCGGCAGGTGGCCCTAGGATTTTTTTAAGGGAATAAAAAATCCTTAGTTACGCCGTCCTTCGGAAGGGGCGTTAAACGGGGGTCCCGAGCCTGTACGACGTCAGGTACTCGTTAAAAATCCCTATCCTAATTAAACCTGGATAAGCAAAATTTAGAAAAAGGTTCCAGTCAACTGGTTCCCTACTAAATGATGGCGGAGGAAGTTTAGGTATAGGGACTATAGAAAGGGTAAGGATCAAAGGACTGTGATCTGAGGACAGTTCGTCAAGGCGTTCTATGGAATAGTTTAGGGGGCATAAGCCAGCGTGGAGGAAAAATAAGCGGTTCTAAATGACGTTTAAAAAACAAATACATTTTTGAAAAATTAATACCGAGAATTTAATTAATCAGTTACAATCATTAAGGAAAAATATTATTTGAAGATAATCATGTGATTGTAATATTCGTAATTAATTTACATTGTTAAACTATCGTGAATATCAATATTTTTAAATTGTTTTAATCTATAAAATGTTATGCTAACTGTTATCAAGAATACATTATTAGCTTTTCCACATCCTTAAGCATCGTTTGTTTCATAAATTTTTGATTTAACAATGATTAAATTGCATGCAGATACTAATAAAATACAATTAATTAATATCATTATTATAATTATTTTATTACTCTACTGCCTTACGAATACCATTAACAATTGAAGGAGTGGGAAATAAATTTGTCTCCCTTCAATACTAATTTATTTCACAACAGTATTTTAGGGAATATATTTCAGATTCAATGTTATTAGATGATAATTTTAATATAATAATATAACATAGACGTAAAAAAGATTATTTTCATTAACCTAAACTTTTTCCTTTACCCCTCCTCCACTTACACTTGATATGAAAAACCAATAAACCTTAAACATCACAAAATTGACGGTCACCTGTGGTCTAGTGGTTAGCGTAACAAACTACTAAACCCAAGATCGTGGGTTCGTAGCCCGGCAGGTGGCCCTAGGATTTTTTTAAGGGAATAAAAAATCCTTAGTTACGCCGTCCTTCGGAAGGGGCGTTAAACGGGGGTCCCGAGCCTGTACGACGTCAGGTACTCGTTAAAAATCCCTATCCTAATTAAACCTGGATAAGCAAAATTTAGAAAAAGGTTCCAGTCAACTGGTTCCCTACTAAATGATGGCGGAGGAAGTTTAGGTATAGGGACTATAGAAAGGGTAAGGATCAAAGGACTGTGATCTGAGGACAGTTCGTCAAGGCGTTCTATGGAATAGTTTAGGGGGCATAAGCCAGCGTGGAGGAAAAATAAGCGGTTCTAAATGACGTTTAAAAAACAAATACATTTTTGAAAAATTAATACCGAGAATTTAATTAATCAGTTACAATCATTAAGGAAAAATATTATTTGAAGATAATCATGTGATTGTAATATTCGTAATTAATTTACATTGTTAAACTATCGTGAATATCAATATTTTTAAATTGTTTTAATCTATAAAATGTTATGCTAACTGTTATCAAGAATACATTATTAGCTTTTCCACATCCTTAAGCATCGTTTGTTTCATAAATTTTTGATTTAACAATGATTAAATTGCATGCAGATACTAATAAAATACAATTAATTAATATCATTATTATAATTATTTTATTACTCTACTGCCTTACGAATACCATTCCTTTAATTAATTTGTATTATTCGACGATAATTCTCCATAATTATTTCCTCTGTTTTTACATTTACCTGAAAGATTCCCCATTTTTATTATAATTTTTTATCACCCATATATAGATGCTTATATACGTATTTCTATTCTTTACTACGTATTATTTTAATTTGAATGAATCTTGTATATTTCGCCCTCAAGAAGACCTGCAATGTGGGTCCAAACGTAGGCTTTAAAAATTGAACAGTCTCCTTACTAAACAAAATTTTTCCTGATCTCCACCCGGACAACTTTCTTCCTTTGATAAATTTGTATATAACCATCCGTTTTGGATATTATACTAGAATGCAGTGTTCAATTTTTATGAGAAAAAAAAGATAGCTAGACTGTATGCTATATAGTGATAGGGTTATTGATAGGCTGGTAATGACTGAAACATTTTATTATGAAGCTCAAGTTCGGTTTATAAATACAGTACGCTTTTTTATTCAGTGATGTTAAGCCAAAATAAAACGTTTCTTTTAATGTTTTCTTAAAATTTAAAAGTGTCTGAGAAAAAAATAGTCCGGGTGGAGGTACAAAAAATTATCTTAAGTAGGGAGAGCTGTTTATTGGAAAGCCAACGTTCCGATCCACATTGCAGGTCTTCTTCTGGGCTTGTGATGGAGTCAAATGTCTATGATTTAACTCGAACACTGTTTAATGCCATTTTCGTTTCACGGTTAAATGACCATTTTCTTCCTTATATATATAAGCCCAATCGTTATTATCCAAGTTTCAGGGTTTATATTTTCAAATATTTGAAAAACATAATTAGGGTTTACAAAAGTAAAACAAGAATATCTTATTATTTATTATTATTATTATTTTTATTATTTGCTGATTGTTTTATTTGCTACAGGAACTGGGAAGATTCCACGGGACCTCATTAGCATTGAAGCACGTGGATCCGACATCCTTCAGCAGCCTTAAGTCCGCCGTGCAAGAGCTTGTCTTCGTGCCCGAGGCCGTGCCCGTCTTCGGCGCTTCCCTCGAGAACTCGCTGCGGATGGCCCTAATGGGGCTAGAGGTGAGGTCCTCATCTGGTCGGTCACGGAGGTACCATCTCCATGTCGTCTATAAGTATCTTTGTTAACGGCTGTCAAGATAGGGGATACCATATGTGTTCTGATCATATGCCTTGGGTTTGTTAACGGATCGGAGTAATTACTAAGATTACTGTAAATGATGCAATAAGGAATAGTTAAGATATAAGATAATTTGTATGACTTCAAATGGATTACAACAACCATAAATCACATGTATCCATGTGGGAAGGAACCATTCAAGAACCAAGAAACACCACCATTCTAATGCATTCATATGTTTATGAAATTTTCTTAATGGTGTATTGAACTTAATATGAGAACCTTTACTAACGTATTTTAGATTTACAGTTTCTATAAATTGGCACGTGCAATTCAGGTAGTATATACTCAATCCAAACTGAGAGGAACTAGTCCGACAAGTGCACAAACCCATTTCTACTACTTTTTATTCGCAGTCGCGTGCTAAAGAGAGTGAGTGGTTTACAGTTCATTTTTTTTTTTAAACTGTACCACTACAACCCGTGAACGGTTCTGTGGTTCAGTATATGGTAGATACTGTTTCATGGAACACGGTTTTCAGGGAGGTGATTTGTCCTAGATGAAGCTCAACCGCCAGATTCCCCTCCCTCCCCTCCTTATTGGGGGCGAGCCCTTAGAGGATCCTAGATCCCATATGATAAATCTCCTGCTGATAAAAAAATAAATAAAAGTCTTGCCATCACCGGTATTTGAACCATTTTTCGTAGCCACCTTGAATAAAATATTAACCAATCCAGGAAAGAGTCGAACACACCCCTTTCCAAATCGGACACACTAGGACCTTTCACAGAGTATGTATACAAATAATCACAGCGATATTCCTGCATGATGTTCCGTCAACTAATTATAGAGAAGTTTATTTCATACTGAATACATGATGCATTTAATAATTCTATAAAATACTATAAACACGAAAATATTTTTGACCTCTGATTTAGAAAAAAAAATATTTTCAGAGAAATTATTCTTTGTCAGGCGTTAAATCAAGTTAGGTATATAGCAATTTAGAAAAATGCCCAAGGAATGAATCATTTACAGAATTCATGCCACCTGAAAGGTTTTTTTTCATTGAACCTGGCCCTGAGGAAGGATTTGAGTTGAGAGTTCAGGGGCAAGAGTAATTACACGCCTCACGAAAAAAAGTTTTTTAGTATCTGTTCTATATTATAAAATCCTGGCGAGTTGAGCAACAAAAACGAGAACAAATTATACAGTTTGTTTGGATAACAGATCATTTTGATTTATCTATCAGGGAGTGCAGTCAATACATTTTAAAAAATAAGATAAAATATTTCGTGTAATTTATTGACAGTACCCGTTGACTATTTTATATTCTTCTTAGCATTATTGAGTCATACATTTCCATTTCAATATCTAATTTATCGTTAAAACAGAATACACCCAGATATCGTGATAATTGTACTACTTATTATCACGATTTAAAGAATTCGTTTGTTTTTTTCATCAATTTTAATAAAACAGAAAAATAAAAATGATGATACTATAGTTTTTCGAAATTAGCAATTTCAATGAATGCCTATTACAAGCCTCAAGAATGATCCTGAGCTTACACAACTTTAAGAGCCGAAATTTATTTTATAACGCATGGTGGAATTTCGAAATAAAAATAAAATAAATGAACAAAACTTTAGTGGTTTCTGGTTTAGACCGTGTTGTTAAATGATGTAACACAACTAGCACGGTCTAAACCAGAAGCCGCTAATGTTTTGTGTATAAATAGTGGCCGTGGAAACTTGAAAGAGTATTTAAAATAAATGAAATATAAAAACTATTGTAATCGAAGGGTAATTGCGAAAACCCTTACATATCTCCACTGAGATGAATACATGATAAAAAATATACTGTAGCATTTAGAAATACTATCAATTTATAAATTTCTTATATTTTTATTTTTGTTAGTCTAAAAATTGTTGAGGAATTGCGTATAAAAGGACACCTTAGATATATGTAAGATACCAAGATACATAAAAAGATATATTCGATCATACGACTGAAATAATTCGCATAAGATCATTGATCTGGCTTACAGAAAAAATCACTAATATGGTTTAACACTAACACAAAGTGGCTCCAAAAACCATCGAAGACAAACATTCTCAATATCTTGACTTATCCATTTGTAATTTAATTTTAGAAAACAAGGCAGCATATTAAAGCCCCATTTTTTTAGGTATACAAAGCAGCAGGAGAGACCGTCATACAAGAAGCTGTCCACAAAATGCAGATATTAAGAGGTTCGGTGTTCCAAAGAATGCTGTATCTGCTAAAACCCAAGGAACCACTGTCTGTCATATGCCATGGTGATTTCTACATAAACAACATGCTCTTCAGGTATTGTACGATATCGATATGTTAGTTATGACATTGATGCGTTGTTTGTCAGATAGAGGTACCCCCATTAATTATTTATATTTGGGTGTTGTTGAAACTTTGAAGTTTCAATAGTTAACAAGTTATGGAAAAAGTTGAGCGATGAGAAATCATACGGAAGTCCGTGGAGTCGGATTACTAGGTTTCAAATAAAAAAAATATAAAAATAAATAAAAAAATGTGTGCACCACGAATATAATTTTTTTGTCTCCAAAATGAAAAAATTAAAAGCAAATCCAATTACACCTACAGGTTCGCCTTCTTTGATATCCACGAAATTATTGTAATTTAAAAGTTTGTGTTTCGTGCCTTCTTGTATAACAAATAAAATGTTTTGGACCTCTACATGTAATAAGATATGCAGACTCATAAGCGCCATTTCTTCTGCCCGCTCTTAAATCTTTCCAAACCTTCCTATTGGATTTTAATCACATAGCAAACAGAAAATAAGAACGAAGGAAAATGTATATTTTCCATAAAATTAAACCAATTCATTGAATCAAAATTGAGAGTTCTCACAAGTATAAAGAAAATATGAAGATTAGATCATTATACATTTACATTTGCTTTCGCGATTGAACTTGGTTTTTGTCCAATGAAATTTTTAAAAAGTCGAATAATAAAACCGAATAATTATTTTCGGTCACCGACCGATTTTAAGCCCCTTTAAATGTACCGATATAATGGAGTTAAATGTGATGAAATGGCTAAAATGGATACTTTTATTCAATGAATGAATCGTGCAAGGATCTTGGAATCAAACATAATTTAGATAATAACTCTACAGTGCACTTTATAGCGCCTATATTTTATTTTATGCAATGGAATTTGTTACGTATCAAACGGAAGAGGGGTCCCGAAATTTACCTTTAGGAGGCTTTTTAAGTTATAAAATCTCACCCATGAATTAAGTTGTAAAAGAGAAAAGAAACATCAATTTATGGGTTCAAAAAGGAAAATCCTTTTAGGAATATGGGTTCCTAAGGAATATCTTAGGTGAGGAGAGGCCTGTTAGAGTAAGGTAGATTCAATAGTTATATCCAGTTTGCACACTTTGCTTCAATAATAAAAATAAAGTCTTTATTTATTCTGGGACAAGTCCCTTCAGAATAATAATACAAAAATAAAACATGAATTGCAATATCATAAAGAAGAAAACAATCATAATTTAATTAATAAATCAAAAAAAAAATTACGAGATAGCTCCCAATAACAAATTAAAAGAAATAAAAACATATAAATAAGATAACAATAATTAGAAATAAAGAAAACAATAAATTTTTACATATAAACAAATTTTATAAAAAACAAAACAACCAAAAACTATGAAAGAAAAAAACAAACCATAAACACATATAATAACTTATTTTAAAAAGATGTAACTGGATTTGTGAACACCCAAATTAGTAGAATATTCATTAAAACGCATTTTTATACAGCTATTAAAAACAAATCAATTATAACACTGAACAACTATGTTCGATTTTTGGGGTATTGTAAGGACATGAGGTGATTAAACATCTAGGATATAAGGTAGAAAGATTATCTGAACGACGTGTCGCGACGAATGGAAAAAGGTAAAGAATTCCATTGGGACGAGAAGGAAAGAATAAGGGAAGCTTTGTCGAAACCTGCTATTCGGTGGCATGATTTAGTTAAATCTGAGATACGAGAAAGGATTTGAAATGAAGGAGATTGGAAATGTAAGATAACTTGGTAAAAAGGATGCAAGGAATTATGTTTATTATTTTACGGATACATACTTTAAGTATATACAATTATCATATTTCCGTAAGGTTACCTAAATACTATGAAGTAATTTCCTAAGTGCACAAGTACTACAAAATTGACTTGTTTCAGGTACGAAAATAGCGATGAGCCGGAGAGCGTGATGTTCGTGGACTTGCAGGTGTGCAGGTACGCCTCCCTGGCGACGGATATCCTCTACTTCCTCTACTCCAGCCTCCAGCCGGGGGTGGTCTCCATCTACCATGACGATCTCATCGAGGTCTACCAGGCCGCCCTCAACGCTGAGATCACAAGGCTAGCTCCTGGAGCTTGCGAAGTTAGTCGCCAGCATTGTCATATTCATAAACCTAACTAATCACACAGTCCAGTTTCATTCAACTAGGACACAATGAGACATATATGGGCCAAGGGGACAGACAGGTTTTTCATTTATAATCCTCGAACACGCGAAATCTGAAATGATAGATCATATGATGATCGGAACTGATAGATAGTAATTTCATTTTGAAAGAATCGAACATCCGATTACACATGGCTTAACCATAGTAATTTAAAAATATACACGTTAGCCCGAAGTCGTGAAATAGACACGTACCTAAGTATTTTTTTACTAGTGCCTAAATCAAGTAAAATACACAACCTGTCGTTTACTGCAAAAATTTTTAAGCTAGTCATTTAATAGAAAATTTACTGTCCAAAATGCAACCTCGACCTAAATCGACTGAAATACAGACACAAAACTATGCTTAAGGCTCAGTTTAATGTACATAGCCTAATAAACATTGATAATGATCATTCATAATTATCATACAATATAATATGCATTTAACAGCTTAACAACGTTTAAATGGATGATATTTGAATCTTCTCTAATATTTTCACATGGCTCCATAGCAAAAAAAAAATATTACTAATGAATTTAAAAAAAAAACCTCATATACAATTGTCTCAGTTTTAAATCGAAAATTTAAAAATTATATAAGACTAGAAAAATAAAACTATTTGTTTCTTAGTACGTATATCAACATCATTTTGCATATATTAAACAAATTAGCAATGTGATTTCGACTGATTTTCTCAAAAAAAAATGTAACTGTATTGGGGGAAGTAGACCTTGGCTTGAAATGGAGTTGTAATATAAACATATTTATTTACTTTTCGAGCCAATGCCTGACTCAGCCCCTTATTCACTACAAAAATAATACTTTTTGATTTTTCTTCATGGCGTACATTAAACTCATTCAGAAGAAAATTTGACTTAACCACACCTCTTAATAACACCGGAGCTGTATACTTATAATATCAATTAAAAATTTAAGATACAATTGAACATTTATTTCTGGTGCTGTTTTAATTACAGTTTTATGTCTTTCATTATAATTTAAAATTATATAGAAAAATACAGAACAGTGATTTATTAAAAATTTACTGTTTTCAATGAATGTATAATAAATAACTGGTTTGATTACTAATTACATTGTATAATGTGATTACATCTTACAGTGCACATACAATTGATTTAACACAATTGTTTATACATTTCTAAGGATATTAATTCCTCAATTATTCTGATAATACAGCATGTTGAGGAGAGATTTTTGCTTCCCAATTAAAATATAATTTTGAAGCTTATTTAATTTATTTCTATTTATATGAAATCACTTCCTCTCTTAAAATGCACATGGTGCAGTAAAAGAGATACCATGTATCATTATTAATATTTTATGTTCAAAAATTAATAAAAGCCAAGGGGTTAAGAAAGAAAAAAAAATGAAATCGTTGAATATATATATTAAACATATATAAATATATATTAAATATATATAAATATTTTCTAAACTGATTAATTATGCTCTTCAGGTTTCTATGAAGCAGATTCAAGACGAAATCGAAAACCATGCTCTCTACGGTCTCATCATGGCATTCCTCATATTACCAGCAGTAACTGCCTTACCTGGAGCAACTCTTAATCTCGACAAAGTAAGCTTATATTTTATACTTTATTGATTGGAATTTAAAATTAATTACATAATATTTCAAATAATCATAGTTCAACATGGGATCACAATTCATACTACGAAACTAATTATATGAATAAACTTCAAACAAAGTTCGTTGTTGCATTATAAAGAACCTTGTGTTAGATTTTTCTTTAAAAGGAGAGGATAAATTTATGCTTTTTGAGACTATTATAATTTGTTTGTAATTGAAATAATTTATTTTTTTCTAAATATTGTAATTAATGGGCTAGTATTTTTTTCTTACGTAACTAAAACTACTTAATAATAAAAAACAAACCATAATTTTTGTTATAATGTAAAAATTAAGTTAAAGGCATTTTATTAATAAATAGTTGTTTTTTGTTTAATAAATAAATATTTTAAATTTAATTAAATATTTATGTTATTAACATTTTTTTTTAATAATTGGAACTTATGGCTCAATACTGAGAAAAACATTTTTTCATAACCAGCATTCCTTCGATAGGCAGGAAGTTAACAAAAGCAAAATAATAATAAAAAAATAAAAAATGATTATTTCTAGTTCATATCATTGATACAAGCTATTTAACTATCTAAAATACAATAAAATATTCAAACAATCACAAAAAAACTTTCTTTCCGAACGCTAATGACTACAATAGCGTTTAACATATATTTTTTATTATTACTAATCTTGAGAGTCAGGATAAGAAAAACAGAAAACATTCAAAAAGGTCTTTGTGTGGAAGATAATGGTCCGGGTTGAGGTCAATGAATTTCTCTTAGAATTGAAGAAATGTTTATTAAGTTGCCAACGTTTCGACTTATTATACAGGTCTTCTTCAGGGCTGTATGCAAAATACAGACTATTGAGAATTAAAAAATTGCTAATCATGGTAAATATAAATAATAAAAGCGTGGTAAATAAATACAGGCAATTGGAAATTAAAATAAAAAGTAGTAAAAAATTGCTCAGCATGGTGAATATAAAGGTTAAAATGTATGAGTGTATAGTATTAATAACCAAGTGACAGGAAGGTAGTAAAATACATAATAAATAATAAAATAAGAATAAAACTGCATAGTAGGTCGGTCGAAACGTTGGCTACTTAATAAACATTTCTCCAATTCTAAGAGAAATTCATTGACCCGGGCCATTTTCTTCCACATATATTATCAAGGTCAACTATTATCATTCAAGAAAAATAGTTTTGTGTTTCTATTATTATTTAGAGTAAGTAAAACTATTTTTAATAGATTTTTTAAAAATTAATATTAGCTTGTCATTTCATATATTAAAATATAGCATTCTATAAGCCTGAAGTGTAGCTGTACTTAAAATTATTTCTAAAATGAATGTACATTGTGAAACTTTTAATAGGTTTTATTATGAAATTTAAAAAAAGAGTTCAGTCTTGGACCGATTAAAAATTAAAATAACAATTTTTTTTTTTGAAAATGCAAAATAATTATTTTAACTAACCTCCAACAAAATAAAGAATCAAGCACCGCTTCAAAAATTAGCCGCTTGGAATTCAAAAAGTGGGACTGAGTTAAAAAATATAACAGTTCATCAGTTTGAAAATGAATTTAAAATATTTACCTACATTTAATTATATGCATTTATATTTTTTTTAACAAGAAAAACTGTACCACTTCGTCACTTGAAGAGTTTTGGGTTGAGTACGTGGTAGAGAAAGTACTATTTCTAGGACACCAGTTATGCAGGGAGGTGATTTGACCGAGATCACACACAACTACCAGGGTTTTCCACTTTATAGTGGTTGGGTGAGCCCAGGAGGGTTTACAGATCCTACAGAATCCATTCCTGTCCACTAACAGATTAAACAAATTATCTGTCATAGACGGATCCTTTTCAATTATTTACACTATTTGTGCGAAATTTCCACAATAAGTGTAAAAGTATCTCCACATTAATGATCTTATGGAAGATTAAAATAAATAAGTAATTAACTCTGAATTACTATATTGGAAAAGAATGGGACTTTCCCTATTTCGGTTATCAATTTATACAAGAGCTATCAAGAGAAGTGCCTTGCTTCCTTGAGAACAGAGATCTGTCGCAACGGCCGTGTATAAAACCGTTTGCTTACAAGCGATTGGCAAACAAGAGGAGTATCGTGAATTACATTTGCCTAATATATGGCGATTTGGAAAAGGATAGGGGTTTTGGACTGATGCTAATTTCTCTTATTGCTTGTTTCTTTCACAATAAAATGTGACTGTCCGCTAAATTGGTGTCGTCTTTTGTAATCTGAATAGGCTCGATAAGTGAATGAATGGTACTTAAACCTCGTCAAAGTCTTCTTTCCTATCATTTCCTCATTCCACAGCATACGAGGCGTTGGGATCAAAAGCGGATAACTCAGTATCTTCCGAAATTTCAACAATTAACTGAGCTACCAGGGGTCGTTTATAACACTGCTACGGAGAAGCAGACGATCCGGGTTCAATTCCCGGCTAGGGCAAATCTTTTCTCTTTAAAACAAAAATATTTAAAAATAATAACATTTAATAAAAAATAAAATAATTCTTCTATTAACAAGGCGTTCAAATTTTAGTGCAGCAGGATAATCTTAATAATTTACCCAATTAAATTTAAAGTATTATTAAATACTCATATATTTTTATTAAGTGATTTTCTAATTTATTAATTATTTATGTGGACATATGTATTACAAATTTACGGCATCGTTAAACAGACTCACAGAAAACGACTAAAAACATTTCAATCAAAAATACTCCGGCTTGTCACAAAAGCACCATGGTAAGTCACTAACAAAACTCTGCATTACTGACTTAAAAATACCAACGGTTGACTAATGTCGTCCTTCGGATGGGCCATTAAATGGGGGTCCTGAGCCTTTACGATGTCAGGTATTCGTTAAAAATTCGTATCCTAATTAAGCTTGAAGAGACACAATTTGAAAGAACATGGACGAAGGATTCGTGGGATAGGTACCGCTGCTGGGTATTGTTCTCATGTCTCTCATGTTATTTTGTTCTACTTTACTGACAACCAATCTGCTGTTTGTCATTGATTTTGTTTGACAGGTGTATATAAAGAGAGAGATAAACATTTATATATTTTTAGATAAATTTTCCTTCTCTCCTCCCCCCCTTTATCTATTTATTTGCTAATTAACAATACATACGATGAAGTAAATAAGCAGATTAACACACCCACATACACACATAATATATATATATATATATATATATATATATATATATATATATATATGTGACACTGGTGAATCCGCCTCAAAAGCAATGGTAGCCTGTTGGTGTACCATGGATAACGTGAGGATAGGTGATCTATCCTGCAAGCAATGATAAGAGAATTAAACGATATTCAAATAACAATTACCATAAGTTATATCTATTATGCTGATGTGAACTTTTTTGCACAGGTGGAATCCTTTTCCAGCGATGAATTCCTTGAAAGTGCGAGGGAGATATTGAGCCCAAGATACTTCGAAAGACTGCGAGAGCTGGTCCTGGACTTCGTTGACAGGGGCTACATCTGATCACTAAGTGAATCCATCTTCATATTCTACAGTATTGAGGAACTCAAGAAACATATTTTATACGTTAATTAAATAAGACTTTTTAGAGAAGTGCTTATTGGCTTTGTTAGACATTAGCGAATGACATTAATACCTTCCTTAATACAGAGAGTTTCTACACATGTATTAAGTCGCGGTCAGATACAAATAAATAAGCCTGATTAAACATAATATTAATATAACTGCATAAACTTAACATCAAAGCAATTAGTCTACTTGTTTAACACGCGCTTAATATTGTCAAATGGCGTTTGCTTCAGAAAAACGGTCATTCCAGTGAGTATAATGTGTGCTAAAACTAGCGCTTTATTAAAAAACTTTAGAGTTTTTAAGGTTCCTAGTACTAATGTAAAATGCAACAATGATTTTGTTGATAGAAATTTTTTAGCGCCTCGTTTTCTTATGTGAATAATAACTACTTATTTTACAGTAATGTAATATTTGTAAAAATAATTCCATCCAAGACATTTTTTAATGTATTGAGCACACCATAAACATTAATAAATCTTTATGTAAGTTTGTTAATCCTTCTAATCCTTTTCTGATGTGTACTTATTATATATTTATCTAGAATAATATTATATAAATCTGTATAAGGATGATATGATCGTAATAGTATTGATTAATGTCCTATACTGTTTGCTCTGAGTGGTCATAAAATTTTTCTATCAATATGATCTCCATGAATAAATTTCATCACTTCTTTTATAAGATATAACTTACACGCTAGAGAAAACTTACTATTATGTATCATCTAAATGCCAGTCCGCGTCATAAGAAACGTCCATTTCTTGATTTTACCATTGAAGTAATTAATAAGTTAATTCATTAATCCATAAATCTTAATGTTGAATTCAAAAATAAACTTAATAATTTTTCTGAAGAATGTCAATCAGATTTATTTTCAGTTAGTACAGTGGATAAATGAGTCAGTCAGACGAAAAACCTTTAATTTTATTATCATTCTCGGCATTTTGAAATTGTGGAGAAATTCTCTCGGACTGTCAGAGCAATAATATGCATTAAAAAACTAAAAAGGTTAATCTAGCTGTTATTTTTTAAAGTGGAATAAATCCAGTTTCTTATGTATTATGTATGCGATATTGAAGGGTTTGCATTTGAATCAATTTAAAAATAAGGCCAAACGGAATGTTTTTAACACTTAGCACTTAGCAAAGAGTTTTTTTTTAACATTATACCCCTTTTAAATTTCATTATGAAATAATAATCATTAAAATTGTTTAAAAGAAATCGAAATCGACTTGTACTGATATAAAAAATAACAGCTAAATTATAGAATAAAAATAATTTCATCAAAAATGTTTTACAGTTAGAAAAGAATTATGGGTTATTCTATTATAACTGCTACAATTTTTTATAATTGCCGTGCTTCTGTTTTTGGACGTATATGTTACGATATTAGTCCTTCAGAGAATACAATAGATTATTTAGGATTTTAGTTTAGTATTGCAGTTTGTACATTAGTGTCTATTAGTGAACATTTTATGTTTCGCACATAAAGACAAGTAACTGCATTCACGAAATTCATTAGCTCAATCAATATTCAATCATGTTGCATTTAAACATGAACCAGATATAGATATTCATTTAATTTTAAAATAACTATTTTACAATTTAATGAATATTCGAAATGGATAAAGGAGGTGAATATTGTCAGGCACTTAAATTTAAAAAGTGAAAGCTTGAATATTTTATGCAGCAGGAAAAATTCTATTGAATCCATAATCAAACCATTAAAAACTTTGTGCGACATGATATAATTCCGTCCATACAAGATTTCTAAATAATCTTACCTATATAAGTATTATTAATATAAAAATAAAAATGAATAACTAAATATTCATTAAATTGGGAAATCTATTTGCCTACAATTATAAAGGCCAAAATATCAAAGCTTAATTAGAAAATGACAGACAGGAAATCAAATTTACGTTAAAAATATCGTATTCTTTATTATTCAGAAATAATACTTTTGCTATAATTATTGTACAAACATTGTCATATATTAAAAAAAATATATTTATTACTTTCAAATTCTAAATTCATAAAATAAACATTTAAATTTATTTAATGTTTATTATAAATAAACAATATAATAATAAAACATAATAATAATTTATATTATTTTCAATCACGTAAAAAAAAAAATATATATATATATATATATTACATATAAGAGCTTCTGTGTAAACAAACCAAAGCTATTACTATAAGTAGGACTACGAGAGCAATAAAGTAAGTTATCATTCTGATTTCGTTGCCTTCATTACAAAACCTTTTTTTTTTTTCAACTTTTTCGCTCGATAAACTCCAAGTGGTGTCAAAACCCGGGGAAACGAGTGTGCGGGAAACCGGTGAGCGGTAAGACGATTTTTTGTTGTGTAGTGTGAAAATTGTGTGTTTTTTTTTACCGATCTCTTTTCCAAGGTCGCGTCGAGACATGGCGACTGAAGGAATATTGAAGGCGGCAGAGCTGCAGGTCCCAGCAGAGATTTCCGCATTGCCTAGAGACACCCTGGCGGAATCCCAAGCAAACACTTTAGCATGGATGAAGGTAAGATTGATGACAGAAGGCGATCTCAGACCTCGAACGGTTCAATGGAGAAATCGGAGGACTGAACCATTTTCTGAAAGGAGGAGATCGTATAATAAATAGGATTGGGTAACATGCTCACGACGGATGTCAGCGAATACGCACCGGGAGCGGTTTTGTCACAAGATGGTAAAAAAGGAGACCGTCCAGTCGTTATCACCGTAGCATATCACCAGGGCAAAACTAATCCTGGGGGAGTCGCCGAAACGATTCAAGCGCCTAAGCGGTACTTCTGGTAGAACATGAAGAAGACTGTCAGGAAAATTGTGGGGGCATGCGACGTTTATTTATCCACTAAATACGACAGACATCCTCCCAAAGGAGTACAAGAGGAGACACCCACTGCAGAATCGCCCTTGTCGGACCTGAGAATCGATACGTTCTCTTGGAGGGGCTATAAGTGGATCACGTTAATAGACTGCTTTAGTAAGGTATCTGCGACTCATCTCATTTACAAGAAATGAGCGGATACAGTTTTAGGAGCCCTTCGTGCGTGGTTCAAGGTATACGGAGTACCCGACCGGATCGCCTCTGATGGAGGGATGGAGTTTGACAACGCCAAGATTAGGACAGAAGCGAAGGACCTAGGCGTACCCCGGGATATCCTAAGAGTAGGGCATTGAGAGATTGCACAGTAACCTCAATGGCCATCTGCGTATTTATCAGTTGGAATTGGAGATGCAACCGGATGAGGCGATGGAAAAGGCATATAATGAATCCATTCCCTCCGATACTGGGTTTTCTCCGTTTGAGGCTATTTTCGGGCTGCGACAACAGGGACATTAGAGCTACAACCGTTGAGGGCGAATTGAGGGATCAGGTGGTTACTAATCAGATATCGATTGCAAAGTTACGGGAGAAAGTGAAAGACAGATTAGAACGGGAAAAGCGAAGCCGAGTGGCAAAAGAAAATCTCAGGGTCAAGGACGCCATTGGTGGGATATTATGCATAGGCAGAGGAGTTCCAACCGGGGGAAAGAACTGATAAGCTTCGGAGGACCAGCATGAGTGGTAGCGATCAAGGAGCATAACGTTGTAATCGTTGAATACATTAGCTTCTACTCGGACAGCTAGAACATTCGTAATGGCCTGGAGTGTCCTGGCCATCATCCAGAAGCATACATTTTTTCTTATTATTATTTGTATTTATCTACTGTTATTGTATATATAGTGTGGACCTATTTTTTTTTTAAATTATCCCTTCTCTATTTTTATGCGTGTAGTGTGTGTGCTAGTTCTATTTCTATTAAATACACGAGAGGTGTGGTGCATTGAAAATCAAAAGTGAATCGAAATTTCTCGAAGAACTACATAAAGACGTAAAATATACTCAAATATCGTATCAAACATAAGTTTACCAACAATAAGTATTAACTTAGTAACTTCTATTTTTATTCTATCTTTATCATTGCACAAAGTTTGATATCCAATGCTCATTAGTATCAATCAATAACTACTAGTAAATATTGGTATTCTATAAAGTGAGCCAGCAGAAAACTTTATTGAGGAAAACACTCTAAGCTAGTTTGAACAAGTTCTAAGAATGTAGAACAGCAGGCTCTGGCCAAGATAACATACGAGGCTAATGTTGATGGAAGGTCCAGAGGAAGACCCAAACATACCTGGGAAGGAGGTGTTAAGAGAAATCTGGGATGGAATAGAAGAAGAGAAATGGTAGAGCATCGTACGGTGTAGTTAGGGCTGCTAACAAGAAAGTCTTACACTTCATGAGCGGTTGAGAGGATGACGATGATGATTTGATAAAGTACATAAATGACCCTCCCCCCCCAAAAAAAAAGTTCAATTTCAATGAAAAAACATAGGCCTGTAATGCATGAGTTATTTCTCGGGTAAAATAAAAGTTCTTCAATAATTATAATAGGTTCTTAATGGAATATTTAAGAATAGACCAGGAAAGCATCTTAAAGATAGCTACATAATAGTAAAAGGAAATTTTTCTAGTACTTCAATACGTGATCAAATAATAGAAATGCTCTTAAATCTATATTGTTAGCAAGGATAAATTGTTATAATTAACAATAAGATTCAAAGAATAAATACGGAGGTACTGGTATCTCATTTTATAAATGTTCACAGTGTGTGCCAACAAGATTGTTATATTTCAACTCGGTTACACTTCAGAAAAATAACGAAAGTAGTGATTCGTATCGCAATAACTGTGGATTAGATATAGAGAGGGAAATTTATGTATCAGAAGTCAACATTTCAGCATTGAATATCCACGTCATAAGTCAACTATTTAAACTACCTATCGTGAATATATTTCATCATGAAAGTTCGTGTAAGTAATTAGTCGTGCAAACGGTTTTTAAAAGAGTAATGGCGAGAGCCTTCAAGTCCCAATATTTGAACTGGGGTTTGTTAGTAACTGTTTCGTAAACGAAGCTACACCTGGAGATATAAGTACGGCAATGCATAGGTAAGTAGAGAAAGCTGACTTTATAAGGGGAGCCTTGGAGGGAGGACTTGAGGTCAGGCTGAGGACCGAAGGACGACCTCACGTGAAGAAAGACGCAGATCACGATGAGCACGGATCGGAGTAGCGCTGCCATGATCGAGGGTACGTAGTTAGGACAAGGACGGGCTTCCTCTCACAGCAAATGCTTCTTCGGATCTGCTTCATCTGGATATCAGGTTTGGAAATCTGATTCCCTACCATCAGGAAGGACCACGATCCAGAGTTGATAATTCTGACTCATCTAGGAGTAATGCAAAGAAGGGTAGAGGCAAAGAAAGGTAGAGGTATATTGGCATGATGGATTTGGTCGTTTAACATCAAGATTCAAACAGTAGATTGCAAACAACAATACGATTTTAATATTCTTTATTTAAAACTCTGCCCTAGCTTTGTGGTACTTCGGTGTTCAGAGGCGTCTTCCTTCGGTCCAGCACTGGAATCATTCAATCATTCTATGATGATCGATGAAGACCTGTAAAATAATTGTTAACAGTACTGTAAATGATGTAATATTCAAGGTAAGGATCATGTTAATATACTTCAAGAATTTAATATTATACTAAATATTGATATGATCAAATTCACCCTGTAATACACCCAAAGCAGAAAACACATTAGGGAACAAATAAAAAGTTTTATAATTCTTTTTTTCTAATTTTCCTTAGAAGCGTATTTCTTTATTTTCTCAATTCATGCCTTAATTTCATTCAAAAAGTCATCTATGGATTCTACCCTATAAAATTTAGAGGGTAATCATATCCATAAATAATAAGATAAATGAAGAAGTCCTTATTATATGTGAGAAGTATATCACATCTATACCTCCACTAAATTCTTTCTTGTATGTCTTCAACTAAGCTTAGCAAACTCTGAAACCAAAGCTGTGCAGCAAAAACTCCCGCGTGAACAGTCCTTAAATAGCCTCTTAAATCTATATATCATATACTATTGATTTTAATTCAAATTTAAATTATACTTTATCATTAAATATTTCTTTCTATTTTAAAACGATACATAATGTTTTACATAACGAGTTTTTTAAAAATTATACTCCATGATTTTGTCAACAAAGACAAAAAAGATTTAACTCTTACTAGCATGTATAGCCTTAATAAGGTAAAAATTCCATATTATATAGATTTTACGTTATTAATTACAAATCATAACTTTATGGTTAATCAGTCTTTGAGAGATGATAAGAACGGGAAAACCTCAAGAGTTTGCTTGTGGACTTTTTTACCTCAGTGTTTACTGAGGTATAAAAGTCCAAATAGGGGATTTGTTTCTTCCTAGTGTCACATAGGTCTTGAGTTGTTCTGCACCACACTCCTGAATTTTATTTTTTATGAAATTTAAATATTTTATTTGAAAAGAAAAGATATGACCAGGACCGGGACTCGAACCCAAAAATAAAAGTAATGTTTAATTAACATTCTCCTGGTGTATACATCGCAAATTGCGAAAACACGGAGATGTAGAATCAGTGAAAAGAAAGGATATGTCTGACCGAGAAGCGAACCAGAATTGCTGAGCGCCACGACGGATACGTGGGAGACCCGGGTTCGAATTCCAGTCCTGGTCATATATTTTCTTTTCAAATAAAATATTTAAAAACCTTATTAAGTCCTTCAAATACCGATAGTCCCAGAATTCATCAAGAAGAGACCTTAATTTCCTCGATTCTCGAAAATAGCAAAATAATCCCTTATTTTATGGAATATCTCCTGCGCCCAACCGCACCGGAAAAGTATCGGAAGGATAACAAAAAAAAATGTTTATATTGTATATAAACTTTGTGCGTGTGTGATATTTTGTATAGTTGTTTAATTAACCTCAGTTGTAACATAACTCACGGATTGCCTTAAAACTAAATAAAAATTGCTGCAATTTTGCAATTGCAATAAAGTACTAAAGTCATTACATTAAGAAGAAGAACCAGTACTTCAGAACTATTTATGTATAGGGATTTTGGAAAGCAAAAAAAATAATAATTTTTAAAAAAATAATAAGAAAAAACTTCTTGAACGGGTAGTGATCTATCAGTAAATCATTAACTAAAATTATAAAAACAATTTTTAAATAATATTTTGTAGATGTTGTTCTGGTTTGATTAGAATCACCAATGAAGTCATTTCCAATAACTACGTAATTTGCTTGCACGACCACCCCCCGCATGTGCCATTCTCTATGCAAATCGATGTTATAAGAAATAATGGGAGAATGGAAACAATATGGAGCCTTGTACCTCGGCTACTATGTATTCAGAATCATTGCAATGTATGACAGCATCTGCAATAAACAAACAAAATTATGTCGGTGATTCTGATTAAATGTCTTCTTCTTCACTGCACTTTGCCTCCACATACATAATTCGACTAATTTATATTGAATAAATACAGCTGAATAGTTTAAAAATATGATTGAACCTTATTTATTTTATTTAATTTCCAGATAGGTTTTGAACGATCGAAAAAAATAAATTGAGCTATTACTATTCATATAGGAGGACGAGATGTATATCGGAAAACAGATAATAATTTAGAGTGACAGAAGTTTACCCGGATTTGGATAGAATTAGACAGTTCACTGTTGTTTAAGAACTTAATGTAAGATTTATTCCTGGAAACAAAAATATCTTTAAGACGAATCCTTAGGCCAATATATCAATAAAAATACTGGAAGGACTTACTGATTTAGATATCTACGACTTCTTTAATAATCCACACCACTAAATATATGAAGGCTTTAATGGATGGGCCAGGTCTTATGGATATATTAAGTACAGTACCTAGATTGTTCCTTTTTGGAAACTATGAAAAGGTTTGTGTGGCACACGTATTCTGGTCACAAAGGAGGGAGACGTTAGAGGTTAATTAGAAAGGATAGATTTTTTGTCAAAGATTGTGTAGTACAACGTCCTGTTGTTCCATGGAATTCGCTACTTACGTGAACGCTCTTAGGCTGTATACGTAGGTAGGTGTCATACATAGTAGTTCCCAACATGAACAGCCGCTCTGTATTGCGATACCGTATAGACTGCCTCTTTTATTAAAAAATATGAAGTATACAGGGTGTCCCGAATTTAAATGACAAAACTTCAAGAACTTATGGGGGACCGAAAAACTAAGACAAAAGCAAGTCCTTTGTAGATTTGCTCGTTTTTGTTTAGTTTTAGAAAAAATCCCAAAAAAAGAAACAAAACAAAAATGTTACAAGTAGCGATTATCATCTTTCAAAGTTCGTCAGGTTAGGCAGTGTGGTATGTAAATACTTAATGTTTCCCTTTACATTCTATATTTGTTTACATTTTGACTTCCTTCTAAGATTATAATTCCTAAATCAGTCTTCAGTCAGTTAGTTACTCAGATATTTTTGTGTGAATAGCATCAGCCACAATGCCGCATACATATTCTAATGTTGAATACGCTGATATGATTTTTGTGTATGGTTTCTGTAACGGTAATGCTTTAGAAGCGTTGAGGGAGTATGCGCGCCGATTTCCAAATAGAAGAGTGCCTAATCGACGAGGCTTTTCGTTAACTTTGAATAGACTACGAGAGACTGGGTCATTCTTAATACGTAACTAAGGCGACCATTTCCAGGCAGCAGTAAGAGCAGATTATCGGAGAAGAAATTGTGTCCAACGCCACTTCGATAACAATCCTAAGACTAACTTCCGAAGAGCATCTGCTGCATTAGCAATATCGCGGCAAGCAATATGGCGAACTTTGAAAGGTGATAATCACTACCCATACCATGTTCAAAAAGTTCAGAATTTATTACCTCAAGATTATGTCAAGAGATTGAGTTTTAGTAACTGGTTTCTTGAAAAAATTCGTGATGATAATTTATTTCCATTAAAAATTATATGGACTGATGAAGCTACCTTTACAAGAGGAGGAATTGTTAATCAAAGAAATTATGAAATGAAATGTATGGGTTCTTGAAAATCCCAGAGCTATTAGAGAGAATAGGTTTCAGCATGAATTTGCTATTAACGTTTGGCTTGGAATTTGGAACGGATTACTGGTGGGACCATATTTTTTACCTGGAAGATTGAATGGTATCACATTTACACATTTTTTGGAGAACGACTTTTCTAATTATTTAGATGACATTCCCTTACAACAGCGGATTGAAATGTGGTTTCAACTCGATGGATGTCCAGCTCATTATAGCAGAGTTGCTCGAGCTTGGCTGGATATAAATTATCCACAACGATGGATTGGACGTGGAGGAGTAGTACCTTGGCCACCCAGATCACCTGATATGACACCCATGGATTTCTTCGTATGGGGAACCTTGAAGCAGAAAGTTTATTCGGTGTCAATCAATTCAAGAGAGCAATTAAGAGACCGAATCATAGATGCAGTGCACCAAATATCATCAGAACAATGTTTAGCTGCAATTTATCAAGTGAGTGCTAGATGTAATGCTTGCATTGGTGCAAGAGAACAACATTTTGAGCAATATTTACATTAAAAAGAACATAACATAAATATAAATGTAAATAAATAAGTATGAAAATGAAAACTTGTTTTGTTTCGATTTTCTCTAAAACTATGCAAAAACCAGCAAATCTCTTAAGGACTTTTTGTCTTAGTTTTTCTGTCCCCTATAAGTTCCTGAAGTTTTGCCATTTAAATTCGGGACACACTGTATATGTAGGTAGGTGTCATACTTAGTAGTTCCCAACCTCAACAGCCGTTCTGTATTGCGATACCGTACAGACTGCCCCTTTTTTACAAAAATATTAAATATATATCTATAGCACAGATGACTAAGTGGTTAAGTCGAAGTTTGTCCAGAGAGAGTTGGTGTATTGAAGGAAGCGAAATCATGTCATTCCTGAAATTTGTATGGTTTGAAATGGAGTTATAACATTAGCAATAACTCTTTTTCAATCCAAGAGGCCTGGCATAGCACCTTATTAACTACGAAAATAATACGATTCTACTATTCTAATAGAAAATTAAAGTATACAAGAGTCACATGAGGAGAGGTGATTAAGATCACAAAATAAGAGAATCACATAAAATAGCGAAACAATTATATACATTTTATAGAGTTTTAGAACAATGCCTATAGTTGTATAATTCTATAATATTTATAATTCTATAATTGTATCTTAATCACCCCTCTTCAAGTAACTCTTCTATACTTTAATTTTCTTATAAACTTTTAAATACTTATTTAATATTAATAAGTTTCATACTTAGCCCTGAAGAAGACCTGCATTTTGGGTCCGGGATGTTGGCTTTAAAATAAACAGTTCTTACTAAAGAGAATTTTTTCTGACCTTTCCTTTTCCACCTGCACCATTTCCTTCCTCATGTATATAAGTTCGACTAATATTATTCAGCTTGACTAAAATAGTTTGAACGGCATTATAACTTATTTAAAAATATATATTTCATTAACTATATTAACTCGACTTCTTTGATACACCCTGACCAATCAGGATGTTGGAGAGTAATTGGCGATCAATAGAATCATATGTCTTTTAAAAATCAATGTACTTGTAACAAATCAAAGAAACTATAACTGTATTAAATGATTTCGTCTGTAACTATTATGATGGACTCTCATCAGTTCCAGTCCGTATTCTGTGATCAGATCAATTAGGAGTATGGAATATTAAAAACAAACCTAACGGATTAAACATGCGAAGGAGTAGTTTATAACATAATTAACAAATACATGTCAAAACTCAGTGAAAAATGTCTTAACTACCCGTTTCATTAAATTCATGATTAATTAATCACTTGTAGAAGTTGTGAAAGATCTGTGAAAATTGCTGAGTGGTTTTCCTAGGCTAATTAGTCGGCCGAGGGAACTACAAATAAGGTCGTGATGGGTCATCCAATTCCAACTAAATGAAAGCTAATATTCTTCACTAATTTAGCAGCAATGTCAGATTATCTTCCGAAAGATAGGCAGAAATAGATTCCTAAATACGACAGCAATCATTTCATTTTTCTAATTCCAAAAATACTATAATGATTCTTCTATGCAGGTCCCTTGATTCGATGGCATAACTTCTGAGATTATGTCATTCCGCTTGTTGTTGAAGCAATTTTAGATTTAGATGGCTGATTTTGGATAAAGCGCTGGGTCGAGATTGCGGCACGGCGATCGTCCCATGTTTTCTTATCTCTGTCATCCGGCTTCAACCTGCAATTGACTATAAATGGTCTATGGATATTATTTTAGTCGTTTACAGCACTTTCTATAAGTTGTACAGTGATAGTCAGCCATATCTCCGCATGATTAAACTTTATATACATGTATCAAAAAAAAGATAAGGCAATAAGGGAATAATTACTTTAAATGCATGAATGTATGAAAGAATAGAAAATCTAAGAACCAATTCTTAGTTTACCATTTCAATAATATTCTAGTAGTCTATATATTGTAACAAATTAATTTTTTTAATAAATGTTTATTACTTCATTTCATTAATTCGGTGTGTGTGAAGCGCTTACTGCAGGAATACACCTAGACCATCTTAAGATATTTTTGTTTTGTTTTTTTATTTACTGTTTTCTACAGAAGGGACACTTGTCCACAAGACAGCATAGACTTGACAACACCGTCCACATTTGTCCACCGCCGACAGGGAATCAGTACAGGACAAGATTCTTTTTTTGGTAATTCTCTTGACAAATTTAGAAAAGAGAACTAGTTGCCTTTTTGCAGTTATTACTTAACATTCCCTTTGCATTTTTCCTCTATCTTCATAAACGGCTGAAATATAAGATTAATTTTACTCTCTACCTTTTCCGAACAAAAAGTAATTTTGTGCTTAATTGTGTAATGCTCCTATACTCATCCTGGTGTGACACCAATTGCTTTTCTATTCATGTTTGGAAGTATGCATAAGATGATTGGCTTAACTGGATCAAGAAAGGGTAAAGGTGCATTCCTAGGTGTATTTCTAGTGTATTTCTAGGTGTATTCCTGCAGTAGGCGCTTCACACAGACCGAATTAATGAAACGAAGTAATAAACATTTTTAAAAAAATTTAATTTGTTACAATAAACGCGACTACTAGAATATTATTGAAGTAGTAAACTAATAATTGGCTCTTAGACTTTCTATTATTGTCTGTTTTCTCTCACAGCCCTGAAGATGACCTACAATGTAGGTCGAAACGTCGGCACACAACAAATAAGTATGCACTTATTATGGTGTTTTAATTGACTGCACCCCCAACTATCTCTATCCTTACATTAGAAGTTCCAATCAACTAATTTCTTCTCTAACAGTCCAAATTAATCATTTAATCCATACATCACACTAGTATTTGTAAAGTTACATAAGTCAAACTACATAAAACTATATATTAGAAAAAAAACGGAAAAAAACTATTAGTGGGATAGTATTCGGACAATAAGAGTAATACAAGTGCATTTTTATTAAGGTTGATACAGTTTTGATGAGTGATATAGAGATATTCGCCCATTTCTTTACTGTTCATAACTCACCACCCAAAAAACAGCGTTTTTTGAGTTGTATCACTTTAGAATTACTAGTGCGATATAGGCTTAAGCATATTTGACACCAAATAATCTGCAATATTATTCTGTTTCTGAGCATTCTGTTTTTTCAAAGAATTTAGGATGGGAGGTTACTTGTGAATACGTTTTCATTCCCATTAAGTACTTTCCATTCCTTTTGTAAGCTTTACAATTAATTCAATAATTAAATACGTTTCAACCATTGAAGATTAAGATTAGAAAGTGACAGGTTAGTCGATATTATTCGGTGGAATATTTTGTCAATACCAAATCATTAAAAAATTAACTGAGGTTTCTTTTTTTTCGTACAGCTCTCATTTATTCAAAAATTAAAAACTACTCTTTCCTAAAGGTTTAAACAACTTAAAGGAGGAAATTTTGAGTACAATTTCGCCTAGACCGCCTCTCCCTCCCGCTGGAGCCATCACGACGAGTCCCACCGCTGACTCAGATTACAATCTAACCCCCACCGGAATGACAAACGTTCGATTCACATTCGTGGGCTCGGCGAGGGATGTTATATTTTCCTGAAGATGCAGGAAGTGGAGAAGAGAAACCCTTTCTAAACCGTGAGCAGATCTCGTGAGCTCTAACTTTTTCCTAATTGCCTCACGCCTTTATAAAGTAATATTCCATCGTTACACATTACTATTTGTCAAAGTCAACACCTACTTACAGGGCATTCAGGATTGAGTATGTGACAAACTCCCGACGTTTAAGTAACTAGTTTGAAAATTACCTTCTTCACGAATCTTCCAGTATGAAATCCATTCACTGGTATTATATATATTATTGCCACTTATTATATACATTGTATATATTCTTTAAACTTCCTTTGGCCATAAGATTGACGAATAGACTGAATCTCAAGAACTAAAAGTAAAACATATTTATTAACAATAAAGAAAAGTAATTTATATCATGTACATTGTTTTTTGAAAGACGATTAAGGTTCCAATATTTATGAAACGGACTAACTTGCCTTGTTCAATGTCATTAAGCCCTAACAATTTTTCCAACCATAAAAAATTGTCACCTTAGTAAACACCATCTGAAAAAGAAGGAATTGAAAAACTATTCATGTAACATAAAATTATCGAGGTTGGGGCAGATCATTTTAAATAAATAATTTAATTTTTTTTAACTATAAGTTACTCGTACATCCAAAATTTCCGATATCTAACTTCAGAACTGACGGATTCCGTACAATCCTTGAACCCCTCTTATATTAAGGGGGGAACCCTTGGGGGTGGAATTGTCCAAATTCCTTTCTTAATGCCCATTTAAGCTATACAAAGAACCTCTGCGAATTTCAAGATGCTAAATTCAGTGGTTTCTGCTTTGCGTTGACCGCTGGGTGTGTTAGTCCATCAGGTTACAGTTTTATAAAAACTTCGCCGGCGTGGATAAAAAAATAGCCTATGTTCTTCCCCAGGCTTGAGATTATCCTTATAAAATTTCATCACAGACGGATCAGCACAGTCATGAAACATACATTGACACTGATAAACAAACGGGACGAAAAGAAGTTTACCGTTCAAATTACACAAAATCATTATAAATTGTAGCCTATATGTTATTAGAATGTATAACCTATATTACTGTAAAGTTTCATCCAAATCCGTTCAGTAGTTTTTGCGTGAAATAGTAACCAACATACGCACAAACTTTCAGATTTATAATATTAGTAGGATGTTAACACCTACGAGAAACCTTTTTTTACTATTCACTAGGAAAAAAAAGGTAAAATCTATCGAAAAATTCTTAAAGCGTTTCAAACTATCAAGCTATCTCTGTCGTGATAAAACTTGCGCCATTGGTACTCATCAGGAAGAGATCCATTAGCGCTTTTTTTATTTTTTATCATGTAATAACCAGGATTTTCGTTTTTTTTTTTTTTTTTAAATTTCTTTGATAGAAACATTTTGTCATGCTTCCATATAAACATTTCAATGTAAACATACAGATGATGGTAGCGTGCATGTTTATAATGGACGACAATTACATTTTTTCTTTAATTTTCAAAAACGGATTAGGTAAAATATAAATCCTTTCCCTGCCAATTCTAGGTTTCAGTGAAAATATAGAAAATCAGATTTAGACTATGGAAACATTAAATACATATCTGTCTGTGAAAGGTGAAATAATTAACTAATATTGATTTTTTTAATGGTAATATTTTCTGGCTATGCCTATTATAAATGAGTAATAAAACTTAAAGATTTAATACCACCGAATACAAAGGAAGCAGTACGATCATAAATTTATTTTTGTTATTCTGTAAGACTATGAAAGTTAAACAATATTTTATCTCAGGAATTGAGATATAGAATCCATCAGTGCACATAATTTTCACAATTGAACAAAAATTTCCGAAAAAATCAATCTCAAACTACATAGATATTTTCGCTTTCGGTTTCTTAGCACAAATTATAGAGACAATAAAAAACGTAAATGAAAAATAATTCAATCAGTTAAAACTAGAGACCTATAAAAAGCAGTAGTCAGGTTGGCATATATATAGCTAAAGCCAATAGGTGCCTTATGGTCCTGAAACAAGTAAATAAACAAGTAATAAACATATTACCCAATCCAAATAAGGTAAATTGATCGAAAAAAATGTCCAAATTTTATATTTTTGTTCCTTGTTATCTAACAATGAAAAAAATAGCTGTCTAAAATAAAGGAAATAAAGTGTAAACGTTACTGGACCTAATTTTCGAATTTAACTTGAAAACTGTACATTTATAACGTACAGGTACATACTCTTAACTTTGCAAACATTTATGTTAATTGCTGGAAGTACCCTAGTACCATATAATTACGAAAATAAAATGTTGTAAGAAGATAAACAGTTCATATTTGACATTAGACATCTTTTAAGCGTAGGTAAGCATGAGGAGGAGAGAACCATTCTGTTACGGGCTACTGGGTATTAAAATGAATTAAACAATTCCTTAATTAAATATACTAATATTTATTAACAAAATGATAAAAAGGATACAATTAATTAACAATTAAATTATTAAACTAATATAAATTTATAATAACAATATTCTAAATATTTATTATCTTGGCCTAACTCCTATTTAATTATTACAATAATATAAGATATTACTAATTCTAGATAGCTTAACTAGTTACAATAGTTACACGGAGGGGCCAGACAATTCTGGAATCTTCTTAATCCTTTTCCGACAAAAGGAGACGATCTAGAACGGTCCTAATCCTATTTTAACTTCTCCCGCCGACGGATTTAAGCCGCTAATCCTTTGCTTCCTGTGACCGTAACACTGCCCCCTCCTTAAAAGTGCTCTGCCCCAGAGCACAGTCCGAAGAAATCGGGCATTTATGAGCTTCTAGTGATGGAGACGCACTTTCTTTCCAGGGGTTGAACGTGCACACCAATATGGCAACTTCAGAGTTGGCGAATGTCTGTTCGATCATGTCCCTGACAACCTTCCACTCCAAGCCGTCGTATCCACAGCCCAACTTCGGAATAGCGAGCTTAGTGACACGCAGTCTCAGAAGCTTACTACATAGGTCGTCGAGGCTTCGCCGCAGTGCGTCATATGTTGGCTTCTGATCAGTGGCACGCTTGGTAACCAAGTAAAACAGATATCCCTGTAGATTACCTGAGTTACTCCACGGGTCCCTGGTACTTTCGTATGAGCAACTGAGTTATTTGTCTTGACGTTGTTTAGGTGCCTGACGTCAATTGAAATGGACTACCTTGGGTTTTCCTTTAGGCTGCTTCCTGATCCTATATATGATGTCGTTGATCCTCTTGACGCTCTCAAACGGGCCGTCCCAGGAGTTCTGCAGTTTAGGTGAGTAGCCTCGCCTTCTTCGAGGATCATGTAGCCAGACCAAGTCTCCAGGTTGGTAGCCACCTTTCTCAGCCCTGATGTCGTAGCGCTCCTTCATTCTGTCACTTGCCCCCTGGATGTTTGTGCGAACCTTCTCGTGGATATTATCCATTCGCTTCCGTAGATCCGTGACGTACTCCTCTCCGGCAATTTCCTCGTCAGGCTTGAAACCGAATTTCAGATCACAAGGCAACCGAAGTTCTCTGCCGAACACCACATTTGCGGGAGTCTGCCCCGTTGCCTCGCTGACTGATCTGTGGTAGGCCAGCAGGAACAGGTGAAGATACTGGTCCCAGTCTCGCTGATGGTCGGAGACCACTTTGGACAAATATCGACCCATAGTCCTGTTCATGCGCTCCACCATGCCATCGTATTGAGGGTGAAGAGGTGTCGTCCTGGTCTTCCGTATTCCCAGTGCATCGCACATCCCGGAGAAGACTGCAGACTCGAAGTTTCGTCCCTGGTCAGCGTGAAGTTCCATGGGTACTCCAAACCTACTGACGAGCTGCTTCACCAGTACGTCCGCAACCGTGACTGCCTTCTGATTCGGAAGGGCGTAAGCTTCCACCCACTTGAAAAAGTAGTCCATGGCCACGAGAATATACCGGTTACCTTTGTCCGTCATAGGGAAAGGGCCAGCGATGTCAATTGCTATTCTCTCAAACGGTGCTCCAACGTTGTACTTCTTCATCGGGGCCTTCTTTCTTCTTATGGGACCGTTAGAGGCCACACAAGTCGCACAACGCCTGCACCAGTCCAACACATCTTCCTTAAGGTTCGCCCAGTAAAAGCGTTCACGTACCTTTTCCAATGTACGGTGAACTCCAAGGTGGCCGCCAGATACTCCGTCATGAAGTTCCCTGAGTACTTCGGGCACTTTACTCTTTGGAACGATGAGCTGTAGACTGCGCTGATCTCCTTCCGTGTTCTCCAATGCCCGTTTCAGCAGCCCGTTGTCCACTAGAATGAAGTCCCATTGGGCCCAGTAAGTCTTTACATTCTTCGATATTGGAGCAAAATCCTGTCAGGTTGGTCTTCCTTGCCCTGATAGTTTCCACTGCTTCATTTGTTTCAAGTCCGGGTCCTTGTCCTGCTCCTTTGACACCTCTGCATCCTGCCAACTGTCCATGACCACCGTTGTTCTCAACACTGCTGCCTGCTTCTCCTCTTGTCGAGAACAATGCCCGGATTCTTCGTCACAAGGTCTCGTAGAGAGCGCATCTGCATTTGTGTGACTCGTTCCAGCACGATGGGCAGATTCAAAGTCATATTCTTGAAGGCGCTCGATCCACCTCGCCACTTGTCCCTCCGGTGACTTGAATCGCAGCAGCCACATTAGAGCCGCGTGGTCATTTCTCAGGAGGAATCATCTGCCGTATAGATATTTGTGGAAATGCTCTATAGATTTCACTACTGCCAGAAGCTCCTTCCTTGTGACATAGTAGTTGCGTTCCGGAGCTGAGAGCGCTTTACTGCAATATCCAATAACCCTTTCTTCTCCATCTTGGAATTGAGAGAGGACGCTTCCAATAGCGGTGTTGCTGGCGTCTGTGTCAAGTATGAACTTACCCTCGGGACGTGGATAGCTCAGAATAGGAGCACTACTCAACTTGTTCTTCAACTCCTCGAAGGACGCCTGACATTCGTGATCCCAAAGGAAAGTCCGTTTTTCCTCGGTGAGCCTGGTAAGAGGTTTTGCAATGTTTGCAAATCCTTTCACGTACCTCCTGTAGTAGGAGCAGAGGCCGAGAAAACTTCTTACTTGGTGCTTATCTCGAGGTACTGGCCAGTCGGTGATAGCTGCAATCTTCTCTGGGTCAACGGCAACTCCGTTATCTGACACAACATGCCCCAGATAGTTGACTTGCCTTCGGAAGAGATGACACTTCTTTGGGTTCAATTTAAGGTTCGCTGCACGCAGTCGTTCTAAGACCTTCTCCAGATTCTTCAGATGGTGAGCGAAGGACTTTCCTAACACAATGATGTCATCTAAGTATACCAGGCAAATTTCCCAAGAGAGACCTCTTAACACGCTTTCCATCAGCCTCTCAAATGTTGCAGGAGCATTGCAAAGCCCGAATGGCATTACCGTAAATTGCCAGAGTGCAGTCCCAATCGAGAACGCTGTCTTCTCTTTATCTTCAGGTTTCAATCCAACCTGCCAATATCCACTGCGGAGATCCAAGGTAGAGAAAAGTTCCCACCCTCTGGGGTGTCCAGCGTATCGTCAATCCTGGGGAGCGGATAACTGTCTTTCTTGGTGACGTTGTTCAGAAGGCGGTAGTCTAGGCAGAATCTCGTTGTACCGTCCTTCTTCTTCACCAATACAACAGGAGACATCCAGGGGCTACTCGAAGGCTCAATGACACCATCAGTCGCCATCTCCTTGATGATCTCGGCGTCCTCCCGTTTGGTTAACGGCAGCCTCCGCGGGACCTGTCGGATGGGCTTAGCATCCCCGGTGTCAATCCTGTGCTGGACGATATCCGTTCTACCCCGTGGCCCTGGGCTGATCTCGAAAACGTTCTGCCATCGGATAATCATCTTCTTCACTTCCTCGCTCTGTTCAGGTGAGAGTTCCCGGCATGATTCGTCCACAAATCCTGTTAGTTCTTCCGGCAGTCCTCGCAGCTCGGTGGGATGACGTTGCAGCTGACGAACCACTGAGGTTGCGGTTGTACATTCCCCTACCGGTGTTCCTTTGTTCAGCGTTACTGGCAAGCTGTTCAGGTTCATTAGCCGAATCGGAGTGGTACGTCCGACCTTGATGAGAGACCTTGCAACCATTACGCCGCGTCCGATCCCCTGTTCTTCTTGTCTTCCAGGTTCAAGTAGCACACATTGACCCTCAGGTAGAGGTCCTTCGATCGTCCCATGCGTAATGATTTGGCTCCGTGCAGGTAAAGTGGTGTCTTCTAGTAAGCGCACTCGTGCGTAGATGTCCTTTCCCTGCCGAAGGATGTCCTCTTCGTCTCCCAGCGTCATAACACCTCTCGCCATATCCAGCTTGATTTCGTATGCGATCATCAAGTCCGTGCCCAATATGACATCTTCATCAATATCTGCCACGAGAGCGCGGTGCTTCAGATGTTGACCCCCGATGATGAAGGTGGCAACTGTCTCCCCGTAGACCTTGGCTGGCTCTCCTGTGGCAGTCCGTAATGCCCAATTCGTTGGTAAGATCTTCTCAGCGGGGACTGTCTTCAAGTTCAAGATAGTGATGGTTGCGCCGGTATCCAGTAGCAGACTTCGCAGCTGCCCGTTCACCATCCCATCAACGTAGAAACTGTTCGTTCCACTCCCTAATGACGCAACTCTTATAGTCTTCCCGGGGCCTTTGACGTTAGGGGTTGACAGTTGCCCCTTCCCGTCAACCCTAGTTAGTTTTCCTGTGGCTTTACTTGCTTCATGGATGGACACTTGCTTCTAGGGTGTCCAAGTTGGCCGCAGCTCCAACAGCGTATCTCCTTTTTACGGGTCCTGAGGGCTTCCAAAACCTTTGTCACTATGTCTTCGACGCTAGGGACCATATTAAGCTCCGCTTCTGCTGCTCGAACTCGTGCATGGCCTCGTACTGACTGCCTGACAGCCTCGAACTCCATGGCCTGAGATAATGCGTCTCCCAAAGTCTTTGGCCGGGCGAGCTGTCTGTTGCTTCTCGGGCAACAAAATGCAACAATTTGTTACGGGCTACTGGGTTTTAAAATGAATTAAACAATTCCTTAATTAAATATACTAATATTTATTAACAAAATGATAAAAAGGATACAATTAAACTATTAACAATTAAATTATTAAACTAATATAAATTTATAATAACAATATTCTAAATATTTTTTATCTAGGCCTAACTCCTATTTAATTATTACAATAATATAAGATATTACTAATTCTAGATAGCTTAACTAGTTACAATAGTTTCTATGAATATTATAAAATCACACTACAATTTATAACTAATAATTAACACTTACAGTTCACTAGTCCACCGACCGTAAGATTCCCCAAGTATGACAAACTGACACAAAGAAACAAACAGAAGCAGTTTATTACACTCGCGAGACTGTCACAGTTCACTTATTACACTTATTACACGGGCCGGTTCAACACTGACTAGTTTATCACACTGACACTCACTTATCACAGATCTTGCGTGGTCTACTCTCAGGCTAAGACTGACTCGCTCGAGGCGAGGGAAGTATTTAAATAGGCAAGGCCGAACATTCTAGAACACGGAGGGGCCAGACAATTCTGGAATCTTCTTAATCCTTTTCCGACAAAAGGAGACGATCTACAACGGTCCTAATCCTATTTTAACTTCTCCCGCCGACGGATTCAAGCCGCTAATCCTTTGCTTCCTGTGACCGTAACAATTCTAATCTGCCAAATAGGAAAGGGAAACTAAATAAAAACTTAGATACATGACAAAGAAGAAATAACAAACACCGCACTACTGCTTTGCGAGAATTCTGTCTGTTACAGCCACTATTACAAAACATTGACTAAGGCAGATAAATACTAAAAATAAGGTCCACCTAACACGTCATTAATTGTTTCTATTTAATAAAAAAAAAATCAGATGAAGGTACGAAAACGTTTAAAATTTCATGGATATATATCGTTTTATATTACCCATCATAGCTATTTGCCAATTTTTATCGCTGGGGTACGCTTATCCACACAACAAACTCTTAAAAACGACAGATACCAAGAGTCATAAAACACATAATCTACAATTATTATAGAAACAAGGAAATGTTTCACTTAAAAAATGGAAAAAATTAAGATCCATCCTGTCCAGGCAAAAGAAAAAATATTGAAACTTATACTAACTTAATTATCTTAACCTTATTTGATAATTCAAGTACTAAAGAAACGTTTGATGAATTTATAAATAAACCTTTATTTCATTAAAATTAATATAACTAATTTTATCTACATTGAAAAAACGAAATACAATCTATATTCAAAACTATTTAGACAATGCTGTAGCCCATAAAAATTAAATTTTTTTCTATTAAAAATGTTTATAATAGTTGGAGAAAATAAGTTCTATACAAAATAAGTTTAACTTATTTTATTTGGGCAAACTTTTCGGCCACATTTGTAGGTCATCGTCAGGGCTGAGAATAAAACAAAACAGAATAACTGTATAAACAGTTCGGTACCAAAGAAAATATAACGGGTTATATAAACAGAAATGATAGGAATGGCAAGCAAGAAATACAGTTGTATGAGAAAAAGTTAAATTATGAAATAATTAATGAGATGAAACAAATGATGAAATATACCATAGCTACCTTCAAGGTTTCTTTTCATTCTTCTTATTTTGTATCAATGAATTCATAATTTAACTGTATGTACCATTCATTCTACTTACTTGTTGTATTAGTATTCAGTTGTAAATTTCATTGAGTAAATGATAATTATATAATTTAGAAGTTGTTCAGTTGGCACAATTCAAATAAGTTAAGCTTATTTGGTGTAAAATTTATTGACTGCCCCATCCTCCCGACTTATACCCCATCTGAGATATAACCTGTCAACCATTTCCAAATCAATAGTTTTCTATTACCTACATAAAACTAGAAGTAGATTTAATTATTGATAGTATGTTTAGTAAAAATATATAAAACAAAGCATGGTTTTCCTATTTTAATGTTTTTACCAAGCCATAGGTTCAGTTGGGATAATTTTTATGTAGACTCATGTATTGTCATGTATGTATGTATTACGTCAAATGGAAATTTATTTCATGTAATTGCAGAAAGCATAACTAGAGCAAACGATGCTACTTCAGGAGCTCGCTTATCTTAATTTCATCTAAAGCTAGAAGAGGATAATAAAAGAGCGGGATGCGACTTTCAGATAAACGTCATGCCCGCGCGTGACGTTGGTGGGAAGATAAGCGGTTACTTGGGGGTAATCCTATTACGCTGTTAGTAGAATCACTTGCAACTAAGATCCTCTAACCATCGTCTTCACCTTGTTTACTATTGAATCGCTTAGTCTCCTATAGCGCAAGGTTTATAGGAGATTTTCGTTTCATTTTTATTAATTGTAACTGTTATGGCGTTGTAAGGATAGCAGGAATTGCACCCTGAGACAACCTTTCTCTGTAACGCTATCTCTGATAGGCCACTGCCTTAATTTGATTCAAATTCTTTTCTTTGCAAAAAATTACCTGATAGATTATATATTTTAATGTTAAAATCAAATAAAAAAAAGGAAAGTCAAATGCAATATCAATCACTCTTTTTTTTGAAAATCTTATATTGTTAAATAAACAGAGAAATCAATTAACTTATAAATACAAAATACAATTAATTAAATCAAAATACAATTAATTAAATCAAAATACGATTAATAAATTATTTACGTTTCCTACATTTAATTCTTAAATAATTAACAACAAAATTAAACCTTTTTGGAATGGTACAAATATAGCTAAATTAAATTGAACTAAAAAGTTAAATAAATAGATTACGTTACGTAAGATAGTAAACAATGTACGTTATAATTTTAAATGAGCTCATAATAAAGCAAGTATTAATTAAGCAATGAGCGGAATGAAATTGTCTCATTACCCTGGGTAAAGATTTAATTCACTTCTGGAATGTTTCTTTCGACGGATCATACAGATTTTGGCTACCTTTAGTAAACGATTGTCTTTAGTACTTCAGATTTTCAAAGGCCGATTCGTAAAATTATCTGTTGTCCTGTGGATTCATAAGAATCTTAGCGAAGTCGACAAACAACCAGTTATGATGATTCAAATGTAGACAGGTTGGACTCACAAATAACAATAAATAATAAAAGATTAGAGTATGGACTATAAGAGTTGCACTCGCGAACTGAAACGAAAGTTATAGGATCGCACTGAGAAACAACAATGGTGACTGATGTAAGATGGACCGCACATGTCGCGATTTGAGGCAACAATGAATGATTAAGTCTGGGCCATACTGATCGCACTCGCGAACGTATGAAAGATGAACCGCACTGGCCGCACTGACGACCAACAAATGGTGATCGATGTGGGCCGCACGGGTCGCTTTCCAAGACAAAAATGAATGTGATTAAGTTCTAAGAATGGACCGTACTTGTCGCACTCAGAGAGTAATGAATGTTGAGTAAGTGACTCTTGTTAAAAAAAGAAAAGACGCCTAGCAGCTGTTTCCGCCTTTTTCACTATTATGCAAAATAAAACTATTACATAGCGTCATTTATTATTAATTAGTTTTATAAAATTAAAAATAATAAGATTGATAAATAATTGAACAAACAGAATTATTAAAAATTGTATAGAATGACATACTGAACAGCCGAAACACCGCTCACCAAATTTTAAGTGATTAACTATTAATTTATTTTTATTGAAATTAAAAATGTAAAATTATTATAATACTTTAACATAAAAATTGTTAAATAAGTAACAATTATTAACAATGACAAACTGAGCGGCGTTACGACATATTACCTTCTTTAACTATAAATTGTACATCAACACTCTTATAAAACATTTTTGTATCTCATTGGCAACTGGAATGAAAGTTCATTGTATCCTGTGATAACTCTAACAATAATTTTCAATTGTTCTACAAAATTTACATACCTACTATTCCAATGGCTAATGTAAAAATCCCAAATATAAATTCAGGAACAACGTAACCGATTATATTTAAAAAAGAAAATTTGTATGAGAAACATTTTTTTCAGCCAATTTTTGTGTGAAGAAAGGATGAGGAGGTATGCACGATTCTTCACTAGTTGATGCATGGGAAGAATGTAAAGAAATGTGCGTGATCGACTATTTGGCCTCTGGCTTCTGATACCGCTGTTCTGTTACCCTCCAAGTGAGCAAAATATTAACTGACGTCTGCTGTCGACAAAGTTGTGAAATACACTTTTGACATTGTGCTTTTATGATTCTATTTTTATTATTATTTTTTATCCGGCCGTACGAGTAATCGCTTGTCATAATTTTTATTATGCATAGTTTATAGTTAAATGCTTTTGTATAATGTTTATGTTAAACATCATTTGTACACTATAATTGTTGTACGGTGGCAACACTGCCACTCTTGTGATAGCAAGGTTCTCTCTCTCAGGTTGCTAAGGCAACTTAACCTTATGCGTTTTGAGAATATTGTAAACCAAGCCACATTGTAATTTCAGTGTTTAATAAATATCTGTTCAAACCATTGAATGTGTTTATCAGAGTAATACAACATGGTGTTGAGAGATGGTTGATGGTGAGTGCATCTTAGAAGTGGAAGTGAACCGGAAGATATACATGGTAAAGTTTTATGTAACTCGGCAAACCGGAATTATGTTAGGATTAAGCGCTTCTCTAAAAATGGGATTGATCAACCCAGCAAAGGAGGTTATGATTAATAAGATATATATTGAGGACTTTCCGCAAATATTTGAGGAAACTGAGATCGGGGACATAGGTACTTTGAAGTTGGAGGTCCGTAAAGGTGCGGTCACAGTATGTGAATCACCCAGAAGGTTTCCTGTCGGAGTGAGAAAACAACTTAAACAAGAGCTACAGAGACTAGAAAATTAAATGTGATACGTAAAGTGGAGCATCCAACTGAATGGACCACAAACATGGTATTTGTTGTAACACCCAAAAGAAACAGAGTATGCATTGCACCTAAGAAGTTAAATGAAAATCTGATACGAAACCGTTTCATCACACCGACAGTAGAAGAAATTACTCCTATGTTATCAAGGGCAAAAATTTTTAGTGTGCTTGATGCGAAAAATGGATTCCATCAAATGAAGTTACATCCTGATTCTCAAGAACTGACCACTTTTTGGACACCGTATGGGCGATATTGCTTTAAGCGTTGCCCATTTGGTCTGTCTGTAGCACCTGAAGAATTCCAAAGAAGAATGTTTCAAATTATGGAGGATATTAGGTGTTATTGCCATTGCTGATGACATCATGGTGTTTGGAGAAGGAGATACCACGGAGGAAGCCTTAAGAGACCATGATATAAAATTGGAGAAAGTGTTACAGAGGGCAGAACAGAGAAATTTGAAACTGAACAAGAAAAAATGCAAAATAAGGAAAACAGAAATAGAATATATGGGACACTTATTTACAAATAAAGGTATCAAGCCAGATCAAAGGAAGGTTAAAGCAGTAGAAGACATGGGTAGACCAGAGAGCGAATCCCAGATACGCTCTTTCTTAGGTCTAGTCAATTACATGGCAAAATTTGTACCGGATTTATCAACTATTGCAGCTCCACTGCGAGAATCTTTTAGCTCGTGGGGTGTTAGGCAAGAGAGAGCATGGAAAACGATCAAATGTAAGTTGAAAGAGGCCCCAACCAAAAAAAAGTTAAAATTCAAGTGGATGCAAGTGGATATGGTTTGGGTGCAGCATTGATACAGAATGGACATCCAGTAGCATACGCGTCAAGGACTCTGACTACTTGTGAAAAGAAATATGCTCAGATAGAGAAGGAAACACTAGCGATTTTGTTTGGTGTTAAAAGATTTGAAAAATATGTGTTTGGAAAAACAATCCATATTCAATCCGATCACAAACCGTTAGAAATAATATTTAAAAAGAGTTTATGTGATGCACCTAAGCGAATACAGAGAATGTTGCTTCAGCTGGTTGGCTATGATATTGTTGTCAATTTTATAAAAGGAGTTAATGTAAATATTGCTGATGCTATGTCAAGACTACCTGCTACGGATATGGAAGAAAAGGATATGATAGTGGCTAAAATTATAGAAGAAAGTGATGGCCTAACCGAAACGGGAATTAGTGCAACAACGTTACATGAAATTAGGGAGCATTTAAATGAAGAAGAAGTTGCTATGAGATTAAAATTATTCATAGAGAATGGCTGGCCTGATCAAGAGAAGATGCTGCCAGCAGTGATGAAAGATTGGTGGAAAGTTGGAGAGCAATTAACTATATGTGATGGGATTATTTTAAAGAACCAACAGGTGTATATTCCGGAAAAAATGAGAGGTGATATTTTAGAAAAAATTCACAAAGGACACCAAGGGTTGGAGGCCAGTCTAAGGTATGCGAGGTCAAGAGTTTTTTGGATACATATGGCAAGAGACTTAAAAGATAGAGTACAAAAATGTGAAATTTGTGAAGATCTGGATGTTAAAAGGAATCAAAAGGAGCCATTGCAATTAAGGAAAGCTCCAGAAGGACCATCGATGGAAGTTACCACAGACATTCTTGAGTATGATAAACATAAATACTTGGTGGTGGTAGACTATTTTTCATCATTCTTTGAATTTAAAAGATTACGTGATGTCTCAGCTCAGAGCACAATATCAGCACTAAAACATATTTTTGCGAGATATGGTGTACCACAGGTGGTTTATTCAGATGAAGGTACTAATTACAGCTCTAAAGAATTTAAATTATTTGCCAAGGAGTGGAATTTTACATTGAAAACATCTTCTCCACACCATCATCAATCCAATGGAAAGGCCGAGTCTGCAGTCAAACAAGTAAAGAGGCTGTTGAAGCTGAAAGAAAAAGGGGAAGATGTGGAAGCAGCATTAATGGTATGGAGAAACACACCTACAGCAGGTATGACAACAAGTCCAGCACAAAGGCTTTTTGGTAGGAGTTTACGAACAACATTATGCAACACAAAGGAAGGATTGCAGCAGAAAGTTAGCTTTGATACAATTCATGAGCAGCTAAATAAAAAAATGCAAAGATATAAAAAGACATACGACAGATCAGCAAAAGATTTGCCATCACTTAGAGTGGGTCTCTGTTACACTCTCAACAATCTGTTAGAGTGTTATTAAATCCCAATGGGATAAATTATCCAGTATGGAAACCAGGAGTGGTTTTGAAGCGTTTAGATTCACGCTCTTACTTGCTGGAAGTAGATGGGAGAATATATCGCCGAAATAGAATCCACCTGAAACAGAGAAAGACAGAGATAGGCAGTGCTAAGGAGGAAGAATCATATGAAGATTGGATGCTAGATGAAAATAAACCAGACCAGACGGAGAAGAGGTGTATTGTTGAAGAGGTGGAGCCAGAGAAAAAGCAGAACATTCAACTAGAAAAGCGACAACAGGAAAATACAGCAGAACCAAGTCAGCAAACGTCCCTGGAAAGAGGTACGGTGAATGAAGATGTCCACGTTAGTAGGTTTGGAAGAAGGATTAACAAGCCAAAAAAGCTTGATCTGTAAATTGTTATAAAGTTCGGAGTTTTCGTTTGATTGTTTTTTTTTGTATTGTAAAATGTAAAACTGTAAAATTTTCGGAATTGTAATATATTATAAAGTTCAGAGTTTCATGTGATTGTTGTTGTGAATGTAGTGAAGTCAGTTTTTTTTTATATAGACAAGAAAGGATGTTGTACGGTGGCAACACTGCCACTCTTGTGATAGCAAGGTTCCCTCTCTCAGGTTGCTAAGGCAACTTAACCTTATGCGTTTTGAGAATATTGTAAACCAAGCCACATTGTAATTTCAGTGTTTAATAAATATCTGTTCAAACCATTGAATGTGTTTATCAGAGTAATACAACAATAATGTTTATTACAATTGAAACTTTCGGTTTTAAATACAACATTTTAGTTATCAATAGGCATATTGATATTCCAATTTCTTTATACTTTTGTCTATATTCATTTAAGGTATGTTTCATGTAAAATAGGGAGCGGAGCGGCTTACTCCTGCGCAAATTAAAGAGCGCTTGGATTGTGTATACGGTGAAAGAATGGCAAAATTATTTAAGTTAGAGAGAGAACGTCTAGAAGATGGCCCGCATCTCGGTCGCTCATTGGAAGGTATCACTTCTGAAACAATCCAACTTGTGGAATCTGAATTGCTGTCTGACCAGCGACTGAAAACCAAGAAAATGGCAGAGAGGTTGGGGCTTTCAAAAACAAGTGTTTTGAGGATCATCAAGGAACATTTGCATATAACAAAGGTTAGTGAAAGATGGATTCCAAAAATTCACTGGAACGAGTTCATTGCTGCAATCAATTTTTACGCGAGTATAATGCCGACCCAAGGATTTCTGGGACTCAGTTGTAACTGGGGATGAGAAAATGTTTCTATATTATGACCCACTCAGCAAAAGAGAGTCCATGGAATTGATAAGACCAGGAGAATCGTCTCGTTTAAAGGCAAAAGTCACGCAGTCAACAAAAAAGGTAATGGCCACAAGTTTTTGGGACTGTAAAGGAATAGTACTGATAGATTTTAAAGAAAGGAATAAAAGGATGAAAGGTGAGTATTATGCAGCCCTACTTCACCGGTGACGAGACGCCTTTAGAGAGAACAGGCGGGGGGTGTTAAGCAGAGGTGTCCGCCTCCTTCACGAAAATACCCCTGTCCACACAGCATTGATCTCCAAGGCCGCTGTGAAGGACTGTGGATTCCAAGAAATCTCTCATCCACCCTACAGACCGGACTTGGCTCCTAGCGACTTCTACCTTTTCTCAAAGTTAAAATCTGACCTTAGTGGGAGGCGATTTAACACCGACGAATAGCTCCAAGTAGCAGTGGAAGAACATTTTTTAAAAAATAAGAAAATTATTTTTTTCATGGTATATAAATGTTGCCAAAGCGTTGTATTAAGTGTGTTGAACTTAGAGGAGAATATATTGAAAAACAGTAAGACCAGTTTTTCTTTCACTTATCCTCCTATCCCAGGCCGGAAACTTTTGGACCTTACTACGTACATCAAATAAAGTGATAATAACAAAGCTGGGAGTGGTGGATAGGAAACATCGCCTGCTCCGATATCCTCTGAGCTAATAGCTCACTGGCGAAGATCCTGCTGGCGGTAGAACATGCACGAGGCAGAAGCACGATAAATTCCCACGACCACCTTGTAACCTGATGCTCAATGGTCCTAGCTAAGGTCGCGTCCCAGCTTTCTATCTGGCCCTTTTCACCTGCCCTCTCATCTTTTAACGGCCAAATTAATTGGAGTTTTAGCTTAGAAACAAAAATGGCTGTTATCAGTTCGGTACACGTTTTCATGGGATCCGAGAACCTTTTAAAATAGACGTTGGGGTTATACAATGTAAGGGCTTTTACAAAGTTTAGTTGACGAGATAGGAAATAACATTGAATATAATTTTTGTCGAAAATACGCTCACGTAAATAGTAATAGCCGACTATTTAGAAATACGGACGTAACCATCACGCAACATAACGACTGTCAAAATCTCAAATACTACTATAACTAGCATTACTTTAAATAATATATTTAATGTTAATAGGGTACTAATAACAATTTAATTGTTACGAATTCTAGTGTTAAAGTATTTTGGCATAATCTAGAATGATTAAGTTTGTAATAATGATAGCTGATTAAACTGGTCTACATCAAATTTCCCTTTTACATGAAAATGTACTGATGAAAAACTATAAAGGATAGTTATAGTACATTGTGTAATAATTGGTAAGGCATAATAAGAAAGGAGAACATCATCATGAAAATCATGATTATGAGAAATGATTTATAAAAATTGAGTAAAAAATGCGATCAGTAAAAAAAACCAGATAGAGATAACTATCCACCACCACTTGGTCGCAGTGCCAGACTCCAGCAACGCAGAACTCTTCTTCTTCAAGTTCTTCTCTCTCTCAACCTCAATCATACACTCCTGAAAAAAACACCACAGATTCACCAATGCCTTCTGACAGTAAATTTAACTTTTTTTTCTTTTCTTAAATCCAAATTTCCCCGTTGTGAAAATAATTTGAATTTACTCTGCAACCTTCACAAACGCCTTACAACAAAAATGGAACAACGAACTTTCCTCCTTAAATGAAGAACCAATTCACTTTTTCCCTAATTCATCGAGAATTCCCTTAAAAATTTCCGCATCTGTCAATCCCTACATTATAAATTTTACCGTTCCACATTTCTGTTTAAAAAAACTCTCATAAACCTTAAAATAAAAGAAATTTTCCAGCAGATTGATTCGATTAACACCCAAATTACCTTCCTTAATACATCTCTTCCTGCTCACTGTGGTGAAGGAAGCATAGACAGACTTATTTCTTTTATTAACAATTTATTTGTGCTGTAAAAATTTATCTTAACATCCCCCCGCTAGGAGGCAACCAAAAATATATCAATCGACACAAAATTTGATCTGGAGTCGATCGACATGACCCCTAGCGTCCGAAAAAAAAAATCCAATGAAAACAAGCTCCTCACCTAACCAAACCTAACCTAAGATAATAATGCTGATTGTTTAGCCGTTTTTTAATAAATCAAATTGTTTAATAAATCAAATTATTTTAATAAATAGTTTATTAATAAATCAAAAACACGACTCCCCTCGACAAAAACTAAAATTGAAAAACACGCTGAAAAGTGTAATCAAAACAAACGCTATCTAGCATTTCGAACGTTTTTAAGAAACTTTTTTATTTGACCTTTCCAGACGCTAGACTTTTTTATTTGACCTCTCTAGCTAGGGATCATGTTGATCCACTCCAAATCAAAAGTTGTGTCGATTGATATATATGGTTGCCACCTAGTGGGGGGACGTTAAGCCGAATGTTAGCTTTTTGTGCATCCAACAAAAAACAATTCCTTATTTCTAAATTTAAAGACCTCTACACCGCATCATTAACCAAGAAAATTTACCCCACAGGCAATAAGAAATGGGTTCACAACATCTCTTCTATAATCTGCCAAATATCCAGGTCACACAATTTCAAAGAACAGAGTCTCACCAGCTCTAAGTAATTTACAATCTTACATATATATTTTTGTTATTTTAACTATATTAATGATAATGGTGTTGAAAAACAATATGTAATTAAAAGTAAGCTAAAAGAATAAGTTAAGAAAAAGTTATAAAATAACAATGATTTTCTTGTTCATCAACATAAAATTTGGGGACACTTGTGATCACAGATGATAGTGTTACTTACTCTTATAAAGTCCACATAAAAAAAATCGTAGTTATGCGACTAGCCAAGTTATTAACTGAGTAGCAGATTAAAATATTTGTCAATCAAGAAGTATTTTAGACCAAATGTTTAAATATTTATGAATAAAAAAATTTTTTTTTTACTTACGTGAATTAGCTTCGTGGTAGAGTTGTAACTTCTTTCTGCAATTCTTAAACTCTATAAGACCATTGGCGCTAATGATTCTTTGATATTTCCCAAAATTTGCTGAAACTAATCTTTTTGTTTAAAATTGACTATTCCATCAGGAAATCAGTTAACAAATGAGAAAAAATTTCATTGTCTTTTATCTAAATATGCTCAAATATCATAGCAACAGAATTATCTTTATTTCATCGTTATTCGCTTAACTTTGAAAGAAAATGTTAGGAATATTTTCAGCAGTACGCCTCGCGCGGATCTCGTTACCTCGTAGGGGAGCGGCCCATGGGTGGCAGATCTGGGGACAGTCGGTGGACATTCCTTGCAAGTTCACCCCAGCTACGTCCGATGGACTCACTGACCAACAATGGGAGCGGCCCCCCCCTAAGATTGCGTGAGGGATGTAACGAAGGTTGAAACGCCCAACTAATATTATGTTTTAATTAAAAAATCTCTATAGCCATGAATCTTTCTAAGGTTCTAAGGCCCGTTATCCGAAGGTAAAGTATTCAACCGTTCGGTCTAAATATATAAAAGAGATTGACGTTAGTTACTACGCTTATAACTCAAGAAAGCCTGGACCGATTTCGATGATTCGCACCAATTCGGACTGGTCTCCGGCCAAAAAAGAAGAATACCCAAGAAAATTTCCGAAAAATATATGAAGACAATTTATTTTCCCATACATTTTGTATGGAGCGATTTTACGACGCCCACATCATGATACATGACATTTATGTTTACGTTACGTCGTGACAATGTTTTGCGACAATTGTTTTTTGCACCAAATTTGTGTGACAATTGTTTTTGTAGCAATTTTTTTGTCACAAATTAAAAACGAACATGATTTCAAATGCTGGTTCCGGTAGTGCCAGTAGATGGCGTTGTGTGCATCAACTTTTGACAGCTGATTCATTTGCTCAGTCTTTCCATCGCATACCATTGCACTGTCCAGAAATACGTTGCGATTTATCAGCATTTTTTCAAGTTTTATCAGCTTTCGAAAGTTATTGTAATGCATATTGTGATTTGAATCGAGTAGCGTTTCATTACGATTGCACTATTGACTACAGCTCGCATCCTTCCGTTCAAATTGGCCCAATGGAGGTTGTGGGTCCCATTGCAATGCATTAAAGTTCGCTGGAGAAACGTCTGGATTGTGCTGTCTCAGTGGCAATGTTAAATTACCACCAGAGCTATTGCATTTTTTGCTTCGTGGTGAAACACCAGAATCTCATAATTTTCTATCGAACACTCGGAAATATAACGGATGCTTTCAAATGACTTCATTTGGAGCAGATGTTATTGATGAACGCGGATTCAATCCGACATTCATGGTAATAAAAGATTAAAGAAATTAAATTTAATTAAAGAAATGAAGATTAAATAAATTAAAGAAAATCATTGATACTAATTTCGTCATTGATTCTACAGATCCAAAGCCAAATTTACCATCGCATTGGATCGTTGATACCGCTTGAAGACGCACGACATAAATTCCTCTACTTCAAGGGCAATTTGGAAAATCAACTTGATCAGCGCCAAATAATCCATACGCCAATGAGAAGAGGAATTCTTCCAGATCTAAAGCAGCTACTTCATGAACACTATGCATTTGGTTCGGTTATTCAAAACTGCGTTGGATAGCATGCCAAATGATGACTATATGGCACGAACGCTAATTTAACGCTCTAACAATAGGTGAGGTTGCAGTTGTGGTTGTCGAAAATCTGGAATCACGCGAAATTAAAGTAAACACACAACCAACATCTGTAAAAGAATCCAATCTAAAACAGTTATGGCCACTAAAGTAAATAGTACGTTAGTGTTATTATCTCCAAAAATTACTCAAAAAAATCTTCTACCATTACAACCCATGATGGATCTTTGGTTCAGTATTTTGTAGGGACTGTACTATACTGTACTGTTACAAAGATTGCACAGAGAACATTGGCGGATTTGAGGTGGGTCATAGGGGCCATTGCCCCCCCTAAAGTTCTCATTAGTTGATATTGACCGGAATTTTAGTTGGTTTTCAACAAGAAAAAAAACACGTTTTACACACCAAAATTATTCATTGTATCGAATGTTTTCACAATGGGTGCATCAAAAATCGGCGATTCCGAACCCTTTTATGTTTTTTATTCACATATAGATATCTACCGCTTTGATCAAGGAGCTTATTTTATCCATGTTATTGTTTTCTGGCCTCAGTCGTCTTGAATTAAAAATTGATACTTTATGTATCTTCATTCATATATGGATCGTATACATTGATAACAAATTCACATTGACCCCAAGGCCTCCCCTGAAAATTCTCCTAGATCCGCCAATGATGGCTTCTTGGGGTCAATAGGCGCAAGAAAAATTTCTTCTCCAGAAGCAAAGGTCTTCCTGAAAAACCACATAATTTCCGATAGAAGTTAACTGGATAGGGACATCACTTATCCTCCAGAGGATGTGAGTTGCCTCCAGTAGACTGACGGACCACACATACCCGAGGGTTCGGGTGATGCTTGAGGATTTTATACATACATATTTTTATGTTTTCAATTTTAATTACAATAATATTCTTAGAAACTGTATTTACACTTTAAATCTGTTTTTGAAACAATTTTCTGTTCCGAGAGTTAAAACTTTTGAAAAAATATTTCAATTTATATTAATTGTGGAAGATTGTTTATTAATTGATTTTATGAAGGCTTTTAGGCTTTTGAAATTATTAATGTTGAATTTAGTGTCTAAATTAATAGTTTGTTACAATGTTTTTGTTTCAAAGAGTGTGATAAAAATGCCTTGAACGAGGTATTGTGGATTTTGGTTTTTAAAGACACAATTCGATTTTTTTTTAATCGAATTTATATCGCCCTAGCACATTCCCCTTTTTTGTCACGGTCTTTTTTTATATTGCAATGGTTAATTAGGTTTTCAAGTTTCAGATCTTATTTTTGCAGTTCAATAGTGTTATATTACCTGTATTGTGTTGTATTTGAGTATGTATATGTAGAAAAAAATAATAGAAAAAAGCAAATACAAACGGCAATGGATGTTAATTCTTAAATATGCACATATTTGTACACAGCCATTGATTTCACAGTTTGAGGTATTCAGATTAATTGCTTAACTGTTATTAACAATATTCTTTGTTTAATAGTGTACTGTAAAATTAGATACTACAAATACAAGCACATTTTTTTTAGCGTGCACAGTAATTATTTTTTATATTTAACCAAGTATCAAAAAAGTTAAGGACCCCAACATCAAAGTGCCTAACTTATTACATATTATTATTACAGTAGTAAATTACTACTTGTTGCCAGTTTGTTTATGGTGATTAAAATATGCATGTTATAAGTACAAGTATATATACATCAACATGATCTAGTAGTAAGAAGCAACAAAAACATTGTCAGTGAGAAAATACATATGAAGGTTGTTTAATCATTGATTTTATGAAGGCTCGTTAGGTTTTTAAAATTTATTAATATTGATTTTACTGTCAAAATTATTGGATTGTCAAGTTTTTCAGATATTCAGAAAGTTTAATAAACATGCTTTGTCATATATCTACAGCCCCGGTGAATAAGTGGTTAAGTCTCTAAAATGTGTTTCTTTTAATTTTTTTTTAGATTAATTTATTGATATTTACAACTGTAATAATATTACAACAAGTAAATTTGCTAATATGAACAAATGGCATGAAAAAAAAAATACTTATGGAGGAAACACCCATCGGCAACATACCAATAAAGTTCTATAGTAGAAGGTCTCGGGGCCATCATCTTTTCAGACGCCTCTGAGGGTTATCAGGAATAGTATGGGAAGCAAGTTGAGAGACTAGCGGATTCAAGTGTGTATGGAGCTTTTCATGGAAGGATAGGTATCTAGTTTGGGCCAAATCAGCAACATATGGGATAGTAAGATCATGATGGATTAGTTTGTTTGTGACATAATAAGGAACATTAAGGATTTTACGAAGGATTTTGGATTGTAAGGATTGAATACGAGATGAATTGGACGGTTTAGTAGAGCCCCGAAGCTCAACTCCGTATGTCCAAATAGATCTGATAACTGTCATGTAAATGAGTCTTTTGTAATTAATTGGGAGCTTAGAGCGTTTGTCCAGTAAATGTTGAAGTAGGCGAAAAAGTCGAGCAGTTTCTTGTCTTTTCAGTCTTGTATGATCTTGTACTTAAGTAAGCGAAATCGAGTTATTGTCGTAGTGAATAAGGGGCTATGTAAGGCATTAGCTTTAAAAGGAGTTATTGTTTACATTACAACTACATTTCAAGCCGAAAAATACGAGAATAGTACGATTCCGGTTATCTGAAAGCAATTAACTCTCTCTGTACAAAATCTGACTTAACCACTTAGTTACCGGGACTGTAGAGCTTTGTCCATATATATGACCAAGCTCTACAGAAAATTTCATGGCGATCGGTATGACTGTGGCGAAGTCTAGGAATTTTAAAAACACCAGTACATTATCTGGGCGGGTGTGTGTGTGTGTGAGGGGAGGGGGAGTATGTATGTGTATAAGTATTATACAGAATATACTTTTATAATAATAATATACTTTAGCTTTTACCTTAGCTCATTATTCTTGTTGATAATGATTTTTTTACTTATTTCATAAGTATAAAAATCATTATCAACAAGAATAATTATATATTTCATATTCATATTTTTTACTTATTTTATAAGAAACAAATAAAATATCTCTAACTAGTTAATTGGTGTTATTTAATTCGCGTTGTCATGAGAAGGTATGCGTAGGGTTACTGCAATGCGGAAAAACGGAATCAATTGTAATCGTAATTGTAATTGTATTGTCAATTATTGATACCATAAAATGTTTTTATAGAGATTGATTTGCAAATTGCAATTACATCACAACTGTAGTTAGTCAAACGATTATTGCCTTCGTCAGTGAATCACGCAACTCAGTTTTAGCATTTCAGCGTTCTTATTGTGAAATATAATAATAAATTTTTATCCTCAGCAAAACCACAAAATGAAGTAAATCTCATGCTGTTGGTCAGTGATTAGTAGTTTTCTAGGAGTGCTAAATGAAACGAAAGAGAAGTTGTCTCGGTTACTAAATGTGTTCTTATGAGGATAGTAAAACCAATTTATTTTGTCCTGTCATCGATTTATTTTAATGATGTAAAATGTAACGTTAAAAGCTTTTACTACTTTTCAATTTTATTATATAATCTACCTCTAACAATTTCTACCGTTTCAATGCCAGGGCTCAATATAGGAAGAGTGGCTGGCCTGGTAAGCGCCCACGTATATCCTGTCATCGAAAGGGAATAAAAGAAAAGACACATATTAAAGACTAAATCCTATTTTAATTCAATATATTCCTTGAATTTATGATATATTTCCGAATGGAAACAGATATAGTAAATTAATTTATGTAAAATAATTAGGGAACGATTTCTTTTTAAGTCAAAAGCAGAAACTTAACATTAGAACACCTTCTTAACCACATAATCATTAATCCATTATTCCACTATATTATTATTAATATTTTATCCACATTCATTCGTTCTTACGTCCATGTCAGGTATAACTAAAAAACAAAAATAATTTATTTTTTATTTGGGATGATTCAACGTAAATGCTACGGAATTAGCTTAGAAATAGTATATACCTTTTTTTTTATCGAAGCATTGACAAGTTTACTGATTTCTTGATTTGGATTTAGAATAATGTTTTTGATGATTTCATTGGTTGAAAGTAGGAATACGAGTAAAAGGGTTAATATTGCCGAATGTCCACTTAATTTATAAGATCTTTTAGGAGAAAATCTTTTCCAGAGTTAAGAAAGTGTGGTGGGGGAGAATCAGAAAGGTTACTTAGTCGACTCCTGCACAAAAAACAGACTTTATTCATCATACCTAAGATCTGCCAAGTTTCATTTGGCAATTATTAAAACACTCAAAAGTAAAACGATGTGAGGCAGAGTTATGAAACATCCTTCATACATATTGTCAATACTACAAATACCAGTGGTAGATTCCTGATAAACTACTTAGCCGACAGAAGAATTATATGATTGGACCATTCTGTGTCGAGGCCTCAAGCAATTCCTACAAAATTATAATATCAGATAAATAATCTAAAAAAATATCCTTGGAACGCATTGAATCAGTTAGGCCCGAAGGACTGTCATTTCGCCGATTATTACTATCAATGCCAAACAACTGAGATATTTAATTCTAATTCTTTAAACGAAATTACTAGAAAAATAGTGTGGTATGCCAAGGTCTAACAGCACCGATAATATGGTTATTGATTATTTTCAGAAAGAATAAGTTATCATCAAATTTTACTTCAGGATAAGATTCAGAATTTTAATATAATTATTCATTCTTGTATCTTGTAATTTTTACAAGATGTGTGTGTAATCCACAAAAAACATTTTAAGAAGTATATTTATTATATAATTTATATTACAATTTATTACATGAAGTAACTTAAATCTAGAAATTTACACTGCAATCGTGCAATAGCAATATCGTTATATACTGTATAGTGATGGGTTAACTCATACAAAATCCATAACAAAAAAAAAACTGTGAACTAAAGAAATGCTAAGCTTCTGTTTTTTAAAACTTATGTTCTCGTATTAATTAATGAATTTATTGGTTTTACAAGTATCAATCAAAGCAGAACCCACATAGTTTTGAAAAAATGACACTTTTTCCCATGAGCTTTCTGAATACATATTTATGAAGATACAAGTTTTACAATTAATTTTAAACAGCCGATTATTTGAACTTCTTTTTTATAGGATTCAAATAATAGAACTAGATAAACGTGAAATGATGTATGTTTTATCTTCCTACCTATGAACCAAAAATCATTGACTCCAGTGTACATTTACACCATTCCGTTTATTATTAACTCAATTTATCATTGCTCTAAATGATTATAAAGTTAGCACATTCAAAAGTAAGGGCAGGTCAAAAGAAAATCAATATTTTTTGCAATATTGGAACTAAACAGAATTAAAACAATCTTACAATCTTCTTACAGAATTTTCAGCTATCATTGAATTTGGGTTAGGGATATCACAAATCAATTTCAAAATCTAGTGGAAATAATTGTATTGTTTTATTTCATTGTATCTTATTGTATTGTTTATAATATATTTTGAAACGTAATTAAAATTTTAAAATAATAGATAAGGAAAACGTTTATATCATCATCATCATCATACTCTTTTCCTCTTCGACCGCTGTCCGCTGTGCGAAGTATCTTTTTCCTGAACCAGTTCTCTTCTTCGGTCCCAGTCCCTTCCTCTCCTCCTGAAAGCATCCCTTACGCTCTTCCCAGGATATGCGAGGCCTTCCTCTGGGCCTTTTTTCTTCTGTGCAGACCTCGTAGGTCTTCCTTCCTATTTGGCTCCATCCTAAGTAGATGTATGAACCACTTTAATTTGTGTTTCTCCAGGATAGTCTCCGCTGGTTTAATATCGAGATTAACCCGTATTGTTGTGTTCCGTATCTTAACTCTCCGTGTTTTCCTTTCTACCTTTTGCGGGTACCTCATTTCAATGGCTTATACGTTTATATATGGACCAAAAAGTGTTTCATCCTACAAGTACTAACAATACACCAATCAACCAAAATATACCAACATCCAGGTTCTTGCTTGCTCCTGAAATATCATGTTTTTTTCCACTAACAAACTCGATAATGGTTATGGAACTATAGCAAACAAAGTTCGCTTTGATTTACAAATTTTAACGAAAATCAATAGTGTTGTTTGTATAAATATTTTATGAAAATAAAAAGCTATTCTATCTCCCTTTAGATTTGATGGAATTAATCAAAATTAAAATTAATGGTATTTGTCAATCGATATACGGCTATTGTTAGAAGCTTTATTGAATTTATAAAATGGGATTACAAGAACTCTACACTTCTCTAACTCCTACATCTTGTGTTTTCATGACTCTACCCAGGTGAAATCCATCAAGGTACTGTTCACATTCGGCCTAAGGGCGTCGGTTGAGACATAGATAATCCTTCAGGGTCATCGGTTTCATAAAATATTCGGTTCCCAGTGGCCCTTACGTTAGATTACTGACACAGTTCCGTGGCGACTTACACACCGTCTGCACACGACAGCCATGGAATGACCTGAAAGAGCTCTTGTTAAACAAACAGCGGGGGAAGACCTGAGCATACAGCCGGTCACGGAGTAATTTATGACCAACAACCTGCTATTACAGAACAATTTTCCCTGGGAAACTGACGATTCTTGCTAACATTTGACATCGCATTATGAGAGATTTAGTATGCTAGGTATAAAAATATTAGTGAAACACAAATGTTGTGATATATGTTCTAGAACTAGTCGCAAAATAATTTAATATTACCGTACTAGTAATTATTAATATTAAAATTTTAAATCATACTCGTATAACACCTACCTACCTGTACAACTACAAACCGTGAAAGGTCTGGTGTTCAATACAACGTAGAGACTATACTGTTTTCTGGACAACGGTATTGCAGGAAAGTGATTTGTCTTAGATCACGTTCAACCGCCAGAAAATACCCCCTTATTTTGGGTACCCACTTTATAATGGCTGTGTGAACCCCAGGAGAGTCCTTGATACTATAGTATCCATTTCCGGCCGCTAACAGATTAAATAAAAGTGCCTGCCAGTGGGATTTGAACCCAGGACCTTCGGCATGCCTTCTCAGCGATCTAATACTGAGCCATTCCCCTCCCCAACACTTAAAATATTTCGTATTAAAAGCCACATCAAACATTGTTTTCAATTATACAATCTAACCATAAGGGATTAAAATTATATGATTTTTGTTATAATATAAACTCATATCATAACACACAATTTTTTAGGCTCACAAAACTCTAAGAACACGACTGGATAGGGGGGAAATGTTAAGGTCCTCAGAAGGCGCTTTTCTAGCAGTATACAAATTCAGATATTTCAATATTCAATTTGGAGATGTAGAAGTAAAATAAGTTTTAAAAACCGAACGATTACGGGTTAAAATAGGGGTTCCAACATGGAGGGGGACTTGAAGACAACTCACGCGCGCGCGAGACCAGTTAAGAAAATTAAAAAATTTTCACTAAGTTTTGGTCATTTTTCTCTTACCAGTACTTCATTATCTTAAACTAGCAATCCACCCCAGCTTTGCTCGGGTACTAGGATATGCCTACATAATTTGTCTGTGTAATGTTTTTTTTTTTTTTTATCACGTACCGGCCACTAAGACCACGCGAATATCATTGGTTAGGCTTTATATTAATTTTACTTCCTCCCATCTCAGTTAATGTACTTTATAATATAGAACTTATAAAAATAAAAACGAGAACAAATATTTCTTTGTATTTCTATGTATACGAGTTTATTATCTTGCACGTTAGATAATTGCACGGGATTAGGCAAGCCGCGTCTTCGGTGAAACCCATCGATATGCCAACCCATTTACACAAAACCTAGACAAATTATATACCTAAACCTTCCCAGTGAATCACTCTATGTATTGGTGAAAACCGCATGAAAATCCGTGCAGTAGTTATTGAGCTTACCGCGAAAAACGCGGCCGAGGACTTTGTGTTATTTATAGAAGTTGTGACTGTAGAAATAAAAGATTTGTTTTCAATGTAATGCTTGTTTCTTTTTCATATGCCCATGCAATTTATTGTGTACAGGGCGTTTACAATATATTGTGTACAATTTTAAATTATTATTGTGCATACTATTTTATATGTGCATATTATAATATGTGCATATTATTGTGTACGATGCTTTCATTTCAATAGGAGGAGGTGTGGTACAAAAAAGTTGTAGAACCCCTGGCTTAAAAGTAACTGTTTCCGAAAGTTAGACTGAAGTTTACCGACATCCATCTGTATTGTAATGAAACACTACATTTTTTTCTTGGGACACCCTTTAAGTAGAAAGAATTAGTATAAATGTGTTCTTAAAAAAAATAAAGAAAAGAAAGAAAATATAATACCTAAGTGCTCGATAACGGAGCACAATGCAAGCACTGATTCATATCAATCTGTTTCCGTAGTGATTTCGGTGATCTCACTTCAACTTTTTTTTTACTTATGGAACTTTATTTCATTAATATTTAATTTCTTTAATTAAAAAAAAAATGTTTTCATTAGTTGAGGGATAGAGTAGATCAATGGGTAGACTGTGCGTTACTCAGCTCTGAGTCTCAATTTCGAGACAGGCTGGGTTCCATAAATTAGGTACTCCAAATATAATCCTGAATCGACCCTGTGGGATGTAGGAACCCTTCTGAGGCCTCAATTAAATTATAATTTCGATATAAATAAAATTTTTATGGGTTTAAATGTACAATGTATATTATATTGAATGAAACTAAAAAAAATACCATTAAAATAGATAAAAATGTACATAAATGCATAAGGGAATAGCAATAGGGTCGAAGTACTTCTCTAAAACTATACCCTGTATTCCAACTGCCAAAAACCTGGGAATTATTTTTGATCAAATCCTTTTTTGGAAAAACCATATCTCTGAAATCTTCCATCGTACCTTCTCCACCTTAAAGCGTCTGAATTACCTTCATCACCTGTTCCCATTTAAATCCTGTAGACTTCTAGTTACTTCTTTGATTTTTCCTCATTTGGACTATTGCTGTACAGTGTACTAAGGTGCCTCTAGAGACCTCGATGCAAAACCAAAATCCCGAGAGACGCCCCTGTCACCCGATATTACGAAGAGTTGAAGACGCTCTGCCCTTCCTACCGCCCTAAGTACTTCCAGGCATCCTATCTTTACGAATTTACCTAAACCCGCAGACCATTTTAAATTGCTGATCTTCAATTCTAACCAACCGTAATCGGCTCTTAGATTCTATATACAGCATCCCACTAAACAGCAGCTTTTAGCAGAGCTTACCTTATCCGATCCTCGTCCCTGTGGAATTCAATACCTTTTTCAATTCGTTGTTCCAATAATCTTCCAACCTTAAAATATCGCAATATAGAACGGCTGTTGAGGTTGGGAACTACTAAGTATGACACCTACCTACATATACAGTGTGTCCCGAATTTAAATGGCAAAACTTCAGGAACTTATAGGGGACCGAAAAACTAAGATAAAAAGTCCTTTAGAGATTTGCTCGTTTTTGCTTAGTTTTAGAGAAAATCGCAAAAAAAGAAACAAAACAAAAATGTTACAGGTAGCGATTATCACCTTTCAAAGTTCGTCAGGCTAGGCAGTGAGATACATATGTAAACACTTAACGTTATCCTTTACATTCTTTTATTTGTTTACATTTTGGCTTCCTTCTAGCATTATAATTCCTAAATCAGTCTTCAGTCAGTTACTCAGATATTTTTGTGTGAATAGTATCAGCCACAATGCCGCATACATATTCTAATGTAGAATACGCTGATATGATTTTTGTGTATGGTTTCTGTAACGGTAATGCTTTAGAAGCGGTGCGGGAGTATGCGCGCCGATTTCCAAATAGAAGAGTGCCTAATTTACGAGTCTTTTCGTTAACTTTTAATAGACTACGAGAGACTGGGTCATTCTTAATATTTAATGAAGGCGACCAATTCCAGGCAGCAGTAAGAGCAGAAGAATTCGGAGAAGAAATTGTGACCAACGCCACTTCGATAACAATCCTGAGACTAGCATCTGCTGCATTAGCAATATCGCGGTAAGCAATATGGCGAACTTTGAAAGGTGATTATCGCTACCCATACCATCTTCAAAAAGTTCAGAACTTATTAATTCAACTTATTAATAACCTCAGGATTATGTCAAGAGATTGAGTTTTAGTGACTGGTTTCATGTAAAAATTCGCGATGATAATTTATTTCCATTAAAAATTATATGGACCGATGAAGCTACCTTTACAAGAGGAGGAATTGTTAATCAAAGAAATTATCATGTATGGGCTCTTGAAAATCCCAGAGCTATTAGAGAGAATAGGTTTCAGCATGAATTTGCTATTAACGTTTGGCTTGGAATTTGGAACGGATTACTGGTGGGACCATATTTTTTACCAGGAAGATTGAATGGTATCACATTTACACATTTTTTGGAGAACGACTTTTCTAATTATTTAGATGACATTCCCTTACAACAGCGGATTGAAATGTGGTTTCAACTCGATGGATGTCCAGCTCATTATAGCAGAGTTGCTCGAGCTTGGCTGGATATAAATTATCGACAACGATGGATTGGACGTGGAGAAGTAGTAGCTTGGCCACCCAGATCACCTGATATGACACCCATGGATTTCTTCGTATGGGGAACCTTGAAGCAGAAAGTTTATTCGGTGTCAATCAACTCAAGAGAGCAATTAAGAGACCGAATCATAGATGCAGTGCACCAAATATCATCAGAACAATGTTTAGCTGCAATTTATCAAGTGAGTTTCTAGATGTAATGCTTGCATTGGTGCAAGAGGACAACATTTTGAGCAATATTTACATTAAAAAGAACATAACATAAATATAAATGTAAATAAATAAGTATAAAAATGAAAACTTCTTTTGTTTCTTTTTTTGCGATTTTCTCTAATGCTAAGCAAAAACGAGCAAATCTCTAAAGGACTTTTTGTCTTAGTTTTTCGGTCCCCTACAAGTTCCTGACATTCGGGACACCCTGTATATACGTTATATGTAACTATTAATTGGTTCTCTATATGTTTATTTCTATCTTATTTCTATTTTTTCTTTCTTTCAATCGGTTTAAAAAATGTATTTAAGATATACATATTCCATATTTAGGAACCTGACTGGTAAAAAAAATGGTACAAATAGTTTTTCATTTCAGGAAAAAAAAGGATGCAATTGCCCGAAAGAAAATGGAACTAAAATCTATGTCACAGTAACAATGGCACAGTTCTGATCCTAAGTCGTAGCCATGTCCTTTAATTAATGATACGGTATTAATTATTGAAGCAAACTTAAAGGTCAGCTCAGCTGTAGTTTAATGTTCTTCACGCTTATTTAAAATGCCATCTGCTAATGATATTACACTACTGTATATAATGAAAGTAGAAGTCAAATTATTACCAAGTAATTAAGTATTACAAACTTATTAAAGTCTGAAATAAAAATAAAATAAGACCATACACGTTTATAAGATAAACTGTAAATAAGTATTGGTAGATCTAGTGTTTTAGATAACAAATATTTACGTATCTAGCATAAAAAATTAAAAATTGTTTAACATAACTAATTTGTACACACCCACACATAACCACAACACAATAGTTTCCCGTCCGAAATGGAATGAAAGATCGCACAATCCTTATATTAAGTAATACACGTGATCAAGGCTTCAACTTAGGCAAAAGTCGTGCGCAACATATTTACTCGTGAATTATGACAGTATGGAGCTGCAAACAATCCAAAATAACCAATCCGAGTACAAAATCAAGTAGAAAGGCTCAAAATTAGTCACGAAGATATCAATAGCTTACGATTATCATTGTAGGCGACTTTTAGATCAAAAAGTAGCGACCCAAATACTGACATGATTACTTAATAATTTTACCGTTTTTTAAAAACAAAGTCTGGATTATCTGCACATTGAATCATGTCATCGTGTCTTATTTGATTATGACCGCCATTTACTTCTAAATAACAAAAATATTTATATTTGACATTTGATCATATTATTAATAGATTAAAGGAGTTAAAGGAAATAAAAAACTATATGACACCTTATAACATTTCATAATTTTTTCAAGTACAAGGACTTATTCACACAGAAAGCACGAGCCTTCAAAGTTATCATGAGAAGTCATCACGCCTTATAACATTTCATAATTTTTTCAAGTACAAGGACTTGAAATGAACATGAATGAGCTCATTCATTCTCATTTCAGCCCTGAAGAAGTCAGCAGCATGGCTGGCGAAACGTTGGCGAAAAAATTATCAACACGGTCTAAACCAGAAGACATCAACAAAGTCTTTTGTAATGAATCATTTATTTTCTTTCCTCGAGGTATCCTCAGAATAAAAAGAGTTATAACAATGATTTACACTGACAATAATTTCATGGCAATTATTAATGTGCTAAGGTAAAAAATATTTATAAGGCTACTATGTCAAATTGTGTCTTAACGAGAACATGTGTAGGCAGATATTTACAGAGATAAGACATGTACAGAGATAATACAATGTATTACCATATCATTCATTATAAATAAATATTTTTAATTATCCCAAACACAATCAATAATACATGAAACACAGAAATAGACCAATAATAGTAACAAACATAGTCTTACTTTGACAACCAATTTCATTCAATATCCATTTACTGACGTATTTAAAGTTCATAGTATAATGATAATATCAAAATAATTCTATGAGTATGCCTGAGAATATCTCTTCCTGATTGCATGAAATGATAAAATGGGTTATGTTTATCAGGAGCTATCAGTTTTTGTTTGTTCGCATTTTTTTCCTTCATGTTACTCTTGAACAGTCTTAGCAATCCATCTATTTCAATCTGGAACGGAACATACCAGGGTCCTATAATTCAAGAATAGACTTTGTTTCGATAGTGCACGCCAGTATGCAAATTATTTATCCTACTGTATTTTTGGTCCGTTTTACATCTCTGGGTTTGTCGAATTTGATTTTTTGAAATGCGACGTTTATTTCCAATTAATCTTTTGTAATCCCAAATATCATCAGCTGAGGACAAAGATATCTTCAAGCCCGTAACAGTATAATAGATATATTATCTCATTAATAAGGATGTATTTTTATTTGAAGAAAATAAACTTGAATTATATTAGTTGACCTTATATACATGAGGAAGAAATGGTCGGGATGGAGGTAAACAAAATTGCTGCTAATTAGGGAGGACTGTTTATTGGAAAACCGACGTTTCGACCCTTATTGCAGGTCTTTTTCAAGGCTAAATATACAAAATAAAGACAAATTAAAATTATAGATGGTAAATATTAAAAATGCATAATGGCATCACGGTATCTGAATGATAAAACATAATGATGGGGGGGGGACACTTAGATAAATATGCAAAGCAAAGGAAATGACTATAGATTGTTACCAAATAAGTAATAAAGAAGGTAATACAATTTAATCTAATACAGATGGTGAAATACAACAAAGAAATAATGTGAATATTAATGATATAGAAAAATTATTGATAAAAAAATTGTAATGGGTACATAAATGAAATAAATAACAGAAATGTTGTTGGAAAATATAGAATAACATGTTATATTGGTATTATTTAAAGCTAAACTATGGTAAGTAGTCCGGTTTCAGTCTAGTTCAACCCCCGATTCGACTAGCCCTGAAGAAGACCTGCAATGTTGGTCGAATCGTCGGCTTACCAATAAACAGTTCTCCCTGTTTAAGAGAATTTGTATACCTCCACCGAACCTTTTCCTTCCTCGAAGAAAATAAGCGTACATAATTTACGTTTACACTTTCCTAGTTATCTATATATTATGGATCCTGCAATTGCGCATACAAAATTATCATAGCTCTTGCGATATTAATTATTTTTATTTTCCCACGATTTATATTAATGCTAATAAACACTAACAATCTCACCGAATATATCTAAGCACAAAATATAGAATAGATAATTTGAAAACTCCAATTTGGAATTAGTTTTATTTTGTTCCTTTACAGAAAAGAGAGTTGTAGTAAGACGTTCTTTCTGGCCGGGCCTTCTGAAATCACGACCTCGGACAATTTTCTTTCGTAAATCTTGAAAAACGGATTAAAGTGCGGGAGTGTAATTTATCTTCGAACAGAAAATATTACGCAATGGGAGAAGTTTACGAACCCTGTCAGAAGACGCTCCGTGACTTAAGTTATCAAAATAAGAAATCTGAGGCTGATGCCATGTAGGGGGCGGTATGGCCTCAAACTACCGTTGCAACCCTTCTCAAGCAACCGAGCTTGCGTACTTAAGGTTTTCTTGGCCTAGATGTGTACGTGATAACTCCGAAAATTGTAAAATATTTCTGCAACTACCGTTATATATTTTAAACAGATTCCTTTTAACAACTGTATATTCGAACTATTTGAACACTAGCATCTATAACAACTGCCATGAATGTTTTATAATTATAATGATTCATGACTTCATTGTTTGCAATTATTTTGGGAATGAAGTATACAGTTGATTTGTCCAGTGAATTTAACAATTTTATATTTTTAGCACTGTATTATGTAATAGAATGTAAACATGCTATATTAAATATAAATATAACACATAGAGATAGGGATTACCTACGAGGATGTTCTAGAAAGCAACCGTCTCAGGATGAAACTGGATACTCGCCTGGGTTTTCAAGAAAGACCAAAGCTGAAGACGGGAAAGAAATGCGCGGAAGAAAGAAGGGAGCAGCAGCACCGGCGATGAATGAGGAAGTGCTGGGAAAATATCAAGAAAAGTGGGCCAATATGAAAAAAACATAAAATAGTATCATACATCGTTGTATACAGGATTAAGGATAATATATACCTCGACAAATAAAAGTTTACACTTTTTTTTTTAAAGTAACAATAGTTAAATAATTTTACATTAAATTATTTTAAATAAAATCACATTAAATAGTCTATTGTACTACCTTTATCTTCTACTTTTATTTAAAATATTTTAGTCATATGAAGGCCTAGATTTTTCATAAGATCCAGCTTTTTCTTAGTTACAACTCTCGCTGTCTTTTGGACGCCATCCCACAAATTGTGTCGGAATTATAGCCTCCTTATGAGTAAACTTCATCCAAAAGACATATCTAAAAGTTCTCGATGAGTTGTGAAGGTGAACTTGATTTCGACTTAATTATACTTTAAGAAAAAAATAAACCATTAAACCGCGTTTTTCATAATTGAAAATATTATATAAAAAGATAAAAATCATAATAAGAATTTGACCAACAGACCCAGAAGGTCTTCCAGCTCCAGCCCTTCACCTTCACAATCTCTCCATTATTATTATTTTACAGAATCCTTCAAGAACCCCGTTCCACTAAGCCAATCCGCGTAATTCACAGTTTCAATTTAGTGATAAAGTACCTATAGTCTAAATCAGTAAAATTAAAGAAACATTGACACCATAATTTACAATAGTTCTTCACCTATGCTAATTCAAAGCATATAATAATCTTGTCAATCAGCCATAATTAATTGTTAAATATAAATAATGAAATAATCAATGTTCCGAAAACAGTTCAAGTGGGCGTATTACCTGAAGATTCTAAAACGTGTACCATGAATTTAAATACTTTTTTTTTTTAATTCTTGAGTGAAAATAATTTTTCAATGTACAGCAGCAATTGGCCACACTCCAGGCTTTGCTAAGAAGTATATGATTCATTTGCAGCAAAAACATATGCCGTTCAAAGGTGTCTCACTATCAAGAGTCATAATCATTAATAATCAGAGTCATTTTTTTAGCAATAAGTGCTTTATAATTTTGATACCATTATGAAGTGCATAAATTATATTTATAGCATGTTTTTTCTTTCACTGCTATCGCACTCAACATATCCACATATTACTAAATACAGTCCACACTTAAAGGCCAGGAATGAGCCGTAAAAATATTCCATAAAAAGGGATGATCAATTCGAACAATAGTTATCATGAAGAAACAATAAAATATAAACAAACAAACAAATAATTAATTTTTTCTCCAAAATGTTGGCCATTCATTTTAAAATTCGTTAATTTGTTTTGATCCTACTAAACTAACGAGGGTAGTTTAACTTGCCCGCTTGCATCAAATTAATGGATTTTCGAGTGAAAAACATCAAGTTTGATGGTTCTAATTATATGTGAGTATTTTGAAATAAAACAAGAAAACTGTGAAATTATCACACCGTTTTGTTTTTTAAATGGATCTTCTGTTCAATACATAGGCTTCAATGACGATTCCATAAGCTATTAACAAAGACTAATACGCCAATAGGAAACGTCACCATTTGAACGCAGTACGATTGAGCTATCTTAGGCCGGGGTCAGAGATGACGAAAGGCTCAATCTGGGTGATAAATCATAGCTCTTCATTAGAGTGTCGATTCCCGTTAAAAATCGTGAAGACTGATTCCATGTTGTGAGCATCCTATTTCTTAGCATTTGATCGGTTTTTATCAATAAAAAAAAATAAGACTGTACTGCAACGACCCATGTCTAGGGTTCAGTAAATGGTAAAAACTGTACTGTTTCTAAGATAACTATTGTGTAAAGTTCCTCATAATTAGGTTTATCCAATTAACAGAAACTGGGTGAGCCTTCAGAGGGACTGCAGAGATTAATAAAACAGGTCTGCGATGAAAAAATTGTAGCATATTTAACTAGTGGATTTAACAGTATTTTTTGTGCTGATTACGGAAAAAATAGTGAAAAATTCCATCACCCTTTGATAAGCCACAAATTTCACCTTAAAATTTCTTATTGGATTCATCAAAGAGGAGTTTGAAAGCTGTACTTCTTCACAATAGTAACCGATATGCTTCTGTGCCTGTTGGACACTCAGTCCATTTGAAAGAATGCTACGACAATCTTGAGTTTGTCCTTAATAAACTCGGCTACTCTGACCATAAATAGACCATTTGAAAGTTATTTCCATTTTACTAGGTCAACAATGTGGTTACACAAAGTTTCTAAGTTTCCTTTGTGAATGGGATAGCCGTGACAGGAAACAACACAGACGTGGCCAATCAGAAAGGGTCTAATTACTGAAGTTAAAAATAGAAAGACAAAGTTTAGTGGATCCTTATAAGATCCACCACTTCATATCAAATTGGGGCTAATGAAACAGTTTGTGAAAGCATTACCCAAAGAAGGAGAGTGTTTCAAGTATCTCTGTGAACAGTTTGCGTGGATATCCGATGCTAAAATGAAAGAGAGAGTCTTTGTTGGGCCCTACATCAGAAAACTTTTAAAAGAGGAAAGCTTTGTCACTAAAATGGAAATGGAAGAAAAAATGCCAGGAATTCATTTAAACTTGTAGCAGGCTTTCAAAAGACAAAGGAAACAAAAAAGACCAAAACAAAACTTTGGTTGCTGATTTGTTACAATGTTGGACTGCAAAATATGTGTCAAAGCTTGTTTCCTTCACTCACATCTGGACTATTTTCCAGAAAATTTTGGGGCTGCAAGTAAATAATTAAAAAATAAGAGGTAAGATTGATAAAAGAAAAAATACTGAAAGGATTCCCAAAACTGCCCATGGTGCGAGAGGTAAAAAATCAGTTAAGGCTTTCAAGTAAAATATTGCTTCTGTTTTATCAATTATTTAATGTTAAACGTATTATTTACATTCATATAAAAAACTAAAATACAAAATTTAATAGGGATCCGTTTATATTTAAATATTTTTGGGTTCAAAATTTGCTTGATATTACAATACGATGAAGAATGGCCACTGCATCACTACCGAAATGGATTACATTATTCATATTAACATAGATATCTCAAAATACCATTTTTTAAAAAGCTGGTTATATTTAATTTTTATTGATCATAACATGATTACATCTTTAGGTAAAGTACTCGGTTCGTCAATTTAAACAAAGTGTGGAATATTATGTAATTTATATAATCGTTGACCGAACTGAGAAATTTTGCATTACATTTTACAATTTTGCGGATTGTAATTGTTAGTGAAGAAAATCAATAAAGACTTTCAGGTAAAGTGCCAAGTGCCAAATCATTTAGTAGCCAAAAAAATAAAAATAAAAAAGGACCACATTTTAAATGTTTACGGCTAGGCATTATCCAGTTTTGCTGAAAACGAATTACCGCACGTAAATACGTCACAAACTAGTATATTTAGGTTGAAATAAAAAAAAAAAATTCGCAACTGCAATTTTTCTTTACTATGTACATGGAACCGCAAAATGAATGAGTTGAAGCAAATCATTAAAGGCATACCAAAACTGAAAACTTATTGTTAAATACAGTCAATATAATTTCAATGGATATTTTTTATGGATAGCAGGGAAATGAATGGATATTTTTATCGATAGAACACCCTTATTCTATTCATATCGGGTTTCATTGATATCTCCTAAGTTGTTTCATTCATAATTTAGACCAGTAGCCGTTCCGTTTGCAGAAACTTTACAGTAACCGGTTACAGGTCGAGAAGTTCCTGGTTGTGTAGCCGTCCCCATTCTCCGGTTTAGTCATCTTTCTTCGGGCCGAAAAAGTTACATAAGCTTTCTATTCTCGAAAACCTCAAGGCGCTGTTCTAGCTTCGGGATAAGCGACCACTTTTCCCATCAGAAAAGGGCAGTAGGCAGGATAATAATCTTCCAAATTGTTACTTTGAGGTTTACAGACGGCGTAGGATACATGCTAATCGAATATTTTTCAAACAGAAAAGCACCGAGCTTTTAGAACTTTTAAAATGTAATTTCAAATCATCATCTTGATTCTAAAATGTAATTTATGTTATTATTAAATAATAAAATAATTCAGCCCAATGATGATCTATTTGTAATTTACCGGAAATCAACATTTCTTTAAAAATTCTTTTTTAGTGATTTGACTCTTGACGTCAGAAGGATGATTCATGCTGAACAATATATGTATATCAATACTATATTCGGCACTATTCGCATTATCATTATTCATTATTCGTAATTATTATCATTATTCGCAAACGGATTATGATGTAGCTTGCCTAAAATTTTTAACTTGAAATGTATGAAAGGGAAAGATCAAAATTAATTATTTCTATAATGTTATGAGGGAAAGATTGGCCAGTATCTGAACATGAACTAGTATATAATACACTTCGGCCCGAATTCATTAAATTCATTAATATAATAGATTTTGAAAAGTTGACATCAATTTAAGAATATAAATGCATTGTAAAACATAGATACTCAAAATTTTATAATTTTATTTTTTGTTAATTGTAACAGGAAATAAGTAATAATATTTTTTGTAAATATTTTAATTATTACATATGTTTTTAATTCTTATTATAAAAAGTAATTAAAAGGCACATAGTATACTGCATTATGGAATGTGCCAATAAATAAACGGTCCTTTCAAAGGGAAACTTCGAAAGGAAAAAAAAACAGTGGATGTAATATAAATAATTTTTAACATTTTGACTTATTTCAAATTATTTTAATTTGTATAAGCTAATGTTTTGAGGTTCAATTTGTTTTATATGTCCCCTCTTACTTTTGTATGTATTGTTTCTTAATTATTTACTATACTTAGGCGCTCCGACAAGGGTTGCATCAACTGGTCCGAGCAGAGCTCCATACCTCCCGATCCATCCAATCCTCTTCCTGGAGTCCTCGACCAGCCATCTCCTCCTGGACTCCCTACGTCAACCTGCTTCTGGGCCGTCCGCGTCCTCTCCTACCTGATAGAACCCAATCCAAGCCTCGGTTTGGCCAACATTCGAACGCCATTGCAAAGCAGATTTTACATCGTTGAGCAGTTAACCCTTGCGAAAACCCCAACCTGAAGGACCAGGGTTTTCTTTCAGGTTTTTCCTTCCCTTAAACAGACTGCCATGAACTGGTTTACGAGTTCTATTCACTCGGATTTATCTTCGGAGTTGTCTATTATATTGTCTATTGTCTATTTACCTTCTCCTAGGCAGAGTACCGCATTAGGGGGCAGCGCAAATTTAGTGGCGGCGCTCCTCACCACGTCACCGAAGTCGTCTCCGGGTCATTTAATGATCAATGATTGGTCATCTGATGACAGGGTCATAGTATTTTGGATGCAACATCTAACGCTTTAGAGAAAAAAAGAATATTTCTCTATTTTTCCATTGACATTAAGAAAGCATTTGATAGTGTCTGGCACAAAGGTCTACTCTGGAAAATAAACTTCAGTTATCTACTTACATTTTAATTCTTCAATATTTTTTCCAAGACATACCTACTTCATTTCCGTTGCTTCTTCAATGCCTTCTTCTATCCTCAATACCAGGAATGTTTACCACAAAGCAGTATTTGAAACCTTATTCTCTATTCCCTTTTCTCCTCTAATATTCCGAAAAGCCCTCGCTCCTCAATCTAAACCTTTGCTGACGAAACAGCCATTCTTTCTTCCAAAGAAGATAGTAGGATAGCCTCTATAGTCACCTATTCGATTTATAAAAGTGACCCAACAAATTGCAAATCAAAATAAAAGCCACCAACTTTTTTTGGACGTTTTTATGTATAAGTTACAAAACAAAAACCTAATTTCTAAAACAAACTGTTAATGCTTCTTGGTTTATTTCGAATCACACTATACCATATACTATAAATATAATATCCTATACTACTCCACTCGTCAACACTACATCAACACAAAATCCTCTTATTCTTCCTCTTTCCTGCTTTCTGTTACCTTCAATTACTAAGAGAAGATTAAAAAGATATTGGTCTAGATTCCTGTTCAGAAATCATTAATCGGTAAAAAAATTATTTTATTCCTTCAAATTGAGGAGAAAAAAAGCATTAAGATCGAATTTGCTGGATGCGATAATGCTTAAGTGCAAATGTAATATAAAATAATAATAATAATTGACTGCTTAACCACTTGGCATGGCGGTGAAATATGAGATAAATAAGCGAAACAATTGAAATAAAATTTATCATATATTTTTGCAATGTGACCTCCAAGATGAACTAACCATCCCTATAATCAAATTCGATAACAGCGGAAAATTATAAAATGACCCTGGCATCAATTACAAGTATGATTACCATTACATATCATCTTCACACGGGATGAGCCGATGGTCAAGTGAACAAACCGCCAGGGCCTTTCCATCAAGTCCTGTTTTTGAGAAATACTAATGATAGCGTCCCAAGGACAACGATGCAGTATATGAATAGGACATAGTCCGCAACAAAGAAATTATAAATCTCCCCATATCATTTTTGTACGCTAGATCTAAAATGATTTTTGAAGACAATGAAGCACGAAGATATTTTTCTATACCTTAGATGGAAAGCATGAAGAAACGATAGTGTGGATGCAATGATGTTGCAAAAACCTTTAATGTGATGTTTATGTTGATCTTTATCGATTATGATTTCATGTTGTAAAGTAATCTATTTTAACTCTGGCCATAGTGTCTATAATCAAAACTAATTATTCAAAAAGCGGTGTCTTTATTCAAAATCAACGGATTCTAAATTATAATTGCGGATATAACGCAAGGAATCATAACAATATGTACTGGGTTAGAATAGACTAGTTCAGAATCGAGACGTTTTTTTTTTTTTTTGCACAAGAGAGTTTAAACGGATCCGTAGTTCAGAATTTAATTCTTTTCATCATGGAAAACTGTCAAATAAAATAATTTTAAAATATTGGCATCAATATAATAGACAAATAAAAATGATTTATACTATTTTTGGTGCAAAGAGACCGAATAAAAGTATTTTATAAATAAAGCACCTGCGGGGAACAAAATTTATTTTAAAAATATTTGTCACAACAAATTTCCAGTAAAAAAAAAAATTGTACCACTAAACTCCAGAAGAGTCTTCCGTTCAGTACATGGTAGAGAATGTAATAATAATTCTATTACACACAAAGGTGATCCTGTCGAGATCAGACTCAACCCACAGATTTTTCCCGTATTAAGAGACGCGATAGAGACAGGGTCAGCCCCATAAGTGTCTGCAGATTCCACGGAGTCCTTCTGCGAGTTTTTTTTTTTTTTTTTTAGATATTTTCAAAGTGAAACGTTTCTGTGCATAAGGCATGAAGGAAAAAATAAAAACATCAAACGACAAAGTCGTTTTGAAAAATAAAGTAATAAAACTGAGATTTTCTGTACAATGCTAACATAAATAATAATGCTCTCGTTGCACTTTTTTTGAGTTTACTTTTTAAGAAACGATTTTCATATTTAGCCCGCGGTATGAAAATTTTATGAGGAGTAAAATCGAGCGTTTTGCCCGTTACGTTCTTTGCGCAACGTGCTTTGAGCACCTTTCATTTCTTTCTCGATAAGATTGTATTATTTGTTTTACATAAAATATAGAAATTAAAATTAAATTCCAGTGATTGATTGAGATCGTGACTCAGGTGTACTCCGGACCTCCACAAGGGTATTATATATATATATATATATATATATATATATATATATATATATATATATATATATATATATATATATATATATACAGTAAAACCTCTATTAACGGACACCCTAAGTAGCGGTCACTCCCCAATACCGGACGATTTTTTTTGCACCAACATTTTAATACAATTTTTAAGGCATTCGAACCTCTATTTAACGAAACCTCTCATTAACGGTCACGGACAGGCTGTGTTGGTTAGAAATTGATTAAAAAAACCTCTAAAAGACGGACGGTATGACTTTATCCCTTTCCCGTCTCTCGGAAACAATTAGTTGTTTCCGGTCTAAGAAAACAGGGACAGCTGTGTTTACTTTTGAGTAAAGGTTTTCCACATAAATACTTTTTTTTTTATTCTCGAACTTGCTTTATTAAAATTTAGTTATGTTCTAACCCTCGTGGTAGGTGGCTGAAAATGTCTCCCTCACGTAAGAAAATCACTTTAGAAAAAAAATAAATGTAATCGACGTTTATGACTGTGAAAAGTACAGTGTACGTGCGCAAGCGGAAAGACACAATATCAGTAGGACACAAGTTTCGGAAACACTCAAAAACCGTGCGGTGTTTTTTTTAATTTTATTCTACTTACCTTTTAAACACATGGGAAATTGAATAAGAGAGAATTAATTTGTACAAATGCATATTTATGAAAAAATAAAACCTCCCTTTAAAGGACACCTTTAAATAACGGACAAAAATATTTGCACCAGGGCTGTCCGTTAATTCGAGGTTTTACTGTATATATATATATATATATATATATATATATATATATATATATATATATATGTTGTAATTTTTTTTTTATATATATAAATAAATGGAGATTCGAAACAAAAAAATAAATTCCAGTTTAATTAATAATAATAATTTAACTATAAATCGATTGATAACTCGATTGATTAGTTGTTATTGTTCAGAATATTAAGACAATACAGAAGATCTATCTGCACTTGGTAAATTTACTGTGACAATCAATAAATTTATGATTATTGCCCAAGATGTTTTAGATTCACAAATCAGCCCGGCAGATGGCGCTGCAGTCGGTATCTAGGTTATTTATCTATACTGCGACTTAATGGCTGGACCGATTTTAATGAATTTTTTTGTATCTCCTAATCGGTGTATTTTAGGGAAAAAACATACATGGCCATTTTTAAAGAAGATTAAATTTGCTACAATTTGAGCCCAAATACAGCTCCGTAGATCTAACAGATCCTGAGATAAGTTCCAATCATATACTTTTTCATACCCCTAAGTGATATGTTTTGGCCATTATTATTGATTATGTGTAATTCGAATCCACCAATTATGGCATCTTACACATACAGTCATCAAAAATATCACTGGGAATGTTTTTGAAGCAGCATGTTTATATTTGATGTATTCCAATGATGAATGAACCCATAGCACTGTTCAAAATACTTCAATTTGATGTACGGTTGGCTTTTGCTATGACCATCAACAAGCCTCATGGCCAGACAATGTCCATTTGCGGTTTGGACCTAGAACGTCCATGTTTCTCCCATGGACAATTATATCTTACATGCTCACGTGTTAGTAAACCATCTAATCTATTTGTATTAACAAAGGACATATTAAAAAAATATTGTTAGTCGATTAGTGCTTGATTAAATTGAAATAAATAGTTATAATTGAATAAAATATTATTAGCCATAATTAAAAATCAACCATGATAAACCTCATTCATTAATCTAATGTTTATATTTTATCAGTTAAGAATTTTGTATATTATGTATTTATTATGTACTGTACTTAGATACAAAATCTATTTGATTCATTTTTCCATTCATTCATTGGTTCTTTAAAATTAAAATTTTAACATAATATTTTTTTAAAACTATTACAACAGCCACAGCAACGTGTGGTCGGGTCGGCTAGTATTACTATAAAGTTTCATCCAAATCCGTTCAACAGTTTTTGCGTGAAAGAGAGACAAACATACAATACGCATTTATAATATTAGTTGGATTAAAAATTATTATTATGTGAAATCGTTGATGTTATATATTTCATTGGAATGATGTAAATAATATGAATAAATATTTATATATGCTTTTATTATTTTTTAAGATCCTTTCATTCACCCTATTTTTACGTAATCTACACAATGGTATTTGTTAAGGAGTAAACTCCAGTCGTGCGTCGGAGCTGACAGACACAGTTTTTTTTGTTTGTTTTTTCGACCAATGGGAATGAATTATAGAGAGAGGAGATAATTATGAAATGCCAGTTGCAGCTCACAGAACTGCTGAGAACAATCGTTGCAATAAAACAATCCGTGACTTACTGTTATCCTATAGCGATGTAAATGCTACTCCTGGGAGCGTAGATATCAATGATGTCAGGCATCATCTCTCCTGGCTCGTTGCCAAACCTAGAAAAGAGGATTTATCGTTATTACCATCTTTCGAGAGATGAGCTACATAAATAAAGTTCAAAGATTGATTGCTATTGGGATGTATACAAAAAGAGCAGATCATATTGGTACAGAGAGCATTTGGTTTTTAATATTTTATATTCGTTTCATGATAAAATTAAGATTGGCTGTCCACTTCATTACGTAAAAAAGCATATTGTCATATTGTGATTATAACCTAGAAGTGTTCTAGGAACCTAAATGACACCTTGAAGGAATTCAAAACTAATTAAATATTTCTTCTAAAATACTTCTGGCACCACATTACCTTACATTTCTTGTTTTGAGAATTAATTTAAACTATCAATGTTTAACTATCATATATTCCTGTTGAAAAATACATTAAGAGAACATTAGCGATAAGTTATTACAAAAATAAAATTTTGGTTTTTAATATTTTATTCTGATTTACCATAAATTGTATATGAAAACAAAAAATAAATATTAATGTATTTTAACTGTTTGAAATACACATAAAGCGCTTTCCTTTGTCTTTTGACCTCTTTATTCAATAATCTATTCTTCCCAGGAAAGATATTAAAATAAAAAATATAAAAAACATTTTATCAGTGTATAAAATAAAAGTTGTTAATACTTTGATTAATCGGTAGTACGATTTTTTAAAATTTTATAGGTAATTTGACATATATGTTTAATAATTTAAACTTAATTTATATATAAGAGTGAAAGGAATAAAGGGATATCTATCAATACTGTAAAATCCCACAAAAATTGTAAATTCGCAAGGGATCTCTGAAGATAGTGGAAACCCCAAATAGACAATCTAACTCAATCTGACTTCATAACATTAAAAATCAAGATAGTGGACATAGGCGGATCCAGGGGGGGTACGGGGGCACTTGCCACCCAAGACGGTTTTTGTGTACTGTGGAGAATCCATTACAGTACATACTTATAGGCAAATCATGTGATGATAGTTGTTAAAATATATGAATAAAATAGCAGAAATTACATGAGTGAAACTATTGTTTAGATATTTTAATAAACCTTTCTATAAATACTACAAGTTTATTTCTAAGTTATTGTTGATTTTTTGTGCCATCTGCCCGTTATGCCCCCCAGAAAAAAATCCTGGATCCGCCCTTGATAGTGAAAACCCCAAATAGGCAATCTGACTTCATAACATTAAAAATCAAACCCCAAAACTTATCGTAAACCAAAATTGTGTACGATATTTACCCTAGGATGATCCCCTTTGAGTCGGTTCATACTCCTTTTACCCTAATTGGGTCACAAAGAATGCCCTCATGTAGAAGACAACATACAGATGTAAATGAATAAATAAATATCAGACATAATACATATAAAATAAAAGTTGTTAATACTTTGATGAACCGATAGTACGATTTTTAAAATTTTATAGATAATTTGACATATATATTTAATTATTTAAACTTAATTTATATATAAGAGAGAAAGGAAGAAAGAGATATCTATCAATACTGTAAAATCCCTTAAAAAATTGTAAATTCGCAAGAAGCCCCTGATGTTAGTGGAAACCCCAAATAGACAATCTAATTCAATCTTACTCCATAACATTAAAAATCAAACTTTGAAACTTATCGTAAACCAAAATTTACGATTAGTTCCAATATACAAACTAGATTTTTTTCAATCAAAACTTCTATATACAAATGTGATGTAATTTTACAGAAATGTATGAGATGTTTCCTAAGACGATTTAGATTAATTTTGATAGACATTGTCACCAAAATTCTATGAAGATTCTCTTGATGTTCATGTATCCGACCCTGACTATCGAAATTCCACCTTTCTTACTGGTCTGTTTTATTTTTGAGTAAGGAGATGTAGAAGTTGTTATCGAAGCTAAAAATATAATACTTATTTGAAGATTCTATTTAGACAAGCAAATGCCAACAATTCAACTAGGTTAAGCTTCAAGTAACCTAACTAACCTGGAAGATTGGTACCGAATTACGATATAAGCCAACTTAAGTATAGACGCACTATTAGACGGACATCAGCGATTGAATGAAGACATTATACTTAACGATACAATTATATGGGTTCACTAACTTCTGGTTTCTCAAGCCCCCGGGTTACGAACCTGATAAATAATTCATTTAAGTACCTGGTAAATTACCTAATAGCGCCAAGTACCCCTTTGGTAACTACATTCAATGAGACATTATACACTCTTCATTAATAACAATATCACCCCCGGTGAATAGCCTTTTATTCAGGGGATCACTTTCCACTAATGAACCCTCGGTACGGAAGTGGATTAATGCCACCCCTTGACGTTTCGGGCGCGCCGGCGTGACTTGGCAACACTCCGCCTCTATTGAGGCTATTTTATCACGACCTCTTGTCTCTGAGGCGAAATATTTCGAATGTAGGCTTCTCCATTGAACCATTTATATAAACCGTACCGGTGCCGACTATCAATCAAACATTACCATGCTTCCGGTAAGGCAAGGTAAATATGTAATGCAGCACTCAATGAACTATGTTCAAACAGTTGTTCAGGAATAGCGTCTGTTTATTAGTTCAGTAAGCTTTTAAAAGTCTTAATTTTTATATACATGTTCCCCACACATTCCCTTAGCGAACCCGAAGGTTCGATGCCGATACCACCAATCTCTGCTTACGCACCTCCTCCACAGACAACTAACCAAACCCAAATAAATATTATTTTTTCAACTAAAATGTTATGTGAGTAGGACGTTGTAGCCTAGGAGCAAGTCTGGGGGCGGCTCTCATTGTTGGTCAGCGATTACATCGGACTTTCCACCGACTATCCTCACATCTGCCACCCTTGGGACGCTCCCCTACGCGGTAATGAGATCCGAGCGAGGATTATAGCAATAAAACAAGTAAATATAATGTCATGAATGATACATTATAGCATGGATAAAGGCACTTAGAGAAACTACCCACTGGTAATACTCGAATAAAAAATTTAACTCAGAAGGTCACGATGTCATCTTCTTTTCAGACACCACGGAGGATTATCGGGAATTTCAGAAATAGCTAAGTTTAAAACGAGTGAATTTGAGTGGTTAAGTTTGTCATGAAAGGATTGGTATCGGGTTCGGACCAAATCAAAAGCAAACGGGCCTAGAGATAATTATGGATTATTTTATTTAATTAGTTGTTACTTTATTTAATTAATATATTTTAATTCAAAGTAAGGAGCATTAGGAATTTTTCGAAGGATTTTGGATTGTCAGGATGGCTTAGTGGAACCTCCAAGCTCAACTCCGCAAGTCCAAATAGGTTTCATAATAGCCATGGATATTAGTTTCTTGTAATTAATTGGGAGCTTAGAGCGTTCATCTAGTGTTGAAGTAGCCTTATTTCTTGTCTTTTCAGTCTGTATGAGCATTATATTACTCATACATTCAGGTATGATTTTACATTTGTCAAGATGTAATCCATATTACAGGGTGTCATTGGTTTTATTTTTTTGTAACGTCTTTAAATACTAACACTTATGAAACATTCCAAACAAAAAGCTCCTATTATGTTCAGATATTCCCTTCATGCTAAATCATCACCAAGTATTTTTAATAAATAAACAATAACCAGAGAAGTAGTAATAAAACATTTTCCTTCGTATCTATTCAATATTAATTTAATTAATCAATATTGATTTAATTAATTTAACTAAGTATTGCGAATGAATTTTGGGTATAAATTGATTGTTGCTTTAAACATAGCCTAATTATTGATTCATCTTTGTACTTAAGTGCTTTGAGCTTCACTATAAGCAGGAAACTAATTCATGATAAAATTTTAACACTTCTTTTCTAATTTTCAAATGAGTTTAGTTTTCATTTCTTTATTTTTCAAGACCAATATTGTTTCATACCTAATCACAGCTCTGAGATATTGTTTGCTATACAAATATTTATTCACCAGTGCTGATGAGATTTGCTACTATCCTACAAACTGGTACAAAATGCTAGAGAAATTTTTCTTTTATATATTTCACACTAGATTTTCGACTTTATTTTTATTGTATAGACCAATAAATTGTCAGGAAAAGGTTTCAATCGTTCATGCGGTCACAAGTAAGAAGTAATTAAAAGTTGAAAAGTGTGCACATTACTTTCTCTTTTAAAAACACCTCAAAATTGTCAACAAAAACAAAATCGTTTGAAAAACGAAAATTCGTTTATCCGTTCGCGAGTTTTAAAAGAAGAAACGAATAAAAATTTGTCCCAATAAAAAAATCCATATTTGGAGGCAATCTGAGGAGCGGAGTAGCTCAATGTGTATAGCGATGAGTTGTTAAGCTGAAGGTCCCGGGTTTGAATCCAGCTTTAGAAGATAAACTATTTAACCTATTAACAACCTTAGACAAAGCATGTGGTTTTTAAAGATATGAATCATCTCCGTTGGCCTACAAACAGTTAGATCTTTACCATGTATCGAACCCAAAAGTCTTCGTACTTTAGAGTGTTATATAGGAAATTTGTCGTGACTTTACTATAGGAAAAACCATTCATGTGACTCCTTTTTTTCGTTCCAAGTTTTCCAGAATCGATCTTTTTTCAATCGTTGACTCCTTCCTTCTTTACATATTTGATCCCACCTTGTGTCAGGAGGACCAATTGAACCGCCCGGGGCCTGCTGATGTTTTGTGATTTTGTCCTTTGTTTATTCACCGAAACCCATCATCCTCTGGACTAAAGCCAAATATGTTTCTGGTATTTCATATGAGGCCTCAGCTCCAGGAAAGGGATGCGTACTTCAAAAGACTCAGAACAACTTCTTTATAAATTATTACTGTAGGTTGCGATCTCGGACAAGTCACCTCCCTTCACAAAATTTGTCCTAGAAACACTAGTCTCTATCGTGTAATGAACCCAATATTCATAGAAGTTTTAGTATCACAGCTTTCACCTGCACTTACCATAAATCGTGTAACTAATATAAGCAACAATATAAATTATTATTATGATTAAAAAAAAAATCGTTATACATGCGAATTTATTATTAGAAAAAGAAGAAAGGGAAGGCGAAAACTATTTACTGTTCAGTATTCAACCAAATTTATTTATGATTCTTTCCTAAAAACAAAAAAATCATATTCTAAAAAATCTAAGCATATTTTTAGATGAGTATTGGGCTAATATGTAGTTTCAAAGAGCAGATTTTTAATTTTCTTTTTCACTAGTTACTTGCCAATTTGCTAATGATAACGATGTTTAATGATCTAATAGTAATAATAATACGTATTTTTATTATGCTAAACGAACCCATGAACTTACATTTGTTATTGTGGTAAAGACTAAATATATTACATTCCGGGCCTTCGAAGCCACACTGTTTCCATACTTGTGGAATGTACATGAGTTAAACAATGAATTGTAGTAAACTATATTATAACTATAATTACCAAATTTACATTTACAAAGTAATGATTGTTTAAACCTATTATTACAGCCAAATCTTATAGCACCTATTTCATCACTCTAAAGGATTTACAAAGACTTGAATGTTCATTAAGATTGAAATTTATAAATAGATAAGACATAATCATAAACATAAAGGTCTCGTTTCTCCCTGCGTGCACCGGCACTTAAGCGCTAGGCCTGACACGCAAGCTCTAAGGTTATTTAAAAGCGCTCCCTCTGAGCTGAGAGCCGGCAATTAGAACGTCCTAACGCTCCTTCAACTGAGGTTGCAATCCGTTCTACACGTAATACTAATTTACTTTAAATAATTACATGTAATACTGTACATGTTTGCTGAATCATCCTAAACGTATTCGTACTGTTAAAAAGAAAAATCAGAGTTTTCCTGACTGCGTGACATGAACCCTTCAACAGTTACATTCAAGGACGCGGTCGTCTTGTACCGCTCAGCAAAATGAAAGAAATGTGCTCATCATTGTAAGGCCTCGAAACCCTCTAACTTTCGTTTTCTGAATGACAGTGAATAATGATATCAATACCAGTATTAAAAGTATGTATTATGTTGAAGCTAAAAAGAAATTTCCGTAAGTCCATATAGATCTCATAATATGACCGAATATGAGTCTTTTGAGATTAATTGGGAGTTTAGAGCATTTTTCTAATAAGTTTGAAGTAGTCTGAACCGGCGACCAGTTTTTTGTCTTTTCAGTCTAGTATGAGGATTCCAAGTTAAACGTTTGTCAAGGTGTAATCCTAGGAATTGGATCCGTTCTACAGGAGTCAGTGGGATATTATTAAAGGATACTGGAGGACAGGAATTCATTGGTTTCCGACGAAGGGTAAAGATGATTTGACGGGATTCGAAATCATTTAAACTCACAGTTAACATAATTGATAAGGCAATTCCTGATAAGGCCTCCGAGATGTCTGAAAATAAAATGGCCTCATGACCTTCTAAGTTGAATTTGTAATTCGAGTACTGCAATTGGACAGTTCCTCTACTTGCCTTTATCTCATGTCATTATCTTTCGTTGTATTTACTCTATACATACGTACATACGTTCGTGAATTTGAACAAATAAGTTTTAAAAAATAGAAATTTAATTTAAATTAATTCACCGCCAATCAGCAAGTCCTGTCACATACTATGATTGACTTTGAAATATATATCCCTTGCCTTATATAATTGAGTATGAATTTTATAGGAATGCAGATGTGGATCGTGTGGGAATCAAATCGTGGGAAAAGGCGACATAGGGAAAGCGACAATAAGGGTAGGTTCACCCTCGTGGCGACCTTTCGGCGGAGGGTAACGAGCTGCATCAGCGGTGAAAGACCGTCCTTGGGCCTTCGCCATCGTCCTTGGCGCTACTGCCTATCCTCTCGTATCCCCATTCATAGCTCCTGACATCGCCGCATCATTAAAATTAATCATGAAAACCGATATAATGTTGTAAATAAATCATGATCGCCTACTAGGTAGTGGTGGTGATGCTTATGGATTACTACAACGGGCGATTCATGAGTCATGTCGATTTATCATTATCAGTATAAGATAGCTGATGACGAATTCATGATAAAAAAAAACCTGTACCACTACAACACATGAAGTGTCTGGGGTTCAGTACACGGTAGAGACTGTACTGATTCTTGCACAACGCTTGTTCAGGGAGGTGATGTGTGCTGGATCACGCACAACCGCGATTTTCCCCCTTATATGGTATTGGAAACCTACTTTATAAAGGTGGGGTGAGCCCAAGGAGCGTCATAAATTATATATTATATAAAAGTCATACCAGCTGCGGGATTTGAGCATTACAACTCAGCGCTCTACCACTGACCCACTCCACTCCCCTGATGATGATGATAAACGATATTTATATTACAAGTATGAAGACATGATTAATGTTATATAATCCTAGTTAATTAATTATTAAAACCAATAAACACTTTTAATAACCTTGCTAAGTGAAAGAAACTAAGGCAACTGAAAATAAATATACATTATTTATTTATTGTTCTTTTTGATTATTTACATTTTTTTTTATTTTGAAGAGAGAAGATTATGTCTTGGCCGGGATTCGAACCCGGGTCTCCCGCGTTTCTAGTGCGGGGCTCTAACCACTGAGCTACCAAGGCTCGCATCCAAGCCAGACATATCCATTCTCTTCACTGATTCTATATCCCTGTGTTCTCGCAATTTCCATTTAAATTAATTTAAAAATAATGGCAAGCGGGCAAATGTTTTTATCACTTGGCAGTTAGAATAGAGTGACGTTTTAAACCCTCTACACTTTTTTAATTTTATTATGAAATAATCATCTTTAAAACCGTTTAACGAATTTTTTTAGATCCAAATGGACTTTACCACATTCAAATATAACAGGTCATATTAGTTTGAGTTATACCACAAAGTTAGTTGAAATGGTATAAGCACAAGTAAAAGCATATTTTTAGGGCTATCATTGTTGTATATATGCTTATATGATGTGTCGCTTCCCACAAACAATGAGAGAAAAATACATGAATATTCCTCCCGCAAAAAAAAAAACATTCTAGAAATGACAATAAATATAAATTTCACGAAAAATTTAATTCCTTTAACATCATAATTCGATATAATTAAAAAAAACTTGTTACTAGACAGTCTTTTAAGCATCAGGAGAGTTCTAGAATTCTCATGATATAATGGTTTAAGCCTTACATAGTCGGGTCATATCACAAAGAAGTTTGATTAGTGAATAAGAAACTGGTGATGAAAAAGAAACTAAAAACTTAAAATTAATGAAATGAAATTAGTAGTGTAAGTATTTAGATAAATAAATATCTTCCTTATTTAGTCACCACTGCTGATGGGGAGAAGGTAAAATAAACAAATTAAACACTAATTAAATCCCATATTTAAAATAGAAACAAATAAATGAGCTATTAATGACCCAATGCATACATACTTAAACATACTTAGTACTAATTACAATTAACAATATAGTCGAAGTAAAAATGGCACAAGGACCCTCCAACGACATCCATTTTACGCTAACAAAAATTTTATTGAGTCTTACTTTTATTACCGCCTATTATACTGGATTTTATTGGATTGAGGATGTGCCTGCAATCACTGTTTGGAAATGATGGGACGTAGATATTTAAAGATTGCTTGCGCAAGTAAAGTCACGTAGAACTGTCACTATAAAAAATGCCTAGTAATTGCGTATTCCTTTTAGCTCTTATGCCATTACTTTTAGTTGAAATTCCGATTATACTCCTTATTTTATCTGTACACATTAAAAAAAAATAACATTGTCACAGATGAAGGGACAGGCACTCATTTTAGGGTAGACAGATAGACGAAAGTGGACGGTATATCAATGTGAATTCTTTGACAACGCCCTAATACAAATATTTTTGAATTCTTATTATAAAATTAATTTTTGACAACGAATATATAGGGATAAGTTATTGATCTAATTGAAATTCATAGGATGGTTATTCCAAACACAAATTATAGTGATCACTATTTGGACGGATGAAGATTACTTGAGCTTGTATTGTTCGATATTTTGCTGGTTATTATGTTAAATAATTTTGATTATTTAAAAACATTACAAAATAACGAAGTGAAAATATTTAAAAAAAGTTTTTAAATAATTGCTATTCGATTTCTTCCGATACCATGAGTCGGATTGTTCATATCGTTGTAAACCAAGGAGTATTCACAATTTCTATTAGAATTTTGTATTGTGTTGTTTTTATTTTGAGTGTATGGACATGTTTTGCAAAATACCAAATTCCTAATGGTTTAGATTTGTTTCTTAATTCTAGTGTTGATCTGCAATCAAGAAAATTTTTAGGTCGTATTTGTAGTTGTATCCTTTTATAACTTTGTATGAATGTTCCACACCATTCCACGGGAAGGACATTGGTGATTATCTCAATATATTGTTGCAAATAGTGTTAAAAACAGAATAAAAATAAAGTAAGCTAAAATAAACAGCAATGGATGGTATAATGGAAAGAAATTGAAAGACCACATTAGGATGACGATAAAGGTTACGCTGACCAGTGGCGCTGAGTAATGAGTCGATAGTATCCAAGAGGCTCTATGTCCATGTTTATTTAAACTTTACAGTCTTCAATAATTTTATTATAATTTTGTAAAGAATATTATTGCCATTTAATTTATCACAAAAATAGAAAAACATATTTGTTTTTTCAATATTTAAATTCTAGGTGTCTTGACAAGTAAAATCTTAACTTTATGGGAGGTTGCGAACACTTGTTATTATCCATTACAAGAGTAATCGAAAAAAAAAAAGAAGTAAATAATGATTTCCTACCAGGAACTAGTTTCAAAGGTAACTTTCAAAATAATGTTTAATTTACTTTTATACTGACTCTATGGATAGTTCGCATAAAAATAAAATTTATTGCGGATTTTGTATGCCGGGGTCGTTGGTCGTTCGACCATCCGATATCTTGCTGCCCAATATAAATTAGATTTTTTCAAATGCTCAATGGCAAATATCTTATTTCTTATGTCTGTCAGAGCAAGACATGTGTCCAGGTGGTCACCATCCATTCTCCCTTGGTTGCATACTACACATGTAGGATCCTGAGCCAAACCTATCTTGTGGAGATGACTCTGCAGATAATCGTGGCTAGTTTTCAAGAGGAAGCAGACTATTGCATCTCTTCTTAGGAGGTCAGCTGGGATCGGGTTTTCTATTAGACTTTTGTATCTTTTCCCTTCGAATTTGTCTATGTGTGTTTTTATTGTTTCCTCCTTAACTATGGTTCTTATCATTCGCCACATTGAGTCGCAAGATCTTGGATGGACCGGCTGTGACAATTCTACTCCTCGCTTGGCAAGATTATCAGCTTCTTCATTTCCTGAAATCCCGCAACGGCTTGGTATCCACTGTAGGACCGCATTAGTGCCTCGAAGTGTCAGGTCGTAGAGGAGCTATTGGCATTCCAAAACAGCACTTGATAGACTCGATGAAGAGAACTTTTCGATCTTGCCTTCTAGACAATGTTCTTAAAGCGATGAGGATAGCTGCTATTTCACCGTAGAAGTTTGTACCTTCCATCCCTACTGCAGCGCTGAACTGTAAATGCTTTGAGTAAACCCCTGCTCCAGCATTTTTAAGAGCTGATTCATCCGTATAGATGTGAAGCCAAGGTACTTTCGAGATATCGTTTCTAGGGCTATTGTTTTTAGCTCATAGCCAGGTATTCCTTGAAAAGATGAAAAACACCATGTTGATGCATAAGAGCAAAGCAAAAATATTGGACTTTAGACAGTTTATTTCCAAAGTGCAGATGTGTAATCTATTTCGTATGCAAATTTGATCTTCACCTTGTATTTGTTAATTATGATTATGACAATCATAATCATATACATATATCAAGGCTTTATTCTAGCTCTATTTATTACAATATTTCATTGCCACCACCCAGAGCACTTCTTCAGAAATTATGAAGGACTTGTGGTTGAGAGACCTCTGAAGTCTGAAGTCCTTTGAACAATTATGAGAGATGTTCAAAAATCAATAAGTATACCCTCTAAATGATTTTTTTAAAATTTATATCTTGAAATACGCAACTGTTTTTCAATACAAAAAGTACATTGAACGAATGATACATAACGGCATGAGATAAAAACACGTAGAAAATCTACCAAATGGTGGTACTCAAGATAAAAGTGAGATAAGACAGTAAGAGGAAGGGTATTTCCTTTTTTTTAGGTTTAGATTACCATTTTTACGACAGATAATGTCCATGACGTTAGAAAAATAAGTGTTGCGGAGTACAGAATTATATTTGCAGGTGAGTAATAAAATGTCTATCTAGGAAGATGATTTAGGATGTGAAAACAAAAATAAAAAAGAATCATCCTCTAGAAATAGATATCCTTTCTAACATATATGAGTAATGGGTTTATGGAGTCAAAGAAGTTAAAAAAAAAATCGGTGACTGAATAATAGTCAAAGTTAAATAAACATGGATTGTACATCAACAATAGAAAAAAGTTCTCTGTTCTAAACATTTCTGTCTTGCATGTGTTGTAAGGTAGAGGGATCAACTACATAAACCATTACATAACACTCAAACAAGTAGAACGATATAAAAAATAGGGCTTGTAGGCCACTGAGTCAGATCTCTGGTTAATCCGATAGGAATTGTGCTCAAGTGGCTGTTTTCAAACCCAATAACAAGGGAGTAACAAAATTAGAGGAAATTAACTAGGTAGTTGTGAATAGGGAAAGGTTTGTATGGAAATGGTCTTGGGTCGTGAGACACGCAGAGAATCTTCTTGGCTTATGTAACACGGTCTTAACAGCATCTGCCAGGGTACCAGCACAATTGCAACCAATAAGCCCCAGTCAATTGATTCCCTCCATATAACTCCGTGTCACATAACTCATATCACCCTTCCAATTAAAGTTATACTAGCTATTATAAGTAATTGTGAATGAAAAATATCCTCAATCTTCAAAACGATAGAACCCTTCGAATCTTCGAATCTAAAAATACACACGTATTTTTCATTTTAAACTATCTTTTATAAAATCTGTATATGTATGTACATTTTAACATTTAGGGGTTAATATGTATTGTTACTATTATTAAATCATTAAACACGATTACACATTAGGCACAAGCAATAAGTATAAAATAAAATTAAAAGGCTACTCTGTGAAACTACTTATAAGACCCCCTACTTTACTAAAAATATTATTAGATTTTTCAGAATGTGTTTTTTTTCTTTAAGATGGAATCATTTTAATTTAATTGATAATATGTAATATAATTTAATAATAATAAATAATTATTTAATAATAATAATAATTTGATAATACATACTGATGATATGATAATTTATTTAACTACAATGATAACGTTTATGTAGGTTAGATATTAAATTAATACAATTTAAAATAAATAACTCACTAAACATCGGAAAAATTATACTTACTGCTATCCTAAGCCACTACAGCACATGAAGGGTTTTGGGTTGAGAACATGGTTGAGATTGTAATGTGGCTAGCAGCAGGAACGGTTGAGCTGGGAGATGATTTGTCCGAGATACTGTTATCGCATACAAATCCAGTATTAAATGTTTCGTTATCGATACGTTTTTAATATATACAAACGTAATAAAACAAAATCAAAATAACAATATATAACAAGAACAGAAGGAATTAGAAATTTAGGATGATTTTATAGTATTAATGAGGTAATAATCAATTACATCACTACTACTTACACATTTCCTTAAAGTGTGGCAGATTCTACTTATTGCTATTCAATAAAAAGATTTTATTATTAATAGAAAATAATAATTAATTAATAAAAATTTGTGATTTTTTAACAAAAGCTACAATTTAATTATCCCTTGCATACGGAAATTTGTATCCTAACTTTGCAATGGAGGAACAAAAAAAACAACTTGTAACATCAAAACTCATAACATTTATATTTATTACTAGCTTCTGCCCACAGCTTCACTCGCGTGGAATTTGGTCTACCACACAAAGTTTCGTGACAGATCATTGTAAATAAATAATTTAATTTTTTTTAACTATAAGTTATTCGTAAATCCAAAACTTCTTCAACTTCTCTCAGAAACAGTGCAATGCCAACTTCTCACCAATTTATGACATACTCACACCTTACTTATGTATCTCCGTGGCGCTACAACCCTGGGTGAGTCCTGGCCTCCTTAATGAGCCGCCGCTATTCGGCCCGATTTTGTACTGCCCCTCTCCAGCTTCTGATCCGTAGCAGTCTCCATACATCCGCTGCCACTCCATCAACCCAACGATATTCATCCCTTAATTTTTATAATATTATCAGTAAGTCTGGACGATTCTGAATTAATGGTTTCCAAAATTATGTTTTCAGCCCCCCCCCTCCAAGATTAGTAAATAGTTTTTACTGTCCTTTTCTTGATTTTTTTATATTAAATTCACATATAAAACCATTCTTAATTTTGTTATCACAATAATGATTTATATTGTTGGGCAGATTAGTTCCACGATTTATAGAGGGTAAATTGTTTTATCAAAACAAGATTTTTTTCCGACTTTTGTAATATTTTTCGTTTGGAAACATATGAGGCGTTCAGAATCAATAGCGGATTGAACTCCAAATTTCCAAAATTGACTTTTTCACTACTTTCTTTAAGCAATGCTTTATCCTTCCGAAACTTCAGGTTTAGAACCGAAATAAAACCATGAGAAACAAGGAGCGAAAAAGTCAATTTTTGGAATTTTGGATTTATCCGCTTTTAGCCCTGAACGCTTCACTTAATCTATTACCTTTCTTGAAAAATATCTATTAACTTTTTAAGACTTCTTGTTTTTCGCAATAGGGAATGTGCTCTTATCTTAATAATATCAATCGATTATATTAAAAATGCATTATCAAACAACCAATAGCGGTTTTTTCCATAGCTCTCCATGTCTAGACAGAGCTCATCTCAGGATTTTTAAGAAAGTACAAGGTAATCTGAAATTGGCGACAAAAATATTCATAAAAAGAGGATACTTGGTATCTCTATAGTAATAATACTGAATAAGCCAAAGCCGAACGAGGAAGAGCTTTAACTTAGGTTTCAATTAATCAATATTAGAAAAATTTTAATTTTCTTTAAAAAAAATTCGTTCAATATAGGTATATTATTTTTCTAAAAGTTGAAAAAAACTTTTATTATTCATGCCTCTTACATGTAAGTTGTTGGAGAATCTCCATTTCGTTGGCTAAATGAATAAAAACTATTGACGGCATTAGCAGAAAGAAAAGAATCCAAAAAATAAGCTGAAATAAATTAGAAATGGATTTGGATGGAATAAATGCTTAACATTTTACTATAAAAGAACTATCAATTAATTCGTTAGGAGATTTTCAATGGGAAAATTTAATAGAATGTGTAAAATATTGCAAATAGAATGAGGCGTTTTTAATTCATGAAACTTAACCAAACTATCTGCAACTATTTATTTAACAGAAGTAACTGTAATTGTCAATGGAATTAAATTTTTCGTCGATTATATGTTTAATTATATGTTAATCATTCAAGAAGCTATGCATTGTTTAAGTTATACGTACATTTATTATTGTAATTTATTCTTGTTTAATTGTAATTTAAATATTTATGAAATAATTAGCATATCAGGAAATCAACAACATTGTATTTATCAGTTTTTGGTTGTGTAATTTAATTTAAAAATATATATTACCATACTCCAGGTTTATGGTTTATGAGAAATAAATATAAACAATGAAAAAAATTAATTTTCAAAATAATTCTAAGTAGCAAAATTAATGGATAATTTAACATTTATGTTTCTGAGAGTAACATGGAAATTCGACAGGACCTTATGTCATGTAACAATTCTGTTAAGAGGTTTAATTTTTTTTTTTACGGGCAAAGTGCACTTCTCTCTTAATAGTTCAAGCACCGGGTAACAGCAATCTACAGGTTTTTAGTGATTAAGTAACATTGTGACGATGTAGCTTACCTGCTGGCAAAACGTTTTACACTTTCACGATGGTGGGTTTTGTTCTGAAAAGTTAGTTCCTCATGTTGGTTTTAATTTTCGTGCTCCATAAATTTAATAGCTTTCTTATTGCATTATAGGAGCTCATCAATATCACCAACTAATACGATGATGAGCCGGTCCAGATTGCCATAATTCGTTAGAGGAGTATGTATTTAAATTATTTACCAAGTGATAGTGGAGGTGTTTAAAAATATCAGGAGAAAGGTAACAGAAGGCATGAGGCAATAAAATTAATTTTACAGGCTACTTAGTAACATTGGTTATCAGTGCAGGAGGAAACATAGGGAATGCAAAGAGAATACCACCTTGGAGCATACCTAGCCTACTCAAACATTTTGAAAAATAGACTGCTAAGTAGCATGGGAACATTACTACGAGAAGAACAATATGAGTTTCGGAAAGATAGGAGCATCCAGAATCTGATATTTGAAATCAGGTAGGATTTAGACCACCTCATGGATAAGGGCAAACCATGGGGCAAGGGAACCCATTTATGCTTCGCCGATCTTGTTAAAACTTTCGACATGGTCAATGTCCAGGGCATTAAGGGTAAAAGAAAAGAATATTCAGTCTCTTGGCTAAATGCAGAAGTGTAATGCAGCCTCAGCCCACTCCTGTTCATTTTGATATTAGAAACAGCCTTGAAAAATGCCAAGATGAGGAGTTTCATTATAGGATTTAGAAGCATGTAAACAGCATATCTAAACGTATTTGCCTTCGAAGACGATACCGCGGTACTGGAAGGAATGGAAGAAGACGAATGGCAGATGAGAAAATAGCCAAGCTGAACAATGAAATGAAGGTGAATGGAAGAAAGAGACGAGGAAGCTTTTGGAAAACCTGGGAGCACTTTGTGGCCAGGAATGTGGACTGGGGAAGGAGACAAGAGCCGACACAGGACCTAGTATAATGAAGTAAGCCTTCAAACAGCAACAAACAAGTTATTGTTTATTATTATTATTATTGTTGTTCATCATTATTCATCAGATCCAGTACTTTATATATAATTGAAGCAACCTGCAATAATCTAAAGATCATTATATCAATCATGATAGATTCAAAATTATTTTTTAACGAGTTTTAAAACTTGTATAACATATCTATCCTTTTAAGAGGTTTGTAAAACGCTAACATCGATTAGTGATGATCCTGGACCACCTTAATTGACCTATTCAAGAGTTCATTCCTAAACAGGTAACCGATTAATGATCTTCGGGTCTTGATCCATTGAACTTTGGGACACGAATCTGCTCACTAAAAGTTCTCAGGATATAGAGTCATCTATGTATGCACTACATGTTCAAACTGCACTACCTATATTTGTTTTCTGCGCTCTTAAGATCGGGAGAAGAATTTCAAAATGAAAAATAGTTCAATATTTTTGGTAAATTAGTCTTTTAATATATTTTTATTGATGCATACTTTCAACATTCACAAAGGACAGAACTTTCATATTAGTCAATGGTTGTATTTTTAGAATAGGAAAATTATTATAATTTTTCGAAATTGTGGCATTCATATAGTAGCAATATAAACAAAGAGGTTTACTGTGAATTACAGCATAATGGCATAATGATAAAAATATCAAACTTCATGGGGGCGGGGCAACTGATAAATTAGTATCTAAATTTTATTTTCTTACTAAATTTAAGTTTCTTCTCGAATAAATATAAAATGTTTTATATGTAACAGGTAGGAAGGCATAGCTGATATAATGCTATCTAATGTTATCAAATTCATGTTTTGTAATTTCGATTCAGATGACACCTTTTCGTTCGGTTTTTTATTGTTAAAATGTCATTTTAATGTAAAAGTATTACTTAAAATACGGGCATCATATAAGATGGTAATAAATGAATCAAATCCTTCCCAAAGATGTTTCAGGAAGGGAAGGCATATATTTAGTTATAAAGAAACTATACGTCAATTATTATATTCCATTTTTATTTATGACAATTTAATAAGTAATAAATCAATATATTTTTGGATTCACTTTCATATTGCGAGATCTAATGTTCAGAGCGTGATCGAAAAGATGCAATAAACAGACAATACAAACAGGGAGATTTATTCGTTTTGAATAAATATGGCGTATGGATTTTTTTTTAACTCTCTTCAGAATACGTCTCGTAAATTATTCCATCCGAAAAGCCTGCAAGACCTATAATCCGATCCAATACTGGAGGCAGTGTTTGATTGAGAAACAGGAGAGTTAACAAATCGGCATTGAGGATCCACCGGGAGAAGCTACACGGCGAGTTATCCTATCGAAGGCCGACCGAATCCCGCCGACTATTAGAAGAAGTAGGCCTCACTCGGGGAAGGACGTAATAGATTTGTGTAATTCACGTCCGTGGCGTGGAATCGTGGCAGCCATTGCATAAGGACCTCTAGCACGACCGGCAAGTTCAATACCACCTCCACCGGCTTCCCTCTTTCCGGTCCACATTCTATTACACCCTGTCATTCTTCTGTCATTAATCTCCTTTTTAACCACCGCTACTTCCTCAGCTCGCACAATGACCCTACATACGCCGCAAATCTTTCTCTACTCCTTTTATTTCATCTACCGGAACCTTTCCTCTTTTCCATCAAGCGAATTATATAAATTTTCCATTGACGGATTCTAGGATCTCCATTGAAATGAGTTTTGAAATAGGTGAGCATCAGATGTGATATTTGGCGTCAAAGGAATTGTATTCAACAAAAAGATCGCCATAATGTTTTGAAGATATTTTTTACACATCATTAACTGTAAGCAGTTCATTTTGTGTCTTAGAACATATTCGATTAATGTGGCCATACAACGGCCCAACAAAATGTGGAGCATATAATTGATTCGATTCCAGTTTCCGAAGCAGTTAGAGGTAGACATAGAACAAGTAATGAAGTTAGAGATGAGTGAAGAGGTAACCAAATCACTACCAATGCTACTTCTTTTGCAACTTCAAGAGAGCAAACACTCCCTTATGGTACATGTTCTTTACCATTATGCAGCCCTTAATACGATTCATTCTATTTTAATCAATTTCTTAAGGGAGTTATAAATCTTCTGGAAATCCTGCACAACTAGATACTGTTACGGGCTACTGGGTATTAAAATGAATTAAACAATTCCTTAATTAAAGATACTACTATTTATTTAAACAAAAGTGATAAAAAGGATACAAGTAAATTATTAACAATTAAATTATTAAACTAATATAAATTTATAATAACAATATTCTAAATATTATAATCTAGGCCTAACTCCTATTTAATTATTACAATAATATATAAGATATTACTAATTCTAGATAGCTTAACTAGTTACAATAGTTTCTATGAATATTATAAAATTACACTACAATTTATAACTAATAGTTAACACTTACAGTTCACTAGTCCACCGACCGTAAGATTCTCCAAGTATCACAAACTGACACACAGTAACAAACAGAAACAGTTTATTACACTCGCGAGACTGTTACAGTTCACCGATACACTTATTACACTGGCCGGTTCAACACTGACTAGTTTATCACACTGACACTCACTTATCACAGATCTTGCGTGGTCTACTCTCAGGCTAAGACTGACTGCCTCGAGGTGAGGGAAGTCTTTTTATAGGCAAGGCCGAACATTCTAGAACACGGAGTGGCCAGACAATTCTGGAATATTCTTAATCCTTTGCCGACAAAAGGAGACGATCTAGAACCGTCCTAATCCTATTTTAACTTCTCCCGCCGACGGATTTAAGCCGCTAATCCTCTTGCTTCCGTCTTCCCGCCGGCGCCCGTAACACTGCCCCCTCCTTAAAAGTGCTCTGCCCCAGAGCAAGTCCGGAGAAATCGGGCATTTATGAGCTTCTACTGATGGAGACGCACTTTCTTTTCAGGGGTTGAACGTGCACACCAATATGGCAACTCCAGATTTGGCGAATGTCTGTTCGATCATGTCCCTGACAATCTTCCACTCCAAGCCGTCGTATCCACAGCCCAACTTCGGAATAGCGAGCTTAGTGACACGCAGTCTCAGAAGCTTACTCCGAAGGTCGTCGAGGCTTCGCCGCAGTGCGTCATATGTCGGCTTTTGATCAGTGGCACGCTTGGTAACCAAGTAAAACAGGTGTCGTCCTTCGAACTTCTTCCTGAAGACCGTTGCAATCCCTCGAGAAGTTCTCAGATCTTCGGCAACGCAATGGGCCAGAGAATACTCCACTGGTAACGAGAAGATATCCCTGTAGATTACCTGAGTTACTCCACGGGTCCCTGGTACTTTAGTATGAGCAACTGAGTTATTTGTCTTGACGTTGTTTAGGTACCTGACCTGCTGGTCTTCTTTCGGGCCGTGGTCTCCTTTGTACGGCGCCAGTCTATTGAAATGGACTACCTTGGGTTTTCCTTTAGGCTGCTTCCTGATCCTATATACGACGTCGTTGATCCTCTTGATGATCTCAAACGGGCCGTCCCAGGAGTTCTGAAGTTTAGGTGAGTAGCCTCGCCTTCTTCGAGGATCATGTAGCCAGACCAAGTCTCCAGGTTGGTAGCCACCCTTCTCAGCCCTGATGTCGTAGCGCTCCTTCATTCTGTCACTTGCCCCCTGGATATTTGTGCGAACCTTCTCGTGGATATTATCCATTCGCTTCCGTAGATCCGTGACGTACTCCTCTCCGGCAATTTCCTCATCAGGCTTGAAACCGAATTTCAGATCACAAGGCAACCGAAGTTCTCTGCCGAATACCACATTTGCGGGAGTCTGCCCCGTTGCCTCACTGACTGAACTGCGGTAGGCCAGCAGGAACAGGTGAAGATACTGGTCCCAGTCTCGCTGATGGTCGGAGACCACTTTGGACAAATATCGACCCATAGTCCTGTTCATGCGCTCCACCATGCCATCGGATTGAGGGTGAAGAGGTGTCGTCCTGGTCTTCCGTCTTCCCAGTGCTTCGCACATCCCGGAGAAGACTGCAGACTCGAAGTTTCGTCCCTGGTCAGAGTGAAGTTCCATGGGTACTCCAAACCTACTGACGAGCTGCTTCACCACTACGTCCGCAACCGTGACTGCCTCCTGATTCGGAAGGGCGTAAGCTTCCACCCACTTGGAAAAGTAGTCCATGGCCACGAGAATATACCGGTTACCTTCATCCGTCACAGGGAAAGGGCCAGCGATGTCAATTGCTATCCTCTCAAACGGTGCTCCCACGTTGTACTTCCTCATTGGGACCTTCTTTCTTCTTATGGGTCCGTTAGAAGCCGCACAAGTCGCACAACGCCTGCACCAGTCCAACACATCGTCCTTAAGGTTTGCCCAGTAAAAGCGTTCACGTACCTTTTCCAATGTACGGTGAACTCCAAGGTGGCCACCAGATACTCCGTCATGAAGTTCCCTGAGTACTTCGGGCACTTTACTCTTTGGAACGATGAGCTGAAGTCTGCGCTGATCTCCTTCCGTGTTCTCCAATGCCCGTTTCAGCAGCCCGTTGTCCATTAGAATGGAGTCCCACTGGGCCCAGTAAGTCTTTACATTCTTCGACATTGGAGCAACATCCTGCCAGGTTGGTCTTCCTTGCCCTGATAGTTTCCACTGCTTCATTTGTTTCAAGTCCGGGTCCCTGTCCTGCTCCCTTGACACCTCTGCATCCTGCCAACTGTCCATGACCACCGTTGTCCTCAACACTGCTGCCTGCTTCTCTTCTTGTCGAGAACAATGCCCGCATTTTTCGTCACAAGGTCTCCTAGAGAGCGCATCCGCATTTCTGTGACTCGTTCCAGCACGATGAGCAGATTCAAAGTCATATTCTTGTAGGCGCTCTATCCACCTCGCCACTTGTCCTTCTGGTGACTTGAATCGTAGCAGCCACATTAGAGCCGCGTGGTCCGTTCTCAGGAGGAATCTTCTGCCGTATAGATATTTGTGAAAATGCTCTATAGATTTCATCACTGCCAGAAGCTCCTTCCTTGTGACACAGTAGTTTCGTTCCGGAGCTGAGAGCGCTTTACTGAAATATCCAATGACCCTTTCTTCTCCATCTTGGAGCTGAGAGAGGACGCTCCCAATAGCGGTGTTGCTGGCGTCTGTGTCAAGTATGAACTTGCCCTCGGGACGGGGATAGCTCAGAATAGGAGCACTACTCAATTTCTTTTTCAACTCCTCAAAGGATGCCTGACACTCGTGATCCCAAAGGAACGTCCGTTTTTCCTCGGTGAGCCTGGTAAGAGGTCTTGCAATGTTTGCAAATCCTTTCACGTACCTCCTGTAGTAGGTGCAGAGGCCGAGAAAACTTCTTACTTGGTGCTTATCTCGAGGTACTGGCCAGTCGGTGATCGCTGCAATCTTCTCTGGGTCAACGGCAACTCCATTGTCCGACACAACATGCCCCAGATAGTTGACTTGCCTTCGGAAGAGATGACACTTCTTCGGGTTCAATTTAAGGTTCGCTGCACGCAGTCGTTCGAAGACCTTCTCCAGATTCTTCAGATGGTGAGCGAAGAACTTTCCCAGCACAATGATGTCATCTAAGTATACCAGGCAAATTTCCCAAGAGAGACCTCTTAACACGCTTTCCATCAGCCTCTCAAATGTTGCAGGAGCATTGCAAAGCCCGAATGGCATCACTGTAAATTGCCAGAGTCCAGTTCCAATCGAGAACGCCGTCTTCTCTTTATCTTCAGGCGCCAATCCAACCTGCTAATATCCACTGCGGAGATCCAAAGTTGAGAAAAGTTTACACCCCTCTAGGGTGTCCAGCGTATCGTCAATTCTGGGAAGCGGATAACTGTCTTTCTTGGTGACGTTGTTCAGAAGGCGGTAGTCTACGCAGAATCTCGTTGTGCCGTCCTTCTTCTTCACCAATACAACAGGAGACATCCAGGGGCTACTCGAAGGCTCAATGACACCATCAGTCGCCATCTCCTTGATGATCTTCTCGGCGTCCTCCCGTTTGGCTAACGGCAGCCTCCGCGGGACCTGTCGGATGGGCTTAGCATCCCCGGTGTCAATCCTGTGCTGTACGATATCCGTCCTACCCCGTGGCCCTGGGCTGATCTCGAAAACGTCCTGCCATCGGATAATCATCTTCTTCACTTCCTCGCTCTGTTCAGGGGAGAGTTCCCGACATGATTCGTCCACAAATCCTGTTAGTTCTTCCGGCAGTCCTCGCAGCTCGGTGGGATGACGTTGCAGCTGACGAACCACTGAGGTAGCGGTTGTACATTCCCCTACCGGTGTTCCTTTGTTCAGCGTTACTGGGAAGCTGTTCAGATTCATTAGCCGAATCGGAGTGGTACGTCCGACCTTGATGAGAGACCTTGCAACCTTAACGCCGCGTCCGATCTCCTGTTCTTCTTGCCTTCCAGGTTCAAGTAGCACACATTGACCCTCAGGTAGATGTCCTTCGATCGTCCCATGCGTTATGATTTGGCTCCGTGCAGGTAAAGTGGTTTCCTCTAGTAAGCGCACTCGTGCGTAGATGTCCTTTCCCTGCCGAAGGATGACTTCTTCGTCTCCCAGCGTCATCACACCTCTTGCCATATCCAGCTTGATCCCGCATGTGATCATCAAGTCCGTGCCTAATATGACATCTTCATCAATATCTGCCACGAGAGCGCGGTGCTTCAGATGTTTACCACCGATGATGAAGTAGGCAACTGTCTCCCCGTAGACCTTCGCTGGCTCTCCTGTGGCAGTCCGTAATGTCCAAATCGTTGGCAACATCTTCTCAGCAGGAACTGTCTTTGAGCTCAAGATTGTCTTGGTTGCGCCGGTATCCAGTAGCAGACTTCGCAGCTGCCCGTTCACCTTCCCATCAACGTAGAAACTGTTCGATCTGCTTCCTATTGACGCAACTCTGATGGTCTTCCCGGGGCCTTTGACTTTACGGGTTGACAGTTGCCCCTTCCCATCAACCCTACTTAGTTTTCCTGTGGCTTTTCTTGCTTCTTTGTTGGACACTTGCTTCTGGAGTGTCCAAGTTGGCCGCAGCTCCAACAGCGTATCTCTTTCTTACGGGTCCTGAGAGCCTCCAAAACCTTTGTCACTATGTATTCGACGCTGGGGACCACAGTAGGCTCCGCTTCAACTGCTCGAACTCGCGCATGGCCCCGTACTGACTGCCTGACAGCCTCGAACTTCATGGCCTGAGATAATGCGTCTCCCAATGTTTTTGGCCGGGCGAGCTTCACTGCCTGTTGCGTCTCAGGGTCCCGAAGTCCATCCAGGAATTTGTCGACAGCCAGGCTCTCGTAGACATCATCGGTGACCGATGGGTAAGCATTCCTCACCAGCCGTGCAATGTCTGCTTCAAATTCCTGTAGCGTTTCGTTGGTCTTCTGGATCCTGCTTCTCAGCTGTGAGCGATATAGCTGGTCCATGTGGCGGTGGCCGAAACGCATCTCCAGTCTTCTAACCAGTTCCCCGTAGTTAGACCGCTCTGTCATGGGCATCCCTTGCAGTACTCCCAAGGCGTCTCCACGCAAGGCCAGGCACAACGCTGAAGCTTGGGTCTCTTTTGACCACCCGTGGATTGAAGCCGCAGTCTCGAAGAGAGTCATGTAGTCCTCCCACGGCGTCTTTCCGTCGAATACTGGAATAGTGTTGTGATTTGGTGGCGTTCCAGCGTTGGCGGGCATAATGGTCCTATGAAAGCTGCCCTCTGTGGAACGATCGGTGTCGTTCGTCGGTGGGTTGCTCATACGTCCCTCGAGAGCTTCGACTCTTAGCCTAAGGTCGTCTTTAATTGAATTCAGCTCTTCTCCTAACCTAGATTCTACATTAGCTACTTTATTATTTACATCGGCTAACTTATTATCTACATTAGCTAACTTATTCTCAACATTTTCCATCAGCTTAGTCTCTAATGTGCCTAACTTAGACTCTAATGTATCTAATAAATCACTTTTAGCAGTACCTAATTCATTTTTTACACTGCTTAATTCATTACCTAGCTTATTTTCTACATTGCTTAACTCATTTTTAACAGTACCTAATTCATTACCTAGCTCATTTTTAACATTGCTTAATTCATTTTTAACAGTACCTAATTCATTTTTAAAAGTTGCAGACAACTTGCTTAAATCAGTTTCAAATAGAACGTCATCTGGATTTTCCCCTAAATCTACAAAAAATTGACGCAAGCGCTCTTGCAGTACACTTTTAGTTCCGGAACAATCAAGATCACGTTCCTCCAATTCACGTTTCAAATCCGCAACTTTTAAATCAATTAACTTAACACTTTTAGAAGCCATTCTTCATACAGTAGCCCAATAATTACAAAATACAAGACCAAATGCAAAATAATAGCAGTTACACAATAATCCCACTTCTGACACCAATTTGTTACGGGCTACTGGGTATTAAAATGAATTAAACAATTCCTTAATTAAAGATACTACTATTTATTTAAACAAAAGTGATAAAAAGGATACAAGTAAATTATTAACAATTAAATTATTAAACTAATATAAATTTATAATAACAATATTCTAAATATTATAATCTAGGCCTAACTCCTATTTAATTATTACAATAATATATAAGATATTACTAATTCTAGATAGCTTAACTAGTTACAATAGTTTCTATGAATATTATAAAATTACACTACAATTTATAACTAATAGTTAACACTTACAGTTCACTAGTCCACCGACCGTAAGATTCTCCAAGTATCACAAACTGACACACAGTAACAAACAGAAACAGTTTATTACACTCGTGAGACTGTTACAGTTCACTGATACACTTATTACACTGGCCGGTTCAACACTGACTAGTTTATCACAGTGACACTCACTTATCACAGATCTTGCGTGGTCTACTCTCAGGCTAAGACTGACTGCCTCGAGGTGAGGGAAGTCATTTTATAGGCAAGGTCGAACATTCTAGAACACGGAGGGGCCAGACAATTCTGGAATATTCTTAATCCTTTGCCGACAAAAGGAGACGATCTAGAACCGTCCTAATCCTATTTTAACTTCTCCCGCCGACGGATTTAAGCCGCTAATCCTCTTGCTTCCGTCTTCCCGCCGGCGCCCGTAACAATACCATGGAAGGATCTACCCCGTTGGTCCATATGTACCTACTCGTGCCATGATCCCCTTATGAAGGAAGCTGCGCACGCTTAAGATGCTTTATATAATTCTCGCCTTTCATTCACATATCTTTTTCTTTATTAACGAAAGCTCAAAAGATATATCAGATACTTGTTAAGACATGCATGGATAAATTCCAAACAAAAAGCCTTAGATCTCTTGATAAGTATAGGAAGGAAACAGAATACCCATCAATATTTCATACATTCAGGCATCGTCAGAACAAAATGAGAAATAAATAAATAAAATGCATTCCAAATTCAAAATGCAGCAAGACAACCACCAATACCAAGGCGCCCAAATGTACCTAATGAAACTTTTAATATTCTTTAAAACCATGATGTATCTCGCTTTTTTTTTCATCTTCTAAATCTTTCTCCCTATATTTTCATTTAGTGAAAAATTTCTCTAAACATTTCTAGTTTTTCCACAATTAATTTCTGAAATTATAGAAGTGATAAAAAAATCATAAATTTCTTTTGAGATGCTACCTTTAAATTTGTAATCGCATATTTAACCCTAATAATATTATGTTGATACTGCCCAAGTACGGCTTTACCATTACCTATACTTGCAGTTTTACCCCTTTCAATTATTTAGTTTGAAACAAACTTACGCTGGGTTTATTTATTTCAAATTATAAAAATGTATCAGCAGCATTTAATAAATGATCTTTTATCAATGATCTAGAGTTGGTTTCATGGAGACATCTTAATATCTTAATATTATGGAGATATGTGGTTTTAATTGAGGTGTTATGTTTTTTTCACAACTTTACAATCCAAGGACCTTGTCTGCTTTACTTTAGCATTCCACGTGAACAGTTTAATATTCTTGTGATCCAAAAATTATTTGTTTATATGTAATAATAACGTCGATTTTACCGCAAATGAAGTGATTTGTGCCTACGTTATTAAAATATGGCTTTATGAATTGTCCCCAATTATTTTTCTCTTATGATCTCTACCGATATTGGAGGCAACATCATCTTCTAAATAAGTAGAAAATTAGGAAATTGCCTTTGGTTTAACAAACTTTAGCTCTTTAATGTTATTTTTTGCTATGTTTTTTTTAATCTATTCAACTTCTTCGCAAGATGTATATAATTTATTTAATCTAAGGAAATTCTAAATATATGATATTTATAAATCAGCTAGTTTAATAAAGGCAAGAAATCATCATTTTTCGCAACTAATAAAGGAAAAACTACCTATAAGGAATAACATTTATTTGATAGATTCCTGTGAAACATGCATTTCTTCAAAAGTCTCCATTATCCGGCTTTAGTGCTCTCTTCCACTTTCTTCCAAAATTTCGAAAACTCGGATTTTCTATATCGATTGAAGTTCAGACATTGTTTCGGCTGGTAGAATTTCGTTATTGTTGTTTTTTTAGGCTATCATTACAGCTTAATGAATGGTCATAGAATATTCTTAAAACTTCATGAAAAATGTTATGATCAATATTGAACCGTCAATACTTGATGATTCAGTGACATCAATTTTATGATAATTACACTAAGCAGGGAATTTCAATAGACATTATTCTTTCCTATACATATTAATGAGGCTCAAGTATTTAATGGAGTTTGAAATTTAAATTTATTACAATTGTGTGAAATCAGTGTTTATAGTAAAACCATTGGTAAGCTTAAAATATAAGCTAACTTGCAAATGAGAAAATTAAAACTCCTACCAAATGCATTCTAAACGGAATTACAAAAGGCATCTTAATTACCGTGATGTCAAAACATACCAATCCTACATTGGCCAACTTAAGTCTATCGACTCCGTAGTTATTATCTCTATCAAGCTATTTGTAATTATAAATGATCTACTAAAACTCTAATGACGAAAAAGAAATAAATATTTTGGCTGGTGGGCATGATGATTGTATCTTATTATACCTTAAAAATATATTATTTTCCATACCTCCTAAATGAAATGCTAATGTCCGAAGCGGATGGATAAAACTGATGTGTTGGATATTTTACATATATTTCCAACTTCCCTTTCTCAACAACAACGACTATTTAATTCTGTTTTTAACTCTACTCTAATCATTATTATTGCTTATCTTTTATCTTGTATTATTATATCTATGCTTATCAATTATCTTTTCCTTTGATTTCAGTAAAAGTTATTGTGTTCATATACCACACAAGATTTTTTCAAATGATGATACTGAATTTTGAAAATTTAATTTTTTATCCATAACATTTTTTTTTTCACATCCTCCAAACTTTTATTTACAATATATTACAAATTTACAATGATACATGCAAATGCTTAATATATAAAGGCCATCTGTTATCTTTCGGTATTTTAAGGCGTTACAATGTGAATCCGCTGAAGGCGGTTTTTACTCGAACCGGCTCAAAGCCGCTGACTTTATACAATGCAAATACAAAACAGGGAGGGACCGTTTAGCGGGATCAAGAATAGTGGTAGAAAGAAGAAAGTGAAGGCAGGAAGAAGGAAAACGAAGGAAGGATAAGGACAAGGGAGTACTTACACCATCCCTAGATCAAATGTAAGCACATCGACCAAGGGAACACTGCCCTGCCATCTCCCAGGTCTGGGGGGTGGTTTTAAGTCCCTAAATAGGGGGTTCGCACAGGTCTTCAGCCCATCAAAAAATTTGATGTGCCTCCGACCTATGTATTCGGGCACCGAGGGAAGCCGAAGCTCCTCCCGGATGGTGGTGTTAAGTGCTCCCTCGAGCGATGTGCCATTTACGATCTTTCTAAGGATAGAGTTCTGGTAATGCTGCAGGCGCTGCAGCGTTGTTTTGTAGAGGTGTCACCATAGAGCAACGTCCACCATAGGTCTTATGATGGACTTATAGATTTGCAATTTCAACCTCAGTGAGAGCTGCGGCGACAAGAGCAGATGGTATAGCCTGTGGGATTTCTGTCGTGCCAACTTCAATCTTGCCTGAACGTGCTTTGAGAAGGTGAGATGTCTATCAAAGGTAACGCCAAGGTAGAGGATTGAAGTGGATAATCTTCTATCCTCGCAGTCCACGGTAAAAGTTTTCGGTAGAGGTTTCCTACTCACACTCTGAAATGACATTACGATGGCATCCGTCTTAGACGGATTCACCGTAATGCCAATCTCGTTTTCATTTCAGCTCGTTCACTATGGTTTCAGTCGCCATTTGTGCCTTGTTAAGAGCATGTGGGGTGCTGATGCTGGTGGCATAAATCCCAATATCATCCGCATATGCTGCTACCATTGCTCCTGGATGCTTCATTGCGACCACGGGTGCTGTGAAAATCACAAACATCAGTGGCCCCAATACAGAGCCTTGAGGTACTCCACAGGTGGTGGTGCTAGAAGTCGAGTAACTGTTTCCGACTCGTACGACGAAAGATCTTCCGCTGAGATAGCTTTGGATCAGACGACATAGAGTGGCGGGAAAGCTAAACTCTTCTAAGCGTCGGAGTAACAACTCATGAGACACACAGTCAAAGGCCTGGGTGCAGTCCAGTGAAATGAACGCCGTAGCTCTGTTCATCTGCATATGCTCTATGGTGTGCGCCTGCAGCTTAGCCAGATGGTGGTCACAAGATCAATCTCATAATCTCAGTGTGAGAAGAACACTGTAAAATCATAACCACTTTCACCCGGAACAGATTTGGACTATACGTAAATAAATCTTTTGTTAATTCCAGATCCTGTGGGTCAAAAATGTTTATCTTAAAAAAAAGTTTCTTCTTGTTCTTTATCTAACAAAAAGAAAATTCGATATCATTGTCACTTTAAAATTAATTTCCAATGCTTGAAAGCAAATCTTCATACCTTAAATAAGATTGTGCTTCGAAACTTAAACGCAACTAAATCCACATCGTAAATTCGTGTACCTAGAGTGTTTTTAAGAACTGGGGTGAAGCAGGAACACTAAAGATTTCATAAGAAATTTAATTCTGTATGATGCAATAAAAAAAAGATAACCAACATTTTTGAGTTTGAGGTTATTTTTAAACTAAAATTCTGTTTGATCTTGACACCGTATTGACACCGACATGCTCAACTAATTGCAATAGACAAACAAACTATAATCAGGCGAAATTCAATGTTTAAACAATCGACTGAAAATATTTAGATTGAGAATAGTTAGAAAACTGCTTCTTAAAATTTGAGGACTCAATAAGTCTAAAATACTATATACATTTTAATTGTACTCTTAGTATCAAATTTTTGTAAATTCTATTATAATCACTACATTTTTTAGAGATGCTTATAAAATTTAAAAATATAAAAACAAGTAAAGTGTGTGCAATGAATTTATACTTTATTATTTTTTATCTCAGTATTGAAGCCTGGAAATAATAATTAAATATTTATAAATATATTAATAATTTTTAAGTTTTTAAGTTTATTCTAACTCGGTACGGAAACTCGACTCCAGAGAGTAAATATAATAAAGTAAATAATCAAGAGAACTAATAACATGCGTCAATAAGCTAATAAATCTCCAAAAGATAAAAATAAAAATAAATCACACTACATCTATTGATACATAAAGTTTTTTGCCTCTTCGAGCGTGATCAACATCACGACAATAAAAATGTCAGAATGGAATAAAGGCAGTTTATGCCCTAATTTTCATTCGAAAACCTGGAGATTCCTTCCATCATCAATCTGGTCAATGTGCAATAAAACAGCTTATGCAAATATCCTTAAACTATTTTAAATATAAAATCTACAATGACTCTTTTTATTAAACCTAACGTTCCTCTCAACAAGCCCCCAAGGTTTTTTATCTAGCAGAATATTATACTAACCCTGATTCACAAAAAAGCCGATTGTAAACACATACTTAAATTAGTCAAAACTTAAAATAGTAATTGGTTAGTATAGAAAACATCAAATAGTATAGAAAAAATAATTACAAACATTATTACAACTTTTTTTCTATAAGTTATGAAACGGCGTAATTAAAGATACACCACAATTTGTATTATGTATCATGTATATTTTTCTGGTTGTGTGATGTTATTTATATATTATGTATGGTGTTATACACGTAAATATCATCTTTAATAGGTTTATTCAAATGGAAATGGTTGGCTGGATAATTCTAAGAAGACTGTAAAATCGTCGGGGGCGCTAATAAAATTATTTTATTTTATTTGTGCCTAAGTTTTCACCTAAGTTTCTCAGCTATCTTCAGAGCTGAGAATAAAAGAAAAAAGAAAAACTATATAAACATTGCCGGACCATAAAAGATATAACAAACAGATATGTATACAAACAGAATCGATAGGACTGAAAAGAAATACAAAGAGAAAAGATAAATTATGAAATAACTGATGAGAAATAATAAGAAAGGAAAGAAATATAGAAGATTGTAAAACGCTCATAATGAAGATAATAAAACCTAGTAAAATAACAAGAAGATGACTTAAGTAAAATACAATGCTTACCAAGTTATTAGTAAAGTTAAAAATAATATATTAAAAAAAGTATTTAAATGTATTGGAAATTATTTTCAATTTTTTAGTTTTCTTGTCTATAAAGCGAGTATTTTAAACAACCATTTATTTTCTACTTTTTAGTTCGACTAGCTATAAAAGAGTATTCTTTAAGTTTTTTAAGCTAATATTCATTTCTACTGTTTAGTTCGGCTATCTAAAAAAGCGTGCTTTTTAATTTTTAAAAATATTAATGTTCCATTGCTTTTAATATTAATATTCTTATAGTTTTCCTACTCATCAATTCAAATCGATTCAACTCATTTTTATATATTATTTTTTTCGGGCTTTTACAACCTTTGGTCTTATGCCGAAACACAGAAGATTTTGTCGCCAAAACTCTCGGTCCTCCTAATCTCCCTCCCCCAAGCCTCTTGCTGCCCTCACCTCTTCACCTAATTGCAGCCAGATTTTCCATGAGCGGCCTCTTTTTCGTCTCTCCTATGGGGTATACTCAAATATCATATCTCAGATAACGATACCACTGCAGCTGCTTGGTCCCAATTTTGTGAATTATCGTTTCCGTTTTAACTATATCTCTTTTTTTATTTAATATTTATATTTTATTTATATTTAATATCGCTTTTCAACATGATTCTCAAGTTATTTTGGAAAAAAATATCAATTGTTGAGTAGGTCTCTTGGGCAATGTCTTTTTAATATTTTCTGATCAAGTCCAGGTAACAGGGAGTAGGAAAGCGGAAGAACGAGTGGGTTTGGGTGATATTGTGTCGATTAGTGGAATGTTATGTATTTGCTATGAATATATGAATTTATAGAGGGAATGTTCATGTCGTTGTGCATGGTGTGATTAGAAATATACCATGGTGCATTAATAATTCTTCTGAGAATTTTAGACTGTGTTGTTCGTATCTTGTGAGTGTTAACTTTTTTTGCTGAACCCCAAAGTTCTGCTCCATATGTCCAAATAGGTTTTAGTATAATATTATAGATAAGTAATTTGTTCCTCAGGTCAAGTGAAGATCTGTAGTCCAGAAGATGTGATAGTATTTTGTACCGTCTAGTCAGTTCTTGTCTTTTTAATTTGGTATGTAGGTTCCATGTCAGTCTTTTGTGCAAGTATAGTTCGAGATAACGTACATAATTTTTGGAAGGTACTTCGTCGTTGTCAAATTTGACTTCTGGACACGAAGCTTTGCGTAGAGCGAAGCTTACATGGCTCGATTTTGAGGCGTTTATTCTGATTTGCCATTTATAGAACCACTTTTCTAAATCAAATAAATGATTTTGAAGAGCTATAGATGCTAGGGTTGGGTCTCTGTGAGAAGAATGGCTGTATCGTCTGCGAAGGTATAGATGTTGGTGCAAGGGTGCTCCGAAATATCAGAGGTGTATACAGAATAGAGAATGGGGCTTATGGCATATCTATCTCTTTATAAATATCTCTTATGGCAGAGTTTTTCACTCGCTCATTTCCGGAAATGCGACAACTTCTTCTCCAAAAATCCATTTCAATATTTTAGAACCTTTGTGCATCTCTTGGTCCAACGACCCACATTTTCGAACCATAAAGGGTTACAACCTTCAAAAAAGAATGAAAAATTCTCTTTTTGGTTTCTAGCGAAACACTCGGGCTCCACAGCACGGAGTTTACCATCCTATAACCTTTTTTCCTTTGGTGATCTTTTCCTTTATATCAGTCTCAAGTGTTCCTTTGCCAACTATGTACAAATACTTGAAGAGAGCACCCCGATCTAGTGACAATTTTCTACTGGGAGAGAAGATGTAGGAGCGTTGAAAGCCATGTATTCTGTGTTCTCTTTTCTGATTTCTAGAACCTATTTAGAGTATTCCTCTTCCAGCTTCCTTAGCTTATAATTAAGATCATCTTCCTCAGAAGCTATCGCTACTTGACCGTCAGCAAATTTAGATTGTATGACGTTTATTCTTACAACCATGCCCCAACATTTCTGTTTCCATTCTTTCAATGCTTCCTTCAGATACAAGTTGAAAAAAGTGGGTGATAAGCTACACCCTTGTCATAGCCCTTTGGTGATGGGGAAACTATATGTCAAATGGTTTCCTATTTTGACCTTAGCTTCCGCTCCGCAATATAAGCTTTTAATTGCGTCAACTAGATCTTCGCTAACTCCCATATTTCCCAGTGTTATCCATAGAAGTTTCAAAGGAACCGTATCGTATGCTTTTTTTATATCAATGAAAGAGAGGCGAACCTCACGGCCAAAAGCCAATTTCTTCTCCAGCAATTGTGTGATTGTGAACACATGATCCGCACAGGGCCTTCCTTCCTGCTCTAAAACCAGCATGTTCTTCCGAATACACCCTTCCACTTCCTACTCCAATCTGTTCTTAAAATCCGACCGTATATCCTACTCATCCTCTTTTAAAACAGTGATACCACGATAGTTAGAACAATCACTCTTATTCCCCTTTTTATGGGTAGGCGTTATGTGGCCGGTTAACCATTCCGAAGGGACTTAACGTTGATTCATAGAAATAAAAATAGAGACCGTGTGAACAACTCATCTATTTTTTCATTCATTCCCACTTGACAAGCTCTTTTGGAAGGCTCCCTGGTCCTGGTGCTTTGCGATTTTTTATTTCTTTTAGAGTGGCTTCCACTTCCGCTAACGATACCGGCTCTGCATCAACTTGTTCACTGCCTTGTATAACAATGTTCTCCTTAAACATGGTTCTTTCCTCTGCCAATAGTTTTGAGAAGTAGTCCACCCACTTCCGAGGAGAAATAAATTAATTCTTCCTTTACTTTTACCTTGCCTCTTCCACGCCTCCCTGCTTCTCTGTCCATGCAGATAACTATCGATCAATGGCAATTCCTCATAGCTTCCCTCCTTATGATTTTGGATTCTCTGTTTAATTTATTATGTTCACTAAATGCTGTTACATTCCTAGTAGACGCATGATATTTTTTTCTCTTTTCTGCTACAAACTCCGCAACTACACTATTCTACCAGCATTTGTCCGATTTTTTATTTTTTATGCCAATTGCTTCAAACTCTGCTTAATGACAACTTCTTATTGTATGTTCGTATTCATCTCCATTATGAATTTTTATTTCGAGTATGTTTTTATACAATTTTTCTACAGGCTCCTGCATCAGGTTCTCAATGGGGTACGAAATCTCTTCGGAAGTTTCGGGTTTTATATTTATCTCCTTCCGGTCACCTTGATATTTAAAAAGAAATGTTCCTCGAACAAAATAATGGTCAGATCCACATTCAGTACCTCTCTTCACTCCAACGTCATAAGTAAGCACGCGGGTGATCCTTCTAATTATTATATAATCAATTATTGATCTAAGCTGGCGTGCTAGCTGCTGCCAAGTGTATTTATGTGCATCTTGGTGGGGGGAAAACCCCATTTAAAATAACCATATCGAGTTGCTCACACAATTCAATCAAACGAACCTCATTTCCATTTGCTGTTTCTTCTCCAAATCTTCCTACTACCGAATGGCTCACTCTTTTACCGGTTCTGCTGTTTAAGTCTGCAATTAAGAAACGAATTTTTCGTGCAGGAACACTCTCTGCTATATTCTGAACCTTCTCAAAGAAACTATCTTTTTCTGAGCTGCCGCACAATCTGTTGGAGCATGATCTCGTTTTTATATGAGTTCTTTTATTTTATTCTACAATTTGATTGATCAAAAATTCCAACAATTCCATCTTTGTTCAATCAATTGGCCTATATTAGCAAAACTTTAAAATTTTCACTCCTGAAATTAAAATATATTCATTTGTAACTTATGTCTTTAATATTATTTGTTTTGTCCAATTATAAACTACGTGAAAAACACTAAAAATAACATAACACCCTTAAGTCACCCCTACACAGACAGTGACAGTAGAAAAGCGAGAAAGCTGAGACAGTAGGGAGATATAGCAAGTTTTATGCACCACGATAGAGAAACGTGGGTCGGAAGCGGTAAAAGGTGACACAAGATTCGCTCGGCGCATCCGCAATGTGCTCATGCACCCTGATGCAAGAGTACGGTAGCAGTTTTATTAGTGTAACCTACACTAGTGTACCCTGCATTAGTGTTCCCTACATTAGTGTACTCTCTAGGGGTTAGCAAACCCATGCCAACCCTAATGTTAAAAGTTCAACCACTATTAACTTAATCGTTTCTTCCAATACAGGCATTTCACTACACCTTTCGCAATAATAATTGAAAACAAAAAGAAAATATTACTTACATTACATATGTTCCTGCCTTATATATTTATGCTATTATGCAGTAAGTAGAGCCAAGTTGGTTATAACGTTTAATATTAATGTTACAGTCACTAAAAATATCAAAAAGTATACCATTATGGAGAATATAAGTGGAAGAGTCGATAATTCTTGAACCTATGGTTATTATTAGAAAATAGCATTACATTGATTTTAATTTCATCTCCAAATCGCAGGGCCCGTCTGACCAGCCTACCCTCAGACTCCAAATCATTCTTATGAGGACAGGATAAGGCTGGTGAACAATCGACAAAAATATTTTAGTAAGTGCGGTACCTAATGTATTCTAAGTGTACCTATCATATCTAATATTGATTTTAAAAGTATATAGTTGAGTGTTGTTGTTTTTTCCAAACCCCTTATGAATAAATATTTTCGAAATACTTCGTCTTCTTCTTTTGCCTTGTTCTCCAATTTATTGCATTTTAAGACATTCCGTGAGTTCTGTTACACTTAATGTTAATTAACAATATCTGCGATGGCGTTGTGGCACACAATTGAGTGAATCAGTTATAAGAATTAATTATATAAGTATTAATTCGCCGACAACAATAGATGAGGAAAGGGGCGACCTGTGGTCTAGTGGTTAGTGAAACAAACTACTAATCCTAAGATCGCGAGTTCGTAGCCCAGCAGGTGGCCCTAGGATTTTTTAATGGGAGTAAAAAATTCATAGTTACGCCGTCCTTCGGAAGGAACGTTAAACTGGGATCCCGAGCCTGTACGATGTCAGGTACTCCTTAAAAATTCCTATCCACATTAAACCTGGATAGGCAAAATTTAGGGCTCCCAATGTAGCATCATCCGATTAGCCACAGCAGCGTAAAGTGACGTTAAATGAACAAACAAAAATTAGGATCTTCACACTGCCTTATTTACGCTACTATCTTCCTAACTTTACATTTATAGCTAAGCCTAATATCGTTGGAAAAACCTAGAGATCTATAATCAGAACCGATTCCGCTAGAAAATAAATTTTACCCGACTGGATTGTAAACAAATACAAAACGTTTGATTGATTGTGAAACTAAAAAGCTTACTCAAGGTAAAGTTTCGAATATTTCTTAAAAATGATCACGTTTTATAGTGATTCCCAGCGTCACGTTAGGTATTATATTACAAATAAAGGCCAAACTGTATTTTTGATAAATATCGCCTCAAGGAAACACCAATTCCACAATAACACTGCAATTATATTAGTTTAAAGTATAAAAAAGATGAATAACGTATAGGTAAGTTATAAAATGATCATTACACATAATATTATCAGTGCAAGAAATTTGCTTTTAATTCAGGTTTTCTTCTTAGGGTGCCGTCACTCATCAGAGTTTGGCGAGGTTATCCTTGATGATTCAGATTTAAAAGACATAAATCTTAACGACTTTTTTCAACAACAGTTTTCACGAGGTGTTTAAATTCAATCAGTAAAGAATTACTTTTGAGTATTTTTTCGTAAAAGGATACATAATTTCTAAAATTGTTCAGTTAGTATGACCTGCTGTCATAGCTCCTCTTCGCATTTCTATTCACGTAGAAATGTTGGCCGCACAATAATAGCAGGAAATGTCATAAAGACAACTATTTGCAAGCACTAAATAATCGTACAATTAAACAATGAAGTCTAAATACAATCATTAGATCATCACAACTGAAATCAACTGTTTATTCTAAGAAAAAATTCATTTTATAGGACTGATATTTTTCGCCTTGAACAGTGTTATAAAATCCTTTATAATTTAGGCGGATAAAAATTGTTTAGTTCGTAACCTGAAAAAAAAAAACACATTACATATTTTTCCCCACTGTAAACATTATACAATCATTTCTATAATGTTAAAAAAAATATTATACATTAAATATTTGTTTGTTTGTCACTTTTCGCTGCTATGGCTAATCGGACGATGCTATATACATTTCGCTAATCCAGGTTTAATTACGATAGGGATTTTTAACGAGTGCCTGACATCGTACAGGCTCGGGACCGTTTAATGTCCCTTCTGAAGGACGGCTAAACTAACGATTTTTTACTCTCTTTTAAAAATCCTAGGGCAACCTTCCGGACTACGAGCCCGCGATCTTGGGCTTAGTAGTTTGTTACGCTAACCACTAGACCACAGGTCGCCCCTTATACATTAAATATCCTTAGTCCAATAGATTGACACTACAACCAATCGTTCAAGAGAAATAATATTTTTTTTTATAATGCAGGTGTTTCTCTCTGCTTTCTCATCAAGTTCATAGTATTATTAATGTGTTTTTCTTTTTCGCATCAAAGATCACTTAATGATAAAAAAATTATATTAAAGATTAAAATTGCCGTGGCCAATATTTTTAATCCGCTCATCCCATGGTTTTTCTGGTTTCGAACGTGTCGTCAAATTTTTTGCCGACAGTCCCAGATTAAGCCCTGAGGAAGCCTGGAGTATGACCAGTAAAACATCGGCAAAGAAATTGACCACACGCTTGAAACCAGAAGAAACAGGTGATGAGTAATAGTTATAACAGAGCAGAATAAATTTTATAAGTTTATGGTTTCTCTCATTTATTATTATTAACAAACCGAATAATATTATATAGCTGAATATTCAAATTGTATTGCACGTAATTTGGTTATGACGCAGTCAGAATATTTAATAATTTTAATTTTAATATGAACTAAAATGTGTGTCCTGATCAAGATAAATGCAATAAAAATCTCAAAAAACAAGAATTAAGCTGACCATAAAAACAAAAAATGTATTAAGTATAACATATATCTAAGTGTTTGTTCGGTTGATGGTACACTTGAAGACATATATAATTTGTGGGGACAAAGACATAGACCTGGTCAAAAGATTTATAAAAGTGGGGAAATAACGTTGGATCGGATATGTGGCGAGGATGACGGCTGACCAAATTCCTAAGAAGCTCCTCAACGAACAGATCCTTGGAACAAGACCAGTTGGACGTTCCCAATTGCGTTCGTCGTAGTGCCTTCGGAGCTGATTTTGTAGAGTCCTTCTCTCCAACATACATTCAACTGACAAATTGATCTCGATCCAAGCATCATGGCTGTTCAGGGGTATGAGCCAGCTTTAATTAAAAGTCAATAGATCGTAACCAAGAGATATTAAGGGTTTGAGTTCAATTATAAGGAATATGCACTCAAACTGATTATCAGCTTTTGGAGGTAGGGTAAAGGAAATCGATAAAAGAGTAATTTCTCAATTTCGGTTGTATGGAGAGTTGAAATCAGGAGTGGGAAGTGATTATATTGAACAATTTTTGACAGTTCTAACAGCCATTCAAATTTTGTCATTTTGTGTCATATGAAACAATTTCAACCAATCATGTCAACATTACACTGATAATTGTCTTCAGTGCAATTATAAATCAGTATAACACGTGTTGAGTTTGACAAATTCATTCCAAATAAATTTCAAAATGTCAAGTTTTGGTAATGCGAATTTTCAAAGTATAAATGCGCTAATCAAAGAAAAAAATCCCAGAAACACAAGCTACAACCACAAATATATTTGGGAAATATTTATGGAATTTTGCTGCGAACGAGAATATGAATTAAATATGAGAAAGAGAAGTGTTGATATAAATTTTTTTGTCAAAATATTTTCCGCCGAATATCCCTCGGACATTGACAAAAGCCTCATAACTTTATGACAAATTTTTCAATTATCTTGTCTATTATCAATGTCCTAGGGATATTACTACTGAAAATATGTTCAGCAAAACCCTGGAACTTTAAACTTAAACTGGAACTTTAAGAGAATGGGTGTAGAGTGGTACCTTAAGATTTATTTATTACTTTCCACAGGGCAAAACATGCATAGAATAAGGAAAGATGGGAGTTGAAACCAGTTAGCTCCTTTCTTTTCTACTTGGGATAATAGTTGTGCAGTATTTTGAGGAAGTTAAAAGTCTCCTTGTTGCAGTTAGAAGAAGAAGCGGGATGTGAACGAATTCAATTAATCTCCTCCATCAATGATTTAAGAATCATTGTATGTATAAAGATGACTGCATCTGATCTTAATCCACTCACATTTACTTCGATAGGTGTGAGGCCTAGGATGAGAGCAACTAGGAAATGGGATGAAGCAGACAGTGATTGTGGGGCAAGAAGCACAATTACCCCGCTAAAAGTCACAGCCTTGTCCTATAGCTGTGACGCTACCGAAGCAATAGCCTACATATTTATCAGGCAGTTGTCTAACCCTGTATATCGTTACCGCGCTGATGTAAATCCCCCTGGTGTCATCACCCTCCCGAACAATAACATCACTCATCCCAAAGGATCCTTTCTTCATCACCGCTAATTGCTTCTCTCTCACTTCTTTGCTTCATCATCACCTGTCTCAAATTTACTGTGACAATCAAATAAGTAATGAAAGTAGTTAGTGTTATTGTGAACACGCCTTGTGAAAATAATTCAAATAACTCGAATAATTATTCCATTAACGATATAGTATTTTATTTACACATTGACCATCAAATAAGTGCACTAATATCAATTGACAAAAAGTTTCCCCCTACAAAATAATTTTTTAATAGCTTGAAAAAAAATAGGCAGTCATAAGGACTGCTGGTAGAAGTGAAAACTCAAAACTTAGATATAACAGAGTTCTTTTTTGAATTTCTAAATAAATTAAAGTCTGAATTATTTAAATTTCATAATTTTTAAATTTAAATTATTAACATTAGTCTGGTTTTCAAATATATTGACAATCCGAACAATAATTATATATATTTACAAGGGGAAAAGTTAAGCTAGTTACTATTAGCATGAATAGCCAAATATTAAATATTATATTTTAGGTAAATATAATTAGCCTTATATCAATCGAATTATAAAATTTAAACTAAAGATAATTAAAATAAATTGTATAACTCTTACACAGCCCCTAGTGTCACGCAACTCAAGAGCATGTCGATTACGCGAAACCTTAAGTTTTTTCCCGCTCCTCTAGGGAGTCCAAGGATTCATGTTTTAATTTAATTTCAAGCTTACCATTGGAATTGGGAAATTTCAGATTTTTTCATATTTAGTTAAAAAATTTAAGTTAGGGAGAAATTAAATTTTATTTATGTGGAAATGAGTCTCGTTCACTTTTATAACAATCCTACATAATTTTTTGAAGTGTAGCCAACTTATCAAAATGGGCTTATATTTCCTTTATCTTTTTCCAATCAATCATTTTTTTTCTAATCATGGCTATATGTTAAAGGCAAGTATATCAGTTACCCCAACCTGAATACGAACAATACCCGAGATTCTTGAGCTACTTCTAGCCACTTGGTTCTTAACTATTAATTTCTTCATCTGTTTGACCAAAGATACATAGAAGTACATGCCTATGCATTAAGAATAAGGCTTGAAAGGAAATGAAAGGAGTTGCGTATGGGAATGTCCGATTCGAACGTTATGGATTCTATTCTCTAAGTTAGTCAATATTTATTTCTCAGTGGTTAGTACGCAGCGGTGACCTAAAGTTAATTAACTGACATGGTTGGCAAGAAGAACCACAAGACCCACTAGCCGGACTGTTTTCCTTATTATTCCCACCGATATTCATTCGGGTTCAATGACAAAGACAAATTGACCTAAATCCAAGGGTTATGGCTGTTCAGGGTTAGTATCAGTCATAATCGAAAGTTAGGAGATCAGGAACTAAGGATTTGTGGGGTTTCAGGTTATTTATAAAGTTTTGCCTCGATGACGTTGAAAGCGTTTGAAGGTAGGAAAAGGGAAATCGGTAAAAGAGGAATTCCTCAACTTCAGTTGTATGGAAGAAAGGTTAATTCAGAACGTGGATTTATTATTTTGAAAAGATGTTTAGCAAACAAAACCCAGGAAACATAATCTTGATGGAGGAGTCGGAAAATAATTAGAATTTTAGAGCGATTTTTCAGAGTTTTAGAAATAATAGTTACTTTGCATGGGGATTTACAACAGGTGGAAATTTGGGAACTGTAGCCTGCCAATTCCTTTTTTAACCAATTCGAAAACTTGGAATAGTTATTCAATTCTTAAACATTCTTTTGGCAGTGTTTCGGAGGAACAAGAAGTCAAACCTACTTGAGCCTAGTAGTTCATATCATTCCATCTCATTTCATTCTGCTCCATTCCAATCCTCTTCATGTTATTCTACTTCATTCCAATCACTCCATGCCAGTCTATCCAATTTATTATTGTTGATTCATTTCAATCCACTTAACTCAATATCAATCCATTTTTCAATATCTATGTTCAATCAAACTTAGCACCATTTCAAGATAAGTACCTAATTCTCTGAATTCATACCTCGGATATTCCTTCCCGGACTAATTCATTCATTTATCAACAAAACTGATTTTACATTCACTAATTCAAGAAAACTAATTCAATTTTGACAACATTGTTCGGAGAACATGATGTGACCATGAACATGAACAGCAAGCCTGAAATATTATTTTTTTTTGTTTCTGCTACTCTTTGATGTTATACTTGAAATATGAAACATTACCAAGCTGTTTGAAAAATGTCAATTATTTCTGCTACTCACAAAATTAAACATCTATGAAAATTCGAATGGCCAACGCCATCAAGATACTTGGATATCTTTTATATTCAGTTACTAAAATATCCTAAATATATATTTATGAAAATCTTAAGTAACTCTTTTAGATCAAAATTAGGGAAATGAAAGTACGACAAGAGACTGATAATATCTAATCAGATGTAACTGGTGCTTTGCCTGATTGCTAACCTGCTGATCAGTGTGTCCTTTCTATATAACTCGAGCTTCCAATGCTGTACATCACGAAGTAGACCAAGAAGTAGCCAATTGTTATTATGCAAAAATCGTTGGTTACGGTGGTCACCGATCAAAAAAGATCGCGATGCTTTCATGTTTTTACGAAAAATATCTTCCAACAGTCTAAAATGTCTGATAACACACTTCCTTGATAAGCAACACTCCCTTTATGTGCAACACAGATTTGATGTAAAAATTCGAAAAAATATAATTCGTCGATCTATATAAGGGCCGTACATTTTACCACATAAATAGTCATTAAACGTGGCTAAAGAAGCTTTCACTTCAAAAATGCTGTTTGAATAAATATTTATTATAAATTGAACCAAATATTTACCACTTAGGAATTCGAAAGATATAATACAGCTCACCAGCGGGTACCTATGCACATCAATGATACACATTTATTGATAATGACCCTTACTTTCAAAGGGGAGGAAGATTTGAACTATTCTGCCCGATTGTTAAAAACAGGAATAACTTAAAACCAGATTGTTATAATTAAATAACTATCATAATTGTTGATGAGAGTAAAGAGATTGGGATTTCGAAAAAAAATCGAATCATGATGATCATGATTGACACTCAGCAAGATATGTAAGTATGGAAAAGTATCAGAGGACTATTATATTTCAAAATAATGAAACATATAATCGAAATTTAAACGATTCTTAAAGAATGTTAAAAGTAACCGTAGTAGGCCTACAATGGCTGCGGCAACGTGTTGCGTCAACTGATGAAGGCCTGTTTTAGGAATGACTTATATAATGCGATTGTAAATTGAACAGTGCATTTCAATTTGGAATGAAGTAAATCACACTTATTCCAGCAACTAGAGTATGTCAGATAAATGGAAATAAGCAATTTATACGGGTCTTAAATATTTATATTCCCTAGTGTTTGATAGGGTCTGACTAAACATAGTCATTTACATGCCATGGCAACAGGTCACTCCTATTCACATTTACAAGAGACAAGATTCTTTGTCATGTGCCCTCCCTCACAGATATATTGCTTAGAGAGAAAAGGCTAAACGTAGGCAGGATAAAAGATGATGATCCGCAGAAATAATAACGTAAATTTTCAATTCTCTCAATGAAAAAAACATTTCTTCTGAGAAGACTATTCTAATGAAATATAACAATAATCTATAAATCCAAGAAATTATTAAACGTAGTGCTATTATAACCAATGATTTGCTTAAAATAGCACTGCATTCCATGAAGTCGGGGCATCCAATGAATGGTTGAATGAAAATATGAAAAACTTTATTGAATATCATAATTTCCTTAACCGCACATTTTAATGCAGTAAAAATAAACATATCAATTCCAATTTCCTTATAATATGAACTTTATGAACGACGCTTTTAAAAATAATGATATGCCTTTTTAGTTGTGTATAACTAACTTAGTATGTGAATTTAGCCTATAAAGGTTAATTAACGGAAGATCATACTTTGTAACCAAATTGATATAAGTTACAAGCTTGAAACGTACTAAAATAAATATTATAGTTATAAAAAGATTTTCTCAGTTCAAATCACATATAACGCTGTTGATTTAAAACTAAAAATTTTAGGGCGCATTTGTTAATATTTGATGTTATTTTTTTATGAATGGCCCTTTCTACTTGTAAAGTCCTGTCCCTGTAACCCTGTATTTCCAATTCAACAAAAAGCTGGTTACTCTCGATTGATTATCTAAAGTATTTTAAGAAACTTACAAAAAAGATACAAAAAAAAAAGTCCAGGCCAAAATAATAGTAACGATTTAAGCGAACCCTCGGTAAAAACATTATTCAATAAAATAATGGGAAAGCTTAGATATGAAAAAGGGTTGAAATGACTTTAAGAAATTTGCTTATTTGGAGGATCACGACGCTGGCAACGAAGCACGACTAAGTTAGCTAAGGATTGAAATTAGAAACAATCAAAAATAGTGGAATGGGCTAACAACAATAGGCTATGTTCAAAGAGTGAGTGACATTTTATTTCATTCATCGGTATTTGATTTCAATTTATGGATATTAAGGGTACTTAATTAAAAGATACATGTTTTTCCAACTTAGAAAAACACACACACTCTTAATTAGTTCTTTAATTGATTCTACCCAACGCTCCCAGATAAAGGAAAGCGTTGTCGTCGGGTGAAATTTAACATGTGTGGTTTTCTAGTATTTGTACGATTTAAATTGTAATTAAATTGTACGAAAAAAAAATCGACCGTCAGCTGTCTGTGTGACCATTCATTACATCCTAAATCGTTTTTGTAACAACAGAATTCATTGGTCAGAGAGATAGTAGGTACAAGACCCTTGATTTCTTTAAATTCAAATTGCTTGTAGTGGCACAGTTTTTTTCATGTATTTATCCACAACTGTCAAGTCCAACAAATAAACTTAGCTTAAGATGGAAAGCTATTACTGATAACTAATGTTACAAAATATACTCACTAAATACTTATATTGGATGCATATTTCCCGTTACCCCTGTCACAATTTTCGTTCTTGCTGGTTCGTCGAATTCTACATTCATACATACATGCAAGAACTAATGAAGGCCTATGGCGGCTTGCAACTACAGCAAGACTCACTAACCAAATCCTCATTACCAAACAAAGCAAGTGATGCTAATACCTTTCTATCGGTTTTGAATGTCTAATAGGAATTTCGATCCCCCTTTTCATTCTACAGTCCTTTGCCTTATGACTCAACTTCGTTAAGTAAAAATACAAGATTTCCTCCTAATAACAATTTTATGTACCATAAGCAAGATACCTACTATTCTCAACTGTCGAAGGTGCAAATATGCGTTTACACAATGGCACTCGGAAACGCACGATTGAGATAAAGCATGGAGTGCCAAATCGTAAACTAGCCAAACCGTTATTTGTGTGTGTAAGAAATTTTTGGAGAAAAATAAATAAATATAAAATAAAAATAAACTAATTTTTTGGCAAGATCGAAGCTAAGATAGGACAGTTCAAATAGTATAGTCCTAGCTACGCATACGCCATTAATTTTTTTTTCCTAGCTACGCATATTTTAACAAATATATTAATTTTTTTATATTCGGAAATAATAGAGCCTCTCTATAGGTAAATATCTAACATGAAATTTATACAGCTATTTAATTTTATTCAAACTAAAGGTATTTTCCAACTAATATAGAAGGTTTCAAAATTTAGATTTTTTTAAAAATCTTAGTAGCAATTTCTCAACAGTTGTTATGTAGTTGTTCTTACCAGACGATGTTTGTTCTTAAATACAGCAAGCTTAGGCAGTCACTTTGATTAAAAAGTATTGGTTCCTAATTAAAAACAGTTTGAATATATTTTTTTTTAAAATAATGCTTTAATGTAGTGATGAATTCGTTGTTATATAAAAATAAAATTTGGACATAAGCCTTTGGGATCGGTAGATAAAAGCCCAGTGCAATGGCTGGGGACTTACCTGTATAAAAATAAATTGCCACTCACGAGAAATTGCCGATAATTAACTCGAGTGTTTTGAAACGTTGTCATTTACTTCTTATTTCTTTTATATAACCAACGTAGGTATGAAATATTACTCTATTTACGATTCAACAGTTAAGACAATTAATAAATATTCGGAGAAAAACTGTTATTACTCAACATGTTCTTTTTGTGCTAATGCTTTGTGTTTTTTCTGGGCTAATCAAAGTATTAGAATACTTCTGATGAGCCCTATAGCATCCTGACAGTTTTTGAAGAGGTACTACACAGCAAAAATTGTGAAAGAAATATTGTATTTTCTTGAAGTTTATTATCATGGACATGGAATCTCAAATTTCAATAAAAGTTATGATCTAGTACATCTTTCCAAATTGGCAATTTCTCGATCTAAAATTCTTGTACAATTTTGACTTTTTTGTCCACTAGCGACACCACCTGAGTATTTCAATAATGGACTCCCCATAAACTACATAATGTCCAATCGATCACCTTTTTTTGTTAGATTGCAAGTGGATCTGGGTGGTTTGGTTGCCATGGTTGCGTTAATGATAATATTAATTAGAATATTATAGAATAGAAAACAAACTTTATTCTGGGGCCAAGTCCCTTTAGAATAAAAAACATGAACAGGAAAATAAACATAATACTAGCACATAAACATAATATATATATATATATATATATATATATATATATATATATATATATATATATATATATACTCGTATATATCTGGCCAGAAGGCTACACAATTATGCAAATCATGAAGTATTTAAAAAGTGACAAAAACATAACAAATAAATAAGAAATAAAAAGTAAGAATCTTGACAGGATTTTAACCAATGGTAGAGAATAAATATATTAATAACAACAGTTAATGAATAAAATAAATTATAGGGATAGCATGCAATAAGGCCTTTACATAGTCTATATCTTCTTTGGGAAGACATAGATATAATATAATATAGATATAGGTATATAATATAATAAACATAAATATAATATAAATTAATATAAATATAATAATATAATAAGTATAAATATAAATATAATATAGATATAGATATAAACCAATTTAGTAAGATAGGTTCATATTATACACATGCGTCCTTAACGCAATAAGTATAATGTTTTTTTGACGGTGGAATCTTCTGCCCGAAATCGAAAGACATATTTTTTATTATTTTGGCCCTCTTTAGTGTGCTTCATTTTTGGACCTTTTTATAATCTCAGTTGCTATTATGTACTAATTTTCAGACACACTAAAAAACTTGCAGGTAACTTAATGTCCTGTCAAAATGATTATTAGAATTTTTCACGTTAAATGCGAGATACTTTAAATTACTGAAATTGGAAGGTGACATATCCCTGAGACTTATTTTTGTAATACCAATACTTCAAAACAAAAATGCAATGAAAATTTGCTTGAGATATCTATCTCTACATAAAACGAAATATCGTCGTTAAATATATATTATTTTTGTATGAAATAAATTTATACATTTTTTTAATCTACCGGGAGAACCACATTTTACCGCAATAAGCAGGATAAGATCATTTTGTAAATAGTAAATCCACCTTCTAATACCAATAAGTATAAATAAGGTAGTCAATTATTAACAATACGAGAAATTTTTCATAGTGCATGATTTATCCTCCTCGCATTGTTTTTTCTGTTTCATGTTTCTGAAGGATACTGAAAAAACACGGTAGAAGGAGATTACATAAACATAATATTTTTAATGAAATATAAATTATTATAAACAATAAATTAATGGAATAAAAATTATTGTAACTGATTTCATTTCAATGCGTCACTACCCCAAGCTGAAAACATCTTCATCGATTGATAGTTGTCGCATAGGACAGCAAGTATCAATTAAGAGTATACGTAACATTGGAGGAGCAATCACTATTTTGTCACTTTGTTATCAGAAGATGAACAATTCAAAGCATTGTGGCAATGTCTTGAATTACCAATCTTTAAAATTAAATTTTATAAATTTAAAGACTCCTTTTAATTTTTTGGGGTTAGATATCCAAAATTATAAAATTAGTATTAGAGAGACATCAAATAAGAGTTGCTGTTCTCTTTATGGTACCAAAAATGAAAAATAGGATGCTTAGACAAGCTTCCAATATTATTGATTAATTTTTCCTTAATTAATAATGATTGTGAAAAATATATATTATAATAATCATCCAATATTTCTATAAAGTAACGCATTCCTTTTTAATACTCTCTTAGTTCTTGATATCTCTCTAATACTTCACGTCCTAGTATCAAAGTAGAACCCTTTCAAAGTTTGATCCTCAATGAAGTTTGTTTGAATAGTCTTGTTGAAAATGTTTTATCTTTCAGGGAAATTTTTATTTTTCTGGGCTAATCATTTTTTGTTTTCTGACATGAGCAACCTCGGGCCTCACAGGGATAAAATAGTGCCTTGTATGAGTCCTAATTTATTTAATTTTATTCGCGAGCATACCGTGTATATAAGGAAATACGGGTACTGGCGGCAGAGGGTTGCAGTACATTCAATGTCCCGGCTCTTAGATGTTTCTCAGTTCATCATCTTCAGTTTCTTTCCCTCCTGCCCGGCGGTCTCCCTGGATACCTTCTTGGCATGAATCCATCTTAATATTTAACTTTTTATCGAAATCTATAAAAAAAAATGTCACATCCCTTTGCAAATGCCAGAGTGGAAGGAAAAAAATCGTGTTGTTGAAAAATGAAAGAGATAGCAAACTGAAGAGAACCCACAAACCTCAAAAACGATGGCCTTTAACCCGACGAAGCCTAGCGTTGACAGACAACTGATCATAGGATTCTCCCTAATGGAAAAGCTATTAATAAAAATATGTAAGTTTAGGATTGAACTTTAACGAAAGGTCAGATTGATCCGAAATTACTATAGTAAGCTAGGGCAAATTGTTCCGTGCCTTGTAAAGGATTGCCTGAGTTGAGCTAAGAGAGGATGACAAAACGAAAGCAGGATGAGGACTCAAGGCCAGGCCATGACCTCTCCTGTTCTCGCCGTCTTTTATAGGCCCCCGATCTGTCGTTGCATTAGCGGCTGTCTTTAAACTTCTCTCGGGACACGGGAAATAAATTAAAAAATATACAGGCAAATCATACTCCAAGAAATTCTCTTGAAGTCCCTGGCGATCCAGTTTCCTGTTAAGCATCATGCTGTTTGAGAAGTGAAAACTTCTTTAGCCGCATTGAGCGATTTTGGTAGAGGAAAGTGTTCGCGTTACCGACATGGTCATAAACTATTGCGCGCTACTCTCGACGTGTAGTGGCTTGTGTATGAGTTATACGTTTTGTTTTTATCAATTTTAGTTTATATATATTTTATTTAGTTTATTCGAATGATGTAAAAATAAAAATGTTTAATTAAAACGTTTAATAGTTGTGCAAACCATTCAATAAAAATAACTTAAAACATTAATACTAATTAAACCTTTCCCTATATTATTTCATTTGTTTACATTTTGTATTAAACTTGTAAAGCAGAGAGATGTAAAAACCAGACTAATGTTTCAAATAATTTCAATTTAAAAATTATGAAGTTTAAATAATTCAGACCATAATTGATTTAGAAATTCAAAAAAGAACACAGTTATTCCAAAGTTTTGAATTTTCATTGTTGTCGGCGGTCCGTATGACTGCCTACTTGTTTCTATGTTATTTACGAATTTACTTGAAAAATGTTCGCTACATAAAACTGGGTTTATATTTTTCCGGATTATTATTTCAGTTTTTAGGCTTCGAAATAATGAATTTGAACCGATACGGTGCTTGTCGTGTCTTTTTTCTAATAATGTGACTTTTCTTTTAGTATTATTGTGTTTAAGTTGGATTTATTTATGAAATAATTCAACACCCATTATAGGTATATTGCGTGGAAAAAAGGATTTTGGTCACACAGTATATATTGGCTGCTGGGTTAAGTTGGGTGAAACCGAATGTGGCAGATAATGAGCATTATGCCGAATGTGCATAAATTATTTATGCAGTTAATATAAATAATTCCATCTTATTTTGGCTCACCCTCTATGAAGTGGAAAACACATGTCAGTTAAGCGCGATATCGGCAAAATTATCTCCTTGCACAACCATTATCGTTGAAACAGTTAAGTTTGTATTCTTCATAGATTGCATTAGTAACTATTCAAGAAAAAAAAAAAGGTGTGGGTGCATTAATAGAATTTATGGGTTTCAATGATCAATCAAATGATATACCTATATTTTTCATGCATTAATATTAGCAACATAACTTATGCAATTAGCCTCTACAAATTCAATCGTACGTCAAATGCAATGTAAGTGATATTTAAAAAAAAAGAGAGTATGATAATTAAATTATATGAAAAAAACTAATATATTTGGATGTGCAATACACAGTAGGCTTTGTTCTGTATGATGTGGTTGTTCATTTAAAAATCATGTACTGTTCTTAGCATATTCGAAATTATTGATAGAGTTTGTATTTGATGGACAAAGTTTGATTTTTACATGTAATCCAACACAAGAGACATCTCGAATCAAAACACACTAAACCTAACTGCGTAGCAGGGCAATTTTGCCACCACTGGCCAATTCGAATAGGAAGTCACCTCATTATTATATTTCATATTATATCTCATTATCATATCTTATTTTATTTCATCAAACAAAAAGAAAATCCTGTTCCATTACAACCCATGATAGGCCTTGGTGTTTCGGTGCGTGGTATAGACTGTACTGTTTCTTGGACAATGGTTGTGACAGGAGGTGATATGTCCTATAGATCACGCTCGACCGTCAGATCCCCCGGATGTTGTGTATCCACTTTTTACAGGCTGCGTGAGCTCAAGGAGGATCCTATATCCCATAGGATCTATCTTCGGCTGCTAACAAATTAAATAAGTGTGACAAGCAGTGGGATTTGAACCCAGGACCTTCGGCACGGCAAATCATCGCTCTACCACTTAGCCACTCCAATCCTAATTATCATACAAAACCCACCGAAAACTGCGATTAATGATTGAACGGCCCTTGCATGATTGGTGATCTTAGAGATATAAACAGGTGTTACGACTTCTTCGCCCAGCATTCATTAAAAAATTCCATTATAATGCCTGATACTTCAATGCTACTAAACAAAGATGGGAAGGTCGCGCCTTCAGTAACTCGACTCCTGCCGCTAGTGGCCTGTGACTCATTCAAAAACTTTCTTCTCTCCTCCCTTTGACATTTATCAATAAACAGCTAGCTCGGGTAATAAATAATGATCCGGATAACAAAGGTAACGAACTGGAAAAAACTAATCCGTGACTTGGAAATAATAAATAATTATTGGCTATCGTCACTAGAGCGGTGGGTAAGTTCTTTACAATTATAAAGTCATAAACTGCGATTGCTAATTGCAATTGTCATATTTCTATTTAACACCGCTGCTTGGTGACGCGGAGGGCTTAAAGACTTTTCTAATAATTCTACGATCATTGGTATAGATCGGGTCTTGAGGAAACATAAAAAACAGGCTATTTCAGACATGGAAGACTTTTGTGACATTTAATAGACCGTAAAGGTATGTCAGGAACAGGAACCATCCTGGGCTGTTAGTAAATGAAATAAATTATCTGCTGAAGTCGGATTTGAACCCTGGATCTTTGGGACGTCAACTCAGTCTCTACCAATGAGTAACTTCACTCCCCATAAGAACTAATAGTTTAATTAAATAAAGAAAAATAATTGAAAAGTAAGGTGTAACATTGCACAATTATCCAGTTAGCGTTGAATTACCAACGCGAGTTAAGTGAAGGAAATCGTAAATTTAGGAATGCAAAAGTAAAAAAAAATATTTTAGTTCCAGCACAATTACTCGTATATACAAAAATAAATATTTTTTCATTCAAATACAATAATTTTATTATTAAAACTATTTTGTATTAACTTCAATATTTAGAAATAAATCCAGCATTGATGCCTAACATTATATAATGAGTCGAGAATTCTACAGTCAATAAATAATTGATTGTATCAGGAGTAAGGTTATATAAATAAATTTTACCCTTTTCGATGAACATAGTTATTAAATTCGAGACGCCTATTTCCTATTTTCTCAATCTAATAGGCGTTATTTATTAACTGAATTTGTATTTTACATTCTTAAAAAATATCGCCACAACAAGCAGCCATTATATTCATTATTAGAAAAACGAAATGTTTTTTTCTTAAGAATTTCCCTTCAGCATGTACTTCTAATATGCCACTCCATTCTTCCATCAGATAGTGGAACTTCTTTCCTTCTACCATCATCCTCCCAATCCATTAACAGTCTTGGTATCCTATTATCATTCATCTATCTGATGCAGTCATATCACCTGCATGATCTTTTTCTCTTCCGTCCACTATAAGACGTTCTGTCTTGCTTTCATTTTCTTCCATATCTGGATATGTCTTCGATTCATATACTAACCTTTTGTACAGCCTTTATAATCTTTAACAAGATCTTTGTCAAAATATTGATGCACTACATATTATTAAGGAAATTGAACATTAACCACAGCTTTCTTGCCCTTTTTTGATTTCTGCATTATTTTAACGCTATTTTGTATTGTAGATCCCAGATGTGGCTGTGTCGGTATTTTTCTAAAAATGTTACCGATGTCCTCCTCATCTTGTGCTATTAACATCTATTCATCTGCAATTAATAAATAATAAGGATTTTTTCGTTGATTGGATTTCAATTTTTCCAAATTTTCTCATCGAAATTTTTAAGAATTCATCATTCTATATTCTTAATAAATTTGGAGACATGTAGTCATTGGAGATGTTAATAGTTCTTTTCGGTTTTGTAATTCATTATAAAGGTATGGATATATTTCTATTTGAATCATTTTATTTCTTCAATGAAATGGCGTTCATAATATGATGTTATGTTATGTGTTTTTAAAGAAAAGTTTCCTTTTCTTTAAAACAACTATAGCATGGTGATTGGAATATGTTTGTTTTTTTCAAGTCTTTAAAAATCGAGCCTTTTCCGTTTATCTATTAGTTTTTATAAAAGTTGTCTCAATGTAAATATCTTATATGAGAAAATATGATTCAGATGTCATAAAAAATACAATTTTTTAAAATAAAATTAAAGCAACACTTTATTAAATATTCGTAAATCTAAAAAATGTTATAAAAATCAGAACAATCTTGGTTGAAAAGATGAAATGAAAAGACCATAACACCACAGTCAGAATATTTGATTTCTAATCATGAAATAAACTGCTCAAATGATCGGAGTAGAGAAAAATTCAAGGTCTCCTAGAAGGTATATAATATTATACTGTATATTTTAACTATATTCTTTAATAACTTTTACTTTGGAATAATGAGAAAACCCCCAGTTACTATAGTTCGTGAATCCTCTAATAAAGAATGCTGCGCACTCCCATGATAGCAAGATATAAGCCAATTTAAGCAAGGGAATGTTCACGAATTGCTTGACTTACATGGTTATTCAAGGGAGTGATTCTTTAGTTTCATTAACTTTTTCTAACTGCAATCAATAACCATCAGGATTTTTTACTTTTTTTTGTTTGTTAAATAATATAAAATATTAAGTTTTCGATCATTATACAGTAGATAATAGGAAACATTTCATGCCGAGGCAATCAAGAATTTCGCACCTGTAAATTTAGTATCGGGTCCACTGTTGAACTGATACCCTGACACAGCCGAATATCTATTATCTTTTACTATGACTCACTACTTAATTGGAACAAAACATAATTTACCCACTTTTCCTAAAAGATATTAAAATTCCTTTGTCACGAATTAAAAAATTATTATAGGATCTATTTAGAAATAGATGTTTGAAATAGTCTTGATGTTTAGTTTTGTTCCATAAGTAAACTGCAAGAAGTAAAATCTTTCACCGACCCAAATAGAATCCATTACGTTATTGTCACTAAAACAGGAATATTGTTATTGATCCAAGCAAAGAACGTAACTGGAATATAATAATGTTATTAACGTTTATAATATGTTATATTCATTGTTTAAATTATAAAATTTCATAAGTAATTTTCGAATAAAGTAATTGTATTCTTAGAAATAAAATATACGTGTATTAAATACTAAGTTACAGTAAGATTTTGTAATATAACGTGTAATGAATACTGTGTTTATTATTCATTCAATATCATCGTCTATTAAGAATTATTTATTTTTAAAAAACAATATTTTTGGTTTGGTTTATGTAAAGGTTTTAATTTTGTAGTTCTGCATAATACAATAGCTTATTACTGGGATACATAAAACAAATTTTAAACTCCTCCAAATTACAGTTTATGGAGCGACCTAGTGGTTAGCGTAACAAACTGGTTAGCCCAACATCGCGGGTTCGTAGCCCGGCAGGTGGCCCTAGGATTTTTAAAGGTAGTAAAAAATCCTTAGTTACGCCGTCCTTCGGAAGGGACGTTAAAAGGGGGTCCCGAGCTTGTATGATGTCAGGTACTCGATATAAAAAATCCCTATTCTAAGTAAACCTTGATAGGCAAAATTTAGAGCTCCCAATGTAGCATCGTCCGATTAGCCATCATAGCAAAAAGTGACGTTAAATGAACAAACAACAAATTACAGTTTATAATAAAACAGCCAAAAATTTGCCAAATCTCTGTTAAACACGGTCAGCTAAAGAGTGAATGGAGCAAGAAAATATTTAAACTTTAAAAACTTATTTCATAAATGAAAATAGTTTGTTTTCAAAATAGGCTTGTTTGCGAAAATAAACCCGAGATAACAGCTGCTAAGGATTGATAAGAAAAACTCAATATTATAATAATTACCCTTGTTAAGTATTGTTCTTTTGAAAATTTTTAATAGATATATTTTATTGCTAAGACCGTAGAAAAATTCCAACGAAAAGCCCTAAGTCTCCAAACTAAAACAGAAATAGAAATTATCTGTCCAATATTTCGCCCATTCAGGCATCCTCAGGGTAGAAAGAGAATAACAGCAAAAAAAGTTAGTTGCATTTGAGCCTTCGAGGTGGTGGGATGTTTCTTGGGTGCATTATTCATGTTTTGTTTTTTTTTTTTGCTGTTATTCTCTTTCTACCCTGAGGATGCCTGAATGGGCGAAATATTGGACAGATAATTTCTATTTCTGTTTTAGTTTGGAGACTTAAGGCTTTTCGTTGGAATTTTTCTACGGTCTTAGCATTTGTGTAGGGTCTCTTTTTTGCTTTTCAATATTGATATATTTTATTGTTGTACACTTTAGATTTCAGTTTTTATTAATTGCTTTGACCTTCTATCGGTAATAATGTTATATTCTTTCCATTAAATTATCATTGCATCCTACATTTTTGTTTTTTTCCATAGTTTGTTTTCTGCCAATTCTGCTCCTTGTCAGTAGATCGCATAATTTTCTTTTCCCATTAACTTATGACATTAAATTCAAGTAACTTAACCTACCATTTTCTGTCATCGATTTAATAGATATAGAAGATAAAATGTGATAATATATGGACATTTTATTTTTTCTTATAATTATAACTTTTTACACTTGAGATATTCCTACTCATTTTATTATTTTAGTTGGTATACTCTATTCTCATAAATATTGTATCTTTTTATCTTTATTGAATCATCCATTATAACTTAATTGTTGAAGGAAAAGGCTGAATTTAACTATACCAAGTATCGGGCAGGGGTGCAGCTTCATTCATTACTTTTTATTATAGCTCTGGACTGAGCTAAATCAAAAATGAGGCTCTACGATTCTTTAACAGAAATCTTATCCCAACACGTGCCCACGTTTTTGTGGACGACGTAATCGTATTTTCAAAAAGCCTAGGATCTTCCAATTTAGTGTCAAGGGAGAGCTTAGAAACTGTTAACATGACTATAAATCCTGCAAAAACGAAAATAGTCTGAATAGAAAGTAAATAGGAACAGAAGATGGAGTTGTAAGAATGAACAATAGGTTAGAGAAATTGAGCAATTTAAAATATACTAACACTTCTCTTAAAAATACAAATGAATAAATGACATAATATCTAAAACATTAAAGCTGCCAACAATTGTTTTACCTACCACAACAATAGATTCGTCGGTAAAAAAAAAGGATCAAAAAACAGTAACTTATGGAAACACATTGCGAATTTTCTTATGTTCAAGTAAATTTTGGTGTCTCACAACAATAATATAAATAAAATCATAATAATAATATTATTATTTCATTACTGTAGTTTTTGAGAAGCTAGCGTATGAAGTAGACTAACAGTGTCATTGTCATTTTGGTGCCTCTGATGAAAGGTCTAAACCCCTTTAATTATATGTAAAGCTTAACGGATGTTATTATACATTATCACAATCAGTCGAATACGTGGAACAATCTGTCAAATTGAACTTGAGGCATCAAACAACAAAGTTGTAAAATGAATAAAGTAATGTCTAAAAAAATTAATACTTTTTTTTTATTTTTTCCATAATGAATTTATATGCATATCTTGAAAACTGGTATTAAGAATACTAGAAAAACTAACCAACTTTAAATATTTATGTTTTATTTAGAAAAATATTTATGAAATAAAAATACCGAATTTTCACATCAAAATGTTCCTATCACCCATTATCTTAAGGGTTTATTAATAAAACAGTAAAAAAGTAAAGACTTTTGAACAAAATCCTATAACAGTAATCGGTTTTAGTAATCATTTTTCTCTTCAGTCAACTCTCAAAAAAATAATACCCCGTTAACGCCAAACGATATAAAATTATTAGTGTTTTAAGCATTGAGACCAAGACATGTAAATAAAAAAAATAAACAAATACATCCAATGCACTGTTAAATGAGACAAACAGAGATGCAGAAATGATATTTATAGAATTTCTAGAAGAGAAATGAAATTAAATCAACGTACTCAGAAATGTATGTTTTTTATGCAGAAGTAAATGATCTGGGTAGAGGTAAAAATAAATTCTCAAACAGTAAGAAACTGTATATTCAATCCAACATTTTGACCCAAATAAATGGTCTTTGTCAGCGCTTAATAGTCTCAAGGGTGGGAGAGGAATATAATTATTCTCTTAAATTGTCACGGCCAATATTGAATTCTTCAAAGGTATCTTCGGGTTTCTACCGTGCCGTCAAATCCTTCACCAACATTTCGCCAAAAATGTTGCTAGTTTCCTCAGGACTTAATCTGAAGACTTGAGGAAGCCTTAGCTTGTCTAGCGAAACCTTGGTTAATTATTATTTATAAATGTTTTTTTCGATATAATTTAGATTTATAGAGGAAATGTACAAAAATATTTGTATCGTCATTCAAAATTATCATATCTTAATTGATCTTATCGCTTGGATCCCTACAAATAGCCTAGCGTCAAAAGAATGCGGCATAATAAGCAGGCTAAGAATCCGACTTGCAAAGCTGTCTCATCTCCATCTACTTTAGGGCAGTATCAACCTGCCAAAACTGTGATAATATGGAGCTTGACAGTGAACACTTGAATGTAAGAAGTATCAAATAGAATGAATTTTGATATTGAAGTGTGTCTATCATTCGAGGCGTTGGGTTTCATTTAACAAATTGTTATATTTATTTTCGTTATTTTGCTAAAAATTCACTTAAAACAATAATTACTGACAATTTTCTATGACCCTCTCTTATTTAAAATATCATTTAATATAAAAAATATGCTGGATATAATATACCTGACTTTTATATCTGGTTAGTTTACGGTCGATAAGAAATAAATAATTAAATAAAATAGACATTTTTAAAAATAAATCATTTTAATCAATATTTTTCATTAAATGTAATGGATATAATAATTTTTGATTGGAAATGGAATCTTTTGGTGTTGATTTTTGAAGGATCAAGACGGTTTTGAAACAAACATATTTAAAACGTCATTTCTGGCATCAAAAACTTGTAAAAAATAATATATAGTCAATTTTTCGAAAACAATGCACCCGATTTTGAAACAAACGCCTCTTTTAAAGAAAATAAAAAATGCAGAGCACGCTGATGTTTTAAAGGGCACGAAATAAATTCAATTAATTTACGAAGAGCAATCGTCGCTAATGATCCTAACAGTCGAAGCGACGTTAAACAAAGTCAAATAAAAAAAATATCTTAATTGGTCTAAATTAATAATCTGGAGTTTGGAAAAGGTAATGATTCTCTTGATCAATCGTCCAATATCCTCTCGAAGATACAAAATGAAGGATTTGGATAGTAAATTCGAAGTTTTATAACAGAATATAAAGACTCGGGATCGAAATTAATTCGCCACGATTGTTCGATAAGGCATAATACCGGAGGGGACTTACTAAATGATACCAAGGCCATAGAAGCGGAGGAAGATGCACCCGCCGACAAAAGACAGGCTACCCCCTGAAAGGGTAGAAGTGAAAGTACTCATCCACCTCTGGAGGGGGGCCGGGGTATAAAGCAGTCACCCTTACTCTGGATCATCAGTTCGTGCACTCTCATCCCAACGGATACACAGCTCTTCCTACCAGCATCCTCGCAAGGCAAGTACAGTTCTCTTTACGTACTATGGGATGGAGGACTCCACGATATGCCGAACTCGCGAAACACTGACTAAAATAGTTACAAAACCAAAAACAAATACTATATAAACCATTTTCCAAATACTACTAAATTCACTATTTAAACAAAACAAAAAATTAATTTTAACAATACCAACGTTTCTCTCGATCAATATAATTTATTTGGCAACTTCAGCAACTAAGTATTATTTTGAAAGAAGCGTTAATCTCATATCGCTTTTATTTATACGAAATCAATTCAATTCATATTGGATCGATACCAACAGGTATTTATATAAAAATTCAGTCCACTTTAGTTTTGCATTAACAATATCTGGAAACTCTACTCACAACTATACGGTATCTTTATTTTTTTTTAATTTAAACCATATAACAGTACTTAAAAAAAATAACCTGGTTATTGAGAAAACCTAGTAACTTTTGAACGTTTGAACTCCAGAACCCTCTGTCAAGCTGGGTAACTATCATCGGATTGCAAATATACTCTAGACAGTTAAAAGTTACAGGAAGGAATATTAAAAAACATTCATTACTAGTTCTTTAGTGCCATAATACTTCTTATATAAACAGTCGCATCCCAAGTTATTTTTTTATAATAATTTATAAAACGAAAACTTTATGGTGTTAGATGTTTTATAAATCTAACATAATATAATAATTTCAAATTCTACTACAATATTAGTAGAAAATTTAAAGGCATCATTAATAAATATACTAATCACTTAAAAAAACAGTTTCTTGAATATCAGAAGGAAATATCAGGGTACGCCTTTCCGAGCTTGACAATTTAGTGAAGAACGGCGCGTAAATACCAGCCTGCGCGACACAGGGGAATTCAGCTCAGAAGGGGTTCAACAACTATTTCGCTAAAAAAATTTAAATTCTAAAACGCAAAAATAACTGATAAATTAATAGCTATTCCCAAATATAAATCCGTTTTCAAAATATTATCCATTATTAATATATCACATTCTGACAGCGTTATTTCAATTTCTTGCCCTGAAAAAAAATATTCCTCGGATAAAAAGACATACCAGGATAGCATAGGTCCTCCAACACTATTTTTTCTCGAAAAGTAGCCAAACCAACGTCATGTTGGATATTTTTTTCTCCTCAATAAGCAATTTATGACCATTCTTCCAGAATGAGTAGTTTATGTTTTAGAAGCCCAAGTCATAGAAACGTAGCACAGTTTGAATTAGTTAGAGTTATGTAAAGAAGGATCTGACTAGATCCAAACTCTAAATTGCTATAAAGTTATCAACAAAGGACATGTTTATGAACCAAGATTTCGTTCATAGCATAAGTCTAGGCACATGCGGCAGTTCAGGAAAGAGAGAAGATATTCTGTGTTTTCAGTATCAGCCTCATGTAGTTACTTTTTGTTGCATTATCTTTCGTTCCAGAATAAATTTTGTAAGAATTTGAAATCAAAATTAACACAAACTAAGCCAAATATTAAACATATAATGGATAGTCCATCTGAATAAGTTCAAAAGAAATATTAATAAATTTAATAACTTTAAACTTTTCTCACTGATGAAAATTTACAGTAACCAGTATTCTTCCATTAGTCATTAAATATTGTATATTCAAGGAACAAACGAGGCTTAGAAAGCAACACTAAAAATAATAAAACTTTTTCTAGTTCCACTAAACAAAAGTTACTAGAATTTAATGCATATAAATTATCTAATTATTAGATATTTAAAATTCATTGTATAATAGCATCCAACAACAAATAGCAGACTTCTAAATACTTAGAAATAGAAAAAATCACTCGAATTAAAAAAAAAAACATAAAGCAAGCCAACATTCAACTTTTGCCTCAAGTAAAATGACTTATTACTATTTCAAATAAAATTTGGAAGAAAACTAACCATTTTTTTCGATAAGAAATGTTGCAAACAGATCCCTACGAAGTTTAAGTTTGCAGTTTGGAATTTTAAACCCTTTTAAAATCCAACGAGTGCAATGAGGATCAAGTAATTACGAATTTTCATTAACATTGAATTTGTTCTGTGGTTAGTGGTTTTTCTGAATATAGAAATGATGGTTAATATCTACGCTTTCGTTCAGGATGGAAGCAATACATTTTTTTTTTTTTTGGTAGGAAGACAAATAAGAAAAGATTGTTGCTCAGACGGTTTTACTATTTTACTACACTCATCACATAGTGTATCTGTGTTAAAGTATTATTAGTTACGACTTCAGTAATGATTTTGTTCTATAGTGAATTCTAAATGTCATTCATATTTACAATATATAATATATATTTTACTGAATGGTTTCAGGTGAAGAGTATAAACAATGAAAAAGCTTCAGCAAGGAATTTGTAAGTATTATTTGGACGTTTATAAACGCTAAACAACGATAAAGTAAATCTAAAGAAGTTATTTCAAAAGCATATAGCATTACAAATCATTATCATATAATAATATTAGAACATTAAAAAATAACAAATCTAATAACGTTTTCTCATTTAATAGCTGGTATCGAACACAGAGAGTGAACCTAGCTCAAGTGTGAGATACATTAAGCAATATCATAGTTCAGATTAAAAGAGGTGGCGAAATGGTGAATATGAATCGGTGGGAGTAAGACCTAGAGCACAATGATGGGACCCTTATAACAAGACTACCGCCGACTCCCAAGCTCATTAAAGCGTTACCTTCAACTAACTACTACTTCACAGTTGCAATATTTTTCTTCGCTAATAGATGTGGTTTTTCCACTAGACACTTGTGTAAATATTCAATTAAAGATGGTCACTGCGTGCACAATAGTCGGTTAACCAGGTATCTAAATTTCGAAATATTGCCGGAGTAACAGACTTGAGCATATAAAACAGTAATTCGAATCCTAAAACAAATTAAAAATACAACGTTATTTATATTTGCCGTGAAATAATACATTGCTATTATTTATTAATCTATTATTAACAATATCATAATGTCAACTCATGTTAGCTCTAGGAATAATAATGCTCTCATCATTTAATGAAAGTGCATTTAACGGTATCAATCAATATATGACACAACAAGATTTCTATTTATGTTAATTTCAAATATAATTAATTTTCAGATCTCCTCCTTTTCCTAGGACGATTAGTTCTGGTAAGTTAATTTTTGTTTAATATTTTAGATTATATAAAAGAATATGGTTAAAATCCTTTCTTGGTTTGTAGGGACAAAACGGTTACTCATATGACAGACCCGAAAACCCACTAAATGCAGGAGGCAGCACACCTGGTCCCATTCTTTCTACACCATCTGGATTCCGACCTCAAAGCGATTATCCCCAACAATCGACCGGAACAACATCGTCCCTTCCCAGTGGTCCAGGTTTTCCAGGAACGGCATCAGCAACACAGCCAGGATACCCTGGAGGAAGGCCTTCATATACTCCAGGTGAAACTTCCGTAGGTGGACAGACAGGAACAGGCTATCCCTCTGGGCGACCAACTGGCCCGGGATTCCCTCCTTCCCAACCATCAGCTCCAGGGCAAGGAACACAGGGGAGACCAGGACAGTTTCCAACAACACCTAGCGGTACCCAATTCCCTACTGGTACTTCTGGGAGACCATCTGGTCAACCCGGTGGAACAACTTCTATAAATGGACAAGGTTATCCTGCAGGTAGACCAACTGGACCTCAATTCCCATCAACACCCGGAGAATCACCATCATCAGTTTTTCCAACAACTCAGCCAGGTTCAGGAACACAACCCGGAGGTAGTTATCCTTCTGGAAGACCAAGTGGAACAACATACCCATCGGGACCATCTGCAACAAGACCTGGACAACAAGGCTATCCTGGAAGTCAACAAGGGTACCCTAGCAATCAACAAGGCTATCCTTCCGGTCGCCCTACCGGGCCAGGATTTCCGGCATCACAGCCTGGACAAGGAGTTGGTCAAACTGGAACACCTGCAGGTTATCCTTCGCAGGCTGGTAGGCCTGGAGCTCAACAAGATTATCCATCAGGGCCTCAAGAACCAAGCGGGGCTTTGCCTGGCCAAAGACCACAGACTTTTCAACCAGGCGGTAGACCAAGCCAAGGCGGAACACCTGGGCAAACTTCATCACAGATTCCATCAGCTCCTGGAATATCAGGTCAGCCAAGTGGTACAGGAACACCAGGACAACCCGGAACTTCAGGACCATTTGTACCTAGCCCAGGCCAAACATCAATTCCAGGAGCACCTTCACAAACACAGTTTCCAGGAACACCCGGAAGCCCAGGCTTCACACCAGGACAGGTTAGCCCACAGGGACCAGGTCAGTCAGGCTTCACTCCAGGACAAGTTGGCCCACAGGGAACAGGTCAGCCAGGTTTCACACCAGGACAGGTTGGCCCACAAGGACCAAGCCAACCAGGCTTCACTCCTGGACAGCCCGGCACTCAGGGACCAGGACAGCCAGGCTTCTTCCCAGGAACTCAAGGACCTGGTGCATTTGGTCCGGGTATACCAGGATCTTCTGTTTTCCCTGATGATGGCAGTTATCCTGGAGGAGATTATTCTGCTATTCCCGGGGAACCAGGTACAGACTACCCAATTTATTCTGAAATTCCAGAGACATCGTTTTCATGTGAACAGCAAGAACGTCCTGGTTATTATGCCGATGTTGAAGCTCAATGTCAAGTATTCCATATCTGTGCTAACAACAAAACATACGACTTTTTATGTCCAAATGGAACCATATTTCATCAGGAATATTTTGTATGTGTTTGGTGGAATCAGTTTGATTGCAGTTCTGCACCTAGCTTGTACTACCTTAACGAACAACTTTACGACTACACCATTATGGGAAGCAATATTCCAGGTGTCCAAGGAGGATTTCCACCAGCTATAGGACCAGAAGGATCGCTCTTTGGACCATCGGGTAAACCTCAAGGACCAACAGGAACATTTGGAACTTCAGGAGAAAGTCAAGGTCCATCTTCTACCGGCCCACAAGGTGGAACATTTGGACCATCTACAGGACCACAAGTACAAGGAACATTTGGACCCTCATCAGGACCACAAGGACAGGGGACATTTGGGCCATCAACTGGGCCACAAGGGCCTGGAACCGGATACCCCGGAACGCCACAACAAGATACACAAGTTCCAAGTGGACCACCTGGAGTAGGATACCCAACCGGAGGACCAGCACAAGGACCATCTACAGGCTTCCCAGGTGGACGACCAACACAAGCACCTGGCGGTTATCCAAGTGGGCGACCAGGACAAGGACCTGGTGGATACCCGAGTGGAGGACCGGGACAAGGACCCTCAACTGGATTCCCAAGCGGATCTCCAGGACAAGGAACTGCAGGATACCCGAGTGGAGGACCAACCCAAGGACCATCAGCTGGATACCCAAGTGGAACTCCAGGACAAGGACCTGCAGGATACCCTAGCGGTGGACCAACCCAAAGACCATCAGCTGGATACCCAAGTGGAATTCCAGGACAAGGACCTGCAGGATACCCTAGTGGTGGACCAACCCAAAGACCATCAACTGGATACCCAAGCGGAAGACCGACACAAGGACCATCAGCTGGTTTCCCCAGTGGAGGAACAACCCAAGGACCATCAGCTGGATACCCAGGTGGAACTCCAGGACAAGGGCCTTCAGGATACCCTAGTGGTGGACCAACCCAAGGACCATCAGCTGGATACCCAAGTGGAAGACCAACACAAGGACCATCAGCTGGCTTCCCCAGTGGAGGACCAACCCAAGGACCATCAGCTGGATATCCCAGTGGAGGACCGAGCCAAGGAACATCAGCTGGATACCCAAGTGGAACTCCAGGACAAGGACCGGTTGGATACCCTAGTGGTGGACCAACCCAAGGACCAACAGCTGGATACCCAAGTGGAACTCCAGGACAAGGACCTGCTGGATATCCTAGTGGTGGACCAACCCAAGGACCATCAGCTGGATACCCAAGTGGAAGACCGACACAAGGACCATCAGCTGGCTTTCCCAGTGGAGGACCAACCCAAGGACCATCAGCTGGATATCCCAGTGGAGGACCAACCCAAGGACCATCAGCTGGATACCCAAGTGGAAGACCGACACAAGGACCATCAGCTGGTTTCCCCAGTGGAGGACCAACCCAAGGACCATCAGCTGGATACCCAAGTGGAAGACCAACACAAGGACCATCAGCTGGCTTCCCCAGTGGAGGACCAACCCAAGGACCATCAGCTGGATATCCCAGTATAGGACCAACCCAAGGACCATCAGCTGGATACCCAAGTGGAAGGCCGACACAAGGACCATCAACTGGTTTCCCCAGTGGAGGACCAACCCAAGGACCATCAGCCGGTTTCCCCAGTGGAGGACCGACCCAAGGACCCACTGGTTACCCCAGTGGAGGACCCACGCAAGGTTCAGTAGGACCAAATGGTCAGCAGGGAACCTCAGGACAAGGCACTACAGGTGAAGGACCTCAAAGACCAACATTTGGTGGAAGACCAACAACACAAGCAGATGTACCATCAAAACCAAGCAGGGAATACCTTCCTCAACCGTTTGGCCCCTCAGGCAGACCAACTGGGACTCAAGGCAGACCTCAGGATGGTCAGCAATCTTACCCCCAAGGAACTCAAACTTCCGGATCACCCTCTGGTCCCAGCGAACCAGGAACAAGTCCAGGTGGATCAAGACCAGGTCCTCAATTCGACACACAACAGACCAGCCCTCCAAAACCGGACCGACAATATTTACCACCTTACAGACGGTAGCTTCATAACTAGAATTGTCTGAATCCATCAGACAACCTTGTTGTCATTGCATTGTTCAATGTATATGCCTTTCAATAGTAGTTGTTCAAGGGAGAGTATTGTATTTACATGCTGTTAGTAAGTTATGTACATACATGTTTTTTTCCTCTTTATCGAGGGCATTATAAAATTATCTCTTTTTATATAACTATTATTAAATTAATTTTTCTTATTGCTGTAAAGACTTCGCCATAAATAAAATGGTATTTTTTATAAGATATGGCTTTTTCATTTTTTTTTTTTTTTATTCACCTTGGTTCAGATAAAATAATCAGTAACTCCAGCCCGTTTTAGTAATTTAGAATGAGAGAGCAATTACAAACTTAAATCAGAAGCATAATGGTTAATAAGTAACGAAATATATTCTTAAAGTAATTTAAAATATTTAAATAAATAATTTATTATTAATTTTTTATTCCTGTGTATTATTACAATAAATAAGAATGCTATAATAATTTAATCAAATATTTGGAAATATTGCTATTTAATTCTAATTACAACATGTGATTAGATAAAAGTAGAAAGAATTTAAAGTTATAGCTTTTTTAAAGACTATAATAATAAATTAATAGCATCTTAAAATTTAAAAAAATGAAAACAAATATCATTTTTCAGCAAAATTGTAGCATTTCGGTGAACAGTTCTAAACAAAACAATGCTTTTTTTACTGATCGTCTTCTGATAAGTTTGCCTGATATAATAATACCTAATAAAATAGTTTTTGACTTTTAAATTCCCAGTAAAATGCTGAAATACCTAATAAAAAGTATCGGATTTCAATAATGTATTTCTCAATTAGCATGTGCCTGTCCAAATTAGCAATAACTAATTTCCTATCAAAAGTAAGCATATCCGGTTTTGGAAAATTATTACAAAGCAATTATTATAGAATCCATAAACTTCCCTGATATGAATTTTTTTTAATTTTAAGTGGTATCATTTTACTATAATTTTGAGTTTGTGGATTCTTCTGAATACTCTCCTTTCAATTTGAAGAATTGTCTTTGACTTTGTCGACACAGCAAAAAAAAAAAAAGGTTTTAATTATTATGATAAATAGATTAGAGAGTTTGGTTCCCATAAAAAAAAACCCGTTTAGTTGTAATATGTTCTCGATTAAATTTCCTCACAAATTCAAGTTGTTAATTGTTCAGGTTTGAGAAAGTTTCGGCCGATTGCGGGTGAGCAGTTTGGTGCTACACTTGATAGAAAAATTAACCTGTTTTTTTACTAATGCCCACCTCTATAAACCATAGAGTACTCAGGAATAAGGGACCGAAGCCCAATTTTTGGAAGTAAAATAATAGAATTAAAATAATGGAAGTAGAACAACAGAGTTTAATGGTCCATTGGAATGAAAATATTTTTCTTCTAAAGAATAAAGTATGTTAACAGGCTTGTTTTATTCAAACCTTCAGCCTGATTAATTTTTAGAATACAGAAAACCTATAGATCTAATTTTCTGGAGAATTATAATTAGGATCTATTTTTTTTCCTATACACTTTTCTGAGGGCATTGAGTTGTTTAATGATTAAAAATGCGCATCTTTCAGGAATCATATGACCTATCCAAACCATATTCAGATCCTGAATGATGTCATCTGCAGGTTTGATTTAATCGTAGTTTTACTACCTGTTTTATAATTAGCGTTATCCATAAAAAATTTAATTTTGTTTTCAAATGTATATACTTTAACGCATTAGTTATTAATATAAATGAAGATAATAGCTCCTCCATGAAAAAAAATGGCTCGGGACCACCATTTTACGATCCCTCCGAAGAGCAGAATAATTAAGAACTTTTTACTCCCTTTAAAAACTGCTGGCTTGCAAACCTACGATCTTTGATATAATAGGTTGTTATGCACCACATTACAATACACCACTATTAACCCATTTTTCAAACTTTAGATGTAAAATATTCATCATTTTTCTTTATTTTTCGATTAATTATATGTGATATATATATGATTATATTTCGTAGTAAACAATAGGAAAGTTTTAAGTGTTTTAAGGAGAAAATAGTAGGACTTTCATTAAAATCTTCTGATCCTTTTCGATGATATACTCCATGGAATAAATGATTTTTCAGTTATTGCACAGTCCTCATTTGGCAGAGGACGCTAGATTTTTTACACAGGCACATAAGGCCTAAATGGAGGGAGATAATCACAAAGAAGTCTAAAACAAAGAGATTGATTTAATCACATTTACAAAAAATAATTTGTTCACAATTTTTATATTTTCATCGACAAGACTATACCAACCAAATGGAATGTTTATTTCTGTTCTAGTACACCTACCTACTAAGTAATTGGTATAGCAATAAATACTAATATCTTACTAAGTTTTTGATAAACATTTAAAACCAGAAGAGCTATTGACAAATATAACTTTATTTCCAGTTCTGAACAAAATTTGGTACAAAAATGTATATGAACTCAGTAGGTATTTAAGATATTTAAGTTAGTGGAAATTAGCCTTTAAATTTTGGTAACAAGTAATCAACTAGAATTGGTACTTTACTAAAAGAATCTAACAAATGTTGGTTCAAAACTATAAATAAATTTAAAAAATGTTTATTAAATTTATTATTTAATAGTTTCAAAACAATGAAACGGCATATTGAATTTTAGATAAAGTTAATAAATTGGAAGTGAAACTTTGCTCAGAATTTGTAGACAAACAATAAAACACAATCCAAAGCAAAAAGCACTGTTTGCTGTGGTTATAAACTTCATACAAATTTTTGAGGAAAATAATAAATTTTCGACATATCAAAACCAGCATAGAAATAAAATACTAGGCACTCATTTTATTGTATAATAAATAAGTAACTTTATTCTGGAGTTATATCCCTTTAGAATAACAAATATGAACAGAAAATGAAACATAATATTTATCTGGCCACAAGGCTAAATGTTACAAATCATAAAGCGTGTAAAAAGTGACAAAAAACAATTTAAAAAGAAATATTTAAACAAAAATAATAATAAGTAAATAAACAGTACAAATCTTGACAAGATATTAAGCAGTTAAAGACAATTGATAAATCGAAAGCTTTTGTTAAATGCATGAGCTAGCATGCTATAATTTCTTTACATGATGTACAGCTTCTTAAAAGACAAAATTAAAAGAAATAATAGCACAATAAATTATTCTATACCTTACAATCTAAGCATATGACTAACCTGCTTAGAGAGCATGACTGAAGATGACCTACAAAGTAGGTCGAAACGTCGGCACATAATAAATAAGTATGCACTTATTATGGTGTTTCCATTGACTGCACCCCCAACTATCTCTATCCTTACACTAAAACCATAACCTTCAGCAACCTAGATGCTCTCACTCCAGAGAACATTTCACCCTCTCTTGAAACCTTGGATTGGAGAGAGATTTATTCTTGTGCCACTATTGATTCCATGGTTGACATACTTACTTCCAATCTCAAATATATCCTTGACATCCATGCCCCACTAAGACAGGATTTTAGCAGTTTGACAGGAATCCCATCAAAGCCTGTGGAGTTGGAGTTGGATTTCAGAACAGAGGAAATAATGTTGTTGGGTGAAATGTCAGCGAAGTAAAAGTTGTCAGGGTTGAAAGATGGCATTGGGGAAAATATGGGAGAGGATGAATTAGAAGTATTAAGTGAGGTGGACAAAAAATACGAGTTTATTTCATCGGGAGAGGCTGGAAAGGACCTAGAGGAAGATGAATTAAGGAGAGAAAGCTTTCGAAGGAGATTCCATTTGGATTTAGAATCGGGAGCAGATGAAAGGGCTTCGCGGAAGTATTTGGTTTTTGCTTGCCTGATTGTAGACTGTGTCAAATTGCGGAGGGCCCTGAACGCTTTGATAGTCATCGGTTAGCCGTGTCTACAGCGTCTTCGGGCCGCATCAGGCTTCCTTTGAAGATCTTTAATTTTTTGACACATCCAGGGAGCCAACTGATGACGGAAGGTTGAGGTTTTTAGTGGGGCATGGATGTCAAGGATATATTTGAGATTGGAAGTAAGTATGTCAACCATGGAATCAATAGTGGCACAAGAATAAATCTCTCTCCAATCCAAGGTTTCAAGAGAGGGTGAAATGTTCTCTGGAGTGAGAGCATCTAAGTTTCTGAAGGTTATGGTTTTAGTGTAAGGATAGAGATAGTTGGGGGTGCAGTCAATGGAAACAATATAATAAGTGCATACTTATTTATTATGTGCCGACGTTTCGACCTACTTTGTAGGTCATCTTCAGGGCCAATATACGGAGCGGCTCCAAGGAAAGGCAACTGGCAACTCATTATGGTTTTAGGTGGTGTAACTGGAGTTTGGATATTGTATGAAATTTGGATAAGATCATGAGAGGACAGAAATGGAACGGGTAATTGAGAGGAAGAAATCAATGACAAACAGGTCTACCCAGGTGTATAGGAAGGTGTGATGGGTGGGAGAAAATGGAACAATGGAAAGGTGTAGGGAGTAAAAGAGATTTTCCAGGTATAGTCGATCGTTGGATTGGACAAGGAAATTGGTAATTAAATCACCGGAGATTATGATTTGGTTATAGAGAGGAATGTAGTTGTAAAGGGTAGATTCAAAGGTAGAATCAAGAGGGACCAAAGGAGGGCGATATACTAAGACATACAGGAGAGGGTTTGGGTTAAAAGAGATTTCAACAAAAAGGAATTTTGTGTGAGGATAATTGGTTGCAGGTGAGAAATCAAGGATACGTGATTTTAAGGAGTTGTGTACATAAAGACCTATTCCTCCACCAGTCCGGTCTACCCGGTCGTGGCGGAGGAATGAATAGTCTGGCAAGGATATTGCAGAGGTGGGGATGTGGGGATTTAACCATGTTTCAGAAATTCCAATGGTATGATAAAAGTTTTGGTTAAAATATTGAAGGAATTCATCAAAATGGGCAGGTAAGGATTGGGTGTTGACGTGACAGGAGGTCAGGACATGATGGTGAAGTAGGAGAGAAGATCCAAGTGTTAGAGGGGAAGATGCTGGGGACAATTAATTTTAGCAGATAGATTAAGTTAGAAGCTATGAAATGTTCCAGACAGTTAAAGAAATGTAAGATAAGACAAAAAACAGATAGAAATATAAACAGTAAAGAAATGATAATACAGTTAAAATATTTAAAGAGAGAAAGTAATGAATAAATAATGAGAAAAGTAAAGTAATAAAATAAAAAAAGAAGATAGGATAGATGCTTAAACATGAACAAACTTAAAAGCATTGGATTCAAGATCCTAAGAAATAAAAATATAGTCCAGTACATAGAATTTTATAGTATAGAGAGGATGTAAGCAAAATCTAAAATTCCGTGGTGAGCGCCAGAGGATGTCATTGAGCTAGCTGGAAAACAAAACTTTAGTAGTCACCCGAAGACGTCTAGATCCTGGCCTGATCTATGAAGACCACCTGGTGACCATCTTCTTTCCCGCTGCCTTCTTCTGACGGGCTAACCAGTAGAGGTGCCTGTTTGTTATTGTCATCTCATCGCTAAGATAGATATGGTGACAGTCATTTATTCCATTTTGTTTAAGAAACAAATGTTCCTTAGAAATACTAAAGGCCAGTTCATTCATTAAAGCAGTATTTTTTCCCACAGGTAATAGTTAGGTAAATAAAAATTAAATCACAGTTATTGGAATGAAAATAGCAGGGCTTATCTTATTAACCATTCTCAGTTTCCTTGAATTTCTCTAATTTCAAAGGAAAACAAAAAAAATCAATAAAATGTTTAAAAACTAACAGCTTTTTTTATTCCTGCATTCTCAAAACTGTATTTGTTTTTAAATTTCTGTATAAACTATATTTTTTTAAAAACATATTGAATTAACAAATAGACTAAACCTGAAAACAGAATTTTTTAAAAATTATCAAATCAATACAATAAGCATAAGCATCGAAATACAAATATTGCAGAAAAATCAAGGACAACTTGACGTAAACGTTTTTTTTTTCTTTTTAATTATTCCATAAATGATATCACTTACTCTTCCAGTATTAAAATGTATAACTAAAAGTTTTACCAATGAGCTAAGAAACACATTACAAATTATAACAGAATATTAGAAGATAATCTTATTATCAACATGAATAAATCAAATGAATGAATGAATATTATAAAGTGTTATAATAACTAATAAATATGCTTATAAAATCATGGGATACCTTATAAAAGATGGAAATACCATTAAAATTCTTTGAAAATATTTTATTATAAATATTATAATAGAACAGAAGCATAAGTCCTCAACACACATAACAATCTATCATTCTGGTACTACACTTGAAACCCATGATAAGTAGTCTGGGTTGCCATTTTCAATCTGAAAACAATATTTGATAAATAAAAAAATATTTTTATCTTAACGGTACCCATTTCCTATAAATAAACTATAGGCAAACATGACATTAAAAAAAAAGAAATGTTATAGACACAACATTACAACAAAGTACATTTTAGTCCATTTGGAAGGTTCTGCAATTGTGTAAGGCTTTGTTAACAACATAAGAAAGAGGATAGAAGAAATAAATTTAGATCTTCTAAGGCACTTTTCTAGCACTAACACAATTTGTATACTTATACAGCTGGGGTGTGAAGAATATTTTGTATTTGGCGCTTTTAGTACTGCACATGTGCGCAGGTGCAGTGGAAGGGAGGTGAGATTCGGTAAGCAAGGGGAATGGCGAGTTTGTATATAGTCTGTCGGTTGTACTCTGTTGTAGAAGTATGAACAATAAATGTTGAACTGTATTCTGTGTGTAATCATTTGATTCATCATAACATTAAACGGTTATGGGCCCAGTATGTGTTTGTGTAAAGAACTATAGTTAAGTTAAGTGTAAACGGTTCGTGTAAAGCGTTTGTGCCGATTCCGAGAGTGAAATGGCCGCGACGAAAAGTTGGACACCGTACCTGCAACTGAGTGGATCAAATTTTTCTACATGGAAGTTTAGACTGATGAGTTTACTCGAGGAGAAAGGAGTCCTTGATGTGGTGAAGATGGAAGAAATCCTGGAGGGGGATAAGGAAGCTATTAAACGTGATGCCAAGGCCCGGTCGGTAATCATAGCGTGTGTCACAGACAAGCACATTGAGTATATTAAGAATGCGAAGACATCATATCAAATGATTACTTCTCTGAAGAACGTAGTTGAACGCAAGAGTGTTTTGTCAAAACTCTATTTGTGATGTAAATTGGTGCAACTGAAGTGTGATGGAAATGCGGGAATTCAAGAACACTTTGTGATATTTGAGGAAATTATCTCGGAGCTGGAGGCAGCTGGAGCTAAGATGGAAGAGGATGATAAAGTCTGCCATCTACTGTTAACGATGTGCCCGAAATTCAACACCGTAATAACAGTTTTGGAGACAACAGATCAAAAGTTAACCCTGGAGTTAGTCAAGAACAAGCTGTTGGATGCTGAGCTAAAAATGAATAATACTTCATCTCCTTCTGATGAGTTTTCTTTTAGAGCAAAAGTAAGGCGATGTTATGGTTGTGGAAGTACCAAACATCTAAAAAATGCCTGTCCAAAGATAAAAAATAATGGAAGCCGAGATTTCCCACCCAGAGGGGAGAATTTCTCTCCAAGAGGAGGCAATTTCCCGCCAAGAGGAGGTAGTTACCCACCAAGAGGGAACTATTCACGAACATGAGGTGATAATTTAGCTGAGACAACAATTTGGGACCCAGAGATAAATAAAATAATTATTTCGCGAGATGTGAATTTCGATGAGTCAAAAATTAATTTTTTGAACACAAATCCTGTATATGTTCCGCATAGTAGAAAAGAAGAAGGTTTTGGAACAACAGGACATGATAGTGAAAAACAATCAACCATGGAAGAAGAGAAGAGTCAAACTGAACCAGAAGATTTTGACAAAGTTTCCTCATCGGATAGTGATTTTTACGGATTTGAAGAAGACGAGAAAGAAACATTCACTAAAGGTAGACCTAAAAGAAAACAAAAGGTACCAAGCTATTTAGATGATTTTCACACATATTCTGCATACTGTCTTCTTACAGAGAATGACCCGAAAAACTACGAAGAGGCTATGAGAAGAGGTTGGGAAGATGCTATTAAAAATGAGTTAAATACCCACTCAAAATTTGGAACGTGGAAAGAAACGAAAGATGTACCCAACGAAATCAAACCTATAGAAACTAAATGGGTCTTTACAACAAAGAGCGATGGGACCAAGAAGGCAAGACTTGTAGCCAGAGGCTTTCAGACAGATAGCAATCCACAACACCTATATTCCCCAGTGGCTAAGTTACCAACAATACGACTTGCACTCAGTGTTGCATTACAGGAAGGCTGGTGCGTAAAGCAGATGGATGTCCCTACTGCTTTTCTAAATGGGACATTGGAAAGCAATATCTACATCTACAGGCCAGAAGGTGTAAAGAAAGGTACCCCTATACTAAAACTTAAAAGAGCATTATATGGTCTGTGCGAAGCATCCAAGTGCTGAAACGAATGCTTTTCTAATTTTGCATTGACCAGGAATTTCAAGCGGTCCAAAGCAGATGCCTGTTTATTCATTGGGAAAAATGTTTGGCTGCTCTTATGGGTTGACCACATATTATTATTTGGAAACGATAAAGAGGTAGAGGAGACTATGGATGAACTTAAACAAGAATTTGGAGCCAAACACTTGGGAAAAGTGAAGTGTTTTATTGGTTTAGAGATAGATGTGAGCGAGGATAGAATTGAATTAAGCCAACATCGACTTACTGAAGCCATAATAAGAAAATTCAACATGACAGAGGCGAATATAAGTCCAACACCAATGGAAGAAAAACCACCAATAACTGAAGGTGAAATTATCCAGGTACCCTATAGAGAGCTGATCGAAAGTCTGATCTATCTTGCCCAGACATGTCGTCCAGACATAGCATTTTCAACTGGATATCTGAGTAGATTTCTGGACAGACCTAACAAAACTTTGTGGTTTGTGGTAATTGTTAGATACCTTAAAGGAACGATAACCTATAAGCTGGTCTACAAAAGGGATCCACAGAAACGACACAATATACTAACGTACGCAGACGCCGATTGGGGTGGAGACAGCACCGATCGAAAAAGCACCAGTGGAATGACCAGCTATCATTGTGGAAATCTAATTTCATAGGCTTCGAAGAAGCAGCCTTGTGTGGTGTTAAGTACAGCCGAGGCAGAATATGTAGCTGGAGCGTTAGCTGCTACAGAGCTTCTCTATCTTAAGGAACTTCTAAAAGAATTTATTATGAAGAGTGACTTGAAGAACGGGTATACTTTTTCTTTGTTAGTGGACAATCAGGGAGCTATCCATATGATAAAAAATTATGAAAATACTAAACGTTCTAAACATATAGATTTAAAATTTCACTTTCTTAAAGACATTTTTGCTAAGTCACTTATTGATATAGATTATGTAAATTCCAATGACAATAATGCAGATATATTTACTAAACCTTTAGGGAGAACTAAATTTAATTATTTCAGAGAAGCATTGTGTATATTTAAGGATTGATTTTTTTTATTCTGTTTTACAATTTCAAGTTTCATCTATTTCATATTTTGTTTATGTTCTTTATTGTATTTGTATATGTAAAATTTAGTGTGAACATTATCTATATTAGTAACTTGAAATTGAGAGGTGGTGTGAAGAATATTTTGTATTTGGCGCACTTAGTAGCACTTTCCAGGTGCAGTGGAAGGGAGGTGAGATTCGGTAAGCAAGGGGAATGGCGAGTTTGTATATAGTCTGTCGGTTGTACTCTATTGTAGAAGTTAATGTTGAACAATAAATGTTGAACTGTATTCTGTGTGTAATCATTTGATTCTTCATAACATTAAAATGGGGATGGCCAAGTGTAGTTCAAAAATATAAATAAGGGAGGATAAGGGGATAAGATGGGAGCCAACAAATACTTTCTTCTTCTTTATCTTATTCACTTGCTATTTCCAGCGTTGAGGAGCCTCTAACCAGCTCAGCAACTCTGGATTTTCCTTGTCTACTTTAATGCTCTTGGTCTCTTTCCAGTGGATTGGGCCTTTAATATCTTTACTGGGTCGATGTCCTCATTCATGCAGCAGAAATGCCCAAGTAACTTGAGTAATCTGATGTATGAAGTGGTTTTGAGTTCAGGTAATTCCAGCTGCTCTCTTATAATATTGTTTCTAATATGATCCCTCCTAGTTTTCCCCACTGATCTACGAAGAAACCTCATTTCTGCTTCAATAATGTCTGTCAGATATAGTCCAGCTTTCTCCACTGACAGTGAGAATAGGCATGTAAACAGACTTAAATACACGCTTATTAGTCTTATTATCCACTTCACAGTGGGGGAGGATACTGTTAGTGATCTACTGTATCTGATTTGTCATGGATATTCTGTTCAAAATCTTATCAATCTTATCAGAGATACTAATTACAGTCCCTGAGTAGGTTCTTTCTCATTCTTTCATCAAAAGTAGGTCCCTTCCCTGCTGCAAACACTAAAGGGTCTTAGCAATGACACGGCAATGTTAATAGTCAGTTTAGATTGTGTTGAGAATCCCTACCTCTTACTTATTGTTTGCCACTAGAACTGGATAGACCATTTAAAAACTGTAAATACCTCCAGCCATAAAGGAAAGTGTCGATAAAATCACTTTTATTTATTTTTGGAGTCAAATGATTTATTTTTTTAAATATTATTGGAAAAAATAAAATATTTTCTTATTAATATAAAACAAAATTTATTTAAATAAGGGACTGGGTAAGCTCCTTTAACCTCTTTTCAAGCCACTGACCACCTCTTATTACTGATTCCTATGTTTTATCTTTCTAAATGTTATATTTCCTATGCTATTATAAGATACATACTAAAAGCTAAATTAATAAGATAACCTCACAGGAAAGGAATTATAACAATATTTAAAATAATAAAACTAAACATTGAAAATTTAATACTCTATCCTAATTTTAGAGTAGATGAACAACATTAATTTAAGAGAAACATACCTTTGTAGAAATGACTTCACAAACTTCATATGGATGGTTTTTTCTGAAAAAAAAATGTATTAACCAAATTATTAAACTATAAAAAATGGAATTCTATTTAATTTAATATGTAAGAATATTTAGTTTACAGCTCTGCACAATGTTAATAAAACAATAATAAAAGGCTACTTCAAACCAATGTAGCATAGAGATTAGACATGTATGGATCTATTTTTGTTCCATTTTTTCATTTTGTTTTTGTTTCTATTTTTATGAATTAATGTTTTAATTTCATATTCATTAGTATCATTCATTAGATTTAGTGCCGGTAGGTGGGCTGTTAGCAAATTTTTTTTATACAGCCCTGTTCACGAACCACTGCCTCCAAACTCAAATCTATAAAATCCACTTTGATGCAATCCTCCTACTTTCATTTTGGTCTACCACCCTAATGTTCAGCAGTTGCTCAGTAGTTATTTACTTATTTAGGAATTTGATCATTACTAAACATAAATTAGACCTCCTAAATTTTCTTGTCAATAACATTATATCCTCAGGTCTCGATCATGATTCATTCAGCAAATGTGTCCAAACCACCTCAGCTGCTGTTTCTGCAAGGAATTTTTTAATGCAGGGATTCCCAAGTCTTCCCTTATTCCAAGATTTCTCACCCAGTCTCTTTTTGTTTTGCCAGCGACTCTGTGGAGGCAATTTCTACTGCGGTAATTCGGCTTATATGCTTCTCCGTTGTGACCCAACTCTCACATTCGTACTGTTACGGGCTACTGGGTATTAAAAATGACTTAAACGCTCCTTAATTAAAGATACTAATATTTATTTACAAAAGTGATAAAAAGAATACAATTAAACTATTAACAATTACTAACAAAGAAACTAAACAAGGAAATTACTAACAAATGGATTATTAACTGAAATAAATTTGCAATAACAATATTTTAGATATTTATAATCTAGGCCTAACTTCTATTTAATTATTACAATAATATAAGATATTATTATTACTAAATAGCTTAACTAATTATATAAGCTTGTACATAGCACATAAAATTACAACTGCTACTTAACTAATTAACTACTACTAATTACCACTTACAGTTCACTAATTAAAGTCCACCGACCGTAAACAGTACTATAAATCCCAAATATTAGAATTTTATTTTTGAAGGGGAGAGGATGAAAGGGCTATAAAACAGATAGATTAAAAGAGTATGCAAAGAAAACAAATGATAATCATAGGCATATGATACTTCCTCAACCATATTTCATAAAGTAGCAAATGCCATAATTACATCCATGAAGTCATAATCAGGATCCTTATTCGTCATTATGCTATCACCTCTAATAGCCATCTTTTAATAACTATTAAATAATTTAAATTAGTCTAAGACAATATTTTGGGGATTTAGAGAGCTCAGTGGATAACACATTAGATTCTGGAGACACTCCAGGGGCATACCCAGCCTCTATGAAGTGGTTACCCTATAACAGTGGGAAATCCTGATAGTTGACCATGGTATTGCCAGATCATCTCCATAAACTATTACTATGTAATTATTCATTATTGTACATTAAGTAGCCTTCTGGCCAGATATATATTATGTTTATTTTTCTGTTCATGTTTGTTATTCTAAAGGGACTTGGTCCCAGAATAAAATTTTATTTCTATTCTATTCTATTATATTCAACCCAATTTAAATTCAGCGAGCTGCTTCACAGTTGTTGCCTTGGCAACAGATAGAGAGGACTTTTGTTTCCCCCCTCTCGACAGGCTAGTACTCCACTTCTCTGGCCTTCCAATTTCAGACCGCTAGCTCACATGATCTCTCCGCTCTCCTCGACAGAAGCTAACCTCGCCGTTCACCACATGGAGCAAGAACATTGATGATATTCGCCCAAAGCCTAAATCACCTAGCACCACGAGAAGTCTGCCCTTGTTACTACTAGACCGCCTGTTAACCAGATAACTAGGAGCCAAAGAAACGAATCCTTCGCTTCAACATTAGGTATTCACCTTTACATTTATATAGTAAGAGGGAGCTCTTCACCGTTCATCACTCCTAAGATAATATTAAATCACCGTTATAATAGACTCAAACACCGTGTGGCTCTATCGTCCAGTGTCAACATTTTGTTCATATGAGTCATCGTTTCGAGTTAGAAATTAATATTTACTAATTTCTTTGTATAACATTATTATTAACCATTCCTTTTTTTTTCTCTTTCTTTGTAAAATTTATAATTTCTGTATTTTCTTTAAATGTAAAAATTGCCTAACCTTTTAATATATTTAGATTTAATAAAACCACATGTTTCAGTATCTGGCCTAATTTATTTCCTTCACCGAATCTATTCAACTCATATTTAGAATTTATTAATTTTTTTTTCTATTCAATCTAATCACGCGATCAAACATTTTGGTGCCGAAACCCGGGAATTCAATTAGATCAATAATTTTTTTTTCTCGTCAGATACTGATTCATCGCTATTTTACTGGCCATTTTACCTTGTTATTCGGCCATATTGTTTCAAGGTTACTTCCGCCACATATGTGATTCACATTATATGTACATTATCTATTAATTCCATTTAGGTTACAAATTCCATCTGATATTAACTTTCTTTAAGTTCAATTCCATATATTATTTTAAGTTCATTTGTAAATGCTATTATTGTTCTAATTCTCTTTTCAGCCGACTTAAAAATTGTTAATAGTTCAAAATGGCCAAAAGGGGGAAATCTCAAAAGTCAATAATTATTAGCGTATTAAAAGACTTTCAATTTCTCGCCAAAAAGTGTAAAACAACTGTGAACAGTAACGACATTTTATTAGCTCAAAATTATATTGATCAAATAAACCAATTAATTTCCAAAATGCGTACCGCCAAGAATGCCCTAATTATCGAATGTTGTGGTAAGGGTCGATCGATCCCAGCCAACATTGAGGAACAAATAATTCAGGCGCAGTTAGAAGCCGTTGACTTAGAAGCAAAGATATTAGATCTTTATGATACTGCTGTCCCAACGCCTCTTGAGTTGCCCCGGCTCAATGGGGATATTTCTAATCCGGAAGACTTTCCAGACTTTATTTCCCGCCTTGAAGCTGCTACCATCGCCGCTTCACCTTTAAACACCGCCCCGGATCATGATCTAATAGAAGAGTCGTTTCCGCCCAATCCTCAACCTCCGGTACAATTCACTCCCTCACCTAACACCCCATCACAATGCCCCTACTGTCATGAATCTCATTATATTCACCATTGCCGCGAATTTGAAAATTTATGCGACCAGGACCGACTAAAAGTCATTCACCAAGTGAAGCTTTGCGTAACGTTTCTAGAATTTCATCCATCGGAGCCGTGTCAATCTAATCAGCGCTGTCATACGTGCCAAAGCTCTGATCACACACTGCTACATCGGGGTATCCCCGAGTCTCAGTCGCGACCTGAAATATCTAATAATTCACCGCACCGTTCTCCCCGTTCAGGTTCGCCGGAATGTAAGCCACCTCAGCCGCACCGTAATTCCGCTCAACGCCACAGCACTCCCGAGTCCAGAAATAGTTCTTCACCGACTATTATCACTTTGCAAGCTTCACCACCACCACTCGTTCGTGAATCACCAAGCCAGTCGCCAACCCCGGCTCCTCATTCGGAGGTATCCCAGGATCCCCTCATGATTCTACCTTTCCGCGATGCTTACGCCCTTCTCATTTTACCTTTCTTGACGCACCGAAAACTTATCATAATCCTCAGCGATCGTTTCGCCTTTCTCACCGGGCCTTCCATAGAAATATCTATCGTCTCCCCTTACTACCCCTCTTATTTCCGCCGGATAAAGCCTCCGCGCGTCCATCATCAACCTCGCAGGGATCACGAAAAAATTCACCCACATATAATCCGACTTGGCGTAATATACCGATAAATCATCATACTCTCCCGCAATCCATTCTTCCGTGTCAATGGATTCTCCGCAGAGATATTTATCGCGTCTGCTCGCATGTACGTCCTCCTGAGAAATCAACTGCTCGCCGCGTATATCCCATCTTACGTCCGCCTGAGGAAGCCACCACTCGCCGATCACCAATTTCCAGTAAGACTAGGTCTACCAAAGGACTCTCTCTCGCTCTGATTATCTCTTCTCTCACATACTCACCAACCTCTTCAGCTTATTCACTCCATTCGATACTAGTCTTCAGTATTATACATCTAGCTCAAGATATTTACCCAATTTGCCCTACTCATCCTCAACTCGACCTATTCTCCTGCTTCTACAAATTTTTCTCCGGGATCTTATTATCACCCATCATCTTCTTATTCGTTTACATCACTGTCATATTCCCCAACGCCTTTCTATTATTCTCCTATTTCACCATTTATTCTTCTAGACTCCATTCCTACTCACCAACTTCTCTTTCACTCTTACCTCTTCATCTCATTCTTCTCCCTCATTCTCATACTCGCCTACTTCTCCCTCGTATTATCCCATTCACCATCTTATTTTCCTACACCCCCTTCGTACTCACCACCTTTTATCTCATGCTCACCCAGTTCAACAATCACTGCTGCTTCTTACCTGTTCTCCACATCACTTCACACTCTCCCAACTCTCCACCTTATGCTCCTATCTCAAGATCATATTCGCCTACTTCTTCTTATTCTCCAACTTCACTAGCTTATTCCTTCTACAAACACTTCGCCCTCACCCACTTTTCGCTCACACTCACCTCTCCATCTTATTCTCCTACCTATTCATCAGGTTCACCACCATCTCTCTCATCTTCTCCAATTTCACCATTTCATTCTCCTATATCCTTCGTATTCAACCACGTCTCACTTCTTATTTGCAAATTTCACCCAACAATGCTGCTTCCTACACATTCACTGACTTCTCTCTCTTTTCCTCCGATTTCACCATCATGTTTTTCTGTACCTTCTTCATACTCACCAACCTTTTTCTTATTCTTACCCATTTCAGCAATGCTGCTTCTTATATTCACCCACTTCTCTCTTAGTCTCCAACTTCACCCTCCATCCCGCTATGCTTCCGCTTCTACTTCTAATTATTCTCAAGGTTTTAGTCTAATTATTTCCTAACATCTTTCTCCTATTCACCTACGTTTCCCTCAGATTTATCAACCTTTCCTCCTTATTCATCAAGTTCGTCAATCAACATGGCTTCTTGCTATCTCCTACCTCACCTTCATATTCGCAGACTTATCCCTCTTATTTCTCCGACTTATTTCATCTTCACCTCCTTTGTATCCTACTACATCTCCATCAAACTCACCCAGTTCATCAAGCAATACCGCATCTTGCACATTCAGCAACCTCTCCGTATTCTTCAGCATCACCCCACACTTCTCCAACCTCTCCCGCTTACTCTCTTACTTATTCCCAATATTCACACACAAGTTCTATACTTATCATTAAACATCTCCTCATTAGCTCTTCATCTCCTACTTTTTCACCCTCTTATCCTCCATCGTCACTATCTTATTTCCCATCTTCTCCAAATCATTATTCACCTTCAGTCAACTATGGCAGTTCGCTTCCTCACCTACTCCGGTCCGCCCATACCACAATCACCCGCATACGCCTCCCTACTTTCTCTATGATGCCACTATCGTGCCATGGGGAGGGGTATGTTCAGTCGCGAGTCAAACCAATTTAAATTCCGCGAGCTGCTTCACAGTTGTTGCCTTGGCAACAGATAGAGAGGACTTTTGTTTCCCCCCTCTCGACCGGCTAGTACTCCACTTCTCTGGCCTTCCAATTTCAGACCGCTAGCTCACATGATCTCTCCGCTCTCCTCGACAGAAGCTAACCTCGCCGTTCACCACATGGAGCAAGAACATTGATGATATTCGCCCAAAGCCTAAATCACCTAGCACCACGAGAAGTCTGCCCTTGTTACTACTAGACCGCCTGTTAACCAGATATCTAGGAGCCAAAGAAACGAATCCTTCGCTTCAACATTAGGTATTCACCTTTACATTTATATAGTAAGAGGGAGCTCTTCACCGTTCATCACTCCTAAGATAATATTAAATCACCGTTATAATAGACTCAAACACCGTGTGGCTCTATCGTCCAGTGTCAACATTTTGTTCACATGAGTCATCGTTTCGAGTTAGAAATTAATATTTACTAATTTCTTTGTATAACATTATTATTAACCATTCCTTTTTTTTTCTCTTTCTTTGTAAAATTTATAATTTCTGTATTTTCTTTAAATGTAAAAATTGCCTAACCTTTTAATATATTTAGATTTAATAAAACCACATGTTTCAGTATCTGGCCTAATTTATTTCCTTCACCGAATCTATTCAACTCATATTTAGAATTTATTAATTTTTTTTTCTATTCAGTCTAATCACGCGATCAAACACTAATGTTGGTCAATAAAGAACAACCTTACTGAGTAACAGATCCCCAGATCCCCGAAACCATCTATTGGTTTTAAGAGTAATAGTTTTTTTTTAGTATTTAAAATTAATAAATACTTCCATTGCAAATTATGTTAATTCAATAAGTTTAAGTTACAAAATTAATACTTACTTAACAAATTCTGTTAATTCAGCAACCTTTGAAGTTCGGGTCTTAATCATCTAAAATAAAAAATGATACTAAAATAATCATTTTTAGTTTAAGAGTTTGCTAAACATTTAAAAGACAGTTGAAGACATGATCCAAAAAATTAGTTGCTGTTAATTCATGTTATACTTGTACTTTTAAAAGATTATATTTTTGCAAACAAAGGATCTGGTGTGATAGCCAAATGAGGTGTTTTTCGCATGGGAATACTGTAGAAAACGTACACAATAAACATAGACACACTACAACAAAAAGAGGGTGGGGTTGTAAATTGTAGTTATTTTTAATAAATCAATGTAACTCAAGATCTCTCTTCCATTTGATTTTAAATCCTTTAATTTATGTAGTATAAATTAATTCAGTCTGTTCTTTTTGGTTTAAAGAATGCATTAGTGGCAAAACAGCATAAATAAGCATTTTACTTGAAGTATTGACCATCGCTTGCTGCTGTATGTTTGCACTTTTCAAGCAATTTTTAAATTCCATATTATAACTATAATTCAAAGCAATATCTCCAGTTTTGGAGATGAAGCAAGTTTAGAGCCTATTTTAAATTTCTTTCTTCAAAATAAAAGAGCCGGTGATCTGCCAAACCATACAGCATCTATAGACACGGCCAGTAATTGGAACGAACAATGTCTAGTGAATATGGAGGGGGGGAATGTGGTGAACTATCCCACATCATAATTTCTGAATTTAAAGTTCACAACATCCCTTAGTTTATGATGAATTCCCAAAAATTTTAATTATACTGAAACTGCTTGATGTGTCTTCCTAATGATGCTGCAAACTCTTCTTGAGTTTCACTTATATCTTCATTGAGTAATGCATATTACTCAATGTCTTCAAAATTTTTTGGTTGTCCTTAAGGAATCTTGTCATAAGGAACAACCTATTCTATGTGTTTCAGCTACATTTTTCTTTTGATTAAAAGAGAAAAGTGAAATGTTCTGCAAATGCTGCTTTGTTATGAAAAATGTTGGCATTTTTAAAACATAAAAAATAGTGTTTGCATAAAATTATTAAGTATACATTTAATTTAAAGAGCCATACCATCAGAACTTCAGAATCTTCATTTATTTCACCTTTCCATTCATATCTAAGAAATGGTAAACAAACATAAGTGTTAATAACTATTAGAGATTAAATTGATAAAACAATTAGATTAAAGATTACTAGAAACTTACATAGAAGTTATTTTAGGAATAACGTTTACACAAGCAGCCAGTTTATTTGAAACAATACCACTAGAAATTAAAAAAAATTATTAATGAAGTTAATTCTTTTTATTGAATAAGGTGCAATAATTAATCAATAAATTAAAGAGCAATTTAGAACAGAAGTAACAGTAATAGGATAATAACACAGGTAAGTGTATTAATGGCAAGCAATTGTGTGGACAAGGTTTTAGACCTCCTGGCAGGTTTTAATTTGGCCCTACTAGTAACAACATCCCAGCCGAGAAGTGACTTTTAGTTGTTTCAAAGTTATAACTATTACAGTCTGAAATTATCAATAAGATAAGGATATAATTTAAATAATAAGCAAATTAATTAAAAATTGTGAAAAGTCCTTTCAAAAACACCTAGGCCCCACTAAAGATTGGTACTCTTAAGGTTGTCAAACATTCGAGCATTACAGTTGACCATGAGTGTAATATCTGACTGAAAAATAAAATTTCAGAACCAGTAAAAGATGCTTACACATTGTACTAAAAGCAATAAAACCTGATTCAGTTAACTTTGAGCAGATATTAAAAACAAATTAAAAAAACAGGATGCTTTCGCAGACTGGAAAAAAAGTTTAAATTTACAATCCATGGTCATATATGAAATTTAAATTAACAACAAAAGTAGTATTATTTATAGCCTGAATAAGGCTGTAAATGTAAATAATTTCTAAAATACTTCATAAAGGATTCTAGTAATATGACATGAAAAAATATAATTGTAATTCAAGGATTTCGAGACTGTGAACTATAAAATTTAGGGTGCCTTGTCAGTTGTGGATTCAACAAAATAATCCTAATTCAAGGAATAAAATTAATTATGGCAACCCCATATCCTCATCAATCCACTGCCTGCCTCAATAGTAATGTGTGAACTGATTATAAGTAGGCAGTATAAAACTGATGAACCTTGTATTTAATATTTTATGTACTGGTTTAAATAACAGAGTTTAAATTCCAATCTTAAAGTCTTAAAGGAATCAAGATAGCTGGACATCTTGTCAATATCAAATAATCCATTACAATAAATAAACATAAACAAATCCTATTAGCTTTAAATAATACTTATCTACCATTCTTTCTAGACAAGAAAAACAACTAACAAAACTTCCTATTTAAAAAATATACAAAGCAGTAATCTTTTCAAAGCTTTATAAATATACCAAATTTGACTCTTTAACCAAACACTAAATGAAGGCTACTTGACTTATTGAATTTTATTATATATATATCCTTTATTTGCCAGATCGGCAATTTTTAGCCTTACATGGTTTTGTTTTAAATAATGAATTTTACATTTTAGCAAAAAGTAAAAGTGTGGGTTTCGTCTCATGCAAGAGACCCTCCTAACTGTACATTATTTTCAAGAGAAGTTATAAATATATAATAGTTTTTTTTCCATATAAAATAATTATAACGTAATAACAACAATTTGAAAATGTTTGTTGAAAATAATCGGCAAAGGCTTCGGCTTTATCCAAGTCGCTGGTGATATATCCTCCGTTCATTACTAGTCTGGGGATATTTCCTTTTTTATTTAAAAGTCGTTTTGTAGCCTTCCATAATGATTGGTCTCTTGGGTCCAGGTTGGAAACCTATTTTTTTCCCTATTTTACGGCGCGTTTTAGAAAGTTCCATTTACTTTTGTCTTGAGGGTTCCTGGTTTGCATCCATCTCCTCCTTGCAATATTTTTTTCCTTTATTCTAAGAAGAATGGAACTAGCCACACTGCTTGTGAGAGTTATCATTTTTGTACGAAATAATCGTGCGGTTGACTGTTTTAAGCATTCAGCTATGGTTTGCTGTAGTTTGTTTATACTTTCATCTATTTCTTGTGGGCTGTTGAAATGATTTTGGGGACAAACATTATGGTAAATTAGGTTTTTATAGGTGTACCAATCGATTACTCCTTTGATAAGATAGTTTCGAGTAGAAATTTGTTGAATTTCGGTGCTGAAATGAATTAAGACATATCTCGGTCAGAGTTAAGAACGGATAATGTTTGAACTGTTATCGGTAGACTGATATTTTTGGTTAATACGATGTCTAGGATATCGGGTGAACAACCTCTTCTGTAAAATGTTGGTTCATTCGGAGCGATAATATGGATATTTTGCCTAGAGCAGATGTCTATCAATTTATTTCCGCTCGAATTCCTTTTCCGACACCCCCAGTAAATATGTTTGCGATTCATATCTCCAATTACTATTGCTTGTATATTTGGTGGAAATAGCTCAAGAATTTCTTCTTCCCTGATGTTCTTGTTCGGTGACTTGTAAACAGCTGTGACAATGGTTCTAGGAGATCAATCTAAACAAATTGATATGGCTTCAATATTAGACATCACAAATAATATGTCCGGAAGATATTATTTTTTCCTATGAGAGCCACCCAGCGCGGGGGGACAGTTGCACTGTCTCGGTCATTTCTAAGAGTTTTGTAGCCAGGTATATTAAATTTATCAGTTTGGGAAAGATGAGTTTCGGAAATGCATGCTATATCGACAGAGTTTGTTTCTAGAAATATTTTTAATTCAGTTTTTTGAGAGGAAATACTATAAGCATTCCAGTTTAAAAGTATTAATTTTCTTAATTCAATAGTCATAAATGCGTAGAGAGAGTAGTCTTGATAAACAATGATAAAAATGCAAATAAAAATAATGATAATAACGGGTTTTGTAGGAATTAGTAACATTAGATAGTTTTTTGTTTACATTACGGCCCATTTGTAAATAATGTGGTAACAAGGGAACTTAACTGGCTAATTATTTGTCAAAAGTAAGGTTTTATCGCCTCTATAATAATATTCATGATTTTTGATAAACCGTTTTCAGTGCTATACTTTCGGTGTTAGTTTCTTGATCAGGCGTTAAGACGGAAGAGTTTTTCAAATTTGGTGAAGTTCTCCTGGCTGGCTTGCGGTTAACATCAGTCCCAGTGTTATTCATATGACTTATTGAATGATGTGCCATTTCTTGAATTAAAGTGCATTGAAGTGTTTACACAAGACACCTTATATCAACTTATTATTTATAATTAAAATTTTAAGATCCAATTTAATGGAGTATCTTTTTCCGTTTACACCAAACAAATTTTTTGAAGGTTGATAATAATATTTACTATCTCCTTTTATGCTTATTTTGTTGGTTTTTTTTTACTATTTCTTGACAGTTATTCCCAATTTTTTTTACCACATATCAAAAGTTAGATACTTGCTGTCCCCGTTGTTTAAGTTGATTGCAATTAAAAGAACTGAAGGCATTGATTGCAGTGACAAGAATTAAAGAAATACAGATGATGCTAATTAACAATTTTCTAATACTGATTTTTTAAATAAGAACGAAGATTGTCTTTGCAATATAATATCAACAACTGAAGATTTTTGGTTATTCAAATAATTTTTCAGTGTATTGGTTAAAAATTTCATTTTTAAAAAATGTATTGGTTATTTCCTCAAAATTTTAAAATTGTAACAAAACATCTTCATCAAAAAATTTCTTCAACTCATAAAAATAACAATTGACTCAATGAGAACACAATTTTACATTAGTTATTTTTATGCTAATACAAAATTGAAACTAGACTGCACTCAAGCTATGACAAATCAAATATCAGCAACTGCAGAATATTAAAAACATGCTACAATATACAAATTATATTTAATTTTTCTATTTCCTAATAAAAAATTACTATGTTTTTTTGTTTCTTTTTGCTAGTTTACTTGTTCAAATTAAATCAGATTTTTTTGTTATTTGCAGGGAGTTTTGTTGACTAATTGCTTATTTGTTTTTTGTTTTTTTATAGGAGCAATCAATAATTAATTTGTTCATCTAAACAACTTACTGTGCCAACTTTTTTGCAACTTCTTCAGACGGAGCTGTAACATATGCAACAGAATGTAAGCCTGCATTAAGAACCTCTGCCATTCTTGCAACTCCAAAGCGAGGATAAAATAAAATGTTTGTCAGCATACAGCCAACAATGAAAAAAACCAATGCTTTCCAAACCTAAAAATGAAATCTTCAATTAAAAATTACTAGGTTTAAGCATTTAACATGTTTCTAATTGAAACAATATGTAACAAAAGACAAGAAAGCAGTAGGGATGTTAAATTTCTTACTGTGGAACAGCAATATTATGATTAACTAGAATTAACAGCTCTGATCATTTATTTTTTCTTTATACAGGTTCGAATATTTTAAGATGAATTAATATAATATATAATAATTTTTTATTTTGAAGAGAAAAGCATTGGCGTGGCCGGGATTCGAACCCGGGTCCTCTTCATCTCTAGTACGGATCGGTGAAGAGAATGGATTTGTCTGGCTTGGTTGCAAGCACTGGTAACTTAGTTGGAAAAGTGCTGCATTATCCGATACATCCTACTATCCTACTAATATTATAAATGCGAAAGTTTGTATGATTGCCTCTCTTTCATGCAAAAACTACAGAACGGATTTGGATGAAACTTTACAGTAATATAAGTTATACATCAGAATAACATATAGGCTACAGCAAGGGCAGATTTATTGGGGGGGCACGGGGGCACGTGCCACCCCTCTGACAGTTTTTTAGGTACTATGGAGAATCCTTTATAGTACATAATTAAAGGCAAATCACATGTTCATAGTTGTTAAAATAATAGAAATAACATGAGTGAAACTATTGTTTTGATATCCTAATAATATTATAAATGTGAAAGTTTGTATGTTTGTCTCTCTTTCATGCAAAAACTACAAAACAGATTTGGATGAAACTTTACAGTAATATACACATAGGCTACAGTAAGGGCAGATTTAAGGGGAGGCACTGGGGTACGTGCCTCCCCCAAACAGTTTTTTGTGTTCTGTGGAGAATCCATTATAGTGCATAATTAAAGGGAAATAAGGAACTTAGGATCTTGAAATTTGCAGATAGGTTCTTTGTATAATTTAAGAAAGAAATTTGGATAATTCCACCCCCAAGGATAATTTCTCCCTTAATATAAAGGGGTTCAAAGGTTGTATGGAATCCATCAGTTTTTAAGTTAAACATCTGAAATTTTTAATGTAGGAGTAACTTATAGTTAAAAAAAAAATTAAATAATTTATTTAAAATGATCTGTCAAGAAACTTAATGTGGCAGACCAAATTCCACGCGAACGAAGCCGCGGGCAAAATCTAGTAACATAATAATAGTGATACTAAATGCATATTGTAATTATTATAATGATTTTCTCTTATATCGACAGTTATTTTTTTAATAGTTGGATCCACAAATAATGTATTTCCTTAATACATTATTTTTAAAGTTTTCACTACTTTGAGCATTTAAAATGAATATATTTATTAAGATTGTGATGAATTTGGCGGGTTGTGGGTTGGCCACCCCTGCTCTACATCATTATCTCAGGTCCATTTATGTTAAACAAAATAACAATGATGTCAACATGCGCTATGAAAAATGTTCAATTCCATTTCATAGCACTGTGGCAATGTGTGCTCCTAAAAGTAAAATTCTGCAAAACCTTCATAATAAGGAGTTTTTTACTTGTTTAATGATTTGTTTTTGTATCTGTTCCCCAGTTTGTTGATTTGAGTTACTAGTTCTAAATTGTTATTCATTTCATTTTTAATATTTTCCTAAAATACAAGTTATCATGAGCTTTATTATGGAAAGAGAATGTAATTATGGGTAATGAGTAGATTTCAGAAATCGTTTCATAATGAAATAAAAGTTTCAACTAACATTTCGAAGTATATTGATATATTTGTTTTGAAGAGAAAAGATTTGCCCTGGTGGAGATTCAAACAGTCTCCGTAGCAGTGCTCTAAACCACTGAGCTACCAGGGGTCGTGTAACGGAGACGCAGACGACCCGGGTTCAAATCCCAGTCAGGGCAAATCTTTTCTCTTCAAAACAAACCATTTAAAAATAATCACTATCAAAATAATAATTAATAAAAATAAATTAATTGATATTGATGATAATTGTTGACCTATGATAATTTATGTTGAAGAAATTGGTCCGGGTAGAGGTCACTGAATGAAATTCTCAAGTAATTTCAGAAGATATATATATATAATTTAAAACTATCAATAAATATCTTCTGAAATTACTTCAGAATTTCATTCAGTGACCTCTACCCAGACCAATTTCTTCAACATAAACTAATTGATATGTGTTTGTTGAAACATTCATTTCTAGATTAAATGATTACTGAAATATAAACCATTATTACATTCTCTTTTCCACACAAAAGCTCATGATAACTTATATTTTGGAAAATATTAAAAGGAAAAAAAAAGAAAAGTTAGAACTAGTTGTGACTCAGCTCAAAGCAACATCTTTGGAATAATTACCTTTTTTTTTTTACTTTTTAAGTGTCTATCTTAAAATTTTGTTTTTTCGGTATTTGTTTTGATCTGTATAAGTACATGTTCAAAAGATTAATTAAAATTTAGCTCTACGATGTGGAAAATTATATAAAAGATTTATAGTCAATAAAAAAATCCTTCAGTGACTAGAAGATTGGAAAAATAATATTGATAGTAACTGGAAGTGACTTCCCAAAAGGCAACATTACTATAAGATAAAGAATTTCTCTTTTAAATTTTGTTCTCCTTTCATTCCTCTTTTAAGCCCAAACCAATCAAATGGTTATTCTCCAGATATAATCCCTCAAAAAATACACTTATACACTAAGAAACAAGTATTGTTAAATAAAAAACTTAATATAAATAACTTAATAAAAAAATGAAAATTGAAACAACCTTTAGAAAATAAATCATCTACAACCTATAATTTGAAAATCATCTAAATAGTTTTGCGTGAAAATTGATGATTAAAAAAAAACAGATATATATTCTTTTGTTTAAAATGTCATTGTCATATAGAAAATAAAAATATTATCTCCTAATGTCGAATCTAAATAAATACCGAAAAATCAACCTGTTAAATGTGTACTTTGAATTTCAATAAAAAAGTAACTGACAATTCATACCAGTTTGATATTGGGAATGTACAATACAACTACGCTTAAAAATTATTTCAGTTAAGTGATAAACAAATTAAATCCTTCGATACCGGCTCCCATGAAAGTGGGTTTAGGTTTTACCAAAGAGGTATGATATCTCAGTTTTTACTTCATAAATCACTTAGCCTCCTAGCAATACAGAGTTTTTGAGAGAAGTCTTAGAATCTGTTTAAGGATAGCAATAAATTTTCAAGTCAATTTTGGTTATTACAGGACAAGTACAAGGCAAAAGTTACTTCAATATTTCTATCGGAAATGTATACCTAAATGAATTGATGGGTTATTGACGAAGATTAAGGTATAATAAGTAAGAGAATCAACAAATTTAAAACTGATGAGGAAGGTCTTCGTTTGTTGGCTCTACATTAAGCCACAACTTGGAGTTTGCATCCTATTTGTGTAGTAGTAGTGTCCAATGTCTTTCTGCAATTTTCAGATTGCCTCAGACATCTCGGAGAGATGAAAAGATAGATAGATTCAGAGATCATCAGTGTATCAGTGGTATTGTAAATGAAATCAGGATAATTGTTAATGAAAATAGAGAAAAGGGTAGATGGGAGAGAGTACCCTCACAAACTCGACGTATAATTAAAAAAAAAAAAAAGAAGAAAGAGGCTTATAGGGAATTTTCAATGCTTAGGAACGAAGAGATAAGAAGGAGATGAACTGATTCAAAAAGCTATTTACAAAGGTTTTTACTAGAATTGGAAAAGTAGTGTCGCATGGTTAACTAAACCGGAAGCTGTTAAGAAATCGAAGATACCATAAGTAGAAATTTTCCGTTCGTATATCGAGGGTTGAAAATCTTGAGTAATTTTAAGCAAAGCAGACTGTGTGGAATAGTGAGAACGAAACCGGTTTTTACAGGATTGAGGCGAACCATCTGGACAAGGAAGTTATTGAAGCTGGGAAAGAGCTATTCTTTCGAGCGGTTTTGTCAAGTTAAAGATACTGGAGATAGGGATGAATTCGGAAATTATAAAGGGAACGGAGCTTTATTAAATGGACAAACTAAAAGGTTTTTGCAAGATATGGAAAAAGCTTTGAAAGGAAAAGTTATAAATATGAAAAAGGACATGAAAATGGCTGGAATAAAAAGTTTATTATTTTTCAGAGAAATTTGATTTGGGTCGAAACCCTCCAATACGGGCTTGAGGACTGAAGAGAATGAAACTTCAGAGAAAATTTGAGAAATGGACTACACAAAATAAGCTGTAAGATATTCGTAATCAGCATAGAAATATAATAGGGTATTAGTCATGTCAAGAAGATGGAGGATAATTATTAGTGAAAAGTAACGGAGTGTTGATTGGAGCAGGAAGGAACAAAATTAATATTTTGCATAGTGTTACACAATTAGCCATTAAGGGTGGTTATAGGGGCCTTTTGAGTAGTCAACCACAATAGACGTATAATGCCAAGGGCCATACTTTTTCGTTCTTCCAGCTGAGGTGCCTAGTGAAAAGGTACAAGAACTGAAATCTCATCCGATCTCAACATCTCCTGCACTTCTATCATTCAAGAGAACACCCATTGATTAAGGCCTTTTGGTACCTTCAATCATACTAACCTCCACAATTGGTCATTACGCTTATAAAATCCCGGTTAAGGCACTACTGTGACACCTTAGTTGTGACTCAATCGTGTTGGTGTGTTGAGTTGGCTTTTAGTAATGCTGGGTCCAAATGATCGGATAAGATCAAAAATGCTCAGTTAAGATTCTTATTCTGACGCAAAACAAAAACACTTTAATCTAACATGATTGGATGATAAAAGGCAAAAGTGATAAGAGGCTATATAATAAATAAAAAAGAAATTCCCTGTGCCTGGATGGTCTCTTCTTTCGTAATTCATTTAAAAATGAAGAATATCCTCCATTAGCTTAAACTTGTAGGCCTAATCCATCAACGGATATCTCTTCACCAGGGGAACCCTGAGAAATAAACTGCACAAAAAAGAACAGGGGTATTTGTAATTTACTCTTTGTCTGTTGATTTTGATTAAATTAACCGATATATTTATGATTAGTTGGTTAAAAAAATATAGAAAATACAAATCAAAAACAAAACAATTCTTAATATTTGTTTTAATAACGAATTTAAGAATGGTAAATATTAAGATTGCTAATTTTGTAAACATATAGTTAACCGAGTTGTATTTCCATTAAACATCGAAAGACATCACTTTGAACCCAGAGTTTGCAATATTATTGTAAGATTGAGCAATTAAGTTCACCGTCAAGTAGATGTTTGCGGAGGCGGTTAAAGTTTCTCGTCGTCTCCTGGGCTTTAACCCGATTCCAAAAGGCTGGGAGTGCTTATCGAGACCAAGTTGTGGATCGCAGCGCCTTATAACGCAAACAGAGGATAGAAAAATTGTCATTGTTCCCTTCAGTGCAGTTTGGAAGAGGTGGTGTAATGTTTAAAGGGTCCGGGCTAGCATTTAGGTGGGGCGCTAAATGAAATTCTACTTTGTTGAAGATAATCTCACAAGAGATTACTGATGAATATATTTTTCATACCAGGGATTTCATTGGTAGGTCAAAGAGAGGATAGAAATATTTTCACGCTGCCAGAATTTCTTCTTTGCCAGAAGGAGCTCTTTCCAAAGCGCCCACCAGCTCCTCAATGAAGTTCAAGGTGTTTATCCATAAAAATGATTTTCAATCGACAGTAAGAAATTGGCCTTACATCTTTCGTCCATTTGAGACGACCTGCAGCAATAGCTCGCCACCAGCAGATCAGAATAATTTAGTGCAGCGAGTGCCTAGAAGAGGACATCAACTGGAATGCTGTCATGTTTATTAACTAGTCGCGTCTTATTTTTATAGTGAAAGCTTATAACAAAAAGTCTACAAAGAACATGCATATAATGTTACAGTTCATACTACCTTCAGTGCAGTGTTTGGATGTTCTGGGCTGGTATTTACTAGGGAGAAAGAGCCATACTCCATATTGTTAGAGATAATCTCGCAGCAGTCCGTTGAGCACAAGAACACGCACGTCTCTCAAATCAGGAATGCCAATGGCAGGGGTTTTCGATTTTTTTTTATTACAACGTTCGGCAGGCAAAGCAAGAGATTACCTGTGAATTAACCCATCTGGCCCGTCACCCATTGTCTCCGAACCTCGATCCTATTGTGCACAAGTGTGATGCGTTGCAGAGAAGGCTGAGTAATATAAGTATGCCTAATAGCTGCACACAAGTTCTGGCTAACATAGTACATTTTATAAGGTATTCATTATTTCCAAAAACTGTTGTGGTAAGTTCCTTTACTAAATATTAATGCAGTTTGTAATAAAAATTCTAGGCAAAGTAAACATCACAAAATTAGCAATACCCCTTATTCATGTTTGCACAGTATATATACTCACTTAATAGAGGGGTACTTTTGCTTGTATTGATGATTATGTATAGACAAAACCGTTAGGTCTACATATAATTCCTAGTTGCAAACATTTAAATCATTTGGTAAGAAATGTACTTGAGATTGGATTCTGCCTTGAACATTTTTCGTGATTTTCTAACCTAAAAGTTTTTAAAAACTAATAATACCTTCGGAGGATGGAGGTAGTTGGGGGGTGCAGTCAAAAAAACACCAAATAAGTCAAGACTTATTTTATATTTGCCGACGTTCCTCTCTACATAATACATAATACCTTCAATTAAATTTTGAATAGAGCACTAAATGGCGTGTAAAATGATCGGTGAAACATATTAAAAAAAGTCAAGAGGTATAAATAGTTCAGTTAAATTTCCACTTTTAATTCTAAATCTTTTTCCGGTAACAATATAGCTTTGAACCATCAGTGATTGGTGGCATTATTTGTTGAGCGAAATCAAATTTATAATTATTCTCATAAATTTCCCTATATAGATCATATTTTAATATGCTTTTCCTGAATGTTACGCAAATATGGTTATAATTGTATGTGAATCCTACAAAACATTTTTTTAAAATATAATCCTAAGTGAAAACCATTTATAAAAATGTTTTTACATTAAAACAGTATGAAATCCACTGATATGATAGTTTTTAATTATTGAGTTGTTATACATAGATATAGACAGCTTTAATTTATACGAATAAATATTTGCTTTTCTTAAAGGTTGCTTGTTCAAACAACCACTTATTCTATTGAATTCAATATGTAGTTTTAATTACGAATTATGCTGCGAATGCAATATTAAACGACATTAAAGCTCTTCAAGGAAATTCATGTTTATAATTAGTTGATTTTTTTAAAATGATAATGGAATGATAGTTTCGGCACATGAATACGTGGTTAAAATTAATAAGAAAAACAGATGATTTCATAGAACACTTTTTCATTCAATGACATTAAAAATTTATGATTTCTAAACATTTATATACAATTTTGAAATGACTGGCGAACCAGAGGGCACAATGGCTGAGGAATGTCATCATATTTCTTTCCAGCAATGGTAAGTTTTCTCGATTGTATTAACTGCCCAAACCTGGTCATTACAATTCAAATTACTAATTCTATTCTAATCCTAATTGTTAGCGACACAGACACCTATAAGAACATATTGCAAAATAAAAGGAAATACACTGCAAAAATAAGTGTCGTGTATCTGATTTGTGGATACATATACTTATTTAGGCAGCACTGATATCCAATTATTCTTCATTATGAAAATTAAAAACTTCAGCTGGGTCATTGCCTTAAATATAAATTTAAAATCATTATTACACTTTAACAAAAAATGCGTGTATAGTGTAATAAATAAAAATTAACTTCAGTAAGAATATCTCTATAGCAAGCTTGCGCATTAAATTGTGCGCATCATCAAAACATATCTGGAAGCCATTTTGTTTATTTTCGAGGGTAGGCAGATACTTCGGAAATTCATGGTCTTACGAATTGACAGTCCGTAGATATATATATTAATTTTGATATATATGGTTGCGTTGTTTCCCCTGGCAACAGGGGGTGAAGAAATCTGCAGACATTGGGCGCAATTCAAGTAAACCCGTCAAACATACCGTGTCGGGTAAAAACTACCATTCAACTGAACGTGTGACTTTAAAGAAATCAAAACTTGAATATCAGCCGGCACCCATTGGAAATATGAATCATATTAGATTTCAAAATGTTCATTTAATGAAAGAAGATGGAATGGAAGATATGGACACACAAGAAGGTCAGTAGATAGTATTAACCAAACTAAAAAAATATATTGTAAGTTGCTGAAACATGCGCACATTATTTATAAATTTATTTGCCGTTTCATTGTTTTGGAGTGTTTCCAAAGTTTATTTAATTGGTAGGAATATACAGCCATTATGAGATCAAGTATATTGAATTAAACCTCTCAACATTCCTTGATCATTAGGGTCTTCTTTCAGCTTGCTATGTGTTTTCATCATTAAGTAAGAACTATTGCAATATTATTTACATTAGTAACTATTTGTATAGTAAATCTATTATGACTGTTAAGATATATTAATTAAGCATTACCTAGGTGAGTATTGACTTCTGTTAACATAATAAGTGTAAGCTTTAGTAGGTTTGGAAACATTGTGATTACTAGTGATTTGGATCTTATAGGTTTTATTTATTTGAAAGTTTTGTGTTTTTGATGGTTAGTTTGCTTGCAGCTGAACTGATTTATTTATATCTAGATCTTACCACCTCCCCTAATTTTGATTTTGATCCATCTTAGACATTTATTTAACTTTTAAATATAAAATGAGTTAGACAGACACAGTGTATTTCATTATATTTGACAGTGAAGTCTATTCTGAGATTTTGGTTCATTGACCTATACACTTCAGATAATCTTAAAATTATATTTTGCTGGTCTAGTTTCATTAAATTAGTTGAGTTTAATTTAATAGTATATTTAAATTGTGGCTAACTAGCTGTTTATTTTGTTACCAAATAGTTAGTTCAATAGTCTGTATAGGTTAACCAGTGGAAGACACATTACTGCAACTATCCAACTTAGATTATTTTGCTTTGTAAAGTTCATTGAATTATTAATACTTTAATTTACCCATAATTTCTAATATTATTGCATATCAGGGTTTCTTTTTGAAATTCTAACGAAGAATGACTACAGCTCATTTAAATTATTCTTGGATTAAAATAAATTTGGTGAGGTTTTTAGACTTATAATGTTTATTCTTTAGTTTAGTTAATCTACCAATGTTTGTTAAGTTTGACTGTGGTTGTTAAAAACTAGTTAATTTAAATTCTTAATTATAAATTAGTAACTTTTCCTGCTAATTATGTTTTATCATCATGTAACATAAGATAAAATAAAAGTTGTATGCAGATGTTATGTAAGTAATGATCTTTTTTAAAATATGATGCTTTTTTACATCTATCTATGATCTTTCATTTAACCTATGATCATAAGAAGGTATATTTATTATAACCTGTATTGTCTAATTTAAGTGTTTCAATTCCATTTGTGTCAGAATCCTTTGTATTTATGCGTAGCATAACTTTTTAAAGGGTTAATGATTAGGTATACATTATGTATTACTTTCAGTGTTGTAACATTTTGCAGTTGAACATTCAGTTTTTAACCATTAGTATTATCATTTGAGATAACTTCCATTAGAAGTTAAACAAATCTGATGATAAATAATACTGTTACTACTAATTATGTAGTATTAATTCAGAAAAAATATGCTTTCAAGAAACCAATTAAGTAATTTCATATTTTGTGTGATTTTTTTTTTTAATGGAATAACAAGGCCATGTATTGAGAATAGAAAACTAGACGATAAAAACAAGTACTTTTGAATTGACCTACTCAATTATGTGATATATCACCTATACAAATAATCATCATCCAACATTAACAGTATTATCAATTTATGTGATTCAAACTAATGCAGTTTAATACATCTCAGAAAAGTTTTTGTCCCCTGAAAAATATTTATATTTGTTTTTATTAAGAATTGAGATGCCATACATATTTAGCTTGTTGGCTTAAATTAACACTATCCCTAGTTAATATCTTACTTGTTGCATTTTCCCTGTTTCACTACTAAAATTAATTATTGATCTTTAATTTAAATACTAGATATGTTCTGAAAGTTCATAAAAGATTGTAACAATTAAATGATTTTATATTTGATGAGAGTTCTGTCATCTGTGACACAATACATTCACAAAATCTTTGTTTCCATTGCTGGAAGTTCTCCTCTTTGTTGTTGATTCGGTGTCCTATTGCATACATGTTTTTTTAATTTATGGCCAACTCACGTTCAGTTTCAGGCCTAAACTTCATGCAGAACTTGTGAAGTGTATGCTGGAGCATTGTAGTGATAGGTAATCCTACTCTTGGACCATCTTCGGTCAAATCTGTGTTGTAATAGCTTTAAGACATTTCAAAACATTTACATACACGTGTGATTTGTGACACGTGTGATTTGACCTTTACATCAAATTGGTTCAACCAAAAGATTTACTTGTGATAAACCTATCGATAAGTCTCATCCCTCTTCAACTTCCTTTTCATCTCCTACAAGGTACTCGGAGATCCCTAAAACACGAAGGCTTCCCAGTAGCCTTCCAGCAATGGGAAGGGTCGAGTGTGATGGAGAGTATTTTAAAGGGACAATATTTAAGAGCCTGACTAATTGTAAAATAAAAACTATTTTCACTTATCAATGAATTTTCTGAACAAATCTCACATTCAAAAATTTAAATTTACATCACAATTTGTTTTCTGTTTTATTGAACAGAAATCATATTGCTTTAGTTTTCATATCATACAGTTGTTTTTATTATTAATGTAATGAGAAATAATGGAATAGTGCACAAACATAGTGATATATTTTTACTTTAATGAATATTCAAAATTGGTTTGAAGAGTTCAACATACCTTTTTTTTAATGCTTATGTACTCTTATCTCTTCTTAACTAAATTTAAATTTTAATATTTGTAGAAGGCACTGGATACCCAGTTATTGTTATAAAAAATGATCAAATAATTGCTCTTATATCTTTATACTGAATAATTTAACATTATCAGATATAGTTTCTGTGAGTAAATTATCTTTCATGTTAGCTATAAAAACATGCCCATTATCTTGATTTTTAAATAATGTAAAAGAATTTCTAGTTAATTTAACTTTATTTATTTTCTTTGCTTATTGAAAAATCTCTTTGACTTGTTAATTATATTTTGAACCATCTGCAGACAATATTGCCCATTCCTTGAATAAATCATGTCCAATTGCGTTAGTTGATACCAGTTGTATGAAATTTCACAAACCTATAATAAAATGAATATTAATTTTATTTTACAGGATCATAATACTGTTTCCAAGCGTAGGCTCATCAAATTACCAGGGTGAGACAGTTTATTTGTTTTGGGGTATCCTCAAAAATTGCTCGACAAAAATATTGTATTACTGAATTGTTATGATGACACCTAGTGAAATACTACCTATAGTGAATTTTCTTCAGAGGCCGATGCAAACTGTCCTGTGAACCTCTAAGGTTAGATGATTTACTCCATTGCATAAGACACTTGCAAATTGTGTTATAACTGAAGTTTTTTGGGTATTATTTTGGAAATTATAATTCTTCAATGCAACCAAAGCCTTTTAAATATGAATTTCCCCACTAAAAATAACTATGCAATATCCCAAAATGCATTGCAAGGAATAAAACTAAGTTCAAATGTTTTATTGCTGCATGATATATTGTTATCAACGAATTATATTTGTTATATTTCGCATTTAACCAAATAATAAAACAATATTACAAAGGACCTACTAATAACCAATTAATATTTTCTTTTTTGACCTGTAATGTAGTTATTCATTCTTATACAATTGATGGAAATTTTACCCAGTGGCATGTAATTTAGTAATTAGATTTAATCAGTGCACTTAAGCTAATTTCGAATAAAAGATGACAGCTTTTTACAACTCTCTGGCTGTAATTTTGTAAAACCTATAATTACAGATATATAACATAAACTGGACAAAAAAGTATTGCATCATTTTTGTTTTTATTTAAAATCTTGTCACAGTGCAATACTGACAAACCTTATTTACAGATATGCTAGCTAAAATAAACTATTCACTAATGTGAAAAAAAGTCTATGCATTTATATTTTCATTCGGAATAGAACGAATCCCTGAGTGCATCATATATTAAATATTTTTCACTGGCATATTCATTTCTCCATCTCCCAATCACAATTTTTAAAACTGATTTTTATTATTTCAAAATGAATGGACAAACTACAGGGGGCGACTGTAATTAGTCTTAATTATGTTGCGTGAAAAAGGAATAAGCCAGCACAGCATTGCAGGCACCTTGGTTTTAACCCGTCTCTATTCTATATCAGGGCATTATAACTTCTAGTATGTTCAAATTTCCTGAACAGTGGTTATGATGAAGTTGGCATACATGCCAGAAGAAGAGCAATGTGTTAAATTCCAACTAGATTGCCTAAAGTTTAAATTCTTCTGTTTTCCCAAGAGCACATTGGTTAGATAAATAAAGACTGGTCTCATGTTTTGTTCTTACAAGAGTTTTTTTTATTTATGGCATTGGATATTTCTATCCATACAGCCAGCTATGTATTTATTTGTTTAACTGTTAAGTTAGTTGCCTACAGCACACGGTTTTTACCAGGCAGTCACCCATCCAGGTGCTAACCATGCCCGACGTTGCTTAACTTCGGTGATTTGACGGGAACCGGTGTGTTCAACATGGTATGGCCGTTGGCTTCTTGCAAGAGTTTAAACCAGAGGAAAACTATTTACTATGTAGTGTTTCTCCCTGAGTTTGTTAACCAATCATAGAGATCTCAGCGGTTATATGTTGTAGAGTTGGTCTGAGACAACTGTACTCATTGCTGATCATTCAGTGCTGGGAGGTATTATTTGCAACATTCATTGAAAATTATTTTGTATTATTCTGAGATAATTTGAGGACTTACACTGCTTGAGTATTTCAACATAGCTGGAATGCTGCATTTTCCAGCAAGACTGTCAATAGGCCATGCCTAGCTATGATAAAAAGGTTTGTGAAGAACCAGTTGGTTCTTCCAAGGACTCTTTAAAAACTCAAGATAACCCAAACAAAAAATTCTAGTTTTAGCTTGAGTCAATATAGCTTTTTCTTTGCCTAAGCAAGAGAACACAATGATCAGTCCAAGTTATGAGATTTTTTTGGTCAGTAGTACCCAAATAGTATATATATTATTTCGATCAGGCTTCACCATGAATTTTGTATGTGTGTGTGTGTGTGTGTGTGTGTGTGAGTGTGTATATATATTTATATATATGCTGCATTTAAGCAAATAATTTATCTTTTCTTGGGAATTCATTCTTGTACATCTCTACTGTATCTATAAATAGGTTATGATCTGAAACATTTGATCTAATTTTCCATGAAACATTTGGGGCCAAATTCAATTTCAAACCTGGAGTGTTAATATTATAAATCCCATCTTTTCAGGAAATATTCTCTTCCTCATTTGCGCTACTCAGTGTGGAGATGTCTCAATCCACGCTTTCCAGTTCTGTGTCACATTTTTCATGTTCTTTAGTTACCTACCTATTTTCTGCTCTATCCTGTAGATGTAGGCCTTTCTCCTAATGTACTTACCTATTCCTCTGGTTTCCTCTTTCCTAGGTGGCCAAACCATCTCAGTTATTAAATATTACACTATCTTTTCTTGGGAATCCCTTAAGGAGACAGTGTCCAGAGTGATATTCTTTTCGTAGCACCTTTATTATCCTTCTCCTAGTTCCGCTGGGTATTCTATGAAAATATTTGTAGGATCTTAAATATTTGTCTATTTGGACCTACTTACTATAAACCCTTTCACTCCCATATGTAAGGGTTTACATTTTTAAAAATATGTAATTTAAAATTCTTCTCTACCTCCTTTTTTCTAATTCAATTGGAAAAACAGTTATATACATCATATAGGTCTTTTGAATTATAAATGAAATCTCATGGTTGATCCTCCTATTCTTTCAAATTACTTTACCTTGAGAGGTATTCCCTCACAATGAATTCAACCTCCTCTCGATTCCTTCCAATGTGCATAACTTTACTCTTTCGAACTACAATTAACATACCCTTTCCCTCTATTTCAACCTCTCATTTTAGATTTGTTGTACAAGTTGATTGACCTTATTTACAACTATAATTATTGTACAGTAAAATAAGTTATATAAAATAACTTACAACTAATTTTATACTGAGACCATTCAATTTATTGTTGAATAGAATAAGATTATCGTTTCATCACCTTAGTAGGCATTATTTTATATCCTTCTCTAAATACTTGATTCAATCAGTAATTGACAAAACTGTGTAATTAAACTAAAAATCACAATTATTGAGTAGGATTATGATGATGATGAGGATTATCAATCTTATAACAACATTTTACTAAAAGTTGAAAATGATGTCTTTTTATTGGAACATAATTACTAGATAAGTAATTACTAACTAGTAACAGTTGTTACTTTTTCTTTCTTATGATTATGGAAGTACAGCATCAATTATTATAATAGAAAGCAACAAGAAATGGTTATAGAAACAAATAAGTTTTGTAGGAACAAAATAAAACTAAAGGAAAGTAGTGTATTACTGGCGAAATCCAAATACCCATGAGCAAATGCTAGATTGTGATCAAACTGCTTTTCTGGCTGCTCTATGAATTCTAAACTCTACAGGAACTACTGGAAGATTGTATGCGAAATTGTCAGAGCATTACCCTGCTTTGATCAATCAGTTCAAACTCCTACCTCATCCACCATATAGTCCAGACCTCACATCATGGTATTACTACTTTTTTCGATCCATAGCCCTTTTTTTTTTTCAAGGAAAAAAATTTGATAATTTTGCGGAAGTTGAAATTGCGGTCCAAGCGTTCTTTGACAGCCATCCCAATGAATGGTATTCCTGTGTACTTCTTTTTTCTGTTGGGTTTTTTAATTTTACCAACAATAAAAAATTATTTACCTGTAACAACCATTGTATGTAAAATCATTTTTATTGTAAGGGATTATCCCACCAATGTTTAAAAATACTTATATAATTTAAAATAAAATAAAACAGAATTATAAAAAAAAAAAAAAAAGGAATGGTATCAGTGTGGGATCGAGAAATTGACTAGCAGATGGCTAATGGCAGAAGATAATAATGTTCCATTCTTTGAGTATTAATTATATTTTATATCAAAGAAATAATACAAATATTTGGTTGAAAAACAGTCATTTATTTTTATACACCCTATTATTTTATACATGTATAGTTTTTTTACTAGATAATATTTATTAGACGCTTACATCAGCGCATAGAGCTTTTGTTTTGTTAAATTAAAAATATTCTTTTCCTACTTAAATGAAACCTTTGTCAAATAATATCTTAAACCTACAAACTTTAATTTTGTTTTTAATTTATTTATTTATTAATACACATTTATGGTAAACTATATTCCACCTCCCCCCCCCTTTATTTTCCTTTCGCTTTCACAGACCTTTTAGATCTCTAAGCATTTCTACCAACTTCTTCCACGTCTGTCTTATTTAGAGTGATGATTTGACTGTATATTATGCAGTGCTCACTGCTGTGTTCTTTTTTCTGTTAATTTGATTATTATCAAGAAGAGGATACAACATGTGTCTCCTAGAGTTTTTAGAAGCATAAATTTCAACTTTTTTAATATGATCTATGTTTTCTTTTCGAATATGTATTGTTTAACCTTTGAAATTGATTGGTTTAATTAAAAAACATAGCTTATATTTGTGAATGTTCACTAGTGGCTGGTGTTAAGATTCATCATTATTGCAAGCTGCTTTGAATATTGTCCTGTTTATAAACAATACAATATATCAGGGTATATACAGACCAGCTTTCAGCTTTTGTACATTTCCTGGACTTAAAACTTCATGTTATTTTTACAAATTCTGGGAACATTGAAATGCTTTAGTCTTAAAATCAGGTATTAATGCTAACATATCGTAAAGAATATTATTATAAAAATAGTAATATATGAAAGAATTGATTAATAAAAATATGACTGTATTTTCATCTACAACTATGATTGTTGTAGTTGTAGTTTGAATTCTGCTAATAAGAGCTTCACGAAGCGTATTTTATTACTGATTAAAATATAAACGAGGCATATTTTAGAAAGGTTAAAATATGATGAATAAGTGTGTTTCATTTATGGATTATTTATTTTAGATTAATAGAATATTTAAAATTTTCCTTTTGTAAAGTCTATAAAAAACTTTTATTAGAATCTTATATCCTTGAATACATGTTACTTTTTATTAATCTTTGTTTACAATATTTCTAACATCTCTAAACCATTTATTTATGAGTTATATGAGGCCCTGCACCATATATCTGTGGCACCTGTGCATAGTGGTCTAAGTCGAATTTTGTGAATTTCAAGCTATCTACTTAGAATTGTAATTTTTTTCTCTTTCCTTGTGTCTAACACGCTAAGTCCATTTCAATGAAGGATGTTCCTTTGTAAATCGTGGGCTGATACTCCAATCTTGAACTTAAAATAACATCAGAAAAATTACGATTCTAAGTAGATAGCTTGAAATTCACAAAATTCGACTTAGCCCACTATGCACAGGTGCCACAGATATAATGATGAAGTAGTAGAGCTAAAGATAACCCCAAAGTTTCAAGCGATTTTATGTTCTCGAAACTTCAGGTCTTCAACCGTATTAAAACCATGAAGAATAAGGCGGCAAAGTGTCGTGTTTGGCAAAATTATTTGACTAAACTTAAAAATAAAAAAAAATAATCGATTTTTGAAATTTCAGAGTTCTTCCCTTTTTATCCCAAATGCCTCAATTGTAGATAATATGTAAATGCGCTTTACATCGGAAAATCTAACACCTGCTTGAGATTTGATGTTATAAAATATTAATATTTGAACAGAAAAATCTTTATAATTGCAAACTTATAACTGAACTTTAATTGTTAACTTTTGCCTCCCTCTATTAATTACAAATCCTCAAGGTCTTTATCTGCAACTGGATATCTACCAGGTTGAAAATACTATTAGTAATATTGTATACTACTGCCGTTATGTGTTACAAAATTCTATGCAATTTTTTCTCTCCTGTTACTGGAGCTTTCGGTTTGTAAAAAAAAAAAAAAAAAAAAAAAAAAAAGAACCCTGATTTAGAATCATTTGTTATAACTATTTACAGTTCGAACTTGTCCATAATAGGTTTACAACAAATCAGCATTTTTTGTTTAAGATACAGTGATCAGTTAAATAAAATTTAAAAGTTTGTTTAATTATAGAGCCCCCTAGACTAGATATAAGTTTTACTTATTTGTGTATAATTCTTTTACCGCACCACCGACCATTTCCTATATTATTAGTGTTTCGATTTTATGATAAACCCCTCTGCATACTTCAAAACAAATGTCAAATAAGATTAAACTTCTTTGCTCCCATGGGGAGAAAATATCCTATTTCTTAAAAGTGTTCTGAACTTCCTGAGCCTGGACTGTAAGATGTATTAATGTGTTTTTAATACCGACAAACATTTGAGTAGCCTCCTTTATTTTTTTATGTTACCTTTTCTCTACACCCAACTCTTTTCTATGATTTTTATTTATTTTAAATCCTTTGTATCAATTCTGATTATGACCAATATTAATATTGATAATGATTGAACAGAATTATCTCACTATATATGAAATTATCTACATGAATTAATGATATTAATTATTTATAAAGAGAATTTTGTGAATGAATAATCAAAAATGTGACTAATAGACCTAACAAGCAAGAATATGGAGTCAAGTAACCCCATTTTTGGTTTATCAACACACTAGTTATTACCAAAGTATTAAAGTTTTACAACTTAAGGAAATCCAAATAATTGAAGTTAAATTAGTGTTACAGTTAAACTATAAAGAATAGATTTATTACATTATTCTTATTTTTAAATGAATCTTAAAATTAATTGCCTAGGATGCTGGACTTTAAATTTATATTTTTTCTTGGGGAGTAAAAAAACTTTTAGTCCAAAAATTCATTTCATCTCATTTATTTGTTATACGTTTCGACCCAATTTGGTCATTTTCAATACATAATTTTGTCATCACTCAAACAGTATAAAACTTTATCTGCAAAAATTAATGATATAAAAATTATAACGCTTATAGATTACATTTTTGCGGTACCTTGTATAGTTGTGTAACTAATTTAAGTTGCAAACATTTGTTGGGGTTATGTAATTTTTTATAGTGTTGAATTTTTCATTTTAATGTTATTTGCAGATAAAGTTTTATACTGTTTGAATAATGAGAAAATTATATATTGAAAATGACCAAATTGGGTCGAAACGTATAACAAATAGATAAGATGAAACGAATTTTTGGACTAAAGTTTTTTTTTACACCTCAAGGAAAGATATGAATCTTAGCTACAATAAAGTTTTTAATGGTAGAATTATTTACTTGGATATAAATCTATCTATTTTTATCCTATTGAAATGTTGTTAATTCTATGAACTAACAGATAACAATTTTTTAATATTTTCACTATACAATACTAAGATGTGGGGAAACTATTATTTTAACCACTTTTGGGGGCAATATTTTTGGGTGTTTTACAATAGGAAAAGTACAATGTACTAAAATACAAATTTTATCAATCCTTACCGAATTCCGAAAGGATGTTGGTTTTTCTATGAAATATATACATTTTACTTGTTATTACTTACATTCTGCTTGTTATTCAGGATAGAAGAAAATATTGAACATTTTTTAAATTATGTGTTTATTCATTGTTTCCTCACTTACAAAAATTAACTTTATTACTTTCTGATAAATTTTATTATTTGTAAAGCTTTTTTTTTTTTTTAACGGAAGTTATCATTCAGTCAGGTTTTAAAAGTATGCTGTCAGATGTATTTTATTAGTGAAACATAATTTCTTCCACTCAACCATGGTTAATACTGATAAAAAACTTCTTTGTCATTTAATGAATTATATTTTGAAATTAGTTGAGTCTGACCATACACTCTTAGTGTATGTTTTTATGATGTCTGAACATTTTTTGATAAATCTCTGTAATTGTCGCTGAGTCCATATCACTTAAAATTAATCAATACAAAACCTCTTTGTTCTTTTGTTTCATTGAGTCTGTTTCTGCTTCATTCTGCATTGTTTAACTTATTCACCATGAATCCTGCAATCAAAGTTCTTGTTGTATCATTTGAAATTAAAATTGCTTGTGACATAATTGGATGGACAAAGCATTATACTATAAGTTCCTTTTGAATTGTTGCTCATTATTAGTTGTTTCGACAAAGTTTCTATTCTTTTAACACTGTGTGCATTGTCAATGTATAGCGCAAATGATTATGAACATTTGACTGGTGAAGTAATAATAATTTTATCTTCATATTCATCATAGTTAATTGTATTTATCTTTGGTCAATCAAATAACTATCTGATAAAGCTAGGATAATTACTTACTGTTAGGTTTCGAAAGCTGCCTTATAAGGAATTTATGTTGAAAGATTTGTTTTATTTATCTTTGTATCCTAAAAGATCTACACATATTTCAAATTCCCTAGATAATTCAAATGTATCCTTGTTGTTAACTATTGTTTAAAACGATTGACTAATTTTTAAATGTGTAGTTAGAAAACAAAATATTTCTCATTAAAAGATAAAATAGGTGTAATCTCTTAAAAGAGATTGATTCGTAAAAAAAATCACAGACATTCAATGTTGATGATTGATTGCCTCCATCGAAAATTTTTCTGGCAACTTAAAAACAATCTACTTTTACATAATCTGCTTAAAATATATGTATATTTCATAACAATATTTAGTTATTAAATGAATATTTTTAGGAAATAAATTATCAATGCGTTTTTAAATGGGTCTGAATGAAGCATTTAGGTAAATCTACAATTAATACGTTAAAGAGTATTTTATACTAAACACTATATTTTTCTATAAATATAGCAAAATGTTTGTTATGTTATTTTAGGCACATTCCACGAAGTGATAGGATTGTCTAATGAAATGTACCCAAATTAATGTAATAATGAGTTAATTATTATACAACAAATAAGGACACATTTTCAGAATGAATGATGAACTTATTAAAATAAAAAAAACAATGATTAACAATACAATGAAAATCTATTGGCTGTAAGAAACCTAGGAAGACATTAGTAGGTTGAATATTTCCTAAGAATATATTCTTTATTTATTTATTACTGGGCTCTACAGTCCTTGGAGAACCACAGCCTCTGCTAATTTCTTCTGTCATTCTCCTCTGCTCACCGCAAGGCGCCTCCAGCAGTTTATACCCATCGCCTTCAGGTCACCCTCCAAATCATCGAGCCACCTGAGATGATGTAGTAGGTAGAAAAAAAATTGGAAGAAATTATAAAGAAAGTGAAATTAGAAACATAAATAAAGAGAAAATGATTGAAAAAGAAGTGATGAAGAAGGATCATAGTGAATATATGAGAGGTTTGTGGGAAAAAGAAAAAAAAGAATGATTTTTCTTTGTGTTACAGCACTCTCCCTAACAGGAAATACCGATTATGATAATGACAAAAAGTGAGTTTGGTACTAACTTTTTTAAGTACTCATAACTTGGAAATTGTGGCTGGTTACATTCTTATCTGAACTGAGAAATGTTGAGACACGCGTGAGTTATGAAAAACACCCTCTTCCCACTTCCATATTATTGTCTGATGTAATGGTTCTCCAAACCAGCTTCATTAAAGTACATGAGTACATTTAAATAAATCAAATAAACAGGCTTAGGACTATATAATATCTCACTGCATAGTTCCATCTGTTAAATCGAGTTAAAACCCTTTATATTTTGCTCATCATTATGAGATTTTTTGATCTGGAGTAAGCTAACTATGTCTGTACAGATTCACTTTTCAGCTTCATGAGAGTTACAATATTGAAAGTTAAGGTACTGAACTTTTTCCTATATGTTGTATGTTTATTATATTTAAAAAAAATTAATTTATTGATATTTACAACTATAATAATATTACAAGTAAATCTGTTAACATGAACAACATGACATGAAAAAGAAAAAACACTTGTGGAGGAACTACCCATCGGTAGCACTCCAATAAAGTCCTACAGCAGAAGGTCTTGAGGCTATCTTCTTTTCAGATGCCTCGGAGGGTTATCAGGAATAGTATGGGAAGCAAGTTGAGAGACTAGCGGATTCAAGTGTGTGTGGAGTTTGTCATGGAAGGATGGGTATCTAGTTTGGGCCAAATTTTTATTATATTAAAAAAATATATAGGATTGTACATGTTGTGATCAGTGATATATGATCTTTGATGTTCTCAAACAATATCTCTCACCTTCTGCTTATAATACTTAGCTCATACTGCCAGTTGGAATATTTGTTTGACTCTCTTGTGAGTCTTAAGGGTAATGAAAGGCTCCTTGTAAGGGAGTATGCAACATAGATGTTTCTAACCTATAGAGCTAAATGAGTCTAAAACGTCGTCATGCAACAAGCACATTCCTTTTATGTGAACAGCTCACCTGAGATCTCCCATTATCGTGCAATAACTGTCTCTCAATGAGCCAGAATTACGGTACTAATGTTTCTGCTTGGCCTCAAAATATATTGGCCATGATTTTTTTACCTGAATTTGAGATGCTTAATTTTTTTTTTGCCGATGTCACTGCAATGACGTCTTTAACCTCAGAGTTAAATATACCACTACGGATTCATCTGCTTTCACAATTGAGTACATATAATCCTCACCTTCCAATTCTAATTTCATCAAAAACATGTCCCAGCATTTCTGTGACTGTTTGATATAAAAGAGATCTAAAAATTTGTAGCATCTTCATAAGCTGTCAATTGGGATTATTCTTGTTCCCTGATTGTCATGAGCATTCGTTCTGCTTTCATTATATTCTCAGGACCAAATAATCCTGGTTGGTTGATTCATAACACCTCTACCATAAATATTTTTTATCCATAAAAAAAATGTAGTCTGTTTTTCCTTCTGCAAGAAGAAACCTGATGATATAAGCAGTGATAAAATTTACACTAAATGAGATTTTTAAATAAGAATACAATCAGACTCTCAAAGGTGTTTTATACTAACTAGGTCAGACTATGGTTATTCAGGAGAGCCCCCCTTTCACTAGTTATCCTATACATTTAAAGAAAAATTTTCCCTGGAATAAACTTAATTATTAGATTTTTATAATAGTAAGTCAATATCATGTAGTAACTTTAATATTTGTGTCAGTCATCATCACTTTACATTTCACCTGAGGGTGCAAAGTGGTAGTGATCTAATCAGAATCGTGGAAATTGACCTGAAATTTTTAAGAATAAAGTGCAAATCATTTGTTTAAAATTATGCCAATTTCATTATTTATTCATTTTATTTTATTTTTAGTTGAGGCTATGGAAACCCTTGTAGATGGAGGTGGTGATGTTACTGAGAGTGGAACAATCAATGGTGAAATGCACGATTCAATTCTTTTGGATACAGAAATGGAAGAAGGTCAGTTGCTTTCTTTTTATTCATAAAACAATTTTAATTTAATTTGAATTTCTTTTTTATTATTTTATTTTGTGCATTTAGACGATGCAAGATCTGAAGCAACTTTCCGCCATACAGTGGTCAACTTCAGTAAATTAAAAGATTCTCAACTGTCAGCTCCATGCATTGTTCGGAATCTACCATGGAAAATCATGGTTATGCCTCGGAACTCCCAAACACAAGACAGACAGCAGACTCGCAGCCTTGGGTTTTTTTTGCAGGTAAAAATTCTTAATTAATCAGCCAATATCTAACCTGAATATCATTTTAATTATATTTCATAAAATATTAATTTTATATTAGATTGTATATTATATTATTATATAGATTGGATATTTCATAAAATATTTTGAAAAAAATTATAGAATACCAATCATTATTGTATTCTTAACCACTTCGGAACGAGCGTTAACTATAGTCGACAGCCAAGTAATTTTACTTTAGTTCTGCAATTGCGATATGTACCTTCAGTTTGATGTTCTTAAATCTCTAAAAACGTTGTAGAGGATACTTATCTAAAGACAACTGTGTCAAAGTGTTGTAATTTCACTCAGTGCAGGTATATTCAAATTAATGTATCTATCAGAAATATTTTGTATCTTTGTTCACAATCAAATATCAGTGTTGAGATTTGTACAGTACTTTGCTGTCAATATTGATGTACAAAATGTGAATATATCAAATTCAATTTTTGCCCACAAAACCTTTAAAAATATTTTTAACTTGCAAAAATTTATAAAAAAATAAAATAAGGAAATATCAGTCATTGATTTATATAAGGCTAGTATATGATAATATCTTACTACATGAAAAAATATACCCAGATAAATTAGTCCTTGGCTGTTATTTTTGGGTCTAAAAATTAGATTTTCTGAGTATCAATCTTTAAAGGTCATTGTGACTGGTTATCTTTGAATTTTGGTTAATTGGGTTAATAAATAATATTGTAGAGAATGTTTTTCTAAAATCAATCATGTCAATTAAAAAATTGCAACTTGATTCAGTGTTGAAATATTCGAATTAACACTAATGTTTCCGAATTGAAAAACTGTCACACACTTGCAAATTGAATTGGTCGCCTTTCAGGAACTGTGCTAGGTAGTATTTTAAAAAAACGTTTCGAATTATACTCTTATTAACTCCAGGAATTATAGCCTTTCTGATTGGCCACGTCTGCTTGACATAGTGTTGTTTCCTGTCACGGCTATCCCATTCACAGAGGAAACATGGAAACTTTGTGTAACCACTTTGTTAACCTAGTGACATGGAAATAACTTTTAAGTCTCCACAAATGATCCATTTATGGTCTGAGTAGCCAAGCTTATTAAGAACAAACTCAAGATTTTTGTAGATTCTTTCAAATGGATCGAGAGTCTAATAGGCACAGAAGCATATCGGTTACCATTGTGAAGAAGTATAGCTTTCAAGCGCCTTTTTGATGAGTCAATGAAAAGTCTCCATTCCTCTGGTTCATACGTGATTTTTAACATTTCCATGATTCCAGGTACATTGTTGCAGAAAACTAGGTCATCCTCTGGTGAAAAAAAGGGCCAAATTCCTTCGGTACCATGAAAATGAAACACCGTAGGTTAACATATGTCTTTCTTCATGTCTAGACCCTAAAACTTCAGCTGAAATTTGTGACTTATCTAGGGGTGGTGGATTTTTTTCCCGTAATAAGTACAAAAAATACTGTTAAACCCACTAGTTAAATCTTACTAATATTATAAATGTGAAAGTTTGTATGTTTGTCTCTCTTCACGCAAAAATTACTGGACGGATTTTACTTGGCAGTAATACAGGTTTTACATCAGAATAACACATAGGCTATAGCAAGCGCAGATTTAGGGGGGGCGCACAGGGGCACGTGCCACCTCCCCCTCCCCCCCACACCTGACTGTTTTTTAGTTTTTGTGGAGAATCCATTATAGGACATAATTAAAGGTAAATCCCATGATAATAGTTGTTAAAATAACAGAAAGAACTTGAGTGAAACTATTTGTTTTGATATCCTACTAATATTATAAATGTTAAAGTTTGTATGTTTGTCTCTCTTTCACGCAAAAACTACTGGACGGATGTGGATGAAAATTATTGAGTAAAATAGGTTATACATCATAGGCTACAGCAAGGGCAGATTTATGTGGGGGCACAGGGGCATGTGCTCCCCTCGTTAATACATTATTAAAGGCAAATCAGGAACTTAGCATCTTGAAATTTGTAGATAGGTTCTTTGCATAGTTTAAGAAAGAAATTTGGATAATTCCACCCCAAGGGTTTCCCCTTTATTATTATTATTATTATTTAATATAATAGGGGTTCAAAGGTTGTTTAGAATCCGTCAGTTTTGAAGTTAGACATCTGAAATTTTGTATGTACGAGTTACTTATATTTTAAAAAAATAATTAAATTATTTATTTTAACTGATCTTTCACGAAACTTTATGTGGCAGACCAAATTCCACGCGAGCGAAGCCGCGGGCATAAGCTAGTATGCTATAATTTTTTCATCGCACACCTGTGTAATTTGTTCAATGTTTTTGGTTATTTCAAATATTCTTTTCCAAGAATTAAATGGCATATTGTAAATGTAGCAAACTATTACTATTAATGTATGAGAGGAAAATAGTTGACTGGATGATCAAATGTAGAAAGGAGATAGTTGGGGGGTGCAGTAAAAAAAACACTGAATAAGTACTAGACTTATAATTATGTGCCGACGTTTCGGCCTACAGGGTAGGTCATCTTCAGGGCTATGAGAGAGAAACAAACAGAACAAAAAATATATAAAAACGTTACAGTAACAAGAATATAGTGACATGTAATGTAGACAATTAAAATAGTGACAGATATGAAAATTAAAGATAACGAATATTAAAAAAGTGACAGAATATAATAAAATTAAGATATTGACAGATTTAATAAAATTAAAGATAATGAACTAAAATTAAAATAGTGACAGATATAATAATTAAAGATAACGAATATAAAATAAAATACAGAAAATAAATGTGCAGAAAGGATAGAAAAGTAAACATATTATAAAGGGAAATAAAAATGAGGAGGTAAACCCAAAGATACAAAATGAGAAGATTAACATATAAAAAAAGGTTGAAGCATGAAGGATTTAGAAAAAAATAGTAAATTAAAGATATAAAATGTATGATAATGGACTTCTAGAAGTTACATAAGTAAAAAGTATGAAACATAATAATACAAGAATATGTAGAAAGAAATGAATAGGTATCTCGTAGAATGACAGTTAGAAATGTAAACAATTTGAAAATATAAGTATGGAACTATTTGTACAGTAACTATTGTGTATTATTGTATAACTATTATACAGTAACTATTGTGTACAATAACTATTTGAAAAATAGTTGTATGGATTAATAAATTAGAAAAATTAAAAATAGTGCTTATAAATATGAACTCTTTGATTACCAACATATGATATATTATTACTATTAATATACGGTCTCAGATAGCGACTTTCCTAGCATTAATTTTCATAATGCTTCATATCAAAAAATTATCTATTAGAGAATATTGGAGGACCAATGAAGTACAGTGGAGTGTCAATTATCCAAACTCTCAATTAACGGAACTATTTTCTTAATTTTTTTTCAAATGTAATTTTAATTAATTTGATCAGATCATCCAGTTACTTATTTGTTTTGTTAAAATTGTTATTTTTAATAAAAATTTCATGAAAAATAAAATGATTTTTTCCATGAACGTCAATAAGGGGGCCCTAATCATTTCTTGGAAACAGCAAAAATATGAACTTAGACTTCAATACATATTTGTTTACTAAGAACTGTAAATCTAATTAGGTAATTTCATTTGTTTCTCTGAATCCCTTCCTATTCACATTTCGATTATCTGTTAACATTAGTTCAGATAATAGATGTTCCACTGTACTTGAAACATATACATTCAGCTGACATATGTCACAAGATAGTGTTCTAAAGATTTTTTGCTAAATCAATTAAGAATCTGAAAGTTCAGAAGACCGACTTACAAGCATTAGGGGACCTTATGAAGTTCTTTGTGAAACATACAAAACATTCTAGAATGTAAGTACGAGTATTGATGAGTCTCTTACTTTTAAAAATACGATTATTTTTCAAACAATACATACCACATAATATAAATAGGTTTGGTATTAAGTCATTTGTTACATTACATACCGGCTTAACTTCTAAAGTACAAACCTTTTCTGAAAAAATAGGTAAAAACTTACAACATTGATATTACTTTATTTAGGATATGATCATCAGTTGGTTTTTTGTAATTTTATTCAACTCCTGCACCATTTTAATATTCGCACATCTTTGCAAAAAACAAATGTGGAACAGTAATGAAGTGTCGAAAATGCTGGAAAACTGGGAAAAAAGGTCTTAAGAAAAGTTAGAGATCATCAGAAAATTTACTCACCCCCAAATGACAACACGAACGAGAAGTTTGGATGTTGTCCACTAATCACACTGCTTAATTTGAGAATTTTGATAAAAGAAATTATTAAACGAGTGATAATATTCAAAAGCCTTCATATATTATAGACTAAAGCAAATTGTTGGGTATAATTGATAAAAGTGCGATTTCTTCCATATGAAAAATAAACTATATTTACAATTTCAATATATCCGTTAATGATAAATGATCTGATGTCAGTTTTTATCTCCTAAATGGTTATTAGTGGTGAAAATAAAATTTGTACTTACAACTATTTATGATTTTTTTTTTTTTTTACTATTTAGGTGTTGTTTATTATTATTTATTTTTTTAGTGTAATGGAGAGTCAGAAAGTACTACATGGAGTTGCCATGCATCTGCGGAACTGCGACTTCTGTCTCAAAGAGAAGGAGGGGAACCATTTTGTCGAAGTAAGTATATATGTGCTTGACAAACACAATACATGATAAATTATGAACAATTTTAATTAATTTCATTTTAAACTTGTTAAATTTAAGACCATGAAAAGCTTATTTTCAAGAAATTGTCACCTAAATGACAGTAACATTTTATTTTTAAATGATGATTTGAAAGCAAAATTAGAAATTTCATTTTTAAAAGGGAACCGGAAGTAATGTTTATTGTTACCTTACAAATTCTTGTTTTCTTCTTTGAAGGGTTATGGGTTCCTTTTCTTCACCACCCCTGTTTAATGTATTGAATAGTGGTTTATTAATGCAAGTAATTCTCTTAATTCAATTCAATACAATTCGGAATAATTAATCCTTGCTCAATATCCCTACCTATTTATCAGGTTGAAGTAAGTTTATGTTAATGAAACTTACTAAGGAGTAGAAAGAGCAGGAATAAATATTTGTAGTCTTTAGGTGCAAATATTTTATTTAAACTCTGTCATTGCTTATAATACATTACTAAGGATACTGTATGAGGTTATATGGGATGAAACCAATATTATACAAAAATGTTGAGACTGGTTGGCATTTGTTTACATTTATGAGCAGGTGTTGTGTTTGAATTCACTGTAGAGAAATCTTCATTAATATTTTGAGAATCGGTTGACTAAGGAGAAATCAGAAACCAACTTACGCAAACAGAATTTTTCATTTGAAATAGCACATGCAATTAACATATTTCTGCTTCTTTTGGAACAGTGGTTCCAAATCTGGGAGGTGTGAAGTTGGGGTTGAGACCAGTTAAAAAAAAAATTCTCACTTAATTTTGATTATTCTCTTACCAGTACTTCTTTATATTAAATTGAAACTTATAATGTTGTATCTTGTGACGGTGAAACTAAATGTTTTGTTTTCAATGTAATTTTTTTTCATATGTTCTTACAATTTATTGTGGAAGGGGTTCAACAATGGTACAATGGGGGAGCGTGGTACAAAAAAGGTTGGGAATCCCTGTTCTTGAAAAACTTAACATTATTAATATTTCCATTTTATGTTTTTAGAAATCCAACATTTATTCTACAGTAAGGAAAATGATTGGGGTTTCAGCCATTTTATGGCCTGGAATGAAGTTTTAGATCCAGAAAAAGGATATATTAAAGATGATAGTATCGTTCTTGAAGTAAGATATTCTATTAATAAGCTGTTCTATCATGCATTAAAGAATAGGAAATTAATGATATATTTTATAGGTTCATGTAACAGCCGATGCACCTCATGGTGTTAGTTGGGACTCAAAGAAACATACAGGCTACGTAGGTTTAAAAAATCAAGGTGCTACTTGTTATATGAATTCTCTCTTGCAGACACTTTACTTCACAAATGAACTGAGGAAGGTAATATACAATGCAAATAACTGATATATTATATTATTTTTGATTTATTAATCCTTCTTTGTCACTTAGGCTGTATACAAAATGCCAACAGAAAGTGATGATTCGAGCAAGAGTGTTGCCTTAGCTTTGCAAAGAGTTTTCCATGAACTGCAATTTAGTGATAAACCTGTTGGTACAAAGAAACTAACAAAATCATTTGGTTGGGAAACTCTTGATTCATTTATGCAGCACGATGTTCAAGAATTTCTGAGAGTTGTGAGTTACCATTTATTTGTTTGCATTGTATTAGTATGATTAGACTAAAGCAATTGTTTATGATTATTTTTTATCAATAAGGTAATTTTTTGTTTTAAGGTTATCTTCTTTATATTTTTTGGTTTATTGTTTTAGTTATTAGATAAATTAGAAAGTAAAATGAAAAGAACTTGTGTCGAAGGCACTGTACCAAAGCTATTTGAAGGCAAAATGGTGGTAAGTTTAATTTTACTTTGTATTATCTTTATATTGTTAATTTACTTTATCTAACCTTTTATAAACTAATTTCTAGTCGTTTATCAAATGCAAAAATATTGAATATAAATCTACACGTATTGAAACATTTTATGATATCCAACTCAACATCAAAGGAAAAAAAAATAGTAAGTTAATCCTTTTAGTTAGTAATACTTTTTATTTATTCCATTCCAAGCTATGAAATTTTAAAAATGATTTTCCTTTAGTTACTGAGTCGTTTAATGACTACATAACTGCTGAAGTTTTGGATGGTGACAACAAATATGATGCTGGTGAGCATGGCCTGCAGGATGCTGAAAAAGGAGTAATATTTTCCAAGTTTCCTCCAGTTCTCCATCTCCATCTGATGAGGTTCCAATATGATCCAATGACTGATTGTTCAGTTAAATTTAATGACAGGTAAGAGTGTGAATGAACAAGCATACACACCAAGATAAAATTGTTTTTATTATTTCTTCATTATTACAAGTTTGTGGGTCAATGACTGAGGTGAGGGACTACTAGTCCAACTACCTTCAAATATCAATAATTTTAAAGATTTTTGAATTTTCAAATTTTTCTGCCAATGTTTAAGAGTCTACATGTTATTTTGAGCCTATTTTTTTTTTGTCAGTGGCCTTTTCAATCAGTACTAGACACCGTTGACTTAAGAATCAGTCCATTTGTTCAATTCTTTTAGTTCAAATATCAGTTGAGTTTATAGTATTGCCATTGGGAATCGCAGTATCTATGATCTTTGTTTTTTTATTATCCAAGTTTAAAGTTGATATAAGGTACGTTATGACGCTTTAGTATAGTAGTTATGACACTTGGAAGTCTGAAATAATAAAGTTGTTATAGTTAAATTTGAAAATACTTTTAAGGAGTAGCTTATTTGAATTGCACTTATAGTCTGGCAACTTTTTACCCTTTACACCTGGTTCATCTTTATCACTAGGATATACAATTTTTGCAGCATTTTAGTGGTTCTTGAAATACAATGTACCAGTTAGCATTCCACTACCAACTGTGATATGATGTCTGGATTCAACAGGCACTGGTCTTTTAAAATATATCTCTTAAAAGATCTTCTAGCACTCACTTGATCATAAATGTCAACTACATTTATCTTAGTGAATTCCTGCTGATAGCCTATTGACTGAACTTTCTTTGTTTATTGATGCTTCATTCAATTGAAGATTTCCCATGAAGTGGCTTGTTTTTCTATTCTGACAGCCTTTCTTTTTTTGATACTTTTATAGAGTCATTAAATTTGCTATGATAAAGCTCAGTTAGTCCTGAGTCTAAAGTTGAGATCGCAGGATAAATCTCTGTCATTGATGGTATCAAAGTTGAGCTTTAGATGATAGTGAATGGTGGAACTAGGATGGTTCTTTTTTATTTTTTTGTAAAAATAATTGTTTTCCTGTATTAAGATTACACAGTAAGAATAAGAATATTAGTATTATTAGTGATCTTGTTTGTTTTCTTTAGTATTTATTATAATTTCCAGAAATTATGCTATCATTGTTAATATGTATGTGGAAAGAAGAAACTTTCATCTTTCCAATGAGTCCAAAACCTTTAACCCTTTAGCGACCGAATACAGCCAGGCCAGAGCGGGCTGGCTGGACCGAGTGGTAGAAAAGTCAACCATGCCCACTGAACCGATTACTTTTTGACTCTGAAATCATGTTTTTTTATTTAAATCCTTATAGTTTCCCATCATCCTTTTTGATCCGGACTTAGAATGGTGAATGGACTGGCACTGGTGAATTAAAAAAAAAAAATTCTTTTAATTACTGTAAATTTATTGTAATTATTTAAAAAATTATACAATTATATACTTTATTTTTTTGAAATGTCTATATACAAATTTATACATATACTTTATTTTTTTGAAATGTCTATATACAATTTTATACAATTAAAAATTCTTTTGAGTGTGATAAATGCCGAAACACGACAGACACACTTTACGAAAAATAATATAGCCAAAAGTGAATTTGTACGACATCTGTTGTCAAGAAAAAATATTTCAGCTTGTCATGCGGACACCTAGATGGCTCTAGGAACTGAACTGCTATTGTAGCTCATGGTCTAGAAACGCCGGAGAAGCAAAACTATTATAATAGTCCATGGTCCGTGGAGCCCACCTGACTCCGGACTATTATAATAGTCCACGGTCCCCACGGCACGGCATGCTCGGACTATTATAGTAGTTCACGGTCGCTAAAGGGTTAATATTGGGTACACTGAAGACTCAAAAGAGCTTTTTATTGTAAAAATAATTTATTAGCTTTGAAAATTTTGAGCCCCCTCAAAACTGATTTTTTAAAATATTTTTATTTTTTTAGGGTAAGAGAAATAAAAACCATTTTCCAGTCATTGTTTATTCTCAATTTTTACTCTATTCGAGACGTTTCGACACTATGGTGTCTCTTTTTTTCCTGCATTTTTTTAAATATTTTTATTTTGAAGAGAAAATATTTGTCCTCGCCGGGATTCGAAGATTTAATTTAAAAATATTTAATGGAGGCTGGAGATAGTTAGGGGGTGCAGTCAAGAAAATACCAAAGACGTGAAGACTTATTTATATTTGTGCCGATGTTTGGACCTACTTTGTAGTATATCTCTTAAAAAATCTTGTAACACTCACTTGATCTTAAATGACAACTTCATTTATCTTAGTGAATTCCTGCTGATAGCCTATTGACTGATCTTTCTTTGTTTATTGATGCTTCATTCAATTGAAGATTTCCTGTGAAGTGGCTTGTTTTTCTATTCTGACAGCTTTTCTTTTTCTGATACTATTATAGAGTCATTAAATTTGCTCTGATAAAGTTCAGTTAGTCCTGAGTCTGAAGTTGTGATTTTCACCCAGCCGCCTCTCCCATTAGCCCTGAAGATGACCTACAAAGTAGGTTGAAACGTCGGCACAAATATAAATAAGTCTTGACTTATTTGGTGTTTTCTTGACTGCACCTCCCCCCCAACTATCTCCATTCTCCATTATATCATCCATTCAACTATTTTCCTCTCTAAAAATATTTAAATAATCGCCATCAAATAAAAATAAATAAAATATAATTTCTGAGTTTTCTTAATTTAACATATGGTGTCTAACCAAAACTATAATGCTAGTTAATTTATAATTTTAATGCATCTTAAAATTTATCTGAGCAAAAGTAAAATAAATTTGTTGGGCTTTGTCAGTGTTATACCACTCAAAATATTTCGATCCTAACCAATGTTGAGCATATCAAAGAAAGAAACAATCAAATGCATTCATAGGAATTGGTTTGATCTTTCATTCCACTTGTTAAATATACTTAATATCACCAATAGGCAATTGGTGGTATTAAATAATTGGTAAAATAGAGCCAAAAACTCAAAAAGAAACACTATTATTTATTATAATGCAATTGGGAAAAACCACAATGCAAAGCCTTATGTTTCAAAAAATATACACCTACTTACCAGTCGACGTTTCGCCTATTCAGGCATTATCAAGACACCAAAATCAAAAAGGGGTTATGTGAATCGCATCTCGAAGAAAAAAGTGCAATACATCCCAACGATCAACAGCCCAAACATGAGACAGCACCCTACCACCAAGACGTTCAACATACAACTGAACGAAAGTAATACGCAACCAGCTTTCGTTCAGTTGTATGTTGAACGTCTTGGTGGTAGGGTGCTGTCTCATGTTTGGGCTGTTGATCGTTGGGATGTATTGCACTTTTTTCTTCGAGATGCGATTCACATAACCCCTTTTTGATTTTGGTGTCTTGATAATGCCTGAATAGGCGAAACGTCGACTGGTAAGTAGGTGTATATTTTTTGAAACATAAGGCTTTGCATTGTGGTTTTTCCCAATTGCATTATATTAAATAATTGGTCTTATTTGTAGGCAATAAAAAAAATTATTTTTTAAAATTACTAATGCATTTTTTTTTCCTTATGAAGAGTTGATTTTTGACAGTTTATTTTGTTTATTTAGGTTCGAATTTACTGAGAAAATTAATCTTTCTGAATATTTACAACAGCCAGAATCAACTCCTGCTATATATACTCTCCACGCTGTTTTGGTTCATAGTGGTGACAATCATGGAGGGCACTACGTTGTTTTCATAAATCCTAAAGGGGATGGAAAGGTAAATATAGATCATTAAATTATTACTGGCCTATTGTAATACGCATCATGACTATTAGCGATGTCATGATTTTCGACAATGCCAAACCTGGTTTAACCTGTGTTTTCATATGAAAAAATTCTCAAAAATTGCCTAAGAGCCTGTAGATATTTACTTAATTTTCTAGCACAATCTTTGAGTCTATTCTAAGCATGAATAACTTTTTTAAACCAAATTGTTTAGATTTTAAAAGCTAAGCCCATAGCAGCGTTAATATATTATGTTGGTGCTTATGAAATGTCGGATTTTTAACTGAATAAATAAAACTATTATATTTATGCGATGGCTGGACGATGTGGAATGGCAGACCTTAAGCTCCTGGGGGTAAGAACATGGAGAGCAGCGGGAGATCGTTCAAAACTGGAGGAAAATTGTCGAGGAGGCTAATGGACCATTTTAATGAATAATAAATTATTTTAAAAATTGTTTGTTATATCAAAATCTGTGCCATTAGCCTCAATACACTTTTCTGAATGAGATTTTAATGCTTAATTGCATGTCCTATAGAATTTCTGCCAAGATCGCGGGTTCGTAGTCCGGCAGGTGGCCCTTGGATTTTTTAAGGGAGTAAAAAATCTTTAGTTACGCCGTCCTTCGGATGGAACGTTAAATGGGGGTCCCGAGCCTGTACAATGTCAGGTACTCGTTAAAAATCCCTATCCTAATCAAGCCTGGATAGGCAAAATTTAGAGCTCCCTCTGTAGCATCGTCCGATTAGCCATAGCAGCATAAAGTGACGTTAAATGAACAAACAGCTAATATAGAAATCCTGATCTTTAGAAATGATAAACTCTGCTGTATAATATTTTTTAAGTTGTCATCATTTTCATACTGCATAAAAACTGGGAATCAGTTCTTCAGATTGTCTCTTTCGATTTAAGTTTCAAGTCTTAACTTTTCTTTTGTTTCCTTTTTAATATTCTCAACAGTAAAAATAATTTTACTACTGATTGTTTACATTAACTTTTACTGAGAGTATATAGATTGAAGAACCCACACTTACTCATATTGTTTAGGTTCTATCATCTATACTTCTAAATGTTTGTTGAAGCTTTCATTCCTCGATATACACAAATTTCTCATAATTACATCATTTATTTTTTCCCTAATAAAACATGATTATTTTTATGTTTGAGAATTTTAAATAGGAAACAAATGAAAAGCCAAAATTTATTGTGACTGAACTGTAAGCGACAATCTGTAGAACTAATACCAAAAACTGTTCTAAATGTTTGAAAAAAATGACAAAAATTGGGGACAGATCTGGTAAGTAAGCTAGGTGTGGTAAAATTTCATAGTTTAATTGGTTAAATTTTTTAGTTTTTTGTGCAATGTATATCGATGTGAGTTGTCATGGAGAAGTATTGGATTTTTTGCTACTCTCTGTCTCTCTGTTACACTTGTCAATTTTTTTCACCATACCAATTTCAGAAAGGTGTTTAAAAATTGTTGTATGGTCAACTTACATCTTCCAAAGCGAGTTCCCTTATAGATTTCGTACAATTGGATTTGTTTCCACCAATGCTTTTAACACATCATTTTTCACAGATGATTTGGGTCTTGATGCGTTTTATTTTGTAATGAAAAATCACCAGACTAAAATTTTTCAAACCAATGCTGCACTTGTTTGTCTTTAATAGTATTCTCCTCAAAAACATGGCTTATATTGCGGGCAGCATTATTGGTTGAATTGATAACAATGGAACATCTTTGACATAATCTATTTTGTTGAAATGTGATTCTAGCAAGGGAATTTCTCCATCTGTTATGCACCAACCTAATATATACTTTTTATTTTGTTATCAATGTAAATGATATTCTGGTGTAATTTTTTTCCACCATTGTTTATATGTTGCTAAGTGAAATTTCTTTTGTTCCAGTGGTGCAAGTTTGATGATGATGTCGTTTCTCGTTGTTCTAAACAAGAAGCAATCGATAATAACTTTGGTGGTCATGATGATGATATGAATATGACTGTAAAACATTGTACAAATGCATATATGCTTGTTTATATTAGAGATTCAGAACTTGCTACAGTTCTTCAAGATGTTACAGAAGAGGACATCCCTCAAGAGGTATTAACTGTTATTTGATTTTAGTCTACGTAAGCTAGACAAAAAAGGGGGAGGAGTAAATATATAAACTTAAATCATTACAACTCTAAGTGTTTGAGGAATGTACGTAATAACTTCTTTCAAAAATGTTGAGTCCTATTGATTTCTGGGATGGCTTAGGGTGTGAAATTTAATTAATAACTCCTATTGCGTACTATTTCTCTTGTATAAATGACATGTATGACACAGAAATGTATTCCTTTAAAAAATGAAAAAAAAAATACATGCAAATTGGTCTACTATCTTTGAATTTGACAAGATCAAGGGAAAGCATTAAAGGTCTCTCTTTTTTAAGGTTTTCTCTTATAATTAAAAAATAGTGCATTATACAGAAAATGTAAAAATGAAAAGATGAAAAATTAGATACCTTTTGACTAAAGTCGTTTTACCTCAGATTCAAACTTGCCATTCTATCATCTCACTCTTTTCTTTTAGAGAAATATTATTGGGATAAAATTTGAATAGAATTAAAATTTCTTAAAAAATGTACATAGACATGCATCTGTGGTTGCTGTGGTTTGAATTTATAAAGTAAATTTTAAGATTAAACATGAAATTTTTTTAAAGAAATATACAATAATAAATGAATAAAAATATTTTATTTGTGTGCCAATGTTTCAGTATATCAATGTTAAATATAAATTAACCCATAAATACTAAATAACCAACTTTAATAGAAATTTTAAGGATCAGAGTCAAAAGGACAAATGATTTTTATATAAACCTAAATTTTTACTTAAGCATTAATTGTTTTTATTTTTCCTTTCCCTTTATTTTATTTATGATGCTTTCTTCCCATAACTTCATATTGAATAAGTTTAAGTTGTCAAAGAATTGTCTTAACATCGCCACAAAGATACTTGAAAACTTTTTTTTTATGATTAAAAATACATTACTTAGATTACGGGTCATAGTGTCCCAAATCCTATAACCTTCTTCGAAAAATACTATATTTATCACAAAAAGAATTTTTTAAGTCAGACTGGTAGTTCTTAAAATTAGCATGCTCTTGCAAACTTTAGATTTAGATAAAGAAGGTAAGACAATATTGTAGTATCAAAGGTGAAAAACAGCACTAGTAATTACTAGCACAATAGCACTTTATGTATTATAAGGAATCAACCGATGCACATTCCTGAAACTTCTGGAACTATACGACATGGTTTATATTTTTTCCTAATCTGCCAGGAGTACATGTAAATTTTGTATAAATAATTTATTTACATCTATATTACTGATATAAACGTTACAGTTGGTAGAAAGGCTCCAAGAAGAGAAGAGGCTAGAGCAGATCCGTCGTAAGGAGAGAGCTGAAGCTCACCTGTACATGACCGTTCAGGTAGTCTTGGAAGATTCATTCGATGGCCATCAAGGAAACGATCTTTATGATCCAGAGAGGGCTCATTATCGAGTATTCAGAGTCAAGAAACAACTTACCCTTCAGGAATTCATGGAACAACTCTCAGAAACTTTGGTAAATTTGTCTTGTTATTATTTCAGTCAATATTAAAAAACTGGTTGTTATTATTTCAGTAAATATTAAAAAACAGGTTGTTATTATTTCAGTCAATATTAAAAAACTGGTTGTGTCTTGTTATTATTTCAGTAAATATTAAAAAACAGGTTGTTATTATTTCAGTCAATATTAAAAAACTGGTTGTGTCTTAATTTACTAAACGTATTCCATTGATTTTATTTGATTTATATTTGTTTGTAAATTGTGCTAAAGTATTTTGATATATTTATTTATTGTATGAAGAATACAAAATAAATCTTTGTTTTGTCGATATCAAAATTCTTACAATCCACCTTGAATCAGCCTATAATTCACATTTTGTGTTCTGCCTCCGTTTGACTAAGCTATTCAGTACAATGTTACATTACAAAGCCTTTTATGCTAATTTTATTGATAATTATCACTATGAGATTTATAGACTATTAGTCGCAATATGATTAGATCAACCAGTATGAACACATAGTGGAGTGTTAGGCATTATTTAAATAAATAATTTTTTTTTCAATGCTAGCTAATCAACAACTTTTTCATCCATTAATCAAATCTATTTCATCAAAATTATTCAAATTTTGGTTTCTAATTATCTTGAACCTTATTCTAATTATCTTGAACCCTATTCTAATTATCTTGAACCGTATTCTAATTAACTTATAAACTGTAAAAGTTGTTAAGAAGAGTGGGTAATTTTTTTTTCACATAATCAATTACAAATACTGTTATGATCAAATAATTTAGAGTTTTTCAGTTTAATTTATATTAAGGTTTATTATTGGACTATAATAAATATATTTTAATACAATTTAATATTCAATTACTTAATAACAATTTATCTCCTTAACCTGTTTTCATTAGCTAATATTTTTACTTATAAGACCTAAATTAGATAAAATACAGTTCTTTTAAGGACCAATCAGGTATCTGAACATATCTATGTGATCACTGTATCAATTACTGTCGTAACTCCTAACAGTTTAGGTTCTATTTTCTTTTCTGTCTTCTGTTGATTATATTATAAGGTATTTTATTTATTTATATGCTTAATATTTAAATTTCATGTTAAGAGGTATCCAGTTGAGCAAATGAGGCCTTGGCCTTTAAGCACGCGAACTAATATGACTTATCGCCCTACAATGTTGGATATTGAAGGAGAATTGCATCGAGCCATGCAGGTAAATACGAGACTTAATGCTTTAACTCATTCTATCTATGTTTTAAAATTTTGTTTGAATTTTTTAAAAAGGGTTGATTGCCAGGTTTGACGGAAATGAAAAAAATCTTTCATTTATCAAGGAATTCATATATCCAGTTACATTTTAGAAGATGTTTTAGACAAGAAAAAATTATAAATTATACTTATAAAGAGCTGTGATAAATTTCTTTTTTTATAATTAAAAAGAACATATTTCAAATGTTTTAAAAGAACACTTTAGATTGGGAAGGAATAATAATGAATTATTACTGACTTAACTTTGTTTATAGGGAAAATTAAAAAAAAATCTTGTTCTCGGAGAATGTTTGTTTCCATCATATCATTGTGAATTACATGAAGTGTTTTTCTGGTATTTCTTTTAATTCTATGCCTTAATTTTCAGCTAAGTATAAAACAATTTTTTTCTGTTTTCCATAGGATATTTCTGAGTGTGCAAATCCATGGAACATATTTTTAGAAATCTTATCACCAGATGCTGGCCTCAATGCACTTCCTCCTTTTGATAGAGATTCTGATGCCCTTCTATTTTTCAAAATGTATGACCCAAAAACAAAAAAAATATATTATTGTGGCCATCATTATATGCCTGTAGCGTCTAAAGTCTGTAAGTTGATAATTTGTTCCTGTATGTTATAACTGATGTTATCAATCAATATTGTGGTAGTTTTAAATTATTATCTCATCAGAGAACTATTTCTTTGATATTTTAATATACGCACATATTTGTAATTGATTGATTAACAAAATAATCAATGTATATATATGTTTCTTTAATATTTAAAAAATAGAATGTCTGTTAACCATTGTATGTTTTTCTAAATTTTCAAATGCCAATTTCACTCAACAGTTTATATGTGATTGTACCTTAACTTAGCATTTCCTTTATGTAGATTTATTAAAGGTAAAATTAATGTTGCTTCGCTAAAAATAATGGAAAATTTATATTCAGCAATAAAAAACTGGTTAAAAATTTGCAAGACGAAATCATATTTTGATTGGAACTTTGGTACACATCTCTAATTTATCGAATTTAGGGATATTGAACTCTTTGGGGTGTTTCTTCTTTTCATTTAAACATTGTTTTAGGAGGTCTGTGTAATATATATATATTGTATTTTCAAAATTCCTTTTTTATAATTAAAAACAACAGGTTTTTTTTTTTTTTAAAAAAGAACACTAGATTGGGAAGGATTTTTTTTTCTCACTGAAATGGTTGGTTCTAACCTAAATCACATGTGCATGTTTATAGATACATGTCAACAAAATATTTGAAATATAACAAAAATCAATTTTAACTTAAGTTTTATTGAATTTTTCTTTATTGTTACTGGGGCTCATTGGAAGTTGGACTTCTAGATTTTTTTCAGTACGAAATAACCAAAAAGTGTCTACCAGAATTGGGGAGAGTTCATCTAAAATTAATTCATTAATTTGCCTGAAGTCGCCATATGTTGTTTTGATTCTATTTGTATTGTTTATAATTATTTTGTTTTAGGCGAGCTTATACCTATATTAAATGAAAGAGCTGGGTTTCCTCCTGATACTGAACTTTGCCTTTATGAAGAAATAAAACCAAATGTAGTAGAGTTAATAGATGGAAGAAATGATCCTCTTGAAAAGGTGCAGTTATCTTTCAATCAACAATTTCTAAGAAGTTATAGTTCATTATAATATTTTTTTAATTCTAATCCTCTATAATATATAATATTTAGGCACTTGCAACCTCTATTATTACCTTTTCTTATCTAATCGGTTTTTATTTATATTTCACATTATTTTGTGTTTCTATTGAGGTATTTATTCTGTATTTTTGAACAAAATTGTTATTGCTTTTTTTTCTTGTGGAAGTGCTGTCAGATATGCACTCCAATCTACAGCCAAAAGTCTTTATAAGGTTAAAAAGCTGAGCAAATTTCTCTATTATTTCATACCTCGTACCTCGATTATTATAAATTCAATGTTTGTTTATTCTTATACTTTATCAAAATATTTTTACTAATATAAACTTATTTGCTGTTTTTAAATAATGTTTAAAATATTAAAAATAACTTTTTTAAAAAATTTATTTTGAGAAAATTTCTATTAGTTAAAAGATGGTTGTGATATTAGAACCCATTAGTTCCTGCACAAAATAGCAGATTTTGGGAATCAAAAAATTCCACGTGATGTCAATAAGACTACAGATAAATGAAATTAATGTTAAGATCCATTTGAATGCGAAAAATGTTGCTCTGGAATAGCCATGACAATGGAAATTAAATTTCTCATGGGAAGTATAACATTATGAAACATTCAAATATATTTAATTCACATCTGTCAAAAAGAAGTGTTTGTTACTGACAAGTATGTTTTGTGACGCTTGGGAACCATTTTATATTTTACTGTAATAGAACTTGAGAGTTTTCTGTTTTTAGTTAACTAACAACCCTTATAATTTTCATTATTCTCAAGATATGACTGAGGTAATCATTCCTATACATTGTTGCATAAATGATTAATATCACTTGTTAATGTTGCTACAGGGATGCTATGTATTTTATTCATACATATTCTTTACCCTGTTATCATTGTATATAGTGTAATCTCAAAAGTTGATAATCTTTTCTTATGATATTTTTAGCTTTTTTAAATTTGATTATTGACATAGACCTATTGGAATTCAAGAAGAAAATTTGTTAAATTTGGACTAAATTATTGTTATTAAATTTCACTAACAATTCACCCTCAGGTCCTAGAGTTTGAGGGAGCAGTATACATCATACAAAATCAACATATTCTATACAAGGCCATATTGAGTACATATCCTAAGGTCACCTGAAGATTGGCAGTCCCATGAGTGTCTTACTAGGATATAGAGAGAAAGCTGATAGCCAGACTACCTGAAGCATCATCTATTGTGAAACCCAAACTGGATGTGATTAGTCTTTAAATGAAACATCCAATGACACCCCCTCCATCAGGACTCATATTCATAACTTTGTATATTTGAACATATTCCCTCTGAGATAAAGTACACAATACTAGATTGGGGTTGGCATAGGGTGTTCCCGGAAATCAGATGGACTGATCAATAGATTTTTGAAAAAAGCTGTCACTCCATCTTCTACAGCTGCCATAATTCTTAATGAATTCAGGACAAACAATAATTAGGTTTCAAACCAATAAGTTCAAGAATGTGTTGAAAGTTCTACTACTATAACTAGAAGAAACTAAGGCATAAGGATATTTTTTACGAACTCCTAGCAAAAAGGACTCAGTATGCATGCCTTATTTAGCATATGAAAGTAATTGCTGGGGACTTTAAGTCTAAGTTGGAAAAAAAAACAATTGTTAATATAAAAGCATAGCCTTCTTGATATAACTAAAAATGGTGGGTGAGACAAAGGCTCATTAATTTTGCAAGGTCGAGAAACTGAGTTGTAGGGAGTACTCAGTATCCACATGAGAATATCCTGAAGGACAAGCAGACCTCATCAATAAGTCGGTCATAAACCAGATTGATCATATCCTTCAGTAAGTTGTTATAAAAATTAAATTTGCAGCATGTGATTACCTTCAGAGGAGCCTATGTAGATCCTGAACTTAACTCATGTGACAGGATATTAGCTCAATAAGAAACAGCAGAAAAATCCACAAGTTCAACCTGAAAAAGTTAAAGGATACAGAGACTCTACGAACATAACTATGCTCTAATACTAGCTTGTGAAGTATGTCTAGAATGCTGTGCTGTAATGCTAATTCTAAATTATGTCTAGGATGATTTAAATTGATTCTTAAGTATGCCTCAAAAGATGCAATGATTTGGTCCTGGTTTTGACTGTAAAAAGCAATAACGGCAGTCCAAGAAATACTTGGATCATACAAGACGGGCCTTGGCCGTCATGGTTCAATAAGGAATATGGAATAATCATGAAAAGAAATAATGCATCATACAAATCCATGATTAGGATAAGCACAAGGTCTGTCAATGAACACTGACTAAGAAGTAAGAATGCATCGTATAAAGGCATGATTAGGATATGCACAAGGAGGGAGGTCTGTGGTGGTCTGAAACACAAATAAAAAATGAAAGACATATTCTGAAAGAAGAAAATTGAAAGGGAGGGAGGAGCTGGAAAATAAAAGGTGGAACAGTGGTGCTGTATCTATGAAAATTTATATTTCTTTCCTTAGATTGATCAAAAAAATGATTGGTGAAATAATGTGATGCTTAGTAGCAAATACTTATAAATAACAGATAACTTTTTTTTAATCTTAAGCTTTCTAAGATATATTATACATCGATAACACTAATCTAATTTCCATAAATTTGTTTTGAACTTAAAAGGGTAGCTTAGTGTATAAGGCTGTGTCTCCCAATCTAATCATAACAGGTTCAAGACCAGTTGTACCAAATGAATTATGTATAATGTTATCCACCCGTGACTCTACCCTGTGGAATCAGGATACTCACCTGATGCCTATCCAACATATTTTACAGTGGGTACACCTGGTGGTTTAATGTGATCTTGGTTATATCTCCTTATTTTCACTATTGGTTTAGAAATTTGGCCAATGTCCATATTAAAAATTAAATGATTATTTTATAATTAATTAATCTAAACTCATGGTACCTAACCCATTCATTTTATTTATTATTTGTATATCAACTTTATAACAGAGTTTAATTAACCTTAAATAAATCAATTCTAGATTATATCGATAAAACATAATCTTGAGGATAAACAATATATGGTCGTGATTAGTTTTAACCAATTTGTGGATTCGGTTATTGTCTTTTTTAATTTTAACCTAAGTTTAAAGCTTATAGTGATAATCAACCTGTTCAATTGAAATGAGTTGAAAACCAAAATTGAAACAAATGTGCTAGGTTCAGGGAAGAAATAAACGGAATCAAGTTTTGGCTGAACTTCAGATACTTGATGGAAAACCGAAGGTACAAAACACGTATGATATTAATATTTACTAAGTATTAGGATATCAATAACTGATAAGCTTTTTATTTTTACTATATTTTTTGTAGATGTAAACTCAGTTATTAAAAGTAATTTTCAAAAAAATTAATTTTTTCTGCTCGTTAGTAATTTAATATAATTTAAAATATCGGTTTGTTTTAATTAATTTATACTTTTTTCAATCTCAATTTAGTTACAAACTAATAGTTATAACATTAGCGAGTATTTGAAAAAGCTCTGAATATATTATAAAGCTTGATTTGAGTTATTCATGGAATCACTTGAAATATAGTGATTCCAGCAGATGTGCTATTTAATATCAGCCTGTCATAACGTTTTTAATATATATTTTTTATTAGCATATATTTATTATCTTCGTTTCTATTTTGCAAAGGTATTTAATTGCTTAAAAATGTTATATAGATTTTTTTAAACATCGAAATGTTTTATTATTAATCTTAGGGAGCATTGAATTTTTTTCTTTTCCAAAGTAACTGTTTATAACTTATTTTCTTAGTTACTAATTTCTATTATTTTCTCTCATTTTTTATTAATTTCATCCAGTAATTGGGCAAAATCAGTTACATTTTTTAATTGTAAAATTGTCGAAGAATTCAAGAAAGAAAGAAAACAACAGGAAAACAGCATTGCAGTTTAAATTCCATAATCTACAGTTTCTTGGAATATTGCTTGTGTATCTCATCAAACTTTTAAGGAACAAGAGGTTTTTTTTTAACAATCCTTTGTTGTAATTTTTGTCCAGTTTGTTCAATCAAGTTGTAGTTTTAGATTTATGTTATTTACCAGCTATAATCCTGAAGTGTTTCACCTCTGTTAAGTTTGGATAAATCCATGAAATACAAAATGGTCCATAATATTTGTTCAGTCAGATATTTTCAGGAACCATAGTCAAAAAGACAATAAATTTCCAGTTTATTAAGTGGATTGCAAACCATTTTAAGTTTTGTTCCCTTATACTTCCATTTAATTTACTACTATACAATTTATTACAAAATTTCGTAAGTGATCAGATTTTAAGAGGATGCAGTTGTCAGACAATGACATGTACACAAGTTCAACACTTTTTCTTTTGGTAATTTATTGATGGTTACTGTTCCATTCCATTGAATAGCAGTATGATGTAATAAACTATAATATAACATTGGCCTACTAGGTAGATCCTGAAATTTAAAATACATTCATACACTCAAACTCTTTAGCTTTATGTAACAGTACAGATTATTCTGCTGATTGTGTCTTGCTAACTTCAGTTTTACCTGCAAGTCCATTAAAGCTTCTTTGTTGAAGTACCTTCTTATTGTGCTGGGCTGAGTTTTATTCTATTTTAAACTTAAATTTGTTAGTAAAAGTAATATACATATTATACAGGTATTTTTTAAATATTTTAAATGCAAATGGTGCTGTGAAATGCTCCCTTCATACTATTCTTATATATATTTTTTAAATTGCTGGATTGTTTTTTGTTTTATTTATTTTTTGCCACTGATTTATTTATGATTAACAATTATGCTTAAAGCACTAGTACCCAAGTAAAAATATAATTTTGCTTATGCATATTTACAAGATTTAATTTACAAAGTTCAGATAGATATTTTAATTTAAAACTGAATTGGCGCCATTAAATGTTTGTATTTCCACAAAAATCTTTTATAAGCCATATCTTCAGAGTTTCTTTGTTATAACACATTATTTTTTACAGGTTTTAGATGAGCTCATGGATGGTGATATAATTGTATTCCAAAAAGATGAGAAAGATGATGAATATGATCTTCCTACTTGTAAAGATTATTTTAGGTGAGAGAGTAATTTTTGAATTAGACCTATCCATAAGAATTTATTTAAATTTGCTTTGTGGAGCTTGTGTGTTGTATTATAATTTATAAATATCCAAAGAAAATTTTAATATTTATATATTATATTAGACACAAGTAACTTTTCAAATATTTTAAGTTGATTGTTATTATTAATCTTAATAGCTATTGTCAGAGGTAGTATCAATAATAATCAATAAGGTTGATCTTCTAGGTTTTTATTTAACAGAATATTTTATTTATATGATGTAAGTGCTTATCTGTTACAAATCAGGTATGCATCAGGTAAAGAATGCATAACTAATTTAAATAAGTGATTTATTTAATTTTAGTTGAATCAAGTTTCTTTCTCGATATAGTTTTGGCATATTTAACTTCATTATCAACAAATTTTTGCGTATTCGAGTATTTAACCATTATGTATGGTAAAGCTATCTAATTAGCCATCGTCTTAGACACAACTGTGAACTGTTGTGAAGTTCATAATAGTGCTTGGGCAAGGGCTGCTTTCATAATCAATCCTTGTTAAAGTTGACAGTGCACTATCAATCACATGAGTATTCAATACATAATAATTATTGATGCTAAAAAATTTGTTTCATAAAATAAGATTTGGCCACCTTAAAAGATATATCACTTACAGGTCAATAGGGAAATAATGGTCATTAAATTGTATACATTGAAACCAAGAACACAAGATGGCACACTCGAAGCTCAGAAACATTTGTTGTCCTAGCTAATCTTAATACTAGGACCATTCTTACAGTACAAATGTATTCTGCGAATAAAAATTTATTTTCCTTTCTTCACCAAAAATGTTCATATTAAATGAATTAATATCAGGGAGCATTATCTTTTTGTTAAAAACGTATAAGAAAATAACAAATATAGGTTGGAATCTATATTTAATCCAATAAACATAAAGGGGCCCATGGTGGATCGCCATAACTATAGCAGAATCTTACTTCTCCTGCTATGTTATAAAATATTCTCGTTTATCTTAGACAATAAAGAACTTGGTCAAATTATGCATATGCCTAGGTAATTATCAGAAATTACTGTTGTAATCTCTGATAATTACCTAATGTAATGTTTAGATGAGAATATTGATCAAATATTTTCAATACACCAAATAAATTGAATTAAAATGGGGTGGTTTATCAGCTTTATGTCGATTCCAAAAAGACTCATAGTTTCATTGACCTAGTGGTAAGGCATTGTGGATAAATAGGGAGTACCGAAGAAGTTTGAATATAATAACATTGATTAAAGCCAGGAAAGGTGTAGGGATTGAGGTAAATACAATACAGCTAAAGATATGGTTAGTAGCAAAAACAGTTGTTTTAAGTACATATACATATAAGTGGGAAATAGTTTTAACTGGTTAACAAGTAATGTATTTAGAGTCTATTATCACAACAACAAAAAAATCAAGAAGATTTAAAGCCACAGAAAATACTTTTTATTTTTGTATAGCATTATTTAATTAACCTTATGTCAGGACAATTGAAAATTTGAATTTGAAAAACTATTATCCTTTCTAAGTTTTCTGTATGCTGCTTCTCGCTGTATCAAAAACAATGTCTATAGGTTCTCAAAAAAAAAAAAGTAGTGCATAGAATATACAATCTACCATTGTTGTTGGGCTTAATAAGGAACAAACCTCCTACATTGTTAATAAGTGATCAGCCGATTAGTAAACATCTGATGTAAAAGAGGATTTCTGAAGGGTTTTCGGGTCCTTTTAGATTGAGATACTTAAGACATCACCGCAGCAAATGCTTTCATTACTGTTGTGGTGCTGCCTGTTTCGGATCCATTCTGGTTAGGTTAAAATTTATCCACCACTTCTTTCTGGTTAGACAGATAATACTCAGTAGGAAAGGATGTTGAAAACCACTAAAAAAAAAAAAGATTAGATTGTGTGTATTCGGATTTGGGCTGTAATCGGTGGATGGAAATTTGTAAAAGCAATTAGTATTATTAGCATTGACCATTTGCATTCGTTGCCCAATTGCATTTTACATTTAAGTAACAAAATTAGTAAAGCAAACATAATATATTAGCAGATCTACAACAGTGTAATTGGACACCGAGATAAGTAAAGAGACAAAGCTCCATTTATACAAAGCAGTATAACTTCCAACGCTTACATATGGGAGTGAAAGTATGCGGAAAACCCCATTGCAAGTGCAGAAATGAAGTAACTTCTCAGAGTGGTTAGTAAAACAAGGATGGAGAATGTTCGGAATGTGAAAATCAGAGACGAACTACAAGTTCCCGAAAGACTCCCATTAAAAAACAGTCAATTGAAGAGGTTCTAGCATGGACAAAAAACAGCAACCAATGCAATGAAGGTAATGGAAGCCCAACCACTGGGCAGAAGTCCCCGAGGCTGCCAAAAGATCTTGTATCAAGATTGCATTCAAAGAATACAAGCAAGAACGGATAAACCACTGACAGGGGACTGGGAAGGCTGGCTTTGATGGTTAGAGGCTCCTCTGCACTAAACGGCAGAAGAGGAAGATTGAGAAAAACTTTTCAATGGTTTTTTTAGTTTAAAAAAAATGTCATTTTTTAATTAATTGTTCTTTAAAGAACTATTCAGGTGCCATTGAGTTAATTATTCTCTCACTCTCTCTCAGGCACACATACAAATCTTTGCTTTGTTTTTTCCCCACTTTCTAATTTATAGACTCTTTATTTTCTATTAAATATGACTGCTGCATCTTATTTATTACTATATTATTGTTTGTTAAGTTTGTTTCTGAATTAAATATAAAAGTATTTAATTTTTATTTGATTTAGGGATCTTTATCATCGAATGGAGATTACTTTTTGTGATAAAACAGTTCCTAATGACCCTGGTTTCACTATGGAGTTATCTGCTCGTATGACATATATACAGTTTGCCTCAGCTGTTGCCCAGAGGGTTCAAACTGATCCTTACAGGCTGCAGTTCTTTAGGCCTCATGGGTGAGAAAATATACTCATACACATTTGATAAAACTATTTTATTTTTTTATAAACAACTTCTATAATTGATCTATGAATTTTAGATATAAGGAGGGCCCCGGTAATCCATTAAGGTGTTCCTATGAAGGCACTCTAAAAGATCTTTTACCACATACAAAGCCGAAAGCGCCAAAGAAACTTTATTATCAGCAGCTTTCAATTCCTGTTAATGAACTTGAAAACAAAAGGCCATTTAAGGTTAGTGAAAACTAATAGTGTGTGAAGGCAAACCCTGGTTACATTCCATTCTTAGTTTTGTTTGAAAACGTGTTCTAATTAGGAAGCTGGTTTGCAAGAATCTACTGACGAAAATCTTTCAAACAAAATTTTAGTTGGAAACAAATAGATTCATAGATAGATCAAATAGATTCATTTTATAATAATTGCCATATTTATTTTTAATGAACAAATTTAATCAGTTAACAATGAGTTGTATTCATCTTTAAATTAAGGTTAACTTTAAAAAAGACATTTAGCCTGCATCTGGATTTTTTTCAATTCCATATAAACATTTACAGGTGGTATGGGTCGGACCTAAAATGAAGGAGGAAAAAGAAATTATTTTATATCCAAATAAAGGAGCAACTGTTGCAGATCTCCTTGAAGAAGCTAAGAAAACAGTAGAGATGAGTCCAGATGGTTCAGGAAAGCTTAGGTAAATTTGCTTTAAATTGAATACTGTTTTATTGAATTATGTCTGTTTTTATCTGTTAGTCCATAAAAGGTAATCCAGTCATTTAAAACTTAATTCCATTTTTATGACCTCTGGTTTAAGATATTTATTGAAAGTACTTTTTAAATACCTTCCCTATTAATGTTACTAGTAAGTGTCATACTCACCCTTCTATTTTTTCTTACATATTGTTATGTTTTGCACTGCTAAATTTTAATACTTTAATAGTTGTCCTGTTTATTTGTTTCTTTAATTTTAAAAATAATCATAAGTTCTCTTTAGTAGAATATAATTGAAGAAAATGACAACCGATATTCAAATCTTTATGATTCTAATTTATTAAGTATTTTACCATGTTGTTGAAAAAAAAAATTATATGTTTAGGATTTTGGAATTGAGCTGTAATAGGATTCATCCAGGTCCTCGCGATGATACCCCACTAGACACTCTCACCCAACCTAGTTCTAATGCACCTAAAATATATAGGTAAACTTATTTTTTACAATATTTCATTTTAATAAATAAACACTACAGTGTTCTGTTTATTAACATTAAAATAACACATTTCAGGATAGAAGAAATTCCCAAGGATGAATTAAATATAGCAGAAGATGAACTATTAGTCCCAGTGGCACATTTTTTTAAAGATATTTTTTCAACATTTGGAATCCCATTTTTGGTCAAGATAAAAAATGTAAGTCCTTTCATTTTTATACTCTTTTTTTTTATATAAGTATTAGAAGATAATTTAATTCATTATGCACTCTAAAGTTCATAATGAAGTAACGTGCATGCATTACATAATTAATATCCCATTCAGTGATATAATTATATATTTAATATAAATCTTCAATGAGGGAAAGGGGAAAGGCTTATAGTTAATTATAACATTCTTTTATAGTTTAGATTTATCAATTTTTCTACATCATTATCAATGAGATTTTGTTTTCTTTTTTTTTTTTGCAATAAACAAAATTAAAAGTGCTTTAGAAAAACAAATTTATTTACTTAAGCATTGTCAGATTATTTTATGAAGGATAAGAGCTAGTTCATATCGTAACATTTGATTGTACATTTATATTAAGTTCAGTCAAAATCATTGAAACCATTTTGAGAAAATTCTAAAAAAAAAGAATGTAAAAATTAATAATACAGAATGGCACTTCCATTGAGTTGATTTTTCTTACCAATTTGCCGTAACATGCCTTGGATACAAATACATTAAATTCATAATTTCAGTTTTATACAACTTGTTCTTGAGCTAGATTTGCCTTTCCATCACATTTACAAATAATGTTGTGAGACTTGTTTATTTTTTGTTTTTTTATTCAAATAATCAGTTAAAAGTTTTAGTTCAATTTAAAACTTTTCATATATAAGTTAGAGAAAGTATAATGTAATTGCATTTTTTTTCCATAATTAGATCAAATATAAATATGAGAATAGGAATATTAAAATTTCTTAAACAATGATGATGACAATAAAATGGATTAACAAATCACATTTTACTATACACTATAGGTAAATTAATAATTATTTGTTCACTCAATTCAAATGGCAAGTCCTACATATTAAAATATTACCCTGTCATTTGGCAGAAGAAAAAAAATTATCTATGCTATGACCAGCCCTTAGGAACATGAGAAGTTGTAACAATTCTGAACAGACAAAAATATAAAGGTTGATTATAATGCAATTGGGAAAAACCACAATGCAAAGCCTTATGTTTCAAAAATACACCCACTTACCAGTCGACGTTTCGCCTACTCAGGCATTATCAAGACACCAATTCAAAAATACACCCACTTACCAGTCGACGTTTCGCCTATTTAGGCATTATCAAGACACCAATTCAAAAATACACCCACTTACCATTCGACGTTTCGCCTATTCAGGCATTATCAAGACACCAAATCAAAAATACACCCACTTACCAGTCGACGTTTCGCCTATTCAGGCCTATTATAATAAATAATAGTGTTTCTTTTTGAGTTTTTGGCTCTATTTTAGTGATATAAAGGTTGATATATAGGGTTGGCAACTAAGTCAACTAAACCACAATGCAAAGCCTTATGTTTCAAAAATACACCCACTTACCAGTCGACGTTTCGCCTACTCAGGCATTATCAAGACACCAATTCAAAAATACACCCACTTACCAGTCGACGTTTCGCCTATTTAGGCATTATCAAGACACCAATTCAAAAATACACCCACTTACCATTCGACGTTTCGCCTATTCAGGCATTATCAAGACACCAAATCAAAAATACACCCACTTACCAGTCGACGTTTCGCCTATTCAGGCCTATTATAATAAATAATAGTGTTTCTTTTTGAGTTTTTGGCTCTATTTTAGTGATATAAAGGTTGATATATAGGGTTGGCAACTAAGTCATTGCCGATTTCAAATAAGAAGGCAAATTCAGAATTTTTGTTTAAAAATATAACTTTATTCAATTAGATATTGCCCGTTCTTGTCGATGACCTTTTTCCATCGTTCTGGCAGCGTAAAAATTCCCCGTTCGTAAAATGTCTGGTCTTTGCTATTAAAAAACTGAATTAGGTGTGATCTGACATCCGCGTTGTTAAAAATTTTACCATTTAAAGAGTTTTGCATGGAACGAAACAAATGGTAATCCAAAGGCGCAAGGTCAGGGCTATATGGTGGGTGTGACAAAACATCCCAACCCAGTTCCAATAATTTTTGCCGAGTAACCAAAGATGTGTGGGGCCTTGCGTTATCATGATGGAAAACAACACCCTTCCGATTTGATAATACCGGCCGCTTTTCTTCAATTGCATCCTTCAGTTTGTCGAGTTGTTCAACATAAACATTTGAATTTATCGTTTGGTTCTGCGGCATGAGTTCAAAATACAAAATTCCTTTGTGATCCCACCAGACTGACAGCATAATCTTTTTTTGGTGAATATCTGCTTTTGATGCTGTTTGGGCTGGTCGATCTTGCTTCACCCACGATCTCTTGCGAGTAACATTGTTATAAACTATCCACTTTTCGTTGCCAGGAACTAGGTTCTTCAGAAATGGATCATTTTCATTGCGTTTCAGTAGCGAATCACAGATGCTAATCCGTTGCGTCAAATGAATTTCCTTTAGCTGGTGAGGGATCCATAAATCAAGTTTCTTGACATAACCAAGGGTTTTTAATTTTTTTTCAATGCATGTATGCGACACATTGAGCTTCTCTGCAATGTCTCGTGTTGTGCTGTGACGATCTGAATCGATAATGGCCTTGATATGGGTTTCATCCACTTCGACTGGGCGGCCAGATCGTTGTGCATTTTTCAGTGATAAATCACCGGAACGAAATCTTTCAAACCAATTTCGACACTGCCTTTCTTTTAAGGCTTTATCTCCATATACGGCACATAACTTCTTTTGTGCTTGCGATGCGTTCTTGCCTTTTCGGAAGTAATACAATAAAATGTGTCAGAAATGCACGTCCTGTTCTTCCATTTTTAAATTGGGATAAAATCAAAACTAAAGAACTAATCAAAAAAATTTTTTTACTAAGTAAACGTAGAAGTCCATACAGTAAGAAAAAAATATAGGTTAGATGCTCTGGCCACGTTAACAAAACAAAAGAAAGTGTAGAGTGAATCTATCGACAAAAACGGCAATGACTTAGTTGCCAACCCTATAAAATACCTGACTAGTTCATCAGAATTAATGTACCTAACTGAAAAATCTTTATTAATAGTTAATTACCCAAAATCAGGGACTAAGGATTAGTAATAGAGATCTATCTTATATCAACTCTGATCTAACAAAAAAAATTCCAAATGGGCCTTCTCTAACTAGGGAATAGGAGGGATATTAAAATGCGTGATTGAGATTCAAAAACAAAATGCACTCCTAACCATTCGCAAGATATTGTAGATCAAAGGGTACAGAACTGCATTAAAGGCTTCCTTCTCTCTCATCTTGAGGATAATCATTATTTAATGCAAGCTTCATTTCTTTTATCAGTGAATGAACTAATTAATAAACTTACAAACAGGGGCTCCAAGTTACCTCAACTCAACTGGAGGGAGCTAAAACAATAAGTAAAATATTGATTCTGCTGGGCTGGAACAAACAGCTTCCATACTACTTACTTCCCAGGAAAGAACTGGATTTAATTTTAATCTACTGTCTCAACTGTTCATAATTGACTTAAATTTTACTTTTAATTTTTTTTTAAATTGGTGCAACTCCCTTGTAATGTCATGTGGAATGTAAATGTACACAATGTAAATATGGAAAAGGGGGATAAAAAACTGAATATATTTCTCAACAAGTATTCTTAAGTTTTATGATTCCTTATGAGCAATGGAAGTAGTCTCTTTTATTTATACCATGCTTATGCATACACACACACACACATAATTAAAGTATAATTTACCTATGAAATTATGATTACATATAATTTTAATTTTATAAAAAAAAATTGTTATATTTGGGCAATCATTTTTGCAGGGTGAACCATTCTCAAGAGTTAAAGAAAGACTGTATAGGAAATTATGTATTCAAGAAAAAGAATTTGAGAAGGTAAATTTTTTAATAAACTGTCTTTTAGATAAATATAGTTATTATTTTAAAATTGTATGAAGAGGTGAAGGAAGATCTACATTTATATCTTCAATTATAATTGAATTAGTGGAGAACAAATTAGTTAGAACAAATTAGAACAAATTAGTGGAGACATTTAAGGATTAGATTTTTTACTCAATAATTATTGAGTAAAAAATCTAATCCTTAAATGTCTCCACTAATTTGTTTCTCTATTTTAATTAGTGTTATAATTAAGCTTATCGCCCAAGAAAAACAAATTCATTACATTCTTAGCCTTTTAAACTTGTATATTAAAAATTTTTTACAACTTTAATCCAATTTAAAATCACCATAACTATTTCGATGTATATAATATAAAACACTTTTCTATTTTATTTTATTCATCATTAATAGATCTTTATAACTCCTGTCAGTTAAAACTTCAATGAGCTTCATATTTTCACTATGCTACTTGGTATTTCTTTTTTATGTGTAAAAATATAACATTTTTATTCTTTTTAGTTTAAGTTCGCTATAGTTTCTGGTGGACGTCCTGGTTTTATTAATGAAGATACAGAATATACTGTTAACCTTCAGGAATTCAAGCAAAGTCAAGGTATGTATTTGGGAATGTATTTATTTGCATAAAATTCATATTATAAAAATTGTTATTAGAGTATAAATATACTCTTTGTTCTTATGGACATACAACTTGTTAATAACACAGGTCAACAAAAATAAACTTTTTCTCTTTCACAAGAACTAAAATAACATTTTCTAGAAGTATTTTTCGTGCTGAATTCAAATATAGCTTTAATTTTCCTCCATCGGGCAGGAGTTTTGTGTGATATTCATTTGAATTTTTATAATATTAAAAAAAAATCAATCTAACTCAAAATTAAAACTACTCATTCTGACATACCTTGAAAGTGGTAGATAGTGATTTTTGGGCACATTTTGCATCTGGAATGTCTCTCTTCTTGGTCCAACAGTAGTCAGCCAGCATATTGGAACTCCACTTGCCTAGGTACCTCTTTTCCATAGTAGAAATTTGCTGTCGAAAACGCTCACCATGCTCATCGCTGACAGCTCCAAGATTTTCGGGGAAGAAGTCCAAGAAGTGAATTTTTAAAGACATATTGCATCCCATAGCTTTATAAGAATGCAGAAGATCAGTCACTATGTCACGATAGTTTTCTGCTTTATGGTGGTTTTCAAGAAAATTGAAACATAAACTTTTGAAAGACTCCCAGGCTGCTTTCTTCAGTGGATTTAACAGTCCTTCGAAATACCTCATCACCCATCAATGACCGGATTTGTGGTCCTATAAAAATTCCTTCTTTCAGTTTAGCATCACTGACTTTAGGGAATTTCGATTTCTAGTACAAGAATCCAACTGTTCATCCATACCTTTGATGAAATTTTCCATTAGTCCTAACTTAATTTGCAATGGAGGTAATATTTTTTCAGGATTCACTAATGGGACTTATGACACATTTTTCTGGCGAGGGATAAGAGATTCGCATTTAGGCCATGATTTTATAACATAGTGATACTTCCTATCTCTGTTGTCCCAGAGGCACATAAAACAGCAAAATTTGGTGAACCCAAGTTGCAAACCAAGTAATAAAGCAATTCCTTTAAATCACCACAGATATTCCATTCATATTTTCCATATTGTATTTTCTCTAAAATTAGTTTCATATTCGTTATGTCTCTTTCATGTCAGTGGCATCCGCTACAGGTATTGATAGAAGTTCATTGCCAATATGTAGCTGCACAGTCTTGAAAACTAATTTTAGACGAAGCTATGAATAGTCGCCACTCATCTTGCTGGTGTTGAAGCCCAAGGGTTTCCATAACTGAACAAATATCACTACAAAACACAATACCATTTTCTTCAGAGAAGCAGTTCTTGAAATTACTATGGCGGCCACAATAATTACATATTCTTACTTCTTTTTGGAGTAGATTCCACCCTTTGAGCCTGGAAGTTAAACCTTCAGCTTGCTGTTTAGACAGTTTTCTGAATCAGGTCATTAAGGTCTTTCTGATTGGGAAAGTATGGTTGTGATGAACAGGTATTGGCTTCATATGTAGGATCGTTTTTATTGCCATCTGAAGCAGTTTCAGTTTCAGTTAGGTCAGATTCAGAGTTCACCTGAGGTCATATCTGCATGCAAGGTCATATACTGGTACAGAGAACTGTTGGTTGTGTAACACAGGTCTTATTGCAAATTTGGATACTTAACTGTATGTTTTGTTTTAGATATGATTCCTTTACTATTTGTCAAACAGAAATAAAAAACACTTGAATGATCCTTCGGTACCCTCCAAATCATGGGAATTGCAAATGGCAGACGATATAAATCATTTTTCCACCCGGTCAGTAACCTGACACACAAAACACAGCATGTATTTGGGCCCCAGCTCTTATCAAAATCACCAGCTTGATAGCCAAAGTAAAGTTGATTACACTTCTTTACGAATAGGGTCAAATTTTGCCTCTAAGACTTGAAGGTCTTATGTATATGTATGTATATTCCATATATATATATATATATATATATATATATATATATAAACTCCGCACAAAAGCATAGAGATATTTGTAATTTATTCTTTATCTGTTAAACAATGGAGGCTCTGTACCTGTTTCTTGGGCAATAGTTGTGCAGAGAATTAATTTGTCCTAGATCACGCTCAACTGCCAACTGGCGCTAATAGATTAAATATAAGTCTGCCAGTGAAGGGGATTCGAACCCAGGCACCACAACTCAGTGCTCTACTAGTGAGCAACTCCGCTACTATTTAGTATTAGTTGGTTCAAAGTAAAAAAAAAAATACAAACCAAAAATAAAACGATTATTAATCTTTGTTTTACTACAAATTTTCTTAAGTGTGGTAAACATGAATATTGGTCATTTCGAAAACAGACAATTTTTCCCTATTTTAAAGTTTGCAATATATTGTGAGAAATAGCAACCAAGGTCACCCGCAACTTGATATTGGCCTTTCTCAGAGCTTAGTTCCTGGGCTTAGGCTTGATCAGAGGAGACTGGGAATGCCAGTAGGAGGCCAGGTAGAGAACCGCAGCGCCTAACAACACAAACAGAAGATAGAAATATTTTCATTAGTTCCCTTCAGTTCAATCTAGAAGAGGTTGTGTAATGGTCTGGGCTGACATTTACTTGGGAGGATGACACTCCATACTGCTCAAGGTTACTTTGCGAAAAATTATTAAAAAAATCTCTTGACTGAATTTTTCTGCATTCAATACATAATTATCTCTAATAAATATGAATGCAGTGTATATTGAAAATACTAGGCAGAGTAAATTTCATAAAATTAGCAATATCTCTCTTCATTTTTGCGTAGTTTGTATTAAAAATAAATTATGAAATTCAGATGTTATATATATATATATATATACAGTAAAACCTCTATTAACGGACACCCTAAATAGCGGTCACTCCCCAATACCGGACGATTTTTTTTGCACCAACATTTTTATACAATTTTTAAGGCATTTGAACCTCTATTTAACGAAACCTCTCATTAACGGCCACGGACAGGCTGTGTTGGTTAGAAATCGATTAAAAAAACCTCTAAAAGACGGACAGTATGACTTTATCCCTTTCCCGTTTCTCGGAAACAATTAGTTGTTTCCGGTCTAAGAAAACAGGGACAGCTGTGTTTACTTTTGAGTAAAGGTTTTCCACATAAATCCTTTTTTTTTTCTCGAACTTGCTTTATTAAAATTTAGTTCTGTTCTAACCCTCGTGGTAGGCGGCTGAAAATGTCTCCCTCACGTAAGAGACTCACTTTAGAACAAAAAATAAATGTAATCGACGTTTATGACTGTGAAAAGTTAAGTGTATGTGCGCAAACGGAAAGACTCAATATCGGTAGGACACAAGTTTCGGAAAAACTCAAAAATCGTGCGGTGTTTTTTTAATTTTATTCTACTTACCTTTTAAACACATGGGAAATTGAATAAGAGAGAATTAATTTGTACAAATACATATTTATGAAAAAATAAAACCTCCCTTTAAAGGACACCTTTAAATAACGGACAAAAATATTTGCACCAGGGCTGTCCGTTAATTCGAGGTTTTACTGTATATATATATATATATATATATATATATATATATATATATATATATATATATATATATATATCTTACTAATATTATAAATGTGAAAGTTTGTATGTTTTCACTCTTTCACGCAAAAACTACTGCACGGATTTGGATGAAACTTTACAGTAATATAGGTTATACATCAGAATAACACATACGTTATAGCAAGCGCGGATTTAGGGGGGTGGTGCATTTTTTGATAGGTTCTTTGTGTAGTTTAAGAAAGAAATTTGGATAATTCCACCCCCAAGGGCTTCCCCCTTAATATCATAGGGATTCAAAAATTGTATGGAATCCGTCAGTTTTGAAGTTAAAAATCTGAAATTTTGGATATATGAGTAACTTATATTTTTAAAAAATAATCAAATTATTTATTTAAAATGATTTTCCCAGAAACTTTATGTGGCAGACCAAATTCCGGGCGAGCTTATACTCATACTCTGTAACTTATACTCACTATCTAATCTAATTTAGAGATTGTTTGAATGCTAGTTGATTTTTAGAGTTTATAGTAAATTACTATAAACTCTAAAAATCAACTAATAAAAAAATGAATAATTAATTATAGTAATTCATAACTTCATTGGTATCTTAATATTTTATTTTTTTTCAGGATCTGTTAACGCTAACGCTAATAGGCCTTGGCTCGGTTTAGAACACATCAATAAAGCACCTAAAAGAGGACGATTCAACTATTTAGAAAAAGCAATTAAGATCTATAACTGATACGTGCATTCTGTCTGTGTGCCTCAACTTTCATATAAACCAGTTTCTTATTGAAGTTAAAACATACACATTCACACACTCACTTACATATACATATATATAAATATATACAAAATATATTTATGTATATAGATAATAGGAATAATTGAAGTATATAAAAGCCAAATCCAAAATGGACAATATGGTTTTTATTTATAAAACCAATGAGGGATTTCATCTTTTTTGTTTTGTTTTTGTTAATGCTATCGAATGGTGTTCTCCCACTAATATGTTATTGGTGCCAGAAAGTGGTGGAAATAATTGACCGTGCCAAGAAATATTTGACTCGTGACCTTGGATCTAGAGACATGTGAGAAGTGAAAAGTGTTAATTGATCCTGTGTATTTCGCATGCAGAGGCCAGTGAACATGCCATTGTTCATGTTGGACTTCCGAATATATTTCGGCATATGTATTATGTAGAGTATATTTGCTATTTTTATCTGAAGCAGTATAGCTTGTTTTTATTTTAGAAAAGTAAGGTGATCCAACTTTTTATCTCTATAAAAGAGAAATACCTTCAATGAAATGTTGTGTTATTATATAGTGTATTTATTATTTATATAGAGAGAGAGATTATGATAATAATAGTTACTCTTGACTTGACTGTCTTATTTTTATTTTTTAAATGTATTTTAATTTATGTCACTTCAGAATAATCGATTAAAGAGGTATAAATAATTTTTTAATCAAAATTATTTGTAATTTATTTAAGACATCAATAATTGAAATTATGATTTTTTTTAAGTTCTAAGTTCAAATATTCAACTGAATCAAATCAAGATATTATCTAAGGCACTTCACTCTCCTTTTTTTGTTAACCATCAGTCTTTGATTCCTAACTTTAAAACAATAATTCCTCCTCTAATGCAGAATTGAAATATTCTTATTTAAATATCTCCCTCTCCCTATTAAGTTTATTCAAACCAAAAGTCTGCCTGTCTTGAGTAAAATCTTACTTCAAAAGAAGTTTTTTTAATTTTGTGTTATTTTACATTAACCTAAATTAATTGCTTTTATTAATTTAACATGAAAGTGCCATATGAAATTGGCCAGTAGTTCTGTCAGCACTATATTATACAATCAAGAAAAATATTATGAGAAAAAAAAATGGTTGTGCATATTACTATTTCTAACAAACATTTTCAAAAATAAAATTTTGTTAAATAATCATCCTGAAGTGTTTTCTGTTGCCTTCTGTGTCTGTTTTAATTGTTATTCTGTGACTATATTTTTTAAATTGCTATTAATTATTAAAATTTTTGAAACCCCTTTCAATATTTGTAAATATTGTTATTTTGTATAATTGTATATAATATAAATATATCTCTATGAATTTTATTTTGTTATTCGGAGGTTTACAACATGGACATTGTTTGAAATTCTTCATGAGGTAGTTGATAACTTCCTCTTTAGGTCATTTTTAATATTATAATCATCATAATAATTATTATGCAAGAAACATGAGTTTTCATTCTTCTCACATTGAATTGAATTTTTGCATAATAATGCCGTCATTTATTAGACCTATTTTCTTAGTCTTTTTAAATTTTCTCATTTTCACTAATTTTGTAAATTTTGTAATTGGTTTTGACATTATAAGGGGAATCTGCTAAGTGGTTAATTTGTTTTGTACAGCTCACAGAACACGCATTGTTAAATTAATTTTAAAGAAATTGTAAATAAAGAAGTAGGAAAGCAGTATCTAATTTTTTCCAGGGGTTACTGTCTAGTAATTTATTTTTATATATCTAATACATATTGATTTGATTAAAAATAATAAAATATAAGCAATGCTATTCTGGATTGTTTTACCTTTCAGAATAGACATAATATGCTTTTCGTTATTTTATATATTGTTCAACTCTCTCTTATGAGCTAATTATTTTGAATTTATTCTCTCTTCAAATTTATGTTTTAAGGTACTTCTCTATAAATAAATTCAATAATCTTACTTTACTCAATGGTTTGAAGTAGTAATTCAGTAAGCAGAGTAACTGTTATTGTATCTACTTCTGTAAATATTAACTCAACTGATGTCTTAATGAATGGTATTTGTTGGGCTTTGAAAATGTTATTTTAAATCCTGTATTTCTTTGCATATTTGTTACTAACTAAAATATAATACTTAAGCGCATATTTGTTTTAACATGCAGATATGTGCCTATTTGTATTGATGAACATAAACAAAAAAAGTAATAAAAAAAAAAATTGAAAAAAAAGGAATAGCAGCAAATAAATTTAAGAAGTAGTCATTGTCTTAACCCCATGATAAAATTATATTTAACTTTATTGATAAAACATTAATTTACTTCAAGAAATGAAGAGGTCATTTTTTAATATCATGTGTTAGAGAACTTTTCTTATTCAATTATCTGGCCAATTTTCAAATTCCAAGTCATTAAAACATAATGAAAATAATGAGTAAACAATAGTCAATTAGGAATGCAAACAATATATTTGATCTTTTTGATGAACTTTACTATCAGAGAATCTGTTTGCTCATATTGAAATTTCATGTGAATGTTTTATTCTATATTAAAAGTTTTTAGTGAAATTATTATTATTCATGTTCTAAACATATTTTAAAACTGCCAGGCATACATTGTTAAATTTCCAGTCTTTTTTTTTTCGCATTTATGAGACCTTAAGTAAGAATAGCAGTAAAAAGTCTGAATTTGAGAGCTTCTGAGATAAAATAATTTTAATTTAATTTGACCTATGGTATATAGAAAACTATTGTTTTCTGCTGAAGAAGTTGAAATATAATGTATCATTGATTCAATAACCTGCTATCAATACTTTTTTTCTTTGAATTCTAAATTACATTAGGATGATTAAGAAAAGTTGAGAATCTTCTGGTGTAATGTCACCTTAAGAAAAGATATCACATACAAGTCATAGGGTTATGAAATCAGTGAATTTAGATTTATACCTTGGCTATAACCTAACTAAGACTGATGTATTTCAGTAATTTATATTTATATTTTATTGAGTTCTCATGAGGAAAGTTTCAATTTTAAATTGAAAATTAAGAAAGATTACAGTTAGTCTGTATTAAAGTTTTTATCAATGTGCATCACAAATTAGCTTATGCTTGCAAACAAGAGCAGTTTCAGCGATATTTTTTATTACAGTGATGATTTCTCTTTTTAAAAAGTATATATATGGAATCGGTAAATATAAGAAAAGCTTTATATGGGCTCAAATTATGGAAATTTTTATCTTTTCTCTTTAAAACAGAAATATGGAAATTTTCCATTCCATCAATAAAGGTTCTTTTATTGATTATGTTTTCCCGCTGTTGGTAATTTACAAAATTTTAATGAACAATGAGCAAATATTTTAGATTTCTAATTTTTTATAATTATTGGTCAATTTTTTTTTTTTTTAGTTTTAAATATTTTTATTTTTAGAGGAAAGATAGGCCCTCGGCCGGGATTTGTCTCACTGTGACATCGCTCTACCATTTGAGCTACCAAGGCCGCCTGCCAGCAGAGGACAACTCTTTTCTCTCATCGGATCCCATGTCCTCCTGCTCTCGCAATTCTTGCGATGAATACACTAGAACGAAGTTCTTTGAACATTAATTTAATTTTAGGCTCTTATTGACTTACCTCATATTACTTTTTATAATTATTGGTCAATTTTTTTTTTTTTGAGTTTAAAATATTTTTATTTTTAAAGAGAAAAGACAGGCCCTCGGCCGGGATTTGAACCCGGAACCTTTGTCTCACCGTGACATCGCTCTACCATTTGAGCTACCAAGGCCGCCTGCCGGCAGAGATTTAGATTTCTGTTTGAGTGGAAAATAGTTGACTGGATAATTCAATCCATCATTTTATATTTCTGTTTGAAGATAGTAAAGTACTTCAATATTTTTCTTGAATAATAATGGTTGACCTTATATATATGAGGAAGAAATGGTCAGGATGGAGGTAAAAAAAATTGCTGTTAAGCAGGTAGCACTGTTTATTGGAGAGCCAACGTTTTGACCCACATTGCAGGGCAGTGTGGCTACCTAGCTGTATTGTTTAACAACTGTCTTACTTCAAAATTTATTTTTCAAGATTATTTTATCTGTTGTATATGCTCTAGTTAAAAATGAATCGTTTAAGTTTAGAAAAAAAAATTATATTAAAAGAAAAGTGAAAAACTGGAGGTTATCGAAGGGAGACTCTTTCTCCACAATTACCGTGAAAAATGTTTACTTATCGGTGTTATAAACTTAATAAAAAAATAAATTTTAAATCTATCCATTGTAATTAAGTTTGTAGATAAACAAACAAAATACATTTATGTAACACCTGTGACTGGACAGCTTTAAAAAGTTAAAAACCAGAGAACATGAGATATTCGATACTGATATAACTTTTTTTTAAATGTTGCTAAATTTTCTATACCTGGGCCAGAGTCAATGTTTGTGGAACAAAACTTTATGTATTTATGTTTAAACCTTAAAAAATTTACTACTTGAAAGAGTTAAAGAACTAGGGCTATAACTACTTAGACTAGACGAGATAATCGACATTGAACCTAACTTTTATGGATTGTGCAAAAAAACAAAAAAAAAAACACAATATAATATTTTTTTTTTTTTAAAATGTTAGTTATGTCTAGTTGATAGGAATTTTTTATTCGTACTACTTTGTCATTCTTACCAAGAAATTTTATCGCAGACTACTGTGTAATGAGACAAGTGCCTAGCTTAATACTAAGATACAACTTATCTACACTATTGTGGTAGCCTAAGTGAACTTAGCCAAATGATATCAGGTTTGCTTAAAAAATCTTAATAGGTTACTGGTCTGATTTTCTTTGCTCTGTGGTTAGATCTAGGCTAATAAAGAATTTCCACAAATATTAAAATCCTTGAGCCATAGACCTAAACAGCATGAATCAATTTGTTCCAGCTGAACTACAGAAAAAGAATCATGAAAGGTACATGGCTTGTATGCACAGCTTGACTGAGTCTAAAAGTGGAAGGATTGTGTTGATAAGTGACAAGGGATTTAAGTTTGGGGTGCATAAACAATTTTGTAAAAGACCTTTTTTAATAACCGCAGGAGGGCTGGGGAGGTGTTGTGGGGCATCAGAATTCCTCCACCTGATTGATGGTTGTTTTCGCCTTTCCAGAGTCAAATACGAAAAAGACAACGAGTCTAAAACACAGCAATATAGAACCAAGGGTACCCCGGTCAAAGGCAAAACAACAATAACTTTAAGATAATGCAAAGGATTTACAGTAGTAACAAACTTGCCTAGATAAGGACAAAACGCGAGTAAAATGAGTATAGTCCATCATCTTATGAGTAATCTACTCGTCTTTATTGAATTCTTGGAATACTCTTATTCATTTTATCTAAAAAAATTATTAATTTGAACAGTTTCATCGAAAGGTGAGTGTTGGAGATTACAATGGTTTAACGATCATAAAATTATTTTTTTAAAATTAATTATTTATTTCGTTAGGTGTTATTTTCCTTTTTTTAGGTTATATTCCTCTTAAAACAATTTGTTGTTTTGAATTTGCGGTGTAATTGACCATAAACGATGAGTTACGGAGGGGCTAGGAAATAGCGCAATGATTAATTTAATATCAAGAAAATAGCCGGAAGGAATGAAGTTACACTTAAAATAATGGACTTCTCGCAAGTTTTCTAGTAGGCCAGCGGCCAGGAAACAAAAAAGGGCTTTAGGTTGCAGTAAATTGAAGAGAGCTGCATTTTTGATATGTTGTAAGGGCTAGTGGAAATCCAAGTTTGCTACCGAAAAACGGATGGGAAAACTTTTGGTGGCCGAAAACCCCCGAAATTTTCGGAGTTATTTCAGTTTTTTGCCTGTATTTCAAAATTGGTGATCTTTAGATAAACAGCATTGATATCCATTTTTAAGTAGATTAAAATTGCAATTTGACCCCAACCGCAGCTCTGTAGCTTTAATAGATTCTGAGTTACGTCTCTTTGAAAATTAGTAATTTTTTCCAAAAAATCCAAATTTAAGTTTTGGCCGGCTTTCGTGAGAAACACCGGCCGAAGGAGTGATTCTACGATAAAAGTAAAGGTAGTAAATTTAATTTAAGCTCAGACTGAGGGCTGTTAATTAAAGCTAACTAGATTTACTACAGCTTCATTTCCCATGACTTTAATCGTAGGATCACTCCTTCGGCCGGTGTTTCTCACGAAAGCCGATAATCCTTAGCGATTTTTCTACCACTTCCTTTTCCTCTACCTCTTTTTCTTCCAGCATTACTAACACTTGTCACTCCTTTCCATAATGCTTCAGCCGAAAGCTTATTAAAAAAACTTGTATTCCTGACATGTACATCAAATATTCCTGAGGGCCTGGAAACTTTTTCCAATTGAGTAGAGCTTAGAACTGTGACGAATGGTTTTCTACTAAGGAAAAGTGCGCTTCTTACTATGTTTATTACAGCCATTTTAGTGTTTAATAATTTCTAAGCCTTATATAAATAATCATTCTAACCCAACAACAATCATATTTCCTACCCACTAAGTTTATCTCTAACTAGATCTCTAAAGAGACGTTCAATACTGTTGTTGTTTTTCCGTTCACTCACTTACTAGAAAAGTTTATCAAAGTTGAAACAATGTTTTCATTAAACCAAAATTAATAATGTTACAATAAATGTATTTAAATTTTGTTTTTATTACTGCTACCACCCACCAAAGACGATCTTCCAATTTCGAACAATTATTATTATTTATTTTGTTATTAATTATTATCATCAATCATTAATAACTTTTCTCAACATCGGTAGGAGTAGAAATAAAAATGATGCATGATTAAATTTTTATTATATTTATAACTAAAAATAAATCGGTCTAAAATAAGATAATTCAATTAAAAACTGTAGAGGGTTCGAAAAGATGAAAAAACAGATGATGTAGGTGCAAATCCTTCTTCGACTCAATGCCAACGTTTTCCCCACCTTTTTCCTTCTTTATACCGAATTTCTTTGGATTATATTAATGAGTAGACTCAGAATTACACAAGGATCCCTAATAAAACAAAACTAAACCAAAAACCAACAGTAATGTCTTCTCGCAAGAGATGGCTTGCTCATATAGACAATCTTAATTGTTGAATGTTATTATCGTTAGTGGCCTTTCAGTTTAAACTGAAATGAAGTTTATAGAAGTGTAGAAAACGTCGCTAAACTTTCCATTGAATATTGCCCTTTGTTCTGTTAATTGACACAAAAAAGGTAGTTTTAACTTGTTAAAAATATTTCAGTTGCTTCATTTATCTTTCAAACTACTATAAAGGTTGTTCCCAGCAGCAATGTTTAGTGTACTTTTAATTTTTAGGAATTTTAGGGTCTTCACAATTTAAAATTTAAGTTTTGGCCGGCTTTCGTGAGAAACACCGGCCGAAGGAGTGATCCTACGATGAAAGTCATGGGAAATAAAGCTGTAGTAAATCTAGTTAGCTTTAATTAACAGCCCTCAGTCTCAGCTTAAATTAAATTTACTACCTTTACTTTTATCGTAGAATCACTCCTTCGGCCGATGTTTCTCGAAAGCTGGCCAAAACTTAAATTTGGATTTTTTGGAAAAAAGTACTAATTTTCAAAGAGACGTAACTCAGAGTCTATTAAAGCTACAGAGCTGCGGTTGGGATCAAATTGCAATTTTAATCTACTTAAAAATGGATACCAATGATGTTTATCTAAAGCTCACCGATTTTGAAATACAGGCAAACAACTGAAATAACTCCGAAAATTTCGGGGGTTTTCGGCCGCCAAAAGTTTTCCCATCCGTTTTTCGGTAGCAAACTTGGATTTCCACTAGCCCTTACAGCATATCAAAAATGCAGCTCCCTTCAATTGATTGCAGCCTTCAAGAACCTGCCCGGTGGCCTATAGTGCAAATACTTCGACTTGCAACGATAGCTATGTACGCACTTTCATTTGAGATCAAAAAATCTGATTGTGAAGACCCTAAAATTCCTAAAAATTAAAAGTACACTAAACATTGCTGCTGGGAACAACCTTTATAGTAGTTTGAAAGATATATGAAGCAACTGAAATATTTTTAACAAGTTAAAACTACCTTTTTTGTGTCGATTAACAGAACAAGGGCAATATTCTATGGAAAGTTTAGCAACGTTTTCTACACTTCTATAAACTTCATTTCAGTTTAAACTGAAAGGCCACTAACGATAATAACATTCAACAATTAAGATTGCCTATATGAGCAAGCCATCTCTTGCGAGAAGACATTACTGTTGGTTTTTGGTTTAGTTTTGTTTTATTTGGGATCCTTGTGTAATTCTGAGTCTACTCATTAATATAATCCAAAGAAATTCGGTATAAAGAAGGAAAAAGATGGGGAAAACGTTGGCATTGAGTCGAAGAAGGAAGGATTTGCACCTACATCATCTGTTTTTTCATCCTTTCGAACCCTCTACAGTTTTTAATTGAATTATCTTATTTTAGACCGATTTATTTTTAGTTATAAATATAATCAAAATTTAATCATGCATCATTTTTATTTCTACTCCTACCGATGTTGAGAAAAGTTATTAATGATTGATGATAATAATTAATAACAAAATAAATAATAATAATTGTTCGAAATTGGAAGATCGTCTTTGGTGGGTGGTAGCAGTAATAAAAACAAAATTTAAATACATTTATTGTAACATTATTAATTTTGGTTTAATAAAAACATTGTTTCAACTTTGATAAACTTTTCTAGTAAGTGAGTGAACGGAAAAACAACAACAGTATTGAACGTCTCTTTAGAGATCTAGTTAGAGATAAACTTAGTGGGTAGGAAATATGATTGTTGTTGGGTTAGAATGATTATTTATATAAGGTTTAGAAATTATTAAACACTAAAATGGCTGTAATGAACATAGTAAGAAGCGCACTTTTCCTTAGTAGAAAACCATTCATCACTGTTCTAAGCTCTACTCAATTGGAAAAAGTTTCCAGGCCCTCAGGAATATTTGATGTACATGTCAGGAATACAAGTTTTTTTAATAAGCTTTCGGCTGAAGCATTATGGAAAGGAGTGACAAGTGTTAGTAATGCTGGAAGAAAAAGAGGTAGAGGAAAAGGAAGTGGTAGAAAAATCGCTAAGGATTTAAACAGAGGTCAAGTCATAGGTATGGGAAAGGTTAATATGGTTTGGCCTGGACTCACAACCCCTGTAATTAGAGGTAGAGAAATAATTCAGCAAATGAAATTGCCAGAAGATCCCGAAAGAGAAGCAAAGATATTGAAGATGAGAAATGAAATGGGTCAATTCAAAAGGCTAAAACTCTTACCTATTGAAAGAGGTTGGTCTGGGAACAAACTTCCTGGCAGAAAGGTTGGACCTCCTGAACCGATCGGGGAAGATATATTTGAAGGGTTTGACACTATAGTTCTTGAATTGAAATCTGTTTTCAATATGACAGGTAATTTAGGACGGAAACGCCAAATTAGTTGCTTTGTTGTAACTGGAAATGGACAAGGTTTAGCTGGATTTGGACTGGGTAAATCTCTAGAAGGCAAGACTGCATTAAAAACAGCGAAGAATCGGGCTGGTCAGCGACTTATGTATATAGAAAGATATAATAATCATACAGTTTGCCATGACTTTGCTTCACAGTTTGGAAAAACAAAGGTAATAGTTCAAAAAAAGCCAGAAGGGTATGGATTGGTATGTCATAGGGCTATAAAATCTATCTGTGAGATGATTGGAATCAAGGATATCTATGCAAAGGTTGAAGGGTCTACCAATTTGCAACATATTGTTAAAGCATTTTTTGTTGGCCTATTACAACAAAAAACTCCTGATGTTTTAGCAAATGAAACTGGTTTAAATATTGTTGAAGTGAAAAAAGAAAATGACTTCTTTCCTCAATTAATTTCAAAACCTTCATCAACAGTTCAAGCTCCTTCACAGAAAATAGATTTTAAGGAATATGTGATGAATGGTAAAGTTATATTACAAAAGAAGAAGTTTCCTCCATTTTACAAAAAACTACCCGGTTGGGAAGTACATCTTAAGAAAACTTTAAGGTTTAGAAATCAGGATAACGTTCGTATTAATCTTCTTGCTGAATATGGTTCTTTGAAAAGTTTCCTTACTGAAAAAGAACAAAAAAATGACAATTAATGGCTCTAAATATTGTTTTACCTCTAAATCTTTTAGTTTCATTATTTTAATATATAATTTACTTTTTCTCTCTGTAAATAATTTATTTATTTAGTTAAATGTGATTTACCTAACATTAAAAAGTATATCTGATTTTCCAATGCCTTTGTTTTTACCTTAAATACCAAATGACAATAAATATCACTTCAAGATATATACCTTATATTTTTTAATGTTTAACTGGATAAATTATCATTGTTATTTTAAATTTATTAAAGGTAATAGTTCAAAAAAAGCCAGAAGGCTTTTGGAAACTCCAGTGTCCAGTTGTGATGACAATGTTGATCTGGTCCAGACATCTTGGCCCCCTTTAGTACATATTCAAAGGTTTTAACTCCTCTTTTCTAGACCTAAACAATTTCTTAAGCTTAATTCTAACCTACTTACTTTAACTAATCTATTGAACAGAATGTGTCCCTCTAAATAAATTACTTTTAAATAATTGAATGTTCATTGGATTAGTCAAAGCAGAATAAAGCGATTTCAAATGAATAAAAAAAACAATAATTAAATGTTTTAAGTAATTACAGAATAAAATACATACTCCAATATGACTGTTTTCCTCCATGTTAGCACAGTTTATTGTAAAAAATTTTCATGTTAACACAGTTTATTGTAAAACTTTTTCGAAAATATAACTAAGGGACTTATGTACATTAGCATTAACTATTGTTAGTGTGTATTAACTGCTAGTGACAAAAAAACACAAGTAAATGTCCATCTTAAACGGAAATCTATCAGTTACAAAATAATTCAATAGAGGACCAAGATTGTAGGCAACAAATGTGGTGCCCTTTATTTTTGTGTGAAATATACTTGATTTTGAGGGGGCTTACTTGTGGAAGAATAGCAGAAAATTTCATTAATTTTTAAAAAATCTTACTTGTGAACATTTTTCTTAGCTCAGCTACTTACCTCCTATTCACATTGTAAATCTAGGTTTCTGCTGTAATTGATCAAGATTTAGCAATTTATTTACAAAAAAAAAAAATTATGAACTATTAGGATTTAGGAACAAATAAGGATTTACGTACTTTACTTTATTTAAAATCAAGTATATAATTAAGTCAAAACTACAAAGTTAAATGCTTTGTAAAAAAAAACTTTTCTGATGAACATAAGTAAATTTACCTAAACAGATCCAAAATTAAATATGAAATAAAATAGTCATTGAAAATAAAATGAATTATTGATGTGGAAATGGTTAACCATAAAATTAATGACTATTAGGAAGTGATGAATAAAATTATAACACAGTAAGTATATCTACAGCGACGTGTTGAAGTCGGATTTTGTACAGAAAGAGTTAACTGCTTTCAGATAACAGGAATCGTATCATTACCGTAGTTTTTGGTTTTAAATGGAGTTGTAATATAAGTCCTTTTTGAGCCAACGCCTTACTTAGCCCCTTGTTCACTATGAAAATAACTCAAGTACAAGAAACTCATTTTGGAGAAAATTAGACTTAACCACTTATTCACCGGGGCTGTAGATATATTATATGCCAACTTTTAGGCCATAATGACAGCTGAGAAAAAAACAAAATCACGTCAAAGTACAAAATAATAATAAAATTAACCAAGTTAAAATACTCATAAGAAAAAAATAATTTCACAAGATCCATAATAAAAAAAAAGTTAACAAAAACTAAAATATTCTTATTAAAGTAAATTTTGAAGAATGCCAGATAGATCTCCACTCACTGTTCCAGGGACTCGTTATTTTGTTCTCTAGCTCACAAAAATTTTGTAAATGAGGCGAGGCGTGGAGATGCAAAAAGGGATAAATTCATATTTTATAATTTTTTACTTTTTTAAAATGTTTTTCACAAATTTAGCGTCCTCTATGCGGTGATACATGGTTCACCATTCAAAACATGTCAAAGCCAATTTAATTTTTCTAAAAATAATTCTCTCAAATAAATAATCATTTCATAATAACCTAAATATGCATGTTTGTGATTCCTGAAAATTTTTTAAATTTGGATTTATCCCCTTTTGCATCTCAATGCCTCACGTATGTTCAATATTTTTTCTTACTGCTCTCCATCTTACTTTATTTTATGAAATAAAAAATTATTTAAAAATATTTCTTTGTCGGGGAAAACTAATTTCACCTAATGAATTTCTCTTAGAATTGGAGAAAACTTTATTAAGTAGCCAAAGTTTCGACCTACTTCGTAGGTCTTCTTCAGGTGTGTGGGGTTGATAGGTCCTACAGCCCTGAAGAAGACCTACGAAGTAGGTTATTAATATTAATTAGGTAGGTTATTAATACGAAGCAGGTACTTAATAAAGTCTTCTCCAATTCTAAGAGAAATTCATTGACCTTTACCTGGACCAATTTCTTCCACATATATTATCAAAGTCAACAATTATCATTCAGAATAATTCCACCTGAACATTGTGTTACATGAAATGCTAATCTCAAAAGAAACGTCAACTTAATAAATGAAAAAATGAAGTTCAATAAATGTAGTAGTTTTTCTAGTAGGGGTTATCCTTCCTGTGGAGAGCTGAGATAAAAGTTTTAAGCGAAAGAGACTGTTTAAACACAAAACTTTTCTCCATTACTCCATGTGAAAGCCTCAAACCTAAATGGTATCCTTTATGATGCTAATTATATTGAATGATAATAAATATATAATGTATGAAGAACAGTGATAACAAATTTTTAGCTGATCTTGAAACCTGTTATACACTTTGACATTTCTCCTGGGTTTAGTTTTGAGTTTCATGAATGAATATTTTTTAAAATTTATTTGAACAATGGAGAAAAGAAATCAAGTAAATCATAATAATAATAATAATGTTTTAATCAGAACTTATAATGTAATGAATAAATTAAATCCAATAGTTCAGTTTTTTTTTCTAAACAACTCATTACTTCTGATAAACCAATTAGATTAAATTATTAATTCATTTCAAAAAACATCCTACTAATAATCAATAATATGAAATAAGCCAATAAAACAGATAACAAAAGGAAAATAAACTCAAAGATAGGCTTAACACTTATGTATTAAAATATATGTCTGTACATTGGGAACTATGTTTTTCACTTTATATAAATCCATAAAGGAAATCTAGTAGTGAATTTCCATTCTAATAGTCAAAAATGTAAATGATTTTTTTTTTACATAAATTTCATTAATTTTTAAGCCACTGAGAAAAAAATATTTACAGGAATATTTAGTTTTAATACAAAAAAACTACTTTTCTAAAAACTTATCAGGAAAAATTAACTATTTCATAAGGTCAACAACAAAACTGAATTAATAAAAAGGTATAATAATATTTTAAGTCATTTGTCGAAGGTGAAGGTATAACAGTTATAGAATTTTATTTGTGAATTAAATATTAGGCAATTAATAACAAAATCTAAGTAGACAACCATCTGAATTTGTTTCATCATTTTCATAATTCTATAAAATACAACACAGCAGATAAAATAAATTATCCACAACTGTACTAGCAGATAAGTAAAAAAAAAAATTATTTTATGGAATGGTCTTTATAAATTAATTCAGCCTAGAATTAAGCTAACATTAGAAATTACAAAATAAAACATAGAGAGTAAGTTACTTTCATTCTTGATAAAAAAAAGAAGGAAAAAGAAAAATTAATTCAACACCATTACATTAATGCGAAGAACTGCTTAAGTAAAATATTTGCAGTATATTTCACAGCATACACTTAATTCCATGTCATTATCTAATCTTACAGCTAAAAGTCACAAACAGCAACATCTTGAAAATTTACTAAGATTTTTAATTTAATAATATGGTAGCTGTCACTATAATAAACTGCAGAAACTGTTAAGTAATACATATATTAACTGGTCTTTAATATAAAACTGAGGATTTCTAAAGAAATTGGGAGAGTGAGAAGTGCCTGAGTTAGTGAGGAAGTCCTAATATAAATTATATATATATATATATATATATATATATATATATATATATATATATATATATATATATATATATATATATATATATAAAAGAATATATAACAATAAATATGTCTATATTTATATTTCACAATGCTCCCTAGAAGCCTTCTTGATACTGCCTAGAATCTAGCCTTTCTTGAAGTATTTCCAACTGACGTTTAGCTTCACACTGAGGAAAGTTCTGAAGATCATAATATTGAGGAGCTAACCTTAGAAGCCATTCAGCTATGCAAAAAAAAAAAAAAAATAACATACAACATTAAAATCACATGATACAAGTATAAGCAAATTCCTTGATAACTATTATGATAATTTCTTTTATTAAGTTTGTCTTCACAACAAATACTAATATATTTACATCCCTGGGGATTAAGTATGCAAGTCGAATTTTTCCAAAATGATCCTTGTACTTCAGGAAGCGGAATCGTGTTATTTTTGTAGCCGAAAAGGGGCTAAAACAGACGGTGGCTTGAGATGAAGTTATTGCTTATACTACAATTTAATTTCAAGCCAAAAACTATGAGACTGAGAAGATTCCGTTTCCATAAGTAAAAGAAACTCATTTGGATCTAAATTCGACGTAACCACTTATTCACCGGGGACCAGGTATGCTGACATAACAACAGCTATGGTTATTTTATTTTTTACTAGGTAGTATTTTATGAAGTACTTACTTTCCACAGTAGTTTTATTTTATTTTAAAAAACAATGTTTTTTATAATAAAAACAATGTTTTTTATATTGTTTTATTTTTACCATAATGATAAATTTACAGTATTGTTTAAGTAAATTTATAATATTGTCCTAAAGATAGGAACATTATCTGAGGCATTGAAAATAATTATTATTTAGAAGAAAAAAACAAAAAAAAAAAAAAACAAAGATCAAAACTGGAAACTGTTGAATTTTGAATCGATAAATTATATATTATGTATGTATGTATGTGTGTATATATATGTATATATATATATATATATATATATATATATATATATATATATATATATATATATATATATATATATATATATACACAGGGTGTCCCGAATTTAAATGGCAAAACTTCAGGAACTTATATGGGACCGAAAAACTAAGACAAAAAGTCCTTTAGAGGTTTGCTCGTTTTTGCTTAGTTTTAGAGAAAATCGCAAAAAAAGAAAAAAAACAAGTGTTTTCATTTTTATACTTATTTATTTACAAATAACATATTTGTATAAATAACAGATTTATGTTATGTTCTTTTTAATGTAAATATTGCTCAAAATGTTGTCCTCTTGCACCAATGCAAGCATTACATCTAGCACTGACTTGATAAATTGCAGCTAAACATTGTTCTGATGATATTTGGTGCACTGCATCTATGATTCAGTCTCTTAATTGCTCTCTTGAGTTGATTGACACCGAATAAACTTTCTGCTTCAAGGTTTCCCATACGAAGAAATCCATGGGTGTCATATCAGTGATCTGGGTGGCCAAGGTACTACTCCTCCACGTCCAATCCATCGTTGCAGATAATTTATATGCAGCCAAGCTCGAGCAACTCTGCTATAATGAGCTGGACATCCATCGAGTTGGAACCACATTTCAATCCGCTGTTGTAAGGGAATGTCATCTAAATAATTAGAAAAGTCGTTCTCCAAAAAATGTGTAAATGTGATACCATTCAATCTTCCAGGTAAAGAATATGGTCCCAGCAGTGATCCGTTCCAAATTCCAAGCCAAACGTTAATAGCAAATTCATGCTGAAACATATTCTCTCCAATAGCTCTGGGATTTTCAAGAGCTCATACATGATAATTTCTTTGATTAACAATTCCTCCTCTTGTAAAGGTAGCTTCATCGGTCCATATAATTTTTAATGGAAATAAATTATCATCGCGAATTTTTTCAAGAAACCAGTTACTAAAATTCAATCTCTTGACATAATCTTGAGGTAATAAATTCTGAACTTTTTGAAGATGGTATGGGTAGCGATTATCACCTTTCAAAGTTTGCCATATTGCTTGCCGCGATATTGCTAATGCCGCAAATGCTCTTCGGATGCTAGTCTCAGGATAGTTATCGAAGTGGCGTTGAACACAATTTCTTCTCCGATAATCTGCTCTTACTGCTACCTGGAATTGGTCGCCTTCATTACGTAATGAATGAACCAGTCTCTCATAGTCTATTAAAAGTTAACGAAAAGACTCGTCGATTAGGCACTCTTCTATTTGGAAATCAGTGCGTATACTCCCGCACCGCTTCTAAAGCATTACCATTACAGAAACCATACACAAAAATCATATCAGCATATTCAACATTAGAATATGTATGCTGCAATGTGGCTGATGCTGTTCACACAAAAATATCTGAGTAACTGACTGAAGACTGATTTAGGAATTATAATCCTAGAAGAAAGCCAAAATGAAAACAAATAAAAGAATGTAAAGGATAACATTAAGTGTTTACATATCTCACTGCCTAGCCTGACGAACTTTGAAAGGTGATAATCGATACGCTGATATGATTTTTGTGTATGGTTTCTGTAACGGTAATGCTTTAGAAGCGGTGCGGGAGTATGCGCGCCAATTTCCAAATAGAATAGTGCCTAATCGATGAGTCTTTTCGTTAACTTTTAATAGACTACGAGAGACTGGGTCATTCTTAATACGTAATGAAGGCGACCAATTCCAGGCAGCAGTAAGAGCAGATTATCGGAGAAGAAATTTCAACGCCACTTCGATAACAATCCTGAGACTAGCATCCGAAGAGCATCTGCTACATTAGCAACATCGCGAACTTTGAAAGGTGATAATCGCTACCCATACCATCTTCAAAAAGTTCAGAATTTATTACCTCAAGATTATGTCAAGAGATTGAATTTTAGTAACTGGTTTCTTGAAAAAATTCGCGATGATAATTTATTTTCATTAAAAATTATATCGACCGATGAAGCTACCTTTACAAGAAGAGGAATTGTTAATCAAAGAAATTATCATGTATGGGCTATTGAAAATCCCAGAGCTATTAGAGAGAATAGGTTTCAGCATGAATTTGCTATTAACATTTGGCTTGGAATTTGGAACGGAGTACTGGTGGGACCATATTTTTTATCTGGAAGATTGAATGGTATCACATTTGCACATTTTTTGGAGAACGACTTTTCTAATTATTTAGATGACATTCCCTTACAACAGCAGATTGAAATGTGGTCCCAACTCGATGGATGTCCAGCTCATTATTATAGCAGAGTTGCTAGAGCTTGGCTGGATATAAATTATCCACAATGATGAATTGGACGTGGAGGAGTAGTACCTTGGCCACCCAGATCACCTGATATGACACCCATGGATTTCTTCGTATGGGGAACCTTGAAGCAGAAAGTTTATTCGGTGTCAATCAACTCAAGAGAGCAATTAAGAGACCGAATCATAGATGCAGTGCACCAAATATCATCAGAACAATGTTTAGCTGCAATTTATCAAGTGAGTGCTAGATGTAATGCTTGCTTTGGTGCAAGAGGACAACATTTTGAGCAATATTTACATTAAAAAGAACATAACATAAATATAAATGTAAATAAATATGTATAAAAATGAAAACTTGTTTTGTTTCTTTTTTGCGATTTTCTCTAAAACTAAGCAAAAACGAGCAAATCTCTAAAGGACTTTTTGTCTTAGTTTTTCGATCCCCTATAAGTTCCTGAAGTTTTGCCATTTAAATTCGGGACACCCTGTGTATATATATATATGCCAATTAAGCATTGGGCTTTTTGATTTTAAAATTATTGATTACAAAAAAAATGTTGACATCGGAAATAGTAAGTTTCTTTTTTCTTTCACTCCTTTTCAAATAAACGATATCAAAAATGTCACCAATTATAGAAAAATTTTGCCTTAAGTTTAGTCAGAAATAATTCAATTAATAATAAATGTTACTGTTATTATTGTATAACTATTGTTACACTTATTCTAATATATAAATTGTAATAACTACAGTTTAAATATTTACTTTGAGTAACTCTTTTAATGTTAATAAATATAATTAATTATGCATACTGATTTTAACTTACGTTTAACATCTGTTACTGTCCGAATATAATTTTTCGTAGTCAATACAAATTCATTGTAGACAACCCATTCAGGTTTATGATCTAAACAAGTAGAAGGATGTAGCTGAACAACCTGATTGTCTTTTATTGTTAAATAATGACCTGTCTTCTCCAGATGAGCAACCTGAAAGTAAGTTGTAGGAAATGTAGTAATGCAAAAAGTAATTTACAATAAACTAAAAAGCAGCTTTCTTAGCACCATACAATAATAATAATTTTACTTCCATTAATCAGAGGTACAATCATATTAAACTCATTTATATAGTTGTTAGACAGAATTAATATTCAATTTTATATTTTATTTTTTAAATTTCTAACCAGTATTATGTAAGGAAAGTATTGTAATTGGGTCAAAATTTAATGTGTAATTTCAATGATGCTAAGCATTTCTAAGTCCTTGAAGTGCATAACATAATTTTGAAATAATAGAGTTTCAGGTCCAAAGTTTTGTTCTAGAACTAGTCTGTTCTCATATAAATATAAAATGTTTTGCTATTAAGACATTATTAGGACTCAGAGCCATAAAACTATGTATTTACATTGAAAACTCAAATTTGAAATTATTCACAGTTATAATACTTTCCCTAACTGTCAATTTCATAAAATGAAGGTAAGTGAAAATAAAGATTAAACATTAACATATAAAATTTTGTAAAATTATAATGAAAATAAGGTAAACAAATTTGAGATTTTTTGAATTATATACCTGCATAAAGAAACCAGTAACAAGTGATTTTCTGATGTTAATGTAATAGTCTTTGGATGTGAACTCTGTTGAAGTTCTCTTTAAATTAAAACGATCCATGATTCTTGATAACTGCTGTCTTACATTATCCCCAGATTTTAGAGATCTATAGTTGACGAAATTGTCATAGCACCACTGTGGGTCTTCTGAGTCTGTTTTAATTATATGACACAACAAAAAAGACAAACATTTGATGTTTTAGTATTTAATGATCAAAGTAAAGCTTCATAGTAATAAATATTACATAACAATAGGAATCCTAAAAGGATGGGAATTCAATTCATTTGTGGGTTTTATACATTTTATTGCTAGTCATTTTTAATATGAATTTTCCGTAAAATAATTGATCCTAAATCATTAAGAAAATAGGTTTTTATGTGAATGTTGAAAAAAAATTTGAAATTTATCTTCAAATATAATTATGTTTTCTCTATACCTATATTTTCTTTATTGCTTATCTGGTAAACTGAGTGCAATATTTTATTTTTTTATTGTATTTTCAATGTTTGTACTTGAATAATAAGTTTTAGAGCTGAAATCCATTGTTACTTCTCTGGGAGGGACTTTTGTGATGAAATATGATATTAATAAAGGCATATTATTAATGAAGACAAGAGGGGAAAAACCAGGTAACTAACTTTTTCCAAAATGTTCAATGAAAATGAACAGCGAAATTCATCGGGATTCAATATCATTATTTTTATTAAAATCTGAAAATGATGAACATGTTTGAGGGGCTCAAAGTTCAAGTCAAGAAATACACCTTACCCTCATTCTTTCACAGGCAATCTTTGAATGAATTATTTTTTCTAATTACAGACATTCTTATTCAGTCAGTTTGAACACATTTTTGACACCATTGTGGTTGCCATCAAAAAATCTAAATATCAGAAAGTGTTAACCAATTCTGAGAAAAAAATCAAGTTACCTTGTTTTCCCCCAGTACTCTTCAAATATAATTTGCGATATTGAATAAAGACACATTAGATGCTAAATAGTTGAGACAAACTTCCAATTCATATAAATTATTTAATACTGGAATGGATAAAATAACTTAAATTATATAATAAAAATTAATTAATTATTTAATTTCTGCTTAATCCGAAATGTATTATAATTTGACAGTATATGTATGTATATATGTATATGTATGTAAAGACACAATTTATACATTTTTAATAATCCATTCATTTAAATGTATAAAATTGATTTTTCTAATAAAATAAATGAAAAGGAAAAGGAAATGAAGAAAACATTAAAACTTAAATACATTTTTTACGGTTCTAAGGCAACACATGACCTTAATATTCATGAACTTAGGCTGAGAAGAAACTTAATTTCGGAAAACATATTTAAAAGCTGACACTGAACAGAATTAAAAACAAATTAGTTATTTAATCAAAAATTCCTACCTTAATTAATTAAAACCATTAATAATATAATGAATAATTAAATTAAAAGTAATTTAACAAATTTATTTATAAGTATGAATACTCACTTTGTTTAAAGGCGTGATAAACATTGAGAAGAGTCAAGTGATCTCCATCGATGTGCGCAAAGCGCATCTTCGCATCATCAGCAGCCTTCTTTGCCTCGTTCGGCCGAACGAAACACTGCGGAACTGAGATCGCACGGAAACGCGCGTACCATTTTTAGTAACATCACCTATAAAACCCCCTCACTTAGAATCCTGCTCATGCTTTCTTTATTTTTAATTTTTTTAATTTCCTTATTACTTATTTTAATTTACTAAACCAGATAATATTCATAACTGAGATTAAAAACACTAAAAAGCTTTTTCATTAAATCATTAGGTAACAAGAATATGAATATGAAAAAGCTTCTATGACTTGTTGAATTAGGGAACAAGGGTAAATGAACTTACACCAAGTTCTAAAAGTTCAATGCTTGAGCAAGATTCTAAAGGTGACTCATATCACCTGTTTTGATTTATTTATTTGTTTGGCCATTTCAATTAAATGATCATATTTTTTACTAATATTTGAGGTTTTCAATTATTAATAAATCACAAAAAAATTATACTTTTCATTTAAGTAGTTTTGGAAATTAAATAACAAACTGATTTAATATGAAACTCTAAAAAAAAAATTAAAAAAAAATTAAAAGATAAAAGTTTGATAGTAGTGATGTCCGAATCCACATAAATTTAAGTTAAAAATAGTTATGCTTTTTTTTTTAATATTAGCCCCTTAATGATGTTGAGCTAAGGAAAATAATTTATAAAAATTATACTTTGCATCTATTACATTGGTTAGTTGTTAAAAAAAAAAAAAATAATAACTTGATTGGGTCAAGAAGAAATAATACAATCTAAGAGTAGTGCATGCATCTCATTCTATTGGAGTTATTTTACTATTAGATCTTCACACCAATGCAAAAAAACAATTAGCCCGGCCAAACACATAGAGGTATACTACAGAGGTTTAGTTGTATTGTCCCTCTTAAAAGGAAAACTCACTGTTAGTAGTGCCACTATGATGAAATTACAGAAGTAAACAGACATCTACAGTCGAACCTCGTGGAATTGAGGCTTACCTCCCATCAGTTGAAGCCAGACAAGAGCAGAAAGAGGATGTCTTTTTATGATGTTTTTCTGTTTTTAATTAACATCTTTATTTGCATTTGGTTTATTCTTTTTTTTTAGGGTTTTGTTTGATATCTTTACAGTTTATTTATTTATTTATCTATTCTCAAGTTGTTGCAGTAGTCTGCTTCTTCTCTAAAATCTTGTAACAAATTGAAATGAGTGTACCAATTTCATTTTAATAACCAAATTTTACTCCATAATTCACAGTATTTATTTTTATTTTTTCACTAGTAGCTAACACTAAACCTACAACAGCAATCACGTTATCTACTCATGTAGAAGCCATGAATTCAATTGATGGCGGAGGCAGACCTCAAGATGCGTTGACTCCTTACCTCTTAAGATATACCTATGCTGTTCGACTATGGAGTATAACAGCTCTACTTGCATGACTGGCCTAATTGTCTTTTTTGTTATAGTATTAGATCTGCATAACAAATCTCAGTAAAATATTAGCAAACGGTTAATAAAAGAAAAGTAAGACAAATTATATTTTAAAAAATATTTGGAATGAAATTTAATGTAAATCTCTATTTTGATATTATTTACAACAATCCTAAAAATGAAGAATAGGTCATAGCTCCTGAATCATGATCAAATCCTGATTTAACTATATAAATTAAAATTAAAACTGTCATTTTATTTCAACCTACGATTATACAATCTTAAACTAAAAAAAAAAAAATTAAATTAGGTTCATAGAGTGGGGCACTGTGCTACCTTGTTATAGGTACTTGGTTACCAGATACAAGTAATAACTGCTGTGACAGACAACTACTTATTCTTTCAACATGCATAAATAAATCTAGAGGGGTGGGTCATGAGACTGTCCTGGGTTTCACTCATAAAGTGGATATCCTGCTTTGAGGATAAATAACAAAGTTTATACTTATACATAGATCTAATGATGACTACCAATAAGGCAGCCATGAAGAGCCATTCCCATCAAGGATAAAATCTTTTGGTATCTTTTAATTGTCAGGCATTAGGTGCTTTCGTGTATTTCCATCAGCGACACCTTTTAGTGAAAATGCTAACAACCTAACCAAACTGGTAAATGTGATGGTTTTGAAATTTCTTTACATAAAATAAAAGTTTTCCATTAAGTATTATTGAGTTATTTAAATTATACTTTTTGACATTTATTACTTTTGCAGTTTGATTTGAAGAAGTCTGCTGATATGGTATTGCCATGTTGCCAGAAAGAAAGGAAAATTTTACAGAAAATAATGGGCAATAATTTGATTATTAAGTATGGTAACAATTTTTTTTTTTCAATAAATGCCTTTTTAAGTGAAAAAATACCAGAATTCATGAAAGTTCATTAATATATTTAAATGCACTGGATTTTCTGTCCACTGGTCATTTATTAGATTGTTTGAGAAATTCTTTTGATTATGATATAACATTTTAAATGTAATTTAAAGAAGAAAAATCCCCCCTTATTAGTTTCTATAAATCTAAGAAACAGTGTTGAAAAAACTACTGAAGTCAGAGCAGTAAAAAGAAAAATTAAGCCTGATTTTAAAAATTTATCAATAACTATTCCGGGAAAGTATAAGTAACCATAGAAACATAAAAAAACTGAACCAAACGTAATAGATGTTTATGAAAAAATAATTATTTATATGATTTAAGTTTTTTTTTTTTAATTATGTGGCCTGCACTATAATTGAGAATATAACAAAAATTATACTAGCCAAAATGATACCTGATAGCATGGCAGTGATAGAGAGGATTTCATTGGAACAGTTGAGAGCACATGATGTGATGAGAAGTTTAGCCAACTGGGGATCGAGGGGGAATTCTGCCATGACTGCGCCAAGATCAGTCAAATTGCCATCATCATCTAAGGCCGCCAGATAATTCAGAAGTTCTAAAGCTCTCATAAGAGTTTCTGGGGCTAGAAATATTAAGAAAATCACAATTTAGATATATAATTTATTTTAATTAAATTAAGCCTATTAAAGTTTCCATATATATTTAAATTTTAACTCATTAAAAATTATTTTAAATTAAATATAAATTCATGTAGCAATCCATTATAATACTGGAAATCCACATTTTATAATTACATCATATTTCCTTAAGTAGATTTAATGAAACAATTATTATAAAATTCATATTATAAAATTCATTTTTTATCCTTTTTTCCTATACTCCAGTATAGTTTCCTTCTGTAGTTAACTTTCCGGCCACTAGATTCCGCCCCCATCGCTTCCCTCGTTCTCAACGGACAAATTGGCCCAGTACACTCTAGCCGCGATCTGCAACGGTCACGCTTCCCATCATTCGGTATGTCTCCTCTTCATTTCTTCTTTTTTAAACTCTTCTCTTTATCCTTTCTCCAATTTTAATTTTCTTATTTTTTCCCCTTATCATTTTGGCATCCATCATATGTTGGTAATCATGTGTTCATATTTTTAAACACCTATTTTATTTTTCTAATTCATTAATCCCATCTAATTTTTTTCATACATACATTGTAAACTATTGTTACGGTACTAGCGTTTTCACCTATTTTATCTTTTCATATTCTATTCCTATCTACTATATTTTCAAAACAGTCACTGTACACTGGTGTTATTGTACAATAGTTTTTCTTTTATTTACATTGTTATTGTACATATAGTTCCATACTTTTCTGTAATTTGGCAACATTATCATACATTTTCCGTTATTATTATCATACATTATCATACATGTAAGTCCGTTATCATACATTTTCACCTTTATTTTACTAGTTTTTCTGTATTGTTCATATTCCAACCTTTCTTTATATGTAAATATCCTCATTTTGTTTCTTTTGTTTAACTCCTCCTTTTGATTTTTCTTTATATTATTATATTGTACTGTACTATCCAGTCTGTACATTTATTTTCTATTTTTATTTTATATGCGTTATTTATTATTTATCTTTTCTGCTCATTTTCTTTAATTTTATTATATCTGTCTTACTTTATGATATCTGCCATTATTTTCATTTTCTTTCCATTATCAATATCTTTGTTATATCTGTCTTTATCTTAATTTTATTATAATCTATCACATGTTAATTATAACATGTTAATTATATCTGTCACTATTTCAATAATTTTGTTATATTTGTCTTTATCTGATTTTTATTATATCTACCACTAGTTTATTGCCTTTTCTTTATCAGTAATTTTTAAATCTGTCTATATCTTTATTTTATTATAATCTGATTCCTTTTTAATATTCTTTATCTTCTATTTTCATATCTGCCACTTTGTATTTTTCTACATTATTTGTCACTAGTATTGTTACTGTACAACTTTGATGTTTTTACATTTTTGTTCTGTTTGTTTCTCTGTTAGCCCTGAAGATGACCTACACTGTAGGTCGAAACGTCGGCACATAATATAAGTACTTCACTTATTTGGTGTTCTTATTGACTGCACCCCCCAACCATCTCCTTTACATATTTAGTTTTAGTATTATTATTTGCTTTAAAAATATTTTAATGTAGCAGCATAGAATTTTCAAATATTGTTAGTATGTAAAATAAGAAAACTCTTAAAAAAACTAATAATATCGGGAATTCCTGACTGAAAAAACTGTTTGGAGTCCACATACTTAATTTTTTTAATCAAAGTTAGTGCAATTAATACTTCGACTGTAAAACCACCGTATGTAATTTTGAAATGATTTTTTTAATCAACCTGTTTCATTAGCAAAATGTTTCTTTGATTCAGAATTGCAAGAGAAAAACAATTTTTAAAGAGGTTTTCCAGAAACTTTCACTCCACTTCATAAGTTATGATGAATTTAATACAACCTCTCCTTTTAAACTATTTAATTTTTTATTATTATATATATTATATAATTAATGTAGCGGTAGCTCAGAGGTGCAACTAAAGTACATTCTCCCCCTCTATTTTGCTACCTCAAGAAGTTTTATCGCCTAAACCTGAATTAGAAAAAAATGTATAATTAAGTGATCGAAAAAAAAGATTTATAAGAAAAAGTATTCTAAAGAGTTTAGAAAAATTCAACTATTTATGAAAAGGTGATTGAATTTTATATAGACAAAGGCTAATTAAATTCTTAACTTTTCCACTAGAACTTAAATAAATATGTAAAAAAAAAAAACATTTTTTCAGTTGCAAACTTGGATTCACACTACTTAGACATGCCCTTGCAACATATCAAAAATGCAACTCTCTTCAATTTATTGCGACCTTCAAACACCTGGCCGCTGGCCTAGTTGCAATATTAGCATTTAGATTTTTTGCCATGATATTTTAATTATTAAAGCAACACATGATTAAAGTTAAGTTTTGAGACATGTTAAAAAAATGATAAAATTCTTACCAGGCGGATCCATGAAGTCAAAATGAACAAGGTCGTCAATTCCAAGCTTTTTTAACTGAAGAACAACAGATCCTAAATTCGACCTGAGAATTTCTGGATATGTATTGTCTTGCATTTCATTTTTGTAAGCTTTTTCTGTGTACAGCCTAAATATAATATATTTTTTTAGAGTACAATGCAAATGGCAACCTATCTATTTATAAAGTGATAAATAATAATGAACATACCTAAAACATTTTCCAGGACGCGTTCTTCCAGCTCTACCAGCCCTTTGTTGAGCTGATGCTTTACTTATGGGTGAAACAAGGAGAGATTCTACTCTAATACGAGGATTATATACCTAAAAAAAATTATTTTAATTTTTCAATAAACTTGAAAAGAATTTCAATTCTAAAATGAGGGTGAAATATTTCAGAAATGAATTATCACTAAATAACTATAAAGACACTGAACCAACATATATGGCTTATTTGTTTAACCTATATCAAATTGTCATAACATATCATGGGAGTTAATCTCTTGTAAATTATTTATTTTTATTTTTAAATCCAAGTGATATTAGATTTGTAAAAACTTGAGAAAAATAAAATGTTTTGATATAGTAAAATAACGACTGTAATAGTAAAAATTAAGCAGATTTAATTTATGGGGAATATTTTAGCATTTTGGTAGAAATAATTAAAACTTAGAATCCATTCAAAATATACTCAATTTAATATGGCAATTCAAGAGAGTATTTAATTAAAACTTACTTTTTGCTTAGCGAATCCTGGGTCAATGACAAATACAACTCCGTCTATCGTAAGTGAAGTTTCGGCAATGTTGGTCGATACAACCACTTTCCTTCCTATGGCACCATTAGGTTTATTAGGTGGAGCAGGTTCAAAAATACGCTGCTGAAGATTAGGCGGTAGAGTCGAATAGAGTGGAATACATTTAAGTTCTCCAACTTCAGGGCCCAAATTGTCGATTTCTCTTTTAATCCTTTTACAAGCCTCTTCGATTTCCTGTAATCAGATATTATAGAATATCCTGGAAGAAACATGTTGGAAAATTAATTTCAAATCAAAAATTTGTCCCTAAAGCTTCACAATGTTATAGGTTTTTGAGATGTATCTGGGTATTGGAATAAAGACAATTTCTTTTGATAAAGATGAAAATATTAAAAAATATATGTATATGTATATATACTAGCTTTTGCCCACGGCTTTGCTCGGGTAGAATTTGGTCTGCCACATAAAATTTCGTGACAGATCATTTTAAACAAACAATTTAATTCTTTTTTTTTAACTTTAAGTTACTCGTACATCCAAAATTTCAGATGTCTACCTTCAAAATTGACGGATTCTATACAATCTTTGAACACCTCTTATATTAAGGGGGGAAACCCTTGGGGGTGGAACTATCCAAATTTCTTTCTTAAATTATACAAAGAACCTATCTACAAATTTCAAGATGCTAAGTTCCTGATTTGCCTTTAATTATGTACTATAACGGGGGGGGGGGGGGGGAGGGCACATGCCCCCGTGCTCCCACATAAATCTGCCCTTGCTGTAGCCTGTGATGTATAACCTATTTTACTCAATAAGTAACATCCAAATCCGTACAGTAGTTTTTGCGTGAAAGAAAGACAAACATACAAACTTTCACATTTATAATATTAGTAAGATTAGTACGATATCAAAACAAATAGTTTCACTCATGTTCTTTCTGTTATTTTAACAACTATGATCATGTGATTTGCCTTTAATTATGTACTATAATGGATTCTCAACAGTGCCTAAAAAACCTGTGCGGGGGGAGCGTGCTCCCCTTAATCCGCGCTTGCTATATGTGCTCCTGTGCATATGTGTTATTCTGATATATATAAACTATATTACTATAAAGTTTCATCCAAATCCGTTCAGTAGTTTTTGCGTGAAAGAGAGACAAACATACAAACTTTCACATTTATAATATTAGTAAGATATATATACTAGCTGACCCGGCCACGCGTCGCTGTGGCTGTTGTAATAGTTTTAAAAATATATTACGTTAAAATCTGAATTTTAAGAAAATAATCAATGAATGGAAAAAAAGGAATTAAATAGATTTTTGATTTTACATTTCATTCATCTTATATATACTACGGTATATAATAAATAAATAATATACAAAATTCCTAACTGATAAAATATAAACATGAGCTTAATGAATGAGGTATATAATGGTTGATTTTTAAATTATGGCTAATAATATTTTTTTTAAATTATAACTATTTATTTCAATTTAACTGAGCACTAATTGACGTACAATATTTTTGTTTAATCTGTCCTTTGCTAATACAAATAGATTAGATGGTTTACTAATACGTGAGCATGCAACATATAATTGTCCATGGGAGAAACGTGGGTGTTCTAGGTCCAAACCGCAAATGGACATTGTCTGCCCTTGAGACTTGTTGATGGTCATAGCAAAAACCAAGCGTATATCTAATTGAAGTCTTATGAACGGTATTGTTATGGACTCTGATGTTATCATTGGAATACATGGCTACAGGATGACTTCTCCTTTAAAGATTCCAGTCAAAATTGCTGCTTCAATAACATTCCCGGTGATATTTTAGATGACCAACGTGTAAGATTCCATATTTGGTGGATTCAAATTACACATGATCAACAATAATGGCCGAAACATAACACTAAGGGGTATTGAAAATAGTTTACACCCTATTCTCAGACCTACTGAATATAGACACAAAATTTCATAAGAATCGGTCAAGTTGTTTCAGAGTTTTGTCACAAACGCTGTGACACGACAATTTTATATATTAGATAAGAACCCGGTTATTTGATTTATAATAGGACGGAACTCAGATTCTATCAGGCCTACAGAGCTGCATTTGGGCTCAAATAGTAGCAAATTACATCGGCTATAAAAATGGTATATTATGTTTTTGCCGGAAACGTATAATATTATCATTCCGAATAATATTCAATAGTAAAAATTCGTTCATCACCTTCTCTTATGGTAGATTACTTTATTTTCCCGCAAACGCACCGATTAGGAGATGAAGGTAAAAAACAGAAACAATTCCGATAATTTAACAGTTTTTTGGCCACCAAAAGATTTACCATCCGTTTTTTCGGATGCAAATTTGGATTTAAATTACTCAGACATCCCCTTAAAGACATTTGAAAACAAAGAGGTTAGAAAACAATGTGATTTTGCAAAATAAATATACCGGTCGTTAATCGAAATAAAATATAGACTATATTTTAAGTTGGACAATGTTACATATCTATGCAAAATTTCATTAAAATCAGTCCAATAGTTTCTGAGATTAGCCTGGACAAACATCGTGACAGGAGATTTTTATATATATATATATATATATATATATATATAGATAAGATTCCGGTCATTTGATACATGATAGGACTGAACTCAGGTTCTATCAGACCTACAGAGCTGCAGTTGGGCTCAAATTGTAGCAAATTAAATCTTCTTTAAAAAAGGTTGATTACGTTTTTTTCCAAAAACGCACCGATTAGGAGATACAGGCCAAAAACTGAAAAAACTCCAAAAATTTCATGGTTTTCGGTAGTTAATCGAAATAAAATATAGTCTATATTTTAAGTTGGACAATGTTACGCATCTCTACCAAATTTCATTAAAATCGATCCAGTAGTTTTGGAGATTAGCCCGGACAAACATCGTGACAGGAGATTTTTATATATATATATATAGTGGTTCAGGGTTAAATGGCTAAACTGAAAATTTGAACTAAGAACCTCAAAACAAGAAAAAAATTTCCTATGAAGGTATGTCCGCAAACGCTTTGTTTAGGAGATATTCACATCTAAAGATTTCATAGTTACGAATTATTTAGGCATAGTAAATAAATAAAACTTATTTAATTTGTTCTAATCACTTTATTTATTAAATGTAAACCATTAACATTGATATTAAATGTTCAAAATGATTTCCTTGAGCATTCAGGCAAAACCCAGGGATGCATCTCTATATTCATGCTTTGCACTAGGTTCACTTCAATGTATCAATTAATACATTAAAGCCATGCTTGAACTTGAAAACTAAACTAACAAACTGGGAACAAATATTCCAGAATACAATATCATAATATGTTAAATGTAATATCTAATTCAAGTAAACAATGTGCTTTTGTCAATAAAATAATGACTGTAATAGTAAAAATTAAGCAGATTTAATTTATGGAGAAGATTTTAGCATTTAGGTAGAAATGATTAAAACTTAGAATCCATTCAAAATATTGGCCATAGCAATTCAAGAGAGTATTTAATTAAAACTTACTTTTTGCTTGGCGAATCCTGGGTCAATGACAAACACAACACCGCCTCTCGTAAGTGAAGTTTCGGCAATGTTGGTTAATTTTATAATTTTATTACTTGTTTGGACACGAGACCAGTTAACACAAAGAATGGTTAAAATAGACCAATAAAAAGGGGTTCTACATCCTTGATAATGCAACATAGGACAAAATGAGAGAATAATCAATCGATTTTATGTTATAAGAGTAAGAGAAGAGGATAATATAAAAATATTTTACAAAAATATCATATACAGATTGATTTAAGGCTATAACTATTAGAAAACTTACTTCTTGTCCAGTCAAAAAGAGAAGTACATCACCGGCAATCTCCTCACACATATGAATTTGTATGACAGTCCTAATAGCTGCTTCCAGATAATCTCTTTCTGGTTCAGGAGTGTAAAATATTTCAACAGGATGAGTTCTTCCAGGTACATTCATTAAAGGAGCATTGTCAAAATATTGCTGCAGAATATAACAAAATTTATTATTACATATAACTTGTTTGCCTGAAAACACAATGAATAACTAATTTGTAAAACTGAATTACAAACCTGAAATTTTCCAGCGTCTAGGGTAGCAGACATAATCACCAGTTTAAGATCAGACCTCTGTTTAATAATTTCTTTAAGAACACCCATAAGAATGTCTGTTGCTAATGTTCTTTCATGAGCTTCATCCAATAATATCACTTGATAATTTTCAAGCATTGGATCAGACATTCCTTCTCGAAGAAGCATACCATCAGTCATATATCTGAAGCACAAAGACATTACAATGCATCCAGAGGAAATAGGTTGATTTTTTAAAAATAATTAATTTGTTTTTCTTAAAAAATTATTTAAATACTAACTTTAATACTGTTTTTGCTGATGAACAATCTTCAAACCTGATGCTATAACCAACTTCTTGGCCTAAAGACACATCCATCTCTTCAGAAACTCTTTGTGCAACAGACATAGCTGCGACCCTCCTCGGCTGGGTACAAGCTACACCTTTTGATCCAACACTCAGTGAATATTCTACACACCTAGATTAATAAAGTATAACAAAATTTATAATAATAATAATTAATATATATATATATATATATATATATATATATATATATATATATATATATATATATATATATATATATATATATATACACATACACACACAAATAGAAAAGGCGAAAAGGCTCTTAAAACTGGGCGCAAATGTCAAAAAGGGCCAAGATCACATTATATAAAACCATTGTCAGGCTGATAGCGACATTTGGCTGTGAAAGTTGGGTCCTGAATAAAAAAAGCAGAAAGAATGGTGTAAATAACACAAAACTCCGACAACTTTATGGAGAACCAGACTTAGTGTCTTTCATAAAAAGAGCTCAATTAAGAAGCTTAGGCAATGTGGTGAGGATGCCGGAAACAAGAATGCTCAGAAGACTATTGTTTGGGAAGCTCAGTGGTAGAAGACCCAAAGGAAGGCCCGGTACTAGATGGCTGGATGATGTAGAGGCCGATCTTCACCAGCTTGGAATTAGACATTGGAGAAGAATAGCTATGGCTGGCAGCCAGTGGTGGATGAGGCACAGGTCATTGAAAGGACCGTAGTGCCAAGGAGTAAGTAAGTAAGTAATTTACAATTACAAGTCTGATTTCAAGGGGAAAAAATACAAATCCAAAAACTTAAGTGGCACAAAAGTTACAACAATGCTGGCTAAAACCGAAGAATTGTTAAAATATGACAGGATTACTTTGACTGCATCTTCTCAAAGACAACCTCTCTGCCAACTAATAGACTTTATACCCTTCAGTAAGGCTGAAGTTTCTTTAATAAGAAAAATAAAGAGAACTAGTTTTTAGGTATAATTTATCGTAAGTACTCAAAATACTTGAATAATTCAAACTATGAAAAATTGTTCAATTATCAAAGAATCCAAAACCTAACTCTAGCAATAAAAATATTAGTAATGTTTAGAAACTAGACAAAAACTTACCATTGTGGGATTTGAGTTGTTTTACCCGATCCAGTTTCACCAACAAGAACAATACATTGGTGTTTGTTAAGAAGATCCATAAATTCATCACGGTATTCAAAGACAGGAAGCTGAATTCTTTTTCTGTAAAACTCATAGTATCTGCAAATTAAAAAGAAGTGAGCTTAGTAAGTTGGGAGATTTGAGATAATGAAGTTTTCAAAAAAGAAACATTATTCGAAACATATTTCAGATTAAAAAGTATCTTTCATTATATAAAAAAAAAAATTGACTTATACATGTTATTCCGTACACATGAGATAATATGTTAATGTTGCTTTTTAAGGGAGTAAAAAATCCTTAGTTACGCCGTCCTTCGGAAGGGACGTTAAACGGGGGTCCCGAGCCTGTACGATGTCAGGTACTCGTTGAAAATCTCTATCCTAATTAAACCTGGATAGGCAAAATTTAGAGCTCCCACTGTAGCATCGTCCGATTAGCCATAGCAGCATAAAGTGACGTTAAATGAACAAAAAAACAAAACAAAAAAAACTTTAATACAACAGTGGGTTCAAAGTGAAGTCAACAATTATGATAATTGAAATTTAGTGTTTCAGTCAGGGGCTTTACATACTCACAAAAAAATCAAGTCCTTTCTTTACCCATCCATTAATTTACTTAATACCGGTTTTTCACTAAGACAATAAATTTTCTTGATATCTGGAACCAAAGTCACTGTTCACATTAAGTTGGTTGTTGATACTCAAAAATACTATCTTCCTTTTCAATGATTAGAGATTTAATTTGCTTATAACATGTATATATGCATAATCGTTCAATGCTGGGCTCTACAGTCCTTGAAGAACCATGGCCTCAGCTAACTTCTTCCTCCATATGCCTCTGTCCAATGCAAAATGCCTCCAGCAGTTTATACCAATCGCTTTCAGGTCACCTTCCACATAATCGAGCCACCTGAGACAGGGCCTCCCTCTCAATGTTATATAGCATATATACCAAAGAATGCCATATAACATTCTTCATGAAATTTTTGTTAGGTCTATCCTCTCCACATCCCCCAACCATCATAGTCTCTTGAGCTGGATGACTCACTACCTTGGGTTCTTCATGTAGGTCCCTTCATTCTTTGTTAGACCTGATTTTCCACTTGTCCTCCACCCTAATAGGTACAAACATTTAACGCAGGGCTTTTCTCTCCCACACTTTAAGGATCCTTTTGATATCTTTTGTCAGAGACTAGGTCGCACATCCATAAGTCACAATTGATATCACCTCATTTTATACAAGAGACACTTAGCCTTTCTGGAAAGCCATCTACATCGCAACCTTTTATGCTTCCCGAACAGACATCTACTTCCCGCCACGGGCCTTGATATCACATATATGCATACATGTTTTATATGTGTATATCAATATCAATATATAAATAGAGTTTATTTATGTAATCCCCTGTAAACCCTTGTTTTAGTTTCGGACACCACAATAATGTCATGAAATATGAATTCTATAAATTTTTTTGTTACTATGACTACTTAAATGAATGCATTTTTGTACACTGTGTACTTCTATTAAACTGTGGAAATATTTCCAGATCAAAATTTTTATAAAAACCTGAAATGCTATAGTTTTTGTAAATATTACTAGATCACAATCTTTATTAATACCTGAAATGCAATAGTTTTTGTAACTATTACTCATTTCCCGCAAGCGATTCCGCGGAACCAAATTATCGCAGTATTCATATTTTTAAAATTCTATTTAAAAAAAAGTATACATCCTAGAACAATAAAACTTCACAGGTCTTCTTAGGGCATAAGTATAGGCAAATGTGCAACGTTTCATGCTAATCTAAATCAGTGGATGATTTCACATGGATTCACTCCTTGTGTATATCTGAATTTGATAGGTAACTAATAATTTATGGTACATAGTTAAATTAATATATTTTAATTGAAAAATTCAATAATCAGTTACAATAAAAATACAGAAGAATAAATAAAACTTAGAACTAAATCCTACCTTCTAGTATAGGGCAGACCAGTAAATGGATTTTTTGATGTGCTATTCTTTAGTGTATTGGTTGCAGCAGGAACAGCATTAGTAGATGAAGTAACACTAGTAGAAGGAACAGCTGCCATCCTGCTGAACATATTCTTTTTAATAATATATATAAGTATAATCAAGTACTTACTTTATAACCTTAGGTTAACGATTTAACAAAATTTTGATAATCGCGATTTAACAAAATTTTGATAATCGCAGTACATCGTTGGGTTGAATTTAATGAATTAAAATTTATGATTCTAACCGCAATAGATAAACATAAAATCTATTTATTAAAATGCGCATTAAATAATGCAAATAAATAATAGAAAATGAACCACGATGAAACTATATATCTCATAACAGATAAAGAATTAATTAGCATACCTCTGCTTTGTTACATAAGGATCAATGTATTCAATCCGTCGTTTAGACATTATTCACTGGCGAAAATAGTTTATATACAATAAACCAAACTAAGTTACAAAAAACAATAATTAATATTCCTCCAAGCACAGCTACCTTGATCTAAATAATAATATCGATGTGCGACTCGTATTGAACAGAAATGTACTTCATAAAATTATTCTCTTTTAAATCAATTATTAACTAAAATAAACAACGTTTTTTTTTAAGTTTGGGTATTTGTATATATTGGACAAAAATAATGATGTGGTGAGAAATAGGTTACACATTAGTAAGAGCTATTTTTTTTTCATTCATAGAGAAGGAGGCACGCAATTATACCCGCTCTAAACACGAAATGAAAATATTACATGGTAAAGTAAAAAAAAACACTGGTGAGTGGAAAAATTACTGTTTTGCAGCTATTTTATTAATTTTAATAGGATTCAGGGAAATTATTCCGCAGGTTGTCGCTTCGAGTTGTCACAACAAGTTTTAATTTATCATTCGTTTTCTTTTTAATATCTTCCAAAAATACAAGCTATCATGAGCTTTCTTATGGAAAAGAAAATGTAATTATGGGAAATTGTGTATACTTTGGTAATAATTTAATCTAAAAATGAACGTTTCAACCAACATCTATCATCTATACTTCGAAATGTTAAAATTCATAACTTGTAGCAACTCAACTTGCAGTGACAACCTGCGGAACAGATACTGGATTCAGAATTGCCTTAACATTTACTGACAAGTAGATTGTTTAATGGTGTAAAATTTCACCATAAAATTTTGTTTCAGAAATTCTATGTAACTTTTTCCCCATATAATTCGACGTATGCATCGAGCTTCCCTGAAATATTTAATTTGAATTTTAAATTAGGGGAAAATCATGATATGTTTACGGAAGAACTAATAATAATTTGTTCAGTATAGAAAGGAGTATGGGACAAGGCGGTATGCTTAATTTTCCTTAATTTTGATGCATAATATTCTGTGGAGGCTAACAGTATTCGAGAAATTATTTGAATCCACATTAACATGTTTCATATAAATTAAAGACTCTTGTTGCATGGTATGCAGTTTTGTGGCCATCTCAGTTGGTATTGAGGTCTCCTAGAACAATCATAAAATATCTGACAGAACTGAAGAAGCTAGCATTAATGCGTAGTAAAACATGTTCTTATCCTCACACGAAATAAATTCCATCGCAATTTACAAAATATAAGTCAAAGTATATATAGAAGAAAGGAGTGAAATGCAGGACAAGTTGGAGTATAGTGTGCTAATTTCTTACAAAAGTAATAAGTGCTGAACCGACTGCTAAAATTCCGATGAGTAGACAAAGTGGATTTGAGTTTAGGTGAACTCTCTCTCTTTATAAGCAGTTTGGTAGCGTCGGCATTAATCCTTTGGATATGACGAGTCTTGTTCTTTTTCTTCTAATACAGTATTATAATTTGTAAAGAATTTTTATTCTGATTAGAGCTTGATGTAAAAAAGCCACTTCCTGTTAAACAAAAATTTATTATATTTAATATTTACATATCTTTAAAAGCAAGCAATATTTGTCGTACCCATTTCGCCTGTGTATTTAGTTAAGGAGAAATATCATTTTATAAATATTTTAGTATAGAACTGCACGATACTAAATTTTCTGGTTAATGGTAATATTTGGTCCTATATTCAAACTTTACCGATATCATTTCTTAAACGGGTGGAACGATTTTTCCTTTGCCATTTTGTTATTCTGTAGCAAATCGAGCACTCTGCTGTGTGCTACGGACAGCAAATCGACAACCCGTTGTGATGTCCCCATTCATGTTTTGGAATATCAACCAATCTGTGTACTTGGTGTTTGTAATGAGTTCTAAAATAGGATTTCTGGTAAAACCAGTCAGCGCCTCTTCCAAGCTAAAGGGAGTTATTTTGGCATCAAAAAACAACTCCTACCTCATCCTAGATCCTACCTCAACCGCCATACCAACTGTCTCTTGTACAAGACCCTTATTAGTCCAATCCTAGCCTATGGATCGAAGACCAGGACCCTCACTAGTAATGAGGAAAGAGAGATTCTAATATTCGAAAGGAAGATGCTTTGACGAATACTTGAGACCGGTTAGAGTAAAAAAAAAACTGAATGCGAAGGACAACATCGGTCTGCAGTACCAAGGGTAATGATTATGATGTGCTAAGGCAGCTGCTTAATAGCCAATAATCGAGTTTTTCTATACATCCTGGTATCAAAACGACTCCGCGATTTTGATGAATTTAACTATTTTCCTCAAATGTTTACAGCTAATACATACATGTACCACTTTCTCAAGAAAAAGGAAGAAACAAATTTTTGGATAGTTTATTTTAAAATTAGTCATTGATTATACAAAACGAAAATTCCTTTATGGGACCCAGGTTGGGAAAAAAAAATTAAAACTCATTAAAAAAGAATATTTTATTATTATAGTACTTTGTTTGTACAGGATAACAAATTTGAGAAGCATAACGTTTTAAACCTGCTGTATCTGCGCCTATATCCACAGGCAACAGCAATTTCAGGTTGATTTTTAACATATGAAGTACATATATTACATATCTACAGGGAAAAAAAAATTAAAACACATTAAAAAAGAATATTTTATTATTATAGTACTTTGTTTGTACAGGATAACAAATTTGAGAAGCATAACGTTTTAAACCTGCTGTATCTGCGCCTATATCCACAGGCAACAGCAATTTCAGGTTGATTTTTAACATATGAAGTGCATATATTACATATCTATTGCCCAGTAACTTATGTAAAATCGAATATATAAATCCATTATTTGACTCATTTTGATGGCCAAGTTAGCCTGTTTCCTTATAAATTACTTCGTACAATAGGTTTTTAAGTTGATGCCGAATATACCGTGTAGCAAAACTATTGCAATTTTTGTTTCTCTTTTTATTTAAAGATTGTATAGGAGTTAAAAATGGCAAGTCTGAAAATTGAAGTTAATTAAATATTCATTGTCATTGTCAATCGACAATGCGAACTCGGTTTTCTTAATACCTGCATTGAAAAGGTTCAGGGGTCTTTTGTGTGAGTTGGAGAGATTTTTTTATGAAAATCTTTTATGACCTTCAAGTAAAGTACCACATCCGGTGATGTTTTAACAAGAAAGGGAATAGCACAACTGGATTTTACCCCAAATCAACTACAAATTTTCAACTTTTTACTAATGCAAGAAAGGAAGGCCTGACCATACAAAGAAGTAAAAATAACATTATAGATAAGTTTATAAATACATAAAATATCAAGCAGGCTATAAGTGCCTTCTATTGAAGGATTCAAAAAGATCACCCTTTCAGTATATGACAATGGCATTTGTAGAAAATTCTCAAATGAATATTTTACTATTATAATATATTTAATTGTTATATGATATAATTTTTTAAAATATTTTATTTGAAAAGAAAAGATATGGCCAGGACCGGGACTCGAACCCGGTTATTTCACCTCTCCTTGGTGACGCCTCAACCATCTTGGCCACCCTGGCACGTTTCCCGGCCAGCCTTATCAATTCTTTTCACTGATCCTATATCTGCGTGTTCTCGCAATTTGCGATGTATACACGGGGAGAATGCTAATTGAACATTACTTTATTTTTGGATCTTGTTGACTTTAAATCTTTAAAGTAATATGGTGATAATTGTTATATATTTTAAATTGCAAGGCTGAACAAATGGTTAAGACATTAAGTTGTCCACATAACCCCCATAGAAAGGATACCCTGATTGCCAAAACCTTGAATATCAAATACCTTTGAATTTGTTGGTCTAATAGTGACAGAATCCTAACCCTTTAATAGGTTGGAAGAATAACCTGATGGTTTTGAGTGAGTAATGGTTTCATATAATCATGGATACAACCATTGATCTGAACAGTAGTACTTCATTATCATGCAATTAATTGCAGACACTTCAATGGTTATAATGCTAGTTTATTATTATTAATTAATTTACATTCAAGATGTAATATTATGCCAGAGATCTGCTCTTGGATGAACACTCTGATAACTTGCCTTTGATAAATTGTTTATCATCGTGGAAGAAGAGTAGTAACTAACTACTGCATGTGGATGATCTTGAAGTGATAGTTGTCTGGAACAGCAGAACCTCACAGTCCTGTTACCAGTTTCACAGTAGGCCAAACTGGTGAGGATCCAGGAAACAGTTCCTTAATTAAGACATACTGAATCATGTCACATAAGTTGGTGGATATCATACTAAGAGAGATGCCTATCTGCCTTTTGCAGAGAGAGGATGTAATTTAGTATTAATGCAACTAAGACTCAGCGGTACTCTCAGGGAGCCTCTGATTAAGAATCGAGGAAGAACAAAAAACTAGAAGAAAATATATGAATAAGGGAGGAGATAGAGGATAAGTAATGGATAAACACTGATAAATACAGAACCCTCAGGAATAATTTGAGCCATGAAAGATGAAAATGATTGAGCCAAGCGCTCAAAAAATCTAAACATGCCTACAAATAGGTAAAAATAAGAACCTCCTATATTGTAAGAAATAAAATAGGATCAGAGCTGAGTATTTAATGCAAATAAGTACAATCTTCTGGTGCAAAATCTCTAAAGAAAAAACTTATCTAAAATTCTTTCTGGTATTAATTAAAAATAGAATCACAGCTATAAGGGCAATATTAGAAAAAAGAACGTTACTAATATCTAATCAATTTCACAAAATAAATCTATTATGTTCTTTGGGATAGAAGTTTCTAAATTTTCAGTAACTCAAACGCATGCATATACTTGAATAATTATGCCTTTCCAGTTTTCAAAATAAAAATTGAGCCAGAACTAATATTTTTGTTTTTTATCTGTAATTAATAAAAATAAGAATTCACATTCACTACAATTTTCTGTACCAAAATAAAAAATAACAATATGTAACAATAACAAATACATATCAAGAGTTTAAAATTTTAATTCCAGTCAATATATGTCCTGTACAATTCATGGTAACATCTGGATGTGTTCGATCTGGCAATACTTGATAGAGCCTCAGCCAATTCTCCAATAGATGAAGGCCTATTATATCCCTCCGTTTTTTAAGTTCTATATACAGTTGCACTAAAGGCTCTCTATATTGGCAATATACAACAATCTGCCCAGATGGTTTTAAATATGGAAGCAGATTTGTTAAAATATTTAAAGGGTATTCTTTAGCTGCAATGATGATTGCATTCAATTTTTTTTCCTTTAAGGTTGCCACAGCTTTTTCTAAATCTTCAGCCCACCTCGGTTTTTTAACACAATCCAATTCATCACTAGAATGTTTTCGTTTAATGGGACTGGGTTCTGAATTTGTTTTAAGTAAGTTGTTTATTTCATTGCAACTAAGTTTGTTTATACTTTCATCTTCAACTTTGTTCTGTGTAGAGTTTATTAAATCTTTTAATTTAACTGAAACAAATTGCAATAATTTTTCAGCTCCAAAGTTCATAGCTAAAATAGCTTGTTTCTGTGGTTGATTGTTTATGGACAGGTTAATAAGCAATCCACTGGCGCTTAAATAATTTAATATTCCGGCTCCAATTAAACCTTGTGATCCATTCTCAAACAGAGCGTAAATACCATCATGCTGGATGTTAGCTAGAGTATAAATCTGAGACAAAGCATCATGACGCAGTCCTAACACCTTTGACTGATCTCGAAAATAAAATATTTCTGACAGTAAGCGTATTGAAGGCTCACGGATAATGATGTATTCGAAATATTTTTTTTCTTTCTTTTTCAAATATTTTTCTTGGGAGTACTCTGTTTTTTCTTTAAATGTTTTACTATTTTCAATTATTTTTTCAAGTATTACTTGAGCTGATAAACCACTTTCCCTCATTTCATTTATGTCATCACTAGTTAAAGACTGAGAAGTTCCATCATCAATAATGTTCCTATTGTCAGCACCACTTGTGAAATCTTTATCGAAATCTTCTGTTTGAGAACAAACTTCTAAGGTAAACTCTCTCTTCGAACCTTTGGAAGGAATCATTTTAAACACTGTCCAAAAAGGTTTATCAATCACACAAGTCAAATCAATTTTGTCTTTTCCAAGCATTATCTCAGATTTACTAGAAAGCTGGTGTAATTTGAAAAATCCTTGTCGTTGAATAACAATATATGAATTTAATTTAATTAAATTAATAGGGCTGTTCATTTGATCATTCATGGTAAAGCACAGATCCTACACAATAAAACACTTTCGATAAAGAAAAAATATCATATACCTTCGTACCTTGTTTATTTACAATCAAATGCGCCTTCTCCAACACTTAGCATACTTGTCTATCGTGAAAGGTTCGTTCACATTCGTTAACATTTGTGAAATATTAGTCCAACGAAGTAAATATTGTTGTTTGTTTTTTGTGTAAATCTTAATTTGTTCCTTCTGATAACATGTTTTCCTTACTTTGAGTATTTACGGTCACCTGTGGTCTAGTGGTTAGTGTAACAAACTACTAAGCCCAAGATCATCGGGTTCGTAACCCGGCAGGTGGCCCTAGGATTTTTTAAGGGAGTAAAAAATCCTTAGTTACGCCGTCCTTCGGAAGGGACGTTATACGGGGGTCCCGAGCCTGTACGATGTCAGGTACTCGTTAAAAATCCATATCCTAATTAAGCCTGGATAGGCAAAACATAGAGCTCCCAATGTAGCATCATAACATGTAGCCATAGCAGCATAAAGTGACGTTAAATGAACAAACATTGTGTATTTCTACTGATTTTAATATCAAGTTTGAAAGTTAATATTATATTTTCTTAAATAAAATGAAAAATTGATGTATATCCGTGAAAGGATTGCCAGATAGTTATACTTTGTTTTAGAAGTTAAATAATCGAAAACGGTGGTTAAATCATAAAGTTAAATCAACGTTGGTAAATATTCAAGGTTATCGGCAACTCTAGTTTTTATAATCACTTGTTGACCCTTTATACTTTCACCTCAGCCTTACTTGTAATGTCTCCCTACACTGTGTAATGCAGTGTAAATGCCTCCTTCCAGACTTCTTCAAAGATAGAATGAATCTAAGTTCGGCTTTTTGATTTTTCATGGAAAGCTGAAAGAAAAAATATTAAAGCAGTTAAAAAACAAGATTGGAGGTTTCGAATGTATTAAAAATTTGCCGTCGAGAGTAGTATCGTTCTTCGAGCCAAACCGATAATCTTCCCCAACCAGTTTCCATCATTTAAACCGACGCACAGCGTTTCGTTAAGTACAAGCTAGTTGGACAAAACTATTTTTCGGTATTTTTATTTATTTCGACCGATTAAGTAGTGCAATCGTAAAAAAGCGCTAAAAAGTACTAAGCTGTAAAAATATTTACTCGTTTTCCCATAATTTTAAAGTAATTCAAATGGAAACCATTAGATATCGTGAGTATGAAAAAATGGACCTCTATCTTTCAAAAATAACAGCCCAAAAGAAAAACATGATAGTACAAAAGCAACGTAGCATAAAATTCAAGTAATAATTCGTCTGATGACGATGTATCAGAAAGATCTTCATTATGGAGCAGACTTGACAGAGGTAGAAGCTACAATTGAACTTAAAACCTTAGGGCATAATTGGCCCACTTTATTTCTGGGCACTTCTCTGAGGCTATTGATCAGAGGATTAGATGTTATGATCGAAAGTGAGTCTGTGTCCGCCTGTATACGGGAACAAAAGGAAATGGAAAAAGTAATTTGTCAGTATATTGACTATTTTCATATTTCTGTTAGTAAGCCCTGTCACCAGAACTTCTGCCACAACCCCAATACTTATTAGTGTGAACGACGAATTCGGAAATACTCTGTTTATGACATCTTTTTGAACTTCTACTATGTGCTCAACTGTTTCATCCAATAAGGCATGTAGTTTTATTTCAGAAAACGTTTCTGTGACTACATTATATTCCTTAGTTGGATAACAAGTCTGTTTTGATTTACATAAACAGTAATACGATGGCAAGAGGTCATGGCCTGCCTTCATATCTCGTTTCCTGGTTTGGTTGGACGAATGTGTAGTAGACTTAGAAACAATGTAATAGGATCATTTTTTATTGTTTAACATTCTCGAAGGAACTTGAAGTTTTACTATTGGAAAAATTGGCTGATACTAGAAATTTATTTTCAATTCTAATTGCTTTTGCATTGTTCCTTTCCCCTCCTGCACGCACCGCTACTACTGAAGCTGCCACTAACTTTTTTGTTTTAAATGATGCCTATCCTCATACAAGACTGAAAAGACAAGAAACTGCTCGACCTTTTCGCTTACTTCAACATTTACTGGACAAACGTTCAAAGAGCTTGTAAGATTTTTTCCACATCGTCTAGTTTTTTTTGAATACCCACAGAACCATCATAGGTTTTTTTTTTAAGGAAGATGCAATTCCCTTGGATTTCCCTTTATAAGTTTGAAAACATCTTTTGTCAATCCATCGATAAACTCGGATGCAGTTAGGTATCCCTTTGATGGAGAACTCTATTTCCTTTGTTTGTATTCGCTTATTAAAAATTTAACTTTTTTGTCCTGAATGGAATTGCTGGATTTCTTAAAATAGATTGGCCACTAATCCTGGAAGTTCAAGATTTCTTCATTTGTAACCTGGTAGACAGTAAAATGGATGTATTTTTTTCGACCGCCTGTTATCATCTCGTTATACTGTGATAGTAGGTATACACGGTCATGCTTCCTTATAACACCTTTTACACAATCAAAGTTGCGATCACAACCCAAAAAGCTATGCCCCTTTACCGGGAAATACTGATGGATATTGTTAAATCTTTCTGTCACTGTAAGTCATAAAAACAATTTCGTCAGGGCGTGGTTTCGAATTTGTCCCCCGCAAGCATCGCTAAAAACATAAAGCTCATTTACAGACTGGTAAAAAGTTGGTTATATAATGACTTAAAAACTACATACCTCATCAGGTCCTTTTTTCCCCTTCACCTTCGTGATGAAAATCAGTGTAAAAGACTGAACTGTTATCTGCTAAATTATGTACACAAAATACATACATCCACAGTTTGAACTACTACTCGAGTTATTCCCTTGTTCCGCTCACCACTAGACAATCTATTGATTTTAAATGGTCTATAGCGATTGAGATATCCCCCTTTTCTGCTAAATAAATGTGCCTACACATGATATGAAAAATGGCTATCTCAGATTATATTACAGCAAAAATCGAATTATTTCCGTTTTCCACTCAGTGGTTCAATTGCCGAACACGAGAACATTGTAAATCACACGTTCCATTACAACTAACACTGCTATCTCTTACAGCAGGGCTAACTAGATATTTATCAAAAAGTAAACCCCGGGTTATGATTTAATAAATGCTTAGGGGCTCTTGTGTACCTCACGACAATCAGCAATTCAATACTCAAGACTAAAATTCTCGTGTTATGAAGCAAGATTAAGACATTAACAAAAAAGAAATAAAACTTATTTCTTTATTGTACAAATCAATTATTTTGTTCTTTATTTCTTCTGAAATAATACCATTCCTAACGAATGGTAGGAAAGCAGTTGGCATGTTAAACTCTCTCCTATGGAGTAATAATATACTGGGAAGGACGAAGAAACTGATATATAGTGCTGTGGTCCAAAGTATAATGATCTACGGCTCTGAAACCTGGGCCCTCAATAGAGTTCAGGAAAGAAGGTTGCTATCAGTAGAGATGGACTTCTGGAGAAGATCTGCCCGAATATCAAGAGTGGAACATGTCAAAAATAGCGACATCAGGGAAAGAATGGAAGTTTACAAGAACTTCTTTCATTGAAGAAAGAAGATTGAAATGGTTTGGTCATGTGAAACGGATGGACAGTAAGCGGATCCCGAAATTGGTCATGGAGTGGGAGGCCGAGGGAAGGAGGAAGAGAGGAAGGCCTCGAACCCAATGGAAAGCTAAAGTGGAAGAAAGCTTGGCTGGGCATGGAATGACGGAGGAAGATGCACTTGACAGGGACGAATGGAAGAGAAGGCTCAAAGAAGAATTTGGATGAGGAAACCTTCATTTGTGAAGAAAATCCTTAAATAAAAATGAAATTCTCTTTAAGCTGAATACCGTATTACCACAAACTTGCAATTTTAACTCTTCATTTATTTCTTTCACGGAGATTTTTCTACCGAGGCCAATATTTACACCACTATTGTACATAAAATATGCACGTGACATTTCACAAAGTGCCGATATAACGCCAGCAACCCACGTTGACGACATTGTCATAATCACCAAACGTCATAAAGGTGCGTTTACACGTGAGAGGAACTCGCCGAGAGTGCTCTCGAGAGTAAGTCGCAGAGCCCTTTACCCGGGAGAGTGAAATTCACCCTAGTCCACTCTCGGAGAGCTACTCGCCATGGCAACTCTCGAGAGTCCTTTCAGACCGTTTACGCGGGCGATTTATATTAGTTCTGAGAGTGACTTCTAATTGTAAACATCTCGTGATTCCAGTTCAGTGGTACCAGTTCTGGAGTTATTTCTACTAAACATATACATTATTTTATGTCTTCAAGGGAAAGAGAAATAGCAGCGGCTTTGATGATTTTGTGTATATCAAAGAAAAACGAATTAAGGAGAAAAAATAAATGGGTCAGGTCTTGAGTCTAAAGACGGAATGATTTAGGTGCTTACCACACATTGACCCGGGAATTGGAACTAGAAGACGCCCAGCAATTTAGAATATTGTGAATTTTAAAATGTACAATTTTTATTGTTTATCTGAAATAAACTTACCTGATTTCTCAAATTGTGGATTTTTTTCCAATGCATTTGTATCAAAATTTGTTAAATTTTTTAACTCTTTTTGTAATCTCGCTCCTTAATGTCCCAAAGGATTGGGTGAGACTCGTCGTATGCTTCGATGAGCCTGCAAACTTCCTCGCGCGTCTATTTTTTTGATAAAGACATTCTTGAGAGTACTCTCGGGAAGTCAAACTGGAATTGAATGTCTGAGAGTAACTCTCAGAAGCGTTTACACCTCCTACTGTGACGAAAGGGGGGAACTCTCGGCGAGTTCCTCTTCTACTTTCGGCGAGAACTCTCAGGACCCTTTACACTTGCGAGTTTTAATCTCGAGAGTAAACCAGCTACTCTCGATAGTTAAAAACTCGCACGTGTACACGCACCTTAAGGCAATAAAAGCCTCAGAAAGCCTAAAATATATCACAAATATTGCACGATCGGAGCCAATTGTGGAAGATTGTACTGAAACACAAAAAGCAAGACATTATCTTTACCCCTTAGCACCCTGCCCTCCCGTTTATCTTAATATCTCCTCATTTACTTACAAAACCTGGGAATAGCTTTTTTTTTTTTTTTTAAATTTCTAAATCAATTTTATTCTGAGTTATTTATATTTCAAATTTGTAAATTTAAATATTAACATTAGTCTGGTTTCCACATTTATTGACAATTAGAACCATATTTATATACATTTTCAAGTAGCAACTACAACATATGATGGGCTCCACAAGCTCAATACAAAATATCAATTATTCTTTTTTAGCTTCCCTCTTTAGTGTCTTCTCAGCGTAGAGGAGCATCCAGCCAGGAATTCCATTCTTCCCTATATCTAGATAGGTTCCTGGCCTGTCGGAGGCCCTCCTTTGCCCTACAGAGTCCATCAATATAGACGAGGTAGGATATCCTATGGCGGCCCCTAGGTCTTCTGCCATCTGGGACATATTCCATGGTCTTTAGAGGATCTCTATGGTCGTCCATCCTTATAACATGGCCAAACCACTTCAGCTGGCGAGTTTCTAAGAGCTGTTTCAATGGAGCTATCTTCAGTTCCTGAAGAATCCTTGCATTGCGATCTCGTTCTCTCCTTGGTTTTCCAATCGTTTTCCGCAGAAATTTCATTTCAGTAGCGTTCTCCAGTCGGTCAGTTAGTATCCATACAAAAGTATGGGCAGATACACTGCCTTGAAGATGTGGAGCTTGACATCCTTGCCTACCTCTCTCTTTCTGAGGTGTTACATATCTGGTAGTAAACTGCATTTGCTTTGTTAATCCTGTTTGATGTTTCTGCCTCTACCTTCCCAGATACGTCTATCACTGTACCTAGGTACGTGAAGTCTGCCATCACTTCTAATTCTTCTCCATCACAGTATATTTGGATATCTTCTTTCTTCCTCCCACATTGTAGGATCTTAAAGAAGAAAATTAAAAAGAAAGAAAATGGTAGTAAGTCGAGCGTGCAGACAATATGGGATTAAACTCCTGTAAAGTGCGGTGTACATATTCTGGGAAGAGAGAGGATTTTTAAAAGTAAAAAACATTTAAGACAAAACATAGTATATTAATATGCAGTGACATACATATGTTTATTTACAAGACCATTATAGGGATGGAGTACAAATGTCACATAAAAAAAAAGACAACTTTTATTTCTTTTTATCTAGACATTTTAGGGAGGTTTAAGTACATCACAACTAGGGAATACCAAACATTTAAAATTATGACTCACAAAATTATAATTTTTTATAAACACAAAAGTAAAAAATTAATATAACCTAAAATTTATTTAAGAATATTTCTTTTTTAAATAAAATTACATGTGACATGAATACATATATTATAAAATCAGGTTTTTGAGTTTTGTTAGACACACAAACACACACACACACACACACATGGAAGTACCTATGCCTGGTATAAATCAAATCTGATTTGTGTACTTTTTAATTCTGTTTATGATTACTTATTTTCATACTCAGAAAATGAAATGTTTGAAACAATTTCGAAATATTTTTTGAACGAAAATACATTTTTATGTTTATGAGGGTTTTAGCAACATGAAACAAAGACGAGATGAGTCGAAACAAAATATTATAAATAACATAGTTCAAAAAAATAATATCGTAATGCATTGGAGTATTTTTAATGAAATAAGTACTAAACAGAATATAACATTAAGTATACTGATAATAGTAATTTATAGAGATTTGATTCTCAACAACGATATAAAACAATGTTCCGTAAATCATATAGGAAGTTTGAATTCATAGAGATAAAAAGAACAATGAGCTTCAGACTAAGTCGTTAAAATGGTAGATGATAGTGAATAATGTAATTTATATCTAGTATTTGAAATTCACAACTCTTTAATTTAAAAATTACTGAATTCATTTTTTATTAGCAATGAGAGAAGTAAGAAGTTAAAACTGATTATTGATTTACACGCAATAACTCATTAGATATATTTTTAGAAAAACTAGAAATTTTAAGATTAAGCTAGATAACTATTAAAGGATTTCTTTTCTTTTCACCTTTTCAAAATATGCATATTAATTTGTTGAGTTCTTAACTAACTTAATAAGCGTATCAGAGTTAATAATCACATTCAATAATTGATGCATAAAATCAAAGGCAGACATTGTTTTCAAAAAGCTAAAAATTACCATGATTTTTAAGCAGTTTTTAAATGTAATGTTAGTTTTTCTGTTCCAATCTAGAAGATATCTTTGTAAGTTACAATTATTACATTCTCACCTAAATATCCAAAACATGAGGCACTGCTTATCAGTCTATTCAAGGGAATGCTCCTTGATCATTTGGTTCATTAGTCCACTAATAACTTTATTAAAAGTGCATAAAAATATATGGTTTTGAATATTAGATACACTTATCGGACTATTTTAAAACATCTAACATTTTCATGGTTATTTTCAGCTAAAAAGTTGTAACACCTTAGTTAATAGCCATAAATATTTGTAATAAAAAAAGACACATTAATTCTGAATTAATTTCACAAAAAGGTATAACATTTAAATTCACACTAATAGATGACATATTACATAATCTGTTTAAACAATTTTTTTTTTCCAATTAAATACTACTGATCTAATGGACTGAAAAATGCAATGGCAATGTTTGTTCTCATGTAACCAACACCTCTAAAACTTAATCTATCTTATTATAAATACAGCACGCTTTGATTTTTTTGGTGATGGTGTATTTTAGGCTACATTACATCGTTTATATTTTAAAGGCTTAAATTAGAAGGCTTGAACCAAATTTTCGGTTATTATACTAATATCAATTGGGAGATGGAAGCACAGTATAAATTCAATAAAATGTATGCAGTTCATAACAAGAACATGTAAAAAGCACCAGCCCAATTCACAAAACAAATAACCTAATTTAAAAATTCAATTTCACCCCTGTTAATCTTGAACCGTTTATAGTAGTAGACAACTGAACCCTGGTGAATTCCTTTTTTAAACCCTGAATTATTCCAATCATTTAAGGTCTTGATTTAAAGAGGTATATCTCCTTTTAAGATGCTAACAGATAAATACTCCTGTGCCTTGTGAAACTAGATAATACAGATTGATCAGTTGTAGATTCCATGGCTAACAGGGAAGAAATACTTCACCCAGATTTTCCAAACTGAGAGATCCTACCATTTTCTATATTGTAAATTTCAAAGATGGAAAAACATGAATAATTATACAGGAATGTAGAATAATGAGGTGTGCAAATAACTCCAAAATATTCGGCCAAGATGGAAGATGATAGCCAGCTACATCATGACCCAGATGAAAGCTTTTACAATCAGGAACAAGTTGTACTATTGAGACTTGGGACAGTCATAACAGTGTGGAAGCTTGTCTCCATAAGAAATGTCCTCTGACGATAGGACTAGGCAAATAAGTTTTCCTAATCAATAAATTTACATTAACAAAAAAGACTGTTTTAGCATGTTGTAGGTGTTTTGACCCTATTAGGGTTCAGAGTTACCTGTCGATTTCAAGTTTTATGTAGTGCTAAAATTCAGCCTGTAAATGTTATCAATGTAGAAATGGTTGACTGAAGATATAATGAGTAATGCATAAAATGATTGGGGATAGGGTCATAATTTAATTGAATGCACTCCTGATGTTCATACAGACAGAACCTTATGTACCCAAAATATTTTAAAAATAGCAATAATTTAATAAAAAAACAAATGTAAAAATTGTTTTTTTGTTAAAAGAGCTCATAAATTCTTTATTACACAGTTATATTTTATTACGGTTTTAAATTTACATTCATAGCATAACAGGAAATGATACTTCAAAACATTTATTAATAAAATTTTAATACACGGATGTCATTTTATTTAATTTAGATAATTTACTGTCCTTTACATAAATAAGAGAGGGAGACACGACTGCAGTTAAGCACACCTCAGCACTGAACACCACCTAATGAAAATCCAGACGGAAGTATGCAGAGACCTCAACAGAAATGCAGCAACAGCTATGATCTCAATAGACTGTACAAAGGCATTCGACTCCGTGTCTCATGGAATTCTTTGCCAGAAGCTTCTGGATCTCGAGTGCCCGGAACAGCTCTATAGCATCTTAGCCTCATTTCTAAACCACCGGAGTCTGGCCGTACGCGTACGGGACAAACTATCGAGAAACATACCACTCACCTGCGGAGTTCCACAAGGAGCGGTACTATCCCCGACCCTTTTCTCCATCTATACTGCTGATATAGTGGGTAAAAACTACAAACGAGCAACTGTCGCCACATACGCGGACGATATAGCCATATATAGCAGCAGTATGAGCGCAAAATGGGCATTAAAACAAGCCGAAAGTACGTGCCAAGAAATAGTAGAAAAATTGAGACACCTCAACATCCAGGTAAACCCGGCGAAGACGGACTGTGTAGTGTTTGCCCTCCAAAAAGGGAAAAAAGGCCGTTTACCAAAAACTCTACAAGTGGCTAATACCACTATCAGCCCATCTAACTCCATAGTTTACCTCGGAATCAAACTAGATCGCCACATGACACTGTCAACCCACTGCTATTCAAAAATCCGCATAGTAAGAAGAAGAACCTATAGACTTCATCACCTACTACTATCTTCAGCCTTATCACTGCGTTTAAAAATCAAAATTTACAAGAGCATCCTAAGGCCTGCACTTCTATACGGAGCCCCGCTATTCACCCACCTCAGAGTCGGAACGCAGCGCCAATTACAACTGTTTCAGGACACTATACTCCAAAAAATTGTTCGGTCTACATCGCTGAGAAAGCTAAAACCGGAACAATTACACGGTCTCTTCAACATACCCACAACAACTGAATTCATAAAGCGAAGACACATAAAATTCTTCGACTCCCTCAAATGCACAACTAACGAAATATTTAAAACTCTGACACCTACTTCAGCTCCAATAAGGTGGCAACAAGTAATGGAAGAAACTCGTAAGATTGATGAAAGTAGTATGTAATTATAAAAAAAAACACAAAAATTAAGTGTGCCCCGGCACTTAAACAAATAAGAAATACAACTAAAACAACAAAAATTCCAACCACCTCAACTCCTTAAAATGTAGTCATACTACAGTAGAAGAAGAAGAACTCAGAAAAATAAATGTGCCCATAAGAGAGCACAAAACCCAGTTGCACAATAAAAAAACAAAAACATATTTAGGGGTTATGAAAAAAAAAAAAAAAAAAAAAAACTGCAGTTAAGATTTAAATGAATGCTTTTTATAATTTGTGATTAAACCGTATTATAAAAATTTAATTCATAGTATGGTTACTTCAATATGTGTTATGTAATAAGCTTACTAATTTCAAATAGTAATTTTTATTCCAGGATAAAAGGTTTAGGGCAAGATGGTTAGGGGGGGGAGTAGACAAAAATGGATTTTAAACAGTATAAACTATTTATTATACAGCGTTAGTTTATGCTGCAGGTATTCACCAGACTACATAAATAAATTACAAAATAGATATACTTAAATGATATAAAAGTTGACAATGTAAATGACAAGACAGAATAGAAATAAATTTTGAAATAATATTTCAAATATTACTTTCACTGTTTTCATTTTTTCTAATTGTCTTTTTATTAGGTATGTTAATGTTTATATCGTAAAGATTTATCCATTTTGTAATTTGTACCGCAACACTGGTTTGTAGTAAATAGTTAGTAGTAAATAAGATCTATTTTTTGATCGCCATATCATCTTATTCTTTGTAAATATTATATAGTCAACAGTTTATATTATTGCAAAAAGCTTTCCGCATAAAATCTTATCTTTTTATTTTGGAATATAAACTATCCATTAAATTTAAGTAAATGACGGATTCCGCTTACTACTTATCAAATAAAAACAAAATGTATTAAACAATGTTTCATTATATATCTCGTTAGCTAAAGTAGCCAGGATTAAAGGAAATGGAATGTTCTAATAATGAGGCAAACTGGTCTTAGGTGGAAATGTATTTGTATTTTGTTTATTCAATGTAAAGGAATTTTAATGGAGGGTAGAACAGGGTCTTTGGGATTTTTATAAGAGTGGGACAAGATCTTTGAGTTGAAGTTAAGATTTCTCCATTTGTTATAAGTACAACATGTTCAGATGAAAGAAACTGGAAATTAAGGATTTTTTAATTTTAAATGAAAGGATAGGAATGTAAGCAGTAGATTTGTATTGGAAAACTATGAAGAATTAAAGGAGGAGATTATGGAATTATTCATCAAACTTTTAATTAGATGATCTGTAAATGATTAGATTTTATGATTTCTTTTAAACAGACTTTATTATTGTTATGGCAATGTTAGTTGGATAATATCATGCAATGATGGACGGCTCTTGGCAACACCGATTTTCTCCAGTTAATGACATTGTAAAAAATAAAACTAGTCAACAGAAAAAATGTTGCTGAATTGAAAGTGGAAAAAGTGTACTCCATTATACGTGGGTGAATCAAATATAAACGAGACTTTTTGTCCTGGAAGCCCAGCGAAGGTGCAGGAACGTTCCCGCGTTTAGGGGTGTTGGGTAGGGATGCCAGGAGTGGGGGAAGCAGGCGGGCGGATGCGCTCGAACTCACCAGTTACCGTCGTGACGATGTCTGAGCAGGATGTATCCCCCTCGATTGCGCAACGTATTATCATCAAATTTCTTGCTGCTGAAGGTGTAAAACCGGCTGAAATCTTGAAAAAGGTTGACTGTACAGTTTGGGGGAGAGACACTTTCTCGTGCCAGTGTTTGCATGGCATAAACAGTTTGTGGAGGGTCGTGATCGTGTTCAGAATGAAAGCCATGACCGCAGACCCCGGTCCAGCATCACAGCAGACATCAGCCGTGTTCGACAGCTTATTGAAGGTGACAGACGTCTAACCACCAGTGCCATTGCAAGTGAGGTTGGGATAAGCTATGGAAGCACTTTTTCCATACTCACAGAGGAGCTAGGGTTTCGTAAGGTGTGTGCCAGGTGGGTTCCTCGACTTCTCACAGCTGAGCAGAAGCTGAACCGTTTGCAGGTCTGTGAAGGTCTTCTTGCAAGATTTCAGGCTGAGAGAGCCTCATTTCTCACTCACATTATCACCCGTGATGAAACTTGGGTGCGCCATTACACCCCTGAATCAAAACAAGCGAGTATGGAGTGGAGACTGAAAGGGGAACCTGGACCAGTGAAAGCCAAGTCACGGCTGTCAGCTGGGAAGGTTTTGGCTACCGTGTTTTTTGACCAGCGTGGCTTGCTGTATCTTGATTTTTTGCATGAACGCAGGACTATCAATGCCGCATAGTACTGCGACATTTTGAATGAAGTCAGACTTGCATATCGCCGCAAAAGAAGGGATCTACCGATGAGAGAAGTGATTCTTCTTCAGGACAATGCTCGCCCGCATACTGCGGCCTTGACTAGAGAAAAATTGGAGCAACTGGGCTGGGAGACGCTAGAACACCCTCCCTACAGTCCAGACTAATCACCATGTGACTTTCACCTGTTTGGTCCACTCAAGGAAGCTTTGGGAGGTCAGAGATTCGTCAGTGACGATGAGGTTAAAGCCTACGTGCTCAATTGGCTGAAGACACAACCTACTTCATTCTATGAGGACGGGATTGGAAAATTACCTATGCGCTGGGAAAAATTTATTTCCAAATCAGGAGACTATGTAGAAAAATGAGGTGTACTTTTCTTTGTGTTCAAAGTAAAAATTAAAAAATAAGTCTCGTTTATATTTGATTCACCCACGTAGTTATAAAAAACAATTATACCTTTAAAAAGTTTAGTTAGCTATTATTTCAAAGATATAATATAATTTAAGTATATTTATAAGCCTTTTTGTGTTGTAATTTTTTGTGCAGTGGGCTGCTTGAGGCAGGTATTTTTGTCAATCGAGCTTATGGTTTGGCTGGCCACATTTTGGGATTGGTGAGAGCCATCAAAGCTCTCTATTTTTCCTATGATATAAAAACAATGAAAATGTCTTGCAAACATGTTGTTTGTGCTGACAACTTTTTCTATAAGCGGTGAAGTAACTAACATTCTACGCTAAAAAAAATTACCTTTATCTCATTCAGATAAAACAACTTACTTTTATTACTTTGGAGTCAAGTTATTGGCACCTCACTTTTTGTATTTCATGTTCAGGGAATTGTCATAGGTTTACAGCTCGAAAGAAAAATTCAATGACCTATCGCAAATGATAATTATTGAGTTCTTCAACCTATCCTGAATGTTGATGTGCTTCTGCAAAAGAATATCTACAGCTGGCTGATCCCGATGAAATAATTTTAAGAGAAATTGTAAGAACTCTCTATATAGTAAAATTCAAATTTTGATCTAGCATATGACTTGAATAAACTACACAGAACTACAGGGTGATTTTAATGATCTGATTCCTGAAACTTAAGCTATAGGTATCTAGTATATAGAACATAAATGGCTGTGGGGATCTGCAATTTGTATCTTTACTTAAATGCATGCAATTGTGGTTTACAAACTGCTGTCTAAGTTATTGAGACAATCAACAAAATAAAAGTATGGCTCACTAAAAAGCCGAGTTCAGGTAAAACAATGTTCAATTGGTAGCCTCTCAAACTATAAATTTGCTAAAAGATGACATTAGAACCGCACTTAACATAAATGAAAAAGCCAGGGAGACTTATCATTCCTATTTGATTCATTTTATAAGGAAAGGCTTATTTTTCACAATACTTAAAATTACTTTAAAATACTTTAAAATTTAAATTTTCAACCTTCCTAATCATGCTTGAATAGATTGTAACATGTGGGGTAGCCTAACAATACTGTATGATTAAGAGTACATGAGGGTGTCGAACCAGTAAACAACAAGCAAAATAATAAAATTGTATATTAAAATCGAGATATAGTGACACCTAAAATTCGTAAACAAGTGTTTCCAAATTTTCCCTTTTATCTTTTTTTTTTTAAATATAAGATTAATAAATATTGGAGCAAGTTTATTTTGGTTTAACCAAAAGGATATAAGCATATAAGAACTAGATCACCAATTCAGAATATAATAAATTAAGACAGAAGATACATAATACAATTTTAAAAATCAATCCAGGCAGTTAATCACATTGGTAAATATGAACACTTAATACTCAGATTGAAAATAAACTACATACTATTAGAATGAGGTTTCGGAGAACAGTGATTAATGACAATTTATTGTTTTAAAAGACTAATGATCTCTTTTTCATATTACATATTATAATTGTGATTTTCTTTAAAAACAGGAATTCAAACATCAAATTTTACTGTTGTTACATCACCATAACATCATCGGCATATAAAATTGAAATATTAGAGGAATGAGATATTGAATAACATTGAAAGTTCAGAAATTATAACATCGTTCTATTAGTTGTAATGGTTAATAGGGTTTTCAATTGTTTTTAAGTTTCAATTATTTAAGTCTTTAATATATTATAGCCTACAACTATTTTTTTCACTTCACACAATTATAATACATGTAATTTTTTAAAGACAACATTATTATAGCTTTTTTTTAATACAATAAATTTGAAGAGTGAATTTACACAAAATAAAATACTAAGTAATGAAATTTTTGAATAAACCCTCATCATTATAAAGCATATTCACTTATGACAGTGTGTAAATACACAAATATCTGTTTGTATGAATTTATATAATGCTTTCAGTTAAGAATTTATAAAATATTACAATATTATAAAACCATTAATATAAAAATGGATAGAGCACAACGTTCTTACTTCTTAAAATAACTAATTATAATGACTACCAATTACACATCTGAAAACACTTTGCCATTGTGGAAAATATCATTATAATATTAGCAAAATGTTCAAAGAGATAAACATGCATCAATTAAGACAAAAAAAAAATTAGTTCAATAAAAAACATGATAGTTACTTTAATGTAATAGATATAAATTAATTATGAGATCTTTATAGAAAATTAGAATTGATATTGAAAAAAGTAAACTTTTCAAAAAGAGCGGGCTTGTATATTGATAAAAATCACTAATGGGAATGAATTATATTCAAAATAACAGGAACAAGTTTCAAATTAAACCTCAATATTAATGATAAATTTAATATCTTTTTAAATATTATATATTATAAATAACAAATACAATTGAAGGAATGAAACCAAAAAATTAGCAAGCACATTATGAGTACTAGCAAAATTTTAGGGAAATTCTCAGGACTGTATTTATGTACAAAATTAACACTGTCACCTTTATAAGGCATTGTGCTACCTTTTCTGGGGCCAGTAAAAGTTCATAACTGAGCGGATATCAGCAACCAGATGTCATTGTGATTTCATAGAAACCAGTTTTCTACTCCTTGCTCTAGTTTCTTGCCGAGCATTTGTATACTCAAACCATAGAACATTAGGTATAAGGGTGGTATCCCGTATAAGCAAAATTTCTGATATTCTCCTGTGAAATAAATAAATAAAAATTTACATTGATTTATAAATCAAAAATATTGTGTTAAATATTTTTACATATATAAATAATTATCAAACAACCTCACAGATAAATTTTATAATGCTCAAGGATCAAAGATGAAAAAATATATTGACTAAATTCTTGATCATTCAATTATTGTGAGAAAAAAATTATGATGTCTATAAGCCTTTAACTTTAATTTCTAGTTAAGGATAATTTTAATGAAATGTTTTCCTTTTAACTGAAATTGATATATTAAAATGTTTTCATTTCTTTACATAAGAAGCATCACAAGGGAAGTTTGTTAGTAAGAGGACTGAGAAAAAATCGAGCTAAATTAGTATGTTCTAAAACAAATGCGGATTGTTGAAACACTGGAAATATAAAAGAATCACCTTCTAATTCATGTTGAATACATTATTAACACTGAGCCAAGAGAAATTGATTTAATTAAAACAGGATAAAAGAAACACTTAAAATATCTAATTTAACCCATTATATCCCACCGTATGAAATATCATAAGCGATTTTTTTTTTTTTAGTATGCGTTTTATAAGAAGGGACAGTGAATCCCATTTTTTTTTTTAACCGGGATTGGCAGTTGGATGTCTGAACTTCACATAACCGCATCATCTGTGGGATTCACACAAGTTGTATTGAGAACAGACCTTTTATACTTTAGTACTAGTCTTTCTGCTGCCATGGCTGGGCACAAGATGTCATTTTTTTTCCCTCATTTACTTAGGCTTTTACTTTTTTCAAATATATCACTTTTTTGTTAAACTACATAAAATAGAGGTTTTATTGGTACACTTATTTGAATAATATATTTTTTTTTTTACCTTCAAATCCTAATTTGAATTTTATGTATGAAATATCATACCCTGGGCATATGAGGGTATATTCCACATTATTTATTTCATTGATTTTAGTTCAACTTATTGGATGAGAAAGACTTGGAGGCAGCTGTGAAACTGATTTTAAGTGATGAATTCGATGATGAAGTTTCATCTGAATTGCAGGAATCCGAAGAAGTAGAATTAGTTTATATACCACCAAATGATGGAAACGACACGGACAAGGATGATGCTGGGAGCGACGCTGAACGGGACCCTCATGAGGTTTTCCATCTTGGAAGAGGCATTCTTAAGAATAATTAGGAAGTGAGAGTAATTAGAAAAATCAATGAAAATATTTGCGAAACCAAAGATTTACATGTAGATCGAGTGATTGCTGGCACCAGTAAGAGCTCTGCAACTATTGTGAAGAAAAATATACAAAGAAAATGGAATATTACGGAACTAGATCTAAATAGAAAATATGGGCACAAATAATTAAACGGTGGAATAGTAAATTTATGGATTTTGTACAAAAAGTTGAATCAAATCCCACTTTTAGAATTTCAGCGAACAATAGTTCACTCTCTCAGCATTGAGAGACCAAGAGGTGTAAGACCAATTAACAGAAGTGGCAGACGAAACGAGATATGATTGAATAGATCACCTAGTAAATACCATTGATTCACAAATAACATGCGGCAAACGTGCCAAATTTCGTCGCATGAAATTTTGCTCTGCATCCAAAAAAAAATTTTCTGCTTCCCACATACAATAGTCTAATTTTCTTATGTTTTATAAATAAATATTTTTTGTTTAAATTTTTATTTCTGTACTGTACCATTTCTCAATAAATAAAATAAAATTTGCAAGTATAATTCTGTTTATTTCCTAAGCCATTTATTTCACCCTCTAAGTGCCCAGCGTATGAAAAATCATACGCTTCAAAAAACGCCTAAAAAGGCAAAAAAATCGTGAAACTTTAAATTTGCTGTGAAAAGTAAGTAATTTCCTCCAATTATACTAAGTATGAAGGAAAAAAAAAAATAATAATTATTTCGGGATATAATGGGTTAAGTAGTATTTTAAAAATAAATTGAAGCAACTATATCACTGCGGTATCAGAAAATTTAGTTATTGTGACTTACTGATGTAATATGTGTAAAAAATAAATTAAGCACTGAGAAGTGTCTTTTTGAATGATTTTTTTTTTATTTAGTTGACGGCAGAATTATATTATTTTTTTTACAGCTATGGACTTCATAGGTTTTTAATATTATTATTCACAAAGATTTGGCCATGTATTGCAAATAAAAATTACTAGATCAAGATAATTGGTCAAGAAAACACACTGAGTTTCTGCTACACAGTTCACCCAGCCGCCTCTCCCATTAGCCCTGAAGATGACCTACAAAGTAGGTCGAAACGTCGGCACACAAAATATAAATCTTGACTTATTTGTTTTCCTGACTGCACCCCCTAACTATCTCCATTCTCCATTTTATCATCCAGTCAACTATTTTCCTCTCTAACTTAAATAAGTTTTGTTATTTATGTTTTTATCCATTGGCCGGCAACCCCCACAAACTTTTCCAGCAATTAGTTCTTTGGTAAATAATACTTCCATTGGAAAACAATTTTTTTTTCTTGCCATTTAGATAATAAAAATCACATATGTAACTAATAAAATTAATTTGGAGAAAATCAGTAGAATTAAGTGATAAGCATGTCAAATAGTAATTCAGGTAAAGAAAAGGTTGCAAATCATTAATATCAGGCAACACAATTTCTTCCAAGCCTAACATCAGGTCATACCTTAATGAGGCATTTGGGCACTGAATCTCAAGGCATTTGTGTTATATGGACCTCTATCATTAGATAGCTCCATTTTAATTTATTGAATAGTAGGATTTATTTAAATTGTAAGAATAACCTATTAGAAGTATGAGTTACAATGAAATGCGTAAATAAATTGTGGACAAACGTTTGTGTGTACTGATTACAGTCATGCTACTATGACAAAAAAGTTTCCAGAGCTCAAGCTTTTTTCAATATTTAATTAAATTTTGGGAGTCTTTTTATAAATGCATCATTAATGAAAAAAATAGCTTTTTTCCAATTTGCTTCATTTTAAGTTCAGGTTTGTATACTATTTCAATATATTTCAAATGACCAACTAGAATTTTCCAGAAGTATAGTTTTCAAGTTATTAGTAAAAAAAAAATTTTCTCCCCAAATAGCACACTTCAAGAGAAAATTGTTCCACGGATAGCAGCTTCTTGAAAGCTGGAAATTAAAAAATTTAATCCGAATAAAATATCTTCCTTACATATTTTGCAAGGAATGTAATACAAAATTTAATATGCTGTATCGGAACTGATAATGATTACATTTTGATAATGCCTTCTATATATTTTAGGAAATTAAATTGTCTTTCAACAAAACATATCGTTAGTCCTAATATAATAAAGTCTCATAACTTCATTTTGTGTAGTTGTTTTCAAATTAGAGTTAATTCTTTGTTTAAATGCATGGTTTTATTACGAAAAAATGTCAAATGCGCACTACAGAATAGAAAAAGGAATTTGTACAAGACTGTAATACATATACATACTCACACTCCACCATAATCTTAATTAAAATCACAATACAAATATGTACAGATTTTGGTAAACAAACAATGATAAATTAATTATTAAGAAATAATCGACTTCTTTCTAAATTTGGCATTTAAAATGTTTCTGTTAATGAAAACAATGTGTTGAATTCCAGATGCAGGTAATAAACCAGTAGTGGTAAGTGGTGCAAAGTATACTGTTACGGTCACAGAGAGGAAGACAGAAACAAGGGATTAGTGCCTTAAGCCGTCGACGGGAGAAGTTAAGATGGGATTAGAACCTTTGTTGGAACATGTCCTTTTGTCGGAAGTTATTAAGAAGGTTCTAGACACTCCCAGAATTCTTCCCCTACTTCCGTGTTCTAGAATGTTCGGCCTTGCCTATTTAAATACCACTCTCGCCTCGAGCGAGTCAGTCTTAGAGTAGACCAGGCGCTGTGATAAACTGTAATAAGTGAGTGTCAGTGTGATAAACTAGTCAGTGTTGAACCAGCCAGTGTAATAAGTGTATCAGTGATCTGTGACAGTCTCGCGAGTGTAATAAACTGTTTTTGTTTGTTACTGTGTTTCAGTTTGTCATACTTGGAGAATCTTATGGTCGGTGGACTAGTGAACTGGAAGTGTTAATTAGTTAAGTAGTCGTAATTTTATGGTATTCATACAAATTTATGTAAATAGTTAAGTCATTTAGAATTAGTAATATCTTATATTATTGTAATAATTAAATAGGAGTTAGGCCTGGATAATGAATATTTAGAATATTGTTATTGTAAATTTATATCAGTTTAATAGTATCCTTTTTATCACTTTTGTTAATAAACATTAGTATCTTCAATTTAAGGAATTGTTTAATTCATTTTTACACCCAGTAGTCCGTAACAATACTTTCGATTGCTGAACTAGTGTTAATACTACTTGAAGCATCAAAGAAATTTTCGTTAAAAAATATATATAAATGTGAACACATTATTTTTTAATTTATTATTTAACAGTTTTAAATGAATGGAAATAGTGAACTTCATTTTAGATATATTCGAAAACCAGAAGCTATACATTACTTAAAGCTCTAAGCTCCATTTTAAATGAATCCAGTTTTCTATATTCCGCCCTCCTGACTATTTCCTAAATTACACAGGATAGATATGGACAACCATTTTCTCAGTAATCAAATATTTTATTATGACAAAACTGTTATTTCAACTTTATTTTAACATAGAAATGCTATTCTAAAAAAGCAATAATTAAATTCACCCATTTCCATAGAAAAAAAAGAGAAGAAAATTCTATTATTATATTCTAATAATATTTCAATTTTAAATAATTTCCTAAGCTAAACATATACACATGTATATTTAAAATTAATACATTTAAAAATAGTTTCAATTTACAGGTGTATTCCAATTCATAAGATTTAAAATAATTCTAGTCAAGCACTGCATTTACTTGAGACTTTCCGCAACAAAGTGTAATAATTTTGGCAACAGTCATGAGAAAAGACGTTCCCGATTTCTTCTATATTAATATCAGAAAACCTAATGGAACAAAATAATTCTAGAATATAAATAAATAAATAAAATTAATGCAGTAAATTTGATTAAAAACAAGACAAGGTTGGTGCTAAAGATAAAAATTAAACTAATAAACAAAATTTTATTTTGTTTTTTATTTTGAAACGTTGGCTACTCAATAAAGTTTTCTCCTATTCTATGAGAAATTCTTTGACCTCTACCCGGACCACCTTTTTCCACAAAAATTTTATTTTGTTTTGATTGTGATGAAGAGGGTTAGTTACATGAAAATTCTTAATGTCATTCTCAATAGATTTAGGAAACAAACTGGTTCTCCATTTTAGAAGAAAAATCCATTGCTTAATTTTCACAGAGAGGCACTTATGAAGGGTATTGAAATTTATACAATTAACAAACTTTCTATGACAAGGCTTAGTTATATCTATTGAGAAGGACCTTAAGTTGATTGTGTAAATTTCATTATACATTGTAACCTTCATAAGCATTCTACTTAAATAATTTAGCAACACAATTTTTTCTTATACGCAGCACTATTTTATTCTATTTTCCAAAATAGGATCACCGTTACGTCAATTCCTTCTATAGGACTCTATCTCTCCAGTCCTCAGAGACACCTCACTGATATTTCTTCCTCCAATCCTTTACACCATATCCTAGATGGAAGACCCTTTTTTATTTGTTTTTTAAGAACCTAATCCCTTACTCTTTACGGTCGACATCGAACAGGAGACATATGCTGGGTGAGGTTCCACCATCTCAGTTTCTTTCACAGACGGTTTCATTTCTTTCTTTATTATCTCATTTCTGTCCTGTTCTTTTTTAAACATCTCCTCCGATAATCCAATTCTATGACACTAATTTTAGAGAAAATTTTGCCATGTTCCTGCTGCATATGTGACAGTACCCTGAGTGACAGAATAGAAAATTTTCTTTTTAGTCTTAGAAAAGACTATTGTGCCATATTACAGAATGAAGCATTTTTGTTGCTTTACATGCTTGTTCGCTTCTTCTAACTTCCATTATCCATATTTTTCAATATCTAATCATTTACAAAAATTCATCAATGTTTTTGTTGCATCGCAAGTCATCAAATATTTATTAGATCTTGGTGCTTAATAGAGCAAAATATTTAGTTGATATTAGTGCTCAGCATTTGGAAAACTATTATAAAACATCAATAATTTAAAATATGGATGAAAATAAAAAGTTTTTTAAAACTTACCAAGATACAATCATTGGAAAGTATGGTGTAAGGACTAAATGTGTAAGTGCAAACCAAAATGACCCAAACATAATTCCAACAATAGTTCCACAGATGACCTGCTTCCAGGTGTGATATTGCAAATAAATCCTGAAATATTTATTATTGATAATTAGAAATATTTTTATAGCTTAAATAGCCTATTTAAAATTTGAAATAAAGTTTACCTGCTAATACTCAGGACCACTGCAAAAGAAACACAACCCAACACGATAAAAGTTTTCCAAACTGTTTCCAAAGTTGAATTATTGTTCATGTGATGCAACCTTAACAGAAAATTATTTTATTTTATTTTGAATCATTAGTGAAGCAAAACTACAAATTATATATGGGGCGGGTGGAGGTCAATGATTTTCTTCTCCATGAATATAAGGTCAACTAATATTATTCAACATTCAACATACAAATTATATACTTTATAAAATTTTAAAAACTAAAACTATTGCTTTTTAAATATGTTTTAAAACTGTAATTAAAGTAAACAAATTATAAACAATAAACAGAAAAACAGAAACCTTTTCTAGGAACTATTTTATTGCGATTGACATTGATTAAAAAAAAATGTTTATATCAGCCAAAAGAAATCACTTTTCTCTTCAAGGCTTTAAGTCATAGAAAGATTTTTAAAGAGAAACTTTTTTTCTATCGCCCCAAAATTTTTTGTACATCTGTAATGTAACATTACATTACCTTCTCTCATTACTTATTTCATATGAATATTTAATGAAGTATTTTAATTTGTATCTGGTTCGTTCAATATATTTAATTTTATTTTGGCCTTCAGTCATCTTCACAAGCTGAATTACACTCTGAGCCGCCAGAAAAAAATTAGCAGACTGCCAACAGATGACATGCCGAGTACTAGTAGGGGTCCAGCGTAGAGTGTTGGATTTAATATAATATAATAAGATTGTTGTTTTTAGAATTTAATATAAAAAGATTGTTTATCGTTCAAAGTGGCGAACCTCTATCCAAAAATATTGTTACAGAAAAAAATCTGCATTGAAAGCGACTAAATGTGGAAAGATGATGCAGATATGGCCAGAAATGCAAGCGGCTAAAATCGGGCGCCAATTCTAATCAAGGAATGAGCAGCAGTGATACGAGTACGAGTCGAGATACAATATCTATATCCCAGATTTAAATAAGTATTGCTCTTAATTTTTAATATGCGTTTACCATCTAAACGATTGTATTAATTATGTATCCCGCACTCTAATACGAAAATTGAAATTAAATTTTATAATTGAATATTTTGCCTACTTTTTCCCATTATCATTCCCATTTTTCAATAATTAAGTTAAGATTAAAAACGCAGTTTTAATACCCTAAATCGAATAATTTTCCAAAATGTTTTAGTTATATGCCTACAAACCGAAAAAAAGTTTCTCTTGCACACAACTTTTTTTATATTTTGGAAACCGATTGAGGGATATTTGATGGTGGTTTTAAAAATATTAGATTAGATTGGGCTCCTGGTTAAAATGCAAACAGAAGCAATGAGAAAGCGGATGGAAATACTAGAAATGGTGTTGAGCTACCAATCTTCAGGTCAAAATCGTAATAATTAATTTTCTCCAACTGGCATCAGTCAAAAGGAACTTTTAGGCTGAATTGAAGAAGAGTACACAAGATATGTATGGACCAAACCAAAGTCAATTTCAGATTAACATTTTTTTCACTAGTAGGTGAACAATATTTTGCTTATCAATTATCGATAAGTGAAGAAAACTAATTAAATAGTTTTATGTTTAAATATATCAAACATAATAATATAACTTTATTATTTTTTGAAATGATAATTGCATTTGGTTTCAATGTTCTTGATTATGCTATAGCAGCCAGCACAATTAAAAAATCAGCAAGTGAAGATATGTTTTTTTTATTTTAATTTATAATTTAAGTAATTTATAATTTTCTCTAAAAAATATATATATTAGTGAACTCTTGTTACTTTTTATTTATTTTTACTACCCATGCAATGAAGTTATACTAATTGTTCAAGAAAAATTTTTAAAACCTTCCTCAACCTGAATATTTTCAATTAGTAAAAAGTATAAACAGAATACGATTAATATTAATGAGAAATCAAAATTAATATTTTTCTATAAAGGACTTGCAAGAGGCACCGAAAAGGATTATTTATATTCATTTCATAAAAGATATAAAATTGCAAAGAAATATTACCTGATACAGACAAAACAAATAATGTAAGTAGCGAAGAACCATGAAAACTGAGAATGTCCTGAAGGCATGCCATATTCTGTATAATTAACTCTTTGCAAAGGTCTTCCCTCAGACAATATGTTTTTTAATATTAAATTAAATAATTCATTAAATAGAGTGCCAATGAAGAACACTATCTGCAATGAGATTCATAAAACAAAACTTATAATTCATTACATAGATTTCAAATCAGATGCACATTTAAATAATGGAGTTGAATACTCACTGTATGAACATCTCTTCTGAATAGAATTAGTGCAATGAATCCAGATATTATACCAAAGGGAGATAAACTTATTAAAGCCAACAATTTCCCAAGATAATCATCTGAAATGCAATTGTGTTTTAAGATGAAAGAATTATTACAACTAATAAATTAAAAAAATGAAACCAAGCATTCTTAAATAACTTTAAAAATTGTTAGATATACTATATTCAATAGAAAGTTCACCATAACATTGTATTAAAATTTGAAAACAAAGTGCAAAATAACCTGCATGCAGTCCTTCATGCCAACAATGCACTAGACCATTTATTTTATAAATGGAATTATTAATTACCTTTGGGATATTCAACATGTGTCAAACTTAAAGGAACCCAATTGAAATCATGGACATTATCCTTCAAATGAATTTCATCTTCATCAGGAGAAGTCATTTTAAAACACTTGTTCCAAGAAACCTCTCACAAGTGCATTGCTTGTATCACAAAATGACGGCAGCCGCTACGAAAATGCCAGCTCTTACTTATAAAATAATCGCAGAATGCAAAGATTCAAAAGCGAGAACAAGTTTGATGACTCTTCCACACTGTGTCGTAGAAACTCCTGTTTTCATGCCAGTTGGCACAAAGGTAACCTCTCCAACATTGACATTTTAATAATAATCAGGCGATCTTTTTCTTACCAAGAGTTTTAGTTGTTAAATGCAACTACTGTCGCTGTGCCAGGGGATTGCTTAAATAATAACCGTGAATCCTATTTAAATAGCTATCTCAATAAAAAATGAATAAATCAAAAGAAGGAAACGAATTTTCATTTGAATGGGAACCGAAACAAAATTAGTTTCTAGACCAATATATCTATTTACATATTCATAATAGGAAAGGATGTTAACAATTTTATCTGAAGTGACTCTTTACAGATTTTATCAGAGTTGTCTGCCTTAAGTGTACTTCACATAGATATTTATAGAATCATCTTATATTTATTGTGTTTCATTTTTCAACCAGTGCTTCAATTTGTTTTATTTAGAAATAGAATGAAAGATGCAGTAAAAAGTTATTGAAAATAAAACTAATTGTACTCCTGTAAACTTCTATTATATCCTAAATTTTTATTTGGACCTTTTAAGTTATTTAAATATTGTTTTATAATCTTGATATTGATTTTACTATAGTCTCACAAAAAAATTTTTTGATAGTTCAAGTAAAAAAAGATGGCCATAATCATTTAATTGAATAAAAATTGTCAAACTTGGCTCATAAGGTATCTGCTCCGCTGTTACAAGTTATAAATTTTCATTTCTTTCTCCATTAATAGTTTCCAAAAAAATAATTTATTGTGAGCTATAGTATGGAAAAGAGAATGTAATTATGGTTAATCAGTAGATTTCGGTAATCATTTCATCAAGAAATAAAAGTTTCAACTAACAGTTTGAAGTGTAGATGATATATATTTGTTGAAACGTTTTTTCCTAGATGAATTGAATACCGAAATATAAATATTTCCTGTAATCTCATTCTCTTTTCCATACTAAAGCCCATATTAACTTGTATTTTTGGAAAATATTAAAAGAGAAAAAAATGAAAAGTTAAAACTTGTGACAGCTGAAAGTGATAATCTGCGGAATAATTACCCATTTTTAGAACAATAAAAAAGCTCAGCGATAAAAGGATAATATTTAACGGTATTATATTACCAATATTTGTTAGGTTCTTTAAATATAAAATATTTTTTGCTACTTTCCATACTTTTGGGTTTTCTCAAATAACTTTTTTATTGTTTCATTTATATGAGAATAAGAATTATTGATTACATTTTAAAATTCATGATGGCTACTTGTTATTTGTTAAGAGGTATGGAAATTATTGGTTATTAATTTGAATTCTTAAAAATTTTCTATACTGATTCTATTGAATTTCACAGTTATGGGAAATAAGTAATGTGATCTCAGATTAAATTAAAAAAAAAATTTTTTCTCACAAACAGAAAAGCAGGCTAGTGACAATCCTGTGGATGGCTCTTTTGCAGATTACCATGCCTGAGCAGAACTATATCTCATGAGCAGAGGATATACCTAACCTCCCCCTTAAAAAATTACTTCTGAAAGAATGTGAAAAGGGAAGTTTTGGTGGTTACAACGGAGAATCTCTTCGTGAAAACCCATGAGAACCTATTAAAAGAATGTAACTGACGAAGGTTTATGATCTCAATAGGGGCTATTCTGTCAAAATATTTCCCCACAGAGCAAGCTGTGTGTGCAGCTATTTAATAAAAGTAAATATTTTTCTTGTAGCAGTTGGCTATAACATTCCTAATGCGTAGTCCACTGTTATGAACACACTATTGTACTTATTATATTGTAACTAATAGTTTAAATGGCTAACTGGGTTCTTTATCTCACATTGTCTGGAATCTATCACGTAGTCGGTACTGAACACCGCAAAACCATTGGACCAGCAGGTAATATGGTAGGTCTTATCACACTTAAACTAAACCTGAAACATATGTTGGATTGGTGACTCTGAACACATGTTTGTCAAGCTAAGAGTTGCCAGTAGATTACCTTGTAAGACGACCCTATTAATTAAATGTAAATTTACCTTCTTTCTTTACTGGGTTCTTCTAGGAACAGTTTTGTTTATCACTCCCTTTTGTTCCACCAGTGCTATATAGCTTTTTAACCATTTAATGCTCTAATAATTGTTTTGGCATTGCTAACACAGACAGAATGACTCTGATGTATTAAGTATACTCTAGGGGCCTTCTTGGCCAGCTTGTTTGCTTTCTCATTACCTGATGTGCCATTGTGACCTGGCACCCATTCAACACTTACTTTGTTATTTATAGCAAAGATGTTCATACATAAATTGCAGCTTTCCACAACTAAGGAGAATATATTTACTGTATATAGAAACATAAAGCCGCTAGTTGATAGCTAATACCTCAGCTAAAAATACTGAAGTATATTGTCCTGGAGGAATAGAATTTCTTCTTACATTGTATCTTTTCTCTTGTTACCTGCTCCTGAGCCCTGTGCCGTGAGAGAGCTGTACATATAGCTGACCATCTATCTCTCAGATATTTTACTCTGTTGTCGCCCAGGCTCTCTTTTAAAACTCTTGGTTCATCCTCTCTGTCTTCCTACCAAGATGTAATGTTGAAAGAAGATTGTCCTTGATACAGTGAAAGATAAATAAAATTTCTTCTGAATTTTTTCTCCACACGACATTAATTATCTGGTGTTACTTTCCTACCTCTAAATAATTCCATATTAGTGTTTATATTTTAGGTCAGCCCCTAACCTACAGGGATTCTGCTTGATCAATGATCTAGAGTAGTGTATATTTTGGAAATTTGAATTTTATTGCAACCCTATTAATATATTTTTATTTCTTTTTAAATAGGGCTCTTTAAAAGGACTTTTACCTGATCAATTAGAAGCTATGGATTGCCAAATATTACTTGGAAACACGTATCATTTAGGCACTAACCCGGTCCGTACTTATTAAATACATTTATATATATATAGTAGGAATACTTTTTTCTATAAAGTATGTAATGTCTAGGGCCCAGAACTAATGAAGAAAGCAGGTGGCCTTCATAAATTTATGGGTTGGGATCGAGCTTTATTGACTGATTCTGGTGGTTTTCAAATGGTATCACTTTTGAGTTTAGCGGAGATAAAAGAAGAAGGTGTACATTTTAAATCACCGTATGATGGTAATGCTCATAAAATTAATCACTTCAATTCGATCTTATACACAGTTTATTAAGTCAGTCTTTGTACAGATTCGTCATGTTTATTAAGCCCTGAAAATTCCATCCATATTCAAAACTCCATTGGTGCTGATATAATCATGCAGCTTGATGATGTAGTAAGTTCACTTACTACAGGTCCTAGAGTTGAAGAAGCTATGGAAAGGTGAACTAAAAATTAAAAAAGATACGATTTATTAAAATTATTTATAATTAGCTTACTTTTACTTGTATAAATTTGTGCTTATATTCATTCTTCAGAGGAATGTGTGTTATTATTTATTTTAATTAATAGGACCATCAGATGGTTGGATCGGTGTCTTAGTGCCCATGAACGAGATGACGACCAAAATATATTTCCTATTGTTCAAGGAGGATTAGATGATGATCTTAGAAAAAAGTGTGTTGCTGAATTGATCAAAAGGAATGTTAGAGGATTCGCTGTAGGTGGGATAAGGTTATTCAATTTTATGATCTACTTATATTTCCTTTCTATGTTGAATAGCATATTTTACCTAATTATGATGATTTCACTAATTTAGTATTTTCATACTTCTGATTAGAAAACAACTGTTGAACGTTAAGGTAAGATAGGGAAGTGATGTATTTTTCAATTGATATTAATGAACTATATTGGTTGATTGTGATGTTGCTTTAATTTATATAAATACATTATACAGAAAAATAAAACAACGGTTTTAAGTTCTTTTATTCTGACAATTATCTGATGTAAAAAATTATATAATGCTGTATAAAAGTATTAAGTAATTTCTTCAGCATTATAATATAACATCAAAAACCTAACTTAAGAACTGTTGCATTTTCCTCCTCACTTATTATTTGATTGAGGCTGTTGTACTTTGTCATTCTTCATGTCTTCATTTTTTCACAATTCCTCAATTTCTTGTTTTTTTTATTAGTGCTTTATATTAGAACACATTTAATCTCATTCCCTCTTTCTATCATCATCCATTATAAATAAATAAAAGTATATATGCATGTATTCTTATATTTTAATGATTTTATTTTAATCAATCTTGCTTTTATGTAGTGGTGGTGAAGCCAAAGATGACTTCTGGAGAGTTGTTAAGTTATGCTCAGATTTACTACCTAGAGAAAAGCCACGCTACTGCATGGGAGTTGGATTTGCTGCAGATCTTGTGGTTTGTGTGGCTCTTGGTATTGATATGTTTGACTGTGTTTTCCCTACTAGGACAGCAGTAAGATATTTATTAATTTACATAATAATTGGCTTAAAAAGAAATTTGATTGATATATATTTTCGAGCTATATTTGAAATATCCACTTTAGTTATTGATTGAATACTTTTAGAGATTTGGATGCGGTCTAGTAGAAACAGGCCAGATTAACTTAAAACAAAAACAATTCGCTAAAGATTTGAGGCCGATTCAAGAAGATTGTGAGTGTTCAACATGTAGGACATACACACGTGCATATATACACTCCATTGTTACTGTAGAAACAGTTGCTTGCAATTTATTGTCTGTACACAATGTTTACTATCAGGTAATATTAAATTTTTATAAGATTAACAGAATTCTATCTTGAATGATAATAATGTCTGACCGAGATGCGAGCCAGCTACTAGCTAACCAAGCTAGAGACGTGAGCACCCGGATAAGAATCAAAATAAAAATATTTAAAAATTATAACAATTAAAAAAAAATTATAATAATATATATAATGATGTAAGTCAACAAGATCCCAATTAAAGTAATGTTCAATGAGCATTCTTCCCCTTGTATACATCGCAAATTGAGTGAACACGGGGATATGGGATCAGTGAAAAGAAGGGATATGTCTGACCGAAAGATGCGAGCCAGGTTAGCTCAGTTGGGAGAGCACCACGCTAGAAGCGTGGGCCTCGTCGGATCCCGGTCCTGGACATATCTTTTATTTTCAAATAAAAATATTTAAGAATGATAATAGTTGACCTTGTAGATATATAAGTGAAAGAAAATGGTCCGGATGGAGGTCAATCAATTTCTCATAAGTAGGGCGAAATTAATTGACCTCCACCCGGACAATTTTCTTTCACCTAACAGAATTTTAGTTTGGTAAGATATATATTTTATTTAAACTTTTTTCTATTCTTTTTTTTTATTATCTTTTAGTTGAAATTAATGAAAGACATCAGAGAGAGTATTAAAGAACAGAAATTTCCAGAATTTGTCCTGCAATTTATGAAAAAAATGTTTGAGAGCAGAGAAGTCCCAACATGGATAAAGGATGCTTTATCTGCAGTTAACATAAAAGTTGGTTAGGTTAAATTTCAAGTGTCAGTGACTTCATTGAAATTTCTTGTGAGATTCCTAAATTGTGATTTCGTCATTTAATTTTTAATTGTAAATATGACACATTATTTTATGTTGACTCTTATGACTTTAAGAGAAAAACTATTTTTTCATTCCTTTAAATAAGTAACATTTTTTTAAATGTATTTATTAACCCATGATAAATAAAATTGTTCATGTGCTTTCAAATTGTAGTTAAATTATCCCTCTTTCTATTATTTATAATGATATAATCAAGATCATTATTTATGTTACTAACTATGACAATACTTATCTAATTGATTTTTTGTTGGGGCTCCATCGTATAGTCTGTCTTTGTGACATATTGCGATTTGGAATCCAAAATGTTCTCTTATCTCTGAAGATAAAGAGATGGAAAAATAAATCTAACTATATGATTTATTGTGGAGCAAATAAATATTTGTATATATCAATATACATATATATTATTATTAGTGTATTCTCCCAATAGTGGAAGACGTTAAGCAAACTCAATCAAGCTTTCTTTGGGTTCTTCTTGTTCTTCCAATAGGCTTTCATTCCCTCTGAGAAGGCTTGCCTACATTTCTCCGAACACTTCGGACTGCACTGCTTTTGCTTTGGTTGCTCTGATGTTACTTTCCACTAGTTGACTTTGTGTCTCTTTCTAAAATGTCTGATGCACATAAGTAAGTATGTGTTTTTGAGGTCCTTTCGAATTTCGTCCAGCCAAGGTGTTGAATTCTTAAGTGAGCTAACATAATCTAATATTCTTTTAGACTGTCGATTTTCTGGTAATCTCGTGAAGTGTCCAAAGAATTTCATTCTTATGTATATATTTTTTTTTCCCCTTCACACAGTACCCCTACGTGAAGGGTGTTTATTGCTCTGCATGTTCCATACATTTATACTATAGGGTCATTTCATATCAAATCACCTAATATTTTAATGAAATGTCACCCACCATCTCTGATCTGTATGAAACTTTGCTTATAATTATGCACTAAGAAGACCTGTGAAGTTTTATTGTTCTAGGATATATACTTTTTTTAAATAGAATTTTAAAAATATGAATATTTGCGATAATTTGGTTCTGCGGAATTGCTTGCGGGAAATTAGTAATATTTACAAAAACTATAACATTTCAGGTATCATTAAAGATTTTGATCTGGAAATTTTTCCACATTTTACGAAAATAGATTCATTTATGTAGCCAGTGTTAAAAAAATGTATAAAATTCATATTTTATAACATTATTGTGGTTTCCAAAACTAAAACAAGGGTTTACTGAAACACTTATAACTTATTTCTCCAAACAGCTGGGAAGCTAGAAAAGGTTCCAAATAAAATCTAAGATTATGAGCTTTTTATTTATATAAAACATCAATTGGCTTTTTTGTGGGTACATTTTTAAATAATGCCATTTTCAATAAAATTGTGTATAATTTGGTGCCAATTGCTCAAACGGTACGATTTTTGCATTTCAGTGCCCCTTGGTGGCGTAGAGATATAGAAAACATAGCGCATATCAGTTCAGGTGTGATAAAGAATCTGTGCTTTAAATTTCATAACAATCAGTTCAGTAGTTAACAATAATGCCTCCAAAGGAAGCTGAAGAGCAGTAGCTGTATGCCTGCAGCAACTTGCTCTGCATGCACAGACATGAACCAAACAGATCATTTTTCATTAGTGTTCAGTTGTTCTCAGTCTTTCTGTGGAGCTGGTCATGTTTTAAATTTGTGCAACATTTTGTCACTCTCATATTTTTATGAATTGAGTGTGTTCTTTTAAATTAAATTATCATGTGTAGTGTTTAGTTAATGGTATTTTTTTTTTTAATAATAGAATTTACAACTTTTTTGCATCTTGTGTCACAATGGAAAATTTGAATCCATGTACTTCTGGAATATTACTTAGACCCCATGCCACTGAACAACGTACACGTCAACAAGAAATCTCTAAAACTTTTCTGAACTGAAAGAGGATTTAAAAGATTTAATATTGCTTAGGTCATGTATAACCCTTATTGAGGGTCAAGAAAATACTATACGTGGACATCACAGTTACTATTATATAAAGATATTTGAAAGTCATCAAAGAACTTGCTGTGACCCTTATAAAATACACAAAAAATGTATCGCATGCATATGTATTTTTTATATTTATTTATTTTATTTTGTTTTTATGGAATGATTGTTTACTTACATTATTTCCTATAATGTATTACACTATTACTTATTTCCCACAAGTGGCAGATTGTAATAATTCAATAACGTATAAAAAAATAAAAAGAAACACAAATACTATATTATTTTTCTTTAAAAGATTTAATCCAATAATTACTAAGAATCATTTGTTTTATTTTATTCCAAAGGAAACTCAATTTTTGTTGCAAAATTAATATTCTGAAGTATGCTTGTATTCAGTTCTTCAATTTTTTTTTCTTATTGTAATTGTTTTTCTTTTTTCTCCATTTTAAGTAAATTATTTAATTAAGGATTAATGAGATGTGGGGATGATAATAAAAAAGTTCATAATATTTTATAAGAAAATAATTGTATATGAGTCACATAAAATCATCAGAATCATTGCCATCATTACATTTATTTGATTTCATATTTTCAGGCCTCATTAGGGTGCTATAACTCCTGCAACATTGAAAATAAAAAAGTGATTTTTTTTTATTTAAAAAAAAAATTATTTATTTTATACTTAACCTAAAAATATACAGGGTGTCCGTCCCAAATTTAAATGGCAAAACTTCAGGAACTTATAGGGGACCGAAAAACTAAGACAAGAAGTACTTTAGAGATTTTCTGGTTTTTGCTTAGTTTTAGAGAAAATCGCAAAAAAAGTTACACCAAGTGATCTACACTTCAATAATTCAATTGGTATTTTCCAAAGAATTTTATACGAAAAGTGTAAGGAAAATAAATTAAGAATTTAATAAGAAAAGTTTAAGGAAAATAAGTTCCATTCTCCAATTTTGGTGCTGGTCTTGACGATGAATGATTTGATTTAATGAATGATTATCAACAATATAAAGGTAGTTTAAAAGATGACCTTTGTTTGCTATTGATATTGTTGTTATGGAATACACCCCCTGACAATTTTCAACATACCTTAAGTCACATCCAGTCAACCATTTCTTCATCAATAAAAATACAAAATAACTTTTATTTTTACTGAATATTTATATAACAATTTGCTACTCTCTAAAGTTAAATATTGAATTATCTACCTTAATTCGGCCTCCTCTAGCTTTCTTCGTTCCTCTTCTTTTTGTTTTTCTTTAAGTTCCCTTTGTAATCGTTTTTTGTCTTCCCGTTCCCGGCCATCACGTGCTTCTCTTTCTGCTCTCAGATCAGGATGTTCTTCTTTCTTAGTTTTATTCAGTCTATTGACAATTTCATTGACTCTTTTTGCTACTCTGATTTTCCTAACCTACAAAGTGAAAATTACTGATAATATTATACTCTAATATTCATAAATAAATCATTCTGAAAAGCAATAAATTTGGTAACAACATGGCACACGATGAAGACAACAAAAAAGTAACGTCTAACGGTATTAGAGCATTATATCTGTGGCGCCTGTGCATAGTGGGCTGTCGAATTTAGTGAATTTCAAGCTATCTACTTAGAATCGTAATTTTTTTCTCTTTCATTGTGTCTAACACGCTAAGTGTTCCGTCCATTGTAATGAAGGATATTCCTTAGTGAATCTTGGGCTGATACTCCAATCTTGAACTTAAAATAAGTTCAGAAAAATTACGATTCTAAGTAGATAGCTTGAAATTCACAAAATTCGACTTAGCCCACTATGCACAGGTGCCACAGATATATCTCTCCTTAAAATATATAATGAAAGCAAATTTTGAAGTAACATAAATAAACTATTATAATCATGGAGCAAAAATAAAATCCAAAAGCTGATTGACATTCTACTTAATAATAAAATAGTAATATAAACATAAAATTATGGTCTTATTCTCATTTATACTCACATTGTAATATTTTTTCTATCAGCTAGGAACAAATGTATGTATAGAAAGAGGGGGGGGGGAGACGATGATGAGTAAAATAATTGTACAATAAGTCATTAAAGATTAATAAATAATTGTTATAAAAATATTTAACACATTGTCTTAAAGTGTATTCCATGGATGGATTTAAAATACATGGAAGAGCTAGATGAAAATCTATACTGTGTGATAGATCCATTTTGAGTCCCAAAAGGATATGCAGTGATGAATGGAAGGTTACTGTCAGTTGACCACTCCCCATTTTAATTTTAAAAGGGAAGATAATGTTAATCCATTTGAAAACATAGTCCACGTATGTTAACTTATATATTATTTCATAAAATCATGTTGTTATACAAAAAGTTCAATTAATATCTTGATTTGTAATGAAAATTGAAGATGAGACAATGAAATCTCGTCAAAATTAAAAAACTATCTGGAAACTATAATTATTAAGTACTTCTTTGTCTTTGTGATAAGCAACTTGGCCCGGTTCCATTGCATCTGTTTTTTTAAGGTTTGACCACATTGTGTAAACTACATCAATATCATTCATTTTGTTTCCAGTAATGCTATTCGCTTTAACAAGCTGGGCAGCATCTTCTAAAACAGCTGAAGGAATGTCATCGATGGTCTGACCCTGTGATAAAAAGTAACAATAATTTGAAACTAAACTTATTCTTCATTCATAAATATAGTTGTAATAAAATATATATAGTCGAGATACCTCCTGGAGTCTTAGATAGACATGGGCCGAGGAAACCTTGTCAACATGAAACCAAACATCTTCTGGCCAACCCCACTTAATAAGGTCTTCATCTAGAAAAAATATTTACTATTAATATACAACAATAATCTTACTGTAATTTTCAACAATAATCTTCCAATTATGTAATTTTAAAACTTACTCTCATACTTGTCAAATCCCATGAAGAGTGTAACAGGTGGGGAGACAACTGGAATAAAATTTCTTGAATTGTAGATTTTGAGACAACCTTGATTTGAAAAATAAAAGAATATCTCCCAGTATATTATTGATGAATAGCAATCATTTAAATTAAACTTTAAACCCTGGAAGATATTTTTTTATTCTCCTAAAATAAATTGTTTGATAAAATAAGTAAAACAACAAGTTGTATTTAAGCTACTTGCCATTACTGGTGAAATAGTATACCATATTGCTATAATTCTAAAATTCGACTATTAAAACTCAAATACACAGGATAACTACCTACATCACTAAAAATAGTCTGTAACCTGGAAGTGGTAACCTTCCTAGCAGTGTTGATTGTTTACTCCACGAAGTTTGAAGTTTTTCGTCTACATTTATAAAATTTTAATTACATCTTAATATAAATTAAAAGTGATGAATATTTTGTAATATTGTTTTACAAAAATCAAAATCGACGTCTTGTTATGTTTACGCCTTTCTGAAGCAATGTTTCAAGATACTTAACGGTTATCGATTTTTGAGTTGTTTGATTTGGCAGGTCGAATATGAAATTTGAAATAAAATTTGTCACCGGTAAAATGTTTAATTGATATTATTTTAGCATTTATTGTTACTCCATTCTTTCCTGTGGAATTTATAAAATGTTCATCTATCTCTGCAAAAAGGTTAGCTTTTATTTATGCCTTTAATAAGGAATAATAAGATTAATTATTTGTAATCTCTTATTCAATTCTACTCTTTGACACATTGGTTTAGATCTGTACCTGTAAGATAGAGTTATCTTTTTCATGTAGGAGAAAGCCAATTGATGTTAAATGAGGACCTGTATTTACTTAGGTCACAAGAATATAAATACATTTATGAGATGAAAATAGTTGACTGGATGATCTTATGTAAAGGAGATAGTTGGGGGGTGCAGTCAATAAGTACACAGAATAAGTGATATAATATAAGTATAATATAAGTTCATCACTTATTCTGTGTACTTATTGACTGCACCCCCCAACTATCTCCTTTACATAAATAAATTTAATTTATTTTGACTACTTTTGTTCTTATTGAATTTGGTGTGTTTACAAATTTACTTATAATTATATTTTTTTAGAAATAGTTTATACCCTGATTCAAATAAACATTTGCCTAGTACACACAAAATTTAATTAGAAATAGTGTAAGGATAAAATGAATTTTCACTTTTTGTATTGTAATGACATCTTAATGTATTAATTCTCGCTCTTAATCACCCCTTTTAACTGCACTGCAGTTTGAGAATTTTGCTCGATGAACCTGGCATAAGTTAATAATAAATTAATATTGTGTCGTTATATCATATGAATTAAGTTGTCATAGCAGAAGGCGGGTCTATTTAATTTTACGACAGTCTTTCAAAAGAACTTGATTAAAAGCTTTCAGTTTATTATTTTGAGATTAAGGCTTATTGGTTGTAAGCAACCAAAAAAGTTTTTAACTAACAAAAATTCAATTAACAAGCCAATATGTGACCCTACTGTGTAATTATTTAAATTTTAAAGGTGGTCTTTATATAACTCTTAAAGATATAGAAAAAGTTTTTCGGAAAGTAAAATAAACTTGAAAACTTTTATAGCTACCTGGGTTTCAAGTGGAGTGACCAGGAGACAATCACTAGCCTACAGCTAAGAAAGATATATGATTCTTCATTTTAAATTGTGTTAAAGCATTGATACAATCAGAAGACTTTTTTTTTAATAGCTTTGTATCAGAATGCATGCTGACTGTTGACTAACAGGCATTTTTTTTTCTAATCCCCTTGGAATTTGGATTTGATATACAGGACTTTTCAACAGCCTCGGTCAATGAATGGTTAAGAATAATTTTGTACAAAATGATTTTATTGTACTTGAGGAAGCAAAATCGTGCTATTCTCCATGTGAATATGTGACTGTCACCCATTGTCTTGAATCGGAGTTATTGCTTATAGTATATCTCCATTTTGAGCCAAAACTATGAAAATGACATGATTCATAAAAAGTAAAGTAAAGTAAAAATTTGGAATTGGTTACCAGTGATGGGGCTCACTAATTGTATAAGAAAAGATGGGAAAGGAAGAAATATATTTTATCTCACAATTGGTAAAGCAAGTTTTCACAATTATAGTAATGGCAATAGGATCCCGCTAATGAACTTAGTCTTGTAACGGAAGTTATGATAATAGTATGATGTTGAAAATATTTATAATTATGTATTTTTATTGATTTACGAAACAATTGAAACATAGTTATTCAAAGATGAAACCAAGAAGATGATGGTTGAAGGTGGTCAGGAATTAAACAGTGATTTATTGCACTAACATTACATAGCTACATATTGAATAGTAAACTTTCCTTACTTATATTTATATCTGCTGTTATGGTTAAGTTAATAGTACTATAATCATCGTAGCTACTCATATGAGTTACACTATACATACTTTAGTAATACTTTTATTTGAATTAGGTTTGTTTTGTTCATATAGATATCTATGCCAAACAATACAAGGATATATTGTTTGGCATGGAGCAGCGAGCAAGGCTGGATCGGTTTGGGGGGTGATGATGGATTGCTGAAAGTGTTAAAATTGGAATCAGGTATTGGAAACTAATTTAATAGTGTTGTAAACTTAATATACAGTAAAATTGTATTCACTAGTATATTTAGATTACTTTCTTTTTAATTTATTATATTGATAGGTAAAACAAAGGGAATTACCGCACCTGCCAATCTCTCAATGAATCAGACATTAGAAGGACATTCTGGCAAAGTTCAAGTGATAACATGGAATGAACAGCATCAAAAGTTTACAACAAGTGACCAAAATGGTCTGATTATAGTTTGGACCATGTACAAAGTAAGAATGATTACATTATTTATTTTAAAAAACAGTGTTTAATTTGGTCATAGAAGATCATTCTCATATCACACATCATGTAATGTAGTTCCCAGATCTGGCAATCAACATTTATTTTCGAAAAATCTATTATTATCTTCAAATAATGTTGGCTTCTCCATTTTATTAGAGGGTTTGAGTTGGATTGTTGATAATCAGATTTTTATTAGTATAAGAATCCCAAGGGAAAAAAAAGTTATTGCTTTTTGTGATTATATTTTTTAATAATTAATTTCTTAATTATTCATATAATCATTAATTTTTTATGTATAATTTGGATTAAATCGAATACAGATATCGGAAAAGCGTTGTGTAGTCGATCTGTGGACTAAGAGTTGTGGTTATTGCTGCCTTATCTTTTGAAACAATTGGTTTTGTAATTTTTATACTACATGAACCTGATGCCTAAAAGTCTGGTTGAAACTCTGCATACAATGGATAATAAATTGTACTTATTGATGTGATGATTTCTCCACTATCACATTTCCCAAACATATATACTATCATAAACTGATTTATCATAATTTTAATAAAAGTTAAAAAAAATTATCAGATGTTCTTGAGTCATTCATTCAAGTAAGTAAAAAAATAAGAGAATTAAAATAAAAAATTATCAGATGTATAATTTATCAGAGTATAAAAATATTTGACCTAAACATTTTGAAATTTGATGAACATCGCAAGAAGCAAGTATTGGTCATTACCTCATTATTACGAGGTGGAAAAGTTGTCCATTAAAATGAGAGGACCTAAAAAGTTCTAGATGTTATTGATCATTGCAATAACATTAAGTACATATTTATATAAACAGTAAAAAAATTTAAGGCATCCTAATATAAAACAAATTTATTTCAGGGTAATTGGTATGAAGAGATGATTAATAATCGAAACAAGTCTGTAGTGAAAGGAATGGCTTGGGATTCTGAAGGGAAAAGAATATGTATAGTCTATGAAGATGGTTAGATATTTTCAAAGAATTAGTCTAGTTTGTAAGTGCTGTTCCTAATCTTTGATATATTGGTGTTTTTACCACTTTTTGGCAGGTGCTGTTATTGTTGGATCTGTAGATGGAAATAGAATATGGGGGAAGGAATTGAAAGGATTAGTACTTACTGGAGTTCAGTGGTCACCTGATGGTAGATATTTAGTTTTTAGTCTGAAAAATGGAGAAGTCCATCTTTATGACAACCAAGGAAACTTTGTTGTAAGTAAAATACTATTTTTTAAATTATAAAAATAATTATTTTTTAACTATCATTAAATCTGTTTTTGATCCTGGTGAAAAATTTTGCTTTCTCAAAGACTTTAATGCTAAGAGCCTCATTATCTTTCAATAGATTGGGGGGGGGGTAGGACAAGGTAGTTGTATGTTAATGCTTACCACATTAATTCCTTACATACAATTGGCCAAGAATAGTTCTCTTTTACTTAGTACCAAACCCAGTACTGTAGTGTTAAAGGTTGCTTGATTCTTAAAATCATAACAAATCTAGCGAGTGTTTTACAGAGATCACCATTTAAAAGTAAATCATATTATTATGTTTTTTTTTTGCCTTACAGATGAAATTAAATATTCAATGCTTTCCATCCCTGGTCATTACTGGTGTACCAGTGGTTAGTATGTCTTGGTATGATGGAAGAAATGGATATGTTGAAAACAATTGTCCATGTTTTGCCATTTTGTACCAAACAGGCCAGTTGCAAATAATGAGGAACCAAAGTGACGAAGGTAACATTTTATTATTTTTAGACTCAATCTACTTTTAATTTAACTGTGATACAATCAGTGATTCACAGAAGTATTGACATGATTATTGGAATTAAAAAGTGTTTTAATATAGAAGTTTTTAGTGTGCATAGATAACAACATTAATTTTACATAGTGACCTTTTTATTAAAAAGGTAACTATATAAAATTTATAAGTGATGTCACAAAATATGTGTTTATTGATGATTTCAAACTGTCATTGATCATCCTATAATTTCATTTGTATTGTATTAGTTCAAATACAGAGTTAGAGATAGTTAACATACAAGTTAAAGATAGTATGTGGTTTGTAAAGTTCAAAAGTATGTCTGTCGAAAGGGCCAGGGTGCACTGAAAAATAAAAAAAGTGAATTCTCCGAGCCCCCGATAATGATGCCGATAATATTGCCCGTTTCCTGTTAGCAAAATAAAAAAAAAATAAAAAATATATAATAAGCAAATAGCAGGAACAACTAAAAACAGAAAATAGTTTATTTTTAATAGAATTTCAACTGAAATAATCTCATTATCAACTATAATTATAAGTGAAACTAAATTGAGTTTAACAAAATATATAAAAAAAACAAATAAAAATACATAATATCTATAAAATACATACAAAAAAAATAAATTAATTAGAATACATTCATAGTAAAATACAAACAAAAAAATCTTCTTATGAAAAATAATTAAACTCAGAATTACCAAATGACAAAGAAAAGAAAAAAAGTTGTTCTTTAATTTTAATTGAGAGAGAGAGAAAAAATGAAAGGTACGATACTTTATACTTTCCCAACACCGTTATAACCATATATTACAAATTTATTGACATTTTGAACTTCGTTTTGGATATGAGATCCATGAATCACAATTTGCGATATATACAGCTCCTGAAATCTTTCATCATACTATGACAGAATGCTTTGGCTACATTCCAAGTGTAGGTGTTTTTTAATTACTTAAGTGCCTTACCCTTACCTTAATTACTTAAGTGCATACAAATAATGCATTTTTAATATTTTGTGTATTATTAAGTCTTAGGATTCAGTTTTCACTATAATTGTCATTTCATATATTATATTTTTAAATATTTAATGTATAGAAAAAATAATGACTATGATTTTTTAAATGGAAATAAGTAATGGTCAATTTATTTTTTATTACAATTTGATATATTATGGTTACTGATTACCTTAGTGATTTTCCTACAACTTCCCCTTGAAACCTTCTATAAATTACTTTGAAGGGAAAAGGAGAAAGGTGATTTAAGTCTCTTAGTATTTGATACTTTATTGTGTCTGATATTAATTAGTTTTATCATTTTAGATCCTGTAATTTTGGATACTGGAATCAGTGCTGTCAATTGTAGCTGGAATCACACTGGGAATATATTAGCGATTGTAGGTTCTTCTGTATTTCCAGAGGACAACAAAGAAACAAATGTTGTGGCTTTCTACAGTCTTTATGGAGAAGTTAGTATGCAAGCAATGTGCATGCTTAGTTTACTTTTTGAGTAATAAATCATGAAGCTATTTTATCAAACCTTCCATTGATTTTTATAATATCACTAAATTTGTATTTTTAGCATATAAGAACCATGAAAATCCCTGGAAGGGTAATTACAACTGTAGTTTGGGAAGGAAGCTCACTGAGGATCGCTTTGGCTGTTGATTCGTTTATTTATTTTGCTATTATTAGACCAGATTACAAGTGGGACTATTTTTCAAAAACTCTAGTTTTTTCACATTCTTCAAAGCTTGGGACAGAGATCACCTTTTGGGATACGAATAACAATGAGGTAAAATAAGATAGAGTTTAATTTGACTATCCAAACATTTTCTATACACTGGATACTAAATATACCTTCAAGTGTAAAATTATTTCATCCCTTATATTATAAGTTCTAGTATTGCAAGCTATAGCTTGCCTGTAGTTAGATGATAGAGTAATGAGATAAATCAATGGGAGGGTAGTTTTTCTCCCCCGCACATGCAGTTCCATGACTGTAAATCATATATTTGTTCTCATAAATAGGATAAGTTTATTGAAAACAAGATTTAATAAACAAATGGGAATTTCTGAATTTATTTCCCAAACATTTTGATTTTATATTGTGTTTTATTAAATTGCCTAGTCTCGATTTCAACAAATATCCTTAAGATTTTTTATAGGGAGCAAGAAATACTCGGTTATTCCGTCCTTCCAAGGGGACATAAAGTCCAGAGCCTGTGCAGTGTCAGATACTCATTAAAGATTCCTATCTTAATTATACCTGGATAAGCAAAATTTAATACTCCCACTAAAGCACCATCTGTGATCAGCCATGGTAGCATAAAATGACAAAAAGAAAAAAGAAACTAACCATTACCAAGTTCAAAACCAAAATTTCACAGAAAAAAGGAGTTTGTCAGCTAGCTATTAAAAATACAGACTCATATACAATAAAAGCGCTACTCTTTAAAATGAAATATCTTTTTCAAAGTTAGGACTTTAGTCAGCCAGTGCCGGATTTTAGTTGGCCAATTATGCCCTGTGAGAAAAGCAAGATTCTGCTTCTCTAAGTAGAAGAAATTCATTTTGGAGAAGATTCAACTTAACCACTGATTCACTGGCATTGTAGACATAAATCTTTGAGCATTATTATATTTTCTGTTATTAGTCATCTAACTTAAGCTTTTACAAAATTTCTTATTTATCTTGATTTATAGATCTACATAATAAAAATGTTGGGTTTAATGCATTCAGTGACTGTTAATCCAGTTTATTTGCATACATTTATTGGATTAAATAAAAATAAGTAAAAAAAAAATGAATAGCCTTTTAAAAGAAGCTCTGAACTGATTAAATAAGAATTATTTAACAAAACTCTATGTAGTCTTAAAAACTAGTCTATGGATTTGTTACTTTTAGATGTTGCATATCGTTTTTAATTTATTACCCGTATAATTTTATGATTTAAAAAAAGAAACTAATAATCTTTTAGGTTCATAATAAGCAAGTCAAATTTTTATATGCTATTAATGCTTACAAAGAACATTGTGCAATAGCATTCAAAACTGAAGATATTAATGAGCAGTATATGATACATGTTTGTAATTCTATTGGGATCACAGTTGATAGTAAGTGTAATGATCCTTATGATTTAGAAGTTTCGTTAATATTAATTTTTAAACTAAAACCAATTATTTATTATAGGTAAAAGTATTGATATAGAACCATTATGGGTTTGCATTAATACAAGTCAAGTATTTTGTGCGTCAAAGGATCATTTCATGATTTGGCATTTTATGACTCCAAAATCACATTCAACTCTTGGAATAACAGGTACTTTCTACATTACATTCGTTCATCATATCTGTTACCCACAGCTTCACTGCTGAATCATCCATTTATACAATTTAGTTTTGATTTGTATAACTTTATCATAATTTTTAATTCACATAATAACTTGTATTAAACTTTGCATGTGTGTGAGGCCAACCACTACTTTTGAAAATCCTTTTAGCATATACGAATATTATGTATATACTTTCTTAGTGATGTAGTTCACAAGCAAATTAACTTGAACAAAATATAAAAAGACTTTAAGGAGAAGAGCCAATTAATTTCTGAGCTGTTTTTGCGCTAAATTCATTGGAAGAACACTCTTTCGATTATTGTTGATCCACTATATCAGCATCATTTGATCTTATTATCGCAAAACCTTTTAGCCGCAGTGTAGTTAACATTTAGTAGTGATTGGTTTAGTAGTATTTGTGATTAGTAATTATAAATAAAAACTGAACTTTTATGTAATGCTGTGGTAACAGAGATACTGCACTGGTTCCAATGGAAGCTCCTTCACTCTTAAATAGTTTTTTAAATAATTTGAAAACTATAAATTTTAAGGAATATTCAATTTTCCAATTTTAGTATAACATTATTAAGCAAAATCTTTTGGAACCTGTTCTGCAAGTTGTCGCTTCAAGTTGTGCTACAAAAAGTTTTAACTGTTTATTTGTTTAATTTTTAATACTTTTCAAAGTACAAGGCATCATGAGCTTTAATATGGAAAAGAGAATGTAATTATGGAGAATGTGTATACTTCGTTAATCATTTTATTTAGAAACAAAAGTTTCAACTAACATTTCTTAGTATAGATGATGTAGTTTGTTGAAATGTTCATTTCTAGATGAAATGATTACTGAAGTATATATCTTTCTCATATTTACATTCTGTTTTCCGTTCTAAAGCTCATAATAACTTGTACTTTTGGAAAATATTAAAAGAGTAACAAATGAAAAATTAAAACTTGTTTTGACTCAACTCAAAGCGACAACCTGTGGAATAATTACCAATATTTAATTCTAAATTTTCAGTTATATTAATATTCCTTACAACTTCTGTCAATATTCTTTATTCTAATAATTATTGATGTATAGGTAGACATCGTAGAGAAAGGTTGTATCACATTGATGATACTCCTTCTGGTGTCGCTGAAGTAATTCAAGATTTAGATAAGACCTATCAAGTATGTATTGTCTGGTAGTAAGTTTAGCTTTCTAAAATTCTTTTTAAAATTAGTTTTGTTCAGTAATCAAGCATATTTTTCAGCCTAATGTCAATATGCAGGTAAATATGTTTTTTTTATTAATATGAAGTAAAAGCAGTAGGAAATTATAACTTGATATGCTTGGTTTCTATTAACTTATAGGCTACAAGTGATCCTATCTGTTGCATCTGTGTATCTGATAAAATACTTGTAATTGGACGGGAATCAGGTTCTCTTCAGAGGTACTCTTTACCTCAAGTAGCACTTGTTCAAAGATTTACGCTTGGAGTGAGGCCCAAGACTATTGCTGTAAATTGTGATTCTACGTGAGTTAACATTTTTGTTACAGTTTATTTATTAATCTATTCAGCATGGTATAACAGTCAGTTAAATTAAAAAAAAGAAACAATATCCACCATCTATGGAATTTTATTATAATGGTCATTGCTTATAATGATATTATATTTTTTGTCATGTTAACAGTGTCACCATTATTGTGTATGTACTAAAAATTAATTTAAGTAAAAGTCATTCTTACTTGCAGATTTATTAATACAGTAAAATGCCATAATTATACAAATCATTTCATTACTAACTCTCCAAAAAATTGCTCTATACAAAAACATGTTTAAAGAATTTATATTTAAGCAATAAGATCCCAACAAGTACTTACTTCTGTGGTTTCTAATGGCATCATAAAAATCTGCAGTAGCTTTGGTTAAAAAAAAAAAAACAGAACTGGAGGACACACACACAAACATCTTTGATTTGCATATGTCTGTGCCACACTAAAAATTTTATTTAATTTTATCCACATAGCCATAATATAACCATAAACTTTTTTGGTAAATTTCAGGAGAATAGCTGTTTTAGACACAAGTGGTGTTTTAACTACAGTGGATACAGAAAGTAGCGCTAACAGTAAGCTGGAAAGAAGAGATGTGTGGGCCTTAAAATGGGCCTCTGATAATCCAGATCTTCTAGCTATCATGGAAAAAACTAGAATGTATGTTATACGTGGTAGTGAACTAGAAGAACCTATTCAGTCATCCGGCTACATATGCTCTTTCAAAGTAAAACAATTATTTTTTATTTTATTTTTATCTTTAACATCTCATTTGCTGTTGTGCTTGAAAATCAATGGGTATGTTGCTACAATAAGTATCGGCATGATATGACATGGTAGGCTCTTCACCTGGCAGTAATATCTCCAGACCTACTAGCATCATGCTGTTTAGATTAAAACATCTCTCATCCAACTTCTCAGCCTTCTAAAGGAATTTTGATTGCTGGCATTGTTTGGATATTATATTTATAAGATTTATAATGAAAATGTTTATATATTTTATTTGAAAAGAAAAGATATGACCAGGACCGGGACTCGAATCCCGGATTTCAAATAAAATATTAAAAAATATATATCATATAACAATAAAATAAATTATGAAAATGTTTATAGTTTGAACTAGTGCACAAATAATTTACTGAAGTAGTGTACATAAGTCTGTGAAGGGCTTAATTTGATACATAGACCGAAGTTTGAGTCTGCTATCGACCTCAGAAATTAGAATTTAGATAAGAGTTGAATAATTAGGTTTCCTTGCAGGTTCTAAAGTTTTAGACATTAGTCTATAAGGATTTTGATTAATAGTGGTATTAGTGTCCGTTTTCGACTTCCTTGCTGATCTCTTACATGCTGACTATGGTAATGAATATTTGGCAGAATACACCATCAACCTTTCTTACATGATTTAGTATTTCTTGTTTGATCCTGACTTGAATTGTGTTCATTGTATTGAAAACCAAGGATAGATCATTAAACCCTCCCAATTAGCATGCCTTAGGCTAGGGCCTGAGATGGTCAGGAGACTCTTTTTTTGGAGAAATTTCATTTCAGCCTCTGTGATCCTGCTAATATGCTTATCAAGGATCATCCAGCTTTTCGAGCAATACAGGATTACTAGGAGGCACTCTGGTTTAAATAGCCAGACCTTTTCAATTACTTCCTACTTCCCTATAATTGTTTTTGATATATTATTGCATAGTCTATTAGCTTTCATCAATTATCTTAGGTCCTCCTTATCTATTTTACCATCTTTGCACAATAATTCAACTAATGATGACTGGAATCTCCTGGAAGTCAGCAATTAGGACTAAATCATTTTAACAAAAGCCTGGAGTAAGTGCTGTTGTTAAATTCCAATATTCCTATACTGATGAAGATGTTCTATTTTTACACACCTTCCATATTTCATTCATGAGAATGATAAACAGCAGAATTCAGAGTCATTTTCCTTGCTTTACTTTTTTTATAGAAGTTAATTTTTGGTATATGAGTCTCGTTACCCTTTGTTCTTGAAATATTGATATAATAATAATAATAAAGTCTTGATTCTGGGACAAGTCCCTTTGGAATAACAATATATATAAACTATTATATCTTAGAGTAAAGCATAATTATGATTAATTAACTATTACAATTTAATTAATAAATGAAAATAAATCACGACAAAGCTCCAACAATATTTTTTTAACATTAAAAGAAAAAAAATTGAAATAAGATAACAATAATTATATAGAAAGAAAACAATTAATAGTTACATATATACAGATTTTATGAAAAGCAAAAAAAACAACAAATAATGAAAGAAAAATACAAATAATACCAATTATAAAAACTTATTTTTAAATAGATGTAACACATCATTTATCCATCAATTAAAAAAAGTTAATCTCAAAACTGAACATATTATGGTCATTAGATATATGCAAGAAATATGGTCATTATTGTATCAGTATAATCTATTTTTCTTTGTTTGTCATTGATAGGATTTAGAAATCAGAACAGTTCTACTCGATGATATAATGGCTAATCCTGATGTACTTACTATCGAAGATCATATATTGGACTTGGAAGTGAAGTCTCTCAGAGATACTAGGCAGCTTTTAGATAAAGTGGGAATAAATGAAGCTACTGCTTTCATTGAGCAAAATCCTCATCCTAGATTATGGTCAGCCATTTTGTATTGCTATTTTATTTTATGGACTATTAATACAGTTTACAAGAAAATGTAATGTTCATAGGCATCTACTTGCTGAAGCTGCTGTGAAGAAACTTGATATAAAAACTGCTGAAACAGCTTTTGTCCACTGTAGTGATTATTCAGGATTACAACTTATCAAAAGGCTGAATAATATTACTAATGACCAGATCAAAAAGGCTCAAGTTGCTGCCTATTTCGGTGACTTCAATGAAGCTGAAAAGCTTTATCTGGATGCTGATAGGAGGTAATGATTTATCATTACTCATATAATTTACTTTTCTTTGAAGTTCCAGTAAACTATAAATAACATACTCCTATACAAATCTGTTTACTTCCAATAAGATAATTTTTAGTTATCTAAATCCAACATGGCATTTAATTTAGAACTGATACTTTCATTATTTTATTGTTTTTTAAACTGCATTTAATAAATCCTGTAAAATAAGTGTATATAGAGTACCAGAGGATTGGAACTTTAGTGTATTCCGATACACAAGAAGGGCAGTATTCTTGAGTATTCCAATACACAAGAAGGGCTGCACTACAGAATGTAAAAACTATAGGCCGATTGCCTACTTTCTGTTGTATATAAGATATACCCTTGCATTCTCAAAAAGAGATTACGACGAATTGTGGAGGACCAGCTCGAATCGGAGCAAGCTGGTTTTAGACCCGGTAGACAGACGCAGGACCACATTTTTATTCTTAGAAAAGTATTAGAGGGAGTATGGGACCGAGACAAAGACATTTTCCTAGCCTTTCTCGACCTGAAGGCTGCTTTCGACTCTGTTCCACTCCAGGCGATATGGAATGCTTTGGGGAATAAAAATGTCCCAGGGGATCTTATCAATGCTATAAAAGCAATTTATAAAAATGCAAAAGGGGTAGTGCGGATCAATGGGAGAGACCAATACATTCCACATGGATGAAGGAGTTAGGCAGGGTGATAGCCTTAGCCCCCTACTATTTATATATTTTATGGATCAGATCGATAAAATATGCAAGAAAATAATATCACCAACTCTAATCGGTCGATGGAATATGCTTCCTGTTGTCGTCCAGAACCTTCTCTACGCGGATGACATTGTTCTTCTTGCAGACTCTAAGGAGAAACTGCAGCAAGCTCTTGTGGAACAGAAAGAGAAGCTCCAAAGTAAGGGAATGGCAATAAATATTGCCGAAAGCAAAGTATTTGTCATATCTAGACATGAACAGGAAGATGCAATTATGTTAGTTATGCAATGGCAAGGCTCTCGAAGTGGTGGACCACTTCCCCTACTTAGGAACAATCTTTAGCAGGTTTGGTAAAGTAGATAAAGAAGTAGGCAATAGAATCAATAAAGCAAATCAGATATATTACCAGATCTTTAATAGCATAGGTGGCCACCGAAATGTAGGGAAATTGACTAAACTTCATATATTCAAAGCAGTATACCTCCCAACAATTACATATGGGAGTGAAAGTTGGGTCATGCTTGACAAGCACATAAGCTGGACAACAGGAGCTGAAATGAAATATCTTTGCAGAGTGGTAGGTAAAATAAGGAGGGACCGAGTGCGGAATATAAACATAAGGGATCAGCTGCAGATGGCAGAACTGAAGATGAACTCCATTGAAAAAAGACAGCTCAAGTGGTTCAGCCATGTCTGTCGCATGGACGAAGAACGGCTTCCTGGAAAGGTTATGGAAGCCCACCCGATAGGCAGAAGACCCCGTGGTCGCCCGAGAATCCTCCATGAGGATTATATCCAAAGAATGGGAGGTATAAGATGAAAAACCCTGGCTGAATGAATGAAGAGGAGTTGTCAGGACCGGGAAGAATGGCTCCGATGGATTGAGGCCCCTCTACGCTAAAAGGCACAAAGAAACAGGCAGCGAAAGAAGAAGAAGATAAAAGTCTCTTGTGAAAATGAAATTGAATTTGCAGTTTATAATATAGAGATACTTCTTTAATATTTAACAAAAAATTTATTAATTTTATTTTACATTTCTAGGGATTTGGCAATTTCACTAAGAGAAAGATTAGGTGATTGGTTCAGGGTGATTCAGTTGATGAAAATGGGTACTGGAGGTTCTGATTCACAATTGCAATATGCCTGGAATTCAATTGGTGATTTTTTCGCAGATAGAAATAATTGGTAAGAACATTGAATTTGTATTTTAGGTCATAAGCTAAAATAAAATAAGTAAATAAATAAATGCTTTTTATATAAATATAATGTTTTAATTATAATTTACTTTACTTTATTTGTTATTAATTGTTATAATTTTTAAATACTTTTATTTGAAAAGAAAAGATCTTTCCAGGACCGGGATTTGAACCCGGGTCACCCATGTCTTTAGTGTGGTGCTCTCCCAACGCTAACCTGACTCACATCTTGGTCAGACACATCCTTTCTTTTCACTGATCCCATATCCCCGTATAACAACTAACAACAAATAAAAAGTAAAATAAAATAAATTATAATAATATATAATGACATATGTTAACAATATCCTAATTAAAGTAATGTTCAATGAACATTCTTCCCCTTGTATACATCGCAAAGTGCGTGGAAAGAAAGTAAAGAAAGGATGTGTCTGACCGAAATGCGAGCCAGGTTAGCTCAGTTGGGAGAGCACCACGATGGCGAGAGATGGCGGGACGACATACAAACCTTCATAGGAGTATTATGGCACCGTTCTGCTTGGAACAGACGTAGCTGGGGTAAATTGGGAGAGGCTTATGCCCAAAGAAGGGCTTTTTTTTCTTTTTAAAAACCTTGTAAATATAAAAACCATGTAAAAATTGTACATAGAAGAAAGAGGAAAAAAAAATAAAGCTTATTATTATTATTATTTGTTTTTCTCGGTTTCTTACCGGAAAATGGACCTACCCGGACATAAGTCAAGGGTTAGGCTAGAGAATTAATTACAAATATTCATAACTTTTCGAACAATACTCGCAGTTCCGAGCAAGACCACTTTTTGCATTTCATCCAGAATATTGGATATTGGAATATTGGGTCCAATTCCTTAATTCCTTAATGTCATTTCTGGAACCAGTCCATTCGTGGATATAACCAATGGCAACACTTTTGCTTTATCAAGCTTTTATAACTGCTTCAATTCCTCTGCCAGGTCCTGATATTTCCTAATTTTTTCGGCGACCGCCTTGTGGAGGTTATCATCTGCCGGTACTCCTATTTCAATTATATTTACACATTTTTCTTCTTTTAGAATCAGCAAAATATCAGGCCTGTTGTGAGGAACCGTGTGATCAGTTATGATGGCCTGCTCCCAATAAAGCTTGACGTGCCCTTTATCAATTATTGGTTGAGGACTGTATCTGTAATAAGGGTAGGTCTTGTCCACAATATTAAATTTCATAGACAATTCTTGATGTAAAATTTTTGCCACATTGTTGTGTCTCAGCAAATACTCCTTGCCAGCAAGAACCTGACACCCGGAATATGCTGGATTGATTCTGTGGTTGTTTTGCACAGTCGACACATCTCTGATATGACCTCTCCACATATGCGGCGCCTATAGGTCTTCGTAGCAATCACCTGGTCCTGAATGGCTAGAACAAAACCTTCGGTTTCAGGAAATAGTTTCCCTTTATGTAGCCATTTCGTGGAAGATACATCCTTACAACCGATGATTTAGGGTGCCGTTTTCTCGAATGCACTAATTGTACTCTTAGATACGAGTCCATAGCGTCTAGGTCTGTATCGGTCCATTTTATAACTCCAAAGGAGTAAGACAATGCTGGTATTGCCCAGGTGTTCAGTGCTTTTATAATATTCCTCCCCGAAAGGTATGTTCCAAGCACTGTTTTTACTCGATGTTTTAATTTATCCTGGAATACCATTTTTATGTCCTTCTTAAATTCCAGAAGCTGGTGTATTCCTAGATATTTGTATGAGTCATTTTTGTTGAGGCTGTTAATTACTGAATTATTTGATTACTGAATTCCAAATTACTTGACTCTTTTATTTTACCCTTCTTTATATGGAGCACCGCACATTTGTCTACTCCCATTTTCATATGAATATCTTCACTGAAGACTCTGACTGTTTCAAGAAGATTTCTCAAATCGTTTTCATTCTTGGCATACAATTTGACATCGTCCATGTAAAGAGAATGGCAAACTATTGATTCCTGGGACAAATGATAACCATTGCCTGATGAATTTAATAAGAAGCTTAAAGGGTTGATCGCCAAGCAGTACCAGAGAGGACTCAGAGAGTCACCTTGGAAAATTCCTCTACTTATTGTTAGTTCTTCCCTAGATAATGGTGCTTTACTACCAAGCAAGTTAAGTGACACTTTCCAAAGCTTAATAATAATAATAATATTATTATTATTATTTGATACGTAAGAGAATTTATTATTTTTTAGGTACGATACTGGGTTTCTGATTGTATTTTGATATTTTATACAGTAGCTAATGCTTCTGATAAAGTTGTTATCAATTACTGTCTATCTTTATTTGCCTATTGATGGCTCACACAGATGTTTAAAATACAATGTTTATGTAGTTTCAATAAATTTTTAGCATCCAAGAACTCCTTGTTTACTTATTTGCTTTGGGTTTTTTTTGTATTAGGATACTTTGATATTATTAAAATAGTTTCAAACAGATTTACAATATTGATTATTTATTTTCAACAGATTTCTTTTTTTAAATAATATAATGAAACTTGTTGCAAGTGGCAAAATTGACCATATATATATATATATATATATATATATATATATATATATATATATATATATATATAGAGAGAGAGAGAGAGAGAGAGAGAGAGAGAGAGAGAGAGATGTGGTAAACTAAATTTAATTTCATTTTGAAGAAAATCAGGTTGCAGGGAGTGATTTTTAACTCTTTTTTTTTAATTCAAGGGATAGTGCTAAAGAATATTATGAGAAGTCTGGAAATATTGAGCGGATGATTAAATGCTACCAGCTTTTAGAAGATTATGAGCTATTGCAAAAACTTGCCACTCAGCTTCCAGAAAAACACACTCTTCTTAAAGAAATTGCTGAAATATTTGTTTCAGTTGGAATGTGCTCTCAAGCTGTTTCAACTTATGTGAAGGTTTGTTTGGAAATATGAAAGAATAATCTTTTTTTTTCCAATGGAAATAGTTTAATGTTATTTATATGAGATTTATATCTATTATTATACAAGATCATCACCACAAATTAAAATTACTCATCTGAAATTCATTCAGTTTATTTTAAAATTTTAAATTTTCTCTTGTAAAATATATGTTACCGATCAACATTATCAATATTTGCATTACCTCTATGAGAATAATTTTTTACTTTTACTTACATGTTTATTGTGTATACAATGTATATATTAAAGTAAACTACTGTGATCGTGAATTTTTGCTGAACTCTACTTACTGCCACTTAATAAATTATGTATTACTCCCAAATATTATTTTTTTTAATTTTAAATTTTTTAAAATTTTCTTGCAAAATTAGCCAATGTTTTTTATTTTCTTGTTATGCCAGTGCCTTTAAAATAAGCTAGATCCTATGCTAATTGAAATAGTCTGATAGAGCTTCAATGCGGAATTTTTAAAATGGATTTCTCTTAAGTAGCTTTATTTTGATTTATTTGATATAATGAACTGTCTCCTATTGTCATGTATCATTGTAAAATAGATTCATTGTGAATAATAAAGGTATTTCTATTTTAAAATGAACAAAAGATTGCATTTGGTTAATTTTTGCAGTTTGTTTCACTATTGGAATAACTATTTATTTTGTAATGCTAAGGATGTATTAATAAAAATGACTTATGGACTCTTTTGTGAGGTAAGTCAGGAAGAAGCTCACACTGCAGAAAATGTTTTGAGTGTATTGTGTTTATTTCAACTTTTAAAAAATGATGTTATAGATGGAGGGGAAAAATGTGTGATTCTCACCATCGCTGGTGTTAAAAAGTAATTTTAAAAAGTGAACATATTTATTTTTAATAGAGCATGCATCATACATTCGATTCTAATTTTATCTTCAAATATTATATGTAATGAAATTAAAACTCGAAAGAGAAGAATTTTCGACAAGATGTTTTCAGATCCTAATATCTGTTGATCCTTTGTTTTGATCAAAATAAGAATAGTTTTTAGGAAAGAGCATTCTGATTTTTTTCCGAAGTCAAACCAAGCCAGAAGTTAAGTCATTGGAATTTTTATACACTAATAACAAGAATGTGATCAAATGATTTACAAAATATTAAAAGGAAAATGCTAAAACTAGGAAGCTACATCAATTGATAAAGAAAATAAAGAAATTAAAAATGAAAACAAAAAATATCTCTAAATTAAAAAAATTAGTTAGTACTCTGAAAACAGTTTTAAAGTAAATTTATAATCACAAGCTAGAACTTTCCCTGACTGACTACATATTGCTTCTAAAAAAATTAAAAATAATTATCTGCGATCAAGTATAAATATTGAATGGTTCAAACATTCAAGAAAATAATAATGTTGCAGAATCCATTTATATTGACAAACTGTAGAACAATTAACATAAATAAAAGCTTTATGTGTTTTGTCCAATTCATTTCATGTTTAGTTAAAAATTTATATAAATAATGTAAATTAATTTGCCTGACTGCTGTGCTTATAAATTAATTTAAAGTTGATTTCGTTAATTTTGTTCTCAAAAATTTATTAACAAATAAAATAAATAAGCAAAAATTGAATTGGTAAAAGTTGTATTTGGTTGAAGATACAATAAATGAATATTAGATGGTTGAAGTTGTTTGATCAATAGTCATCTGTTGCTACAATCCACTTAGGTAGTTGTTGGTTTTTTAAAATGTAAACAGTCTGAGAAGATAGAGTTATCTTCTTCTGAAGATGTAAAATTCTATTTTAATTAGTTCTATTGTTACAGTTTGGATCTGTTGAGTCAGCAGTTGAGGCTTGTGTTAGTTTGAACCAATGGGATCAAGCAGTGACTCTTGCTGAAACTTATTCTATGCTGCCTGAGATAGGAACTTTGTTGGACAAGTATGCCTTAGGACTCCTTGAAAGAGACAGACATTTGGAGGCAATTCAGCTATATCGGAAAGCCAACCGATTTCTAGAAGCTGCAAAATTGATGTTTCAGGTTTGTTTTAATAGTGTTATTATTCTCTAGAAACTGTTCTTTACCTGTTTATCTGTTAAAAAATTGATTCTTCATCTTTCTTAAAGCTTGCTGAAAATGAAGCCAAAAGGAATCTATTTCCGATTAGAACCAAGAAACTTTATGTCCTTGCTGCACTTCTGGTTGAAGAGCAAATCAAAATGAAGAAAGTTTCAACAGGTTTGAATTTTTACCAGTTATAAATAATTCTAGTTAGAATTAGATTATTGTCACATAACTCTTGTGTGTGTGTCTTTGAAATGCTCATATTCCATAAATATGATTGTATTTCCCCCAATTTTCAATAAATTTGCTTCTAAGATCTTTTTAAATTTATAAAATCCTTTTTTGTGACTGTACTTAGGAAAATAAATAACTTTAGACCTTAGTTATTAGGTATAGTACATCAATGTAATTTGTTCTCTTATATTTCTTTTATAATTTTTTTATTTCTTATATTTACTATGTTCAGTATTAACTGAACATATCATTTAAATAATTGAGGAAGAAAATAGTCCGGGTGGAGGCCAGAAAAAAAATCTGCTGACCCTACTAAGGAAGGAAATATTATGCAAATGATGACTAATGAAGAACAGATGAACTTCTGCAAAACACCTTATATCGTATTCTACCTATAAAAAGGGCAGAACAAGGTGGCTCAAACATGTAAGAAGAGTAGAACATGTAGACTTCCAAAAAGATGGTATTACTTAAGTTCTTGGGCCTTATTTACATAGATATTGAGTATAAATCACTCACAAAATTTTGATTAATGATTAGGTGATTGACACTTGAATCAGACTTGCTAATTAATACATTAATTAATGGTTTTAATTTTAAAAATAATGTTCTAGGTGAAAAAAGAGATGCCTTAATTAGAGAACTGCATGAAGAAAATATTACTGATTTCAAGATAACAGACAATCCTTGGAGAGGAGCAGAGGCTTACCATTTTTTAATGTTGGCGCAGAGACAGTTATATGAAGGTAATTTATTTCTTTTTTTGTAAAACTTTTAGAAATAGGTAAATAATCTTAAAGATAGTCCACTCTTCCAACCATAGTTATAGTATTTAAAGCTAACCTCATGATGGAGCAGTGCGACAAGCAACATTTTGCAGATCATAGCAATGAGCATTAGGTAAATATTTATGATCCAATGGAGGAGCAGCGATACCAGGGATAGTTACATTTCTCCTTTCTTCATTATTTATCTTGACTTGTCCACTTCTGTTCACTCCCACATAATGAATTTTCTATTCACAGAAAAATTGTTATGAAGAATGTGGTATCTTATACAACACTAGTGAAGGGGTAATTGTGTTTAGCCCATCAACCTAACCAGCTGCGTGAGTTCCTCTCAACTTCATCAGTTTCAGTAAATTTGATTACCTCTTAACTAAAATTGTATCTTGACTTGTGAAAAGTATACAAAAAAGAATTTTGAGTTAATAAAATTCAATTGAATCAATAATACAACTAAAAATTAAATTATAAATAAATGATTGGTTATACCTAAAGGCTTGTTAATATCATAAATGAAGTTAATGAAGAAAGTGGAAATTTTCTTAAATATGAACCAAAAATGTAAATTTCTAAGCAATAATTTACCGTAAAACAGGGCTACTTTGGCCCAATTTTTTTAAAATTTTTCAATCACGCTTAAAATTTTTTTGTAACTTTCCTATATCTAAGCTCTGGTAACCTTTATTACACAACTAGACTACCCTAAATTTAATTTCTAATGAGTTTAACAAAAAAAATTAAGTTTTTCTTTTTTTCTTTTTCTTTTTTACTTGGGCCAATGCTACCCTCATGTTTGGGTTACTTTGGCCCCATGATATTTTACCTACTTTAAAGCATTGTGAAATTAGGTTGGGTCAAAGAAAGACTAGGGTTAGTAAGATAATTCATTTATAAGACAGAAAAATAAATTTAAAATTCATTTAAACATTCTTGTTTTCATTAAAAGGTACAAAAAATTAACAATCTAAAAAATACACATTTATCTTATGTCTCACTAATTGCTGACAAGGAAGAGTCCTCTTTTCATCCAGTTTTGGAGGGTCGATTATCTTCTTTATAGCAGCCCATTCTTAAACAAAGTGTCCTTTACTGCTGGCCACTTCCAAAATTTGTTAGTGCGTCCCATGCACTCAACATCAGCACATTCATCCGTCACATTCACAGCTATCCCAGGGAACTCTAGCCCGTTCCATTGCACAACATCAAAATTCCCTTCTTTTAGATTTGCCTTTAAATTTTCTTTAGGAGTACTTTCTGGAGGTGTATTGGTGTTTTCTTCTGGAGATGCGTTACTATCTTGAGGATTATTGCCATTTTGGGAATTAGATGGTACAACTGAGTCAACCAATTCCTTTTCATCATCACTTGAAAAAACGAGGTCCCTGTGGCCTGAAGAAATGAGGCTGTAGTTATCACTATATTCTTCTGTTGATGAGATGATGTTATGTTTTTTTGTAGTCTTCCTCTTCAGGAATTTACCATTTACTTTATTTTTTTTTCAATTCTCTCTGTTGCATTTTTTTTAAGTTTTTGTTTTTCTCTTAATTCTTGTTTTTGCTATTTTTCATCTCTCTTTCTCTTTTCTGTTGTTCTTTCTGATACTTTTGCATTTCTTGATATTGAATATCTTGGACTGTAATGCTCTTACCAGCAACAATTTCCAGTTTTTGTCTTTTTATTGTTCTGGGCTGTTTGTGATGCTTCCATGGCTAATGTGACAATGCCCTAGTAAGGCAAGGAAGGGTGTTTAAATAAATAAATACTCACTTTTAAAAAATTCTAGAGCCACCTTTCGGTTTTACAATTTTATTTTTATTTTTGTAGTTTTGTGGTCCTGAACCCACGACCTTGAGCCTTTTCTCTAATTAATTGCGGTTTGTTGAAATTCTCCAGTTATGATGGACTTAAGTTGTTTAAACCAATGAACAACAATAAAATTGTCTTGTATATATAACAATAAAACAGCATACATTCATATTTGTTTATGTATTTCATTAACATTTGTGCTTTATTTCACTACATGGTTTCATTCTTAACACAGACAAATTGTAAAAACTTACCTTACTATTTTTTTTTTTTCATTAGTTCATGATATTTTTTTGACATTTTTTTTTTTGGACTGTTGTGTTTAAGTTTAATTTTTGTAAAAGTTTCTTAAAAGAAATTTTAGTTTTTTTTTGTTTTATAACTGATTAACAAATTATTTGCTTCTTTGATTAATCTTACATTGCATGTCTTACAGGAAATTCAAATGCTGCTGTTTTGACCAGTATCCATCTACGTCGTTATGAAGACATTCTTCCTCCTGAAACTGTTTATTGTATTATTGCTCTTGCTGCTATTATGGCTAAAGCATATGCTACAGCATCCAAAGCATTTATGAAATTAGAGAGCCTACCAACGGTAAGCTTATAATGAATTAGTACCATATACAAATTTATCAAACCGTGCATTTCTTCTTCTTCTTTGACTTCCTCATATTCCATTGCTAGCATTGAGGAGCCTCCACCCAATGCAGCCATGTCTCGTGGTCCCTACTCAGCCGCCTCATTTCCTGGAGGGTCTTGCCTCCTTAAGATCTGTCCACATCCGAGGCTATTTTGTTTCCTTTGAATAAAATTTATTACAGTGACGATTATTAGCCCAGCAATGGAGGCCCCGTATCCTCGGGACAGCTGGTAACTTGAATATTTATGTTCCCTCACGAGAAAGGGTGACCGGGCTATATCCCCCAGTACTGGGTTTCCCCCAAGAACCGTGCATTTCTAGTTGGTGAAAATAATTTTACTAAAATAGAGCCAAAAACTCAAAAAGAAACACTATTATTTATTATAATTCAATTGGAAAAAACCACAATGCAAAGCCTTATGTTTCAAAAATACACCCACTTACCAATCGACGTTTCGCCTATTCAGACGTTCAACATACAACTCAAGGAGTTGAATGTCTTGTTGGTGGGGTGCTGTCTCATGTTTGGAGCCTGTTTGGGCTGATGATCGTTGGGATGTATTGCACCTTTTTCTTCGAGATGTGATTCACATAACCCTTTTTTGTTTTTGTGTCTTGATAATGCCTGAATAGGCGAAACGTCGACTGGTAAGTGGGTGTATTTTTGAAACATAAGGCTTTGCATTGTGGTTTTTCCCAATTGCATTATAATAGAAAATAATTTCATTCCTTCAGTTTTTATGTCTTGAATTTTATATTTATTACAGTATAAATTAATTTAGTTACAATGTCAAAGGTTTAGCTTAGGTTTAATTACTATTATCTTTATTGGTTATCAAGGGTCGAAGATTCGTTCCCAATCGATATCATTCAAATCGTTCGGAGCAGGAGCAATATTTAATAAGGAAAATCGTTCCGATCTGGACTGGAATGATATCATTTTGTTATAAAACAACCGCTCCTCAAAGGAACAAAATCCGCCATGAGCGATATTTTTGGATCCCTTGAGGATTTGATCCCGCGAAGCAAAAAAATATGGATCCCACATGTTTCTTTCTACACCTTGATTTTGGCCTCCTCATTTACCTATCTACACACAAAAATACCAAACCGAAATGAAAAAATTGTGCCCAGAGAGGCATAGTACATTCTCATCCTTAAAAAAAAAAAAAATTCTGAGAACTGAAATATTTTTTTTTTTACTACCTTAAACTTAACCGATCCTTATCGGGTTTTCTTTAGGATCAACTAGATCATAAACCAAACATTTAGGGAAAAACCTGGTTGAAATCAGATTTGTAGTTTCCGAGCATTGGTTGGAACAAACTTTTCCGGACGGACAGACAGACACCACTGAGATTTTATGTTTTTTGGATTCTACACCCTATGAAACGTCAAGAAACATTAAAATACCGAAGTCGAATTATTTGGCGATTTCAATATTTTCTTCATCTGAAGGATGGGAAAGTAAAAACGAAGGATCGATATTTATTGTTCCGGCCCAGATCGAATCCTCAAAAGATGGAAAAATTTCGCTTCGGTCGGGATTGAATCTTGGAGCAAAATAAAGCATCTTTTGCGGATAGGATTCGAAATAGAGCATTTTCGGAAAGAACGTTATTTTTTTTACCTTAAATAATGGTTTCATTCAGAGCAGCAAAAATATAAATATATCGGTTTCATCCCCTGTTAGTAATGTACTCCATGTACACAAATTGGTCGAAATCCTGGAAAGTGAATGGGATCATCAGTACTGGTTGTTGGTCTGCTGTCTCTTCTCTAGATTCAGCTCTTATATACTTGGTCCTTTGCTGGTTAACACTTCCCACCAATTTGAGAAAAGCGTTTTTTAGAAATTCAAAAGACCTTGTGACAATATCCAGGTCTTCAGCAAAGTCAAGGATTTGGACAAGACAGTTGAAGATGATGTCAGAGGTTTGTATAGCCGAATCACGCACGATCTTCTCCAATGCTACTAGGCAAACAGCCGAGGCAATTGCCCTGCCAAACATCACTAGTAGATTCAAACTGTGGAGAGAGATCTGACTGAATCCAGTACTGTACACCAGGTTTCATTCATGGTCCTCTTGATCAGCCGAATCAATTTAAGAGGAACTCCCAAGTTCCACTAACGTTGCATACAGCGTATAGACTTGGGCTTCTTAATGCTATCGTAAGCACTCCGGAACTCAACAAAAAGGTAATAAGTAGTCATCATATACTCCAGGGACTTCTCAAGAATCATCCTGAGACCAAATATTTGATCAGCTGTAGATCTTTCTCCTCAGAAGCCCGCCAGATATTTACCAATTTCTCTCTCTGGAAATGGAAGAAGCTTCTTATAAATGACATTGTAGAGAACGTTGTATGCACATTGCAGAAGCAAAATGCCTCGGTAGTTGGAGCATTCCAGGATGTTGCATTTCTTGTGAATTGGAAGCATAAAGCCTTTACTCCACTGTTCTGGTGTTTTCTCCTTGATCCAGGCTAAGAGGATGACATAGAGTGCTCTCAAAAACTCTTCTCCATCATGCTTCAGAAGCTCGGCTGGAATCCCATTTTCACTGAGAGCCTATTCCTATCATCCTCCGGATCATCATAAGTAGGTGGATCCGAAGGTTCATTATCATTCTCTCTACCAGGCATCTCCCACTCCTTTAACTCTCTTGTGTTTTCATTCAAAAGAGTGTCGAAGTGAAGGGACCATTGAGCTAGAACTTCATCCTTTTCAGTAGTCATCGATTCAAGTTTTTATCATAACATATTAATAAATATAAGTAACATATTTATAATTCTTTACGATAAAATGTTTATATATATATATATATATATATATAGAGAGAGAGAGAGAGAGAGAGAGAGAGAGAATAGAATAGAATAGGAAAGAAACTTTATTCTGGGACTAGGTCCCTTTAGAATAACAAATATGAACAGAAAAAGAAGCATAATATTTATCTGGCCAGAAGGCTAAATTAAGTTACAAATCATAAAGCGTGTGAAAAATGACAAAAACAAATTTAAAAAGAAATATTTAAACAAAAATAATAATAAGTAAATAAACAGTACAAATCTTGACAAGATATTAAGCAATTAAAGAGAATTGATAAATCCATAGCTTTTGTTAAATGCATGAGTTGGCATGCAATAATTTCTTTACATGATGTACAGCTTGTTGAAAGTTAAAATTAAAATAAATAAATAGCACAGTGAATTATTCTATACATTACAATCTAAGCAAATGACTAACCTGTTTAGAGGGCATCTTTTTGGGAAGCTAGGACATGCTGGAAAAGCAAGGATTTAAATGACGATAGTGAGGGACTATGACGGATATTAGGAGGGATTGAGTTCCACAGTGTGGTGGAGCGGGCAAGAAAGGAACGTTCGAATGCTTTGGTTCTGTGGGAACGAATATAGAGATCGGAAAGGCGCGCGATCTTGTTTAAAGGTATTGAACTGAGGATTTTAATTGGAGGAGACTGTAAATATATGAAGGATGTTGAAAGTAAATGGATTGTTATATGAATGTATAGAGGAAATATTATCTTCGGAAGGGAGGGAAGAGCCACTTTAACTCATCATAAAGGTGGGACACGCGCGATCGCCTAGGAGTTAATTATATATATATTATATATATATATATATATATGAACAATTGAATTCTTGTTTGGATCTGGTAGGTCCGTTTTCATTTTTTAATTGCCTGCTACTCCAGACCTGTTTGGTAAGAAAGAGTTTATGTTAAATTTTTGGCTCCATTGTGCATTCCAAGTTTAAGCTCTGTTTGCTAATGGAATGCATGCTTGAATTCTCTTTGATTTATGAAAATACAGATTCGCAAGTTTTGCTGTTGAAGTTTACACTACCTTGGAATATTCCCATTGTGTTTACATCATCAAAAATTAAGCTTTATTTGTAATGACTGAATTTTATTTCTGTTTTAGCTCTCAGAGACTAAGCAAGAAGAATATGCTGATCTTTCTGTGCTTCTATTTACCAAACACATACCCAGTGATCCAAAAGGATTGTTTTCATCCTGTTCTACATGCAAATCTCCAGTTCCTACTTGGTTTGTATTTTATATTATACTGAATCAGATATAACGACCGGCATCTTATGAAATCAAATCATTCACCAGTATCGGTATCGATAATTTTATTAGGCTAATCAGTGATAAAATATAAAGTTTCATGTTGTAATCTTTGAGTGTCAGAAATATTTTTGATTTGTCAAATGTTTAATTTGAATTGCTTTGATTTTCCTATTTCCTCCTCCTTTTATTAATTCGATATCCAATGTTAACCATTTTACTTATGATTATTGCTCATCCAGTGAGAGGTTCAAGACAGTATCCATTTACTAAACCTCTTGAAACAGTATTTAGTATAAGGACTATGACCCCATCAAGATGGTCACAGAGAGGACGAGACATGTAAAAAGCTTCAGGAAAACTAAACTGATTATTATATCTATGAATTTCAAATATTCCTTTCCGTAGATTCCTCTGAAAATGCATTTCTTGCAAAAAAAGAGTTCTGTCCGACCTTTATCCCTTTATATAAGTGACTTTATCCCTTGCAAACCAACCCTATATCCCATGAAGCTTTTAAATAAAAATGTTTATTTGATAGGTATTTTCAAAAATATTTCAAGAGGCTAACCTTTTCACTTTGAAATGTTGTAGGTCAGGGCTGTGTGAAGGATGTGATAGCAGATATCCGGTATGTATTGTGACTGGGCGTCCCTTGCTCAATCTTGAATCTTCGGCATGGACTTGTCATTCTTGTTCCCATAGTTCTTCATTTTCTGATATTGGAATTAAACAGTTCTGTCCTCTATGCCATTCACATGTTAGGCGTTGAATGACAAATCTGTTATTTTTCGGTTGGTTAGTCTAATGGTTTGCTATTATTTATTTATAAATATTTTTTAACCGTAATATGTGGTTATTAGCTGGCACTTATGTACTACCAAATTACAGATTAGTAATTAGTATTACTCAATATACATTCCAATGATTTGTGGTGATATATATATATTATATATATTTATATATAGAAGAAAAAAAGTAGAACTAGAAAAAAAAAGGACCAAATAGATTATATTTAAAAAATTAATTTTTTTACTGCAAAATGTTAGGAAAAATTCTACCAATTATTTCTAATAAGAAGGTTTATTTAGACAATACAATTCTTTTAAAAATTAAAAAGAGGTTTTATTAAATTCAAGAAATGTGCTTGTAGGAAGTATCTAATGTTTTAAAATTTTGCGAGTTAATAGAAAAGAGAGCTTTAAGCTAGTATAAGCACCTAGACTAAAAATATTATTTATTAGATTCAAACGCATAATTCTACTGTGTATTTCAATTTGAGTGGTGATATTTATTGATTACTGTGAAATAAGAAATATGACAAATTTTTTTATTTGAAGTGTTTATTTTGGGTTGAAATATTGATATAAATTAATTTTTTATTGAACAAAGAATTTATACTTTATTGTTTATGTTGAAACTGATTAACATTATTAATTTTTTTAACCAATATTTCCTTATAATATAAAATCGTATTTAGTGGATGTTAGACCAAAGTTTTTTCTATGTGTAGATATTTATCTATGCAATAAGTAATAATATATTGTAAAAAATATTTCATTTGTCAATAATTAGAATAAAAATACATATACATATCAATTATTATTATTTTCTTGTTTTGTGACTGTTTTATTTAATTAGTTTTTGTAACTTATTTTAGCTACGAAAAGGAATGAAGTAATTTTGTTAATAACTTTGGTTCAATTTTTTTTTATTATAAAAATAATGCTTCATTAACATATGATTAATAATATATTTATTTTAGATTTAAAATCTAGATAGCATTTAATGTAATTTAGTAAATTAGTGTAATGAGGAGTAATTACAGTTTTGTTTAACTGATTTTAAATTTGTTTTCATTCAATGATTTTGAGCATTTGTGAGCTAGTTAATTGTTAATATTTTGTGACTTTGATTAATTTTTAAGATCTCAGCTTAGTGAATGCTTAGATTGGCGTATTTATTTATTTTTTTATTCTGATACTGCAGCTCCTCATCGGATGAAACTATGTTTACAAATATTTGTAGCATTTTTAGTTTTTTAGGGTATAAAGTAAAAACTCCAAACAAGAATCCTTAAGTCTCAAAAAAGACAGAAATCAAGAAAACTTGTTGATAATTTGCCAATTCAGGCTAATGCCAATTCAGGATAATTCAGAATAAGAGAGAAGGGCAAATAAATATATTTAACAAAATGCTTGTAGTCAACCAATTATGAATGCTGGGCTCTTTTTAGTGGTGATGTCTTTGCCCTACTCTTATATATTCAATCTTTTTTTTAAAAATATTTTTGTTTTGAGGAGAAAAGATTTGCCCAGGCCGGGCGAGAACATGGGAATAAGGATTGGTGAAGAGAACGGATTTACCTTACTACTAAGAGCACTGGGATGGAGACGCAGATGACCGGGGTTCGAATCCCGGTCAGGGAAAATCTTTTCTCTTCAAAACAAAAATATTAAAAAATAATCACTATCAAAATAATAATTAATAAAAATAAATTATAAATAATATATTGAAATCAGCAAGATCGTAATTAAAGTATTGTTCAATGAACATTCTTCCCCGTGTATACATCGCAAAAATTGTGAGAACACGGGGATATCGGATCGGTAAAGAGAACAGATTTGCCTGACTTAGATACGACCCCTGGTAGCTCAGGGGTTTAGAGCTGTGTGACGGAGACACAGACGACCCGGGTTCGAATCCCGGCCAGGGCAAATCTTTTCTTTTCAAAACAAAAATATTTAAAAATGTTGTTTCTAAGATTTAAGGCTTCTTATTTGAAATTTTCTATTTCTATTCCTTCTATTATTTCTATTATTATGTCTTATTTTCAGTTTTTACTCTTATATATTTATACATTTTTAGTCTATTGATGTATTAATTATAGAATGATTTCTAGTGGTGTTAAAATAATTAGAGACTAATGCATAATGTTTTGTTGTCATGTTTTCGCTCATTATTGTTCCTACATAAGAAATAATTCAACTGAAACTGATGATTGTTATCCTACTCATGTACGGTATTTTATTTAATTTGTAATAATAATTATTTAGTTTGTTACGAAGTTTATGAATGATGTGATAACTAAATGAGGCAGATTGTAGTTATATAACATTTTATCTGTAATTGCTTTATTCTTGTGATTGTAATATTAATCATCATGAATGATCATTATTGTTCTAATAAGTATGGAATTTTTCGTATTTTTTAGAATACAATTATTGACTTTAAAAGTATTTTTACATTTATGTGAATAGGCTGCCTAAAAACCTGTATGTACATATTGTATTTTTTAAATACAACTGTTAACTTTAAAAGTATTAATCTATGTGAATATACTTTCTAAAATGTCATTATATACCTTCATCAAGTCTAAGCTATTGCCTGTTACTTAACGATTCCGTCCATTATTGTGTGATTTATATTTTCTTTTTAATGTGCAATAAATACATTTTAAAGGATGTTAGATACTATTTCATTTTTTTTCATCATATTTTCCTTGTTGGCCTTCGTTGACGACCTCTGCTGCCAATGACTGAGACCTCCAACATAAAATAAATGTACGCCAAGAGGATTTATTGTCAATTTTTAAATTTTTTTTATTGAGTTCCCCAAAGTTCAAGTTTTCTCCAACCAAATTTTAGTACGAGGAAGGAATTGGTCCGGGTGGATGTCATCTTGAGGGGTCTTATATAAGGAGAACTGTTTATTTGGAAGCCGAAGTTTCAACCCACATTGCAGGTCTTCTTCAGGGCTGGTGAGATCAGGAGTTGACACTAGACTGCTTCAGTCTAAATACAAGCTATTGAAATGAGTTACCTGCGAAAAGTAGAAAGGAAAACTCAGAGAGATAGTATACAGTACTCAATCATATGGGCTAATCTTGATGTTAAACCAGCTGAGACCATCATAGAGGAACATAAACTAAGGTGGTTCAGACACCTCCTTAAGATGGACCCAGAGAGAATCTCCAGATAGACTTTATATAAGATTTACTTTACGAAATATACTAAAATTGGAACAATATAGAGAAGAAGATGGACCTTGCTTCCCAAATTTGCAATTACTAATAGAATCTTCACCCACTGAACTTGGGCCTGGAGCATAGTTATACTGCACCATCCTTCCTACTCCTCCATTCAATATTACATGTGTATTATTTTTTTAAACAACATTAATATGTAGATTGAAGAATTATTTAAACAAAACTTACAGCTGCATTATAATAATAAGAGTTTATTACTTTACATGAAATACAAAGCATATTTTTTTTTTACAAATTTAGTTACCGACAGTAGTATAATTTAATAACTATTACTTTAGTAAAATGCTTATAATGGCATTTTTATAGCTTCAATGATTTTTACAAAAATAATCATTTACAATTGTTCTAGTCTTTTGTTCTGTGAAACTTTGAATAATAGATTCATTGTTCAATCTTTGGGCCTGAGCATTAATCAAGAATTGTAAGTTAAAAATTTAATAAACCTACTTATAATAAATGGATTTAATTTTTTTATGAATGAGTTTCTTTTATTATGCAGAAAAATCTTTATCAGTAAAAGTGTCAACTTTTCTCTTTTACTAATAAAAATGCTTTTATTTAATTATTATTTTTTAAAATAAAAAATTACCAGGGGTTCACCTCCTGACCGCCTAGCAGCGGATCAATCCTCATTTTTCCAATTACGTAATTGTTCAATTAACTTGAACTCCCATTTTTGTTTAATTGATATATTGTTTCTCTTGATTTCTTTGCTATTGAAAAAAAAATGTTTTTCTTAAGATATATTGTACCGAAAATAAGTTAATGCGAAGAGTCTCAATCAGGGCTCAGACTTGAGTGAATTTATGTAATATAGTAATCACAATGTAAATCACATAGTTGATATGTTTTTTTTTATTAAAATGAATTTTCTGATATTGCAATAGTGAAATATCTATTTTCCTTTCCTACCTAAAAGGAAGTTAGACGATTTTATCAAGGTTCAAATACATCCCTTACTGTAAAGATAGGTCAAAGCTTCAAGTAAAGTGTCATTGCCATGTTATCAACTAGATTTTAAATTTAATGTTATTTGCATTTACATAAAACTGTTAGTTTATAAAAATACATATTTGAGGAAGAAATAATTTTTTTATAAAAAACTAATAAGGCCTGAAAGTAAATACCACTTACAGTGAATAGTTGTTGGAGGTACATTATGTCATGACAGAGGTATATCACAGAGGTGTCATAATGAAAATTTCATCTTTTCGTGGCTAACCTTTTCCATCTTTTCGAATCTAATTTATGCCCGAGAACTACGAAATTACATTCGTCTCACCAAAACTATTAAAAATCCGTTAAAATCTGACTAAGCAAAATTTTCGCGTCTTTAATGCACACAAAAATGAATTCTATCCATTGTAACTGAGCATAAACGTAAATACATTGGACTACTGGATTCTTCTTCTTAATCTGTAAGTAACATAAAACGAATATCATAGATAAGTGAGGACCAACGCTGGTAATTGATTATTAATAATTTCCTTTTATTTTCTTATTCTCCCCCATCCTCACGAAACTCATTACTTCCAGTGTAAGAAATGCTTTTTATTTTTTCAGGACTTCAACTGTTCAACTGTTTACTGTTTATTTCAACTGTTTATTTCAAAGGACTTGGGATTTCAAAAGAAAATAGGCTATACTGTTGTCAGAGTACGATAAAAATATGTTGCTATTATTAGATATTGGAATTGTTTTTCAATTGCGTGTAATTATTTGGGTATCTGTTCGGCAGGTTGTCGACTTCCAGTAAATTCACAAGTTTTAACTTTTCATTCGTTTCCTTTTTAATATTCTTGAAAACAAAAACATAATCCTGAGTTTTAGTATGAAATAGGAACTGATTCCCTTGTCTGCACGACAATTTTTTTTACTTTTTTTTAAAATTAATAAATGTTTTAAGTCAATTCTTGTCTTGCCCCGATGATTTAATATTTGCTCTTCCCTAACCGTCGGCTTGATTTTCACTAACTTCTGCGGAAACGTGTTCAACCCATTTTTGTTTTGGGGACGCTTATGTTTCTTCAGACTTCAGTTTTTGAACTAAAATAGAGTCTGGACAAGTGAGAAAAGAACCGCCTATTCTCAGAGATCCTTTCAGAACCGGAACGGTGGAGGGGATGCGTTGTAACCCTGAGGAGGCGGCGACGGAGGGGATCAGTTGGAGATGGATTGGTTTAGAGACAGGATATCGTCCCCCTGCTGGTCCAGGCACCGAGCCATCAGGAGGCAGCCCTCCAGGAGGGCCGATCGTCTCCCAAGGCCTCCGGAGTCCTACCAGCCGGTCGATGGTAAGTACGACTAGGGAGGCGTAAGGGAACTTCAGCAAGTATTACTTACTATCTGCTTCACTCAAAGTTATTAATGTAACAGGTGTACTCCTATACACAGTACGAAACTAAGTATATCTGTATTCTCGGTGAATAAGTGGTGAAGTCGAATTTCGTCCAAAACAAGTTTCTTGTACTTAGAGAAATGGAATCATGTTATAATCGTAGTATGTGGCTAAGTCAGGTAATGACTGCATTGAATTACTTTTATTATTAATCCATTTAGCCAAAGGCCTCGAGAGACGGGATTCCGCTTCCCTCAATACAGTTAACTCTCTCTGGACAAAATTCGACTTGACCACTTATTCACCGGGGTTACAGATATATACACGCATATATCTAAATCACTGGTGAATAAGCGGTTAGGTCTAATTTGCTCCAAAATGAGCTCATTGTACTTAAGTAAGCGGAATCGAGTTATTTTCGTAATAAGGAGCTAAGTAAGGTATTGGCTTGAAGAGGAGTTATAGCTTATATTACAACTCCATTTCAAGCCCAAAAATACGAGAATGATACGATTCCGGCAATCTGTAACTAATTAACTGCAATTAACTCACTCTGGAGAAAATCCGACTTAATCACTTATACACCAGGGCTGTAGATATATATTTTCATTATCACACTGTAAAAGACAAAAAAAAAGGACTATTGGAAGTTTAGTAACTAATCTAACCAACGAAGAATTATTTATTTATTTATAGCTCTATGGATATTTCTAGATAATTGAATATACAAAAATGATTTTCAGTGAGTTCCCGGTTTTTTTTTCTCCCTTGGACCACCCCTCCTCTCCTTAGGAACCAGCGCTGGGATAAAAAATACGCTATTTCCCTTAGAAGGCAATTTCCCTGTGAAAAATATTATTTGAAGGTGGATTGATGATTATTTGTGTTCTGCAATGATTGAAACTGAAAAAATTGCAAAGATACTTTCGAGAAAATTCCTAAGATGTCATACTCGAATTCCAGCTCAGAGCTATGTCTCCATTTCGTACGAACGCTAGTCTGCAACTTGGAAATGGTTTCTCTATTAGTAAAAAACAAAACCGTATATAAATTTTATAGGATTATATCCGGCGCCCATTTATCACAAAAAACATTATATCTTTTGGGAATTTCAAATGCATCACTCCAAATTTTAAAACTCCAGGTCGTCTTTTTGCAATAACAGCCAGATTGCCATTAGATATTTAGAGATTTAGATTAGATATTTAGAGAGCCAGACAGTAGAGATATTTAGATTTACCAGAAATTGACTAAAACTTATTTTCAGGTATGTATTTTCTTTTTATAAAAATAATTTGTTTTTTTTTATCCCTTCCTTCATACATCTTGAAAATAAACACTAAGACTGAAACAAAGTTTCTGTTTTCATAAATAGCTCAGGGTATTTAAGGCAGATATTTGACATTAATGATTTTAAAGAACAATACATATTTTGAAAGTTTTATATTTATAAATTTTGAAAATTCGGAAAAGCTATCTTGAGAAGGAGTCATGAAAAACTGCAAAAAGAATTAACAAAATAAAAATAGTTACGTATTTCAGTGGTTTTGTATTAAAAATGATTAATAAAAGGAAAGACGCCTCAGATGATAAACATCGCCTGCTTATATTAAGATATATCTCCAATATTAAGAATAAGTATTTTCTTAGCGAATTTTCAAAATAGCTGACATAGTACATAGAGGATTTTTTTTTTAAAAGGAAAAGATGGATTATTTTTATATGTAATTGGTAAAATTTTGTGTAACATCATACCTGAAAAAACATTATTCCATTTTTGGGTGTCCAAATGATATGGTTTCTATTGGATTAATATACCAAATCCCGGAGAATGGGATATTGTCAATTTCGAAAGGTGTACTAGATCGAATTAACAATTTTTTTGAGCTCAGTAGCTCATGATCTACAATTTTTATTCTATCATTTTTTCTAAAAAAGTAATCATTCAAGTTTCTGAAACATATTTAATAATTATACTCTGTCTCAAAAATCGACAAAATCATCAGTTTTGAACATGGTAATGAACCATGTCACTTAACCAATTTATTGTTTTGTTGTAATAATTAGAGGTTAGTAATTTCATTATGCTAAATATAAAATTAATCAGGGGTAGATTTCGAGAACTAGTCGACTCGATGATTATTTAAAAGGAATTGACTTTCAACAAAACTCAAAACGAGAGATTCTTTTATAATCCATGCAAAAACATTGTTTTGTTTTGTATCATAATTTTTTTTTTTTAAAGTCATATCGTAATGAGCTGAATCTCTCCAAGCTTCTTCTGTCTAAGTACCAGTCTTAATTTAACATGCCCTTTATTTTTCGATGCTCAACCAGTTGTATTGTTATAATGTAGTTGTGAATTTTAATGAATTAATTATAAATCATTATAAGTTATTTTAAGTATTTTTTTCAGAATTAATCTCTCCATGTTTAACTACTTGGAAAACAGTTTCATCTCGATGTCATTTTCACCTTTCTTTGAACTTATTGAATTGTTTTTTAATTAAACATTATTAAGAAAATATATCTGGAAAAGATCCAGACTAATTAGACTATTTACTAAACATCTATATTTACAATTTTTGTTTATTTTATTATTATTAATTTTTTTCCCTTGGAAATTTTTTTATACATTTTTCTTTCATTGTAAATTATGGTTCTGCACAGATGCATATAATTGTTATTAATTTGAGACTGGTCTATTTGGTACACCAGTCTCCAATTTTTTTTTATTTCTCCAAAAATTTTTTTTGATTGTATACAAATTATAAAAAGAAAAAAAAAATTAGGTATTTGTTATTTTTAAAATTTATTTTATAAATACACGTTATATTTGAGGTGAACTGTGTTGTATTCGACAGTTGATCTGAATTGTATTTTTTTAATACAAGCATCCTGGAGTTACTTAGCTTAACCGGGGATGACATACGCCCCGATATTCGGCCATCAAATGGTTCTAGGAGACGCCGGTATAAATCTGCCAACACGTTACATGCTGATATTTAGTTCTGAATATAGATAAGCGTCATCACTTTTATTTCATTCTAGAAACAGCTGGGATAACACTGACTCAGAATTATTCCTTACTCTTTCTGAAAATAGGAACTATTCTTTTTTTGTACTGACCTATAAATTATTTATGCGTTTTTTTTGTTTAATCGATTAGTAGGATCTGATAATTAAAATATAATGTGAAATTATTTGTCATTAAAAATATTTTATTATTATGCACATTCAATAGCATGTTAAGTTATTATATGTATATACTAGCTTTTTTCCCGCGGCTTCGCTCGCGTGGAATTTGTTCTGCCACATGAAGTTTCGTGACAGATCATTTTAAATAAATAATTTTTTTTTTAACTATAAGTTACTCGTACATCCAAAATTTCAGATTTCTAACTTCAAAACTGACGGAGTCCATACAATCTTCGAACCCCTATTATATTAAGGGGGAAACCCTTGGGAGGTGGAATTATCCAAATTTCATTCTTGAATTATACAAAGAGCCTATCTGCAAATTTCAAGATGCTATGTTCCTGATTTTCCTTAGATTATGTACTACAGTGGATTCTCCACAGAACACAAAAAAAAATTTGGCACGTGCCCCCCTAAATTTTTCGGATATATAATATTAGTAGGAAAAGTAGATTAGATTTGCCTTTAATTATGTACTATAATGGATTCTCCATAGTACCTAAAAAATTGTCTGGGGGGCGTATTTGGAGGTACGTGCCCCCCCTAAATACGCCCTTGCGGTAGCTTATGTGTTATTCTGATGTATAACCTATATTACTGTTAAGTTTTATCCAAATCCGTTCAGTAGTTTTTGCGTGAAAGAGAGACAAACATACAAACTTTCGCATTTATAATATTAGTAGGATATTTCATCCGATTAATCATGATTTGTCATTTAATGTGAAATTATCTCGATATAAATATAAATAAATACAGTTTAATCGTAACGTTGGAATATTCCGAAAACATTCTTGGAGCTTCGGGCTCGATGAAAGAAAAAAGATTTTCGGCAATTAAAAGTGTAAAAATGTAGGTAGCGAATGATAGTTTTCGCACAGCATTTTTAAAAATATTGTTAAATAATTAACTTAAAACTATTTGTAAATATTTGTATTATACCTGAAAATATTTTTTGCAGTATGTACTTTTTTAAAAAAAATAATTGTTTTATGACAATTCTGAGTAGTTTAGTCTATTCAGGTTGGAAAAAAAAGTTGAAGTTTCCAAGTAGTCTCTATGAAACAAGAATCGTTTCTGTTAAATAATATACATGTAGAAATTATAAAGTTAATAAATAGTATTATTTCATTATTACATGACATTATTTATAAGCTCACTGCTTAGTACATGATGGTGGGAGGTGGGAGGTGGTAAGGTCGCTTTAGCAATAACTCGGCTCTCTTGTAGTACTTATAAATTACGATAATCTTTAGTCCGATTTACAAACTTTAAGAAAGAAAGATTTGGATTACGATTCATTTAGTTTACTACTTAGTTTACCACCTTCTGACTAAAGCTCGAATCAAAGATTCTTTTCATTATAACTTTCTTATTAGCATTTTCTCGGTGTTGAACCACAGGTATCAAAAGTTGAAGGACTTTTGGAGGAAGTAGACGATTTAAAGCAAATCTCATCAAGTTTGTTAAACTAATATAAAAATTCAATAATAAACAATTTCACGTACTCTCATCATCTCCTGGCTGTGCAGCCTAATTTATCTAGTTATTTGTTTCTTATTGATCAAAAAGAAAGGTTGATAATCTGTATTATAATTCGAGTTTACCTAACATGCTACACTTGTAAGTAAAGTATTTAGTTTTATACCTAAGCGAAATGGAAGCTTTAATCATTTGGTACTTTATCCAGTTTTTTTTTTTTACATACATACATACATATATATATATATATATATATATATATATATATATATATATATATATATATACATATATACATATATACAGAACAGAGGGTCTTTCTTTCCTCCGAATCCCTAGTTTGTTAATACAGACAACCTTGACGATATATGTTATCTTTTGTCACTGGCGTAAAAGGGGAAAAACCCGGAGGACTTCTTTATCATCGTTTTTAGGTCATTTTACCCAATATGGAGATCAGTCCTTTTACAACGCAGATCATAATACGAAACGAATAAATGATAAATGTTCTGCCATTGTGATATTATTAATCGAAACCTGTCCATTTGTGCCCAAGATCTGCTGATATGTTCATTCAACGAGGTACTTGGAGTTAGTGAAATTCTCGATGATCCCTACGTTAATACATTATCGGTTGGAGACGGAATCGCGAAATATGAAATTTTATAATTTATTATTTTTATTAATGGTTATTTTGATCGTGATTATTTTTAAATACTTTTGTTTTGAATGGAAAAGACTTGTTCTGGCCAGGATACGAACCCGAGTCGTCTGCGCCCCGGGTGTAGTGCTCTAAACCACTGAGCTACCAGGGGTCGTATACAAGTAAGAAAAATCCGTTCTCTTCACCGATCCAAATCCCCGTGTTCTCGCAATTTTCGCGATGTATACACGGGGAAGAATGTTCATTGAACATTACTTTAATAAGTCTTTTATTTTCAAAACAAAAATATTTAAAAATAATCGCCATCAAAAATAACAATTAATAAACATATATTATAAATAATATATTGACATAAGTCAACAAGATCCTAATAAAGTAGTGCCCAATGAACATTCTTCCTCTTGTATACATCGCAAAATTTTTGAGAACAAGGGGATATAGGATCGGTGAAGAGAACAGGTTTGTCTGACTGGGATACGACCACTGGTAACTCAGTGGCTTAGAGCACTGCACTATAGATGCAGACGACCCGGGTTCGAATTCCTGCCAGGACAAGTCTTTTTTCTTCAAAACAAAAATATGGAGGTTTATAATTTGTTACATTCATTGGTTCATTATTCCAAAATGATTATTTATTTATTAGAGTTGAAAAAAGTGAATTTTACGTTTCAACGAAAATGTTTTGGACATTTTATTTATAATTCTATAACGGTGCTTCTTAGCGGACGTTTTATTATGTTGAATATTAAATGGTATTAAAGTGTAAGTCCAATTATCATCTGATATTGCAAATATACTTATTTAACTTACTGATATACCTTTCTAGGAATTCGCAACCAATTCTTTAATCAATAATCTTTTAAGGTGACCTATAAATTCGATACCTGAATGATGAATAACCAAATATCGACTTTAATTATTGCCTTCAATCTTCAGCAATTTGTTACTAGTGCCAATTTTAAGAACTTTATGGAAACCGATATGTGATTCCCATTCGACTATTGTAGGATCTTCTACAAGATCTACTATATAGTACCCAGGATTATCAAGATGAAGCAGCAGGCTGTAGATAGAGCCACTGGAGGAACCTAGATAAGGACATTATCACAAAAATCAGCCCAATCTACGACATTGGATAGAGCATAAAGATAATTTTGAGAGAGAATACGCATTGTTATAATATCGATAACTGCCTGATCCTACTCATGAAGCTGATGAAGCAACTTTTTTGTTTATTTCCGTTCCGCCTACGTCTTAGTCAACGGGAGGGTGCTGTGTAAGGCCATTGGGGAATACAACATATGATGTATGAGAAAAATAGTTAAAACTATAATTGCCAAGATCAGTTAGATTCCAGATCCAATAAAAGCAGGGTAGACGTGTTGAAGTGCATATTATTGAGCCTAGATAGTAGTCCTAGAAAATAATGATTCGCGGATCTGGCCTACATTATAGTTATCTCTAGATCAAAAGGAGAATCCAGGGAGCAAACAAGAGCTTAGTTTTTTCAAGCATATTTCGGAAATCTACTCTGCAGTGTTCTCATATTTATAAAAAGCACGTGAATCAAAACTCTTGAATTGTTTCCCTATATATGTATATAGTTTTCCAAATATTGAACAGTGGTCTTACAATTGACTGCAAAGAACTAGGGAAAAACTGAAACTAGGCAGCACAAGTTTTAGAACTTCGTTTAAAAAGAAAACCATTCATTTGTTCTCAAAGCTTACAAATTTTATAACTTCGGTATTTGTTTTTTTCTAAATATAATTAGGTTCGTCTAACTTGAAATAAACTTATACACTTCTGCTACTCATCATCATCATGAGAGGAACCAGTTGATTACTGTCTCCAGTTCTGATTTGTTTAATTATTATTTGCTGCTAATAATTATTATAATAATATTATTATGCAATATAAGACGTGTAATCTGTTTTATGTGTAATGTTTCCTCTTCGTTCTTTAGTTGATACTAGGTGTAGATGGATCGGATGTATTTTTTACATAACCTGATATTTCCGATTGTGGAATTAATGACACAGCTCTTAATAAGTTTACATTTACTTATTTACGAATAGTTTAATTATTATTTATTAATGCATATCATTATCAGCATTGTCAATTTATTTTTTATTTGTAGTTTGAATATGCAAAAGATAAATTAACAGTTCGATTGCTTAAAAGAAAAAAAATCATCCCGACACAAGCCTTTTGGTTTGGGTCAAGGTTGAGCGGTAGAAAGCAGAACAGGTTTCCTGCGAACTATGGCCCAGGAATCTAAATGGGGCGAATCATTGACGGATATCGTAATCTCTGAACATCGTATCAGTAATGTGTCTTCTACGGTTCAAATGTAGGATATGCTTTAATTTATCATTCAATTATTAACTTTTAATTTTTTATGTATTTTATACATAATTAACGAGCACATTAACAAAAATAATACAATTTTTGCTTTATTTCTGGGCTCGGTTTTTTTTTTTTGGAGTAATAATTTCTCGATACCCATTATTATGCACATACATAAGTACTTATATACGTTGGTTGCATTTTCATTGATTTTATTTAGAATTGAAAATAATCTTTATCGATATGAGATAGGTAATAAATTTACTTAAAAATAATAATAAATAAAACAAAAGTATATCCTGGTACTTAACATATTCGATCGCCTAAAGGAAAATTTTGTATTTAGGTGAAGGACCACTTCTGGTTGCAAGGTGAGCATTAGTTTAACTGATACGATATCCAAAGGCTTACATCAAAAATGTATTTCTTTTTTGTGCTCGCAAAAATTTAATTATTAATTTTTAATTAAAAATTTTAATTTGAAGGTGTAGTTTATATGAAAATGTATTTATCTGTACATATTATAAAACAAAGTCCTCGGCCGCGTTTGTTCGCGGTAAACTCAATAACTACTGAACGGATTTTCATGCTGTTTTCACCAATAGATAGATTGATTCACCAGGAAGGTTTAGGTATATAATTTGTCGAGGTTTTGTGTAAATGGGTTGGAATATCGATGGGTTTCACGGAAGACGCTGCCTTATTAATGCTGCAATTACACTGAACAATAATGAATTTGTTTCGGGCTTAAAAATACCCAGTTATTAAGTATTTTCACCCCCTGAGTTCAAAAATCACCTCGAAAATGACCAATTAGCTCTTGTTTTCAAGGTACAGTAACATGTCATTTTTTAATGCTCAGCTTTCACTTTGTCGAGAAATTTAGTTTTTGGATGTTGGTACGCCTGCGTCGAAGCTTAGTTTGAAAGCTGTATTACTTCACAACGGTAACCGTCTTCCTTCTATTCCTGTTGGACATGCAGTTCACATGAAAGAGACTTATGAAAACATGAAAGCCCTCCTCCACTCAATCAAATATGCTGAACACAAGTGGAAAATCTGTGGTGATATAAAGGCCATCGCTATACTTTTAGGAATGCAACTGGGGTATACTAAATACTGCTGCTTTTTATGTATGTGGGACAGTAGGGATAGGAAATCACATTACATTCAAACAGACTGGCCTGCAAGAAATCTTGGCCCTAGTGAAAAAAACGTTGTTGCCCTGCCTCTCGTCGACCCGAAAGATATATTTCTTCCACCACTACATATAAAACTCGGTTTGATGAAAAACTTTGTCAAAGGCATGAACAAAGAAGGAGAGGCCTTTAGATATTTGAGGGAAAAATTTGCTTTCCTAAGTGATGCAAAAGTTAAGGAAGGTGTTTTTGTCGGGCTACAAATTCGGGAGCTTCTGAAGGATCCTGCGTTTGACAGAGTTTTGGAGGGGAAAGAAAAGGAAGCTTGGAATGCGTTCAAGGGAGTTGTTAAAGGTTTTTTGGGGAACAAAAGAGAAGATGACTATGTTCAGTTGGTGAGGATACTTCTACAAAAATATCATAAACTTGGATGCAACATGTCTCTCAAAATTCATTTCCTCCACTCTCATCTAGACTTTTTCCCTCCTAGCTGTGGTTCGGTCAGTGATGAACACGGTGAGAGATTCCATCAGGATCTCAGTAATGGAATGAATCAATGCTTGCAGATTACTGTTGGTGCGTGTGTAGGGATGCTCCAGAACTCACCTACAAAAGACAGGCCAAAAGAAAAATGAAATCCACATGATGGTAATAATATCCAACCTGCCAAGTATTCTGCCATTAATTTTCAACTCCAAATTAATTTATAATGTTGATAAACTTATGGTTTAAAATTTACTGATTTGCCTCAATTTGTTAACGTTATATATTTTGACCCATGGTGTATCACAGAAACTAGAGCTAATAAAATTTTTTCATTGTCATTTTCGTTTTTTTCAACCCAAAATTAGTAAGATTTGACTCATGAAGTGAAGGAAACATTACAAAAATATTTTTTTGTTGGACAGTGTTATTTAACGTGCAAGATTATAAATTCGTATATAAAGAAATGTTTTTATTTTTATAATTTCTATGTAATAAAGTACATTACCTGAAATGGGAAGAAAGGAAATCAACACTCCCAAAGAATTTAACCAATGATATTCGCGTGGTCCTTAGTGGCCGGTACGTGATAAAAAAATAAAATACATTGCACAGACAAATTATGTAGGCATAATACGCATTATTACCCAAGAAAAGCTGGGGTGAGTCGCTAGTAATAAAGAAGTAATTTTATTATGATATTTTGTATATTATAAAATATTAAGATGTATGTTGAGTACCACCACAAATGTTGTGGCATATTTTGAATGAGATCTAATAAAATGGCTGATAAGCTCATCAAATATAATCCATGTAATAATCCAAAAATAATTCCTTGCATATAATATATCTTGTAGACCTAATCTTTAATGTTTAATGGTATGCTTATTATATTATGTATTAATGATTATATAATATATAATTTATGTGTAACGTACTATATGTTGGTATTAAGTATAAGGAAGGAGGTTATGAATAAATACAATCCTTGGCTACTATTTGATGAATTTCTCAATTATATCAAATACTTTCATTTTCTCTAATATATTCTACCATGTATTGTAATTATCTCGACTCTTTGATTTGAATTTAACACGCCCTTGATGAATGTTAGTACTTTAAAATATTAATAATCTATTTTTTATTTTCATGAAGAACAGTATAAAGACACAATACCATTCATTATAAGATTCTTTAAATATATTCAATTATGAAACTTTTCTAAATCAAATTTTTGAGATAATACAAAGCGCCCCTTTTAATGAATGCATTAACGCTGACTAAAGTGATTAAAAACACACCTCTTTTGTTTATTTATATATTTGATTCAGCATTGAATTTTTAGAGATGAATAAGACATTGGTTATTATGTAGGCGTTGTTTCACTACTTGAGCGGCCTTATTAGAAATGATAATGAGCATCCTTTAAATATGCTTGGAATAACAGGAAGTGTAAACACACTGGTCTATTTTAGAGTCGTTTAAATATTTTCTTGCATACTCTCGCATCACTCTGATTTTTATATCTCCTTTCTATCTCCTATGCTATCTGAAATTATTCGTATCAATATTCTATCTTTGTCCTAGCAGTGGAATGATCATATATGTGATAATATAGAGTTATGAAGAAGACTACAGTTTTGAGAAAATGTAGGGTACTATAAAATTAAGGCAATCAAAGTATTAAAAATATATCACAATAATTTAAATTACTCAAAACCTGTCTGAAGAGTTATGATTTTTGTACGTTTCCGAGATATTTTGACATTTTTTTTCCCAAAAAATATATTTTTGGAAGTTTGGGTTCAGCAAAACGCGCCAATGTACACATGATGCATAGAACACCAAAATTCTTAGAAAAATTATAAAATCAATCATACTGATTTCTGATGAAAATGAAAAAGATAGCATTTCAAATAAAATGTGTTGAAAGATATGTACATTTTGAACATTTGAATGGCTTATTGCTTTACCTTTAAGTACATAATTCTAAGTTCCAAATTCTAAGTTTAAGTACAAAATTCCTTTAAGTTCCTGTGTGCCAATGTGGTTGGACCGATTTTGATGAAATTTTTTGTGCTCGTTCAAATGAGTTCTAGAATGGTTTAGAATCATGATTCGATCCGGTAGATAAACATTTTTAATTTTTTTTTCTTCATTACAATAAAAAACCTGTCATAAAAATGATTTGGATTTTTCTTTCTTGCATATTCTAATTTCTTGGGTTTTTAAATTATAACAGTTTTAAGTCTATATTCAACACATTTAAGCTTATAGTATACTGATATAATATTGATATACACAAGTTATTGATAGGTCAAGTTGTGATGAAAGTAGGCATGATGGCGTTAGGTATTTTAATGATTTTTTTTTACATATATTTTCATTAAAACGATCCACATAATTTCAATCTGTTTAACTTATTTTTTTTCTAATTTCTGAAATTATAAAAATTTTTGAAAATATTTGAACAGTACAATGTCTGTTGGTTTCGCTAGTATAATATAAATATCCAAATTAATATTAAATATACATTATAAATATCGACTTTGACAGAAGGTTCGTCTCAGTTGGCAAGTTACGAGAATTACTCACTAACCAACCATTTCTTTATTCCTCGCGGCATCCACTTCTGCTTTCGAGGATGTGTCAGACATTCCTTGTTACGAGCATTGTTAAGGCGGCCCTCAGTTTTAGTAAATTATTCTGAGCACGACCTTCTTATCAGAGTCCCTTGATTTGTTAAAATTAACGGAATAGGCTCCTTCCTAAAGCTTACGAGGTAAATGGCGGAGAAGTAGTAAATGTCAAAATAGCTCTGAGCAATGCCTTTTGGGATGAAACGTTTTTATTTACCTCCGCCGGCACCATGTGTACATATTTTAGTTTCTTTCATGTTATTTGTTAGGGTTTCTTTGTTTTGTTTATGACTTTGAAATCCCTCGTTAAGGAACTTAGGAATGCTTATGAATATATATCTATATATATCTGCCTTTTCCCCTGGATATTTATACTTTTGATTTTTGTTTCTATTAACTAACTTAACGAAAACCGTTTGTTTATATCTCCAATCATAAAATATTAGTTGCATATACAATATACAAAGGAATACCCTTCAAATTTCATTAGCATTGTAATAAATGAAATTGTATTGACATTGGTGGTTTACTTTTTGATAATAAGTTACCTTCCACATATTGGAGAGAGCAAATAATTCCCTGGGGCAGTATAAATACAAGAATTGTACAAAGATACGAATGTGTTCAATTATTTATTTGTTTATTTAACGATTAAAGGGACGTTGTATAAACAACAATGATGTTACAGTTTTTGGAAAAAGTACAAAAAAACGGAAAATTTTGTATTAGTTTTTATTATTTTAACATGAAGTAAAGCAAAATAAAACAACGATACCTAGCTATAATGAACATAAAAGTGACGCAAATGTATTGTAAAGTTATTATAAGTCTTTGTAAAAACGTTTTATTTTTCCAGCCAAGCGTCTTTTGATAATTTTTCGGCTGTTTTCTTGTGAATTTACTTTTTTTAACATTCGACAGTAGTCTGCCATCATATTGACAATCCATCAACCTTGGTATCTGAGCTCCATTTCTTTTATATCTTGATGGAATCGTTCTCCTTGTTCCTCACTTACAGCCCCAAGATTTTCTGGAATGTAGTCAAGATGTGAGTGAAGGAAATGAACTTTAACACTCATGTTGCAGCCCTACATATACAGTAGTTTTTTAACACTTCAGCAACCAAAGTTTTATTTTTTGTTTCCAAGAAAGCCTGTAACAACAAGTTTAAATGAATTCCAGGCATTTTTTCTTCCATTTCCATTTTAGTGACAAAGCTTTCATCTTTTAAAAGTTTTCTGATATCAGGCCCAACAAAGACTCCTTCGTTCAGCTTAGCATCGGATATACCAGTAAACTGTTCACAAAGATACTTGAAACACTCTCCTTCTTTGGGTAATGCTTTCACAAATTGGGTAATGCTTTCATTAGCCCCAATTTGATATGAAGTGGTGGAAGTTAGATGTGGTTTGCAAGGCTTAGGTTGAACCGTGATAACATTTCTTGTTAGTCATTCATTTTCCATTCTTTTGGAGCCAAGGCCATGTGATAAATCATGGAGTGTAATTCTGGAAGTGGTCATAAATTAATCGCCAATGAGACGATGGAGAATTGTCCTTTGATAAAGTTCTTTCCTGAGCCATTCATGTCAGGTATTACTGAATACTATTAAACGTCACCCTGGTTTTGCTGAAGTTGGTCTTGAGCTCAGAGGAAGCATAGCTTGAGATGGGCAGTTTGGAGCAGCAGTACAAGGAGCTGAAGAAAGTTACGTAACATGTGAATAATGACGAGATAGTAATGCAATCGGGTACTCAGTAGACAAAGCGACTGGCTAAAGATTTTTTTTGTTTAATCTTTTTACAGCCGGAGATGGATAATTTTTGATTTGGAGGACCTCCTGGTGCTAACCCAACCTCTATAAAATGGGTACTCTAGATAGTGGGAATAATTGGTGGTTGAGCGTGATCTCGGACAAATCACCTCCCTGCACAGCCGTTGTTCTAGAAACATTACACTCTCTACTGTATACAGAATTCAAGACTTCATGAAGTATAGTGTTACAGTAATGCAATTGGGAAAAACAACAATGCAAAGCCTTATGTTTCAAATCCAGTAATACACCCACTTACCAGTCGACGTTTCGCCTATTCAGGCATTATCAAGACACAAAAACAAAAAAAAGGGTTATGTAAATCACATCTCGAAGAAAAAGGTGCAATACATCCCAACGATCAACAGCCCAAACAGGCTCCAAACATGAGAGAGCACCCCACCACCAAGACGTTCAACATACAACTAACCGACTATACAACTAACAGTTGTATGTTGAACGTCTTGGTGGTGGGATGCTGTCTCATGTTTGGAGCCTGTTTGGGCTGTTGATCGTTGGGATGTATTGCACCTTTTTCTTCGAGATGTAACCCTTTTTTAATAACCCTTTTTTTTGTTTTTGTGTCTTGATAATGCCTAAATAGGCGAAACGTCGACTGGTAAGTGGGTGTATTACTGGATTTGAAACATAAGGCTTTGCATTGTGGTTTTTCCCAATTGCATTATAATAAATGATAGTGTTTCTTTTTGAGTTTTTGGCTCTATTTTATAGTGTTACAGGTTTTTTGACTAGTAGACACCTGCGCCGAAATGAGAAATTTTGTTTTCTATAAAAATTACGGAGAAATGTTTCGCCATATTGTTCTCATAGAAAGTAAAAATTTGTGTTTTCGATAAATACCTTAACAAGGAATTCATCAACAATCGTGAATTTTATGGCCTGGTGTAGTTGAAGTTATTTATACACCTTAGAGCCCCGTGGCAGCGTGGCTACTGATTGATATAGCTTGCCCCTATTCTCTGAGGTCTCTACAATTAACCTTAATGTTTTTAATAATCTGCTCACACAATTCTTCAATTTACTGAGCTGTCTGCAGTATCTTATTCACAAATATGCAATTACATCGTCTTGCATGATTATGACCATCGTATTTGTTCTCCAATATTCAATTCAGGAATGATAAAGTAGAAAAATATTATTGATTACCATTATAATATGTATGCTATGATATGTTTTTATTATTATAGACAGATAAGACTGTAGAGGATATCGTGAGCATTTATCGATTCGTTACGATATTTCTCAGTCGTCGTGCTTCTCTCATCTTTGCAGGTTGGGTTTACTTCCGAACAAGTGCCTTCTGCTACTAGTATCGCGACCTGCTGGCTCACTTATATATATATATATATATATATATATATATATATATATATATATATATATATATATGTGTGCGTGTGTGTGTTTGTATGTGTACGTGTATCTCTGTACTTATCTTGTTCTTTGTAGAAGCATTGTCAGAAACTGGTTGTTTATAACCGATAACCGTTTTTTTTACTAAAAACTATAGAAAAAAATATGAAATAAATATCTTGCCTCCTCTAATTAAATATCTTTTCAAGGCCTAAGTAACAACATTTTTTTTTATAACTGTATCATTTTAATGTTGGCAAAAGTTTACATGTTACATTAGATTTTGTGGTTTACATGTTTTTATTCCTCTGTCTTGTTTTTAATTAATTATGTAACAAAAAAATTGTATTTGAGCTCCGTAGCCATAAAGACGTCGTCAGTAGAAATTAAGTATTGGTTGGTTTTAAACAGATTCTTAAAATTAGTTCACAAGAAACAATTTACAACAAAAAAGAAAGAATTTAATTCCAAAATCTACTGCCTTTTGATCGAGTCTGGCACCCAGGTCTCCTTTACAAAATCCGACAATTCCTTCCTCCTACATACTTTTTAATCATTCGCTCCTTTCTAACTGGCAGAACATTTAAAGTAAGTCACAAAGGTTCCTACTCGTCCCTCTATTCCCAGTCTGCTGGCGTTCCTCAAGGTAGCATCCTCGGTCCTATCCTCTACACCAGCGGTTCCCAAACTGGTGGGGCGTGAGGACATGTCAGGAGGGGCGCGAGACAAGTTGAACATTAAATTAAATTTAAGTAGTCTTTTTAAAATTCTAAATTAACCATGGTGTTTAGAAAATTGACCACTTTGATATAATGGACAAACCTTCATTTTGGTTAAAATATATCAAAGTGTATCCTAGTGTATCACGGGAAGCTCTTCGTTTATATTTGCCTTTTTCAAGCACCAATCCTAAAAATCATTTTCAACACTTGTGGCAATTAAAAAAAAGTATCGGAATAAACTTGATGTTGCTAGTGACTTGCGTTGTGCACTTACTAAAACTCAGCCACGAATAGGGCATGCAAGTAAGAAAAATGGAAGCCCATCCATCTAACTAACCAACCTAATCTATTTTTCTCTTATTAATAATTTTTGTATTTTATAAAAACTGATATTGTTGTACCTTATGGCAGTATAAATAAATGTTTTGTTTTCAATGTAATACTTATTTGTTTTTGTTTTGTTCCTAGGCCCACACAATTTATTGTTAATGGGGGCGCGAAGGCTTTCATTTCAACAATAGGGGGGCGTGGTACAAAAAAGTTTTGGAACCTCTGCTCTACACAGTATATACAGCTGACATTCCATCCCAACCTAACACCTTCATCTCCACGTATGCTGATGCCACATGTGTATTATCAGTTATTAACGACCCATATATTGCATCCCAATCCCTTCAATCAAATTTATCAAGCCTCGAAGAATGGTGTCGGAATTGGAGAATTAAAATAAATTCCAGCCAGTCCCATCAAATTACCTTTACCCTTCGCCGAAAACCCATGACTTTCTGTCCTACGTATCCTTTAATAGTATTCCACTTATCCCTGTTGAACAGATTCGCTTTCTGGGACTCGACTTAGACAATTTTACTTGGAACCCTCACAAAATACTGAAAAGACAAGAAACAGCTAGACGCTCCCGACTACTTCAACACATACTAGACACACGCTCAAAGCTTCAGATCAATTGCAAAGGACTTATTTATGCTACTGTTATGAGACCTATATGGACTTATGGAATTGAACTATGGGGCTCCACCAAACCATCGAATTCCTCGCGTATCCAATCCTTACAATCCAAAATCCTTCGCAAAATCCTAAACGCTCTTTATTTTGACACAAATAAAACCTTTTTTTTTTTTTTTCCCTACCTGCCATTGCTGGCATACGGGGTTTCGGCAGTGGCGGGTTGATACGTTGGGTATACTCACGCCCACCACTGCCAAAAAACAACTCTTTATTTACTAAAAAAAAAATCTTATTATACATTCTCCTGGGGGGGGATATGTATAATTATGGGGGACAATAAAATAAAAATAATAATCTGTGGTGCTGCCCAGTGCACGGATGTGCACCTTACTGTTAGGGCAGCACCTTTAAGGCCTCCTGGCTGGTCTGCATCCAGTTAGTAGACTATGTTGACCGATGCAGGGTGCTTATTAAAATATTTGAAAATGACATTAATTGTCGAAACGACTTTTTTAAAAGAATAAATGAATTATGACTGGAAACTGGTTTATTCAATGATAATAATTACATAGTATTTGCAGTCCAGTGTATTAGATAAAAATCAAAATGAATTTAAGATATACATCTATTTTTATAGTTTGTTTGCAAAACTATACATTTTTCATCAATGATGAAATAAGATATATATATATATATATATATATATATATATATATATATATATATATATATATATATATATACATGTGTGTGTGTGTGTAATCGCTAACTGTTTTTTTAAAGACAAAAACCATGTCTGTTTTGTTGATATTATTTTCTGATCCGCTGGTGATCCACTTTACTATACTTTATACGTATAGCAAAGTGGATACTATAGTAGACTTTACTATACATTATTAATGGTTTCAGAGATATTTAGTGTGGAATGTCTGGCATTCTTGATGTTACCATAAACTTTCAGCTGACTATTCCTGAAATCATAAAATATGTTTGATAGTTTGGTCTCTTTGTTAATCTGTAATCACATACCTCTTTAATATTTATCTTGTTTTTCTGCTTAATACTTATCTAATAAATTGCTATCAATACATAAAAATTACTATCTATACATTAGTTTAGTTTTTTCTACTCATAAAGAGAACGATTGGTCTGAATTTGACAAACCTTTTTTTTTTTTTTTTGTTATACCAATTCAGATAAACCTTTTTATTGTTGTGATGTGGAGCTGTTAAATTGGTCCTTTGCACAAGTATGAGGTTAACAGCTATATTAAATACTGCATACAAATTTGTTTAACATTCTGACGAGAATCCAACTCAGTGTGACTGAGCGTGGGCAACTCAAGTAATGCTGTAACCCAACAATGTCCGTTTGATTTAACAAATGTACACACAATGCTTTTAGATTTCTTTGTTTCTATTTCTAAACATTTATTCTGCTTAGTCAGAAAGTTGATACTATGTTTTTACCACTTATTGCGAGTGGGACTACGGAAGACTGTTGCACTTAAGATCACAATGCATTTCTATTTTTGTAAGAATATTTTAAGATATACTAGATGAAACAATCTCTTCTGAGATCCATTTCGCAATAATGTATAAAAATACCAGAACACGCGAAATTTTCAATTTATGTGAGGAAGAAAATGGTCTGGGTGTAGGTAAAAAAAAATTCTCTTAAGTAGGTAGAACTGTTTATTGGAAAGCCAATGTTTCGACACACATTGCAGATCTTCTTCAGGGCCTGTGATCGAGTCAAATGTCAAGCTTTAACTGTTCAATTAATAAGTCCCAGAACAATTATATTCCTTGGATAACAACAAGCATACCTATTCGTTTTTTTATTTACTGTTTCTTTTTTACTTTAGTGGGTAGTTTTTATTTATTTGTTTTAGTGTTTATAGTATCTTTTTACTATTTATGAAATATCTAGCAAGGAAAAGTACTGCGAATATGAAAAAAATTTAGGCTGTTTTTCCACATTTTACCAAAAATAAATTTCCGGAAATGGGAGTAGTATTAAAGATGAATTAAATGCCGCTGGAGAGCTAATGATTTTAGAAAAAATATGTCTAACTTACACAACAGTAAAAGATATTCGACTAAACCCATACATAATCAAATTATTTATTGATTTTAATGTTCTTATTAATTAATGGAAAATAAATGTTTCCAAGTAATTGAGTCAAAATTTTCAATTTATTGTAAGTAGCGTGGCAAATGGATGTTGGACGATTCATGCGCCCTTGATGATTTTTATGTTTAACTTAACTGTGCTTGAATTAATAAAAGGAGGAAAACAAGGATTGTGAAAATTTTTGCATTTGGTCGACAAGCTTAAGGCAAAGAAGGCATTATTATGTTAGAAAAATTATAATAGGATTGTATAAAAATGAATATAGAAAGCAATACAAAATAGTTATATATGTATTATTTTTATTAATGGATTGAAATAATGAATATATTAGTGAACCAGTGTTAATGGTTTTTACTGCATATTGCTAATAATTTCATGTATCTAATGAAAAAGGGTTTTAGATAGAAAATAGTCATTGTTGGTTGTAAGTCTACCATGTTTTATCAAATAGATGTTATACCATTTAGTAATTATTATGCCAGTAATCAAATTTTGAAAATCTAGTTAAAATATATTTACAATTTCTTCGATTTTGATTAATAGTGATCCATCTTGTAATTCTATGCTCTTAGGTTACCTGCTCCAACTGTGCTCTATGCATTACAAGGCCAACTATTTCTAAACACCTTATAAACTGCGTTGTTTTTTTTTGTACGAAGCTTTAGTTTTTAATTGATGAATATGGTTTATTAAAATGCTTATTTTGTCAAGAATTACCTAGATATTTATTTTTTAATAGGTTTAAATTAAAAAATGAATATTTTTCCGTATATTTCAATGACAATACTTAAATTTAAAGGTACGGCCTACATCGAGCTGAAATGTAAAAGAGATGGAATGATCTCATTGAAAACCAATGCCAGCTCCCAAGGCTGTTCATACTATTAGTACTTTGTTGATTTTCTCGATAGAATTGATAACAACAATAGTTTGTATTTTCTGATAATTTTTTTTTAACCTGTATTGCTTTCATTCTTCTTTATGTCTTTAAGTTGTTTTTTATTTAATTCATATTAATAGGTAAGTTAACAATTGTGCTAGATTTATTAGTACATATTTGATTATTTAGCAATTTTTTTTTTATCATTCCTTCATTTTCTATAAATTTATTGAATATAAAAATACACATTAGAACGTATAGAGTAAGATGGCTATTTTTTTTGCCAAAAATTGGGGCATTTTTCAGTATTTTCCTCCCTACTACTAGTATATACCGAGGGTCTTGTTGTTATTATGAATGATATATTCGGTGAACTTAGAGTAAATAATTATTGCTAAATCCTAATATTAAAAAAAAATCCCTAATATATCTTTAAATTATAAATCTATTAAAAATATCTCTCTATGAAGTCGAGTTGCTACGCTGAAGGTACCAGGTCAAATCCAATTGTGATAGATGAATTATTGTATCATTTGATTTAAAGAATCACTTGGGGCTCACCCAGCCTCTATACAGTGGGTAATCATGATTGGGGTTCACTAATTCCATTTAATATACCACTTATACCAAGAGAACAGGACTCTCAAGACAAAAAATATCTACTGGAACTTTCAACAGTACCAAATTTAACTATGCAAAAACTTAAAATTTCTAAACTCATTGAAATTGATGATCAGGCCTAAAGCACTAACTCCAGCCCCCTTCCTACAAAAAGATGGATACAAATATTATAGTAAAATGACGAAGATATATAAGTGTGAAAAAGACACCGATACCTTTACATTTAAGATATTAAGTTAATTTCAGCATTTAGATAAAAGAAGTAGAAATAATTATATAGATTTATTGAGATAAAAGTATAGCAATAAAATAAAAGTGTGCCTCAATACCTTAATGAAAAAAACAAAAAGTAGAGAACGTAGGATTTTTATGACAATAGCTTAAAGCATAAACATAAAGCATTGCTTTAAAAAAAAGGAAAGAAAATGGACTTTTAAATATATAAATAACAGAATAACAATGCATTAAGGGATGAGGAACAAAGACAAAACAACAATAAAAAACATACGGACATTGGAAATTTGTATACGAACAGTTTTAAGTGCATTTTGCCTGTCTCAACTTATGAATTTTAATATTTTACTTTAGGGAGGTTCTGAACGCCATCTTTTCGTTTGTTGATGTCCCTCTACGATGCGAGTGAAGTTTGAGCTTCGCTTTTTCATATACCTTCCTAAAAAAACCTTCTACATGGAACACAGGGCCTTAGAGCCATTTGCCTGATCTTTCATTTCAGTATCAACACACCTCATTTCAGTATTAACACCTTTTGTTCGGGTTACCGATAGCGGCGCTCATACCCTCCCCCCACTCAACCTCATCTTCCGGGATTGAACTAGTTGCCTGAAATTGAAAAAATCCATTACAATGTTTTTTACAGACGAAATGGTCCAAGAAATCATTGAATTTACTAATACAAAATACAGGAGGTTTGTGCAGAACTGCTCAAAACTCCGTGATTGTAAAAAAACACAATGAAAGTTTTGAAAGTACTAATTAGATTTTATAATTTTTGTACCTTATATGTTTAAAGGGACGTCGACATCGGAGTTATTAGGTTTGACACTTTTATTCAGAATCCAGTCAACAGACTGTCCATCTGACTGACAGCTGGAGCTGCAAAACCTCAATTTGATGTTTTGCTCCTATAATTTATTCTCGTTTTACTAAAAATAGTCATTATTTTGAATTTGAATACAATTATAAAGTTTGAACTTTTTTATTTTGCCCTCCCACTTTATTTGTCATTTCAAAGTTAGAAATCTCAGTTAACAATGGGTGTGTGTGAGTTATGGGGTTTAAAAGACTAAAGCGCTGTAGGCGTCGGTCAAACCCCTTCACCCGGGAGTCCTCGTGTTGCGGAACCAAACGCGAGCTCTGGAGATTTAATGTTTTTTTTTTAATGAAATTTAAATTAATAACCAAAATAATCAATAAAATTAAAATTAAGATATTTTTATTACCATTTGAATTTAATACCAAATGTATTAGAATGATTGAAAATGTATTGTTGATTGACATACGAACGGGCATTGCACACGGAGGATGCATCGGACTGTTGTGCTGCGCGGTTAGGACTCAAGGCAAACGGCTCCTACACGAGCGATCAGCCTCGTAGCCTCTGTAGTTCCTAATCGGGAGAGGAGTCCTCCCCTATCCGGAGCATGTGACCAAGCCTTCTTCGAAAACAGCACATCTGGGGCAAGACATCCTCGACATTCGACTCTGTCCCTGATTCCGATGATGATTTCGTCTAAGCACAGTCTCTATCGACTATAATTTATCAGCTTTTTCATGGAAATGCTTTTGAATTTATATAAAATGTAAGGTTTCGTGTCCAAAAGCAATGTTTTATCGTAAATATCTTCTTATTATCATAATTCTGAGTCCTTTTTGCCGATTGTAGGTTTTATTAATTAATAATAACTAATGATGAGTAAATAATTTTACTTACTCCAGACAAAGCAATTGTCTTAAGATAATTAACATTAATACATAACGTGATACTTTCACAACACATCATCAAACTTCGGAAGAAGGCAACTCAACAGAATATTAAATAAAATGTTCATCGCTAACTTAATCTAATGAACAAATCATATATTCACAAATAAGAAATTATAATTAATTAGAAATAATAACATACAAATTATCCTATTCCTACAATCTCATTACACTTATTTTAACATAACTGTGAACCGAACTAAAAACTAATGATGAAGAATGAATTAGACATAACTTCTTGGATTAATTTTAGATCGAGTACAGATATCTAAACGACATGAATTATAAAGAAAGCTAATATTCTCTGTAAAACATTAATACTTCCAATTTTTAAAAAAATCGTAAATATCTTCTCATATCCCTTATTTTTCCATAACTGTTAACCGAACTAATAAATAATTATGAAGAACGAATTAAAAATAAATTTTAGCTTGATTGAAATAAAACATAATTTTTAATTAAAATAACCCAGAAATCATTGCGCATATGTATTATGCACAAATAAGATAAAAGAAAATAGTTTTGATTTCCACAATCGATGTCTAACCTAATTAAAAAAGAATATAAATGAGGCGTCATTTAATGACTCATAGCAATGGATAAGGATGTTTCATGACTTCCTTTCTAATCTGGTGAAATGATATTTGATTACTAAAAATAATAATAGTAGCGATAATATATATACAATTGTCAGGTTTCCTCCCAATTATTGTAGACTCACAGATTATAATATTCACATTATACAGGCTGAGTGAGTCTCTGAAGGGTCTTCAATACCACAGAGTCGATCCATGGCTGACAACAAATAAGGATTCTATTGGCTATTTATAATATCTCAGAGGAATTGCGTAAATTTTACTGTTATATAAAAATCTTTATTTTATAACATTGCTTACAAAATCCTTAGGTAAATTATTGCACTTCCAACTATCCTTATATTAGTTAAAAATAAATTTATATTACATAACTTTGTAAAGGTATATTAGGTTGTTATGTAAATATTGTGTTGTTCTAGCCCTATGGCCAGATATATATTTATTAAATATTGTACACATCTGTTATTCTTAAGGGACTAGGCCCCAGAATAAAATTATTTTTCTATTCTATTCTATTCAATTCTATTCTAGGCAAGTGGGTAATTGATGCTGTTAAGAACATATTAACATTTAAATACTTATGTTAAATGTAAGTCCTTCTTTTTGTATAGCTAAATCATATATTTTGTGGGCGTAGTATTTTTAAAGGAACCCTCATTGGGCAAAATTTATGTTTCTTCCCACAATTGAATTATTCCTGTAATATTTAGTGAACATCACAAATTCAAGCATTCAGAGATTGGTGCTTTAATGTGTTCTTTTTTTAAAGAATTGTTCTTTAAAACATTTTTTTTTGGTTTCTAGGTTGCTTAAATAACACGGCTATTGATATGTCAAAGAATCTTGGATTTTTTTGTCTAAATCAAATAATTAAATGCCCATTAATTTTTAAACAGAATATCAACAATCAATATTTTTAAACCTACTTCTCATCCGCTTCTGTATGAGGATGGTTTAGACCATATTTTGACACATCGGTTTGTATAACACGGCTATTTCTAGCTTTTGTCGGTTTGGCAGGCTTTTTGTTTAGGATCTTAAGTATAGAGCATGTTTATGTTCTATAAACTTATATTTTTAGCGAATGGTTAATTCGTAGTTTTTGATTTATCCGCCATGTTTCTTGTATCAAATCTCTCCCTATCACAAAACTCAGATGAACAAAAATATTTATTTTAGAGAGTAACGTCGGCTCTATTAAAAAATAAGTTAACTTTATTTATTATGAAAATGTTTATTTTTGATATTATGAGTATTTAATATCTTCTAATATATAATTGTATAATATATAGTATCTGAGGTTAATTCTAGGGCTCAACCTGCCTCTATTTAGTGGGCGCCCTTAAATGGGGAAAAACCTGGCAGTTGAGCGTGATCGAGTACAATTCACCTCCTTCAACACAGTTAAAGCAACTTTAGTTGTGAGTTTTGAAGTTTTGAGGAAAGAATTGATCTTTCACCTTTTTTATTTCATTATTTGTCCGTTTATATATGTAACTTATTACACAGCACATGTGTAGAAACAATTTATGCATTAACAATATATTTTAATTTTGTATAATAGCTGTGTGTAAATAAGTTTTAATTTTATATTGTGTCGTATGTAATATACGTGATATGTAAATGATATCCGAAATCATTTACAGTATTCTCTAAAAGTCTATTTTTCACTGATGAGCATGAACACAAGAGCAATCAATCCTAGAAACATCGCAAAAAGAAAATTTTATTCATTGATAGACCTAAAAATAAAATAAAAATTCTAATTGAAAGTAAGTCTTCCCAGCTCTCTGTGAGGTCACAACTTGTTGTTCACAAGCACTCTGAATAGGAATGTTGCGATTACACGCGCGAATAAAATTGATGTTTTGCATATATCATTTAATTCATTATTTTTTCCATGTTATTTAACCATCGAGGAACAACGCAAATGTCAATGGAGACCTGAAAATTACAAGAAATGTTTTGGCAAATCCTAAGTTTGAATATAAATGTAAAACAGGTATTGTTCTTTCAACGATAGGATCATTTCCCGTAGGTTTCCTAAGACCTTCGACAACAATTGCTACGAGGAGATTTGAAGAAAAATGAATAGATCGTTTTGAAATTGTAAGTCAGTGTTCACAAAGCATCCGACCCTAAATCTCGAGGTGTCTATTTCTACTTTCGTTTATGCCTAATTCTTTTTATTTACATTAGTTGTATGTATTAGTTGTTTTTTATTTGCATCAATTTATATGTGAATACTTCTTAATAAAAGAATTTCTAAAAAAGTAGAAGAGTATTTCTGCTAAGTCTGATGGATTTGCCCCACCATAACCTTCCATGTGGTTGAAGGGCGCATTTTCTGTAGAAACCTCTTGTATCTTAAGGTTCGGTGTGTGTGTGTGTGTGTGTGTGTGTAAATGACTGTATAGAAGGTTGGAAGATAATATCGGAACGGTATACATGTATATTCTTATCGTGAAAATATTCATAAGGAGCATATTTGAGAAAAAACATTGTCCTAACTGAAAATATTATCTAATATACAATATTTTTTTTTTTAACTTTTTGTTAAGTATCACATGCATTGAGTAGATTTAGCAAGCACGAAGGTACCTTTTTCTGGTCTGAGTGTCATATTATTCTAATTTGTGTTACAACTCGACATTATTACAGTTATTAAAAAGACCTTAGTTATAATAATGTTAAATCCTACGTCAGTTTTTTATCGTCCTATCGGCACAGAGATAATTTCGGGACGGGTTCCATATATAGAGAGCGTGGTATCCCACTACAATTTAGTCTCGGCTGAGTAGGAGGAATAGTGAAGGCAACACCTTTAAGTAAACAAAGAACAAGAAAATCAGTTTATTACATAGTGGTAACTAAAAAGATTTTCCAGTAAAAAAAAAGACTTGTTCTGAAGGTTCAATGCTGGTACCGACAATAGCAGCTGACGAATTTCTATCCAAGGATTACTGCCCAAATCCGAGATTCACACAACCCCACGTCCTTAATCAACCCTTCGGTTTATCAGATCAATCAGTGTTTACAGTTTAAGTATTCGTTTTTTACCAAGTCCAACCACAAGTTATTAGGGAGAGGGATGCGTTTCTATGGCGAAGCTTCCGGGTTCAAAATCGGCTGTGGCAGATTATTTATTTAATCTGTCAACAACCGTGGTTGCACCCTGTGAGATTTGAGGACCCTCCTAGGGCTCATTCAGCCTCTATAAAGGGAATATCCTTAATTGGGGGAAAAAGCTGGATGTTGAACGTGATCTCAGAAAAATCACCTCCGTGGACCACGGAAATTCTTGAAACGGAACGATGTCTAGGCAGTATTTACCATGAGTTGCCCCCCATGAGTTGCCCCCCTGAGTTGTCCCCCCCATGAGTTGCCCCCCTGAGTTGTCCCCCCCCATGAGTTGCCCCCATGAGTGAGCCCAAGAACCCTTCATAGGTTTTAGTGTTGAATTATTTATTTTTTTATTTCAAGGCATCAATATTGTTATAATTTGCTAAAGGGAAGCTGTGCCTTGCGCCATTTCAGATTTTTTTCATTTATTGCAATTATAACACGATTTTTGTTTTAATTGTTTACACGACCCACCTTATTGTTCACTTTTAATGTATTAGATGTTACGACTGCTATATTGGTATTGAATAATCTAGATATTATCAGAATACCGTTATCAGCCGTAGTGCAGATCCGCTAAATAGATAGCGGTAGCCCTATAGAAGCTGTTATTACTTGATTTCATTGTCGAAGACCCTGATGACATCAGCAGCTGGGACCACCTTCGGTACGCCCACAGGACCTTGAGTGTGTTTAGATCTGGCTCATTTACATTTGAGTGTAACTCTCTATGAATGCTCGTCGTATCTTCATATTCATTCACAAAAGCGATATTCTTATCTTCAATAAACCTACTCTGTTTGTGTGAAAGATTTGATTATTTTATGGCAAGTTTTAAGATAACTCTTGTAACGTTGATAAGGGCGTTTCACCAAAATAAACATTTAACTGTAATAAAAAATAAAAAATAAGATAAAGTTTTACCAGAGGAGCAATAAGTTGGTATGCAATGCTAGACGGAAGGCACGGGTTATATTAATGCTGTATGAAATAATATAACCGGTAATATATGGGTAAATAACATATATATAATACGGGTAAATAATATACGGGTAATATTATTAAAGCTGTATGAAATAATATAACCGGTAATTAATGAAGTAGGTGGGATAATTTCGATTTTACCCAATTCATCGATTGGGAATTGCAAGGATTTCAGTGAGACAAGGAAAAAAGATTCAACTTAGTGGTTATTAATTTAAGATTTGGTATTTTGATTAGTCCGATTATACTATGGAGGGTTTTTTTTAACTTTCTTGTTCACGCTTACCTTTTAATCCATTCCTTGATATGGATAATTAGTTTAATAAACTGGAGAAACTTTATTGGATGATTACACGAGCTTTATGATTAAGTCGTTTTTAGCGTGATTAAGCTCTTTGGAGTGCAAGGGGGTGGGTCCACCCTAGATCAGTGTGATTGACAAGGAACAGTTGACCCAGCGATGGTTTTAGGTGTTAAAAAATGAGAGTCTGTATTCTAATGAGTATAAAATGTTATTGCTCACAATAAATAAACGTTTAGACTACACTTAATTTTCTGTTTAAATACATTAATAAAAATTTCATATCATTTAAATAATTTAATAATAAGCCCAGTCATAATAAGCGATCAGAAGTAAGAGGGAAGTATGTAGTAATGAGCTTGTGAATAATGAGACTCACAAATTGCTCAGATTTTTTTTACATTTTTTTTGTAAAAATGTGCATTATTAGCTCAAATTTTGAGTATTTAAAAGCATTTGAAAAAAAGGAACTAAAAAATTCGTTTGGTTTAGACTGACTTCCCTAGTTGCAAATCCCGTTGCAGCACAAATCTTGTCCATTTGAGTTTTGCTTTTGTAGTTTAGTTTCTCTATCCCGTAACATTCTCTTCCAATTTCAAAAATAAGATGGGCGAAATTCAATGTCACCATATAGGACATAGTACTACAATTACCTATCTCATGTGATAGGTAATTTCTTTACACTAAGGTTTCAGAATGAAATATATTAAAATAACATATATAATTAAAATGATAAATTTGGTCCTTAAAACTGTAATAGGCAATATAATAAAGTTCTGTGAAACAACATTTTGAAGGAGAAATGAATGTTAGCTACTATTGAGGGAGAGAAGTAGAGGACTTGTCGATTTGCATAAGCGATAAGATTGCTATAATTGTATGCATGATATAAGCTCGAATAATCAACGAAATCCAGTGATAAATCGTCATCGTAAGGACGAATTTAAATGTTTGACTATCGAAGGTCGTAGATTCGACGACTGCTTTCTCACCCGTACAAATCAAGCGGAAAATACTGCGTTACTATTGGAATGATTAATTTTAAAAATAACAGGCCTTTCAAAGGAACAGTAACGATAAGAGTTCGTGGACCGAATGAGCTCATGGAGCCGTAGAGTGGCCTCGTGGCCGCGGCGGTGATGTCACCTCTTCTCCCTTCAGGAGTTGGCTTCAAATCAAGTACGTATTTACCTTCTTTTAACCAGGGCAGGGTAAATAAAGGCAAGAGGGGGGGGGGCTTGATCCGGGTAGCAAATTTTGAAAAAATAATGGAAAAACATGTCATTGAAAGAAAAAAATTAACGTTTTAATAGAATAAGATGATGATATTTATTTATATATATATGTATATATATATATATATATATATATATATATATATATATATACATATATATATTAGATAGATATTTTGTATTATACCATTACTGAAGGAAAAGTTGCAAAATTAAGCTTACTCCCTGTACCTATATATATATATATATATATATATATATATATATATATATATATATATATATATATATATATATATATATATATACTAGCTTTTGCCCGCGACTTCACTCGCGTGGAATTTGGTCTCTGCCACAAAAAGTTTCGTGAAAGATCATTTTAAATAAATAATTTAATTAATTTTTTAACTACAAGTTACTCGTACATCCAAAATTTCAGATGTCTAATTTCAAAACTGACGGATTCTATACAATCTTTGAACCCCTATTATATTAAGGGAGAAGCCCTTGGGGGGGAGGGGGGAATTACCCAAACTCCTTTCTTAGTGCTCATTTAAGCTATACAAAGAACCTATCTGCGAATTTTACGATGCTAAGTTCAGTTGTTTTTGCTCTTCGTTGACCAAAGCTCTTCGTAAACTTTGCCTGTGTGGTGGGTTGATAAAAAGTAGCCTATGTCGTTCACCGGGGCTGAGATTATCCATATCAAATTTCACCACAGACGGATCAGCACAGCCGTGAAACATATAGTACATTGACACTGATTAACAAACGGTTCGTGTCAGTAAAGGATTATTATGTAATGCTATTGAATTTATTGAAAAGGATCACTTAGTATAACGGTTTCACTTGTCGTATGACAGCAGCGAGAAATTAAAACTAAAAGGATTAGAATAGTGTAAGTACACATGTAGCTAATGTATCGACATGTTTTCAGTTTTGGCGGTCCTACTTGCCTACTGCAATATACTTCTGTAATTTTTTTTGTTTCACATTCTCCAAAATTGTATTTGCAATATAAATACAAATTTACAACCAATACATGCAAATGCTTCTATATAAACAAAAGCCTTCTGTTACCATTCGGTATTTTAAGGTGTTACAATGGGCTGAGTCCGCTATATTACTATATATATATATATATATATATATATATATATATATATATATATATATATATATATATATATGTATATATATATATATATTTCTTTTTTTTCGCATCCTCCAAGATTTATTTGGATTATACTTTAATTACTCGAATCGGCTCAAAGCCGCTGACTTTATACAATGCAAATACAAAACAGGGAGGGACCGTTTAGCGGGATCAAGAAAAGTGGTAGAAAGAAGAAAGTGAAGGAAGGAAGAAGGAAAAGGAAGGAAGGATAAAGACAAGGGAGTACTTACCCCATCCCTAGATCGAATGTTAGCACATCGACCAAGGGAACACTGCCCTGCCATCTCTCAGGTCTGGGGGTGGTTTTAAGTTCCTAAATAGGGGATCCGCACAGGTCTTCAGCCCATCAATAAATTTGATGTGCCTCCGACCCATGTACTCGGGCACCGAGGGAAGCCGAAGCTCCTCCCGTTAGGTGGTGTTAAGTGCTCCCTCGAGCGATGTGCCACTTACGATCTTCCTAAGGATGGAATTCTGGTAATGCTGCAGGATCTGTTTTGTAGAGGTGTCTCAGTAGTGGTGCACCATAGAGCAACGTAGGTCTTATGATGGACTTGTAGATTTGTAATTTCAACCGCAGTGAGTGGTGCGGCAAGAGCAGATGGTATAGTCTATGGGATTTCTGTCGTGCCAATCTTGCCTGAACGTGCATGTTACTATATATGTTACTTGATTTGTTTGTTTGATATGTAGATTTTGCGAGTAAGAAACACGTGGGCAGAATTTTATCAGATTTACTTGATATTTATCATTTTATTATGACCAAATTAGACATCATTGTTAATTGTAGCCCAGGGGCCGATTCAGGATTTTTTTCTGGGGGGCACAACGGGCAGACGAGAAGAAAAAAATCAACAATAACTTACAAATAAGCTATATAAATATTTCAAAAGTTTATTAAAATATCAAAAGTTTTGAGGTCCTTAGTTCAAATTTTCAGTTTGGCCATTTAACCCTCAAACATCCTGTATATTTGTGGAGCGTCAGTTTGGGCCATATTTATAACCAGACAAGGACTTTTGAATATTAAAATGATATTGCATTGTAGGAATAGAAGAAACGTCCATTTGTGAAAGTTATAGCATATTTGAGCGATAATAAATCGTTTAACTGCTCTCTGTTTAATGAAATCGTTCATTCAGATAACGCATTACTAATCAGTAATTAATTTAATCATGAAAAATGGTTTTTTAAAATTTATTTTGTATTAATAAATTTTTTTTGGCACTATACAACTACAGGTTTTTTGTAGCATCTATTACTACATCAGTTAATTCATAACTTTAATTTCAATTTAAGGTTTTTTATTTCATATATAATAACCATCTTGGAAATAAATAAAAAAACTTTAATCTCCAATAAGAATTGTGTTTATAAATATATATATATAAAAAAAAACATAAATAGAAAGTTCAGTACATAACCGATTCAACAAGAAAACATTATGTACTACACCATAGATTCAATTAACATATTCCATAAGTATAAATAATAGACTATCGATTAACAGAGACATACGTTATGTGTACTACTTCATTAAATTCCACTAACTATATAAACATAACTAGAAATAATTATAATTTATTTCTTTTTATTTTATTGTTAGATGCTATAATTTTTTTTAATATTTTATTTGAAAAGAAAGGATATGTCTGACCGAGAAGCGAACCAGGATTGCTGAGGTGGCTAACCACCAGGACGGATACGTGAGAGACCCGGGTTCGAGTCCCGGTCCTGGTCATATCTTTTCTTTTCAAATAAAATATTTATAACTAGAAATAATAGTACTCCGATTAAACAAAGCATATATCAGCTCTACTACACAAGAGTCCATTAACTGTATTATAGATTCAATGTCTATTGAATCATTAATGGATAAATACAAGATATAGCCATGTAAGGGAGCTGACCCATTAAAAAGAAATTTCCGCAATTATTCCGCAGATTGTCGCTGCACATTGAGCCACAACAAGTTTTAACTTTTGATTCATTTTCCCTTTGATATTTTCCAAAAATACAAGTTATAATGAATGTTAGTATGGAAAAGAGAATTTACTAATGGGGAGAACTTCGGTAATCATTTCTAGATGAACCTCAACAAACATACATCATCTATACTTCGAAATGTTAGTTGAAACTTTTATTGCTTGATGAAATGGTTAACGAAATTTACTCATTACCCATAATTACATCTTCTTTTCCGTACTGAAGTTCAGGATAAGTTGCATTTTGGGGGAAATATTAAACATAAAACGAATAAACCGTTAAAACTTGTTGTAACTCTACTCGAAGCGACAAAATGCGGAAATAGATACCGAAATTTCTGTTTGAGGTCTTCCCAACATTTTAATACCTTGTTGGGTATATTATTCTCTTTTCAATAAGTTTCTTTTTCATTTGAAATGAAACTGAGTTCTGCAGATGAGTTATTCAAGTTAAGCAATCCAGTTAGAGAACCTTTTCAAAACATGTTAACTCTCCATCTTCTTGCTATTCTGTTTCTTGTTCAGTAACTTTTAGTGAAAATGCTAAGTTAAAAATAAAAGCGGTCGGTGAAGACAACATGTTTGGCGAAGACTTGTTTAGCGACGGCTATTGTAAATATTTACACTTCTCTGCAAGTTTGCCTCTAGATCAAGCTAAGATATTCTCGGATATTTCCGACCATCTCGCCTTTCCCTATCTCATTTTCTCGAATTACTAAAACTGCCTTAAACCGTCAAAAGATTCTTATGAATGCTGTATTTATGCCGCACTACCATATCCCAATAGATTCTGCATAACCATGACTTTAAATCCAAACAATATATTCCAGTAATTTTGCTGAATAACTATCCAATTAACACCTACGGAACCATCAAAAACCTTAGAGTCACTTGAGTCAAAAACAAAAAACAGGAAATCCATCATTTTTCTGCATGGTGTACGCAGGTGTCCAAGGATACTTTTGAAAAAATAATTAATTAATCATTATTTTAAAAGAATTATGTTTTAAGAATTGTATAATACATAACCAATATATTTTTATGACTGCCGAAATATATGCCCAAGATTGCGGGTTCCCAGTCCTGCAGGTGTCCTTATGGTTTTTTAAAGGGAGTAAAAAATCCTTGTTATGGCATCATTCGGAAGGCACGTAAAGGGGGTCCAGAGAGTCGTGTAAATTGTCAGCCACTCGTTAAAGATCCCTATCCTGATTATATTAGAATAGGCAAAATTTAGAGCTCCCACTGTAGCATTGCCCAATTAGCCATAGCAGCATAATGTGACATTAAATGAATAAACAAAAGATATAAAGTGCGCAAAAATAAAACGAAATATTGCTAATTTTATGGTATTTACTTTGCCTAATATTTTTATATTGGTTTTATTACAAAATGTATTAATATTTATTAGTAAATATTATTGTTCCTGCTGCAGAAAATTTTAATTAAGGAATTTTAAAGATTAATAAAATAAAATGTTTTTTTAACTTTTCTCTATTTTAACCCAGCTTTATTTTCATTTGCTGTGGGGTGACATCATCTTGATCGAAGTTTGCAATATTATGATGGAAATGAGAAACCAATGCCTCCGGCTGATATCCGGTTGATATCGCTGAAGCGGTTGGAGCCAACTTAGACTGGGAGTACCAATAGGAGGCCGGGTAGTGGATCGCAGAGAATTACACCGGAAAGGGAGTATAGAAATATTGTCATTGCTGCCAGACAGAACCCTTTCCACAGTGCCAGCCGTAACCTCAATGAAGTTCAAGGTGATTTGGATAGGCCTTTGTCCACCAACTGGAATGCTGTATAATTACTGACGAGGTTAGAGATGTGCCTATAGTGATAGAAGACAACCAGTCTACAGAGAACATAGGATGTGTACTATGTTCATGCTCCTTCAATGCAGTTTGTTGGTGCCCTCTTTTTGGCGTTCGCTTCACCAGATTTTTCTTAGCTGCTGTTAGTTATTATGTTATTAAAATGTGTTTCGTTCCTTTAAAAAAAAAAATGAAAAATTAAACAAGTTTAATTGACTTGTTCAGGGACATGAAAGCCTAGTAGTTCTGATGAAATATTTTAATACGAAAGTCAACGCAGTAGTTTAAAACTATAAATGTATTTTTGGAATTGATATTTATGTATTAAACGGGGGAAGAATCTTTTCGGATGAAATAAGTATATCACACACACAAGTGTTATTTGACAAGTTGCTATCGGATAATTATTTTACGAATCCTGAATTGTCTACCGCCTAACTCAAGGATAAAGGAATTAAAGTATCATTCCGCACGCTGTCTAAAGACAACAAATTTTGACTTTTCATCCGTTTTCTTTTCAATATTCTGGAAAATAAAACTAATAATGAGTATTAGGTAGTATGAAAAAATCATTTCATAAATAAATGAACGTTTCAGCAAAAATTTTGAAGTATAGATAATGATGAAACCTAAACAGTATGTGTAAGTCGATTATTCAATCTATATACAGTCAGTAATAAAATGATTATAATTTTCGAGAGAATTAAAAAGGAAACGAGTGAAAAGTTAAAATCAAAAGCGAAACTTATTCCGGAATTAAAATTAAAAAAAATATTTACTTTTTTTACTAATTTATTTATTGATGTTAATAAATTAAATACTTATCTGGCCTTGTGTGGTGGAAGCCTCGAATTTCAATTAGAAAAAACTTAATACTAATACACCAGTATATTAGGGTTAACTTCAATCTTATCGAAAGAGAAAATAGATCTATAAATTCAATAAAGACGAATATTAATAAAAACATATTTTTCGTACGCTTTTGGTGAATTTCCTGAAGGTATCTTGAAGAAAGAAATATTTTCGTTCTACTAACTGCAGGAATAGGATGAGGACGATGGAGGGGCGGAGTAGAACTGAAGAGGCTGGGAGCGGTGGAGAATAGAAGGCTTTGAAGGAACTACACCAAGATACTGATCTCGAATCCCATCCGTCTTAATGTCTTCTCTTCATAACGAAGTGCACTCATTATTATGCCAGATTAGCTTTATTATGGAAATAAATTAGAAAAAAGTTATTTTAATCACTCTTTCAGGTTTCCAGGGCCATTATTTATACACAAAACTTCAGTGGTTTCTTGTTTAAACCGTGTTGTTGAATTTTTCTTCGCCAACGTTTCGCCAGACATACTGCTAGCTTCTTCAAGGCTGGATCGAGAATGAAGATCCAGCCTTGAAGAAGCTAGCAGTATGTCTGGCGAAACGTTGGCGAAGAAAAATTCAACAACACGGTTTAAACCAGAAACCACTGAAGTTTTGTGTATAAATTATTTTAATGTTTAAACAGACGCAGCCAAAAATTGTAGTGTTGCTACGAAACACACCAACAAATCTTTCATTAATTAGTGATTAGACCATATTCTCCACAGACTAGGCTATTTCGTCAATCAAAATAATTTTTTCGATTTTAGTTTTTTTATGTACAGAAATCTTATGATTAATGACTTGGTACTTCCGACATTCACCTGGCAAAAAAATTCTTTTGGAATCCACCGAGAAGTATAAGAAATGCAAATACAGGACCCAAAAATTATGATATCATTCCTTTCACCTTATCTGATATATTAATAAGTATTGCAGGTTATTACGTAGTTAGATTCCTTTCATAACCTAAAATTATTGAATAAGAAATATATTTTTGAAAGCCGTAATTTTTATATTATAGGCTACATTTTTATGTTATAAGTAACCGATATGGTTTTTGAAGCATTTTATTGAGAAACTTGTTCCGTTTATTTAGGATCGCTTGTATTTCCTTATTATTTGTACTCTAACTTTAACTATTTAGTTTAATCAAAATAATTTTCACACAATTAATTGTTATTTGTTCAGTTCGATAGAACAATATTTCTGATATAGAACGATTTGCATATAATCTGTATCTATAAAAACATTACTCAATGTATGTTTTTTTAATACCCTAGTAATTTAATTGTTTAATGTTATCTCTGCTTGAATTCTGTAGCAGACACAATAAATTCACACTACATTTTCAACCCATAATCTGTAGTTAAATATCTTTATTTTTAACTTCAGGATTAATATGAATAACTATAAAAAGATTTATAATTATAAAAAATGCTAGATAACAATTTTACACTGTAAAATTCCTGAAATGATATTTCAATATATTTCTTATTCTTCTTTTATTACCTTACGCTTTTACAACTCTTTAATGATATTTCAACGTATTTAAACGTTTATATACATTTATATTATTATGATAATAATTTTAAATGTAACGTTAAAGCTTTAAAATATAAGACCAAAAGCTGCATTCAAAACTAAAGTAATCAAGTTGGGTTGTTTACAAAATACCTAAAAAAGATATAGCCTACTCAGTAAACAATGAAGTCCTGTAATCTTAATAATTCATTAGGATACTTGGTATCATTGGCGATCGTTGGAATCAGTAGTATGAGGAATTGTTAATAGGTCAGTTTATCATCATTTATAGCCCATAAGTACTGAATTTTTGCTTTAATTTAAACACAAAAAATATTTAAAATGAGTTAAGCAGAACATTTCTTGAAGAATTGTCACTAACTTACTAACTAATTCGGCCCAACAACTCAGTGATGGGACCTGGCCTCCACCAGCAGCTTCCGCCAATCGTCGCGGTTCTGAGCAGCTGCCATTCAGTTGCATAAACCAAGGATGTTCCCTACATCAGCCGCTACTCCGTCACTCCACCTAAGGGTGCACCTACATTGGATCCGATGCGATACGATCAGAATTCGGAAGCAAACCAAATGACTGAAATATATCAAGAGTACCTACATTGGATCCGCTCCGATCCGATCCATTTTTATCCGAGCAATCCGACCGATTTAGTCGCTCGTGGAATCAAAATAGTTTATTTATACGGAAGCGCCTACATTGGATCCGATCTGATACTATACGATTTGGTGCGATTTTCACATTTCAAAATCACTAGTTTTCAATCCGATAAGCCAGCCGTTACCATGTGTGGCAACATAACCTTTATTGTCTAAAATGTTTATTAAAAAATATACATTTTAAATTGATAATTAACTATTATATAAATATCCGTCATAAATCAAAATTAAATATTCTCAATTCTCATTAAAATATGTTATTACTAATCTTCATGAACCATTAAATATAGTAGCGAAGGTTATTTTTCCGTTGAATGAAATTAAATCTATCAAAAACGTACATAAAAAATATACCTACATAAAATTTTAATTCGTCAAAGAAAATTGGAAACATTAACTTTTGATAAAATTATCATAATGTTTAATTTATTTGTTAAACAGTTGGCAACACTGGGAGGTAAAGGCTTTTCTGATTTTTTATACTCGTTTGCAAAGATTAACAACAAAATAGACTGAACAGAATTACTCATTGAATTAGTTCGAAAAGAGCCTTGATTGCGTCATCAAAGAAATAAATATTACCACAATCGAGAAAATTAAATCATTATATAAAACACGAATATATAAAAAAAAACAATAAATTCTATTTTTTTTATTGAAAAACAACTAAATTATTTATTTATAGTCATACAGCAAGATAAAAATATTCTAATATAGTAATATTACCTCATTGTTATAACATTTGGTTCTTTAAATTTATAAAATTAAGATTATTTATTAATTATTTTTAATATATTTATATTTCACTATAATATATATAAAATATAAGAAATAAAAGAATAAAATTAATACTATTTTATTCGGAAGGCAGTGACTAGTTTCACTATCGGATTGAAAGGAATAGAATCACGTCGGATCTGATCCAGTGTAGGCACTTACTGCGTATTTCAGTTATTTGTTTTTCAGCCCACCATCGTATCTGATTCCTTTTCGTCGAAATTTCATGCAAACCCACTCCTCTCCTATACGTGTAATGTATCGCCCTCCTTTGGTCCCTTTTGATCCTATCTTTGAGTCGGTCCTTTACAACCATGTTCCTCTCTACGACCACATCATAATCTCCGGTGACTTTAATATCAATCTTCTGGTCCAATCCAATGATAAAATGTATCTTGAAAACCTTTTTTACTCTCTGCACCTCTCCATTGTCTCTTTTTCTCCTACCCATCACACTCTCCGATCTGACACCTGGTTAGACTTGTTCATCATTGACTCATCGCAGAGACTCCTTTCTTCCTCACAATTACCTGTCCCTTTTCTGTCCTCTCACGATTTAATCCAAATCTCATATAATACCCAAACTCCAGAAATCCTACCGAAAAGAATAACCTTTCGCAACCTAGATGGATTCACTTCTGAAAATATATCTCCTTCCCTCGAAACCCTGAATTGGAACCAAATTTATTTTACCACCGTCGATTCAATGGTCGACATACTCACTGCCAATCTCAAAAGCATCCTGCATACCCACGCCCCACTCAAATCCTTAACCTTCCAACACCATCCTGCTCCTTGGATGTGTCAAAAAATTAAAGACCTGCAAAGGAAACGTGATGCTGCTCGTAGACGCTTTAGACGCACTAGGCTTACCGATGACTACCAAGCGTTCAGGGCTCTTCGCAATTTGACACAATCTACAATCAGACAAGCAAAATCCAAATACTTCCACGAAGCCCTTTCCACTGCTCCCGATCCTAAATCTAAATGGCAACTCCTCCGAAAGCTCGCCCTCTGCAATCCAACATCCTCCAGAGCCTTCCCTGCTTCTCCCGATGAAATGAACTCATATTTTTTGTCTGCCTCAATTAACACATCAAAATCCTCCTCCTCCGTCTTTTCATTAACGCCATCTTTCAACCCCGACAATTTTTATTTTTTAGACATATCACCTACAGACATTATTTCCTCCGTTCTTAAATCCCGCTCCAGTTCTACCGGATTAGACGAGATACCCGTCAAACTACTCAAACTATGCCTCATCGATATCCTACCTGTCCTACTTTTCATTTATAACTTCTCACTACAAAAAGCAGTATTCCCGACTTCCTGGAAAAAATCCCTAGTCCATCCTATAAATAAAACCCCAACCCCATTATCTCCCAAGGACTACCGGCCAATCTTTATACTTTCCAACCTTTCCAAACCTCTCTAAAGAATAGTCCAGTCTCAAATATCAAATTTTCTCGAACAGTCGAAACTCCTCGTTCCGCTTCAATCAGGCTTTCGCCCAGGTTTTTCCACTCAATCTGCCCTAACCAAAATCACCAATGACATATATAAAGCCATGGACAACAAACAACTAACCGTGCTAATCCTCCTAGACTTTTCTAAAGCTTTCGATTCCTTGGACCATTCTATCCTTTTCTCCAAACTAAAGTCATTGTCCTTTTCCTAAAGCTCTATTCTATGGTTCCAATCCTTCCTCTCTGATAGGTCCCAAGCGGTTTCTATGCCCAACCAACCCCTTTCCTCTTTCCTTACTCTATCCTCAGGTGTGGCACAGGGCTCAAGCATCTCTCCTCTCCTTTTCAACTGTTACATCAATGATCTTCCTAAATCTGTTCACCACTGTTCCTACCATCTATATGCTGACGACTTACAAATCTATTTATCCTTTCCTCCATCTGAGCTATCATATGCGTTCGCCAGTATTCAGCAAGACCTAGATAGGATCAGTGCCTGGGCTAAGCTGAACAAACTGGAATTGAACGCAATGAAAACCCAGGCCATTGTTCTAGGTTCCAACTCCCTCCTTGCAACTACCCCCACCCTTCCAACATTAATCCTAAACGACCACCCCATCAGTTTCAACTCCTCCGTTAAAAACCTAGGCATTACCATTGACCAAAACCTTTCCTGGAAACCACATGTCACACAAATATCCCGACGAATAATTAGTTCCCTAAAATTATTCCATCGTTCTCGGCATCTCTTTACACAACCTACTCGGAAGCTGCTCGTATCTTCTCTCATCTTCCCCCACTTTGACTACTGTAGTGTGGTATACGGGGGCCTCTCTAAAATGCTTGAGAGCCGCTTAAAAAGAATAATGAACTGCGCTTTAAGATTTGTCCTTGGTACTCCGAGGCGATCCCGGGTATCACATCACCATGATGAGTTAAAGTGGCTCTTCTCTCCTATCCGTAGACAATATTTCCTTAGCGTATTTCTATACCAATCCATCAACTCGCAACACCCTTCATATATCTATAGTCTCCTCCCATTCAAATCCTCTGTCCAGCACCACAAAACATGATCTCGCCTTTCCGATTTCTACATTCCTTCCCACAGAACTAAGGCATTCGAGCGCTCCTTCCTCACCCGCTCCACCACTGTGTGGAATTCAATCCCTCCTTTCATTCGCCATTCCTATTCACTAGCTTCATTTAAATCCCTGCTTTTCCATCATCTCTTGGCATCTCAAAAAGTCGCTCTCCAAGCAGGTCAAACGTCCGCTTGAATATATCAGTATTGTAAACTCGATCCCGCTACCCTTGTGTTTTGTTTATTTTTCCAACAACAAAGATGATACCGACTTTGTAAATAAATTATCGCATGCTATGCTAATCAATTATTTTAGTTAGCAATTTCGTCATTAACTACTGTATTAATATTATTAATTATTATTTTGTTATTATCAATATATTTATTTTCGACAATTAGTTAAAAACCAGTCAAGTTCTTCGTACTTTATTTATTTATTTTCTTATCTATTTCTATTTTTACAATGTTTTGTCACACTTGATTATTTCATGATTTGTGTTATTATGTAGCCTTCTGGCCAGATGAATTTTATGTTTTTTTTATTTGTTCATTATTGTTATTCTAAAGGGACTTGGTCCCAGAATAAAGTTTATTTTCTATTCTAAAAACAATATAGGATCGCGTCGCATCGCATCGGATCCAATGTAGGTGCACCCTTAGCCTGGGTCTTCCTCGTCTTCATGTCCTGTATAGAGGCTCTGGCAGCAGCTTCCTGGGCAAATCATCCTCACTCATGCGCGCAATTGAAGAATTGTCAAGGAAAGTAAATTATATCTCTTGTTCTCCCTCGGAATCGGGGATTAGGTAAAGACAATTTTTTCGGTACTGTGCTCCGAGCATTCCGTAATGAAGGATGCTGCGCATAATGATGATGATACTCAGTATTATTTTTGTATTTTCAATAATAATAATGCAATAAATTAACAAAACAAAGTAAGTGAATCGGAATTACAATGTATTAAATTATTTGGCAATTATAGACACATATGGAAACGTCCCTTCAAGTCAAATCTTATGAAATCTTATTCAGACATTATTAAAATGTCTGTAGAACACTGCTCTGAATCCTCTATTGATCCTTTGATTGAATCCCTAGCTAACTGTAGCAGATCAAAGATCGATTAATCTCCTTAAATGGTCTGCACTACGCTCATTGGCCTAGTATCCTATAAACTTATACCAAGAATCTAGTGTTGCAATGAAGAATCCTAATGATAACAGTCGAAGGGTGACATAGGTCGCGGGCAGTGTCGCATTGCTCAACTGTTTAGTTGATATCGCTTTATATAAAGAACAAATACTATAAATAAATCCCTTATCTTTTACAACATGAAAATATACACGTATAGAGAGAAAGTGAAAAATAATTTTCTGTTTGTCCAAGATTTTTTAAAATAGCATTTTATATTTGCATCAGCATGCTCGCACCTTTTACATTTACCACTCCGGTGAATAAGTGGTTAATTCGAATTTTGTTCTGAGAGAGTTAACTGTATTGAGGGAAGAGTAATCTTGTCATTCTCGTGGTTTTGGTTTCAAATAGAGTTGTAATATAAGCAATAACTCCTTTTCAAAACTATGTATAAAAATGCTGTATGTATATATATGCCTGATACACAGAACAAATAAAACAAGAAACACGGCATTACACCAGATTTATTGGAAAACAAAACTGAAAACTAAAAATTCCTCAAAAATGCGGTTCTAGTGGCAGAAAGAAAAAAAAATCCATCTAAGACCTGGATAGAAGAAAGAAAAAAGGCCTTTAGTGAAACCATGAGGAAAAGATGGGCCGAGAAAAGACTGAAAAACAAAAAAGAAAAAAACCCTGCATCATAGTCGAGTAGTCTTTCATGGCAGTTTCGCGTCAAATAAATAAATAAATATATATATATATATATATATATATATATATATATATATATATATATATTGTATTGTAAATATTTTTATTTGAATAAATGGAGATTTGAAACAAAAATTCAAAACTATGCCTTCCTCAAGGTAGTATCCTTGGTCCAATCCTATATACAGTTTATACAGCTGACATCCCAACTCATCCTAATACTATCCTTACCACGTACGCTGATGATACATGTGTATTATCAGTCAACACCAATCCAGTTATTGCATCCCAAAGCCTCCAATCCCATATCACTGATCTTGAAGAATGGTGTCAAAACTGGAGAATTAAAATAAATTCTCAAACATCGCATCAAATGACTTTTACCTTACGTCGTAAACCAATGACTTCCTGCCCTACAGTATCCTTTAATGATATCCCTCTGGTGCCTGTAGAACAGATCCGATACTTAGGGTTGCACCTTGACAAACGATTAACCTGGAATCCTCATACAAGACTGAACTGACAAGAAACCGCTCGACGTTTCAGGCTACTTCAACACTTACTAGACAAACGCTCTAAGCTCCCAATTAACTACAAAAGACTCATCTACATGACCATCATACGACCTATTTGGACTTACGGAGTAGAGCTTTGGGGCTCCACTAAGCCATCGAATTCCTCTCATATCCAATCCTTACAGTCCAAAATCCTTCGTAAAATCCTCAATGCTCCTTATTTTGTTAAGAATAAACTCATCCATAACGACCTTAATGTCCCTTTTGTTGCTGATTTGGCCCGAACCCGGTATCTATCCTTTCATAACAAACTTCATTACCACTCAAACCCTCTAGTTTCAAATCTAGCTTCCTCTTCAATTCCCGATAATCCTCCGAGGCGTCTGAAAAGAAGATGGCCACGTGACCTCCTTACTTGAACTTTGATTTGAGTACTACCAGTGGGTAGTTTCTCTACATTTCATTATCATGTCATTATATATCACTTAGCCTATTTACTTGTTGTATTATTGTAGTACAGTTGTAGATATCAATAAATAAATTAAAAAAAAAAAAACTATGCCTAATTAAGTAATAACAATTACAAACATTTTTGACCCTGTTGAATTAATCGAATCGTCAGAATGAAGTCGAAAAACTAGATGTAACGTTCATGTCAGATCGACTCGGTGGGCTGGCTACATAATTCCAGTTTAATAATTATTATATTATTATATTATAATATGAATATCATTGGATATATACAATATCCGACAATATAAAAAAAGAAAATGCTTAAACCCAAACGACACTTTAATGCCTGATTGTGCTTTATAATATATGCTTAAATGTGCTGAATCTAAAAAAGTAAACAAATATATTATTTTGAAAATAATATGTGCATGATTAGTCTAATTAACACATAAATTACTTAATTGAATTATTGTAATAAAGTATACTTTTATAAAATATTGCACTATTATTACTGTGATCTTTTAATTATGTACATACTGGGCTAACTAGAAGAATTGATAATATTTTAATATTTTTCTAATATTAAATATTTTCGAATATTATATTATTATTTTTCCTTCTAGGGAATAGCCATTTCTTTCCCCTTTCCCTCCCTCCCTTTTTAAAGCTTGGGCTTTAACTTTTGCCCAGTATTCCCGCATTCGTTTCCTATCATGTTCCTTTCTTTTATCTGTCCACACATACTTTCTTCTTAATCGAAGCACGTTTCTTAAGTCCTCCTGTGTGATCATCGCTTCTCGTAGATTGTTTTCAAACTCTGTAAACCATGCTTTCGTGCGTTTCTTTTCAAGGAAGTTGCTGAAAATCCGCTTGCTCAGTCTCGTCGGATTCATACCAGCAATGTGTCCGTAGAAAACAATCCTCCTCATTCGAATGGCGTCTGATCTTCTCTACATATTTGTAGAGTTCATAGTTGTTTCGTAATTTTGATTTATTGTAGATATACAACTATATTATTGTCGATATTTTTAAATATTTTAAATGCTATACTTATTATTTTATATTTCATTTAGGGGTATACGATTTTTGAGCAAATTATATTTTAATATACATATTATTTTGTTTTAAATATGTTATGGAAAAATAAACAATTGTTTTAAATATTAATGGAACAATAAACAGGCTAAAACGAGTGTTAGATAAAAAATCTTAATAAAAAGAGGAAAATACTCTAATATGGTTTTCACGTATGGACTATTTGCTCCTTTAAATCTTTTAGCTAAAATGTGTTTGTTATATGTTCTTGCAATTTGTAGAAAATCCAAAATTTTATTATGGAATCTTCCAACTATAACAAATAGTTATTAATTTTATATTGTACCTAAATCAAATATGGTTCTCTTCAATCTTGCGCTTGCCAAACCGCCTTCCTTACTTCAGGATGAAAACCATTGGTGCTGGCCTTGATCTTCGTTACTACAGTCAATTCATTAGTGACCTCTACTTCTTTTTTTATATTTTTCTTTTATTATCCTTTCCCTTTTTTTTCATCCATTCATCACGATATCTTGCCCGTCTATTCTCCCAACGCTTCGCGGATTCCGGTCTATTTTTAAAGACATGACTCACTGGATGTACAAAAAGCAGTAGAATGGATTAAATTAGGTTTTAACCTTTCAAAACAGGATACATTTTTTTCTGATTCACCAGAGGTACCAGCCAAATGACCGTTTCATAATAGCCACTTTACGGGGTTATCTTAAATTTCAGAACCTTACAGTATTGCGGATATTTATCATAGATTATATTATTCTATGCATTTTATTCTGGTTTTTATTTTTAATCAAGGAATTAGTGTCCCGATATATTTTTGGGTTTTGCCTCAATCTGTTTAATTAGTCAGTCTTGGAATATTGAATTTTGTTTGTATCATGTTGACCCTCCATTGCAATTACGGTCAACTGAAACCACGAGATTCAGTTGCAGAGATTAATTACAATATATTAATGAATTATAATTGTTCAATATAAATTTACACCAGTGGTTTTTGCAAAGAACAAGGTGACGACACAGAGCCTAGTCGATTTAACAAGGGTAAATTTCGAATCTTGATTTATCTGATGAGTCACACATCTGAAGCAATACTACCCGTTTTAGGTCATGGCTCTACTACGGGAATATTTCTCGTAGAATATTTTAATGATGTTTCGGCTAGCACCTTTGAGCTACATATGCTCACATTTAGGAATCATTAAATCTTGAATTAAAATTAATATCTTTAAAATATGGCTGAGATTTTGTTTACATTGATAATTCATTATTTGGATTGCATTTTTACGAGCAAGAAAAATGTTGCTTTTAAATTATTGTAATAAGTTTCGTTCTTGGGGAATTTTACGAGATTCCTATTTACAAAGTAACACTATTTTCATATTATGGAATCTGTAGATATTGAAAATTACCTTTGTAGATTTTGAAAAGATTGATTGGTTTAATATTAGATTCATGCTACATTAAAGTGCATTATTATATTATATGAACAGTAAATTTTTAATGATGGATTAAAGTAGTTAGGAGGTGCAGTCAATGATAACAAAATAAAAGCAATTTTTTAAGAATACTACGTACAATATTAATTTAGCCTGCTCTCGTATTGATTTATTTTAACTTTTTGGATATAATTGATATTGAAATGGTGTATTTTTAAATCTATTTCTTGATCCCGCTAAACGGCCCCTCCCTGTTTTGTATTGTATAACGTCAGCAGCCTTGAGCCGCTTCGATTAAAAACCGCCTTCAGCGGACTCAGCCCATTGTAACGCCTTAAAATACCGAAAGGTAACAGAGGGCTTTTGTTTATATAGAAGCATTTGCATTTATTTATTGTAACTTTCTATTTATATTGTTATAAAATTTTGGAGGATGTGAAAAAAAAGTGTATTTTTAAAGATTTGAACTTTTTTTTTAACCTAATATCAAATTTCAATCTTGTTTCAGAAATAGATATAGGAAAACAAGAAGTATTAAGAGTCGAATCTGTTGATCCATGTTTATTGAAAAATGGTTCTGAACACAATACTGGAACTTTTGAATTGATGCGAAGACTGGATGAACCAAACCTAGTTGTTAGGCGAGGCCAACCTTTTACATTGAAGATCAAGACATCAAGAGCTTATGCTGAAAATGATGATGCTATATCATTTATTTTCACACTTGCAGGTAGTTAAATGATTGTATAAAACTTGATTTTTTTCTTTTCAGTTAATATTTTATTTGGTAGTAGTTAATTCTAATTATAAATTATATCTAGATTCATTAAATTGATTGTTTATTGTCACTTTTCACAGATTCAGAAAAGCCAAATTATGGGCAAGGAACACTCATTGCCGTTCCTCTTCTATCTAAAGGCAAAAATAAAGATTCATGGAAAGCTACTGTCGATAGTGTACATGAAAATTTCCTTACAGTTCAGGTAAATTACAAAATGTAGAAGAATACAGAACTTGCTCCCATAGTCATTTAACTACACCAGCATGAAATAATCATCAAAATTAATAAGTCATTTCTTATTGCTATGTAGAATCATAACTCATTCCACAACACTGGACAAGACCGGAAACTTGGTAGGGGAAAAAGTCCTAGGATAGAATAGATGGCTCAAAAAGTGATCCTAAATCATTAAAATTTAAATAAAATCATTTCAAGTGTTGTTAAATTAACATTTTAAAAAGTTTCTGCTCCTTAAATTATTGCTACTGATGAAGTGGTTGTGCCTAAATGAGAGTTTGTCATATTCTACAAGGAAAGATCCAGTGTATAACAGATAGTGGGCAAGACCCATTTATAATGTCAGTAAAGATGATGGAGCTCTAAGGTCCAGGGGGATTACTGACAGTTGAACTCAAAGGTGGTACCCAAACAATACTCAATACCGAATATTGAAGATTTTACTCTTAATCTAATCTTTCATTATGTGATTGTTCAGTAAAACGAAAGTCATCATTAATGTCGATGTATGGTCAAATGCAACAATTGATTGATTGAGCCACTCCATAATGGTGGCTGATCAAAGGTCTCATATGCCCATATATGAAACTATTTAGAAGATGGAGGAAAAACCACGTATTCTAGAATCATTATGCAAAAAATAAATAAATTAGTAAAATAAAGTAATAATAATATATTTTTATCATGATTCAGGAACAGTTTTTTTATTTAGTTTAGGTTATAATATTTTCTGTTTTTTTCTTCCATTTTTTCTAAATACTCGTATCATCTTCTTTACTGATTTTTCCTCATTATTATGAGCCACTCGAGGATATTTTGAAGAAAGAAACATTTTGTAAATTAAAGAGGTGCTGCTCACATGAATTGGATTACTGATTTGACAATTATTAATTAAGACAAATTATCACCTGTTTGGATTAATTAAAACTTATAACTTACAATTTTTTTCCCACATAAAATACTTCTTAAATGGTTATTAATAAAACTAAATAATAATTATTAAAATTTAATTTCTAGAGTTATGATGAATTCTGAAAAAAAAAATAACTCATTTACAGATCAACTGCTACACGTATTATGAGAAAGACAAGTTAAATTTATATCAAAAATATTAATCTTGATTTTAATTATATTGTAAAATAAACTGTATTATCTGGGCAATTTATCCAGTGTTGTTATTCATAACAAATATTAAATAAAAATATATTTTTAATTTTTAGATATCTCCATCAGTTGATTGTATTGTTGGAAAATACAAAATGGAAATAGATTCAAAGCTTATGAAAACTGGCAAGGCAGTTAGCTTTAAATTTAAGGATCCTTTATACATACTTTTTAATCCATGGTGTAAAGGTACTGATAACATTTATTACTATCCAAATAATTTTAGAATACTAAAAAGAAAAAATCTTGGAATTCCATTCAAGATTCCAGATGAAAAATATGACAAAGAAAATTCAATATTTTAAGAAGAATCAATTAAAAATAAATATTTAATAACTTAATTTCCCAACTATTCTTTAATTGAAATACTTACTTATTTCCTGATCGTTCTTCAAATTTTAATAAATCGTTTTATTTACTTAGATGACACAGTATTTATTGATGATGAAGCTAAAAGGAAAGAGTACATTCTCACCGATACAGGCCTCATTTGGAGAGGTAGCCATAATGTTCTCCAGCCTTCTGTTTGGAAATATGCACAGTTTGAAAAAGATATACTTGATTGTTGCCTTTATTTAGTCAACAAGGTGGGAAAAGTGCCATATCCCAACACCAACAATCCAGTTTTTATTGCAAGAGCTCTTTCAGCAGTGGTGAGTTTTTAAAATCAAATAAACATTCCAATGTGGAACAATTGAATTAGAAAACCCTACATTGGATTTAAAAAAAAAAATCATATGTTGGAATATTTCTTAGTTCAATCACCGATATTTCTATTCAGGTTGAGATGGTTCTTCTGTATGCTTTATTTTCTTTTTCATAAGCCTTCTTCTTATGAACGGTCTTATGTACTCCATGATGAGGTCACATCTTTTAAATATTGAATTATCTACAGAAATAGATCTTGACTTATTGTAAACTACTAATCCACCAACTTCTTTTTCATCTAAAAAGGTTTTATCAATATGTATTTCACAATGTAAACTAGTAATATGCTCATATTGTTCAACAACTCTTTTTTTAATGCTTAAAATTATTACTAGATCATGTTCCCTAATTCTAAGTATATATTCTTTCTCCAATATTCTGCAAATGGCTTGAAGAAGAAGGGCACCTAGTATAGCTCTGTAGTGCTCGTAATGCTTTTTTCTTAAAAGACCCACTGCTATTCTTTTAAGTGCATCTTTTTTTATTTCGCTTATCATATCTTCAAAATGACATAAAACATCAAAATTGCGGGCATTTTTGTATTTATTGATTTCTATAAATATTTCCAACAATTTCTTTTTACGCCTCTTCTTATCTTCTATGTCAATGAGCATTTTTGGTTCTATAACACTACTCTTTTTTTGTAGCGTGCACTCTAAATCTGTTTGATTATATATATCTTTTACCGTTACATTTGCATCCGCTTCTATGGAGAGTATCATCTTTTTCAAACGTTCTTTTGCTTCTGCAACAGATATACCCAATTTGTAAACAGGATTATGGCATGGTGAGGTTTCGGGCATTTCAATACAATATTTCAGTAAATTATTATTTAATTTTGATCAACTACTAAGACTAAGTTCATTGGATGGATTTAATTATAACCCTTAATGGCTAAGATAAAAAATCATATGATTTCTAAAAAATATTTAATCATTATTTCCATAATTTTAATTTATTAAACCTATATTATAGTCTATAATTGAAGAACACAATGTAATAACCATTAAATAAGTGCTAATGAGAAATAATAAAACCTATTTTCAACCATGTTTAGGTCAGAAAATTAGTGGTTTGGATAATGTTACAGAATATAATCTTACTAATATTATAAATGTGAAAGTTTGTATGTTTGTCTCTCTTTCACGCAAAAACTACTGAACGGATTTGGATGAAACTTTACAGTGATATAGTTTATACATCAGAATAACACATAGGCTATAGCAAGCGCGTATTTAGGGGGGGGCGCACGGGGACACATGCCCCCCTACAGTTTTTTAGGTACTGTGGAAAATCCATTATAGACATAAATAAAGGGAAATCACATGATAATAGTTGTTAAAATAACAGAAAGAACATGAGTGAAACTATTTGTTTTGATATCTTACCAATCTTACTAATATTATAAATGTAAAAGTTTGTATGTTTGTCTCTCTTTCACGCAAAAGCTACTGGACGAATTTGGATAACAATTATTGAGTAAAATAGGTTATATATCATAGACTACAGCAAGGGCAGATTTATGTGGGGGCACGAGGTCATGTGCCCCCCTGTTGCAATACATAATTAAAGGCAAATCAGGAACTTAGCATCTTGAAATTTTTTGATAGGCTCTTTGTATAGTTTAAGAAAGAAATTTGGATAATTGCACCCCAAGGTTTTCCCCTTTAATATAATAGGGGTTCAAAGGTTGAAGTTAGACATCTGAAATTTCGGATGTAGGAGTAACTTATATTTAAAAAAAATAATTAAATTATTTATTTTAAATAATCTTTCACGAAACGTTATATGGCAGACCAAATTCCATGCGAGCGAAGCCGCGGACATAAGCTAGTAATTTATAAATACACAAAATAATTTTTAATTATTTATTTAAATAAAATTGGCAGTTGATCGTCCTCGCCGCCGCTTGGTATATTTGCCCTGAAGATGGCCTACATTGTAGGTCGAAAGGTCGGCACACAATAAATAAGTATACACTTATTTAGGTGTTTTTATTGACTGCACCCCCAACTATTTCTTCCTTAAATTCATTTAAATAGACGGCATGTGAAAGGAAATTATTATTATCTAATTATGTACAGTAATAATTTTTAGTTTTTGTTATTAATTAAACCTCCAATAAAGTTGTGAAAGTAAAATGTATTGTAGACAAAATTATACTGCTGAAACTATTAGTACTTTGTTGCCAATTTTTTAAATATTCAAAAAAGTTCTTCTGTTTGTACCTTGTAGCCATGGTATCCATAAGTGGCTGATGTCTGTCTTATGATATTTCAAAATTTGTATTGCTTCCTTTTTAAATTAATGTTTTCAATTCCCTGGCATGGTTTTATTAGACTTTACATTTTCTCTTCTGGTCCAATATTATTTTAAGGTATGTGGGTTAACAACTAGTAACATTAATCAAGGAAGTTAACATCAATCTTAAATGTAAATGCTACTATTTATATGAGTATTGTATTGCAATATTTATTGAACTTATTCATCTGTAGCTCAATTGTGCATAAACTTACAATGTATTATCATCATGATATAAACATAAATAGGGAAATATTCTGTATTCTAATTTGTCCATGTTATTAAAATTATTCAGATTTGCCTATTTTACCTGTATGTTGAGGTACACTTTCTTTATATATCATTCATTCAATAGAACAACGACATAACTCAAAGAATTTAGTTCAAGAACGACATATCTGATATTCCATTTCTAACATGATAATTAAATAAAGTCATACTTTAAGTTTTATCATGTTTGAACAAGTTTCAAGGGAAAAATGGAAAAGTTAAGTTAAGTTTCAAGCTTTTACAAATTTTTAATGGCTAATTAAAGAATTTTAATACCGTCATTACAATAGTATGCTTTGCTTTGCCCAAATTTTTATTTGTTTATCTTCTATGGAACTTTCAAATATCTCAATTAAAAAATTAGGTTTTTTGAGTTTTGCCATTGTTCTTTTGAAGGAGTGATATGTTTTTTAAAGTAAGATGGATTGGTTGAAGAATTCCAAATGTGTACTCTGTGCGTAGTACTTTGTTTTAGTATGCATAATGTGGTGCTGAAGCATGTTTAGCACAAAATTTGTGATGTATGATTGCAATTTATTATTCTATAAGATAATATATTAAAATAAATTGAAATTACGAGGGGTGTCCGTAAAATAAGTTTCCCTGTTGTGGCCTGGCCGTGCAAGTTGCGTGTCACTTGAACTCCCCCCTCCACATCCCAACCCCGGTCAACTCGCTGCCACCATCAGTTCGGCCTTGACAGCCTTGAAAGATGGAGTTCCCAATCGCTTCCCCCGCCAGGTGTGAGATACGATCCGTGATCCGTTTTTTGTGTGCTAAAGGCAATTCGGCGACCGAAATTCATTCCCAACTTACGGAAGTGTATGGTGAAACATGCATGAGTGTCCAGATGGTGTGCAAATGGTGCAAAGAGTTTAAAGAAGGGCGCACAGATGTGCACGATGAACAGCGGGCTGTGGGAACACCCACCCTACAGCCCCGATCTGGCCCCAAGTGATTACCATCTGTTCCCAAGCTTGAAAAAACACCTAGGCGGAACGAATTTTGGGACAAGAGAGGAATTGGAAGAAGAGGTCATGAAGTTCTTCAACAGCGCGGCGGCGGACCTCGATGACCAGGGCATCAAAAAAATGGTGACACGGATGCAGAAGTGCATCGATGTCAACGGGGACTGCTTAGAAAAATAGTTTAATGTTCAAGATTTCTAATGATGTAATATATAATGGTAATAAAACATTTTTTTCACTTTTAAAAAAATAGGGAAACTTATTTTACGGACACCCCTCGTATTATATATTGTATTATATGAAATGCTCGTGCCATATTGTTAGATATCACAAAGAAGAAACTATCAGAACTAAGTCTGAGCGTTAATGTTAAGTGTGTAATATTAATAGTATATATAACTATTATCTATTTATTAATAACTGTTTCTAATATTTTCATTTATTAACTACTTTCATATGAACGAATTACAGGTGAATTCACAAGATGACAATGGTGTTCTTGTTGGAAATTGGACATCAGAATTTGATGGTGGAAAAAAACCTACTGATTGGGTAGGAAGTATGAAAATTCTGCAAAAATACTTTAAGACTAAAAAACCAGTTAAATATGCACAGTGCTGGGTCTTTTCAGGTGTTCTTACTACAGGTAAAATTGTTGACATTCCATACATTTATTTTATGATGTTTTTAATGATTTGACTATAGTTTGCATATTTATATGCCTTGTTTCCTTTAAAAGAATGTCATATATTATGTCAAATCGGAAGGCCATTCAAGTAACTATCAAGGATAATTATCCAAAATTATTTTTATTTATTTATGAAAAGTTATCACTTGTATTGACAAAAAAGTTTTAAATTGAGTTACCTTCCAAAAGCAGTTTTACTAAGTTACCAATTTACTAATTAATAAAGTTGAATACCTAGTTTTCCATGTTTTTGATGTAATAAAAATGTTTTAGTGACTCTGGATAAAACGAGGAACTAAATGAATGAGAGGAATATGATTCCTTAAATAATTATTCTTTCTCAATTTAGATATAAGATTATATCTTAAATATAATTAAAAATTTCTACCGATTTATCTCTGAACATTTACTCGATGCTGTTAGAGGACTCGTTATTTATATTGAAATAAAAAAATGACATGGGTGTCTTCTTTTTTTTCTGTTTATTGTTCTTCCAACAGCTTACTGGTCATTGTCCCTTCCTCTAAGTTATGTTGATAAAGACTATAATCTCTTAATTAATTAAATTAATATAATTTCACTAAATATTATTTTTGGTTTAATTAATATTTATCTATGATACAATATGGAGAACGGAGATAGTTGGGGGGTGCAGACAAAAAAACACCAAATAAGTTCTAGACTTATATTTAGTAAGTGCCGACGTTTCGACCTACAGTGTAGGTCATCTTCAGGCCGATTGGGAGAGGAGCCACTGGGTGCACCGACTAACCAACAATGCACCCCCCAACTATCTCCGTTCTCCATTTTATCATCCAGCCAACTATTTTCCACTCATACATGAATAGATTGTTGGTTAGTCGGTGCACCCAGCGGCTCCTCTCCCAATCGCCCTGAAGATGACCTACACTGTAGGTCGAAACGTCGGCACTTAATAAATATAAGTCTAGTACTTATTTGGTGTTTTTTTGACTGCACCCCCCAACTATCTCCGTTCTCCATTTTATCATCCAGTCAACTATTTTCCTCCCATACATGATACAATATGATTCAGATGAAAAGTTTAACCAATTTCAAAGTTAAACAAATCAAAAAATAAGTTTAAAATTTTATGGAAACTTTAGACCAAACTATAGAAATTTAAAGAAGTAATTGAATCAGATTATTAATAAAAAAAAAAATAAAAACAATAAAAGTTGAAATGAGAGAAGTAAATAAATGTTTGCTAGAATAGAAAATTATTGCAAAACAATCAAGGTGTTTAATAGATACTTTAGACATAATATTTATACATTAGCTATTATTAGAAAAGCAGACATAAAAAAAAAAGAAGACTTATTTGTGGTGTCAGAAATAGTTAGTAACAGACAAACCCTAAAGATTTAAGAAATTGTATGATTCAAGTGAGTTATTAGTATCATCTATTCCAGAATAGTTACTCCAATAATAATAGCAAACTAGATTATGGTGATAATGACTTGGTTAGTCTAATGGAATCAAATTTATTAGAAAACAACAAAATCAGAATAATGGAAACTATAATAAAAATTTTAACCAAAATCTTCGAGATAAAGAAGAAGAGTGTCAAAATAAGAAATAAACTAATTTAAATTCTTTATCCACCTTAATATTCACTAATAACTTTTTTTTATTGTTTTATATTAAGTTAACAGAGCATTGGGAATCCCATCACGCACTGTGACCACTTACTCTTCTGCTCATGATACTCAGAATAGTCTTACAGTTGATTATTTTGTGGATGATGATGGGAAAGTTATGGATGAACTACAGTCAGATTCTATCTGGTGTGTGTGCTTCTTATTCAGAATTGATTTTTTTTTTTTATAAATCTGTTTTATTAACAAATGTCATTTTTCTATTTTAAAATATAGCATACCTAGGACTCCATCTGAACAAACATCTCACTTGGAGTCCTAATACAAGACAAGAAACTGCTCCACGTTTTTGCCAACTTCAACATTTACTGGACAAAAGCTCTAAACTCCCAATTAATCACAAAAGACTCATTTACATGACAGTTATCAGACCTGTTTGGACATACTAAGTTGAGCTTTGGGGCTCTACTAAACCATCCAATTCATCTTGTATCCAATCCAAAATCCTTCGTAAAATTCTCAAGACTCCTTATTATGTTACAAACAAACTCATCCATCATGACCTTAATATCCCATATGTTGCTGATTTGGCCCAAACTAGAAAACCTTCCATGACAAGCTCCATACACACTTGAATCCGCTAGTCTCTCAACTTGCTTCCCATACTATTCCTGATAACCGTCCGAGGCCTCTGAAAAGAAGCCCTTCTCGAGACCTTCTACTATAGAACTTTATTGGTGTGCTATGAAGAACTTGAAGATGTGCTTGGTAGCAAATTTACTTGTTGTAATATTCTTACAGTTTTAAATATCAATAAATTAATCTAAAAAAAAAATATATAGCAAGAATGACTTGTAAACTTGAACCTTTTTTAGAACTACATAAGTATAAGTATACTTTACAAACTTACATAAACTAAAAAATATTTTTTTATATAAAGTTCATAACATGTAATGTAAGTAATAGAAATGTTCAGGAAGCTAATAAAAATAATTTGTTCTTAGAGTGATGTATTAATTAGTTGAAGCATTATATGAAAAGGAACTGAAATGTAGTCGGTTGGGTAGATGAAAGTTTACTTGACAGCGTTGTCAAAGTATTTATTACAATATAAGCTATTATTTTGCTATTGCCATATGGACACTGGTGGATTTCATTTAAAGAAAATCTTTTACAGTCCATCTACTTTGCTATGCTCCTATATTCTAGTCTCCAGATAAGTAAATTTAGCATGAGAAATGGAATTATGGTTTATTTTTTACTAGGAAATGCATTCACTAATGTTTTTTTATGAAAAAACAATTACTGTTAATACAGGAATTATCACGTTTGGACTGAAGTGTGGATGAAGAGAGAAGATCTGGGACGTGAATACAAAGGCTGGCAAGTTATAGATTCAACACCTCAAGAACTTAGTGAAGGTGTTTTTTGCTGTGGACCAGCCTCAGTTGCTGCCGTTAAAAGAGGAGAGGTTCTAAAACCATATGATGCTGCTTTTGTGTATGCCGAAGTTAATGCTGATAAAGTTTATTGGAGATATGCTGGTCCAACCCAGCCTCTTAAGCTTCTTCGTAAAGAAACAAATGGGTAAATTGCTAAACTTTTTAAAGCATTGCAAATGCATTAAATCCCAGAAAGTATTACATTTTAATAATTGTTAATTTCTAAGCTTTCAAGCATTTTATTGTGTTTTTCAATGTCATTTAACGACTTTTGAAAATGAGCAACCAATTTTGGTTGAAAAATAACTAATTATTATTATTTCACAGTAGATTTCTAGTCCTTTGTACCCAGAAAAGGAAGTATTGTAGTTGTGAAAATTTTTGGTTTTCAGATTTCAACAAATTATTCATTTTAATTAGTTTCACAATGATGTCTGTATGAATTTTGTTTTTTCATATTATGCATAATTAAAAAGTGGTTCGTCATAGAAATTCAAAATTTGGTATGGAGGATCGCTGCAACATATAACACCTCTCATGATTACCAGATGAGTAACTGTAATTCAATTTCTTAATAGATTTTTATTATAAATTACATTCAAATATAAAGTAAAACTTCTCAAATATAGTACATGACAAATATTAAAATGGAGACACTCTTGTATGTCTGCTATTTAACCTGATCCCGGAAAAGGCAGTGAGAGATTCTAGTATTCAGACCACTGATACTATATTTGATCCTCCAGAACTAATCCTAGTTTTCATAGTTGATATTGACATTATAACTCTATTGATTGTTTTCAGATAATCTGCAGATAAATTAATATCCTCATTGATGTATCTGATAAATTAATATACCTTATCATAAAATCTCATTAGGCTTGGTTATAAATGAGGGCAAGACCAAGTATATCTGAAGAGACACCCCATCAAGTATGGTTAAAAGTTTTATTCCGAACATATAAATTTGAACAAGTGTCCGAATTTACTTAAGTTGGATGACAATCGGATAGGGACAGAAATTAAAGACAGACTACTATATGCTGCCAACAAACGCAACTTTGTAATGAGTATTATTTCCAGTAAATAGATTTTGAGGTGAACTAAGTTAAAACTGTATAAGACCATTATCTGTCCTGAGCTTACCTATTTTTCCAAAACTTGGACTTCTACAAGGTCAAAAGATAAAAAACTTCAAATTTTCGATAGAAAAGTACTCCGACAAATCTTCGGTCCCAGGTATATTAGAAATAAATGGTGACAGAGAAAAAATGAAAAAATTGATGACCTAAACAACAATATAGATGTCAACTGCAGAGATAAAATTAAATCATCTTTGGTGGGCAGGTCATGTCCATAGAATGCAAATAAATATAACTTCAAGGATGACAAAATGAGAAAAAATGGATGTTGAGCAATTGGTAGGCCAAGACTAAGACGGGCATATTGTGTACCCAGTGATGCCTTAAGGGTAAACAACTGGATAATAATAACCAGCGACAGGAGAGCACGGCGATTGGTGTTGTAAGGAGGCCAAGACTCGCTTGTGGATTGTAGTGGCAACATATACTAATTACTAATATATTGAAATAACTTGTGTAGAAGATTTTGGTTAATAATTTTTACTCAGTCTTTCTTTAAATTCTTTTATAATTAAATTTTACAGAATTGGATTGAACATTAGCACTAAAGCAATTGGAGGTTGGACTAGAGAAGATATTACTGAAAATTACAAGTATCCTGAAAGTAAGTGTTTTATTTTATTCCTTTTATATTACACTACATTTGAAAAGATCATTTTCATAATAGTAAACAAATTTAAAATTAAAAAAAATAAATAATATAATCAGTTCAATCCAATCAACTCTACAGTAATTTCCTTTCAAACAATTCCAATCATTTTAAAAAACAAATCCCTTACTCTTTCAAGGTCTTAGTTAAAATAATTATTTAACTAATACTCTTATTCAGTTTTTTACTTTATTGTAATTTTTTTTCTAAAATACTATTTGGCCTTTATAAAATAAGCTCCTCATTTGAAAAACACAATTACTTAAATTGTTACCTAAAATTGCAGAAACTGATGATGAGAGAGCCTCGATGTTGAAAGCTCTGAAGCAAAGTGAAAGTCTTTTCAGTCGGTATTACTTAAATGAAGAATTTAATGATGTTAACTTTGATTTCAAACTGCTAGATGATATAGTGATTGGTTCTCCTTTCAGGTAAATGCAACATTTTTTGTGGTTTTTTTAATAGAATGTAAAAAAAAATATTTTTAATAACTTAAAAATAATCATTATTTTAGTGTGACTCTAGAGATGAAAAATCGAAATAAAACTAAAGAATATTCCATATCTGCAATTTTAAGGGTAGACACTGTTCTTTACACAGGAAAAGTTGACGGGGCAGTCAAAAGAGACAAATTTGAGGTTATTCTAAAACCAGCAACAGGTATGTTAACTTCATCAGTAAACAGTTTTAATTTGTACTTTCCCTAATGATTAGTTCTTATTTATTCCGAACAAACATTAATGATAGAATAGAATAGAATAGAAAAGTAATTTTATTCTGGGACCAAGTTCCTTAAGAATAACAATATTGTCCATAAATTACTGATTTACATAAATTTACTCATAATACATCTGACCTTATAACTAAACTCCCCGTCAAAAGTATAGCTTTTGATTACTTTGAAAATTTAAATTTTACAAAAACATCTGTCTTTTCATATTAAAGAAAGGTTCTGAAGTCTGTAAAAAACATTTTTAAACTGGACATAAACAAGTCATATTAAAATAAATTATAATATTTCTTTCAATAAAGAAAAATGAAAAAAAAAGAAAAAGAAAATCTCGAGAACTATGGGTGTTGCAGTACTTTTGACAGGGAGTTTATTTCCTCGAATTCTATGTACATTCTTTCTTTTTTAAAGAACTTTATTCCACCAATTCTCCATTATTTTTTATTTACCATTTTTCTAGTTTTCAATATCTTTTTATTATTATTATTTTGATTAATATAATTATAATGCCTATATACAATGAGTTTCAATGATTATTAAAATAAAACCTTCTGTAAAATTGTTATTCTTTCATTAGTTGAAGTGGTTAAAATGACTATTTATTATGATGAATACTTCAAGAAGCTTGTAGATCAGTGTGCATTCAATATAGCATGTCTTGCGACTGTCAAAGATACCAACTATGAGTACTTTGCTCAAGATGACTTTAGAGTTCGGAAGCCAGACATAAAAATTAAGGTAAGTTTTGGTATTAAGTAAAAATAAATTATAAATTAGATTTATTTCAATGATATCAACATGTAAATTCATTGTTTAATTTATAGCTTGATGGTGATGCAGTTCAAGAAAAGCCTACCCATGTAACTATAACTTTAAAAAATCCTTTACCAATTCCAATAAAAAAAGGCGAATTTCATATAGAAGGTCCAGGATTAGAAAAACAATTGAAAATAAAAGTTCAAAGGTAGGCTTTAATGGTAAACAAATCACATTCATATTTAACTTTTCTTAACCCTTTGGCAAGGAAAAGTATTGTAATCAAGTAAAAGTTTGATAAAAGATTGAAAAAAATATATATGTTTTTGTTATGATAAATTGAAATATAATTTTTATGTTATTTAATTGTCATTATTCGTCACATTCAAGATGCTTATTTGTAATATAATTTAACTGTCTACAAACAGAAATATATAAACAAAATCTTAATTGGACTGATATTATTGAGATATAGAAAATAATTTAATGAGTATTGTTAGAAAGAATGATAGGGAAGCCATGATAGTGTGAGAGAAATCATCTGATATATTTTTTAATGCTTTGTATAAGATTATTTGAATCCTGGTCTAACATTTTAACTACTCATCAAAAGTAAATAATTGACTATTATATTTGAAAATATTTAAACATATTAAAAAAATTATAACATCTAACAATAAAATAAAAGAAATAAATTGTAAATAATTGACGATGGAAAATCAAATTTAAACATAAATAGCACCTATAATATCATGCTTGTATTAGAATATTAAATCTAATTACAACATTGGCTTAGCTCTTTTTAAATTTTATTTGGTTTTATAAACTTTTATGTGTTTCTCCTTGTTTACTTTTTTGATATCCTAATATCCATTATTAGGATATCCAAATCATTATTAGGATTATTCCTCTGTTATCATAGGATATATATTTATTGATGTTATTTATACAATGATGATTTCTTGTTGTAAAATAGATTAATCATTTAATCTTTCTTTATGGCTTGCTCTATCATAATCTTAAATATCGTGCAATGTTACTAAATAATTTGCACTTCCTTCCAGTTAAAAATAAAAATGATGGAATTTAAAATACTCATAATAATGTGTACCAGAGGAATAATAAACCATTAAATTTTTCTCAAGATCAATCATATATCAAAAACAGCCCAGGGAATACAACTGACCATGCAAATAATATAAATCCTTATTCATCTGTTTTTTATAATTTTCACTTTTCCAAATTCAACTCCAGATTATTGCCAAAAAGAATGATGGATAATTTTAACATTTTTGTTATAATGAATATTAGTAAAGAAAAAAAAATTGACTACATTAACTGTTTATTCTTATTTATTTCATAGATAGAATTTTATAAAAATCACCCTTATAATACCTCTAACTATTTTTTTCTTGCAGTGCAATCGGACCAAAAGAAGATGCAAGGGCTGATTTCAAAATCATACCTCCTAATTCAGGAAAAGGTGTAATTGTTGCTAAGTTTAGTTCAAAAGAATTAGATGATGTAGATGGTTTTATTAATTTCCAGGTTCATGAAAAAACACCCACTAATAATGGGGTCACTAACAATAGTGTTGAGTAATCACTAGACTAAAAGCTAGAGTTTTTTTTTTTGTCTTGTATGATAGAAAATAAAAAAAATATATATTTAACCAATATGTCTCTTGTTATACAAGTTGGTTTTCTCGAAATAATAACAGTGTTTACTTAATTGCTTTGAATTTTCATAAATTTTTGAAGACTGTTATATAGCTTTAACAATTGTACATCACAAAAAGAATAACTATATTAAAAATTCAACAGCTTTCTTCTTTTGATATATGTTGGAGTTAGTTGTTATAAAAAAATAATTTGGCAAACCTAGGAGTTTCCATGTAATCTATAGATATTTTTTTAGAAGATATGTGTTAACTAAATGTTGGAGTTTTGGTCTGAATTACATATTATACTTTTTCTAAGTTATCAAATATTAATATTATTGATGAAATCATGGTAAGCAAATATTCATTGTATGAAAATTTGATTTTCTGTTGGTTTATGTTTATTTAACTCACTTTGATATGATACGAAATGTTAGAATTTATATAAAACGAATTTATATGCCTTCCTCTTCAGAGCCAGTACTCTGACTAAAAAATTATATACCATGTATTCACAATTACTGTGACATTATTTATGTTATAGGATTGCTAAAAGATGTAACTATTTTTATGCTGTTGTGTGTGTGTATAAATTTTATATTGTATTTACAATTATGTTTATTCTATGAATTTTTAAATTGGTCTTATTTTTACTATATTCAAGAAATGTAGCTTCATTATTTTATAATGCTTTGATATTATATAAATTTTTACATTTAATTTTTCTTCATGCATTTTTAAATTGTACATTTACAATATGTGTTTCCTCTTATTATGATATCAATGCAAGATTTTTATTTTTGCATTTAATAAAGATTTATACTTATTTTTGTTTTGTTAATTATAATACATTCTACTGGTTTAATGTTTGACTACTTACTACTGGATAAATTTAAAAAACAAAACATTACTGTCATAGAATTTGATTTGCTTTTTATATGTAAAAAATCTACCATTGTAAGGTGCTTTTATTTTATTATAAGATTGGTAAGATATCAGCAGGGTATAGTATTATGGTTATATTTTGAAAACAGAATTAACCAAATTGACAGGGCTGGTAAGACTATGATATTGAGGGTAAGTTCTCTTACTCCTCCGTTGGAACACTGAGAGTTCCAATACAGTAATCTCTATTTATTTAATGAAATTATATGGTAATGTAAAATTCATTCTGTTTTAAGCATAATTGATAAATTTACAAGTTTTATTTGAACTATTTTTGTGTGCTAAAGCTTATTTAGGAAATAAAAGAAAAATAACAGCAAGATTTTTTAACTCTTAAATTGAAATGAGATATTTTTAAAACAAGAAATTAGTGGTAATATTATTATTATTATTATAAGATTATAGAAGATTAAAGTATAAAGAAAAAACCGACCCAAACAAATTGTTTTAGTTATTTTGTATCATTTATTCAATTTTTAAAATTTAAATGATTTTCTATATAAGTTATTGCTAAGTTTCAAAGACACTCATTATTACCCTTTGGTAGTTTTGGAATTATTTGGTATTATTGAACATATTTTTCTGATTATCTTTTTAAGTAATGCAAGAACAATTTGGAAATGTTTTTCAGTTAAAAGTTCACAATATTATGTGTAAATAACATATTTTTCTATTTCTGTAAAATGATTTTGAGATTTATTGACAAATCTGGTACTATTAGTAGACCCTGGAGGCATTTTCTTTGGATGAGAACTAAGGAGGCTATAATGTAAAAAATATTTGTTTCTTTATAATTTATTTTATTGTTATATGATATAATTTTTTTAATATTTTATTTGAAATCTACTATTTCCGCAGGGTATAGTATTATTGTTATATTTTGACAACAGAATTAACCAAAGTGACAGGGCTGGTAAGACTATGCATTGAGGGTAAGTTCTCTTACCCTATAAAAAGATATGACCTATAGAAAAGATATAACCCTAGAGAAATAAACCTAAAGATATAACCCTAAGAAAAGATATGACCAGGACCGGGGCATTTGTTTCTTTGTTTGAATGTTTTGACTTTATTCTAGTGAATAAATGTCTGTATTAATCAAGATAATTATTTCAAAATATATATTTTCTAAAATATTGTTACATTACTGGTGATTTTAGTGGATGAGAGGGGTGAGTAAGGAGCGAAAAAATCAAGCTTCCAACAGGTAAATTCCACGATCTGGCCCAGTAATTTGAAAACACTAAAATTCATTTTATTATTTATTAATTTTATGTTCCACAATTCTTTCTTTGTTAGTTTGTTTATTCATTTATTGTTATTTAATACTGCTATGGCTAATCGGACGATGCTACAGTGAAAATCCTAAATTTTGCTCAATTAGGTATAATTAAGATAGTGATCTTTAACTGATTAGTGAGACCCCATTTTTTATCCCTTCTGAAGAGCAGTTTAATTAAGGATTTTTTAGTCGATTTTAACTGTGAACCTGCAATCTTGAGCATAGTAGATTGGTATGCTAATGCTAACTACACTACAGGTCATCCTTATGATGACTGCTCAACTAATTCTTTCTTTGTTTGGACCAACTCAGTATTTTATTCAATTCATTTCATTTTATTCCTTCTTCTCTATTTCTGGAACTTTTCCTAGCATTTGAGGAGTTAGTTGTTTTCTTTTTTAGTTTAGTTTAGTTAAAAAATAAAAGTTATCACAGAATAAATGTACAGAAAGGTGATAATGCAAACAAAATACAAAGAGAAAAAAAGAAGGTAAACAGAAAGTTACAAAATGAAAAAAGTATAAACATAACAAGGTGAGATATGAGGGAGAGATACACAAGTATGTAAAACTTAGTTTAATACAGATAAAATATAACATGTATGATAATAGACTCCTAGAGAGTTAACATAAGTAGTTTTTATTCATATAATTTTTTCACTATTTTGTTTACTTTTCTATTACTCTACATATATTATTATATTCTTGGTACTGTAATGTAATGCATTTTTATAGTTATTTTGTTTTGTCTGTTTTCTCTCATAGCCCTGAAAATGACCAACAAAGTAAGTCAAAACGTCGGCACACTTAATAAATAAGTATACACTTATTTGGTGTTTCATTTGACTGCACCCCCAACTATCTCTATCCTTACATTAGAAGTTCCAGTCAATTTCTAATTTCTTCCCTAACATGAAAGCTTGATTGAGTTGTTTGCTTAACGTCTTCCACTACTGGGAGAATACGCTAATAATAATAATAATAATAACAATAATTGCTGGGTAATTGCTACTAGAGCCTACAGAAAGCACATTTTTAAGGAGAATCTGATAACGGATAAATGTCACCTCTATTCGAAAACTCATGAGTCTATACAGCATGTGGCAAATGGATGCGAAGCACTGGCTGGGACGGACTACATGATCAGGCATAACAATGTGGCAAAAATATATCACCATAGTATATGCAGGCTATTAGGACTGTTGGGCGGAGATGAGGTGCCTTACTATCGATATCAGCCGGAAAAACTTTTAGAAAATAATGAAATAAAAATTTACAGGGGTGAGCAAATACTCACAGACCACAGGGTAATACATAACCGTCCGGATATTTAGTTGATCCATAAAGCGAATAAAATAGGTATAATCATAGAAATAGCAGTCCCATGTGATTCAAACGTAGTGAACACCAGAGCCAAAAAAATTAGGAAATACCAAGAACTGCCTATTGAGTTAAAATCACTTTATAATTTGGAGAAAGTGCTCATAACTCCAATAGTCATTTCCTCGAATGGTCTGATATTGAAAAGAACAAAGGAGAATACAGAAAGCCTCCATTTAGAAAAATTAAAATTAGTACAAAAGGCAGTTCTGTTGGACACCTGCAGAATTGTTAGAAAATTCTTAAATCAGTAAAACATTTACATACTTCCCTTGAATTTTGAATTCCAGGATGTGAATTTGGCGCCAGAGAAATCTGTGATAAAAATAAAAGTAAATAAATAATAATAATCAGATTCTGATTTCAGATTAGTAAGCTTTCTTATCTTTTTGAGGGACAGAAGGGAGTTAAACCTCCATAAACAGGTATGTATAAAGACATTTTTATTGGTTTTGTGTGTTTTTTTTTCAAAGGCCACCATCCCAAATAAAAATCTATGCAACAAAATATGTTTAAATATTTAATCGAAGCAATCTCAATCGAATAACCCATGAACAATAATTAATGTATCGCTAGGTAGATACATAGAAACATTAATTATTTTTAATAAACATTAATTATTAAGTAATTATTTATTACTTTTCTAATTACTTCTACAAGGAGCCGAACAGCCTCCTTAATTATTACGCTTGTCCCCCTCTTTATAATTTAGAAGAAGGGTATGCTTCAAGGTGACTATCTATTTATAATTAGCAATTAAAAGGAAATTAACGAAAGGAACTTTCTGTAAATTATTTTTTCTATAAATTATATTAACAGCTGTGAAACAACCGATTTGCTACAGAACTCAGAGAGTATAATGAATATGTGTCAATATACTCATTATTGTCTTATACTGGACTGTAATTATATTCTACTCTAAGGCATTATAGTTTATATTTTATTTTTGTATTGTTATTCTGAAGGGACTTGTCGCCGAATAAATAAATATTTTATTATTATTATTATCATACCAACACTTAATTAATGTGTTTTATAAGTCATTAATTCTCGACTATACTGGTTCAAGCATTGCTATGGACTGATCTTCGATGCTTCCATATGCTAAGACAGGAGAATTTAAAGTCTCATATTTACTCATCAGTATGGCAATGCGCGATCATCGTACTTTTCAATCTGAAAAATGTTTCAATCAAAAAAGTTATTCATTAGTGGTTTTAATTTCTTAGTAAAATTGTTGTAAATATTTTCTATAATATGTTTCTATGCAATCTTCGGTAACCCATTTAAGAATTAGATTGAAGGTAAAATGCTCCATCAGCATCCATCCTTTCAAAGCCCTGTCTTGCTCCTCTGGTTAGGCACTCGGAATGGGTTGAAATTAATGGCTTTGACTGGAGCAGGAAAGGTTATTTAATACAGGTAAAATGAAGAATTAAAAACCTTTTGAATAAAAGCTGAATCTTTGTCCAGTGTAAAGCTTTTCTGTTATAGTTTATAGTTTTTATACATATTAGAAAGTTTATTTTAAAATATTTTATTTATACTCTCTAGAAAAGTAGTAATAAATTAGAACTGGTTTATTTTTATGTATGTTTTATCCTTTAACATTTGGCTGTTGTATAAGGAAGTACCTACATGTTTGTAAACTAATTAATGTTTGGTAAAAAGTCCAGATGAGGGAATATAAAAAAAACTGAAAAGGCATAAGTAAACAATATAAATATTTTTTCTATGAAGACTTCCATCTACAGATTCAAATTTTATATTGTCTTCATAGTTCTCTTCAGCTTCATTCAGCATGTTTTGTTCTTCCACTTTAGTTTTTAATTTTTAGCCATTAAGAATGTTTTTTAATGATTTGAAAATGCGCAATATGGAAAATCATTAGTTGCTTTGATATGGTTAGTTCTTTTGATATAATATTTCTTAACAATGCCATGCAATAAAAGGGTAACTGAAGCAGTGCTTTTTCTCAGTAGGCTTTCAAGATATATTAAAATTCACAGAAAGTAGGAGCTTGAAAAAATAAATAAATCTCGGTGATGCTTGGGGAAATTTATAATTTTTATTTTTAATGGACGGAGATTATTATCTTTTAAATTTTATTATTATTTCCAAGATACAGCTTAATAAGTTTAAGAAGACCAATCTCAAAATAAAATGAGGGGTTTCAATAAGCAATAAGAAGGAATCTCTTGTGTGTTGAATGGACATTGACAAAAGATTAAAGGAATGGCATGATTTCCTATTTTAAAATTAGTTACTTAGCCTAATTATGATAGGTATTTTTAAGAAAACAAATGAGTGGTCTCCTGTGGTGTAGTGGTTAACATAACAACCTACTATTCCCAAGATAGTGGCTTAACAGGAAGTAAAAAAAAATCAAATCTGTAGTTATGCTGTCATTCAGAGGGGACTTAAAATTTTAATCCCGAGCCTGTGCATATCAGGTACTCGTCAAAAATAACTATAATAGATAGGCAAAATTTAGGACTCCTGCTGTCGGATTAGCCCATTGATAGCGTAAAGTGACTTTTAATGAACAAACAAACAAAAACCATTTATTTTGTCCATTGTATATGGAACAATTTTAAGCTGAGATAAAATTTAAACTAGTTTAAATAATTAAATAGCGTAATATCTTAGTGAATTTAAGGATTAATGAAATTATTAATAATCAATATTTATGTAGAACATTTAATAAATCCTATTTTAGTACTTATTCCTGAATAGGCAAAATTTAGAAATCCTATTGCAGTAAATTCCGACTAGCAATAGTAGCATAAAGTGATGTTAAATGAATGGGCGACTTATGTTCTAATGGTTCACATAACAATCTACTAAGACTAAGATCACGGGTTCTTTGCCCAGCAGGTGGTCTTAGGATTTTTAAAGGGAGTGAAAAAAAAAAATCCTTGGTTATGCCCTCCTTCCGAAGTGACGTTAAACAGGGGTCCTGACAATGTCAGGTAGGTACTCGTAAAAATCCTTATCCTAATTAAACCTGGGTAGGCAAAATTTAGAGCTCCAACTTTAGCCTGGTCCGAATAGCCATAGTAGCATAAAGTGGCGTTAAATGAACAAACAAATAAACATGAAGTGAATACACAATATTATAAATATACAAATAAACATAAATTAATAAACGACAATAAAAAAATATATATAATTCCTAAAACAAATCAGCAAGTTCAATTCGAAGAAAATATTCAATATCCCTCAGATGTGTTCTGTGACTGCCTCAGTGGGTTAGCGAGAAGACAAAAAAAAAGGAGTGAAAAAACAAAAACGAACCTGCGGTGGTGGAGGGAGCCAATTAAATCATTAAAGGCAGTTCACATTGTTTCATTTAAAATAGAGGCTAAAGATGGTTATTAGGTGCCTCTTGGGCTCCCGCTCAATGAATAACCGATGAAAAGCTATATTAGCCCCTCGTCGGCTCGCAAGATTAGAAGCCTCGGTGTTGAGCCTTGTACAACACCTCCGCCACGCAACCTCTCAGTTCCTCCTAGCGGCTCGTCGCTCTGCTTTCAGGTATTTGTTTTGTTGGAATCTGGGCTATGGAGGAGTACAATATCAGTCTTAATAAATTAATTAGATTTATAATATAATGCTAAGAGTTTGTTTAAAGTCGCTGATAACTACCAGGCCGATTTGAATATGTTGTAAGTTAAACAGATTTTATATGTTTTTTATTTTGAAGAGGAAAGATTTGTCCTGACCGGTATTCGGACCCGGGTCTTCCGATTTGTCTGGCCTGGTTGCGAGCCTGGTAGCTTAGTTGGTAAAGTACCGTGCTAGATTTGCGGAAGACCCAGGTTTGAATCCCGGTCAGGACAAATCTTTTCTCTTCAAAATAATTTTTTTTTAAATAATCACAATAAAAAAAATTATAATCAGATTTTAGATTAGGTGGGCAGTTCATTGAAGAATGCTTTATGTTTATAACATCACGCTATGAAGAACTGTCATCAACAAATCGCTCTAGAACTATCGGCAAACAAAAAAATGCCAAACGTGCGTAGGTGACGTCATGAATACTTCATTTCCAAGAAACCAAGTCAATTATAGTCTGACAATTTAGAAAAAAACTGCACAGAAGTCATTAAAATTGTTTGCGTCATATCTCAGCTTAAAATTGTTTCACATTGGACTAAATGCATATAAAGATTTTTCGTCTATACCTGTAACACTAAAACTCGTGAACGATCTGGGGTTTTGTTCATAGTACATACAAACTGTCCTTTTTCTTGGACATCGGTTGTGCAGAGAGGTAATTTGTTCTAGATCACGCTGAACGCCAGATTCCCCTTTTTTTCTGTATCCACTTTACAGAGGCAGGGTGAGCCCAAGGAGGGTACTAGATCCTACAGGATCCATATTCGGCCTCTGGCAACTCAGCGATCTACCACTCCGCCCCCTTTCCGTTATAAAAACTATCTAAAGAATTCAATTTCTGAATAAAGAGGGGTTATAGTTCAGGTCATTCAAAAGTATTATTGTACAGTGTACAATATAATATTTAGTACTAACCATCCTTATAAAATAAAATTTCCTGATGCTATGAGAGCCTCGGATAGCGTGGAGGTTGATCCGCGGTGATCCAGGTAGAGTTTTACAGCCGAGGATAAAAGAAGCAAGTTGTAGTGAAGGAGCTGACTCAGAAGCTTCCGTCTAATCGCTTGTAAATCCGATCTGGACTTCACTTCGTCCCAAATAGGATTTGTTCTCTGCCTTATCCAGTTCTCTTCGCTCAGTCGCCATATTCCTCGAAGCATCCACTCTTAATCCATCTAATGGCTCATATCTCAGATCACGTATAGCAGGAACTTAGAAAACTTATATAAGCCACATTATTTTGTACCGTTAATATAAAGTTGAAGAGTTTGTATGAACTCGCTGATTTTAGGAACTACCAGTCCTCCCAGGGCACCAAGTGACGCGTTTGAGAATTCCAAGTGACCCACTTTAGTTCCGAAAATATAAAATGTAATATATAATAATAAATTATATAACGCAACAGTTGATATCGAATAGGACATTTATTAATAAGTTTCATTGAATTATGTTTGTAATTATTTTCATAAAAATATATTCACCTTTCTTATCACTTAACAAAGGTCTGTTTCAATAAGAAAATATCTGTGACCCATAAGTCTCTTTAATGCTCACATTTTGGTTGATTTTGACCCACGGCCAAAAAGGTTGCCAACCCCTGGTGTTAGACAGGTTATAAGTTAGATAGGCGGTTTATTGAGCAAGGCTTTACAACACGCTACGAAAGTAGTATAGACAAAATGCCGCATATGATCATCGTATGCGTTGTTGTCATGAGTACTTCATTCCCAATAAAGTCAGCTAAAGTCTGATGATTAAGAAAACGTCCTGCGCAGAAGCCATTTCGGCCCGACCGCGAAAAGGGTAGTCACGTCGTTTCCTCCACTTCCTAGCTTACGTTACCCGCCTTTTGGCTATTACTAGTATATTATATTATATATAGCTATCTATATGATATAGCTATCATATATAAGGCTATAATTATACCTGAATTAAATTGCCTTCGGCGAGGAGTTGGCCGACATTGGCACAAAAATTCTTGATTAGGGTTATTATATATTGTATAATGTATACAATATATGGTATGTATATATGTTGTTATATATTGTCGGCCCTGATGAGGGCGGCAAACATGAAAGGGAATATGTTTTGGACAAAGAACAGACCTTTTGGTCCCCTCATGGAGCCTTTATGGTCCAAGATGGTGGAGAAAGAAGAAAAGGGGAGGCAAGCAAAACTAGGCTGAGAAAGTCACTCTGGAGACGGACAGCAAGGAGCACTCTTGAGACGGACACGGAGAGGACAAGGCCGGAGCAGCAAGGAGGAATGGCTACACAGATTCTGCAGAAGATAGAGAGTCCCAGAGGTGACAAGGCGAAGACCGACCTGTAACCCAATCTACCCCTGTTCACAGATAAGTTTAATTTATTTCTTGTAAGGTATTTTATGGCAATCCTTTTTATATAATAAAATCTGAATCATTAACCTTGTTTAAAATTGAATAAATAAACGATCCTTATTGTAATTCTTGTAGTGCTTACATACCCCAGATCCACTATTTATTTATAAATAATATATTGAAGGTATAATGGATGAGTAAATTGGTAAATACAAGAACGGACCTTTGGAAAGGAACCCAATTAAGATTAAGGTATATAAAGAATAATTTGAGTACTCATCCTAAATTTTTTTCCCGTTATTAGATAGTTTTTAGTATCTTGTTAATAACATAGATCTAGTAATAAAAATTAAATAAGTTTACAGCTGCAAGAAGGTGCAAAGAAAATTAAATATTGTTTTTTGAACATCTAGCTCAAACAATATGTATTGTTTATTGAATAATGGTAACTATAGGAGTTGAAAGCCCCCAACAAATGGAGCAACAAATAAAATAACTATGACAGGTAATAGGTAAACGATAGAGTATCAGTGACTCACTATGACTTGTAACGGTTATTGATCGTTATAGCCTTTATCTGCTTTCAGCAATGATAAGCTTAGTTGTAGTCGTAGAAAGCCATCCTATGTCAAAAACAGAGATTGTGGATTTTGATAATGTTAAACATTTTTTTTTATAATTCCATTAATTTCAAAGTTTTCTATTCATAAACTGTAGCACATGAATTCAATTAATATATACACGGCTCACTGACGGGAGGCCAAAAGGCCTACAGAGGCAGCGTATGCGGGAGAATGTTTGATCCTAAACTAGAAAATGTTGATGTATGACCTAGAAATCACGAAAGGAAAAATATTAAGAAAATATTGGGACTGAAAAGGAGGCCACTATAGACGACACCATAACCAGGAACTCTACTCGAACATTTCTAAAATAAGATGATGCAATAAGAAACGGAAGAATTCGTTTCTATGGGCATCAACAAACAATGAACTCGAGTAGAATGACAAAGATATTCACGCATTTTAAAAAAAACTGAAAATGGTCAATACGTGGTTTAACTAGACTGAAAAGGACATTGAAGAGCTCTCTCCAGATGGGATTGAAGGACGTTCTTCACTTTGATCGGGAACTTCAGAATCCTCCGGGCTGAGAAGAAACACCAAAAAGAAAAAAACAAACGCAATTTGGACCCAGGAAGAAAATAAAAAACACTGGGAACGAATGGAAGAAAATACCAGATTAGTTGAAGCGAACTTAGTCTATAGTGGCTCATTCGTTGCTTAATAATTAGCTGTGTTTATATCACTATAATGATAAAGCAATATCATATAGAAGCAGCGGGTATTTTAATTAGAAACAGGAGGAAAATTGAAGAAATGGAGACAACTTTGGAAATTCATTTTTTTTATTGGAAAAAAATTGTTTTTTCCTTCAACTTAAAAAAATAAGTAAAAACCAATATAAAATATAAAATATTGAGGTCCGCTATGAAGAAATATCAATCTTTTTTCTCAATATATTTGAAAAATATAGAAACGATTTATATTAATATTACAAAAGACTGTTGGTTTCTTCTGGTTTAGACAGTGTTGATAAATTTTTCGCCAACGTTTCGCCAGCCATGCTGCTGACTTCTTCAGGACTGAAGTGAGAATGATTCTCATTTCAGCCGTGAAGAAGTCAGCAGCATGGCCGGCGAAACGTTTGCGAAAAATTTATCAACACTAATTCTAGAAAGCTTTCACTACGAGTTTCTGTTACGAATAAACCTACCTTTATAATCTTTTATATTCTCAAATCGTCGTAATCAAAACACTCAGTACATCTTTCCTTATCAGCTTAAATTATTATCACAGTAATCTAGACTAATCCTTGTAATTATTTTAAAGAATGTGATCCAAATGAGTTGATAGCATATGTTGGGTATTCCAAAACATCCATCTATATTGTAAATTATTGTACATTAAAAAATATGTAAATTAGTTCATAGAATATTTTTATATTGATTTAGATCGGGAGAGAGTAGAGTAAGCGAGGGAGAGAGAGGGGGTGTTTATTGTTGCTATTAGTGCATCTTGTAAGAATTAGCGTACTTTAGCCAGTCTTGCTGTATCCAGAGCACTTGAAGTTGATGCCTCCACGGCCTTTGCGGATCGAGACTCTGCCAATTTGCCTGCTCGTGACGAAAATTACTTCGCCTCAGAAGACGGCAGTGCCGAATATTAACTTACTCAGTGAAATTAAAATATCATATCAGGTCAGACCTTTTATTTTCTCTCTCTCTCCCTCGATTAGGATTAATAGAACATTTTTTTTGCATTGTCACAAGATACATTTTTTTTTTTTTTACTATAATTATTTTCATAAGAAGATTTTTGTTTGTTTGTATTTTTACTATCAATAGAGTCTAACTAATTTGTAATTTTAAATGTATTTTGTTAAACTTATAGTGATAATGGAATTATTTCAGTTAAAATTCTTTTAAAAATAAAATATTTTCTGTTATTTGCTTATTGTATATTTTGTATGTTTTATTTTTGTTTGTTGCTTTATTATACTAATAGGAAACGGACAATATTATCGGCATTATTATTCGGGCGCTCGGGGAATTCACTTTCATTTATTTTCAGTGCACCCTGGCCCCATCATTTGGTCCTCCGGGTCGCGGATATTGTTCGTTTTTTTATATATTTTTTTATAGTATTTTAGCCACATTTTTTGATAAAAATGCCTCAATTAACGACAGAACAACGAGTTACAGCACTCAAACAGAAGATTTCAACTGGTTATAAAGATATCTCAGCCATGAGTAATGAAGCCAAAGCTGTTGAAACGGATAGAAGTAAATTCGATTCATTTAGGGGAAAATATAAAATGCTGGATTGTTTATTTAAGGACGTTGTTTTAGCATGGGAGCAGCTTTATGAATTATTGCTTTCAGAAGGAAAAGAAAGTACTTTTCCATATGAAGAAAAATATATGACTAAGATAAAATCTTATGTTAGTGACTGTCATTCGGTTTTTGAGAAAATTATGAATCCCGTTCCTTCCGCACTACCGAGACAAAATGAAACTACTTCTTTAGAATTTTCTACAAATTCATTTAACCGTGCTAGACTGCCTAAAATTCAAATACCTTCATTTAATGGGGATATTTTGTTATGGCCCCAGTTTCGAGATTTATTTATTTCGTTAGTACATGAGGAAGGAGGTATTAGCGCGGTAGAGAAATTTCACCATCTTATTAGCCGGCTTACTGGAGAGCCATTGCAAATAGTTTCGGCATTTCCTCTATCTGAACTAAACTATATCGAAGCGTGGAATGCATTGAAGAAGCGGTACGATAATAAAAGAGTACTTGGAGCGGCTTACATGCGAAAAATAAGACAGTTCAAACCACATAACGCACAAGGTTCTACTCTTATTCATTTAAGGTCCTTCTTAAAAAATATAGCAGAGAATTTTTCGGCTATTAAGGCCCTTGATATAGAGAATGAAGCCGACTTTTTGAAACTTAACATTGCACTGGAAGCGTTACAGCCGGACATAAGGCAGCTTTATGAAGAGAAGCAACACGGACAAGAATTTCCCACTTATGAGTCGCTTGTCAGCTTTATTCATCAGAGATGCCAGATCCTCGAACTCTCGGAGGCCAATATAGCAACAGCTGCTCATGTAAAAACAAATCTTTACGCCGGGAATCGACCAAAAATATTAACCTCTTTCGATGACCAGACTTCTAAAATTCAACAGGGAAGGCAGAGATATACTTGTTTATATTGCAAACAAAATCATTTGCTTTTTAGGTGCTTTGCCTTTAAAGCACTCTCACCCAAAGAAAGGGCAGATGTAATTCGAAAGGGCCACCTGTGCTTCAATTGCCTTCGGGATGGCCACACCGTGAACAAATGTACATCGAACTTCGTTTGCTCTCAATGTAAGAATAAGCACCATACCCTACTTCATGAAGCCATAAAATTAAGATTTCAAACTTCTTCCCCTGATCAAGCATCAGCTATTCAACCGAATAATAAGGAGACAGAGGGAGTTGTGGCTACGACAGCCGGTTGTAAAACCGTATTATTAGGAACAGCCATAGTTAATATTAAAAACTGGAAAGGGAATTTGGAACCAGTACGCATTGTGATAGATTCTGGATCACAATTTTCTATTATCACCGTGAGCTGCGCTCGTCGCCTTGGACTCACATGGTCCCCAAAAAAACGTCACGTGACAGGAGTTGGTCTTTCACAGATAACGTCTTCAAAGGGCATTATTCGATGCCATATTTGTCCTCTTCAAAATGGAAAAGGCCTAGAAACTGATGCTTTGGTTATGCCATCCATAACTTCGAATTTGCCTTCCACTCCATTGCCATCTTCACTTATTGAATATTTCCAAACGATTGACTTAGCTGATGACAAATTTTATCAACCTAGTCCAATTGAATTTTTACTGGGTGCCGATCTCTTTTTACAAATTTTGAGCAACGATCCTCCGTTAATGGTATCAGATCAATTTGGGACTTTGCCGACAATTTTCGGCCACATAGTGCTAGGGGTTCCATCTCTAGAATTTGAACCTGCCATAGCCACTTGCCTTAATCTAACTGAAACATCTAATGTAGATAATGAAGATGATGTGGATAATATACAGCAGAATTTGAGAAGATTTTGGGAACTAGAAGAACCACTACTTGCCAGTAATGCTGATCCCATTGAAAATATTTGCGAAGAACATTTCAAAAACAATATTCAACGATTAGCATGTGGGCGATACATGGTAGCCTTGCCGTTTCGTGAACCAAAACCACAGCTTACTTCTTACAAGAATTTAGCCTTGAGAAGATTTTATAATTTAGAATTTAAATTCTCCAAACAAGCATCATTGAAGACTCAGTATCATGAATTTATGACGGAGTACATTGATCTCGGACATATGAAACCAGCAATTTCAGATTCTGCTTATATAATACCTCACCATGCGGTGTTTAAACAAATTTCGCCTGCTAATTCAGAAATGAAAATTAGAGTTGTTTTTGATGCTTCCATGCCATCATCGCCAGGATCCTTAAACGATAAATTACTAATAGGACCAAAATTACAACGCGATATAAGCACAATACTTTTAAACTTCCGATCTCACCAAATTGCATTCTGTACAGATATTGTTAAGATGTTTCGCCAAATTCAAGTAAGACCGCAAGATAGAAAGTTTCAGCATATTTTGTGGAGGTTTTCACCTGAGGAAGCAATAGAAACCTTTGAATTATGCACGTTAACCTATGGTCTTTCTTCATCCCCTTATCTAGCCTTGAGAGTTCTCAAGCAACTGTCAGAGGACGAAGGTGACAGATTTCCAAAGGCTAGCCGATTATTGACAGAAGACGTTTACGTTGACGATATAATTACGGGAGGTGATTCGCTAGATGAAGCCTTAGAACTAAAGTCACAATTAATTGCATTACTTAAAACAGGAGGATTTGAAGTTCATAAATGGGCAAGCAATTGTGAACAGTTCTTAGAAACATTGCCTAGTGATTCAAGAGCTCAAGTAGGATTTCTTCCCACTGAAGCTTCAACAAAGGTTCTTGGAATGCTATGGGACTGCAAATCGGATTGTTTCTCATATGAAGTTGACCAGATAGAGTCTATAACTGAGGATAAAATCACCAAACGTACAATGCTCTCTACAATAGCACGTCTATTTGATCCTCTTGGTTTCTTAGCACCCGTAATATTGTTTGCCAAAGCATTTTTGCAACAGCTCTGGGTATTAAACCTAAGTTGGGATGACACTCCTCCAAAGGAAATAACTGACAATTGGATGGCCTTCCTACGAGACTTGAGAACTGTAAACCAGATTAAAGTGCCACGTTGGATTCGAACAAACCAAGGCAAGGCTCGAATTTTGGGTTTTTGCGACTCGTCCGTGAAGGGATTTGCAGCAGTAATATATTTACAAATTGTTGAATCAAATACGGGAGTGCATACCTTTTTGTTGAAGGCAAAAACAAAACTAGCACCTATTAAAACCATAAGCATACCCCGTCTTGAATTATGCGCCGCTTATTTACTAACGCAGCTAACCCTGTCAATTTCAGAGTTTATCGACCGCCACGAAATTGAAACCATTATGTTGTTTACTGATTCGACAATAGTTCTTAGCTGGCTGCTTAAGTTCCCTAATCAATTGAAAATTTATGTAGCAAATAGAGTAAGCTACATTCAGTCGAACACTAAACAACAACAATGGTATCATGTTCCATCTTTAGAAAATCCGGCAGATATTGCATCTCGAGGAACATTTACGACGCCTTTAAAAGAAAATAATTTATGGTGGAAAGGTCCATCTTGGATGAATAAGGAACCATTACAGCTGCCTAAAAGGCCAGACGTCTTGCAGGATCTTCCTGAACTTAAAATGGCCGTTTCATTACTAACTTCTCAAGGGCAAACTTTTGCACAGGCTTTTGTTTTCCGCTTTATAAAAAATTCCAAATCCGAACTCCATGAAAGGGAAACTAATGCGTTGTCAGTTCTCAGAATAGAAGAAGCAACAACTTATTTAATAAAAGAAACTCAACATCAATACTTTACTGAAGATTTTGATTTTAAAACCGAAACAAATATCTCCCATCGATTTAAGGCCCTTACTTGTTTCCAAGACAAATCTGGGCTTCTCAGGGTGGGCGGAAGATTGGCTCATGCACAATTACCAGATGAAACTAAACATCCTATCTTGCTACCACATGAGGCTCCTTTCACCACTCTTTTAATTAAACACATTCATCTTCAATACTATCATTTGGGACCAAAAGCGCTTCAATCCCATGTTCAAAAAAGGTTTTATATATTTCGAATTAGAAGCTTGGTAAAGAAGATAGTTTGGAGATGTCTAAGATGCTTTAGAATGAAGGCCAAACCCGAAAACCCTTTTATGGGTAACTTGCCATTATCTAGAGTGAACCAAGGACGCCCCTTTCTGATGGTTGGAGTAGACTTTGCAGGTCCTTATGCAATCAAATTCAGTCATCGTAGAAACGCCCCAGTTACAAAGGCATATCTGTGCGTTTATGTGTGCATGGCGGTGAAGGCTGTGCATTTGGAATTAGTGTCTGCCCAGACAACTGAAGCATTTTTAGCATCGTTCGATCGGTTTGTCGCACGAAGGGGTCTGCCAACCCACATTTATTCTGACAATGGGACCAATTTCGTTGGAGCAGCTCGACATTTAAGAGAAATTATTGAATGGTATAGAAGGAAGGACAATATGGAAACACTAACCAACCATGCTTCAGGACAAGGCATACAGTGGCATTTCAATCCCCCAGGCTCTCCTCACTTTGGAGGACTTTGGGAGGCTGCAGTAAGATCAGCAAAGGCGCATCTCCGAAAAACATTAGGTGACAGAACTTTCACCTTTGAAGAACTATCAACTATATTTTCCAAAATTGAAGCCATCCTTAATTCTAGACCACTTTGCACAATATCTGGAAATCCAGACGATTTCGATTATCTGACACCGGGGCATTTTCTAATTGGTTCATCATTAATTGCTTCACCAGAGAAGGAGGTGACTGAAATAGGTGGTAACATAAAATCGAGATGGCAGCTCATTCAGAACATTACTCAGACCTTTTGGAGACGGTGGAGTAATGAGTATATCCATCTGCTATATTCAAGACTGAAGTGGACAAAGATTTCTTCGAGGCCCAGAATAGGAGATTTGGTTTTGGTGAAGAACCCCAACATCATGCCTCTAAATTGGAATTTGGGCAGGATAGTAGAACTGCATCCTGGGGACGATGGTGTTGTAAGGGTTGCAACTATTAAATGTGCCGGTGGACATTTTAAAAGGACCATGCACAATCTTGTTCCCCTTCCAATTATTAGCGATTCGGACGTAAAATCATAAAGATTTTAGGTGGGCGGAATGTTGGGTATTCCAAAACATCCATCTATATTGTAAATTATTGTACATTAAAAAATATGTAAATTAGTTCATAGAATATTTTTATATTGATTTAGATCGGGAGAGAGTAGAGTAAGCGAGGGAGAGAGAGGGGGTGTTTATTGTTGCTATTAGTGCATCTTGTAAGAATTAGCGTACTTTAGCCAGTCTTGCTGTATCCAGAGCACTTGAAGTTGATGCCTCCACGGCCTTTGCGGATCGAGACTCTGCCAATTTGCCTGCTCGTGACGAAAATTACTTCGCCTCAGAAGACGGCAGTGCCGAATATTAACTTACTCAGTGAAATTAAAATATCATATCAGGTCAGACCTTTTATTTTCTCTCTCTCTCCCTCGATTAGGATTAATAGAACATTTTTTTTGCATTGTCACAAGATACATTTTTTTTTTTTTTACTATAATTATTTTCATAAGAAGATTTTTTTTTGTTTGTATTTTTACTATCAATCTAATTGTATTTTTACTATCAATCTAAATTGAGTCTAACTAATTTGTAATTTTAAATGTATTTTGTTAAACTTATAGTGATAATGGAATTATTTCAGTTAAAATTCTTTTAAAAATAAAATATTTTCTGTTATTTGCTTATTGTATATTTTGTATGTTTTATTTTTGTTTGTTGCTTTATTATACTAATAGGAAACGGACAATATTATCGGCATTATTATTCGGGCGCTCGGGGAATTTATTTATAAAGACTTTCATTTATTTTCAGTGCACCCTGGCCCCATCAGCATAAGTGCGCTATCAGTTCCTGGATCTATGTTATCTCAATTGTGTGCATTATTTAGAAATCTTTTGATTTCGGGAAACAAACTGTGTCCACATAGGCATTTTATTCTCTCTCTTGTTTTTATAGAAAAATGTATCCAAATTCTAGCATCTCAACGATGCTGAAAAGCTTTAAGAAAAATACTTTATTAAGTGATATACGAGTCAATAATGACGGCTGCATTAGTTAATAAGTTCAATAACTCTAGGTATTTCGAGCATAGTCCATGGTGTTCAGATATCTCAATAAAACATAGTACACCATAGATATAGAGAAGAGTGATTTTAGAATTAGATTTTCATTATTTATGATTTATTTTCAAATGAATCTTTGTAATAGGCAGTGGTAAAAGTAATGTCAACCACTCAATATTAACCAAAACAAACTATTAAATTTTATTTACAAAATTTAGGAGAAATCAATTAAATATTTAATCCTAATGATTAAGTAAATAAAAAAGGTATGTGAAAAAAGGCAATTGGTAAACTCTGTAATAAATAAACTGGACCGCTTATAAATCAAATTCGTATTTATTGCTAATTTTTTGCTATTATAATGGTTTTAACTTGTACTGCGAGTCAATAGATGAGGAAATAGTTGATTATATGTTTAATGAATATTTTTGAGAATGGTCGGGAGTGCGTTCAAATGAGACTCTGGCATCCCAAATATCAATCAACATATGAATATATTTAGGAGTAGAAACATAGCCGGGAATTCATCTAGATAACCGATAATACATCATAGTGTTGTTGACCAATGGCAATTCTCTGCTACGACCCCCGGCCGCGCCTCCGAATTCGCAAAATATCGTTTTCTAAATTGTCGGAAAATAGAATAATTTAATATTTTTTTAATGTTGACCCCAAAATTGAGTAGGTTCCAGATGATGATATTGAAGAAAAAGAGTTGTTAGTACTTGTGTGTTAACGCAGCCACCGTTATTTTTGCCTAATACTTAGCATGCACGAGCAGTTACATTCTGTAACAGTTTTATTTCTAACAGCTGATTTGTTCTATGTTTGTTCTTGCTTGCTGAGTTTTGATTATTGCTGATTTTTAGTTTGTTATTTGTTGTTTATTATTTGTTTGTTAATTTGTTATAGATTTTTGGTTGTTATTATTTTATTTATTTATTTAATTATTCTAAAATGCGTATTTAGGATTTGCCAAAAACAGAAGAAGAAGCTATTATTTTTTTGCAGGAGCGAAATGTTTTACAAAAGCAAAGAAAATGTAGCAATTCCCATGAAATGAAATTGTATTGTGGTGAACGTTACTTTTGGAAATGCAATTAAAAACAATGTGCTGAGAAAGTGGATTTTTTTTTTTGGAGAAAGAGATGTTTCATTACTTTTATTTCTTAATTGCTCATTGTTCCATTTTTCAATAAATTCTTTTGATTTCTAATTGTTGATTTTTTTTTTGCGTCCTCCAGGATTTTACTTACAAGATAATAAAAATTTACAAGAAATACCTGAAAATGCTTCTATATCAATCAAAAGCCTTCTGTTACCTTTCAGAATTTTAAGGCGTTACAATGGGCTGAGTCCGCTGAAGGCGGTTTTTATTCGAACCGGCTCAAAGCCGCTAATTGTTGATAATTTTCTAACCCCAATAAATAGAAGGTAACTGTTACAAAATATAACTGCTCGCGCATGTGAACAAGTAGGCAAAAGTAACGGTGGCTGCGTTAACACACAAGTACCGATTCTATTTGAATTCTGTTACAATTTTTAATGGAGGAGAGTTAAGGAGCTGTTTTGGAAAGAAAGAAGTCGATCGAAGTTAATCAGTTATGTTTCAATTTTTCATAAAATGTTGCAAAAAGTAAATGCAACTTTAGATAAATAAAAAATTAATAAAGCTTTGACTTTTTTTTTTTAATGATTTCTTTTAAGCCTTAATTGTAATTGTAATTCTAATTGAATGCACCAGATTCAGTTTTTAAAAATATACTTAAAAATCTTATAGTCGTATTTTATTTAAAATAAGTAAGTTAAGTTAAAACTAATAAGAAATAAGTTGAAATGGTTAGTTTACCTTTAACATAATTTGCAGAAACAGTTAAAAAGTAATTATAGCATTTTTAGGCAATTAGAAAAATAAAGATGACAAAGTTTTCAGTATTTTTTTTTACCAACTTTTATTTTATTTTTGAAAACTGTACTTTTTATAATTAAATGTATTTTGGAAATGATCATGTGTTTTTTAAATTAATGATATCTTCTTGCGATAAAAATTTTATTAATAAGGTATTGTTTGGATTTTTATTAGTTCCATTTTTAATAACTAGTTTGGTGGCGAAGTTGTGATAATCTCCCATGGCGGGTCATTCACAAAACGACTGGTGCATCACAAATGTATGTATAAAAAAATAATTATTCTTATCATCATCATCATCATCATCATAATCAATCCTCTTTACCGCTTAAGCAGTGTGAGGAGGAATTCTGTACAACCAGCTCTGTCGGTCATCACCAGCTTAGCCGGTCTTCCACAAACTGTGCTCTTCTGCTCCAATGGAAGTCTTCTGCTCCCCTCTTCTCAAAGATCTTCCTCACCTCATCTTTCCAGGTCGTCCTCTTCCTCGTTTTCCCCCCACTTTGTCTCGGTAGGTTTCGCTAGCAATTCTGCTAGGATCCATCCGCAGGAGGTGCCAAGCCACCTCAGTCTGTTTTCCTCTATTAAGATTATTCTTATTATGACATTAAAAAGAATTACTAAAATAGGTAATATCTAGTTTTATATTTATACAAAACAATTATTTTTTTTTTAAACAAAGGTTAAACCATTCCTTATGTTATATAAGGAACCTGTTTATTTTTTTAAATTATTTAAAAAAAGTTCTTATCTATTAGCGCAGGAGATTTGCTACAACTCTGAAAAGATTACAGAAGGCAGAAGGAGTCACCGGTCTTCTGGTTGTTAATCCACAAGGTGAGCTTATAAATAATAAAGACAAACATATCAGTTTATTTTTGTTTCATCTTCTAAATAAATAATGTTGACCCATAGGCGATGAAGACTTAAGAGTCTTACGCATTCAAGCACCAACAAACAACAACTTTACTTAATGTCACAATTAAATAGTTTAATAATTTTAGATGAAATATAACATTGGTAAGAGCTGTTGGTGTATCACATGTAACTACACCCTGAGAAGTTTTTGAGAATGCAAATATGAAAAAGTTAATGAAAAATATTTTAGGAAGTGTTAAACGTGTTCTGGGGCGATAAGAAGAGGAAATGAAAATTATATAATGTCGAAAGCCTAAATTTTTGGGCATGAATTATTCGTGTTCTGGAGCATTGTATCTATATCAGTTTATTCATGGAATAGAATCAAATTAAAAAAAAAATGTTATCGAAGAGGTTACTTTCATCAGTTACGGTTCAAGAATTGTCTTAAAATACTATAAATGATAGGACAAACATTTATTACCAGTGGTTAATTTACCAATCAATTAGGTTAGTTTAGAATAGAATCGATTGAAGGTTAGTATAAAATATGTGGCAGAAAGTGGTCCGAGTAGAGGTTAAAGAATTTCTCAATAGAATAGGAGAAAACTTTATTGAGTAGCCAACATTTCGACCTACCTTGTAGGTCTTCTTCAGGGCTATATGCAAAATACAGACAATTAAGAAATGGTACAAATATATTAAAACATAGTAAATGTAAATAATCACATAATATCAAAGAATCATATAATAATAAAAGTATGGTGAATACAGGTAATTGAAAATAAAAATGATAAATATTGCACTGCAAGGTAAATATAAAGGTTACAATGTAAGAGTGTATAGTATAAACAACGAAGTGCCAGTAAGGTAGTAAAATACATAATGAAGAATAAAATAGAAAGTGTTGAAAAATAAAAAATAAGGTAATAAAGATAAAAAATAAAACCGAATATAAAATGGGAGATGTAAAAAATGATAAAAATTATATGGATAAATTTGGAAAATGATAAGAAATCACTAAGAAATGAAAATTGAAAATTATAAAATATCCAGAATTAAATTTTTTTATAAATGATGATAAGTAAAAAGAGATGTTACATAAATGTAAAGACTATTAATTATATAAAAGAAATTACAGTATGTTTTAAATAAAGTAAGTTATAATAAGGTAATAAAAATACAATTAGGCTACATTGGACTAAAATACTTGTAAAAGGGGAAAGATATGTGGATGAGTAAAGATATAATTAAAAATAAAAGTAGTGAATGAAGTTGAACCTCGATGAAAGTAGTAAAATGATACTTAGAGGTGGGGAATAAATAAACGCCTTACAGAAATAGTGAGCATGGAAGTAGTGAGAATAATGGTGTTATGTGTATTACAATGTTTATGGTTATGAGGGAAAGAAAATAAAATAAAATAGAGGAGGAGGGAGGATGAGAAAATAGTGAAAAGATAAGTTTTCTCCTATTCTATTGAGAAATTCTTTGACCTCTACCCGGACCACTTTCTTCCACATATATTATCAAGGTCAACAATTATCATTCAGTATTAGTATAAAATATATTCGATCTAATCGACAAGAATCGATTGTGCCAAGGTCTGACGAAATCTGAGGATATCCGTGGATGATCAGGGCTTATTTAAATGTAATAACCCCAACTAACTAACTAATTGCTCGGCCCAACAGTCCTTGCAAGACCTAGGCCATCCTACCGAGCCTCCTCCACACCTCTCGGTCCGTCGCTTTCTCTCACCACCTTCTTTCTCACTTCCATATTTTTCAGATCTTGCTCTACGTCATCGATCCTCCGTAGACTTGGTCTTCCTCGTTTCCTTGTAATAACCTTAAGCTAATCCAATTCCAAACCGAGTCGGCAATAAAATAAAATGAATAAAGTTGATTGTAGATGAAGTATGGTACACAACGATGGAAAACGAACTGACAGCTGTTCGCTACATTACCTTGTGGAAACCGTTCTGTATGAGGACTATGTCCCTCTTCCGCAACCTAGATACCACCGATGAAGTCATATCTATTGTGATTACTACGAAGAAACACGAGTTGCTGATTGTACCAGGTATGTTGACTTGATTGATCATGGAAAAATCGAAAATCTACCAATAATTCTTACATGATTACCCATTCATATTATTTTCCATTAGTATTGTACTTTTCGCTAACTATTTTTGGAGGTAATTGCGTATTAGCCGGTCTGCATGAAACCTACCTCCTTATCTCGTGTAATCTCTTCTTATCACTCGTCTCATTTGAGTTATTTGTGAGTGCGCTATTAGTGTTATCATCTTGTGATTGATTTTGTGAAGTTAAACTTGTTTATTTTCTATTTAAAATGAAGAGAATAACACTTTAGGAAAAGCCGTCTTTAAAAGAAGAAGCTGTGAAATACTTCCAGAAGTTCGGAATAACTCCAAAGACGAAATGATGTGAAAAAGGTCAACAAATGGATTTTGAAAAGGATAAAAATAGAGAAGTTTTCGTCAAAAGCGAAGGAAAAACATTTATATCAGAAGAAGAATATGGCTAGAGTGCTCTAGAATTAGCATTTTATTACAGTGGAACCTGGATAAGTGGAGTCTCTTGGTGACAGGATTTCAATTCCACTTAAAGAGGTATTCCACTTAAACCAGGTTTCACTTATCCAGGTCATTAAGGTTGAATCTACCACTAAAAGAGGTTCTCAAACAACTGGTAATTTTTATAAATTTAAAAATTTATTACCTTTGTATGTAGTAATACACACATAAAAAAACATACATGCATAAAAATTGAAACAATCATTATAATTATTACATAATTTTGTAATAAGAAAATGATACAATTCGAATTAGACGTCAATGTACAAATATATAAATGAAAGTAATCACTTTTTTTTTCTTCACTTCACTTTGGCACTTAAATATACTTTTTTCTATGTAATAAAAATTATCAAAGATTTCATCATCAGCTCCTTTATTTATTTCAAAAACCGTCTGCAGCTTCTTAATACAATTTAGTGCATAATTTTTGGTGATAGGGAGCCTCTCTGACTTTTCTGAATTTTCTTGATCTTCTTCTTGGTTGGGATTGCCCAAATTTTCATTGTTACCTAGCGTTTTTGATTTTTCAAGGAGAAAGAGGGATGAGTAGACATTATTATTACTTACTGTGAATGACCTGTTGGAGAGATAGGATTGGATAATGAGAAAATATACAGGAGGTAGGGATTTTCGGATTTTATAAAGCATCTCCGGGAATTAAATTTTTTTAAATGTACTTGATAGGTATAAATATGCAAGTTACGGAACTAAATAATTTTAACCTGTCGTTTGCCCTATGGTAGAGACTGTACTGTATCATGGGCAACGGTTTTGCAAGGAGGTGACTTGTCCTAGGTCACGCTCAACCGCCAGGCTTTACCCCTTATTTTGGGTACCCTATTTTTATAATATTTTATAGAGGCTGGGTGGGCCCCAGGAGGGTCCTAGATCCCATATGATCCATCTCCCGCTGCAAACAGACTAAATAAAAGTAACCGCCCGCAGCGGGATTTGAACCAGGATTTCCGGCATGGCTACTCAGTGCCCCCCTTTATACAAATTTTATCTAGTCAAATTACAACAAATTCCCATATAAAATAGTACTGATCTGCATTTATCATTTTACTTTATTTAAGAAAAATTATAGGTGCACTCGCTGTTAATTTTAAACTTTATCCTTATGTCGTATATTTTCCAATTATTCGGAAATCTTTGAATGACAGTGCCACCAAGTTAAAAAGATTTTTGAAGATCTCCCACACCCACCTTATTCGTAAGACGTATCCCAACAGATTTCCATCTGTTCAGAAATTCGGATGAACTCTCTTAAGGGAAAACTATTTGAAATTGATAATCAATTAAAAAACGCATTTTCAGAATTCATTTCATCACAAAACCCTGAATTTTTTTGGTTTGGGATTAAACCTTTGAATAAATGTATAGAAAATGAGGATAAATATTTTGAATAAAAACGTTTTGATTTCATAGAGTTGTTACACTAATTAACCTTTCCTTTGAAAGCGGATATTTTAAATAAACTAAGTATATCCAAAAAATTGTATATATGTTTTATTATCTGTAAGAAAAGACAAACAGCTTTGCAAGAGAGTCCTCTTCTGAGTTGAATATTTAATTCGCAGCGCATACTAATTAGCCAGGACACACTAGATGATATTAAAAGCTTGTCTCAACATATTATATTTCGTATGGAATGGGAAATCAGAATGCAAGTATTATTTTTTTTTTATTTGAGTTATTTTATCAAGCTTAGTTTAATACAGATGATTATCTAAAACTTTGCAAGAACCTAGATAAATGGTTTCCGCCATTCTTTGAAATTAATTCTCGTCAACGCCTGGTTTCTAAAAAAAAACTTGTTTGATGTTTTTCTCTCTTCCGAGCTAAAGAGTTTTATTTAATTTTTTCTTCCACGGAAGTTCAACCTGAACTTTTCTTGTCAGTAAGGAATATATTTTACATAAATGCTCTTTTTATATCTTAGCGTTTCAATCCTCATGCATTAGGTTCAAAACGTGTTGTTTTCATTTACAATTAGTGCTTCTTTTCTTGTGAGACTAACTGTTAAAATATTTATAAATCTTTTTGTGCCTTTCATAACTGAACAATGCATCTCGCAATATTTTTTCTTCGTGGACAGTCACTCCAATGCCCATGAGGCGCACTTTTATCCGACTAATCAATCGACTGGAGTATCCAACATTTCGGTCTTACTGACATCCGGTACATGGAACTTCACATTTGCTTAATTCAAAGTGTCCATGCATTCTTAACCATTACTGATTTGGAAATTCTGTACGTGTGAGAATTTAAAATTCTAGATTTGATTAAAAATTCAATCTTATTTAAGATTAACTATGTAAATACAATAATTAAAATTATTTTGGGGAAAGGAGTGGCTCAGTGGTAGAGGACTGAGTAGCCATGCCGGAAATCCTAGTTCAAATCCCGCTGCAGGCGGTTACTTTTATTTAGTCTGTTTGCAGCGGGAGATGGGTCATATAGGATCTAGGACCCTCCTGGGGCCCACCCAGCCTCTATAAAATATTATAAAAATAGGTTACCCAAAATAAGGGGTAAAACCTGGCGGTTGAGCGTGACCCTGATACAGTACAGTCTCTACCATGTACTGAACCCCAGACTCATTCATATGGCAAACGACAGGTTAAAATTATTTAGTTCTGTAACTTGCATATTTATACCTATCAAGTACATTTAAAAAAAAATTAATTCCCGGAGATGCTTTATAAAATCCGAAAATCCCTACCTCCTGTATATTTTCTCATTATCCAATCCTATCTCTCCAACAGGTCATTCACAGTAAGTAATAATAATGTCTACTCATTCCTCTTTCCTCAATCTGCGGGTGTTCCTCAATGAAGGCAGTATCCTCGGCCCAATCCTCTACACTGTTTATACAGCTGACATCCCAACTCATCCTTACAACTTATGCGGATGACACATGTCTATTATCAGCTAACACTGATCCAGTTATAGCATCCCATACTCTTCAACTCCATATCCCTGACCTTGAAAAATAGTGTCAAAACTGAAGAATTAAAATAAATTCCTACAAATCCCATCAAATCAACTTTACCCTCCGTCGTAAAGTTGACTTCCAATCCTGTACCAATGACTTCCTGTCCTGTACTTTGGACTACACCTTGACAAAAGATTAACTTGGAATCCTGACACTTGACTGAAACGACAAGAAACAGCTCGCCGTCAACATTTACTAGAAAAACGCTCTAAGCTCTAAAGTAATTACAAAAGACTCATTTACATGGCAATAATTAGACCCATCTGGACTTACGGAATAGAGCTTTGGGGCTCCACTTAACCATCAAATCCCTCTCGTATTCAATCCTTACAATCCAAGGTCCAAAGTCCTTCGTAAAATCCTCAATGCTCCTAAATTGTTAGGAACAAAGTAATCCATTATGACCTTATTGTCCCATTTGATGCTGATTTGGCCTGAATCCGATATCAATCTTTTCATGATAAACTTCATTCCCACTCAAACCCACTAGTTTCGTGTACCATTCATCCTATTTACTTGTGGTATAAAACCGTTGTAAATTTAATTGAATAAAAAAATTTAATTAATTAATATTTTTCAGATGAAGAATTCCTTCTTATGGCCCTTCAAAAATATGGCCCCGGTGAAAAACTATATCCGGACTTTGCTGATGGTGTGGTAGATGCACAAGTGAAAACATGATTTCCACTTGGAATTGATAATGAAATTATTTTGATTAAAAATTTACTTAGTTTTTAGTTTGTTAGATATAAGTATATATTTTAATAACATATATAAATAAATTAAATATTAAGAATCTATAAAATAAAATATTAAGAGTCATAGTTTTAAAGACTTGCAACTGGGCGAAGAAGCACAGTATGTAGGGCTTGTTATGTGGCTGAGTTCTGTTAATAGCCGTGAATCGATTGTGTTGTATCTGGAGACCCTACTTCGGCTCATCTACCCTCTATAAAATACGTACCATTAAATGGGGGGGGGGTAATGGTGGTTGTGACCAACCAAAGAGAAGTCAGCTTCCAGCATAACCGTTGGCTTTGCAGTGAAACTACTTCCAAAAACTTCCATGGATTGTAGTGGTACAGGTTTTTTATTTTTTATTTTAATTAAAAATATACAAATAGACCGTATTTCGGTTCATTTATCTGTTTCAGTTGTCACTGATCACAACTTCAAAGCGAATTAACTATTCAATTGTATTGATTAATTTATAGAATACAATGTTGGACGAAATTTATTGGGAAAATTGGCCTTTTTGGATTTCAATAAAAGGAGCAAGATGTGATTAAAAGTTGTTTTATTATAGGTAAAGTAAACTATGTATTTTACGGGTTATGATCATTTAGGAGAATGTTTCGATTCCATAATATCTTTATATGATGATATCAATGACAAAAATAAAACCTAAAATAGTGAATAGTAAGAGCTGTTATATGTGTCACGGTCAGGGAGAGAAACACGGGCGGGAGGGATTAACGTCTTAAGCGCGTACTGGAGAGATTAAGAAGGTTCTGGAAGATCCCACTTCCCTACGTCTAGAACGTTCGACCATGCCTATTTACGTTGCCGCCCGCTGCGAACGAATCAGTGGTAAACCAGTCAGTGTGATGAACTAGTGAGTAATAAACTTGTGTGTCAGTGAACTGTGACAGTCTGCGAGTGAAATAAACTGTTGTTTATTACTGTGTGTCATATTTAGAGTCTTACGGTAGGTGGACTTTATAATTAGAGGACTGTAAGTGTTAATTTGTAGTTATAAACTCTAGCGTAATTTTATTGTATTTGTACAAATGTATGTAGATAGTTAAGTTATTTTGTATTAGTAATATCTTATATTATTTTAGTAATTAAATAGGGGTTAGACCTAGGTTATAATCTTTAGAATATTGTTAATGTAAATTTATATTACTTTAATAATTTAATTGTTAGTAATTTTGTTCTATAATTTTTGCCACTTTGTTAATAAATATTAGTATCTTGAATTTAGGAGTAGGTAGTTTAATTCATTTTGACACCCAGTAGCCCGTAACAATATATCCCACCTGTCTATATAGGGTCTACATAGTTATAAAGGGTCCCACGCTTAGTTCGCCACTCTTAAATATAATAAAATATTTTAACAATCTTACGGCTAAAAACTGTGATAACGTTAAGGTCTACCTTTTGTTACAGTTTACAGTTTACTGTTGTTATTTTACAGCAAATTTTATTCAAATAAGAGGCTGTAATTCTAAAACAATGTTAGGCTTTCCACTTATGAATACTTAATAAATTAACTAAAGTAATAAGATCTTATGTAATATAATATAATTTGTGATATATTTACAACATTAAGCTTTTAGTTTCTTTATTATACAAATTTACCTACTTATAACCATTAAGATTATATTTTATTTAATTACTAGCTTTTGCCCACGGCTTCGCTCGCGTGGAATTTGGTGTGCCACATAATGTTACGTGACAGATCATTTTAAATAAATAATTCAATTTTTTTAAACTATAAGTTACGAGTACATCCGAAATTTCAGATGTCTAACTTCAAAACTGACGGATTCCATACAATCTTTGAACCCCTATTATTATTGTCCAAATTCCTTTCTTAGTGCTCATTTAAGCTACACAAAGAACCTATCTGCGAATTTCAAGTTGCTAAGTTCAGTGTTTTCTGCTGTGTATTGACAGCTGGGTGTATTAGTGTTAGTGTGTGTGTTAGGTTACAGTTTTATATAAACTTCACCTGTGTGGTGTGTTGACAAAAAGTAACCTAATTCCTTCCCCAGGCTTGAGATTATCCATATCAAATTTCATCAGACGGATCAGCACAGCCGTGAAACATACATTGACACTGATTAACAAACGGGACGGACAGAAGTTGACTGTTGTTCGTGTTAGTAAAGGTTTAGTATGTAATGTTATTGAATTTAATGGAAAGGATTACTTAGTATAACAGTTTCACTTGTCGTACGGCAGCAGCGAGAAATGAACTATGTTACTTGATTTTTATATTCAGCGAAAATATGTAGATTTTGCGAGTAAGAAACACGTGAGCAAGCATACAAACTTTGCCCCCCTTTTCCACCTCCTTAGGGTAGAATTTCGGAAAATCCTTTCTTATTGGATGCCTACGTCAATCAAGAACACACCCTCCAAGTTTCAGGGCTCTACAATTAGCGGTTTAGGCTGTGCGTTGATCTCTTAGTCATACAGGACAATCATTTTATATGTAGTAAAATAATGCTAAGACATTAGTGGGAAAATTCCAGAGAAAGAGTGTTAGGTCTCTAAACTAAACAAGGAGTAAAAATACCTATTAATATTCGAAAATGAAATCCAGTTGTGCTTTATTAAGTTTGGTCATTGTATTTTGATTTTTATATTTAGTATTTATTACCTATTTTTATCTAATCTTTTCAAATTGGGGTTTCTGGTTGTCTTCCTTATTATTCAGTAGCTGTTTTGGGGCCTTGGAGGTGGTGGGATGTATCCTCTGTTTAATCTTGTTGCATAAAAGCTGCGTTTTGAGGTTAGGATGTGCTTTTTTTGTTTTTAAATAGCGTTTTTCCGTTTGCTATTATACTCTTTTGTCCTGAAGATGCCTTAACACGTTGACTGACACGCCAATTTTCTGAAATCTACCCTAAAATGACAATTTGATTTAATCACACAACATTATTAAAACCTTTAATTGTAGCTGCACAAAAATGGCAAGTAAACACAGGACGGGATAACTCGTAGTTGGCGTCCTAGAAAAGAACGTAATCTTCGAGTTATCTCGTAGTTGGCATTCAACCTGTTAATGTGCGAAATATTGGCAGGTATTTTGTTTCCTGTTTTATTCCAGAGACTTAAGGCTTCGTTGGAATTCTCCTACTAATGTCTTAGCATGTATTTTATGTTTCTTTTTTAGGAAGTTCAATATTTTTATAAATAATTATATTTCTATTATACTGGGTATTTAAATGTCCTTGAGATCACTTTGAAGTTACCAAAATCAGACCCGTTAACTCAATTTAAAAACAAAATTGCTCCATGAACTATTTTTTAAGTAATTCCGTTGAACCAGACGGTATATGAGGAGAACGTTCTATTACACTTGTTAGAAGCGTGGTATACCTTGATGGTGTGATACCCCGAGGACCGGTATGCAGCGGGCGGCCTAGTCAAGGCTCTTTGGCGATAAACAACTCAGGAGAGTGCGATAAAATGCCCGGGTATTTGTGTAAATCGAGGGAGAGGAGATGACGTTTCATTTGGCCCGCTCCTTGTCAGGCGTTCATAACGCGAGGTAATAGCTCCCTCGCAAGGAATGGCTACCTCGCCCTCAGCCTATTAGAAATGGTTTGTTTATTTTCACTTATCTGATTTACAGGATATTGGCATTGTATGGGATAGCTCTTTTCCGAAGGTAAAAGGGAGGATCAATCAGGAAACAAAAAAGAGAAAAAGTTCTATGAAATATCCAAGCAACTTCAAGCAGGATATGGAAATCCTTTGTTAAAAAAAAAAATAGAAAAAAGAGACCTCCATCACTACAATCCATGAAGTATCTTGGGTTCATTACATGGCAGAGAATGTACTGTCAATTTAGAGCTGCTCACTTATTATCCTCTTGTAGTGAAAAGGATCTGTAGGTCCCACCTGGTCCATCACCAGCTATTAACAGATAAAACAAAAATTATCTGGTACAGCCGGATTCGAACCCGAGAATTCGGCATATTCAGCTCAACTGAGCTACTCCGCTCCTCGGATAAAAAGATAGGATTTGCCAATTTTCCCCTGAACACTAAGTTCCGCATTTTAGAATCAGGTAGGCATTAACACAACAGGCCAATGCATTAACTGTAACAAAAGGAGCTTACGAGTACAGTATTCTTCATTACAGTCGTCACTTATAAATCTGCTACTCTACAGCTGATTTCAAATACTAAACAAAAATGTAAATTAAATAAGATAAGTTAAGACATTATGATGCTGAACGGCAGAAGAGGAAGATAAATAAGAAGACATTCGTGGAAACGTTCCTACCTAAAAGCATTAAGTGTCTAAGTAAAATCAGGAAACAAAAATACCTGTCAATATTTCGTCTGCTCAGGTATCTTCCTGTATTGATATGTATCTTTGTTCTGTTATTTTAGAAATTTAATTTATTCATACAGTAAATTTCCCACTAATGACTAAACAAGTATCTTTTGAGCTTTTACTCCACCATATAAATTAAACTAAACTACTAAAAGCTGCAGCGTACCTGGTCCCCAGCTTTATATGAAAAATGCTACAATTTCAGCATACATACACAATAATATAGACTATAGGCAAAATTAATATCCACGTTCCTTTCTCAGGGTTCACATTTAAAAAGAAATTGATGTTTACTCGTGAAACAGGGGGATTTTTTTAAAGGAGGGATTGGTAACAATAAAGCACGTTACCGTCTGCCATCTTGTCACTATAATCGCCAAAATAATGTGTTCGTTATTTCGAATAATTTGATTTCAAATCATAAATTTATAGGGTTGAGATTTAATCATGCTATTAGCTAATGTGTGAAAAGACTACTTTGCAAAACTGTAACTATCCCACTATAGAAGTTGAGAGAGAAATCGACTAATCAGATTCAACATTTAAATTTTCAAGGGCTGGAACTATATTTTCTAGGCGAGAGTGCAAAAAGGACAAAATATTATCAGACCATATGATGTTGATTTTGAACAAGTTACTTAAAATATATATTGATGGTTGGGTGGTGAACTCTCATCTATTTGTCCAGTTATAGTTTTAATAGTGAACACTGGTTACTAGGTGGGTGGTTGGCCGGGAAGAAAAATTCTTCCAGAGCATCTAGTCCTGAAGATGGGTTACAAGTTGGGGCCGAATAGGAGGCTTTAAAGAAAATAACTTTACATTTTTAAAATATTGTACTTAATTAACTTAATTGAAAGAAGGTTGACCTCTAAAACATGTGTAGACAGAATCAGGAACGAAACTATAAGTGAAGAATTGAATATACCAGCAATGAGGGAGGCCATGAAAGAGAAAATGTTTAAAATGGAAAGGTATGTAGGGTGAGCTATGGTGGAGACGCATGATTGTTTATGGATGCAAGGACATTAGGTATAGCCAGGCCTAGAGAAAGACCATGGGTTAGTTGTAGTTAATACATTTATACAGGTTGGGACAAGCGAGAGGCAAGGCATGAGGAAGAATGGAAAGAAGAGGCAATGAAAGAAGAGGTGGTAAAATTAAGATTGTCATTAAAATCTAATATATATATCCCACACATACAAATATAAATAAGTACTACAATACAAGCTCGGTTCAGGACAAACTATAGAGTCTTCACAACTAACATTTTAATCCTTAAGACATCAGGAAACGAACAAAAATGACTTAAGAATCTGCTAACTCTATGGTACTTGAGTTGACGATACGTCAATATAAATTGTCTCTTTGGATATCGATATCAACAGTACATCGTTTTATCGTATTGAATCTGACTGAAAGCAATTAACTATGACTAAATACATAAAAAAAGGGTTTAATTAATAAATACTACAAAAATAATACAATTTGTTGGTATAATTACAATAATAAGAAAAATAATGAGTTCCTTTGCCACAAAGATAATTTCGGCAGGGTGACAATAGCTAAATTAAAAAGGCAAGAACTGACAAGAAGCTACAAACAATCATCACATCTTCTCGACTACAGATCTTCACTTGACTAATCTATAAGAGTATACGTAAGTATCAATTGGCAGTTGGTCTTCCTCGCCGCCGCTTGGTATATTTGTCCTGAAGATGGCCTACATTGTAGGTCGAAACGTCAGCACACAATAAATAAGTATACACTTATTATGGTGTTTTCATTGACTGCACCTCCAACTATTTCTTCCTTACATTAGAAGTTCCAGTCAACTAATTCTTCTCTAATATAAGAGTATACATAGAACTATTTGGAAAAATAGAGCCGAACTTTGGGTTTCATCAAAACACGTGAATATACACAAGATACAAACAATACTGTTCAGAATTCTAAGAAAAATTGTTAATGCTCCTTGGTTTATTTCGAATCACATCATACACATCGACAAAAAAATTCCCACTGTAAAATCATACATTCACAACGAATCTATCAAATTCCACTCATCAACACAAAATCCACTTGTTCTTCCTCTTTCTTACTCTCGGTTACCCGGATTTGATAGGAGATTAAAAAGACAATGGTCAAACTTGATGTTCATGCAAAGCAAAGAGAAATAAATACTGAGATCGAATTTCCTGGACGAACTATTGCGCAGGTGCAAATGAAAAATAAAAGAATATTTAAAAAAAAAATACAAAGTATCATAAAGTAGAAGGGTGAAGGCAAGTAGCCCTCAAGCGACGGGAACACATTGGCTACGGTAGCGACACCGCAGGACACAGTATTACACGTCATCGTGAGTTGATGTATCGACTCCTGAACTACCTGAGCCTTGAACGAGAGGATAATATTGGCGGCGAGATGAAAGGATCGATACATCAGCGGAGCTGGCTCGCTATTAGCTCCGCAGGGAAAAAACACAGACAGTTCGGCCCTTCAGTTCTGCCAACAACCGCTCAGTTTTGCCACCACTCGGGCCCGAATCAGAACTTATCAATTATCAACAAACAAAAAAAAAGAAACAACAACGTCAAAGTTAATAAACGTTTTTTTGTTTGCCAACGCCTCCGGATTAACAATGCCCATTACTCCAGATTTCTCGATTATATTAAAGCCAGCTCTCGCTTCAGAGGAAGTCAATGAAGAACAGGAAGAAGGGTAATAAAGGAAGAGGTGGCAATATTAAGCTTACCCCTAAAATACAACATATACTTACACATGTGTACTATACAAGCTCTGGTCAGGACTAACATTACGGCCTATACAACAAACATGGATGGTCCATTTTAACTCTTTTTAAGGCATCAGATCACGAGCTACGAGTATAATGACTTGTGAATCTCTGGAATATGTTCATTTCACTTTCGAATTTGAAGGACCGTTGGTCTTTGATCCCTCATTTCTGACACGATTTAGGTACCTCCATTCTTAGATGATCAAATCTTGTGATCATCGTTGATATTGTTTTATTACAATATAACCATTACTTATATTGCATTGTTAGACAACCCAAATGACAAGGCATGAGATAATATCAAGCCCAAAGCTAATAAAGGATTCTTTTCTCCATTATATGGTTCGTTTTCGAGACTGAACAATATATATTTGAGCTAAAAAAAAAAAAGATTTTAGAAGGTTTTTGTTGAAATAGATTTGGCACTGTTTACTATAAAAAACAAGAATTTTATGAATTTCGCTAAGTAACCGCTGCTTATAGAAAATAATAAAGACTTTAACCAAATATTTATAGTCGTTCAAGAGATGATATTGTTACAAATATAAACGTGCAGAAAAGCTGACGGCCAAACTTCCCACCGTACTTAGTTATATGGACACTTAGTGAAAGTGATCAGTAAACATTTTTAAAAAGCCCTGTACATGCCACTTTTTATGGAGAGTCTGGGCTCAGTACGTGGCAGAGACTAAGGAAGGTAAAATATCAAGAAATAGAAAAATTAAATAAAGATATGACTTAGTGGTTTTCAGCAGTAGAAACATCTCATACTAAGTAGAATACAATAGAAAAGTAACTTTATTAACTGGGACTTCTGTGAATTTTATAACATGAACCTTTAACAAACATGAACAGAAGAAGAAAATATATGTATACATAATATATATGTGGTCAGAAGGCAACGTAATACAAATCATAAAGTATTTATAAAAAAGCCAAAAAATAAAATAAAATAAAGAGTATGAATTATGACAAGGTATAAAGCAATTAAAGGGGGTAAATAAATTAATAATAATTGTTACATGCATGAGCTAGGATGCAATAATTTCTTTACATAATGTGTATATTTTAAATAAAATAAAACTATTAAAAAACAAAAGTCCATTATTCAATAATGATTCATTTAAGTGAACTACCTGATTAGAAAGGATCTTTTTGAAAAGCCAGGAGTTGATGGAAGAGCAAGGATTTAAATGAGGATAAGGAAGAAGCATGACGGATGGATGATAGGAGGGATTGAGCTCCATATCTTAGTGGAGGGGCCGAGAAAGGAACGTTCGAATGTTTTGGTTCTGTGGGAACAAGTATAGAGACCGGGATCTTGTTTTATGATGATGGACTAAGGATTTGAAGTGGAGGAGACTGTAGATATATGAATGGTGTTGAAATGGATTGGTATATGAAAGCACCGAGGAAATATTGTCGAATGGTGGAGAGGAGCCACTTTAACTTATTGTAAAGGTGAGACATGCAGTTGAGACCGTCTTGGGGTATCAATGACAAATCTTAAAAAGCAGTTCATTATACTCTTTAATTTTCTCGCAAGCAAAGTGGGGATAGATGAGAGATGATATAAGGAGCTCACTTACAGATGTCGAGGTTCGATGTGAGATGTCGAGAACAATGGAATCACTTTAGGGAATGTTTTGACCGTCGGTATATTTGGGCAATGTGGAGTTTCCAGGAAAGGTTTTGGTCAATAGTAATGCCTAAGTATTTGACAGAGGAGGGGAAATTGACGGGGTGGTCGTTTAGGATTAATTTTGGGAGAGTGTCAATAGATGTAAGGAGGGAATTGGAACCTAAAACAATGACCTGAGTTTTCATTGCGTTCAATTCCAATTTGTTCGGCTTTGCCCAGGCACTGATCCTATCTAGGTCTTCCTGAATACTGGCGAGCACAATTAATAAAACAGAAGTAGGAAAGGACAAAATGATTAGGAAGTCGTCAGCATATAAATGGTGGGAACAGTGGTGAACTGAATCAGGAAGATCATTGTTGTAGCAGTTGAAAAGAAGAGGAGAGATGCTTGAGCCCTGTGTATATCCTAAGAACAGAGTGAGGAAAGTGGAAAGGGGTAGATTGAACTGCTTGAGATCTGTCGGAGATGAAAGATGGGAACCCGCGAAGAGCGAGCTGTTCGAAAAAGACAATGATTTTAATTCAGTAAAATGGATAGAATGGTGGAATCAAAAGCTTTGAACCAAGGAATCAAAAGCTTTAGAAAAGTCAAGTAGGATTAGCACAGTTACTTTTTTGTCGTCCATTTCAGTATGTACGAGTATGTCACTGGTGATATTTGAAATGGGACTGTATGGAGAATACCAGGAAGTACTCTAGCCTATTCATCTACATTTTCTCAAACTCATCTTTTTGACTTTCTGAATTTCTCTTGTAACCCATATATGATATAGATTAATTTCATATTACTATTCTCTCTAGGCAATAAGGAAATTTAAAAAACAAAAACGATATCAGTATTGGATACCTATCGTTTTGATTTACAGGCTTAAATGTTGATTAATTTAACTTTGTAAAGGTATAATTCTTCACTTCACTTCTTCACAGTGATTCTCCTAGTTAGTCAGATATCTTGACATGCAGGATGCGGATACTTTAATACTACCTACGTCGACGGGTCTTGCGTAGTTGACATATTACTATGAGCGGTAAAACGGCGGAGCTGTCAGTTACGCGGTTACCGTAATTACGGAAACATTATAGCGGTAAAGGACGGTTGAGAAATGCAGAGCGGATGAGAATTAGAAGAAAATAATGGGGGACTACAGAGCATTAGCTGCCCAGCCGGCAGGTGATTGATGGGCTTGAGACCCTCTGGCTGCCTCAAGCCCGGCTCTCCAACCGCCTCTCCTTACATATTCATACTCGAGCAGGTGAGCATATTACCGGCTCTACGCTAATCGATCATAATTCAATAATAACATACCCGCTCTTCCCGATGATAAGGGCTTATAAGGAAGTGTGAATTAACGACCACTTGCATCTCAACCACACAGTCCTGTTGTGAAAACTAAATTTTCACATTTTACTGTATTCCATAGTAGTTGTCATTGGATAGTTGGATAGGGTTGATGACCTGGAGATATTGTGTGTACTTGCGGGCTACTAACCCTTAAGTGCTGTCAGCGAGGTAACTCCTTTGAGCTCCTCTCTTCCTTTGAATGCATAAGTACTAGCATTAAGACTAGGATGGCAAAGAAGAGAGGAGATGTAGTAGACAGTTTATAGTATGTAAGAGAGTAGTGACTAAGTTAGGTGTAGTCCATAGTCCATAAGTTATAATGATAGTCAATAGACAATAAGCTACTTAGTTAGTTCATAAGGATGTGTCTTTTATATCTCTTGTATATCCATATTATATCTATTCAATAATTCAATAAATCTGTATATTTCTTAAAAGTCGTCCTTCCTTCGTTAACTTAGCGAACAGAAAAGCACAAACGAACTACAGTGACGATATGAACGTGTTTTTGCCTGAATCCGGAAATGATATAAAGAAACATAGGCTTCTCTGTATAGGCTGTACAGGATCATTATCATCAACATCATCATATTTTCAAAGAGTTTTGCTTATCCCTCCCCTTCACCCAGGAAGAAGAAAATTATATAAGAAAAGTGGTTTCGCTAATTGATGGAAAAATAAATACTGTTTCTTTCATGCAACTGCTGAATCATAAAGAAGGTTACCAGTTCCTTCTGAAATCCAGCTGGGAAAGGTTAGATAAAAACAGCTGATAAAAATCTAAATAGAAATGCACAAAACACTAATTAAACATTAAAAGCACAAAGGAAAATAAAATAAAATAATTAATGAGCAAAACAAAAACACGAGACTGGACACCACATAAAAATAATAATAAGAAAATTAAAAGTACAAGAAAAAAAAGGACATTATCAAGAACCCGGTGGACATATAGCTATTCTACAAAATATATTAATTTAGAAGAGCATAAGAGACATAAAATACTTACATAACTTACACAAAAGGTTTTTGTGGAAAATATCAACCAAGAAGTCTCTGAGCTATACAGGAAAAAAAATTCTTATCAATATTTCGCCCATTCTGGTATCTTTAGGACAGAAAGAGAATAATATCAAAGGGAAAAACGAATAAAGCACATCCTAACCTCAAATCGCTAGACAGTAACCAGAAGAAATATCCCACTATTTATAAAAGTATATGTAAGTAATTGAATTCGGGACTTGGATGTGGTGGGGCGTTTCCTTTGGTTAGTGTCCTTTTTCTTTGACTTATTTCAACGCAGGGTGAATTTCCTTTTAACACTTCATGGTCCCAACTGAGACGCATTGGTTTCTGAAGGATTTAATCTGTATTCCCTCCAATGCTTAGTTTATGTTATATTAGTTTTAAGAGATTCTAAGATCTTACCTGCGGCTCCTTGGCGAACGTATTATGTGGCATCGAGGTAATGATTAATCAGCCTGAGTAGCTAGGCAATCAGCCAGGATCGCAACTGTTTTTTACAAGTTGTTAATATATCAATATTATAATAAATAGTAGCATTAATATACCAATTACAATGACAGAAAATATAGCTATAATTTGTTTTATTAAGGTTTTCCTTAGGTTAACGTTACCCTAAACCAACCACGTCATTCAACCAAAACTTTCTTTTATTTCCTTTTTCCATTTAATTTTTGTTTTATATCTTTCTCTCTCAAACCATTACCGTACATGCTTTCCTTAACTCCTTGTATCCACCTTTTCTGAGATCTTCCTTTCCGTTTCCTCTCTTCTGCATTCCAATTGAAAATAAATTCCGCAAATCTTTACTCCTTATTTTTCTGTGATGACCACAGAATTCCAATCTATTTTTCTCGATATTTTGTAGGGCGGTTTGCGGGATTTGCATTCATTCTCTGATTTCAACAATAAATCTTTCCAGCCTGAACAGGGTGGCAACTCTCCTCCAACAGTCCATCTCAGAGGCGAGTAGCTTTTTCCTTAATGCAGCACTCATCATCCATGTCCCTGCTCCATATAGCTTTCATTGATTGACTTGTAAATGAGCTTTTTGGTACCTTTCATCACATAACTGCCAAATTCAGGATACCAACAGCTTAGCGAGTTGTATTTGTTCTTTTTTATAACCTAGTTCGGACTCTCCTCTTCTTTCCTTTATTGAGCATAAATATTTAAAATTCACCAATTAACAACTGAGTTTATAATCTAAAAAGTTTTTTTTTATAAAATAGATTTATTACCTAGAAAGTTATAGCATTGCTTCCTTTTAGTATGCCTTTTACACTTTCTCCGCATTCCCTTCTATTTTATGTTTAATGTCTTTTAATCTTTAAACACTCCCACTAAAATTTTGTATTATAGAGAATATAGGGAGAAATGGTTGTTTAAAGTCTTCAGTCATTAGTAATTGATAGACTGGATTAGTTAGATGGGTTGCGGGTTAGCTAGTTGGTAGTAGAGCACTGAGTTGCGGTGCAGAAGGTTCCGGAATCAAATCCAGCTGTGGCTGATAATTTATTTAATCTGTTAACAATTGGTGATGAATCCTGTGGGATCTGGTGACCCTTCTGGGACTCACCCAGCCTCTATAAAATGGGCACCGTTAATAGGGATAAACCAGGCGGTGGAGCATTATCATAGTCAAATCACCTCCCTGCATAATCATTGTCCTAGAATCAGTAAAGTTTCGAACTGAACCATAAAGACCCTTGTACAGGATTTAGTTAGTTTATCTTTGAATAAGCCTGGAGAATTCCGATTCATTCAACAATTACGACAGATTTCATCTCGTACTTCAAGTTTCCGATTGTCAACTATTGAGGTCTCAATTGTAATGAGATTCGTATTGGATGCTAGTATTCGAATATATGATTTAGAAGATTTTTTATCTTGAGATATAAGATAAAATTTGACGGCAGAATATCAATAATAGAGAATATGTTCAGGCCCTGATGTTCAAATGGGTTAAGACAATGAGTGGTGCAGAGTAGTCACCCCCCCCTTTATTCTTATTTTAAATTATAACTTCTTGACTACACCATTTTCACGTGCTTAAAATATAAAGGAAATAATAATATCACAACTTGGCCACTATCCTGGTTCACAGGCTGGATTGGAGAGAAGCTGAGCCAGGTAGCTACTAGCCCTTGGCTGAGTTGTTAATTAACAGTTTCCATTAATAAAGCAATTCCCCAGCTGCTCCTCTCTCTCTCTCTCCCATCTTCTTGGATTAGAGCTTTACATCTCTCTCTCTCTCACACACACACACACATACTCTCTCTGTCTTTCTCTTTATTCTGCACCATTTTACCTCATCGGGATTCCTGAATCATTCCTTTCAAAAGGCCATTAGCTTCCTTAAGATTGTATATTTCGCACTCTTTTATTTTTAAAATTAGACAGATAGATATGACATTTCAACATGCCTACTGCTTCCACGTACAAGACTTTTCTAATATTTGGGCTGAAGTCCATAATCAAAAATATTAAAGACATTCATAGTCCTCTCACCAAACATTGTGCTATTCTTTGAGCTTCTGCAGTATCAATCAGAAGAAAACAACTTAGAGGTGTTATTAAAATTTACAGAAAGAAATCAAGATGGAAAGAAACACTAGTTTTTTAATACTAACATTAAACTAGTGATAAAAGCTATTGTAATCGTATTCTCATTACTTATTTTCTTCGCCTTTGAAAACTTTCCACGACTAAAATGATTCTTGAATCCATCCGTAATATTGCACTCCTCACTTCATAGCTATTGTTATGGCTTCGATCGTTAAATACCATAATTTAATTTTAGAATGAATAAATGGGAATATAACGTATCATTTTAAGAATTATTTCGTTATGGCATGGTTCAGACCTTGGTAGAACTACTGCGTTGAACCAGCATGGACCTGTTGAGTCTCTTGATCGGAGTAATATAAAACGGCTTCTTAGAATATATTCTAATTTACTAACTATACTAAATACTACGATGTAATAAAAACGTGAAAAATTATTATACACGGTGTTTCAGGGTTTATTAGCACAATGAAAAAGTGAACTAATGACATCAAAACAAGAAAAAAATCCCTATGGAGATATGTCCGCAAACGCTTTTTTTTAGGAGATATTCACACCTAAATATTTTCAGTGTTATGAATTATTTAGGCATAGTAGGTATATTGATCAAACTTATTTTATTTGTCCCAACAACTTTAGTCATTAAATTTAATTATTGTTCACATTCATATAAAATGTTTAAACATCCTGTATAAATACTCTTCTATAGTAAAGGTTGATAAATGTAACAGGTTAATACAGTTAATATTATTTCGTTTCAATATCCCTAGTGTAAGCTGGGGAGAAAAAATACAAGTCTTTATTCTAGCATTTAAATTTGCCCTCAGTTTAGTACCTCTTTTTCGATTAAGAAGAGTGGTATCTCCGTTACAGTTCATCTCGCTTTACAAATGTAAAATAAAACCTTCCTTCACTAAAAACTTGTTCATATAAAAGAGAGAAACAGAAAAGCAAGTATATGGAAAACCAATATTTTCTCCGATCCACCTACAGTTATGAATATTGAATCCTGATGAAGGCTTGGAATGTGGGTCGAAATTTTGGTTTCTACTAAATAGTTTCTTATTATTTAAGAATTTTGCCCTCCACCCATGTATGGATGCGTATGACAGTTTCCTTTAACTGATTCTTTAACTGAGGACATATTTTTTATTATTGGAAGTTTTTTAAAGAGGCCTGTAGAAAGAAAATATAGATAAAATATTCTCTGGATCACTAGCTATAGATAGCTATAGAGCGTATCCTTCCGCTAAGGAGGGCTTATAATACACAAACGGTGAGCGGGGTAAATTGTCCCCACGCAGGGATATAAATAAAAAGGTGGGGGCGGTCGCAGGTGGCTCTCCTTCCTTAACTGGCTTAATGGCGGCTTAGAAAAATACTATCAAGTCTAAGGCCCGATACATGGCTGCTCTCGTCTTTTATAATGCCATCAATACGTGCCCACTTTTATAAAGAGGGGAGTATTTCATTTTTTAAAAGGCCCCGGGGGTGATGCGTGTAATAAAACTAAAGCCGCCCCAGCCAGGGACGGATAACGGGCTAATAAAGTATTCCTCCGGTGTCCAGGGGATCCTTCCGGCTACAGCTGCATTTTATCTCTTCTCTCTTCCCATCATCTCGCTCCGTCTGTGACGCTTTCGTTGTCTTCTAATGTCCTCCGGGGGTGGCTGGCCTTAGAGTGCATAGTGGTGAGGTGTTGTAAGAGGATGGGTAGAACGAAAATGAGCATCGATACTTGAACAGAAATAATAAAATTTCAACATATCACTGCTTCCACTCACTTTTGTGACTAATCATACATTAGGGTGAAGCCCATGAACTAATAGAAATATTAGCGACATTGTACTAACATAGTGCCATTCTTCGAGCTTCTGTAACAGATACAGAATCAGCAGCAACTCTGCAACAACGGGTAGGCAATCAGCAGAAAACAGCTCACAGATGGTCCATTAGCATAAAGAAAAAGAGCATAGACACATAGATATGACATTTCAACATGCCTGCTGCTTCCATGTACAAGACTTTTCTAATATTTGGGCTAAAGTCCATAATCAAAAATATTAAAGACATTCATAGTCCTCTCACCAAACATTGTGCTATTCTTTGAGCTTCTGTAGTATCAATCAGAAGAAAACAACTTAGAGGTTGGTCTGTCATAAAGAAAATGAGCATTGATACTGAAATAGATATGACATTTCAACATGCCTGCTGCTTCCATGTACAAGACTTTTCTAATATTTGGGCTAAAGTCCATAATCAAAAATATTAAAGACATTCATAGTCCTCTCACCAAACATTGTGCTATTCTTTGAGCTTCTGCAGTATCAATCAGAAGAAAACAACTTAGAGGTTGGTCTGTCATAAAGAAAATGAGCATTGATACTGAAATAGATATTACATTTCAATATATCTTACTGCTTCCACTCACAAGACTTTTCAAACCTTTTGTGCTGAATTCCATAAACAAAAATATTAGAGACATTCATAATCATCCCACTAAGCAATGTGCTATTCTTTGAGATTAAGAAACAGCAATTAGTAGAAAACAGCTGAGCTGTTGGTACAAAGGTAAAAAGAAAATGAGCCTTGATGCTCAAGAACATATGACAACATTTCAATATCTCTGCTATTACCACTCACAAGACTTTTTTAACGTTTTGGGCTTGAGTCCTTAATCAAAAATATAAGGGATATATACAATCATCATTGTATCATGAGTTTTAGCTCAGTGTCAGTAGATGCGCTTCGGGCTCGTTTCGTTTCGGGATAGTTATCCAGTTTATAAAAATAATTAAAATGAACCAGTTTCTAAAGGAGCATCAAAATTCATTAACATTTTTTTAAATTTCAATTAACATTATCATTGATGATAATGGTTCGATACTGATGAATTCATAGTCGGTTCTGTGAATAATTACTTTATGACTGAAATACTATTACTCACGGAACACTAAAAGAATGTTGCATGTATCTTTGTGAATGCATGTACTTCTTTTAGTAGTAGTACTTGAGTAATGTATACATGTTTGAGGTGTGCATTTCTATGTTTTGAATGACTTGTAACAGTAGTACATGTAATGTTTATCAACCTAAATATTCATGAATAACGAACGAAAATCAAGAGTTTTTAAATAAACTAATGGTTTGTTGACCCTGAAATATGGAGGACACTAACTATATTTGAACGTATAATTAGATTTGTAGTACGTATGCATGTATATATGTGTGTGCACTTAAACACATGAATAAAAAATGCCATCGACCTAACTATTACCGAACTAGTTGTCAAAATATATGTTGTAATTAAAAAACAAAACAATAATCGTAAAATAAAGCATTACAGTTTAAAGCACTAATCTTGCTTATTGCTTATTATTAAGACTAGATTATCAGTTTAATGCCACTTGCTATACACTAATTGGAAAACTGAGGAATCTGTTGAATTTATATTACTTTTTTCTGTAATAAATTAATTCCAGTGCTTAAAATTTTCAACTAATTAATTAATTAAAATTCATGCCTTTGATCGCCTGTTGAATTATTATCCAACGACTTAACATCAGCTGGACAGCTGATACGATGAGATTAAGAACAGAAAAAAGAAATTATGAAGAAAAGCAAAAAACAAGGAGGGGATTTATAAAAAGATCGGAATTGTGCCGATTATCCAAATCGTCGCCCCGAAGGTGTGAGGACGAGGCGCGGGCAGGTGCTGCGCAGGTGTCCACTGATGTCTATCTTTCCATCGGCTCTTTGTCCCGAGGGTCCTTATTGCCTGTATCGACAACTAATTGTTATTGCGAGTCGTTGAATATTTAGCCTCCCGATGTTTTTCTCACCGCTTCCTTCGAGGCGATTGGATTCAATCAGGTTGCCATTATTCCAGTCCTTATTCGCGACCATGAATACAAATTAGGATTGTCCTTTGGGAATTGGCCGAGTTAATGAGTCTTCATTCTACTTCTCCAGTTGCTTTTTTTTCTTCACCTTCGAAGCTGCTTTCTTGAACGATTTCTCTTTCCAACAAAAAATATAATGATATGATGTCCTTATCGAATATAATAAATAAAAGATGAATTCCATCATTTTTTTTTCAAAAATTAATATATGTTTCTTTAATCCATTTAGAAATGTTTTTGCCACAAGATATGATGAGACAACTATGACGTAGACTAGTCATCATCTACACAACATTTCAATTGGTATTCAGTTAATGGATTACAAGATCCCGTTGATGATTTAAGGTTATTGCGTATACTTACGGGTTCCTAAACCGTTAAGTTGTGAAATATCATCCGTGTTTTCAGCAATGTAATTTCCTTGATCTCCTCTCTTCCTTTATATGTATATACGAGCTCTAGATGAGTTTAGAGGAGAAGGTATGGATAGACTGTAATATGTAAAGAGATTAGTCATTAAGTTACTAAATATATAAGTTAAGACAAGACGATGATCGCATAGTCGCTAATATCAAGCTGGCATTGTAAATAGCTGTTAGAAATTATAAATAGAGGTTCAAGATTAAGACAGGTTATAAATAAAGGCAGTATTAAAACAGTTCTTGTGCGAGTCGTTTCATCCTTAGTTTCCTTTTTTTTAATATTTTGTTCCTGGAACTATATAAGTGGTGCCGAAACCAGGGAAGTTTAAAGATAATTATTTTTTGTTGGTTAAAAAAAATTCTCTATCTTTTTTTTTTTTACTATTTCTTCTTCTATCTCTTGTTGCCATAAATAAAAAGGACAGAACAAAGACAGAGAGACCGTTCTTAGGCCAGCTACATTAACGCTTACGCCACCGTCGCAACCAACGCCACAACCACCGACACTGAAACCTGAGTTCCCGCCTTTGCCGACGACGACGCTCGCAATGGCGCGTGCGGAGCTAGCAGCCAGTGAGGCGAACAGGATTGTAGAGGAGACCAATGTGCTTGAAAGTATGAAATTAAAAAGGGCGAACGCACAGGATGTAAGAAGAAAGATTTCTGATCTGGAAAAATTTAATGGCAATGTGGGGGAGTTGAACCATTTCCTCAAAGGCGGTGATGGTATTATGTTCAGTAATGAATCCCAGGTTACTGCGGATCTAATAGACGAGCTGGACGCTAAGAGGCTAGCACGGGTTAAAAGAAGTGCACTGAACCTAATATAGGCGAATGAGGATACCCCGTGGAGAGCTATAAAAGAAAGACTGAAAAAAGCATAAGGAGGGGGCGATGGGCCCCCGAAGAAGACATGCTCCACATGTTTAGGGAAATGAAGAGACCTAACCAGTCGAAGGGGCAATACGCGGCAGGCCTATTCGCCAAATTAAACCGGATTAACGATAAACTACGAGAAATGATGGATACTGGCGCAGTGGAAGGATGGATGATTTTCATAGCCACGGTCCTTAAAGTACAGTTAGCAAGGGACACAGGAAAGAAGGATTGCCTGCCTCGAGATAAGCCTGTCTTGGAATGCGCCCAAGAAATTGTAGATTCGAGTGCTCGAGAGGAAGAAGCACGCGACGAGGTCGAACCAGGATGGAGCAGGGTTCCTTTTAGGAGAACTCAAACAGGCAGAACTCAGGCGAGACAGGAAATTGGAAGACCGAGAGAAGTAGAGTTTACTAGGAGAGAAAGACCGCAAATCCAGGAATAGAGACAGGCACCGGATAGAAAGAACTGGCTGGCGCAGGGAGGAAAGGAAATACCATGGGTGCCGCAAAGTGGGACACCTGGTGGCTGAATGCCCCCTTAGTCCAGGCAACGAAGGAAAAATGGCGGAAATAATTCATGTAGAAGCCAATTTTGGCACACTTTTAGGGAAAGGTGTCCTGAACAACATACTAAAAGTACTGAGGGGTGGGGGTGGAGCTAAGGGTGGAGGGCCCTCTAAAGGTCCCTTTTTCAGTTTTTAGTTAATAACTCGAAAAATACTGCCTCTAGCGAAACAATGTATATATATTAAATTAATATACATAAAATTATCAATAAAAAAGGTTCTATACACTTTTTTGCTAGGATCAATGCTTAAGGAGATATGGGAAGATGGAAAATTAAAAAAAACAAACGTTTTTTTGTTAAAAATGAAATGTTTGTTTCTTCATTTAACGTCACTTTATGCTGCTATGGCTGATCGGACGATGCTACAGTGGGTGCTCTAAATTTTGCCTATCCAGGTTTAATTAGGATAGGGATTTTTAACGAGTACCTGGCATCGTACAGGCTCGGGACCCCCGTTTAACGTCCCTTCCGAAGGACAGCGTAACTAAGGAGTTTTTACTCCCTTAAAAAAATCCTAGGGCCACCTGCCGGGCTACGAACCCGCTATCTTTGGTTTAGTAGTTTGTTACGCTAACCGCTAGACCACAGGTGACCTTAAAATGAAATTTTTATTGTTAAAAATGAAATCTTTGTAGTTAAAAATAATATGTTTATTGTTGAAAATTAAGTAATTAATGTTTAATGATGTATTGTGAACATTAAATTCCGTCGAAATCTAAACTTTCTTCTTCATCGAAGTTTTCTTCGACGGGGGCTCGTACATGAGCTAAGGCATCGACAGGCACCGGATCAGGCAATCCCTACAAGTCGACAACCGCAGCGCACCCCACACCCAGTCGTGTGTCGGCAAAAGATCATTTTCAAAACGGTGTCGGGTGCCACAGGGTCACTGCGATGCAGTCCATGAAGACTCTGAGAGACTTAGGTATTAATTGTTCAGCCTCACTGCAGAAGCTATCTGAAGGAAGATAGGTACTGTTGTCATAAGCCATGGATTCTATTTTTTCCAAGATAATTTCGGCAGCTTTTTGTACAGTTCTATCACGTTCCCTTTGTTCATCTTTACACCTTGAGGTGTACCACGAGTCGCTCATGATGTTATCACTTAAACTAGGAAGGGAGACGACAGTTTGTCTGGTGCTAATTGTACTAAAAAAAATTCAGTCCCCATATTTTCCCCTCAATCTCTCTTAATGGTTTTCACATGTGGTGGTCCTCCTGTAATAACCTGTTCCAACAACTCGTCCATAGAATATTGGCAATTATCAGTACCTTCAAATAATCGAAGATTTCTTCCATTGCATTTGAAATCCCTTCATCTTGAGGCCGTCCAGATTTTCTTTTTGAAGGTACGGAGGTCAACAAGAATCTTTTGTAACCATCGTTATAATATATTGCATCTACTGTATTTGATCGTGTAGATCAAAAACAGTGCAGATACTTACGTTTTACTGTGTCGTTTCCCCACTCATCCTTTCTTTTCTACAATCGATAATGGGATTGTGAAACGCACTGATACGAACATGAAAAACTGTTCGACGCTTAGCATAAGGTTTTTTATCTCCTTCTCTTCGTCATACGTTTCTGTGCAGAAAAAATACTTTGTTTTAAAATCAAATTTCACTTGTCCTGAACGCAACGATGAGACATCACGTGATGTTGAAGGTTGATCTGAAAGAGTGTCTCTCAGAAACAGTTGACTATTCTTAATTATAGACAATTTATGAATCGTTCTGTCATTTAAAAAATAATTAACTACTCCTTCAAGCGATATCTTAAGTCCAGATATCCTTCGTTTTCGTTAAGCAATATTCCATCCGGCGGTAATATTGCTTTTTCTTTACCTTACCCCTAAGATAATTTCGGGGTCCCAAACAAAACATTGTGTGCTACTATATCGTTCTTAATATTTAACTCACTCATTTTTAAAATGTTTATATTTATTTTCTGTATATTTTTTATACCATGATTATTGGAGTTCCATTTTTTCTGATAAAAAGTGCAGTGTAAACTAATTGCAAATAATTGTTTTAGTTGTGGTATAAAACACAAAATGAGGTATAACCGACACACGTCTTGCACTTTTACCTTTCTTCTTTGATTTTTTTCTTGATTCTTAGCTGGTGGTGGCGACTTTAAACTTTAAAAAATCTGTGTTTAAAGATTCCCAGTGCTTATAAACCGTCAGTGCAATATTTTCATCTGGTTCTACTCTATTTATTGTATCATGTAGGGACAAAAATTCCTTAAAGGATTGTTAAAATGTAATGTTATCATACGAATTTATATCTGCGATCATTTCAAGATTATTTTTAGATTTAGGACTGTCCTCTAGCAAAAAAGTGTATAGAACCTTTTTTATGGAGAATTTTATGCATATTAATTTAATATACGAACATTGTTTCGCTAGAGGCAGTATTTTTCGAGTTATTAACAAAAAACTGAAAAAAGGGACCTTTAGAGAGTCCCCACCTTTAGCTCCACCCCCACCCCTCAGTACTTTTAGTATGTTGTTTAGGACACCTTTCCCTACAAGTGTGCCAAAATTGGCTTCTACATGAATTATTTCCGCCATTTGGCAGTTTTTGGTCTCCGTTGCATGGACTACCTCTCCAGATGCTATGAATGCGGAACGGAGGGCACTTTGCTCGGGAATGCCCATATATAAGACGAAGAGAGGCGGACCGAGGAGAACCCATGGAAGTTAATGCACAGAAGATGTGGAAAAGGAGCGACCGTCCGATATAAACAGAAGGAGAGGAGAGCGAACCAGGAGCCAGGGGAGCCATAGTCGGAAGAAAATTTAAAAGGATTGAAGGAAAATCGAGCCGAGATAAGAGGTGGATGTCATGTGAGGAGAGTGTCAGCAGAGAGGCAACTTCACAGTGATTAATAACATCGAAGGCGTATATGGTGCGTTGGCCTGCTAACTTAAGTTACGTTATATCAGCTTTCACAGAATCAGAATGAACAATTGAACATGTAAATGTTATTGTTAATGTGAAAAAACTCCCACATATCAGTTCGTAGGTTGAGGCGAAAAAACAATGAAACTAAAGAAGCCACAGATAATTACAGCTAATTACAGATAATTACAGCTGATTGCTGTAATGAGAAAATAAGATTCTAATACAAATAAATATTTGTAATGCATGAATTAAATTATTTATTTAATTGTATGGTTAGCTTTTAGTACTATAATTGAGGATTGATATGCTTGATAATTTATATTTTTCAACACTGTAATTTCAAAAACCCATTGGCACTAAGTAGCGTTTTGTTTAACTTAAACTTGATGCAATAAAAATCCACAAAATATTTTATTCTTAAATTTATCAATTTATATGTTCCCCTGTTTTGGAGCAGGGTGAGTTACCACTGAGTTAGTGGATAGAGCGCTTGATCTACTGAGCTGTAGAATTCTATTTCGAAACTAGCTGTGGCCCTTAAAGAGCCCAGGATGGACCCTGTGGGATCTGCAGTAACCCTCCGTGGGCTGACCCAAAGTGGTTTTCCTTAATTGGGGAAAAACAGCGGAAGAGTGTAATTTCGTCTAAATCACTTCTCTTCACCGTTGGCGGTTGTTGGGGAGTTGATGCACTGTTATTAAAAATATTATTGTCACTTTTTATTTTCAAATAACACACTTCCTAAAGTTATTGTTGGCCATCATTATCAGAATTATTGAAATCACCCTGAGCATTGCTTCATTGTGAATCTAGAACAAATTAAGGATTTATTTAGCAACCTTTATATTTATGCTTGGTTGATTAAGATATGTTTTCGAAACAAATTTTTCCTTTTATGTTTTTATAGAAAAACAAAAACATTGTTATAATGAAAATAACAACAATAATAAAGACAAAAACAGAAAATGGCCAATAGTAATTAGCTGAAAGTAAATACTACTTAATCATAGCATGCATGGTGGTCTAGTTTGTTAAAATAATTGAATGATAAAATATGTATGTATAATTAAAATTAAATTAAATTCTTTCCAGCTTAAAAAAGAACTTTTTTCTATTGTTGTTTCCTAGGAGAGGAATGTAGGACACGACCTGCCAGTTAGTGAACTATCCTTCATCGTAGCTTAGTTATGTGTTTGCCACCTGCTTAGTTCTCAACCTCCCTACTCAGATTATTTGTAAGCCTCCCAAGGACCCTTTATATCTTCTTATTCATTTTTTATCTGGTTATCCGCCTCGTTGGAGGTCTGAGGAGATAGGAGTTTTTTGCCGTGGTGTTTGGATGAGCTACGTCCGCACCTGACAAACTATGGCGTACATAACTCTCCGCCGGTTCGGTGACAAGGCACAATAGTGGCTGATTGCACCCCCGCAGCGACTCCGTCCAAAGCCGTATCTACATCAGGCAAAAACCTCTGGTATTTATCAGATTCCTTTGACACCTGGTCACTCCCAGATTCTGTCCCTCAAAAAGGAGGCATTAAATTTAACACCTAATTTGGGGAGGAATGTGAGAGGAATCGACAATCATTCTTCCGAATAAAAGAAAACTAACGTTCACTTCAAACAACATTGGAATCTCTACTATTCCTCTCTTATCATCCTACCACTTTTTTTTGTAATTTATAATTTCGCATCGAACATGGAAATGAAATGTGTATGTATATATCTTTAATAATATTAATTGCCCTTATACTCGTACATATTTATTTAAGAAATTCCATGTTTGTCCTCCATACGAACCAATATATGTGATCTATATTTCGAAATGCTGGTTGAAGCTTTTATTTCTTGATGAAATGATAACTGAAATCCACTCATTTTCGATAATTGCATATTATACATAAATAATAATAGTAGACAGTGATACATCAAATGTTGGTCAAAGTGATGTCCTTGAGAGGATATTACGATTCCATCATGACGTGAGTTTTGTTTTTGGAGTTAGTTGCTATTAATTATTATAAAATTAAATTATTATAAAAATTATAAGGATCCGGAGCTCATAAATAAATATGAAAAATTACAGTTATCGATAGTACTCGTTCCATATCATTTTGGGTCTAATGATAAGAAACCTAAATGTATTTAGCATATGACAAGACTACTTAACTAAACATAGTTTAGTTACTTATTATTACTTTGCTCATATTACTTTAAATTGAACACACATCTTCAATCTTCAAGGATACCAAAGTAAAACGTTTGTTTTCCTCCTCGATATTCCTCCCTATACCCTTACGAGATGGGGCCCTGGGCAATGCAAACGCATATACTTTTATTAAAAAAATCGATTTTCAAACAGTATTACAGCATAATTTCGTGTAAAAAAGTTTCGGTAATTATTTCGCAATGCCATCGTCGCTTCGAGTTGAGTCACAATAAGTTTTAACTTTTCATTCGTTTCCCTTTTAATATTTTCCCAAAATGATTATCATGAGCTTTAGTATGGAAAAGATGCTGATTCGAAATGCTGGTTGAAGCTTCTTTATGAAATGATAACTGGAATCCACTCATTTTCGATAATTGCATATTGTATATAAATATGTGGAAGAAAGTTGACCTCCACCCGTCACATTTTAAGTTGATTTAGAAGTAGACTGTTCGGTGAATTATTGTAAGGAGATAATAGCAGAGAATACAGTGATACATACTGTCCCTTAACATGGATCCTCGGCAGACATTTTTTGTATGTAAGCAGACCGGCGCGTGGGAGTCGCCGCCTTGCTCATTGCTGCCCTCAATGGACCATTGAGCCGGATGATTCGGAAGAGAGTGGCTATCAATAAGGAGGCCGGAATGAGGGTTGACAGCCCGGTAGTCCCCTCTTGTATAATATACCACTAACAAGGCTCTCCCATCTCAATCAGCCTCTTTCGATCATTTATCACACTGGATTACTACCGCCGATTGATACCCTCGACAAAAAAGGACAACGGCGCACAAGAATAAGATTCCCATTGGCCGGGCCTATTGTTCCGCTATCGAATGGAGAAGGGCCATAAAAGAAAATAAAAACCAACAGGAGCGAGGTATAAATCATGTATACCTTTGTGGCGATATCACTTCCAATGTATCATCTCTGATTGCCTTGACGAGGCAAAACACTATCTTTTCTCCAATATAATACCTCATTAAACTTATGTCCTCACAACAAACAACGCTTATACAACAGAAAACAAATGAAAATATGTTAAAGGATACAGGATCCATAGAGTTGATATGATATGCCGTTAATATTTGGGCTGTTATTTTTGAAAGTGGTATATGCCCACTTATTTATGATACATATAAAACTAATATGTAATACTTGCGATTTGCAATACCTCCATTATAGGACTAATAACGCGGCCGGTTTAGCCATTTACTCATAAAGCATTAAGACCTAATGTTTTATACACATTTGGCTTAACCTCGGAGGTTACCAATTTCTTGTATACAATTGCATTATTTACATACAATAAATTTCAATATTTAAATTTAAAAAAACGTGCTATGAAGTATTTTCTTAGTTTCTCGATTTACAGAGGTCTCTTTCTCTCTAAACGTAATTTACCCCTGGAGTCATTCTCGATAAAAACTTCCTTCAGCTCTCATATAGCTGATCCTTTTTTTCTTTTTTAAACTGCGTAATAATCAATCTGAATGCGGATAGTTAATTTGTTAATTGTTAATGCATTTATTTTTGATAAACATCTTCTGATGATCATTATGTACGGGTTATACATTATCATTCTGCTTATATACTTAAAAGTATTTACTGATGATTTTAATGTCAAAAGGATTGTCCTTTAAATATTTTTTTACCTTTGATGTCTCTGATTATGAGAATATTTATACATGTTCCTTATACTCTATTTTAAAAAATTGACAGTTAATGAAGAGATAAGTGAACTTACTAACTGAGAGAACTAGTAAAAACATGAAAATTCTGTAATCGTATGTTCCCGTTGTTGGTTAAGGGGAAGGCCTTTTTTTATTTATGTACGTTAAAGGCTTCGTAAACGAGTATCGTTCATCAGGAGAAAAAGAAACGATTCTGTTTACCTCAATCAATCCAATTTACTGATCAATATATTTTCGATGATACCAGGCATCTACCTGGTACCGAAACCTATAATTGGAATGAACATCACATTTCCCTTTAGATCAATGGACAATAATGGGTTTCAACATTTGTTGAAGCTAAATCCTTAACAATGTAGTTGTTGAAGCTGAACACGTATCAATGTTGAAACTAGTGTATTGATAAGGATTCAGCTTCAACAATTACACTATATGAATTGCCTGTGCATTGAGGCCAGGGTAAAGAATACCTCATCATGGCCAAACTTTCCTACCTAATGGTTTCGGAAGTAATCAGACAGGATCATTATTACATCGCACTAATTATCAGCTGAGCTTTCATCTTCGCCGAAGAGATAGTAATTCCCTTCATCTCCTGGCGACTGTTAGGACTTGATATAAAAAAAAATTAAAAAAAATTTAAAAAAATAAAAAAAAAATAATAAAGAAAAAAAAATAACAAAATAAAAAAATTATAATAAAATAAAAAAAAATTAGAAAAAAAATAAAACAAATATAAAAAAATTAAATTAAAAAAAAAATACAAAAAAAGATAAAAAAATAAATAAAAAAAAGTAATAAAAAAAATTAAAATTAAAAATTAAAATAAAAAAAACAAATAAAAAATTAAAAAAATTGAAATTAAAAAAATTGAAATTAAAAAAAAAATTAAATTAAAAAATAAAAATTAAATTAAAAAAAAAATAAAACTTAAAAATTAAAAAATAAAAAAAATTAATATAAAAAAAAATAAAATCAAATAAAAAAAATTAAAAAATAAATTTAAAAAAATAAAAATAAAATAAAAAATAAAAATATTAATAAATAAAAAAAATAAATAAAAATTAAATAAAATAAATAAATAAAAAAAAAAATATATTAAAAAAAATTAAAAATATATTAAAAAAAAATTAAAAAAAAAAAAAAATTAAAATTAAAAAAATTTAAAATATATTAAAAAAAATTTAAAACAAAAAAAAAAATAAAAATAAAAATAAATAAAAAATAAAAATGAAATAATTAAAAAAAAATTATAAAAAAAATAAAAATTAAAAAATTTAATTTTTATTATTTATTTATTATTTATTATTATTAAAAATTAAAAAAAATAAAAAAAAATTTAAAAAACAATTAAAAAAATTAAATTAAAGATTAAAAAAATAAAATAAAATAAAAATTAAAAAAATTAAAAATATATTAAAAAACAAATTTAAAACAAAAAATAAAAACAAAAAAAAATTAAAAACAAAAATTAAAAACAAAATAAAAAAAAAATTAAAATAAAATAAAATAAATAAATAAATAAAAATAAAAAATTTAAACATTAAAAAAATTAAAAAAATCAAATAAAAAAAAAACTAAAATAAAAAAAAATTAAAATAAAAAAAATTAAAAATATATTACAAAAAAATTTAAAACAAAAAATAAAAACAAAAAAAAATTAAAAAAAAAAATAAAAAAAAAATTAAAAACAAAACTAAAAAAAAATAAAAATTAAATAAAAAAAATAAAAAAAAATGAAATAATAAAAATTAAAAAAAATAATAAAAAAAATTAAAATAAAAAATAAAACTTAAAAATAAAAAAATAAAAAAAATTAATATAAAAAAAAATAAAATCAAATAAAAAAAATTAAAAACAATTTAAAAAAATAAAAATAAAATAAAAATTAAAAAAATTTAAAACAACAAAAAAAAAAAATAAAATAAAAATAAATAAAAAATAAAAATGAAATAATTAAAAAAAAATTATAAAAAAAATAAAAATTAAAAAATTTAATTTTTATTATTTATTTATTATTTATTATTATTAAAAATTAAAAAAAATAATAAAATAAAAAAAAATTTAAAAAACAATTAAAAAAATTAAATTAAAGATTAAAAAAATAAAATAAAATAAAAATTAAAAAAATTAAAAATATATTAAAAAACAAATTTAAAACAAAAAATTAAAAAAAAAAAATTAAAAAAAAAATTAAAAAAAAATTAAAATTAAATAAAATTAATAAATAAAAAAAAAAATGAAATAATAAAAATAAATAAATAAATAAAAATTTAAAAATTAAAAAAATTAAAAAAATCAAATAAAAAAAATACTAAAATAAAAAAAATTAAAATAAAAAAAATTAAAAATATAATACAAAAAAATTTAAAACAAAAAATGAAAAAAAAAAAAAATTAAAAAAAAAATAAAAATTAAAAAAAATTAAAAACAAAATTAAAAAAAAATAAAAATTAAATAAAAAAAAAAATGAAATAATAAAAATTAATAAAAAATAATAAAAAAAATTAAAATAAAAAAATTAAAAAATTAAAAAAATCAAATAAAAAAATAATAAATTTAAAATAAAATTAAAAAATCAATTGAAAAAAATTAAATTAAAAAAAATAAATTAAAAAAAATTAAAATTATAATTAAAACAATTTAATAAAAAAAAAATAAATAAAAAAAATTAAAAAAAAAAAACAAAAAAAATAATAATATAAGAAATAAAAAAAATTAAAAAAATTAATTAACCCCTAACCACCCCGAACCACCCTGAATCACCGCACCACCCTGAACCACCCCGAACCACCTCTATCCACCCCGTACCAACTTGAACCACCCCTAATTGCCACCACTAACCACACTGAACCACCCCGAACCACCTTGATTCACCCCGAACTACCACCCCTAACCACCCATCTTGAACCACCCTGATTCATCCCTAACCACCCCGAAACATCCCTAAACCCCTCCGAACCACCTCTAACCACCCCGAACAACCGCCCTGAACCAACATCCCTAACCACCATCCTACCACCTTTTTTTTTTTTTTTTTTTTTTTTCCCCTACCTGCCGTCACTAGCATACGGGGTTCGGCAGTGGTGGGTTGATACGTTGGGTTTACGCACGCCCACCACTGCCAAAAAACTACTCTTTATTAAAAAATCATTCTTATTTTACAAAATGTCTGGGGGGTACCATATAATCTCCTGGGTACATAAATAAAAATAAAACAAAATAAAAATCTGTGGTGCTGCCCGGTGCACGGATGTGCACCTTACTGATGGGGCAGCACCTTTTAGGCCTCCTGGCCGGTCTGCATCCGTCCGGGTGCCGTCCAGCCCTTATGGTCCGCCGCATCCGTCCGGTCCGCGTCCGGCCAGTCTGCATCCGTCCTGTCCTCTTGCTAGAGCTCGTCTTCTGAATCTTGCTCTGGTGGCTCGCCGGGTGGCCGTATCCTGCTGATGGTGAAGTGCGCAGGACCGACCACCTCCTTCCACCCGTGGACAAACTCCCTGAAATGAGGGTAGTTGTCCTCCTCAACCAGGCGGGGGAAGTCTTCCTCGGCGAGGACGAAGATCCCGGTTTTCCTCGACAACCTGGCTCGGTGTCCTTCCATCGCGGTGCAGGAGAGCATCACGTGCTCCGCCGTTTCCGAGACTCCACAGGTGGGGCACCGGGGGTCGATCTCTCTTCTATGCTCACTGAGCTTTCCCCGGAACCCACCGTGTCCCGTCAGCATCTGCGAGACCCAGTAGTCCGGGAGGACCCATGTGGCAGCAAGTCTCGACTGGAGCCCTTCTGGCTCGTCACCCACCATCCGTTCCACTGCTCTATTGAATCCTCCCTCAATATCTTCTTCCACAAGTTCGGGGTCTCGCCGATCCTCTGACGGAGTCCCTCCGGAAGCGTCTCCAGCCCCTGCCTCTTCGCCTCGTACTTAAGGGCGTCCTCCTTCAGGAGCAGGTCCAGGGGCATAGCTCCGGCAAGCACCTGCACCGCCTCATGCGACACCGTTCTATAAGTCTTCGTGACCCGTAGCAGAGCCAGTCTCTGGATCGTCGCCAGTCTCCTCTTCTGCTGCTGCGTGAGGTTGCGGTTCCACGCCGGGGATGCATACCTCAGGATACCCAATAAATGGTCATCGTTGCTGGGTACCTGAGGCCCCAGAATGCACCCCCTATTCTTCCAAGTCCATTGAGTGACAGGGACACCCTATCCTTCAGGTATCCCAGGTGAGGAGTGGCGTCGAAGTTTCTCCTAAACTTCACGCCTATGTACGTCACCTCCTCACCTAGTCTAACCCTCTCTCTCTGGATCTCCAATATGATAGGGTGAGCCCTGTCAGTGGAGCCTCTTAGGAGTATGGCCTGGGTCTTGGCAGCGGCCATACTCAACTTCCTCCTCACGCACCATTCCGCTACGAGACTGGCGCACCTCTCCGCTTGCGTCTTCACTCTGGCTCTGCTGTTCGCGGCCACGATGACTGCCAGGTCGTCGACGTAGGCCGTGGCAAGGAAACCTTCCTCTTCTAGTTCCCCCGGCAGCTGGTCGAAAACGAGTTTCCACAGGGCTGGCCCGAGGACCGACCCTTGTGGACATCCTCTCTCTATCTTTCTCTCGACCTCGTAGTAGCTACCTCTAATCCTGACACTCCTTTCACTGAGGTAGCTACTCACGAGGGAGTACAGGTTGCTGGAGGCGTCGAACTCCTGCAGCCGCTGGAGTACGCAGGGCCACCACACGCTATCAAAGGCGGATGATATGTCAAACAGTACTAGCATGACATACTTCTCCGCCCTCTCTTCCACGTCCCTGCGCACTCTCAACAGTGCATCCGTCGTTCCCTTGCCACGGGTCGAGCCGAACTGCCGTGGATGGCTCGCCGCATCAAGGACCGGCCTTAGGCTGGTGACGATCAGACTTTACTCATCACCGGGAGGAGGCTGGAACCACCACACCTAACCACCCATTACCACCCCTAACCACCATCCCTAACCGCCCCGAACCAACACCCCTAACCACCACACCTAACCACCTCGAACCACCCTTAACCACTACTACTAACAGGTTAGGGTTGGTTAGGGATGCTGGTTAGGGGTGTTGTTTCCGGGTGGTTAGGGGATTTTCGGAGTGGTTAGGGGTGCTACGCTTCCCAACCCTAAATAAATAAACGGTGTCTGTCCTAACAGATAGGACAACTATTTTCTGAGTTAGAGCTATCAGTCAACATTAAAACTTCAAATCGTCATTGGTCAAACCAAGCGGTTTTAGAAAATTTAATAGGAATTTTAGGCACTACTTCCTGTAAAAACATTTGACATATGTCCGAGTCCAAAATAAATCGAAAACGTCAGAAATTAAGGAGCACGTGGCTAATATCCATTTGAAGCTTAGGCCCAATCAGAAGATGGTCATTTAGAGATCCAAGCTCTGTAGGCGACGAAGCATAAAATACCAACCGGAGTTTTGCGTAGGAATTGTCTTTAATTACCGAATGATGGGATAAAAAATATTGCCCCTAACCGGCAGCTGAGGAAACTCTCCTGCAAGTAGTCGTCTATTATTTTTGAATAGTTGACTTTCAAAATAGGAATTTTATTTAGCCTGTTCTCTAGTTCAAGAAACCGATGTAACGCAGTGTAATAAGAGCAACTCAGATTTGGTGGAGAAAACTCTTTAAATGGTAATCGAACGATATAACGCCCACTCGATTCTCGAGAAAGATCGTTGTGAGCCGCTATCAATTAAAATCCTAATGGGGACCAACCAGCATTAGGCCTTTGAGATCCCTAGCCATTGCGGTCCCCATAAGGACAGAGACCTCTGTTTTGGATGTCAAAGATAAAACTGAGCCTTTCAGAATTTCGTGTTTCTCGGTTTTAGTATCGGATTTTCGGTCGGTTGACGGACTAGTTTTCCGCTTATCATTCGACATTGGATTAGGAAAGCTGTGCAATGATTGTCTATTGGATTCACAAGTTGATGCGGGGAAGGGCAAGATTTCGTTTATGGCAGTGGTAGCATGACCTAGGAGAGGTGCATTTACCTACGTAATGGGCCGATGATAAACAATTTGAACAAATATCAAGTTGTTTTACTTTCTTGAAACGTTGATTGGGCTCTAGGGAGCGAAAACGAGGGCATTGAAATAAACGGTGTCTGTCCTAACAGATAGGACAACTATTTTCTGAGCTAGAGCTATCAGTCGACATTAAAACTTCAAATCGTCATTGGCGGGACGTGCGACGATGTCCAGACAACTTCCTCACTACGACAGGGCGAGCGAGAATTCAGACAAAATGGTTGGAATTTTCCTCGTTAGGACGGGCGAAAATGTCCATAAAATTCCAAGCTCCAACAGGGCGAGCGAGGATTTGAAGTCAAAATATCGGGTCGATTCGATGTGGTTCAATCGACAGCCAGACCAATACTATCCTTGAACTAATTCTCAACTGCAGTGGGGCAGCGAATTAGTCTAGTTCAAGTCCACCATAACAATTGCACTATTGTTCATAATATGCACTCTCTCAGGCCAACACTGTCTGGATTACATCGACGAAATAAACAATAGCTGATCGAATCCACCATCGGCATGCCATTTTTGTTGACAATAATGAAAACATAATAATAAACACATTATAACAATATGAAAAATAAATATTTATATTATTATATTTACAAAAAAAAGTAAAATTAAAATAAAAGGAAAAATGTTTTCTTTTACAAAATACTTGTTTTGTCCATGATTAAAATAAAAATAATCTTTTAGAAAACCATTCAACTATCTGTCCTTAACACTCACCAAACTTCAAAAAGCAAAATAGGAAAAAAATATAATAGTAAACACAAAACCATAAGACAAAAGAACATCTAAAAAAATGAAAGTAAAAGTGCAAGGAAAAATTAACATTATCGAGAAACCTTGGTTTGAGAGTGGACTTATGGCTATTCCACAAAATCTATTAACATTGAATAGGGAATGGTATTTTACATGGTCTTACGTAAATGTTAAGACCATGTAAAAGTTCCAACGAATAGCCCTAAAGTCTCCAAAACAGATATTGAAAATATCTGTCCAATATTTCACCTATTCAGACATACTGAGGGTAGAAACAGAATAACAGCAAAACAAAGCATGTACAATGCATCCAAAAAACATCCCACCACCTCCAAGGCTCAAATGCAACTAATGAATCATAAGGAAGGTTACTCGACCCCCAGCTGGTAAGGTTAGATAAAAACTGCTGATAAATACTTCAGAAATTGAAATTCAATATACACTCACCAAAATTCAAAAAACACAACAGGAAAAAAAATAATAATAGTAAACAACACAAAACCATAAGACAAAAGACCATATAAAAAATGAAAGTAAAAGTGCAAGGAAAAAAGAACATTATCAAGAAACCAGTTAATTCAATTATATTAAATTAAAAATAAAATAACATTAAGTTAAATTAAATTAAAAATAAATAAAATAAAATTAAAAAAAAATAAAAAATAAAAATAGAATAGAATAAAATAAAAAAAAAATAAAAAATAAAAATAGAATAGAATAAAATTAAAAAAAAATAAAAAATAAAAATAGAATAGAATAAAATTAAAATAAAATAAAATTAAACTTAAATTAAAACTAATTAAAATTAAATTAAAATAAAATTAAATTAAATAAAAATTAAATTAAATAAAATTAAAAAAATAAAAATAAACTAGAATAGAATTAAATTAAATTAAAAATTAAATTGAAACTAAATTAAAATTAAATTGAAATCAGATTAAAATTAAATAAACGGGAATAATCGGGAAGAGTCAGTATAATAACCGTTAAGAATCGTGATAAAAACGCAAAAAAATGCATTAGTCTACAGGGAGACTACTTTGAAAAATAAAAGCAGTTCCACCGAGGTAAGACACTTCATTCTAGTACATTCCGAGAACTTTTCAAACCACCCTATTATTAATCTCATGTAAATTTTAAATTCGATGGTAATTAATTTGTCTCGTAGACTTAATGCAAATTCGGAGTAAGGAGCATTAGTAGAGTTGACAGAGTCGACCTATGAGATATCCAGTAGCAGCTTAGCTCTCACGCGACCATAATTTATCCGATTCTATAAATGTTATCTTGTATTAATCTTCCGGTTGAAATAATGCGATTCATTTTTTAGATAAGAAAATTATTCAATATCACGGTTTACACTTTTTTAGTTGTTAGGACGCCTTATTAGTGCAGAAAGGTTGGATGTACAGGATAGTTGTACCAATTCGCCATTTTTTTTGTTGTTTCCCCACGATTGTAGCCTTATTTATTGTATTTCACCAGTGTATCCTGAACAGTTGATAGTTTTAGATAGCTTTAGATATTACCTCTTTATATTATCCTTGCAGGGTATTTAGTACAATCATCTAACTAATAGTAAATTACGACTGATCTATCAATACTCCTAATTTCTAAAAATTATGTCTAAGCCTCGTTGATGACTTCTACGTATCTTGCGTACTTTTAAATTTTCCCGCAGTTTTGGAAAACGGGACTATTTAGCGTCCCGGAGCGTTGTTGTGGGGACAACGGGACCGTTCACCAAGAAAAGGGGCAGCCCCGCTCAAAACGAGACTTATGATCACTTTAAACATGTGGGTTGTGTTCAGTTGTTGTTAACCAGTCACTTCAGTTGTTTAAGTGACAAGTTCGGCATAGTAGTGAAAGAGTATAGAAAAAATAATATTTAAAGTGAATATTATATTTGGTGGTCTGTTAGGGCGGCGTAAGGATAACAGGGATTGCACCCTTGAACCACCTTTCCCTATTGTACTAAAAACTCTGATAGGCTGCTGCCTTAATCTGATCAAACAATTTTCTTTACAGTAAATTATCTGATATATTTTCCATTTAAAAATTATATTTGAATTGTAAGATCAAATGAATAAATGGGATGTCAGATAATACCGAACGCTTATTTTTTTTAAACCTTATATTGATAAATAAAAACATAAATCATATTACTTACAATTAAAATAAAAGAACAATTAATTAAAATAAAAATACAATTAATACAATTATTGTTTCCTACAATGAATAATTAAATAATAAACGAAAATTAAACCTTTTTGATTTGGTACAATATAAAAAAATAAAATAAACAAGTAAATTAAATCAAAATAACATAACATGAATGAAAAAAATACAATATCAGTTAAGTGAAATGAATAAAGTTAATAAACAAAATAATTCTAATATTAAACAAAATAAATGATATTTTTCAAATGAACTAATAGATGGTTATTTAATTGCGCAATTGAAATAAGTAAATGTCTAAATACCCTGTAGATTTAGATGTGCTGGTGCGAATTCGACAAAGAAAACAAAACCATGATGATTTATGGTTGAAGATGGACAATCAAGGTCGCACTCACGAAAACGATAACACTGACTGCCGTAAGGTAGGTCCTGGCCAAGACGACAATAGCGGTGATAATAAAGAGGACCGTTCGGGCCGCTATCGAAGACTAGACTGTACTCACGAAAAACTGTGAAAAACAGATGGACAACAGTGGTCGCACTAAAAAACGATAACACTGACTGCCGTAAGGTAGGTCCTGAAAATACGCTGGCCAAGACGACAGTAGTGGTAAAGAGGACCCCTCGGGCCGCTAACGAAAACTAAACTGCTGGAGGATGCGAGCATAACTCAACCGACAAAAGTCTGAATCAGCTACTTCACTTTTGTGCATTACGCAATTTACAAAAATTTATTTTCTAATGAAAATTAAAATAATAAAAAATATAGACTAATTGAAAAACAACAACAAAATATCAACTATGAACATACATTATTTATAATTACAACTGAGCGGCCGTAACAGTGGTCAGTAGGAGGAAACAAACATTTTCGTCAATACAAGATAAAAATTATCGTAAATAATAAGACATCTGCTTGTATTTAAGAAAATGTATCAGTATTTAGTGGAGATTAGGCGGTGTCGGGTTCATCCTGAGAACAGAAGTTGATTACCAAGATAACAATCGTCGAATTAATTAGCCAAGGATGCGGGCTTGGATATTTCATTGATCTTCTTTATGTAGCTCTCCCAGGATATGGGTGCTTACCCAGGCCAGGTGTCTTTTTTCGACTGTTTATTGTTCAAGGCTAGGCTTCGGACGTGATGATCAATGAGTCAATTCTTCGGTGAAACGCACTAATAAAAGTTTAACTTATTACACTTTTTTTTAAATTAAAAACAAATTGTTTAAATTATTTTTAGAAGGACTTGGAGAAGAACTCGACGTGCCACTTTCAATATTCAATAGAGTATTTTTTGCAAAACAGTATCTTGTCATAACATTTTATTAAGTTAGCTTGGGTACGTTCCAAGAGGTAAGAAGACTGACTATCTTCATATCTTAACTGAAACATGAATTAATTTACTTAACTTAATGCACTTAATTTTTTTTTAATGTAACAAAATTCAAAGAAAAATGTACATACATTACGTATATTATTTTAAAAGATTGTGAAATATCAAGAAAAACAATGCCACTAAATTTAGATTTTTTTAATTTCTGTTATAAAATACTTCTGCCAGTCAAATCAGATTTCTATTGGATAAATGATCAAAGAAATGTGCGAGCATGAACCAATTTAATATTTTTATTGTCTATTTTAGGAAAATTACAAACAAACCAATAATAGTGCAAAACCTGCTTATAATTTAAATTCGTATACTAAAAAAACAAACACAAAAACAAATAGAATAAATAAAAATACCTTTTGTCACTCCAACAGAAAGGTCTTTGGTTTTGGAAGGAAGATATTATATTATTTTTACTTCCGCATCTACTCTGATATTAGACCAATTAAAACTATACCTTAAATATAAATATATTTTTAAATAATTTATTCAATGTAATTTACAACTGTATTATATTAATGCATCCAATAAATAGAACGAATGTATACAATGTCATGAAATGATAAGTAGAGAAACTAACCAGAGGCAGTGCTCAATACTTTAAATATAAAATACTTATATAAAACTATACTTTTTAATAGTCAACTTTACTTAGACATATAAATTATGTTTTAGATGAGCATCTGGAATGTTCTAGTGATATCGAGATTTTGGTGTATCAAACGACCCAAAGATGAAACGATTTTCTAGGAACAATCACCGAAACCATTTGTACAAATTTCTATCTGTTCAAGAAATATACAATTTTTTTCATTATACCAATCTGATCTTTTCTCGAATTTTGCATAGTTATGTGGCAACGGAGTCTAAAAAACATGTTTTTGGTAAATTACCTCATTCAGTAATTATTAACAAACATGGGCTTTGGGCGGCAACTACTTTACAACTTACTTTCTCCAGTTATTGACGAAATCGGACAAAACGGCTTGTCCAAAACATACATGTTTGAAGGAAAATATGTTTCACTAGTGTAAGCAAAAGTTGATGTTTGAATTTGATAAAATTAATGTTTGTATATACTATTTATTAACATTTAATAGCATTACACACTTTATTACACATGGGTACACAAATACAATAATGTAACTGTATAGGAGGTAACCCACAGGTTATACAGTTCGTTACCAACCTAACATCCCTCTCCTTAAATAAGTTAGTTTTAATGCAAAACAAAATGCGGTTACAATTTTGTTTTCATAAAAACCTGCATTGGTTGGCATTGACAAAATGAATAAAAAGGAAAAATGAATAAATGTATATAACCGCCGATATGTTCAGATAGCAATTACAGTTATCAGTGTAGGATTTTTGAATGGCTTGATCCTTGGGATTTCCATTTCTGATAAATCGTACATACGGTTTGGTGGTCATGGGAGACAGCCTATACAAAAGGTATATTTCTTGCGGTGAATAATGCGAATATTTTACTTTACGCTTACAATCTTCATACTTTTATACTTCTTCAAACGATGGTCAGCTGAATACAAGACCAATATTTTCGTTTATTCTTTACTGTTACGGGCTACTGGGTATTAAAATGAATCAAACTACTGCTAAATTAAAGATACTAATATTTATTAACAAAATGATAAAAATAATACAATTAAATTATTAAACTAATATAAATTTACAATAACAATATTCTAAATATTTATTATCTAGGCCTAACTCCTATTTAATTATTACAATAATATAAGATATTACTAATTCTAAATGACTTAACTATTTACATAAATTTGTATGAATATTATAAAATTACACTACAATTTATAACTACTAATTAACACTTAAAGTTCACTAGTCCACCGACCGTAAGATTCTCCAAGTATGACAAACTGACACACAGTAACAAACAGAAACAGTTTATTACACTCGCGAGACTGTCACAGTTCACTGATACACTTATTACACTGGTCGGTTCAACACTGATTAGTTTATCACACTGACACTCACTTATTACAGATCATCACCGTGCCTGGTCTAGTCTCAGAGTGGTCCGCTCGAGACGAGAGGGGTATTTAAATAGACAAGGCCGAACATTCTAGAACACGGAAGTAGGGGGGAAATTCTGGGAGTGTCTAGAACCATCTTAATAACTTCCGACAAAAGGAGGCGATCGAGAAGGTCCTAATCCTATTTTAACTTCTCCCGCCGACGGACTTAAGCCGCTAATCCCTTGTTTCCGTCCTTCTCTCTGTGGCCGTAACATTACTATGCTATGATCATATTGATGTGTGTAATTCGATGTTTGAATATTTCATTCCGTGTACTCATAAGATGACTGAATCATTGTTTAAAACTGAGTCACTAAAACCACATGATCGTGATTCGCTATTTGATATTGTTGTTAACAGTGAAAATTAATTCGAATACTGTTTGTAATATTTAAGCTATTCGCATATTCGATAAGAAAATTGTACAAGAAATATTGAAATGAGAAATATTATAACCAAAAGTTGAAGTTGTGGTTTCCATTATCTACATAAACAAAATTACATAATCGACAGTTTACCTTTGAAATTTTCCCAGAACAATTATTTTATAATTTCAGATAACTATTACTAAAAGATCCTGGCATATCGGTGTCAGAAGTTAATCGCCTTCGAGATCTGAGCGGGTAGGTAAGCAATCTTAGGTAATGGAGAGAACGGCGGGCAGTTAAAGGCGAGCATTTCGCCCCTGAAACAATGTCGTGGTGTATCATTCATCATTATTAGGCTCATTTCGGTGTCAGCTTAATGGCGCCATTGTTGTCAAGCTTTTCACAAATTTGTAATGGGGAGGTTTGGGAACGGATTCCGGCAGAAAGGATTGTCCGTCCACTTCCCGCTATTACAGGCAATTTCAAAACCAATGGGAACCTTCTTCATTGTGTCCACGGATCTGACTAGTCATAGTTTTCCTTGATGATTAAGCTTAAGATGGGCCCATTTATGAAGCTCACTTTAAAAAAAAAAAGAAAAGACGAATGAGGAACTACCGCCTTGCGGAAAAATCAAATAATAAAAACTACAGATCAATGTAATGAACATTGTGGAGCCTAACATCTAAGACCACACAAAACGGAAAAATAAAGATTGAACTTTTAATATAATCGAAAATTCATAAATATTAGAAGTAAAAGAGAACATTATACATTAAATACAGTTTATTAAAATGGCTATATAACATTAAAGGGGAGCGGGATAACTGAGGGAGTAGAGGGCTTAGTTTCTGTGGAGAGTGTGTGTGGGCTCAAGATCCCAGTTCCTGACAGGTTGTTACATATAAATTATTTAATTCGTTAACAGTAATGGATCTACAGAATTTTTCTCAGAAATGCTGAAATCCTATAAGCTAAAAAAAAAAGCTCCCTTCGCTATAATGCATCAGTGTTTCCAACAGTAATAACCAATAGAAAATTAAATGCAATCAATTTCAAAGAGACGAGTCTTAGAACGGAAAATAAAATTTAATAAATCGTAGTCCATGTATGTTGAATTTACTTAGGAAAAGTCACATAGCTGCAATTTTAATTGGGACAAATATCTCGTGATGACATTGGATGCAAAGCTCAGGATGAAAGGGCAACAAATATTTTTTTATATTATCACTTGGCTTACGATATTTACGTAGGAAACCAGCAAATGATGCCTTAAAAGATATGTGAATGTAATCAAATAAACAATAAATTGATAAGATATGAAAATTCTAATAATAAAAATAAGTTGTTTGGGTGTCAAACGCACACTACATCAAAAGAAATTATGATTATGATCCATATATAGGTATATATATATATATATATCGCCCCTTCAAAGTGGTGACCCCGACGTGATTTGAACACGCAACCCGACGTGATGGTGAAGGACGACGAATTGATGGAGGAAAAGCCAGCGGAGGAAACCCAGGTTAGTGCAAGTGGGCCCGGGGCTAATATCAGGATCCCCGCATTCTGGAAGGGAGCCCCAGAATTATTCTTTCTTCTGCCAAATATATTTAATATTTCTTGGTTCTGCCAAATAGACGCCGTATTCGCGACCTCCGAAATTACGAGCTCGCGAATAAAATTCCAAATGGTTGTGGCGAACTTGGAGTTCAAAATTTTAAGGCAGGTTTCAGACTTGGTCACAAACCCTCCTGCGGAACCATATGAGGCTATTAAGAACCGGCTAATCTCGACTTACGCCGAGTCCGAAAACCAGCGCATTAGACGGCTGTTAGAAGACAAGCGCCTCGCAGATGGAGAGCGCCCTTCTCATTTTTTAAATGAATTAAAAAGGCTCGCAGGGAGTTCAGTTTCCTCCGAATTGCTGCGCACAATGTGGATGAAGGCCCTACCAGATAGGATGCAGACTACACTGGCCGTAACATCGGATACCTCAGTAGATAAATTGGCCGAAGTTGCCGACCGCATCGCCGAAATCTACGAGCCGAGTGTAAACCAGGTAAGCTACCAGTCCACGCCACCCTGCCCCTCGTCCTCAACCTCTCACCTCGAGGAGGCGATACAGAAGCTGACCCTGGTTGTCGACGAACTCAAGACGCAGTTGGCCCGCGGCCGAGGACGAGGAAACGAGTCACGAGACCGGAAACGACCCCGCTCAGGAAGCAGGAGTCGAGGTGGTCTTTGCTTCTACCACCACCGTTTCCGGGAGACGGCTCGTAGGTGCCAGCAACCCTGCAGCTGGAAACCAACCAAACCACAGCCAGCTGTGGTTTCCCAGGAAACTAATCTCAGCGTCTGAGAAGGCGGACTCCGTCGCTGAAATCAACCACCGCCGATTATTTGTAGGAGATAAGGCTACTGGAGAGCGATATTTGGCCGTATCGGTCTTCCCAGCACGGCGACGAGAGCGCAATCACCCCGCCAATTTCACGCTGTTTGCAGCCAACGGCACCACCATCAGGACCTATGGGGAAGTCACGAAGACACTGAACGTCGGACTTCGACGCCCGCTTCGTTGGTCTTTCATCTTGGCCGACGTCAGCAACCCGATCATCGGAGCGGACTTCCTCTTCCACCATCACATCCTGGTCGACCTCAAGGGACAACAGCTGGTGGACTCACAGACGGGCCTGACTTCCAAAGGCAGCCTGAAGCACAACACCTCACCCTCCGTGTTCGCAGTACCATGCGGCGAGTGGTATTACGACCTTCTACGTAAATACCCGGCTATCACTCGTCCATCTGCTGTACTGCAGGAGCCGAAGCATCTCATCAAGCACTTCATAGAGACGAAGGGAGCGCCAGTCACCTCTAAAGCCAGGCGGCTTACACCCGACCGTTATTACGCCGCACGGGAAGAATTCCTGAAGATGGTTGACGAGGGTATCTGCAGGCCATCTAGCAGTCCTTGGGCGAGCCCCCTCCATATCGTTATGAAGAAGGATGGCACGATGAGGTTCTGTGGGGACTACCGCCGGCTCAACGCCCAGACTTTGCCTGATAGGTACAGCGTCCCCAATATTCAGGCCCTCAACACCAACCTGTTTGGTATGACTACCTTCAGTAAAATCGACCTCAACCGTGCTTACTACCAGGTACCCGTGGCAGAAGAGGACATCCAGAAAACGGCAGTGATCACCCCCTTCGGTCTTTTTGAATTTTTGGTGATGTGCTTCGGACTCAGAAATGCCGCTCAAATGTTCCAGCGCCTGATGGACAGCATCCATCCCTGCAGTATGTTTTCGTTTATCTCTACGACATACTGGTAGCCTCAGCAACGGAGGAAGAGCACTCACTTGGAGGAAGTCTTCAGACGGCTGAACCAACACGGACTGACCATCAACCCGCTAAAGTCAGAGTTTTGCAAGCCCGAGGTCGAGTTTTTAGGCTTCCTTGTGAACTCTCAGGGTATTAAACCTCTCCCGAGCAAGGTGGACCAAATTGCAGAGTTCCCTCGTCCTGCCACCAAGGGTCATCTCCGGCGCTTTTTAGGGATGATCAACTTCTGCCGAAGATGCCTCCCTAAAGCTGCGGAAGTCCAACGCATCCTGCACGCACTCATTGGGAACAGTAAGAAGAACGACAGCACCCCTATCCCATGGACTCCGGATGCAGAAGAAGCCTTCGCCCGCTGCCAACGAGACATCAAGGATGCTGTCACGTTAGCTCACCCGTCTACGGACGCAGAGCTGACTCTGGCTTGCGACGCATCTAACTCGGCTGTCGGGGCTGTCCTCCAACAACGTGAGGGAGACCACTGGAGGCCGCTAGGTTTCTTCTAAAGGGCCCTCACACCAGCACAGCAGCGATACTCTGCCTACGACCGGGAGCTCATGGCCATCTACAGCGCCGTCTAGCACTTCAGGCCATGCATTGAAGGTCGTACGTTCAGCATACTCACGGACCACAAGCTACTAGTGTATGCCCTTTACCAGAAGCCCGAGACAGCAACATCCATAAGAATATAATAATAATAATATAATAAATAAACTTCATTTAATAAATAAATAATATAATAAACTTCATCAGCCAGTTCACTAGCGACATTCGTCATGTCTCTGGGGCTGAAAACAAGGTGGCTGATACCCTTTCACGACTGGAGGTAATAAGCGGCACTGGCGACATGGGGAACATTGTCCAGGCCCAGCAGGAAGACCCTGCGATTCCTGAACTCCTTTGGAACACAAGCCTGCGGTTGAAGCTGATCGAGCTCCCGCACTTGGACAAGCCACTTCTCTGCGACTTCTCGACACCAAAGGCCCGGCCTTATGTGCCACCATCCCTCCGTCTGGAAGTTTTTAGGAAGCTCCATTGCCTAAGCCACCCTGGTGTTCGCGGGACACGGCGCCTGGTTTCGCAAAGATACTTCTGCCAGCCATGCAAGTAGATTTAGCGACTTGGACCCGGAAATACATCGCCTGCCAGCGCTCGAAGATCCACCGGCACACGGTAAGACCTCCAGGTATCTTCGCCCCAGCCGGCAGATTTGAGCATGTTCATGTGGACATAATTGGACCTTTGCCGCCATCAGATGTAAAGCGCTATTGCCTCACCATGGCAAATAGGTACTCACTGTGGCCTGAGGCAGAACCCCTCGAGGACATCTCCGCCACTACAGTCGCCTCAGCCCTCTACAGGACATGGATCTGTATATTCGGTGTCCCTGCTCGGATCACCACAGACCAAGGCCACCAGTTCGAGAGCGAGCTGTTCACTGGACTCCTGAACCTACTCGGCTCGCGCCGCTGTCGGACTACCGCGTACCACCCACAGTCCAATGGGGTTGTTGAGAGATGGCATAGGACCTTGAAGACTGCCCTCACAGCACATCTCATCGACGGAAGCTCTTGGACGGAACTGTTACCCACAGTCCTCCTAGGCTTGGGAGCTGCTCTACGGGACGACATCTCCACAAGTGCGGCTGAGTTGACTTATGGGCAACCTTTAAGACTGCCCGGGGAACTGCTACAATTAACCTCCCAACCCGACGAGCCACAGGGATTTCTCCACAACCTAAGAGAACAGTTCAAGCGCCTGCGGCCAGCCACACACAAGTCGAGCACAGCTCAAACCTTCGTGCCCAGGAATCTGAAGACCTGCTCTCATGTCTTCTTGCGAGACGACACAGTGAGGAAGCCGCTGACACCACTCTACTCTGGGCCGCATCCTGTTCTCCAGAGAGGGGAGAAAACCTTCGTTATCGGTCTTGGCGCGGAACAGAAGACAGTCACAATGGACCGTCTAAAACCAGCCCACGTCTTGGAGGACGCCACCAACGCAACCACCACATCACCAGCCCATCCACCGATTGCTGCTGAAAATGCCCTCGCCACAGAAGTCGACCAGCCTTCATCGGTTAAGACGTCACGACGTGGACGCCTCATCCGTCTCCCTGTCCGAATCTGTGACAGTGCCATTGGGGGGAAGTGATGTAACAACACAAACATAACCTGATCTGTCACTGGGGAAGGTCACACCCAGCACAGTCAGTGTTGCCAGTGATCAAACAATTAATTTATTAACAATATTTGTTAGCAACACTGACATAACCATATAGATAACCTGCCGAGAGTTAGTGGATAATAAAACGTGGTGCAAGCAAGTGACTGGGCTTTAGAAGACTGTTTGAGAACTTTATTTAAGTATAATTATTTCCTTTAATTTAATTTAATCATTTTCTTTTTGTAACCTGCAGTGCAGCAATTCTTTATCATTTCGCATACAAGTGTTTTTTTATTTGAATATAGACTTTTATTTTTTCTTCAAATTTATTTTTATTATTCGCCCCTTCAAACTGGCATAAAGAAAATTCATTCCGATCTATTAGCAGATATTATCGAAAATATAACTGATAATGTAACTTTAATTAGTAATGATTCCAATATCATATGGGAAAACACTAAGATATACTGTTCATTCTATAATAAAACCTTTCATGTATTTGTAAGGCTACCTATCCATGAAAAAGATTATATGGGATATCTTATAATACCAATCCCGATTAATGTAAATAATTCTTATAGACAATTAGACATTGACAGCCAATTAATTATTAAACATAATAATCAATATATGTATGGACAATGTAAATTATTATACTTGTAACGGGAGTAAAACACCATAGTGAAGGTTATAAACAGCCATGTGATCAATGAGGTTTTCGTGTGAAATGGATTTGCCACTGCCTCAACCATTTAATTTATTTTATTGCATTACATAATTATTTCTTGACCAACATTAATTAATATTCATTTTTTAGTTCACTATAGCATAGTTTTTATTTATTTGTATTACAGTGGCAAATCCATGCGTAACCTGCACCCAGTTGTTGATAACCTTACATATATCTGATTCTAAAAACTTGGAAAAGAGACGCTTTGTGTGAAATAAATTGATATTGTTATTAATACTAAATAAAGAGTTTTATTTGAAGCATAGCTCTTTAAAGTGGTGACCCCGACGTGATCGACGTAATAAACGTGATTGACGTAATTTGGTGAGTAGAAATACGTATTTTTTTTCTCCTTTCTTTGTGTTTCTCTTAACCTCCGTTTGAAATAATTAGGTTAAAAGAATGAACAGCAGAGGAAATATAGACGATCTATTGTCATTCGATGTGGAGACGATAGAAGAAAAGGCGGAGGTAGAGTCGGCGTCTATGCAAAATGTTTTAACCCGGCTACCTAGTTTTTTTAAAGAAGCACCGGACCTATGGTTCATCCAAGTCGAAGCGGTGTTCAGGACCTGCAAAATAACTAAATCGACGACGAAATTTGACATGGTGATCGCCCAACTAGACGTCGCCACGGTCCTACAAGTTGCTGATCTGGCTCGTAATCCGCCAGAACACCCCTACCAGAGGCTTAAAGAGCGCCTACTGGCAGATTTCGGCCAATCCGATAACGCGAGGATCAAAAAGCTACTCGAAGAAAAGCGGTTAGGCGATCAGAAACCATCCATGTTTCTCCGGGAGATGCAACAGCTAGCCGGAGAACAGGTCCCAGAAGTGATGCTCGGCACTTTATGGCTTCGCGGACTACCTGAGGGCATGCAAGCTGCTTTAGCCGCAACGGAGCATACGGATGTGACGAAGCTTGCTCGAATAGCGGACAAGATCGCCGAGATTCAGCCCGCTTGTAACCCTATCATGGCTAATCACGCAGTTGCCCCACAACCTAGACCAGGGCCTTCTGCTCTCGGACCAAGCGACATTGGAGAGGTAATCAATCGGCTGACCGCGGAGATAGCGGCGCTTAAGGCGCAGATGGGGGCTAGGTCAAGTCGGCCAAGAAATAGGACGCCCAGCCAGGATCGTGGGCACAGAAGTAAAAGCGGTCGGTGACTTTGCTTCTACCACGCACGGTTTAAGGAAAAAGCAACCAAGTGCCGTCAACCCTGCGACTGGAAGTCGGCGTTAAACTAGTCGCAGCGACGAATGAGGCGGATTCAGTCGCTGAGATCTCCAACCGCCGACTTTTCATTGCCGACAAGAAGTCCGGGGTCAGATATCTGGTGGATACTGGAGCCACCTTATCTGTCTTCCCGGTGAAGACTTGCAGAGCGAAGCCTTCCCAGGAGTACATGCTTTATGCGGCAAACGGAACGCCCATTCCGTCATACGGGACCATTGTCTTGAACCTCGACCTAGGGCTCCGTAGGAAGATGTCGTGGAGGTTTGTAGTGGCTGAAGTGAGTCACCCCATCATCGGCGCAGATCTACTTTATCATTATAATGTGATGGTAGATCTGGCCGGATGTCAGCTAGTAGACCAGCGGACAGGGCTCACTACGCGTGGAAGGTTAGCGAAGGTGCCTGTGCCCACAATTTGTTCGGTACCTGCCGGGGGGTGGTACACTACTTTGTTGCGCAAGTACCCCGGTGTAACACAACCAACGTCTTTTGTTAAGCAGCCAAAACATGACGTAGTTCACCACATAGAGACAAGTGGAGCCCCAGTCACAGCGAAAGCACGCCGCCTGCCACCAGGAAGGTACAAGGCAGCCAAGAATGAGTTTATGCAGATGATGGAAGAAGGTATCTGCAGGCCGTCTAACAGCCCCTGGGCCAGCCCACTGCACATCGTGGAGAAGAAGGATGGCGGCATAAGGCCCTGTGGAGACTACAGGCAACTAAATGCAAAGACGGTCCCCGATAGATATCCGGTGCCTAACTTGGCTGACTTTAATGTTAATATGCATGGGAAAAATATCTTCACAACGCTGGACCTCAACCGTGCATATTACCAAATCCCGGTAGCAGAGGAAGACATCCCGAAGACGGCTGTGATCACACCCTTCGGTTCGTTCGAGTTCCTCCGCATGTGTTTTGGGTTGAGGAACGCATCACAAACCTTTCAGCGAATTCTGGATCGGGTGCTAAGAGATTTAGATTTCGCGTGGTGGTACCTCGATGATATAATCATCGGCTCGAGAGACGAAAAAGAGCACGTAACACATGTGGAGGAAATCCTGCGTCGTCTCGAGGACAATGGCCTCACTGTGAACCTGGCGAAGTGTGTGTTTGCTCGTCAGGAAGTCGAATTTTTGGGCCACACAGTGAATGGATGTGGTGTCAGCGCTCTTCCTTCGAAGGTGGAAGCCATTGCTTCCTATCCTAGGCCAGAGACAATAAGGGACCTGCGACGTTTTCTGGGTATGTTTAACTTCTATCGCCGTTGCATACCCAGGGCGGCGGATATGCAAGCACCTTTGAACAGGTTCCTCGCTGGAGCGAAGAAGAATGACAAGAGGCCGGTGGACTGGGATGTTGAGGCCACTTCAGCATTTGAACGTTGCAAAACCGCAATCCAGAACGCGGCGGTGCTTGGACACCCGAAGGAGAATGCTGAGCTCGTCCTGGTATGTGACGCCTCCAGTACTGCTATGGGAGCAGTTTTGCAGCAGAAGGATGGCAGTGTTTGGCGATCTCTTGGGTTTTTCTCCAAAGCGTTCGCTCCAGCCCAGAAGAAATACGCCACGTACGATAGGGAATTGCTGGCTATCCACCGAGCGATCAAGCACTTCCGGCATTACCTGGAGGGACGGCATTTCACGATTTGGTCGGACCACAAGCCCCTGGAATATGCTTTTCACCAGAAGCCAGAAACTGCGACGCCCATGCGGATTCGGTTGGTAAACTTCATCAGCCAGTTCACCACTGACATCCGCCACATACCTGGGGAAAAGAACCCAGTAGCCGACGCACTCTCGAGAATAGAGGACATAGATTCGACCGAGGACTATACTCATATGGCAAATGAGCAGAAGAAGGATCCAGCAATTCCGGATCTACAGAAGAACACTCGTCTTCAGTTCCGCTGGATCAAGCCTCCCGGTACAGAAGCATTAGTCCTCTGTGAGACTTCTACCCAGCAGGCACGGCCCTATGTCCCTGAATCCATGCGAGAAGAGATTTTTCACCGCCTACATGGGCTCAGTCATCCCGGGATACGAACCTCGAGGCGATTGGTCACACAGCGTTTTTTCTGGCCAGGTATGAACAGTGACATCTCGAGGTGGGCTCGTTGTTGCATTCCTTGCCAGCGGTCTAAGGTCGTCCGACATACAGTCACCCCTCCAGGTACCTTTGCACCCAGTAGCAGGTTTGAGCACCTGCATGTGGACCTCATTGGACCTTTGCCACCGTCCAACGGTATGCGTTACTGCCTTACAATGGTAGACAGATTCACACGTTGGCCCGAGGCATGTCCATTGGACGAAATCACCAGCACGAAGGTGGCAGAAGCGGTAGTCTGCTCGTGGATCTCTCGCTACGGTACGCCGGCTAGGATCACGACCGACCAAGGGCGTCAGTTCGAGTCAGATCTGTTCATTAATCTCACTCGCGTCCTTGGTGTTCAAAGAAACAGGACTACGGCGTACCATCCTCAGTCCAACGGATGTGTAGAGCGGTGGCATAGGTCTCTCAAGTCATCCCTCACGGCTACGTTGAACACGGCTGGATGGGCGAAGATACTTCCGACTGTTCTTTTGGGTCTCAGGTCGGCGGTTAGAGAAGATATAGGAGCCAGCTCTGCGGAAATGGTTTTCGGTCAGCCTCTGCGTCTCCCGGGAGAATTTTTTGAGCCATCAGGACGCCGAGAGGACGCTGAATCAACGCTCAAGAATTTACGCGACTCAATGAAAAATTTGCGGCCGGCGCCACACCGCAGCAGCTCGGCCAAGTCCTTCGTTCACCGAGATCTAAAAGATTGCACCCACGTGTTCCTGAGGGATGATACGGTGAGCAAGCCGCTTACACCACCGTATACAGGACCCTACAAGGTAATATCCCGACAGGAGAAAACCTATAAGGTGGAGTTGCCTTCAGGACCGAAGACCATTACAATGGACCGTTTGAAGCCAGCGCATCTCCTGACGGAACCGGCGGTGAATGGCGAAAACAGGGAGCGACCTTCTACATCGCCTGCAACTGCGACCAGCGCCAATAGGGATCAACCCACTCCTTCACCTGCGGCAGACGACCCTTCGAATGACCTCGACGCAGAACAGAAGCAACCGAAGCCGGGTTACCAGACCCGCTCCGGTCGTGTAGTGAAACCCAAGGTTAGGTTCTGTGCCGATGCCATTGGGGGGAGTGATGTAACGGGAGTAAAACACCATAGTGAAGGTTATAAACAGCCATGTGATCAATGAAGTTTTCGTGTGAAATGGATTTGCCACTGCCTCAACCATTTAATTTATTTTATTGCATTACATAATTATTTCTTGACCAACATTAATTAATATTCATTTTTTAGTTCACTATAGCATAGTTTTTATTTATTTGTATTACAGTGGCAAATCCATGCGTAACCTGCACCCAGTTGTTGATAACCTTACATATATCTGATTCTAAAAACTTGGAAAAGAGACGCTTTGTGTGAAATAAATTGATATTGTTATTAATACTAAATAAAGAGTTTTATTTGAAGCATAGCTCTTTAAATACTATTATTATTGTCGACAACTAAAATCTGTAAATAATTTATGTACTATGAATATTATTGAAAATGCTAATCTTAATAATTGTACTTATTCTTTGTGTGAAACTAACCTTTACTTTAATGAATACTTACTCATTATGTCATTACTTTTATCTCTTATTTTACCTCTCTTACTTTTATTATGTCATTAGCTCGTTAAGTCTTTAGTCTCTCCATTTAATGTACATGTTTAACTTGAATAAAGTGCTTTTTAAAAAGTCCTTAGTATATTGAAGATAGTTAACTATATGTATATCTTTTAATGTAAGATCTTTTAAAACGTGATTTATTTCAGTAATAATAAAGAATTAAATTACACGTAAATTCAACAGAATATGTTAAGCTAACATTTGTCTATAATCAATGAAGATAATAATAACACAGATGATATAAAAATAAAATAACACAAGGTTGCTCAAGTAACCTAACACCTCCCCCTCTGAGGTCACTGCTTGAGGCGGCGGGGGGAAGGAGGGAGTGAGCTTGCAGGAGTGGAACAAGTTTGAAATTTTCTTCCTCTTTCCGCTGGCTACTTCGTAGAACGACGAGGAAATCTGCCTGATGACTGGGAATGGCCCTATCCGAATGGAATCAAGCTTGTTGTGATTCAACTTATTTCCATTTTCGACGTAGACCAAATCACCGACGTTGAAAATATGTTCTTTTCTATTTTTATCAACGCGTTACTTATTGATGTTGAAGCTCCTCGTTGAATTCTGGAAGGCTATCTTTCGGTCTGGATAGGCAAAATTTAGAGCTCCCACTGTAGCATCGTCCGATTAGCTATAGCAGCGAAAAGTGACGTGAAATGAACAAACAACAACAAACTTCTTAGGTATTATATTATATTATTATATTAGAATAACAATGTTGAGGCATTTCAAGTACGTTATGTAACGTCATCATGGTTTCTGAAAGGCAGATAATTTATTAAAATATGAAACATAAATTCGATATAATCGCTTCACTAAAACTACACCAGTAGGAGTTTTTACTCCCGCAGACCTTACTCCCGCACACCTTACTTTTCCATCTTTCCTAGGATAAATTTGAATGATTATCCCAGTAGACCTTCCTTCGCTTTTGCCAATCGTCTTCTATTATTGCTACATCATCTACATTTACTGCTTGCTTCTCAGATGGTTTAGGTTGTTCTTTTAGCAACGTTTCAGGTCGGAATCGGTTTCTCAGCTGTTGCACCAGTATTTGCCGGAATCGAATGATTTTGTATATGAGAAAATGCAACTTCACCCACATCTTCTACACTTGAAAATAAAAATTGGAAGCTGATATTATAAGCTGAATACGTGATTTTAGAGAGTTAATTTAAAAAAAATTAACTAACATAAGCATTTCTTAATTATTTTTAGTTGGTACTTTGGTGTTATGCTTGGCGGTGTTATGTTTCTTTTATAATTAATACAACTCCTTTCTATATGGACTTTTTTTCTTCATTTGGATCTTGACCTATAAACCTGGTTACAATGTATGCAAACATCTATGTCTTAATAACTAACAGCTGCGTGATATTTGCGATTATGGGATGACCATAGACTTAAAAAAAAAAAAAAGCTTCATTAATGAAAATAAATAGTAGAGGTTATATTGGTATTTGCCGGAATCGAATGATTTTGCAGATGAGAAAATACAACTTCAACCACATCTTCTACACTTGAAAATAAAAATTGGAAGCTGATATTATAAGCTGAATATGTGATTTCAGAGAGTTAATTTCAAAAAAATTAAGTAACAAGCATTTCTTAATTATTTTTAGTTGGCACTTTGGTGTTATGCTTGGCGGTTTTATGTTTCTTTTATAATTAATACAACTCCGTTTTATATGGACTTTTTTTCTTCATTTGGATCTTGACCTATAAACCTGGTTACAATGTATGCAAACATCTATGTCTTAATAACTAACAGCTGCGTGATACTTGCGATTATGGGATGACCATAGATTTAAAAAAAAAAAAGCTTCATTAATGAAAATAAATAGTAGAGGTTATATTGGTTTTCGACTATCAATTCTAAGCCTCATAGATTATCCTTCCCATTCAGCAAAGCAATTCATATCACCGTTAGAAAATCCTATTTAATTTGAGCGTTACGTTTTCATTTCGCGGAGCAGGTGATAAATCAAAAGAGGAGACGGGACTGGGAAACGGTTATTACTGAAATGAATTCTTCTGATTGAGATCAATACTATATGTGGGTTTGAAAGGAGCTTTAAAAAAGACGAAATGGAAGGAATAAGATATACGAGTATGGATGCCTCCTATACGTCCGCGTGTAATGGCTATATTATTTATGAAATGGCATTAAATCAGTGAAAGGTGGTATTAGCATAGTTGAAGCGAGGCGGCACCTTTGAGGCCCCGGCCGGCGACCCATTATCTCTCAGCTACTTACTTACTCTCCCGGCCACAACCCATTTCTCCTTTCTAAATTTATCCCTGTATCGATATAAGTACAAATTTCCATTAAATTATGTATTTTTCCGAAGGGGGAGAGTTATATTTTATATAATTAATTGTGATTATCCATTAGTGCTTTGTCAAAAAAGGCTATGTTATTTACCCCAGGATTATTCAAAATGGTGAAGCCAAGGATAGTTCGCCGAACGTGGTCAACATCCCAATTACTTAGCAATCAGGCCATTAAAGCGCGTGCTCCATGTCTACATGGAGACACAACGCCTTTGGTTTGTGATTAAAATGGAAATGATCAACATATACCTTGAAAAAAACAACCTATTATGGACCATAAACTAGACACGGAAAATCAGACTTTCACCATGGTAACGACGCCCATGCGTCATTATAGCCTATCCCATGAGGCTTGGAGCTTTTAAAGTGGACTGTTCGGGCGATAGTGAATAAAGTAAAAAGTACCGTATAATAAATATGGAAGGGGTAAAGTGGTAAGAAGGTTTCGAAACCTCTATAAAAGGCCTCAAACACATACACCGGAATATATATCCACTAATGTTATTAATGAGGCGAAAGATAATTGTTATGATTGATGATTGTTGATTTGTTAGAAAATGCCATGAGCGAGGTTCAAAAATATGACAGATATTTAGTCATAGGAGATTTGAATGCCATGATAAGATGAAGGTAGTTGTTATCCGGCCAGTTCTCAGCAAAACAAGCTATTATAATAAAGTGAGAAGTTTTAGCCTGAAAACAAACAAGATCGTTAACAGTAAGGGAGAGTGGTACAAATCCGCCACCTCGGGCAATTCCGCCACTCCTCGTTTTTCGTTGTTGCGTTGTGGGGAGACGAACGAGGGTCCGGTCCTCCGCTAGCGACAGACACGGGAAACAACAGGCAGTACCGCCAGTGATGTTGTTGTCTGTAATATCAGTTTTGTTTGAATATGAGTGAATTTTCGTCATTTTTTGTGGTATTTGGTTAAAGGTAAGTGTTTCTTACTTCTATTGAAGCAAAGTTGGTTCGTTATAGTTTCATGTATTTTCGATTAAAATTTCACTTGTTTTCATCAAGTCGTTTGGTAGCTGTAAGGTTTCAACTACCGTAATAGCGTACCTAGTGGGGTAATTCCGCCATGTTTGTGTGGGGCAATACCGCCATGTGGCGGTTCTGACAGCAACACCCATGAAATCTGTTTTTGTGGAAAATGAAGATCAGAAGCCGTCAAAAGAAAAAAAGAAGGCAGGCCTAGAAGCTAAAATCAAAAAGGAGAAGAAAGATAGACCTGATAAAAGAAAAGATGTTCAAGGAACGAACAAATCTAAAGGCGGTGTGGTAAAGAAGATAAAGTTAGATATTAACAAGATGAAAACAGAAAGAAAGTTCATCTTAAATATTTTTCAATTGATTCTAAAATTTTTAATGGAAATTAATGAGTTTCTGCTTATAAAATGTCATACCTACTAATATTTGTTTGTATTTTTCAATAAAAAGCATATGTATTATGTTGGATACCAATATGTGTAGTCCTATCCATTACCCTATTCATCCCTATTGCTGGAAATATGTAAAATAAAGCATGTGTTGACCCAACGGCCATGGCGGAACTGCCCCACCATGTGGGGGAATACCACCACTTTGTGTATATTTATATTTTTTTAAATATTACCCTCAATAACGAAGGTACACCATATATAAAAATATTATAAGGTAGAGAAATAACTAATTCAGGTATAAAACGTTCAAAAACTGTTTTAAGCAAAATGTCAGGGATTGGCAGAGATTTTTCCCTTAGGGTGGCGCCATTACCCCACTCTCCCCTACGATGTTTCCCCTTAAGCAAACTATTACACCTGTGTAAGCTCCAAAGGTGCCCGAAACAAATTTCGATGGTAGATAAGAGTTATCAGGGCTCCATACAGGAAACTATTGTGTATCATACAGTGATTCTTATCACACTTCATAATGGATCATAAGTTGTCAGGTTAGCCAGAATCACAGAAGTGTATTTCCTTATATTTCATAAGAATCGAACTGACGATATCATCTTCCTCTTCTATCTTCGATTTTTCTGTTTAGTCCTATTTTTCCCTATTCTCCAGAACTGCATCTTTTTACTGTGTGTCCCTTCCCATGTTCCATGACTAGCAGCCGAGCTAGATCCGGCCCATAGATCAGATCAACCAAACTGTAGCTAGGACCCCCTCTCATCTGCGTGTAAATATACCATAATTGATATTTGATACGGGATACCCAGCGGTGGTTCTAGCCCATGTCGCGCCGTGCGCAACTGTGACTTCGGCGCCCTCTAATAGGTACCCTATTAAAATTGTACACATACAGTAACACAAAATGTTACAAAAAAACAGCAAATCCCACGTGAGTGTGCTCATGAAACTAAACAAATTTTGCTATGGGATCAACATGAAATGAAATTGTGTGATACCCTGAGACCCGGAGCTCATGTGCCACCGCACACCCTGCACATAAGGTATAGCCGGCCCCGGGGATACATATGCTTATGACATTTAATACCAAATTACATTTTTGAATTCTCAGTGTGTCCAACAATCTCTCCCATGTCGAAGCCATGTCTGTAAAAAAAAATATCCCTCACAATTATCAAACTACGTTATGAACAATTCCTTTTCGTGAGAACCAACAGAGTTGAGGACGTCCCTACTTCATATCTAATATCTTCCTACAGTGAAATCAATTTAAATAAAATGATTCATCGGCATATGGCAGGTATTAGTAGGGAAGATACAAAACGCGGCTGACCGTGGCGAATGGGGTTATAAACCAGGAGCGGGACAGGATGCTAATAGCGACCGAATGGGGAAGCGTGTGCGTGTGTGTGCGCCGCCCCGCCGTGCCTAACGCGATCCTCCCTTCCTCGGGTTATTATCTTTGCGGCGAGCTCCCGGGTTCGATTCGCAATCACTTCTTGCATCACAACGCTGTGAGGGAATCAAGGCACCTCGCCGTAAGCAAAGCCATCAAAACAGCGTATTTTATTGCCAACAAACCCGACTATCAAAAGAGTCAATGTTGTTTTAATTTATATGCATTTTCTATCTCTTTAAAAACAAGTGTCGACTTGTTCCAGCTTTAATTTGCCGGTTCTTATGAAACATCTCTAGGGGGTGGTGTGGCTCTGAGGTAGAGCGCTGTGTTCAAATCCCGTTCCCTGGCAGATTTTTATTTAATCTGTTAGCAGCCGAAGATGGATCCTATGGGATCTAGGACCCTCCTGGGGCTCACCCAGCCTCTTTCAAGTTGTACCTAAAATAAAAGTGACGGTTGACCATGATCTAAGAAAAATCGTCTCCCTGCACAACCGTTGTCCAAGAAACATTGAAGTATCCACCATGTACTGAATCCAACACCCTCCAAGTGTTGTACAGGTATATATAAACGTTAATAATATAAATGTAGTCTGATTTCATTTGTTGTAATATCAATTACAAAACTTAATGAATGTAGTTCGTGGGGTGTATTGCATCCTACAAATTTTGAACTTATTAATGTTTTCTGAGCAGCGGTCTAGCCCAATCATTGTCTTTTTTCATAATCTCATAGAAAGTCCATCTAACAGAGAGTAGGAAAGAGAAAGAACAAAAGGATTTAGGTGGTGGTATTCTGGGGCCATATGTCCTACGAATAAGAAATGTGTAATAGTACAACTTTTCCAGTGTTTGGACAAGAGGCTCTATAATTAAAGATTATGTATTTAAATAATTACTTAAAACTTGAATAAAAACCAAATAATAAGTTATTTTCATGAAAAAAATTTACATGAAATAAGCGAAAACAAAATAATAATATATAAAATAAGAGAAGAAAATTACCAATAAGTTACTTCTGAAGGATGTGAGCTCAAATAATTATTATATACCATCTATTTGGCAATTAAGGATATGTAGGAAAATCATGCTAATTAGGGAAGAATCATGGCAGTTATTTTGTTTTTTGTGTTTTGTGTGTCGAATGTTTTGGTTTTGTGGGAACGATTCTCAAAGTGGGAAAAGCGAGATCTTATGAGTACTTGGGATTAGGCTGAGGATTTGAATAGTAAGAAACTGTAAATTAGGTATGTTGAGGGTCGATGGATTTCTATAGGAATGAACCTAGGAAATATGTCAAGATGAAAAAGGAAGATCCACTGGTGATAAAGGTAGGCCACATCCCAACGCACCAATACAAACATCTTTGCCAGTGATCAAGAAGAAGAAACGAAATGGCGAATTAATTTAAAAATACTCATTAAAATTTGTCCTGAAAATGCATTCATACACAGTAAAATAATCATCTACTTAAATACTTGGATCAAATAAACATTCATCTAGGATTATTTATCTCTCCCTAGCTGTAGCAGCTTTTGAACGGTTTGACTAATGACGCTGAATTCGTCTCCTATAAATCCGCCTTATCAGGTTATGAGAAGAAGATATAAGTGCAATTATAAGTGCCATGCGGTGGAATAGTAACCATGAAAAAAAAAGTAGGCTGAGTCAAAACAGCGGCGGGGAGTGATGGATGTTCGAGGGGAGAGAAATCCACCATGACTGATCAGGATCCCTCCCTCTGTTGTTCTGTTGTTGGACCGTCTCTAAGTCAATACCCGCTTCTAATGGAGGATTAGCTAAACACTGGCTTTATAGTCCGTGAAATCTCCAACCTCCCTCCCACGATCTCATCTGTCCCCTGATCGTCACAAGGGGCTTCGTAATTAGTCACTTCGCGTGAAAAAAAAACGTTTATAGGGTCATTGGCTCTTTTAGGGATTAAGTCGTTATATGAAGTGGGGATAAACAGCTTTACCATGAATAAGGGCTTCCTTCAATTCATTATGACCAAAAATGCCACTTTTTTGTCATTATTGTTAGCTGCTGAATTAGGTATAAAATCTAATGTAAGGATAGAGATAGTTGGGGGTGCAGTCAATTGAAACACCAAATAAGTGCATACTTATTTATTGTGTGCCGACGTAGTTCCAGTCAACTAATTGTTAACTGTTTCTTCTCAAACACAAATAGGTATAAAATATATTTCACTAGTATTTCTAAAATGACATAAGTGAAAAACCTACATTTTAGGAAAAAACTATTGGTGAGCATTGAATAGCATTAGTACAATAAAAGTGACTTTATAGTATATAGTTTATAGTACTTTATAGTTAAAATTGACTTCTGGCAGACAAGCTCTGATGCTAGGTTTATTCAGTTTTGATGAGTTATAAAGATATATTTACCCATTACATTCATGGTCATAGCTCACCACCGAAAAACCAAGATTTTTAAGAGGTATCTCTTTAGAGGTAGTAGTGCGATACATACACCATTCAAAAAAATTATGTACAGAAGAAACAAAAAAAAAAGGAAAAAAAGAAAATGAAAGTAACTATAAACAATATACAAAAATAATAAGGGGCGACCTGTGGTCTAGTGGATAGCGTAACAAACTACTAAGCCCAATATCGCGGGTTCGTAGCCCGGGGGTGACACTTGAATTTTTTAAAGGCAGTAAACAATCCTTAGTTACGCCGTCCTTCGGAAGGGACGTTAAACGGGGGTCCCAAGCCTGTACGATGTCAGGTACACGGTAAAAACCCCTACCCTAATTAAACCTGGATAGGCAAAATTTAGAGCTCCCAATGTACGGTAATGTGACTCGATTATTACATTACATTATTGGCGCGACAAACCTGCGCCTGCTTAACCGCTCTACCCCAATCGTCCCGATCGCCTGCTCGAGGGAGGAGACCTTGCTCAGCCTCAGATCTTCACAGACGGCATCCTTCCATCTAGCTTTTGGCTTTCCTCGAGGTCTTGCTCCATACGGATTTCCTTTATACAGCTTTTTAGCTGTTCTTTCATCGTCTATCCTATATACGTGGCCTAGCCAGTTGATGCGTTGAATCCTGATGAATATCGTTAGGATATCGTTAGGTCTCCATATAACTCACTCAGCTCCTTGTTCCTTCTGATCCTGAGTTGGTCGTTTTCTCGAACTGGACCGAATATTTGCCGTAGAACTCTCCTTTCGAATCTATTCAGCTTTTCCACGCTGGATTTATTCAGTGTGGGGGTTTCACCAGCGTATGTCACTACTGGCCTTATGATGGTTCTATATATCATCAGACTCGATTACGCTTCCCTCAATACAATTAATTCACTCAAGGCAAAATTCGACATAACTACTTGTTTACTGGGGCTGAAGATTTATCCGAAAATTGGAGTCAATTCAACAATGATAACATAAGAGTTATTCAGATGATTTCCCTATTTTCGTCGCATCATATTCAATTCTGTTTATCTTACTAATATTATTGTGGCGGCCGTCTGCCTTTCACAAATTAAAAGGTTGAGCACGAACCGTCAAATAAATGTTTTGTTAAAATGGCTGGATAGTGCAATGGGCTCTTCTTGGAAAAAAAATAATGAGATGTATATAAAATAAAAAAATAACTAAATTTTTATTGCTTATTCAAAATAAATTATGTCTTGTGAGAAAACCAAAATGAAAATAATAATATCTCACACACATACTAATGACAAAAAAAAACAATACTAATGATCATAAATTGCTACAAAAAAAAACAACATAATAATTGCAATAAAATAAAAAAGACATAACAAAATAAAAATATTCTATACAAAAAAATGTTAATAAAAATTAAATGTATTTATAAAAAAGTAATAATAATCATAAAACCGTTAACAGTAGTTATTGCGTCCAGACAAAATTACATCGCCACCAGAATCGCATCGAGTGTTCCTACGCGGAAAGATGCTTCGGCGATGAAATGCGGACACGGTCCCAATATTATTCCACTGTGGACACAACGAACGTAACGGCAGAACTGAAGGAACTCTGCACCGTGTGTTAATCCCGTCTGGCGGTGCGAGTTGCCGTAATAAATAAGCAATTCTGTTTACGCATCGGCCGCTCAGCTCGTACATAAACAAACTGGATATATTTTATACCTATTAATTTATACACTATGTACAAATTTATGAGTAAACATATTTAAATAAAAATAAAAATAGACTTATAAGGAAATCAAATCAAAAATGACTAAATAAGTCGAAACGTATTTTAAATAACGAAAAACATTTTTGACAAAAAAAAAGGTTTTTTACTCATTAGATTTGAATGATTCAAAAATAACTTATACAATTTAAAAATCTCAAACCATAATTATAAAATTTTAAAACATTCTGGCTTTGTGGCCTCAACATCCCGCCCACCAAAATTTAGTTAAATTTTATTTTAATCTGCGTCGTTGATGGGAGTTAGTGCGACGAGTTTGGCTACTGGCCTTTTGTAGAGACCTGCGGAGGTGCGGATAGTGGCTACTCGCACGATTCCATCCTTGCCAGGGTGAGTTTCGGCCACTCGAGCTAGTGGCCATGAGTTCAGGGGTGAGCCTGGCTCCTTGACGATGACCAGATCACCGATATTGAGATTGGGGCGATCCTTCGTCCATTTTTTTCTTTGCTGCAATTGATTCAGGTACTCCATCCGCCATCTCGACCAAAAGTGTTGAGCCTTTTGCTGAACGATCTTCCAACGTTGCAGGATGCCTTCCTTGTCCGGGAGTTGTTCCTCTGGGATAGTGATGAGTGGCCTCCCAATCAAAAAATGACCCGGTGTCAAGCAATCCACACTGGTTGGATCAGATCCTTGAGGGGCTAAGGGTCTAGAGTTTAAGACTCCCTCTATGCGACAAAATAACGTTGCAAGCTCTTCGAAAGTAAGGGGGGTTTCCCCTATAACTTTGTGTAATATCGTCTTGCAAGATTTTATGCCGGCCTCCCATAGACCGCCAAAATGAGGTGCTGAGGGCGGATTGAAGGACCATTGAATCCCCTGCGGGACTGAGTGTCGGGTGATTTTCTCTTGGGCCTCAGAGGATCGTAACAAGAGCATAAGGTCTCTGAGTCGATTAGCCGTTCCGACAAAATTAGTGCCGCAGTCAGAGTGCATATGAGATGGTTTTCCTCTTCTGGCTACGAAGCGCTGAAATGCCGCTAAGAAGGCGTCAGTAGAGCATTTTGAGACAACTTCTAAATGCACGGCCTTTGTGCTCATACATACGAAGAGGCATAGATATGCCTTTCCTAGAGATGCTTTTCTTCGTTGTGATTCCTTGATGAAGAATGGTCCGCCAAAATCAACTCCCACGTGAGCAAACACTTGACCTTTTTCAAGCCGACATGATGGCAGATTGCCCATAATGGGAACTTGGGGTGAATGAGTGGCCTTATAGCATGTAATGCAATTAAAAACCCGTCGACGAATCAATCCTCTGGCTCCTATAATCCAGTATTTTTGCTGCAATATGTTTTGAAGTGAGGTTGGTCCTAAATGCATGTATATTATGTGGTAGTGATCAACAAGTAATTTTGCGAGGTGGCAACTCGCTGGTAGAAGGTATGGATGCTTGGCATCATAAGGTAGTGGTGAATTCTGAAGGCGACCGCCCACCCTGACCAAGCCCTCTCCGTCAATGAACGGCAGCAGGGAGCGGATGGCGTTATTATTGGATATTTTACCACGATCTTTCAAAAACTGGTCCTGTGTCAGTTTCAGAAGTAGTTTAGCGGCTCTGTTGTATTCAGGTACCGAAATCGTACCATGTGAAGTAGTTCGGTGTCGAAGTCTATCTACAAAGCGTAGTGTATAGGCTGTGGCGCGTACAAGCTTAGGATGAGAACTGAAGCGCTCCATCCAATCAATGAGGTTTGAGCTATCTGTGGTAGTCAATGTTGTACTACATTTTTTCTTTATTTCAGGCAGGTTCTCGGAGACTGCTGTGGTGAAGTAGGGCCAGTTGTCTTCTTTTGTTGAGAGCCATACGGGACCCGCCCACCATAATGGATGGTGGATGAGTTCTGAAGGTAAAATTCCGCGGCAGCTGCAATCTGCCGGATTTTCTTCGGAGCGGACATAATTCCATTGACTCCTTTCTGTCAGTTCCAATATCTCAACAACTCTGTGGGCTACGAAAGTGTTGAGTTTTTCAGGTGGAAGAGAAAGCCAACCCAATACGACTTGAGAGTCTGTGAAAAATTTGGATGTATTGATATCCAATTTGCTCATGAGAGGCTTGCAGGTTTGAAAGAGGCGACTCAGTAACAGTGCCCCGGAGAGTTCTAGACGAGGTATAGTCATTGGCTTGACTGGGGCTAGTTTTGTCTTAGCCTTAAGTAACGATATTTGGCAGCCATTTGAAGTGACCGCGCGCAAGTATAGAACCGCTGAATAACCTCGTTCGGATGCATCGCTATATCCAACTATCGTGTATGACACCGGAATTCCTGTAGCGAAGTGACGAGAAATCTTGACTTGACTTAGCAAGTGGAGTTGATCAAGGAGTATATTCCATTTGTTACAAATTGTAGTTGGGCCGATGTCATCCCAATCTACCTTGGATTTCCACATCTCTTGCAGTATTATCTTAGCGTAGAAAATTACGGGTGCAAGATATCCTAGGGGGTCATAAACCCTCGCGATGGCCGACAATATTGCTCTTTTTGTGGGATTTCTTGGCGGCGTCTGAATCTCATAAGAAAATATGTCCTCCTTAGGATCCCATTGGATGCCTAACAGTTTGATACGAGAGTCTTCGTCATCAGACAGGCTAATACGTGAGTCGTTTACATCACATTCGCTTAATGTGTTAATCAGTTCTGGGCAGTTGGTTGACCATTTGCTAAGCTGAAATCCGGCTTTGCTCAGCAACGCTACTAATTCTTCTTTTAGTTGTATGAGCTGGGGCACTGTCTGAGCACCAGTTGCAATGTCATTGACATAAATGTCCTGCAACAGGGCAACAGCAGCCAGAGGGTATGAGGCACCCTCATCGATAACGAGCTGTTTGATTGCCCGTTGTGCCAGAAATGCTGATGCCTTTTCTCCATAGGTGACCGTACATAATTCATACTCCTGTGTGTTGTCGTTCGGACTGAATCTCCAAAATATATGCTGGAATTTTCTGTCATCTGGGTTCAGTAGAATTTGCCGATACATTTTTACAATGTCTGCTGTAAATACAAATTGGTGTATTCGAAAGTTTGAAATGATGTCCCCTATGTCTAATTGTAGTTTGGGTCCGGCATACATGTGATCATTCAGAGACCCTGAATTTGTACCACAGGAGGCATCAAAGACGACCCGCAATTTTCTTGTGCCGTTTTGCGTTCTTACCACGGCATGGTGTGGTATTGTGTATGCTGAGGTGCCAGCGGGGGCGAGTCTCATGTGTCCCAATGCTAAGTATTCTTTCATGAAATCGTGGTACTCGGCCTTTAACAGCGGGTCCTTTTCGAGTTTGAACTCCAGATTCCTGAGACGACTTAGAGCTTGTTGTTTAGGATTGGTTAAAGTATCGACTGATTTTTTCAAAGGAAGAGATACGACATAACGACCTGAGGTTAGCCTGTAGTGAGTGGATAAAAAATGGTTCTCACACGCCATTTCATCTTCTGACACAATGGGCCGCTTTGGAACCTCTTCTAGCCTCCAGAATCTCGACATGACCTCTTGCATCTCTTCCGTTGACTCCGCTATGAGGCTGGATGTGCCCTTGGGTACAGAATGGCTTTTAGAAGGGCCTCCAACTATAAATCCAAAAATCGTTGGTAGCAGTTTGGGAGCATCCTGGGATATGTTGATCGGACGACCCGTTATTATTTCATAATAAAGATCTGCCCCTAGCAGGAATTCTACAGAATTAGGTTTCCAAAATTCTTCATCGGCCAGAACATACGATTTGTACAGACTTCGAGTAGAGGTAGGAATTACGCTATGAGGAAGATTTCCGGTAATGCGAGAGACGACTATCGCTTCAGTGCAAAGGTGGGATGTAGCTTCAGGTGCCAATCTTGAACGGAGGTTGCAACTTAATTTTCCTTTCATACCCGTGAGTGGTGCATGGCCTATACCGGAAATATCTTGCGTAGATGCTTCTAATCTTAGACCTAATCTCCTCGTGCAGCTTTCCAATATGAAGGAGTGTTGGCTACCACTATCGGTGACGGCACGGACCTTTTGAAAAATACCATTAGCGTCCTGAATTTCAATCACCACTGTCCCTAGCAAAACCTCGCCCTGGTGACATTGGCTGCCCAGTACTACACCACTCGTACTGATGGGTGCAGGGGAAGCAGATGTGTTTGTCTCTTCCTGTCGTTGCCCGTCATGTAGCCAACTATGATGAAATTTGCCACAGATTTGGCATCTTCTGTGGGAGGTGCATTTATTTTTCGTGTGACTATCTGACAAGCAATTAGTACAGCCCGTCCATCCTTTCAGAAGTACAAGTCTTTCTGCTGGGGAGGCTTTGCGAAATCGTTCACATTTCCACAAGGCATGACGATATCCACACACATGACATCGGTTGATTTGGAAATTTGAATTTTCCCCGGGAGCATGAGTATCAGTATGGAATGCGTGGCAGGCTCCATGTTTGTCGGCAAGTAACGAAGTTTTCATGCCCTTATTAGATGGTCTTTGCCTACTATTGGGGTAATTTATTGAGCTGTTGTTATTGTTGTGGTGTGTTTCTTCGGATGTTAATTCCAAGGATCTCCATTCGACTTTGAGAAAATCAATTAAATTTTGATGTGTGGGAAATTCAATGTTACTGTGCTGTTTTTCGAAAGCTCTCCTGGTTTCTGAGTCTAGGCATCTTAGGAGAAGAAAGAATAATATGAAATTATCGGCGTTAGGGATATTTAACTGCTTGAATGAATCTATACTTTCACCGACAGTAGTGAGCAAGTGCTTTAGACCACTTGCAGAGGGTCTGCTCTGGAACGGTTTATATTCTAATAAGGTTTTAAGATAACCGCTGGCTAGTCTCCGCTTGTCGTTGTAGTGGTCGTTGAGCAGCTTCCAAGCTTGGGGATAGTTGGCTTCTTGCAGCTCAACTCCTTTAATTAACGTGAGTGCAGGGCCTTTCAGGCAGGAGATTAAAAAGATAAATTTTTCAATATCCGAAATTGAATCCTCATCATGGATTAGTGACCGATAGGTGTCCCGAAACAATGGCCAATCCCCTTGATTTCCGTTGAAGGAAGGTAAATTTATTTGAGGAAGCCTGGCTCGGACTGTTCGAGAATCATTTAGTGCGCTAAGGTTTGAATTCTGTGCCGTTGTAGCATTGATCGCTGATGGTGTAGGGTTCATATGATGTTCATAAATAGCGCAGGATTCATAATAATAACGCTCTATTGCTTGGCGTAGCGATTTATCAGTTTGTGCTGGAAAGGCGTCCGTTACTCCCCATGCAGCCATAAGCTCTATGATGTTATCCCAGGCGGCATTAAATGAATCAAAGTAGGGTTTGAGCTCCTTGTACATACCCTTAAATAAAAATAACTGTGAATTGTCCGTAGCAACTAAGCGTCCTTGTTCGGTAATGGACTTAATCCTGTGCCCTACGCTTTGTAACTTCGTTTGTAGGGGCGTAATTTTCGCCAGCTTATCAGCGCTTAAGTTTTCCATGTTGTATCTTATAAACAATGGAATAATTCTACGATGAAAAAAAGGACAAAAAGCAACGTTAAATTGTAAAATAAAGTAATTTGGGGAACGAGATGTTGAAAAAACAAGTTTAAGGCCCCTATAAATTTTTTCTGCAAAGAAAAAATATTAAATAATAATATAAGATACAGTATTATAATATGGAATAATTTTAATAATAGAATTTATAATGATAATACCATTATAATATGATAATATTATAATATAACAACAATTTATGTAAAATAAAAATTTTATGACGTTAAAAAAGCCAAATTGCACGATCCGGCCCGGAGGACCAATAAATGTGGCGGCCGTCTGCCTTTCACAAATTAAAAGGTTGAGCACGAACCGTCAAATAAATGTTTTGTTAAAATGGCTGGATAGTGCAATGGGCTCTTCTTGGAAAAAAAATAATGAGATGTATATAAAATAAAAAAATAACTAAATTTTTATTGCTTATTCAAAATAAATTATGTCTTGTGAGAAAACCAAAATGAAAATAATAATATCTCACACACATACTAATGACAAAAAAAAACAATACTAATGATCATAAATTGCTACGAAAAAAAACAACATAATAATTGCAATAAAATAAAAAAGACATAACAAAATAAAAATATTCTATACAAAAAAATGTTAATAAAAATTAAATGTATTTATAAAAAAGTAATAATAATCATAAAACCGTTAACAGTAGTTATTGCGTCCAGACAAAATTACATCGCTACCAGAATCGCATCGAGTGTTCCTACGCGGAAAGATGCTTCGGCGATGAAATGCGGACACGGTCCCAATATTATTCCACTGTGGACACAACGAACGTAACGGCAGAACTGAAGGAACTCTGCACCGTGTGTTAATCCCGTCTGGCGGTGCGAGTTGCCGTAATAAATAAGCAATTCTGTTTACGCATCGGCCGCTCAGCTCGTACATAAACAAACTGGATATATTTTATACCTATTAATTTATACACTATGTACAAATTTATGAGTAAACATATTTAAATAAAAATAAAAATAGACTTATAAGGAAATCAAATCAAAAATGACTAAATAAGTCGAAACGTATTTTAAATAACGAAAAACATTTTTGACAAAAAAAAAGGTTTTTTACTCATTAGATTTGAATGATTCAAAAATAACTTATACAATTTAAAAATCTCAAACCATAATTATAAAATTTTAAAACATTCTGGCTTTGTGGCCTCAACAATTATAAATGCGAAAGTTTGTATGTATGTTTGTTACTCTTTCACGAAAAAACTACTGAATGGATTTGGATCAAACTTTCTAGTAATATAGGTTATATGTCATAATATCACACAGGCTACAGGAAGGGCGGATTTAAGGGGGGCACCTGCTCCCAGACAGTTTTTTGTGTTTTGTGGAGAATCCATTATAGTACATAATTAAAGGCAAATCAGGAACTTAGCATCTTGAAATTTGCCGATAGGTTCTTTGTATAATTTAAAAAAAGAAATTTGGATAGTTCCACCCAAGGGTTTCCCATAATATAATATGGGTTCAAAGATTGTATGGAATCCGTCAGTTTTGAAGTTAGACATCTGAAATTTTGGATGTACGAGGAAGTTATAGTTAAAAAAAAAATTAAATTATTTATTTAAAATGACCTGTCATGAAACTTTATGTGGCAGACCAAATTCCACGCGAGCAAAGCCGCGGGCAAAAGCTAGTCTTAAATACACTAGAGAATAAATAAGTTGGTTTGATCTGATTATTTTAAATAATTAGATATCACAGAATAAAAAAAATATTAATTTTTTTGTTCTTTTTAAAGTCGATACAAAAGTTGAACAAACTTTTATTCACGTCAATGTTTCGGTACGCATTGCAACGCACATATCGTACATTGTTTTATTTACGTATATATACGTGTTAGAGAACCATTGCCTCTTTCAGGGATTAAATCATTAAATGAGGCAGGGTTAACTAGCTTTACTATATGTAAGGGTTTCCTTCGACATACACAAGAAATATTGTGAACAAAAGAAAAAAAAACGATGTATAAATAACAATAAAAAAGCGCCTCTGGGGCAAGTGTGGGATCGATCATAAATATATTTTAGATCATTCATAAGCTGTATTTATATGTCGCGTGATTAGCTAATGCATGACAAGAATCATGATACCGACGGACATAATCCACGATATAGTTGATTAATTAAATAATTCTTATCTAATAATCTTGTACTGGTCTAATAATTCTGTACTTATTTAATTTAAATATGCCTTTAATAATTCATGAATTTAGAAATGAGACAATTTTCTACTTGTATTCAAATATACAAGAAGGTAGGACATGCAATATTTATTTTGCAGAAAGAATTCATAATCGAAAGCAATTAACTTTTCCTAATTTACTTTCTATAAAAATAATCAAAAAATGATTAAAGTATATATATATATATATATATATATATATATATATATGATCTACAAAAAATGTATGCCTTTTGTGTATTTTATTCTTTATGTGTTTTATTAAAACTGAAACCAAAGATTTACATTAATTTTTATATCGGAAATTTAATTTAGATTTAATAAGTTTACCGTTTTCAAGTTACGAACTTCTCTCACGAACATATTATTTTTCATATCATCGTTAACATCAAACATATTTTTTCTTTTACCACTATTTATTTATCCATTGATGCATACTTGTCCACATATGATTATCAATGTCTTAAAATTGTGAAACGAGCTACATCACCTTGTTTATAAATGGTATTTTACTTCAAAATTAATAGCTATGTAAGCAAATATTATAGTTTTTTACGCCCTCCCATCCTTTCTTTTATTTCTTTTATTATTATTTTATTTATTTTTCTTAAGAAGTAAAGTACTAAATATATGGCAAACTGTACTTTATTTCACTTGGCGCATTAACTACACGAATCTCGAATCTTTTCCCTTTTCTTTAAATAACTCTATCTCAAAACTTATGATTTTTACTCGTCTGCTCTGTAAATTAAATTAAATATTTAGCCTTGCAATAATGAAATCTATTAGTTCTGCTCGTCGCAGTTTATGACTAAAGTGACTGCATACTTAAACGTTAACAAATACACAAAATGAAGGAAAGAATTTCAGCTTGTTTTTTAAAAAATATTGTTTAACAAAACCTTAAAAAGTGTAAATACAAACAAATCTGTATTAGTAGAAACATAGTAGAAAAATTGGTTGATTGAGTGACTTTTTCTAACGTGGCTCAATATTTAAAAGTAGAGGGATCACAAGCATTTAAATGAACAAAGGGAACAGCAACAATGGAAATTTTTTTACCATAAGTTCTATTTCCTGGAGCAATCAATTCCTTGGCAAGAATAATAGGCTATTGTGCATGGTGACCTGGTCCTATAGGAAATCGATTTACAGTTGGAGTAGATTTTCGCAGGGGATCTACTAGGGCTTAAAGCAGCAGCAATAAATTGAAGTAAAAAGAATTTTTGAGCAATACGAAGGAGACATATAAGTTTGATAATGTTATACGGACGAACTTTAGTATAAAGTCGAAATCGATAATGGAACAGAAGGCAGAAAGGAGACGAATGAGAGGAAAACCTCCCATATAATGGTAAGCTGAAGTAGAAGACACCAAGACGGATTTTGATTGATGTATGAGGAGACGAACGTTGGTGAGAAATAGTGAGAAAGGAACATGAGGAGGAGTTAGCTACAGGAAAACCTTACTGTGCAGAAATCTTAAGTAAAATATAAATATATCAATTTTTTCCTTACTATTACTGTTAGTCCCTCTTATACATGCGACTATAAAACATGAAACATCAGCCATTGGTCTTCCATAAGGTAACTTGTCCAAGATCACAGATTTTTACCTCAATTTAGGGTACCCACTTGATAGAGACTGGGTGATCCCCAGGAGGGTCTGCAGACCCCATAAGCTACATCTGTCATAGTCTACTTAACACCCTCAGCATAGGTTGAAACGTCGGTTTCTAATAAACAGTTACTTAAAATCTGATAATTTATTTATATTTCCACACTGCCCATTTTCTTCTTCAAAACATATAAATAAATAGAACTTTTCATAATTAGCATAAATGCAAATAAATAAAATATAAGTGAATTTACTATGAGTTGAAAAGTAGTTACACGTTTAATTTGTATGTGAGAAGTGTTTTGAGATGAGAGTACAATAAAAAATTAAGCTATACGACATCGCAAATGAAAGATTTCTATATAAGTAAACTGTAAATGTCTATTTCAAATGAACCATTTACAATTGATGCAACCATTGCCAATGCCTTTAATAACAACCTAGAAGACAAAATAGAAAAGAGAAACTAGTAGAAAAACATTATAAAGTTTATGAGGTTAAAATCACATTTAGATGGTGGTTCAATGAAAATAAAAATAAAAATATTCTTCTGCGGGAAAGTGGTTTACATTCTGCCAAGGTCAGCTTATTGCCTTTTGACTGTATTTTTATCCTGAGGCCGAGGAGTAGAGACAGCGTGTTCCGCAAATAAATCTGGAGGAGAACAAACGGGTATAAGTGAGGGATGTTGTGGTGCTGTGTAGGCAGAAGGAGGGCCGCCATCTGGGCTCACCCAGCCCATGTAAATATCTCCTTATATATCCGAGGCAAACACTGCACGATTAGCATAACTCCAGGGGCCGGTGCACTGTATCGCTCCTGTTTGCCCGGGGGGCCTTTATATGACACCAACATGTTTGACTGATAGGTCCAAATCCTTTTTCATTGTCTTTATTGATACCATTAATACAATACGGCAGATGGGGATTCGTTTCTCCCCTCCCGCATAAGCCGTGAGTAATATTTATTTATTCAAATTAAGTCTCAACGGTTTTTAATTATTGTGGCTTATATTTGTTATTAAACGGATTAGGTGTATAGCCCCTGCCTACAAGCGGTTGCCTTCGATCGACATTTGTAGATCAATAGATAATAAAGGCGTACTCCATCTTAAACAAGGTATAATTTATGGGCGACTAATTAGCGGAGCTTTATATCGCGTTACAAGTTTTCGATCGAGATAATTAATTAACAAAATACAAACTTAATCTGATTAAAGTTTAAAAAATTTTTTTTTTTTTTTGTAATGATACAGCTCTTTCTTCCGAGGATTATTAATGTTTACATATACTTCATCAATAAAAAATATCTACAACAAAATAGTATGTAGACTATTTCAGTGTCGCCTTCTGTGGGGATGCAGAGTATTGATATAGACAGATGTTAGGTAATCCATCGAATATAAAATATATTACAGTATTGGGATAGGTCGATCGTTAATTAATACACATAATAACAATAATAATAGAAAACGTTACTGAAATTTAATGAAAAGTCATGCAAAATATTCACTTCGGTATTGCATTTTACAAATTCGCCTTTAATTTTACAAATTACAAATTACATTTAATTTTTAATAACACTTCAAAACGCTTCACACGCTGATTTATTCATTTCAATTAAAAAATTTAATAATAATACGATGAAACTAACGGATTTGCGAAAAAAATTAAAAGCTTGCTACCTTAAAAATGTCATAATTCTTATCTCTTATCTTATTAATTTCGATCGCAGCGTTGTCTGTCAGACGCAGTGTAAATCAAAACCTTGAGGATATAAACGAAATGTTCACTGTGTATTTAATTCGCATTTAAGGGCTCAGAAAAAAATTAAAAATAATAATCTTCTTAAAAACATCTATATCATGCTAGCTTGAGTACATTCCATTAGATATAGTTGTAAAAACAATCTCGTGGAACACACTCAAACTTACAGAAATAATGCTGTATGGAAAAACATATAAGAATTCGTACAAAAAAATTTACTTACTTTTTAAAAATATTAATACTATCGTAATTAAAGTATAAGATAAGGCAATCTATATTCTTGCCTTCAGACCTTCAATTGTATCATTACGATTACTAAAAAGGGTGAAATCAGTAGAGTAGCTGTACCAAGTTGCAAGGGCAGATTTAGGGTGGTACGGGGAAACAAACGACGGTTTTTTGTGTACTGTGGATAAGTACAGTACAGTCTTATAGGCAAATTACATGATCATAGTTGTTAAAATGTATGACTAAAAACAGAAAGAACATGAGTGAAACTATTGTTTCAAAAGATGTAATATGAATATGATTGCATCGTTGTATGTTATTTTAAAGTAGGCGTCCTTAATTTGTCTTCAATTCTACTTAAATCATCTCTTCAGCCTTCCAACACTTTTCCATTTTCAACATAAGTTCTATAGGTTATAATTACAGTAAACATGACTTAAAAAAAATATATTTAAGACAAAACACAGGACCATAAGATTGGGTGAAAATTTTTAATTTATATAAACACTATATAAAAAACGCAAAAATTATTAAAGATATTTGTAATTTAATCTTTATCACTTAACTTTAATTAAATTAGGGGATATATTTAGTATTATCTACTTACTTTAAACAAATAAAAAATAAAAATCAAAAACAAATGTTAATCTTTGTTTTTAACAACCTTTTTTAGAATAGGAAACATGAAGATTACTCATTTTAGTTATGTCTTTTAAATATATAAATATGTAATAAACGTTTGGGAACTTCGGTTTCCCTTCCGGTTAGCTGTGCTAAATCATGTTTAATTTATTTTTGTTGGAATTGGTTGCATTTTGGTGGTCGTTTTTACAAGAATCTTGATTGTCTGAATCTCTATCTTGTTTATTCTCCTTCTTTTCTTGGGACGACGCTATTATTACGCTTTCAAAGGAGATAGCTTGTAAAATAGAAAAAAAAATGAAAAGAAAAATATAGACAAGGACTGACATTAAAACTGTATTCAAACTATATTGACCATGAAGTTGGGATGTTAGAGACCACACGCAACTCCTCTTCAAGACAACTAACTGCTTCTTAATGTTGGCTAGCCTGTAATCAGAAGACCGTCTTCGCACCGTCGTTGGACATTAGCCTTGGATAAAAACGGACATTTTACTTCGGCGGCTCGAGACTTCTCCAAGAACATAAAGTATTTTAACTTGTCAAAGGCCAAAAAGATTTATAAAAGTATCTATTATAAAATAATTGATTATAACTTAAAATAATTTATAAAATAATCGTCTAAATATGCGGTGACTAACGGTGCCAGGTGGTAACTATCATCTTTTTTTGACCATTGTTTTAACGTTGATTCAGGCTGAAATTATTTCCTTCTTCAGTCCATTTAACGTTTTTTTTCTTACATTAGAATTTAATTTTGTTGAGGCGTTTTCATTATCTATTATGTGCATGCAGTTTCTATCGTTAATTTTTATTTTCTGCTGATCACATTAACATTTAACTTATCTATTTACAAACATAAAAATTTACTACAATTTTGGGAATAATAACTATCATTCTCATAAACAATAATAAAATTATTCATTTGCTTTGTTTTTCAAAATTTTACTTTATCTAGTTAAGTTTCCTTTTAATTTCTGGTTCTGGTTCCTTGTAGGCAAGACATATTTATTTTTGTACAATATATATTTATTAATGGAGAATGGAGATAGTTGGGTAAGTAACTCTCGCTATAAGAACAAGTTCTCAGGAGGAACTTTCTTCCATATAGATAATTATGGAAATGTTCTATGGATTTTACTACTGCCAGAAGCTCTTTCCTTGTGATACAGTGGTTGCGTTCCGGAGCTGAGAGTGCTTTGCTGAAGTATCACCCTTTCTTCTCCGTCTTGGAGCTGAGATAGGACGCTTCCAAAAGCGGTGATGCCTGGCGTCTGTGTCGAGTATGAACTTGCCCTCGGGACGTGGATAGCTCAGAATAGGCGCACTACTGAATTTGTTCTTCAAATCCTCGAAGGATGCCTGACACTCGTGATCCCAAAGGAAAGTCCGTTTTCCTCGGTAAGCCTTAAGGACGATGTGTTGGACTAGTGCAGGCGTTGTGCGACTTGTGCGGCTTCTAATGGACCCATTAGAAGAAAGAAGGCCCCAATGAAGAAGTACACCGTTCGAGAGAATAGCGAACGACATCGCTGGCCCTTTCCCTGTGACGGACGAAGGTAACCGGCATATTTTCATGGCCATGGACTATTTTTCCAAGTGGGTGGAAGCTTACGCCCTTCCGAATCAGGAGGCAGTCACGGTTGCAGACGTTCTAGTGAAGCAGCTCGTCAGTAGGTTCCATGGAGCTTCACGCTGACTAAGGACGAAACTTTGGGTCTGCAGTCTTCTCCGGAATGTGTGAAGCAACGGGGCAGACCCCCGCTAATGTGGTTTTTACTGTACTTTCTTATAGAGTTCATATTTATAAGCATTATTTTTAATTTTTCAAATTTATTAATCCAATCAACTATTTTTAAATTACCTTCCATACTTATATTTTCGAATTTTACGTTTCTAATTTTCATTCTACGAGATACCTATTCATTTCTTTCTACAAATTTCCTCTGTAATTATTCTTTGACATCATATTTTGTATTATTTTTCATACATTTTACTTATGTAACCTCTAGGAGTCTATTATCATACATTTTATATCTGTAATTAAACTAGTTTTTTCTAAATCCTTTATATCTCACCTTTTTATATTTTAATCTTTTCATTTTGTATCTTTCTGTTTACCTTCTCATTTTTCTTTCCCTTTATATTATGTTTACATTATTATCCTTTCTCTACATTTATTCTGTATTTTATATTCGTTATCTTTAATTATTATATCTGTCACTATTTTAATTTTCTACATTACATGTCACTATATTCTTGTTTCTTTAACGTTTTTTATATATTTTTTGTTCTGTATGTTTCTCTCTCACAGCTCTGAAGATGGCCTACAAGGTAGATCGAAACGTCGGCACACATTAAATATAAGTCTTGTACTTATTTGGTGTTGTTTTTTGACTGCACCTCCCAATTATCTCCATTCTCCATTGTATCATCCAGTCAACTATTTTCCTCTCATATATTCATATATATACTGCATCAGAAAATATTTTTATTGTTTAGAAGTTATATTGAACCTATCACTTGCATGAAGCTCCAAGGATGACTTTATAATTTGCTATAAAATCATTTATACTTCTTTCATTACAAGTTTAATTCAGTCTATTAGGGTATTGTAGCAAACCTAAGTTATTAGTTGGTGTAAATGTATACGTATGTCTCTGTAAGTGTGGTTCGAAACGGTTGGTTTAAGAATCTGAATCGTTTAGTCGTACTATATGCATATACATAAACAGGGTGCCTATGAGGAGTAGGTGTAAACTAGTTTAAGCAAGCAAGGGCGGATCCAGGATTTTTTTCTGGGAGTGGAGGGCAAAACCGGCAGACGGGCAAAAAAATCTACAATAACTTAGAGATAAACTTGTTAGATAGAAAAATTTCAAAGGTTTATTAAAATATCAAAATAATACAAAAATTACATGTTTAATAAAGGCACTTTTCTTTTGTTTTCTGCTGAAGATGTCCAGCACTTCATTTACATTCATTTTTATCGCAACGTCTAGATGGATATGCATTAAAGCCAGTTCATTCAAACGCTCTTCTGTCATCCTGCTGCGAAGATATGACTTTAATTGGCGTAAGATGGAGAAAGATCGCTCGGCAGTGCTTTGCAATTTGCAAGTGCGTGACATTACAAACTTTGATGAAAACTATCTGACTTTCTCTTGATGACACCGATAAATCACATTCCATCGGCCGTTTTTGTCGATGGATACAATCATATTTTTAACGCCATGGTTCCTTTATTTTAATACCCAAAACCTCCAGAGAATTAAATTGTTGATATTATTGCATGCCAAAGGTGTCAAGAAAAAGTTTGTCTATGTCATTATCGACCAAAATTAAAATAAAATTTTGTTGCTACCTAACTTATATAATGTAAACAAATCATTAGAAATAAAACATCAGTTTTTTTTCACTTTAGATTGACTCGCAAGTTGCCTCCATGGCTGCCACAGCTGGCAGCGGTAGCTTCCCTGTAGCTAATACCAGTGCGTTCCATTAACTCCTTCATGAGTTACACTTTATGTGCATAATGAAGGGAGCAGTTCGGTTATTTGTAAAGGCTTTATAGTTTTACTGTTTTACCCCCTAACGTTACGGTTGGCTGGAGGAAATGTGAGTTCTATTGAGCAATTTATTTCTACATAGTACTGTCTCTAATTAATGTTTGTAGACATTATTAGTTCTTTTTATTGGATAAATATGAGGCCAATAAATAATTGTTAATTTAGTAAACAGCTCAAAGACAAACGACACGTTTGTAAATTAACTTTAGAATTTTGAGAGAGTTAAATTATATCAGTTTTTTCTATTGAGTAAGACAAATAAAATTTAATTTTAAGATAATTATATCATTCCATATATGTTAATTTCCCTTATCTACTCATAAGATATTTCTTTAGAAAAATTACTTCCGCATCCCAGCAGATTTTTTAAACCGTTTTCAAAAATATACAGGTTTTGGTTCTTCTTAAAATAAGGTATTTGGGTACATGAAATAGAAGGAAAAGAAAGAAGGCATTCTTTACGTAATTTCTTTAAACATGTACTTGAAACGTTAACGCAGCTTTTCTGATACAATGAAAAAACAGCTTTCAATCACTTTGATGAATGTGCAATAAATTTGCCTGAAATATCAGCTAGACCTTATTATCATACAAGCCTTTATAAAGTGTATACCTATAATTTGGAAAAAAACTGGAAAACCGTAGACTTAGAAACAGTACAATGTTTACCATGCACTGAATCTTGGATTCAAAGCCCTAGAGATAGACGTTTTTTTTTATTTCTTGTGTTTTTTAAAAATTTATCTTACGTTCCAAATCTATTTGCAGAAGATTGTTGATTAATGCTTGTGGGGCTCCTGGTCGAACTCGATTGGCGTACTACTAATATTATATGGATTAATGGATCAAATGGGATATCATAATTGAGTTGAAGTTTTATTGATATTATTGAATGAATGAATGAATAAAAATAATCTTTTATTATGCACAAGTATTAGACATGATGCAGTATTTACTCGTATTTACAAGTTTATTATTTATATTTTCTTTCTTTTCCTTGCATAGGCCTTCCCTTTCGGGAGTAATAGTCAGCACTTCCCGGGGTTATTGGCCCTATTGGGAGGTGAGTTCGGTCCACTTCTTCTTTAAAACTTCTCTGTCTCTTGCAGCTCTCCACCAAAGTGGTCCTACATCTTGAACATATCCTTCCACCTTTTCCATGGGCGCCCTTTTCTTCTTTTTTGGTTATAAGGAGTCCATTCAATGACGATTTTTGACCATATGTTTCCTTCATACCGAAGAAAATGCCCAACCCATTTCCACTTACTCAGTCTTATTCGAAGAGTGTGTCGCGAGTCCTGTTTCTTTTTTGATCATGGCAGTTCTCACTCTGTCACTTTTCCTCACATTCATGATACATCTTTCGATATTGTTCTGCCATACCTGGATCTTCCTCTCTTGAGCTCTTGCAAGTGGCCGCCCTTGGCATCCATAGGTAACCGCTGGGCTAATGCAACTATCGACCTGCCTTTTAAGCTCCATATTACTTTTCATGATATGCTTGAGAGACCAAAACTTGTTCCAACCTAGTGCCATTATATTTACCTTACGTATTACCTTAAGCTGTTGGGGTCGACTCACATCACTTGGGTACAACCTCAACAGAGCATAGCTATCTAGTAAGACTGTGCAGTGACTTTTTAATTGCGTGCAGTGTGTATTGCGTAATGCTTGATGACAACAGAAAACTTTTAATCGCGGCAATTAATATTAAAGTGAATCGAAATATAAATGATATCATGGATTTTCTAGGTTTTCATCTTGCTCCATTCGCTACCTCTTCGGCAACAATTTTCCGTTCACGAGAAACATATTTGCGAATGCCTATTATTTTATCTGGTGGTTTCAATACAGATTTTAAGAAAGAAGAATCTGCTCCACTTACTGAATACTTAAAAGAAGTATTTAATCTTGAAATGACAAATGATAGAAATGTACCAACTACGAAATATGGTACTACAACCGATGCGGTTTTTCTAGGTACATTCAAAAAATAGAATGTAAGACATTATTTACCTACTTTTATTTACTATAAGATGTTAATTACATTTATAAATATTGAGACTCCAGGAGAAGATGTAGTTATTGCTAGAATAATAGGAGTTGATAACGATTCAATAATTAAATAAATATTGCTCTTACTTTTTAATATGCGTTTATCATCTTAATGATTGTATTAATTATGTATTCCGTACTCTAATATGTAAATTGAAATTAAATTCTATAATTGAATATTTCGTCTACTGTTGATTTTCTATTTTTCAATAATTAAGTTAAGATTAAAGAAGCAATTTTAATACCCTAAATCGAATAATCTTCCAAAATTGTTTAGTTAAATGGCTACAAACTGAAAAAAAGTTTCACTTGCAACGTGGTTTCATAAAACCACACAACTGTTTTTTTCATTATTTTCGTGTTTTGGTAGTTAGTGTGAAGACCAATTTCCTCGCAAATTTTAAAAGATAATTGAGCATTATTCGTAATTTTTGCAGTTCTTTGGCAAACATTACGTCATCTGCAAAACGTAAGTTGCTTAGCCATTTACCAATTACTAGATCGGTGATAGGTCTTGATTCCCACGTTTTCCCAATCAAGACGCCAGAATTATTTTTGCAGTTTTCCATTGGTTAGGAATTTCTTCTTGCTCTAGAATTAGATTAAACAATTCTGTTAATTCCTTAATTAGAGTATTTCCTCGTGCTTTTAAAATTTCATTGCTGACGCTACCTGACCCAGGACTTCTCACAGGTTTTAGTTTTCTCAAAATAGAATCACCTTCTTCTTTCATTATTGGTGGAACTTTCTCTTAAATTTTGTCTCTGTTTGTTTTTTATCGATTTCTGAAGTTTCCTTGTTTTTTTTTTATATGTTTTTTTTAAGATATAGTTGTCGGAAGTAATCCGAGGCTACTCTTCATATATGTTCTGTATTGTTTATGATTTTTCTTCTATTATTTCTATTGTTTTCAAGAGTAACCATCCATTGAGTGCCTCTAGACAGTTCTTTTGGGATTCTTTTTATCGATTTGCTATTTAATAAAATTGTATCTATGATGTTGGTGTTGTATTTTTCTATATATTCGTTAAACTTTTCCTCATTTTATTATATATAAACTTAGGGTTATGGGCTCGTGACAGTCCATAGACTGTGTCACATTGTCTCTAACTTGAAGGTGTATAAAACGGTGATAGTAGATTAATTGAAATTAATTTTGACCTGAGTGAAGTTTAGTGACTTAAGAAAACGGTTAAGAAATTTGGAGAAAATCGGTTGAGGGAAAGAAATTTTATAAGGAAATAGATTTTATCTTATAGTTTTATCTTTGCAACTTCTAGAGGGATTTAAGTGACACCACCGCCAAGTCTAGCTCCGCCCATCTAGTCTCTCTAGTCTATGCTCTGCTTCATTCACGTCTCAAAATCTGTTTGACTACGTAACGAAACTACACACGTGATAAAAAAACCCAAAATTGCTTTTCAGATTCTGTGTAGGCACAGCTATTGTAAAGTATTAACTAATGTACCTCTGATTACTTTATAAAACAGCATGACATCAATAGATGAGAAATGGACCTTTCTTCTGGAACCTGGAGGTCCGGCAAAATTCTCGTAAAGAAAAAATAATTGGATAGTTGTGATGGGAGACTTCAACGGCAGGAGCGAAGTTAAATTAGAGAGGTACACCATGTTATGGGAGATTAGAGATTCAGAGAAAGAAATGAAGGTTGAAACCGTCTAATAATTTTCAGCTTTAGTCAACGTTTACAAATTGGAAATTCTTTCTTTAAAAAAGGGTGAGGGAAAAATGGACAGGGTGTTCACCATTTTCTCACAAACCAAATCAGCTTAGTTAAAAATCTAGAGGTTATAAAGAGGCTTAATTTCAACACAGATCACAAGATGCTAAGAGCAGAGCAGTTATTGAAGAGACCATTTAAACCAAAAATTAGAACTTTTATTCTTCAAGACCAAACTCAAACAGAAAAATCCATACAGATTTGATTCAACCCACTTATGAGTGCAGGAAAGAAAAGGCTCCATTTTCAGTCCTGGAAAAATATGACATCATCTCCAATGACTAAACTGCATCAGGTTTCGCGAAAAATAAAACAAGTAACTTATCTGATGATACAAGAGGTCTGTTAAAGAAAGAGCTCACGTTTATAAAATTTAGACATTATTAATATCTAAGAAAAAAATGAGAGGAAAGTGAAAAAGAACAGAAGGTAAAGCGAGGAGAAAAATAACAGAAGTACGAACATTTTTTCCACTCCTCTATCAAACTGATTAAAGGACATCTAAATCGGATCTTGTCATAATTGATATTTAGATCTGTTGTGCAAGTAAAATGTCAAACAATTAGGTTTTCATTAAAGTGGTTGATGTTGAGAGGTTGGCTGTAGAACAATTAAAATATGGATGTAGTTCGTGGATGGCTAGTATCATTTGTTTTTTCGCCCAGGATATTGAAAGATTATAAAATAAAAGGAAACAAATGGATTTCAATTACATCCCAGTTAGAGATGAAACATTTTTTTTTCTCCGGGCCGAATTAATGGAGGTGGAAAGGAATGAATATTCAGAGCGGACCTCGGATATATTCCCTCAGAGCCATCATATCCCCCTCTCATTGGCTACTTCTATTAGATCTTTTAATTTATTCCGGATCCGACAAAATCTGCGGAGGCATTACGCCGGCCCAATCAGAGTCCCAAGGGGTCGGGTCCTCCCGGTGGGTTAGAGCCACGGAAAGGAAAAAAAAATTAACGAGGGTTTAAGCCGAGACGCGATTGGCCAGCGATCGGAATAAGGGATGAGGAGGCAGCGCAGCCTGTATGCAGATTAGGGTATTAAGTAAACATGAGCGCAGGTGGATTAGAAAAAGGCATGCGACCCTCCGCGACTAGCAATTAACTTCCTTATACCTTCCGACCTTTTTTAGTACTATTTTTTTTAAGGCTTATCTTTGTTGTTTTTAATTTAATATTACTTTGTGTTGTTGAGACCGTAAAGCTGACTAAGTCTACATGCCAGAAGTGTTTCTTTACAGATAATAACTTTCCTTAACCCACACGTAGCATTTTCTAATTTATGAATTTATTTGTTTATCTCTTTTATTTTATCTAAAAACTCGGGGAAACGATTGTAGGGTTTTTAAAATTAATTAACCCAACCTTGCTACATAAAGGTTCAGATAATAATGGTTGTTCAAATTAATGATGCTTTGTTAATTTCCAAGGATGTGATAAAATGAAGCTTATGAAAAGAATATACCATTATGATTTCTGATTCGGGTCTTTTGTAGGACTTTAATTTCTTTTCACTTTCTTACTATTGGCCGGAAAATATTTCAAGATTTATGTTTTCTTTATAATACCTCTCCGGCTACTCCCATTCGCGGAACAAGAGCTAGGCCCTTACCAATGTGGATTTAGAAAAGGGAAGTCTACAACAGACCAAGTGTTTTGCCTCAGGATAATACTTAGAAAGAAGGCGTGAGTTTTGTGTAACAACTCACAACCTGTTCGTGGACTTTAAGGCGGCCTATGACAGTATTAATCGGGAGGGTCTATACGGAGCACTGAGACAATTCAATGTTCCAGCAGGCCTGATAAGACTGATCAGAATGACTATGACAGGCCTTGAATGCGTTGTCCAGGTTCAGGGTGATCGCTGTGAAAATTTCCCATCTACAAAAGGGGTCCGTCAGGGCGATGCACTTGCCTGTTTGCTATAAACCTGGCTCTGGAGAAAGCAATAAGAGATTCTGGGATTCGGACGACGGGAACCATCTTTAACAGATCAGTGCAGCTCCTAGCATACGCCGACGACATCGATATTGTAGGACGCTCTAGAAAATCAGTTGAGGAGGCATTCCTTTCTTTGGCAGAAGCTGCAAGAAAACTTGGTCTGGAGGTCAACCATGATAAGACCAAGTATATGATAACTGACCAGCACCCAAGACATCCTGGGGAGAAAGTGGAATTTGGGGCATGCTTCTTCGAATGGGTTTCCGAGTTCACGTATCTGGGATTACAGGTGACATGCAATAATAATGATGAAATCGGAGCAGAGACCAGAAGAAGGGTATTGGCCGCAAACCGATGTTACTTTGGACTGAGGCAACAAATAGCAAGTAGGGTAGTTACAAGGAAGACAAAAATCATTTTGTATAAAACCTTGATTCGCCCAGTTCTTTACATACGGAGCACAGAGACTTGGACAATGGCCAAACATGCTTACAAGGATTTAGCCATATTTGAGCGCAGGATCCTACGAAAGATTTTTGGACCGGTGTTAGTTGGTGGAGAATGGAAACGGAGGACAAACGAAGAAGTTTATGTCCTTTATGGGGAGCCTGACATTGTGTCTCTGATCAAGCGATACACCTGAGATGGGCTGGCCATATGGGCAGGATGGACGACGAGGAAGCTCCAAAAAGACTACTGACAGAGATCATCCATGGGTGGAGGAGAATTGGCCGTCCCCGACTTCGATGGATCGACTGTGTAGCTGCGGTTGCAAGGAGCTTGGGAGCCTGCAACTGGATGGCAGCAGCACGGGACAGAGAATTATGGCGGCTGCTGGTTGAGGAGGCCTGGACGCGTCAACGTGTTGTAGCGCCAGACTAATAATAATAATATAATACCTCTCCAAGTTTATGTTTGCTGGACATTTGACTTTTATAAAAATAAAAACTTATTAATCATCTTTAAAACAAAAAAAAATGTTTACCTCTGTAATATTTTTCCTACAGGGAAAACTCAGATGTCAAAGCGCGATTTTCGCATAATTTTATTTTATGAGTTCATAGGGGGCTTTACGTCCTGAAATATCAACGAAGTCTGGAGCGAATAAGTGACAGTGCACTTTAAAACGGTGATTACAGAGATTTCAAGAGGGAGACTTGAGAATTCAAGACAAAGAAGGCCCTGGAAGAAGTTCTGCCCTAGATGACGAAGTTTTCCGACCTTTGGCGGACGAAAATCCCAGAACAACTGTTCGAGAAAATCGAAATTAGCAAATCAACCGTTGATCTCAAGGCAATTGGGAAGGTGAAAAAATTTGTAAGTTCCCACAGTCCTTCTTTGCCTTCAAGGCTGAAGTCTCCCTCTCGAAATCTTAATAAAGACTGAATTATTTCCCAGTAGGAAAATATTTGTTACAGGATATGAATATATAAGGATATGAATAATAAAATTGTTACAGAGGTGAACAAACAATTTTGTTTCATTAAGTCAAATGTCCATAAAAACAAATTAGTTCGTTTATTATTTATCTAAAACTTTATTAATTTAGATACCCCTTTTTCTGAATTTCGGAGCTTTTCACGATGGAATGTATATTTGTTGAAAGACTAACATGTTTATACCATAACAAAGAATTTAAGGTACCTCTCATAATTATCCTGTCTTATCTTTCTTCATCTTATTCGTCGTCTATTATATCTTTCTAGAAGATTAAATCTTCCGTGATGATGATGATGACGTTGATGTAAGCAACTTTCCAAGATAATTTCGGTTCCTATTATTTACCAATTTTCCATGAATGATGCTCATAGATTTTCGTCATAAGCCATGTTATCTATGTCTTTTTTTTTTCTGTTCTTGTTGTTATCCTAAATGCCTGGTTTTACGATTTAAGATACGTAGAATCGACAACCGAATAAAAAATCAGTCAGTACATCGTCCAAATATCCTGCCACCCACGCTGGAGCACCCTCGTGTGAATGTTCTCAGGTAGGAGTGATCTGCTATCAGCGATTTGGAACAGAACGCACCTACTGTGCAGTGCGTGAGGTCCTATAGGCACTTCACGTGTCAAGATCAAAGATACATCCTTGTTGTCCTAGTCAACGTCACAACTACCAAGTGTATATTATAGCTTACTTTTAAGCCAGGCCGTTGCGTTGTTTCACATACTGAAGTGCTCTAAAAATTCTAAAATTCTTAAACAAATCTAAAGCATGGATATTGTTTTATGAAGGTAAGTTTTTTCTCACTGTAAAACCATTCGGTGATAAAGAAATGCGATAATTGGCTAAAGGGACTATTATTTTTAACGCATGAAATTCTCCCATGGTCGATCTAGGAAAATTATTGATTACTGTTATATAATATAAAACGAATAAAAATTTGAAGCTTGATGTGGTTCAACTCAATGCGACAACCTGCGGAATAATTACCAGAATATCAAATACTTATTTTATTTCTTCAAATTAAGCGCAGAAAATATTTGAGATTTTCTTATTATTGGTAATTACAAAAGTCGGAAAGGTTTGATCGGAAATTTCATTTCAGTAGCTTATTTAATGTTTTTTCCTAAATATCATGCATGATAAAAGTAGTCGATTCGGTAATCTGTCCAGAGGCAGTCCGGTAATACTGTTTAGTTTAAGCATTAATTATATCGTTATGACTAATAATATGCTTATTAATTTGCATCTTTATATACTAATTTTATTTCTTAAACACTTGATAACGCGAGATAGGATCCACATCTATTTCTGTGATCCATAACTGTACTTTCGTGCAGAGGTAATCGTGACTAGTAAGCTTACAACGAATTTATATTACGATTATCTGAGGCCGGCTGCATCGGAAGCTTATTAGAATTGAACTTAATCTCATTTAAAATTCGCCTTTTATTGAACTTTCTTGACAGATTAAACATTCAGAAAAATTGATGAGGAACAATAAATAGTACAAGATATATTCTTCAGTACAAGGAAAATCCCTTTTACTCCACTTTTTGTTCAGTTAATCCTTGTTTAACTAACAAATTTGTCCTTGTTATCCAACCAACAAATATTTTTTATGATGAAGATAAATACATAAATGTTCGTGGTGGAGAATGCTTCAGACTTAAAACTGGACTGCCTTAAATATTTCAGAACGTTCCCGGAACAAGAACCTCCCGGACTCCCGGTGGCCGCCTCAGGATTGATCCCCGGCAGTTATCCCCTGATGGGCTCCTGACGGACTATTGATGACCGCGACGGAGGATGAGCTATAGCCGGCGCTACCGGAGCGGCAACGGGAGCCGGCGTCCTCGCGGGGGGTACGCCTCGATCTTCCTCCTTGTGCTCTCAGGTAATTTCGTAAATGTTAACGTTCCATCACAGCCCCGACCGCTGAGTGTGCTCATTACCTCTGCCCCTGTCTCTGTCCCTTGGGACTGAACGCTGTCTGGCTTTCCGTTCAGCCTGTATGACTTGGCTTAATGGGACGCGTGTCAGTATTCAAACAATAAAAATATTACTCGGAGCTAGTGATCTCAGAAACGGAAACCCGGAAACCCCTTGGGTCCCATGCCATCTAGTTCTCGGGTTCAATTACATTACAGTGCTCTTCATCCTTTCTAATGCGGACATAATGAAACAGTTGATGCAAGTGCTTTTCGTGGAGCCACCATATAGCCTACTTGAGAATAATGATACTTTTGATCCTTTCCAGAAAGTTCATTATCACTCGTTATATTTAGTAACTATGATATAAACTAGATCCAAATACGATTGTTACCCACTAAATTAAAATCTAAAATAAGGGATTTTTTAGTCACAAAAGTTTGCGGTTATCTGATTTCAACCGAATAATTCATTTGGAGCACTCTTGATCCTAGTTTTGTTAGTTTTTTAGGAATCACTGTTTATGCATTCGAGACAGGATGAATTCGTGGTAATGGATTCCAAGAAGAATAACATGCAATTCTCAATCAGCAGTATCTCAGCTATTTAGCACATTATCATGGCTATGGATGTTTAGGTGTATTTGATACCTTTATTTCACATACTAAAAACATAGTAAAGTTTTGGTAACGTTTATTTTATGTCTGGCATGTATTTAGTTTATCTAGTTGCTTTAGATTGCCAGAGAAACAGTTTAACATAAATAAATAAATTTAAAAAAATTGCGCGTACCTATAGGTTACTTTAGGTTAGTACCTAGGTCTACAGCCCTGTGTGTCTGCTAGCATTTCTCCAGTCTATTCTGCACACTGCTTTCAGTTTCTCATACCGAGAACTTGTAGGTCCCTTTACACATCCTGGATCCAACGTCTCCGAGGTCTTCCTCTATCTCTCCTGATGCCATGCATAGCTCCAAACACCGTAATCTTTTATATCCTGAAATCTTTCGTGCTCGTCTTGGACTCAAATTCCACTCAATTCTTTTCACTCGTACAAAACGGACAATATCACTGGATCCATAGTGCTCACACGATTCGATGTTCTTCCGCAATTCTTCATTACAGATCCCTAAATTTTCGAAGAATATTTCTCTCGGAATTTTCTATTTCTATATAAACATGGATCCTAAGCACCTCCACTCTAGTTTGTGGAGGTGCTTAGGATCCATGTTTCCAACGAATATGTCAAACCTGGCCTTTTGTACAGTCTTATTTTTGTAGTTCGTGACATCAGCGATGATCGAAAGAGTTATAAGTTCGCACGTATAAATTCATTCAATTAATAAATCTAGTTCCTACTTCTGTGAGAATATTAAGCTAATTATGCATGTTCTATTTAACCAAACTGGAACGAATGAATACGAAAACCTTGCAGCACCATCAAGATGCGGATAAAGTTCTCATAATTGAACTCTTTTTTTCAATTCTAATTTGATTCATTACAGCTTTGTGAAACAGGCGCAGGCACATTCTCATATAATTGAGACTGAAGCTAATACCTCCTACATGCTCTCCATTATAATTGTTACTTTACAGTTAGACCAACCTGGGTATCATCCTCGCGAATCTTTTATTTATTACCAGTGGCAGAAACACCTGCTGCTATAAATTGCTCTAGCCTAAGCCGCTTTCCTCTTTGTAATATTTTAGCCGTTTATGATTAATACATGTGTGACTCTATGTGGGCTGAGTCCAGTCGTCTTTTTCTGCCGATGAACATTGTTCTCTTTAGTAAACAACAACAACGCCACTAACGGCTTTTTATAAAGGATTCTTTCTTAATTAACATATCAAGATTCCTGTAAAGCATATTTGATTATTCGTCAATACAATGCTAAATTCGTCAATGTAAGGAAAGGGGGTCACATATCGTTGTCCCATCAATTTTAACTTTAAATTAGAAATTTCAATGATCTCCAAAACTATGCATCTCATTATATAATTACTACTTACACTATATATTCGGCAATTTGTTTTCAACATAATGAAATATTCTACTTATTTCCACTTTTAATTGTTTATTTTCGCCTGGTGCTGATGTTTCCACTGTTCGCTGACCCTGTTGCTTGTTGAATTGAACAATTCAATTTGTTGTCAATTTTCTAACCTAACCTGTAGCACTAAAACCCATCTAGGGTCTAGGGTTCAGAACACGTAGAGGCTATACCGTTTCTACAGCGATTGTGAGGGATGATTTGTTCTAGATTTCGTTCAACCGCCAGATTTTGCCCAAATTAAAGGTACCCTCTTTATAGAGAGGGCCCCAAGAACGTGGTCTCCAGTGGTATTAACATGGTATTAACTTCGTTCCTTGGTTTTTAACGGGTTAAATAAGTTATCAGTCAAAGCCGGATTTCGACCCGGGACCTTCGGCATAGCAATTCTGCCACGGAGCTACCCCGCTTGATGCTCACCAATTACACTCAGGTCAAGTACAAGTTTGAGTAATGGAGCCATCGGCTTTTACTTTGGCTTCAACGCAATTGTTACTTTTGGATCCTTCTGCAAATATTTGAGAGTGTTCTCTATATCTAGCTGAAGAACAGTGGTAAACTATAGGTGTAACATCATATCTTGAGTGTTGATCAAATATGTAATTTATAACAATACTGTGAATGCTTCAAAGAGGGAGTCCTTCGTTAATATGTGGAAGAATTTGCGTAGTTGTAAAATTATGGTTAGTGAGTGAAACATATATTCGTATGGGTTTCTTAGCCCTTTACTTCAATAAATTTTTTTGAAATTATGGATTTTCGATTAGCGTGATTGTACATTCTGATCTGGGGAGAACTTTCAAACTTACGAATTGTTTTATCATAAAAATGTGTCGCCTTTACTTTAGTGGTAGTTCGAACTTCGAAGCTAATGGTCAATAGGACTCGTCTAAAAGCACTAGGTGCTAAACGACTCCTTGCATGTTGTGCTGTAATAATGATAGAGTGCGCTACGCGACGATAGTCATAACACTAGGGAACAGATCCTACATGTTCTATACAAAACAATTAAATGATTTATATATCAGCTGCCCGTTTAATACCATTAAAAACCTTCAGCAGATTCAACAATTTTATGAATTTTTTAAAAATAAGTAATCTTAAGTATTTACAAAGTTAAGCCATCAGCATGTAGATGCTATCTAACCTGTTTCTAACACGAGAAATGTAAAGTAAGCGTTTGATGGCCAAGTGGTAATTTTGTTTTAACCTAAAATTTATACTGTAAATAACCAGTTTGATTTTATAAATATTAAATTATTTAATGACATACTTATTTCAAAACAATTTTTTTACCTATCAACTGTTTGTTTACATTTTTTCACTGAGGTGCAATAAAAAATAAAATGATAATAATTAATAGTCATGAGGCGGCTGATTTATTATGAAAATAAATCAATAAAAAAGGTCAAGGCTAACTTTTTTTTTAAGGAAGAAATTATTCAACATATTTTTTTTACTCATTTGTTTGTTAATAGTGAGAAGATCTCAAACACAATTGTTTTTTTCTGAATGTTCATCTTAGAATTAATAATAAGAACAAAGATTTTTGGTGCTTACTAATTACTTCATTTAATATTTATAAATAACTAGCTTTTGCCCGCGGCTTCGCTCGCATAGAATTTGGACTACCTCATAAAGTTTCTTGACAGTGTTTTTTAACTATAATTTAAAATAATAAATAATTTAATAAATTTAATTCAATTTTTTTAACCATAGGTTACTCGTACAAAATTTCAGATGTCTAACTTCAAAACTGACGGATTCCATACAACCTTTGAACCCTTATTATATTAAGGGGGAAACACTTGGGGATGGAATTATCCAAATTTCTTTCTTAAATCATACAAAGAACCTATCTGCAAATTTCAAGATGCTAAGTTCCTGGTTTGCCTTTAATTATGTACTATAATGGATTCTCCACAGTACCTATAAAACTGTCGGGGAGGGGGCACATGCCCCCGTGCACCCTCTTAAATCCGCGCTTGCTATAGCCCATGTGTTATTCTGATGTATAACCTATATTACTGTAAATTTTCATCCAAATCCATACAGTAGTTTTTGCGTGAAAGAGAGACAAACATACAAACTTTCACATTTATAATATTAGTAAGATAAATTATAATAAAACTAAAATAACAATATGAGAATACTTTAAAAAAAAAATAAACCACCAAAAGAATTTAAGATGTTTTAAAGTTTATGGTTTTGTTTAGGACTTATTAATGCTGTTGCAATTCTTTGAAATTGTTATGGATACGTGAAATTGATCCCAATAGATCCACCTAATGGTACAGACAACTCAGATTTACACGACGATTTAAACACGTTTGAAATTTTCAAACGAAAAGAAATTTGCTGCATGTTTGTTTTTTCAATAAGTAGAATGAAATAAGCTAAACGTTAAAACACGGTAGATAAATTAATAAAATATTATACCGTCATCGATATCGTCCCAGCAAATTACAAAATGGATATATTTCCAGTATAAAAAAGGGTATTTTTTCCGTAGGTTGTTTCTTCGAGTTGAGCTACAAGTTTTTTAACTGTTAATTCGTTTCATTTTTAATTTTTGGCAAAAATGAAAATTATCCTGAGCTTTAGTACGGAAAAGATAATGTAATTATGGGTAATGAGTAGATTTCGGTAATCATTTCATCAAGAACTAAAAGTTACAACTAGCATTTCTGTGTAAAAATATATGTGTTTTAAAACGTGTGTGTGTGTTTTAAAACGTTTATTTCAGGATGGAATAATTACCGAAAAATATACATTTTTCTATACTTAAGCTCCAGATAAGTTTAATTTTTGGAAAGCAATAAAAGGGAAATGGACGAACAGTTAAAACTTGTGACGCAACAGGAAGTTCAATCAATGCTGTGGAATAATTAACAAAATATGTCCGTGGAGCTCATATAAAAATACTAGTTAGTTTTCTTAAATTTATATCGCTTCAATAGCTAATCAATTGAAACAGAAACATTGTCTGAATTATGGAATATTTAGAATTCATGACTTGGGTTTTAAAATTTGTAAACAATAGTTAATTTAGTAATGGTACGGATTTTCATCATATTTTTAAAAAGTTTACATAATTTTTAAGCAGTTGGCCCATTTATTCATTTCATATATAAATACTTTAATATGCGCATAAATCACTTGAAATGTATCAACCACCATTTCGAGAGGTTTAAGTTGATTATTTGAAATACCTTTCAGGATATTCTGCAATTTTGAGGGGTAGTTACATGGGACATCAAATCATCACTGTTAATGAGAACCATCCAATCAAAATTAATTAATAATTCACTTTTTAATGTTCAATATGTTATAAAATCTACAATTACGGTTCCAAAGGCTAGTCGATTAGCGCGACTTAAGCCTACAGTGACTTTGCTAAAAAAAAATGATAAATGTTGATAGCTGATACAGATCGACGTGAGAAGTACTAAGGTCGATACTACTCTAATAATGTACATTGCACCGAGAGATCCAACGATAGCCTTAGCAACGCGAACTTGCTCGACATCACCTGTTGCAGTTGCAGCAACAGCTGCGACGGACAAGAGGAAAAAGGCAAGCAGTTGGGAGGAAAACGTGTGAGCTGTCTGAGATGGAATTTAAGACTTCCCTAAAACTATAAACTGCATCAGAGACAATTCAAGATATAAACCAAAACTACACCGATAATGAAAACGAGCGCTAACCGATCAAGGAGGCCGACCGCCGGGCCTAGCCTCTCATCAAGGTAAATTATGATAACCATTAGCTTCTATTACATCCTTCCACTACCGAAACTGATTATGTTTTACATTCATCATTTTTTCTATCTCTCAGCAAGGATATTACAAAGTCCTTCATTATTGAAGATAATTACGTGCGAAGAAAATTACCCGATAGATGAAATGCCTCAAAAAAAGAAGGGCAAGTCTGATTTAGAGCCTGCAAAAATTAACAGCCGATCTTAGTTTTGAGGACACAATGCTATGATTTTCTAAACCCCTTTATTAGATTTGAAAAATAATTTTTAATTCGGCTGTGGATAAGCTGCAATCAATATAAAATATATAAAGTACCATTTTTTTTTTTTAAGTTTAAGAAAGTTTCTTTAAATCTTAGTATATCACGGTTTTGAACATCTATCTACTTACTCAGTGATTCTAAACTAGTTCCTCTATCGTTATAAAACCTGAACCCCTACAACCCACGAAGCGTCGGGTTCAGTACGTGGTAAGGATGCACTGTTTCTAGCCAACCGTTATGCACGGAAGTGATTTGGCCGAGATCATTCTCAATGAGGGTGGTCCCCAGAGAGGACTGCTGATACCAGAGGTGGTCTGTTATCCGATTAAATATTTTTTTCTGCCACAGCACTCTACACAATGAGCTAACGTACTCTGCTCCTATCAAAGGTAAGTTGGAGCATTTAATTTTTCAATATTGTGAAGTTAATAAAAAAAAAAAATATATATTACTAATGGAAATCTACAGAAATGTTTCCATGATTTGTAAAATATAAGAACACATATTCAGTGGTTTTTTTATATTTTATGTTGAAAAAAATATCTTAAAATAATAGTGTTTGTTGCTGCTCTTCACTTGTGATGCTATACATACTTACATCGTCAGAAGGGAGTGTTCCTGTTTATGTCATATACCAACGTACCATTGCTGAATTAACTATGTTACTTGTCTTAGAATCAGGAGGATTGCGTGTTTAAGTGGTTCATAAGTGGGAAAAGCACTTTTAAGTCTAAGAATCTTTTACGCTTAGATTTTGCTCCTATTTATGCTAACCAGCAAGGATCCCATTAGCAAGGACCTCCGCTACCCTCCGGAGTGATAACACCGTCCTCCGTGGATTGGGACTTGGGAGAGCACCTGCACCAGACCATGCAGATTACCCAAGCCTACTAATAGGCGATTAGCCAGCAGATAGATAGCGCATTATTTTCCTTTCCCCTTTTTTTAATCCAATGCTTATCCAGTAGCCGCCGGACATTAGGGAGAGATTTCCCGAGTGGGCCGCCTCGATTACCGGGGGTTAACATGCAAACTGCCACTAACTCGGCTCCCTAGCCTCTTTCATTTTCGGGAGAGCATCGCCATCAACCCCCCGGGGTTATCGCCGAGGGAGGGTAATAGCCTTGAGTACGTGCAGCATAATTAGAGCCAGCGGTAATAAGCTATAAAACCTTATCACTGAGAATCACTCCTATCCTATTCCTCTTCTTTTTTTTTTTTGTGGGAGGATGCAAAATTTTTCAACAATCACAGTCCATAATAATCTTAAAATGTAATTATCTAATCTACCAATATTTTAAATATGATAATAGTTGAGACATTGACAGGGAAGAGACATTTATAAAAAATATCATTTTTCAATTTTTTTCATATAAACGTTTTTAATTAATCATGCCAATGGAATAAAAAGACAATAAGTCAAAACTGGAAATAGTTTAGTTTCTATGAAAGGTGGTAATTGCCATTTTCCACTTGAAATTATCTTTATTAGTTGTCAAAACAGAAGTATGCTTCTCCTGTAAGATTACATTTTAATGACTTACTACATTTTCTGCTGGTTTATTAAAATAAACAGCACAAAAATGGATAGAGATAACATTAATTTTGTTGTATTTACTTTGCTTTACATTTTAATATTATTTTTTTTTATAAAAAGCATTAGCATCTATTTATTAGAAATTATACTACATTGAATATTGTAAAGTGTACAAATTTCCATAATAATTTAAATACAATAATTGACGACATGAAATTAGGCGGATCAAAAAAAATGCGGTGATGCCGCTTGTAACAAGAATGTGGGCGTGGTTTTACTCAAAACTACCAATATTTGACAACAATGTCCTAGCAATGTTGCTTTTGATTGGTTATTGAATTGGTTATTGGATTGAATGTGATTGGTTATTCAGTTATTTGGTTTTTACCCTTGGTACGCTAGTGTAGATCGATTTGGCAACACTGCATTTTCTTTGAGCCGCCTAATTTCATGTCGTCAAGTATAAGTAAAGTATATACCTACTACAAAAGTATCAATATTCATTTTTGTGCAGAATATTATATACTAATGCTTTCAATTTCATCATAATGACATTTAAGATGGAGATGGTAAATCAATTAAAGATCTATTAATAGTTTTAAATAGATGATGCGTTTTTCGTATAGGTTTATTCATTATTTTAATTTTTTATTCGTAATGGTCCTTCATTAGTTTTTGCAATATTTGAAACTACAATTATTGTAAATGATAAATAAATAACTATTATTACTGTTAACCGGGCAATTGTATTGAAAATTTTAATTAATCTTATGCAATAACAAAGAACATAACCATTCACAATGTGCATTTCATCAAACTGATAAAGTTTCAAAACAATGTATTCAATGCAATATTTGAAACAACAATTATTGTAAATAATAAATAAATAATTATTACTGTTAACTGGACTGTTATTATATAGAAAATTTTAATAATCTTATGCAATCACAAAGAACATAACCATTCACAATGTGCACTTCATCAAACTGATAAATTGTTTCAAAACAATGTATTAAATGCAATATATGAAACTACAATTATAGTAAATAATAAATAAATAATTATTATTACTGTTAACTGGGCAGTTATATTGAAAAGTTTAAGTAATCTTATGCAACAACAAAGAACATAACCGTTGACAATATGTACTTCATCAAACTGATTAATAGTTTCAAAACAATGTATTAAATGCAATATTTGAAACTACAATTATTGTAAATAATAAATAAATTATTACCACAAACAATTATCAAACAGAATAGTATGCGATGAAAAGACTGCAAATGAATCAGCTGTCAAAAGTTGATGCCTTTGTTCACAAATTTGTTAAGTGCAAAATTTTCAAAAATGGGTTTTGTTATATAAATAATATTGTAAACTTGTGATCAGGAAGTCATAGATCATATGTTGATATAAAATTAATAGAGAAGCTGTGAAGGTTACAAAAATATATTATGCCTATATAAATATAACTCGAGAACGCCTGTACCGATTTCGATTTTTCTTGATTATTCTTCTTTTTTGGCCGAAGACCAGTCCTAAATGGTTTGAATCATCGAAATCGGTCCAGGCGTTCTCGAGTTATTAGGTCAGTAACTAACGTCACTCTCTTTTATGTATATAGATTTTAAGATATTGAGGTTTACCTTTAAAGGGTTTATGATAATACTTGGGCTAATATTCGATTTATATTTCGAAAACCGAATTTTATAGTCAAATTTCATGGAGCTTTAAATTATGGGGATGGCGAGATAGATAAGAGTGTCGTGCGTTGAGTTGATGTTCTGGATGTCCCGTAATAATCAATGAACTAAAAGAATAATATATAAACTATATTATCCTGGTATTTTTCCGCCTTTACATCTATTCATCTAACGTTAGAATCACATCATAGAAACATCGTGAGAGTATTTTAAAGACCTGCTGAAGAGAGGAGACGTGTAGTTGAACCTCTCCTAGAAAGAGGCAGTGCTTTGGACCGAAGACTACATTAATGAAGAAGAGCTCTTCATGACAACGGAAAAGCAAGACATAGCTAAACAGCAGGACTTCCTCCAGTAATTATGAAGTGCATGGGCAACAAATGTCCAAAAAATAATCCACCATAATGCGAGCCCGGTCTGAAAGCAGAGGAAGATCCCCGGAGACAAGGAAGTAGCGATGATCGTGCCCACTTACAAGATGGAGGAAATCGGGAATACAATGACCAGCGGGGGATATCCCTTCTAAGTGTAGGCCGGAGTATATTCTTGAATTCTATAAACAGCAGTGAGAAGTAGAATCGATAACCGGCAAGGAGGAGAATAGGAATAACAGAGCTAGGGATCTCATCTTCATGATGATGCAAGACTATTGAGAAAGGTAAAGAGCTATACATCTATACAATGCTGGTGTATCAAATTCTATGTGTTTCGTTTATTGTCTAGATTAAAAGTACTGTAAAGTAAGTATAGTTAAATCATTATTACATAATTTTTTTTTTAAAACACTTTATTGAAACATTACAATCTGCCACTTGTGGGCAATATGTAATGGTGCTATGTAGCTTACAATCATTCCATAGTAAAACAATGATCTAAACAAAATAAAATAAATAAATGTGTAAATAAATATGTACATGCGGAAATAAAAAGAAGTTAATGCAAAAATGATAATAAAATAAAGTAAAAAATAAAAAATATAATAATAAGAAATAAAAAAATATAATGTACACATTCATACCCTATTTACAATTTACCTGGGGTCCCCGAAATGAGCTTCTTCTCCAGGAATGAGGGCAAATCAGGGGTCCGGGAGGCCCCAGCTGCTTAACTGGCATTAAACGCCAATGGAAGCTGGTTAAGGGCGCTTCACACACCATTATTATATAAATATATTTTGAGATTCGGGTTAGCATACGGAGTACATGTCCTTTAATTCTCCATGCGCGTCGATGTCGATTGAAGATTGGACTCTATCTCGCAGGGGGCTTCAAGTACTTAGGTTCTATATAAATGGGAAACTCGACAAGGATATAGCGATGAAGATATCACGAGGAAGGAAAATCATTAGGATCCTTAACTCGGTCCTCTAGACTAAGGTCACGTTAGAAATAAAAAGAAAACATATCATTATTTTCTTCTTTAGACAACCCTATAAGGGGCCGAAGCATGGGCAGTAAAAAGACAAGATGCCCGTAAACTTCTTGCTTTTGAGACGGACTTTCTAAGACGTAACTGCGGGATCTCAAGGCTCCAAAAATTACCCAATAGTGTTATAAGAGAGAGAGAGCAGGAGATTGAATATATTATAAGAAATAGTGACCAGGACGCTTCAATGGTTTGGCCATATGATGAGAATGAGAATTAATGGCCAAAGAAACTATTCCTATATAAACCAGATAATAGAAGAAAGAGAGGAAACCAAGGAATATATGGATGGAAGAAGTTAGAGAAGGGGTGGTAGCAAGAGGGCTGCGAGAGGAAGAAGAATCGGCTTATAGGAAGAATTGGAGGGAAAAGATTTTCGTTATCGGGAAACATTAATTGTAAAAAAATCCCAAATAAATAAATAACTAAAGCTATTGATTTAACTGATGATTTATTTTTCAGATATTTAAGATATTATTAATGCTACTTGTAGAAGTTTCTCAAGTCTAGAATCCATAAACATATCTAATTAAAAATCATCGATATTTTTTGCGATCTTCATTATTTCCACTATATATTAGGTAGCAGTTATATCCATTACATCCTAAACACTACACCATTGAACCATTTCCTTATTTAATTGCACAAATTAACATTGCCAATTATTGATTACCTTTATGACTGCATTAAATCCCGGATCTCTGTTTTAATATGTATCTTGTTAAGTAACATATATCTAGCGAATACTGATCATGCGTTTGTTTCTTTTTATGCTAAGAAGTAGCCCGAGGAGATAAGTTGGCGGGCAGATGCGTCTCTAATCAGGAGTTACTCCTTGTCCCATCAGGAGGAGCTTATCCCGAGCCAATTAAGAATTGTAACTCGCCCTCCATCTGCCCTTCCTCGATATTATAACAGGATACACCGAAAATTAATAGCCTGCTTCTTAAAGTTGAAATGGTGATATTTCATGCCTTCATGTCTACTGTTGACCTACTTCACACTAATGCAGATCTCTTCTACAAGACAAAGCTACTTATATTATTGTTTCTCCTTTTATGAACTTTTGAGCTAATAAATTTTATATAGTTTTGGCTTAATTTAGCCAACATAATTTATTTAACATAATAATGCTAAGGCAATTCTATTGGACACATCCAGCTGGATAAACATATCCGTTAATTTCTTTATTAAACATAATGAGGAGTTTTTCCTGAATAGCGAGTACATTAATTTGAGTTTGTTTTTTAGTGATTAAAGCTCTTAACATTGTCAGAACCAGTTGCAACTACTGGGTGATTAGGAAGAAATGGTGCTAAATGTTCTTTGCTGTAAGAAATTAAATGTTCAGTTATTTAAAGAAATATACTCTTAAATACTCTTTTAGGTTTCCACGGCCACTATTATTACAAAAGACTTTGTTGATTTCTTCTGGTTTAGATCGTGTTGATAAATTTTTCTCATCTCTGCCCTGAAGAAGTCAGCAGCATGGCTGGCGAAATGTTGGTAAAAAATTTATCAACATGATCTAAACCAGAAGAAATCAACATAGTCTTTTGAAATATACTCTTATTATATACTTACTAAAAATCAGTTAAAATACTATTTTATTGAAAAACTATTAATTATCTATTTAAAAAATTAAAAACAATATTTACTCCTAAGTGTTAAATGCTTCAAAGTTGGCTACAGGAGAACAGACTATTTATGAACTATGTGACTATCTATGGTGTATTTGGTGATTGGAAGAGCCTGTTGTTAAATCAGAATGGGATGAAAGGATTGCCTTGAAAATGTTGCTAAGAATGTGTGGGAGCTGTAGGAATGTCAGTAGTTTAGAGGATATAGAGAGCAGGAACCAAGACCCTGCTTTGGGGAATTCCTGCCTCGACAGGATAGCATTTACACAATTCGGAGCCTCTGCAAACTCGGTAGAGCTATTTGAATGGTAGGAGAGAAGTATGAGGAATAGGGTTTGGGGAAATAAATTTTTTTAGCTTGAAAAGTAGTCCAACATGCTAAACCCGGTCAAAAGCTTTGTTTTTGAGTGTAGTGGATAAATGATCTACAACTCTGAGGCCTTATTGGACTGTAGAGTGTCTATGGCGGAATATACATTTGTGTGTGGGAAAACTCTGGATTCAACTATGGATAAGATAAATTTAAGGAGGGCTTTTAAAAAATTGTTGACGGGTTGGAAGGAGGCTGATTGTTCTATAGTAGGAAGTTTGAGATAAAATTGAGAGGGGTTCCAGTATATCCATGTAGTGTTTCCACAGGACTGGAAAGTGAGTCGTTCTAAGGATACAGTTGTATATATATGTTAAGAATATTATGGCTTTAGGAGGTATAGGTCAGAGGATTTGAGGAGCGAGTACTTCATATCACAAATGGGGTTTCACGAGGAGTTCAGAGGACAGAGACTTCAGACATTCGTGTTACTCCTGAAATCACACAACTCGTTATAAAGAACGAGTATTATGAATCCTGAATTGAGAAATTTCTCCACGTAGCATTAATAGTAGAACTCAATAGGTAACTCAAATATCTGTGAAATGAATTATCAATTGTTATTTTTTTACTATCAATTATTTTAGTGTATTACAAGCATATTTGGTTAAACATATTTTATATAATTGTTAACTATGATTTTTTTTTTTAGAATTGAAAGATTGATTGTGTTGTTTTTTTAAACACTTTATTGAAACATTACAATCTGCCAGTTGTGGGCAATAAGTAATGGTGCTAAGTAGCTTACAATCATTCCATAACAAAACAATGATATAAACAAAATAAAACAATTGAAAGTATAAATAAATATATACATGCAGTAATAAAAATAAATTAATGCGCACATGATAATAAAATAAAATCTTTAAAAAAAAATATAATATACACATTCATTCTAAATTCCCTCGGTTCCTCGAACTAAGCTTCTTCCCCAGGAATGAGGGCAAAGCAGGTATCCGGGAGGCTCCAGCCCCGTCACTGGCATTAAACACCAATGGAAGCTGGGTTAGCTACGAAATGCTTTTAATACAGACAATGAATGCAACGTATAGATTGTGAATTTAATACACAAACTTTGACAAACCTTTGACAATTTTGACAAACTTTTTTTTTCATTCAGGGTGAGGTAAAATGAACCAGAAATTTACTGCTATTATGTATATTGAGCGAATGTACTTTAATGTCTAAATGTGCAGCGCCGCGGCAGTCTTGAGGTTGCTGAGTTGACAAGTAAACACTTTCGATTACGAGGCATTCATAATATAATTTTTATATATTTTTGTTTTGAAGAGAAAAGATTTGCCCTGGCCAGGATGTTCAATGAACATTCTTCCTCATGTATACATCGCGAAAAATACGAGACGGGATATAGGATCGGTGAAGAGAACGGATTTGTCTGACTGGGATACGACTCAATGGTAACTCAGTGGTTTAGATGCAGACGACCCGGGTTCGAATCCCGGCATGTGCAAATCTTTTCTCTTTAATACAAAAATATTCAATAATATAATAATTTGGGACGTCTAAAGATATGAGTGATCCATTAGCTGGTGCCTGGTCCCCTACAGCTAGTAGTAATCGCTTATAAACTGGTATATGGTGGATACGGAGACCCTAGTAAGTCCCCCTGTAGCGGCCGCGGGCATTGAGATCGCCGATAGTTATAATGACGGCCAATGAGAGCGGACTCGTTCCTCCCTTGAGAGGCTACAATGACAGCGACTTGAATTAGTGCTGCTGCTATCTCGATGCGGCGGGGAGGATAATTAGAAGTGAGGACCGGGATATCTTACTAAATGATTAGTCATTAGCGGCGTCTCTCTCAGATTTATCTTGTCGTTTGTGCCAGTTCCTATTCATGACTTCGCCACTATATTTATAACCTATTCTTTTTTCTCCATCTAGCTTCCAATCTTTATATCTGTAGGAGTCGATGAGATATTTTCAGAGGTCTAACTAAGGACGTGTCACTAAAAATCCAATTTATTGACAAATGTGTGTAGGTTTTTCCCCTCTAAGCAGATAAAGGAAAATATGTTCTTTTCTAATATAGGACTGACAGTAGTTGCTTATTATTTTGCAAAGCATATTATTGTGACTTTTACAACACACATATAAAAATAAAAAGAACGATAATTTTCAAAATATCATTAGATAATTACAACTATGAATAAATTAATTAACTAAAACACACAGCGTTTAGGGTTTCCATCAATTATCCTACATTATTTAATTAAGGTAATATTCTAAGTAAAGTCTATTAAATGAACCTTTAGATTTAAATAACTTCAATAGCGTTTAATTCAATTAACTCAATTATCAAAATCGCATAAATTAAAAATTAGTGAAGCATAATTAAATCCACTAATTAATTAATAACTTAGGGGTTGTAGTAGGTACTATTAAAAATTACCATAAATGAAATTTCCAGTTTCAGGTCCTTAATAGCGTGAGGGAAACAGTAATTATTTAGAATTATCATAAAATTTAATATGTCTGTACCCCGGGGGTAAAGGGCACCATATCACATTTTTAAAATTTTCGTATTTGTTCAGGAGTGCCAATTTTCCATAACTTTACAATATTAAAATTTGTTTCTTTCTAACTTATAGAAACAGCTTTAAGAAAATTGTTCATATTGTTATTGGCATTGATAAGTATATGGAACAATTGATGATAGTATTTATTTCTGATAATTTACATAAAATATTAGCTGTTCTCTGGACTTGGTGTCCTTTACCTCCGGGGCAGCAGAGATATTTCTAATTTCTATTATACGGTTAGAGAGCTGTGGTAAGAAAACTTTATTTTAGTCAGTTGCTGTTGGACTCTTCGTCCCTCTGGCATGTTCTATTTTGAACTGCCCAAAAATGAATAGGGATACCACTAATTTTGTTTTATTTACTTTGCCTAGCATTTTATTATAGTTTTTTATATTTATTAGAAATTATACTACATTAAATGTTGTAAAATGTAAAAAATGCCAAAATAATATAAATGATTGGTTCAGCATAGACTACAAAATAAGCAATATCCCTATTCATTTTTGCGCAGTATATCACCCTTATTTTCCTACTTTTTCTATTCTTCTTGTTCTTTAATTCTTTCAAAAACTTTTTGTTTTTTAACAATAACGTAGCATTCATTATATTTCATAGATCATATTACAACATATTATTTGTTATTTTATTATTTTTTTATACAGGGTGTCCCGAATTTAAATGGCAAAACTTCAGGAACTTATAGGGGGCCGAAAAACTAAAACAAAAAGTCCTTTAGAGATTTGCTCGTTGTTGCTTAGTTTTAGAGAAAATCGCAAAAAAAAGAAACAAAACAAGTTTTCATTTTTATACTTATTTATTTAATATTATGTTATGTTCTTTTTAATGTAAATATTGCTCAAAATGTTGTCCTCTTGCACCAATGCAAGCAGTACATGTAGCACTCACTTGATAAATTACAGCTAAACATTGTTCTGATGATATTTTTTGCACTGCACCTATGATTCGGCCTCCTAATTGCTCTCTTGAGTTGATTGACACCGAATAAACTTTCTGCTTCAAGGTTCCCCATACGAAGAAATCCATGGGTGTCATATCAGGTGATCTGGGTGGCCAAGGTACTACTCCTCCACGTCCAATCCATCGTTGTGGATAATTTATATCCAGCCAAGCTCGAGCAACTCTGCTATAAGAGTTGGACATCCATCGAGTTGGAACCACATTTCAATCCGCTGTTGTAAGGGAATGTCATCTAAATAATTAGAAAAGTCATTCTCCAAAAAATGTGTAAATGTGATATCATCAGAACAATGTTTAGTTGCAATTTATCAAGTGAGTGCTAGATGTAATGCTTGCATTGGCGCAATAGGACAACATTTGGAGCAATATTTACATTAAAAAGAACATAACATAAATATAAATAAATAAGTATAAAAATGAAAACTTTTTTTGCTATTTTCTCCAAAACTAAGCAAAAACGAGCAAATCTCTAAAGGACTTTTTGTCTTAGTTTTTCGGTCCCCTATAAGTTCCTGAAGTTTTGCCATTTAAATTCGGGACACCCTGTGTATATTATTATTTGTTATTTTACTAATTACATGGTTATCATTATATTTTATAACTAAATCATTCTCTTGTTATTTTACTATGTTTTATTATCTTCAATAAATATGATTCATTATCTTCTAGATTTTTTTCCATTTTGATTATTTCTCATTAGTTATTTCATAGTTAATCATTTATTGATTGTGTGTCTTTTTTTTTATATTATTCCTGTTCATATAAACTGTTATATATTCTTTGGTACTTGCAATGTTTGTATAATTTTTCTGCTTTCATTCATTCTCAGCCCTGAAGATGACCTAAAACATAGGCACAAATAAAATAGGTCTATCTTATTTGGTGTAATTTATTGACTGCTTCCCCTGACCAATTTACACTCTTCTTAGAATTATCCAGTCAAGGGTTTTATGTTTATTTTTTTGCCAATTTATTTATTGTTTATTTAGTTATTAGTGGGATGGTGAACGATTTTTATTGTTTTTCCGAAGTTGATGGGACCTGTTTATGGATGTGTCACAATTTCACCACACTACATAACCTTCTTTTGATCTTTCAGGCCTACCTGGAAGAGAGCGGGCAAACACCTCAGGTGTCAAATTGGCTGCCATTAACCTGTTGTTTTATTTTCGGCCACTTTTTACCTGAAGCCGCCTAATAGCTACCTAAGGAAAAACAAAATTCGCACCTTCCAGAAATAAAAAAGGTGATACTGTTCCATGTAATTAGTGATCGGGCCGGCCTTTCCACAGCAGCTGTGGAATCCATATGACTTTACTGTAAGTATTGTCCAATAGTTTTTAAATAGATAAATATATGGGTATATTTAAGAAGCATTAAGATAGAATGTTATGAAACGGCAACACCATACATCATTAAGTTTTGATATAAGCTTTCTTCACTTTCAAGGTAAGTTCATACCGTAAGTTAATTTTAACGTTTTCGTTTTTTTTTATGATTTTCTGATCTTCAATACCAGGCGTAACGTGTCATTAGCAAAATTAAACTATTTACAGCTCTACCGTTTATTTAGATTTGTATTAGCAGGTTATTGAAATCAATCTTTAATGTCTTACAATCATTTTTAAATTTATGTTTCTTACATTACACATTACCTAGCAGTGTTGACATCTGAACTCATAAACTGTATTTTTCATATCATTTGCTGATTTTACATCTGTTTGTGAATTCTACATTTCATTTCATGGGGTTTAGCAGTATCCAACATAACATCAACTCTTTTTACTATGAAAGGAAGCTACTTTGTTCAGTACGTGGAATGTTGGGTTGCAAAACTCCAGGTCCCAAGTTCGAGACCGACTGAGGCAGATGTCCTTATTCTTGAGCTGCTCTGAATCCACTCTGAGGCATCTGGAGGCCCTCCTCAGCACTCCACCATTGAGCCATCCCGCTTTCCTATTTAATCAAATATAATTTCTTCATTATTAGCTTATTTCAGTTCATCTCTATTTATATTTTTAAAGTATTTTAGCTCTTTACAAAAGAATGTTTAGTAATACAACCACGGTTAGTCTGAAAAGGGTTCAAGAAATAAAAATGAAGGAAAAAAATCATTATGAATAAGTTCTGAGAAGTAGCCTAATTTACTTCACCAGGGGTCCTGAAACGGCAAATATTAAAATGTTTCCTACTATATACTTCAAATAAAAAAAAGTTTAATGAGAAAAGAAATACGACAATTCATCCTTCAGCTCCGCCCGTCCATCTTTTATTTTAAAAAGGAAAAAGTTTTTAACTGTCTAATTTATTTCAATTGGAGCTCATTTCCCTCGAGTGGTCGGGAGGCTCAGGTGTTCCTCGAGGAGAGGGAACTATTAAAAACTGCCGCAGGAGGAGCAAGACAACTTCAACTCCTAAGAATTAGGTAGGATATGCAATTACAGCCGGATCAGGGCAGGCACCTGGGTACGCGGGGTAGTCCTATTTTTCCCGCCTTCAGGTAATACCGCCGTTTATATACCTACTTCTTCCAGTAATCCCACAGAGGGTCGCCGACAATCCAGTAAAAGCGAGGTGGAAGGGAAAATACGCACCTCCCTCTTGCTACAGGGATTTTTTTTTTAATTCCCTACGGACGGGATAAGGTGCATAATTAAATTGCAAGAGGGCTGTAACGGCCCTCGCCATTTGCATTTGTATTTTTCTCTCAATGGTTAACGAAACAGGTTCCTGGCTCTACCGGGTTGTGTAAAAGAAATGATCTAATTTTATTCTCTCGCCAGCTCTACCTTGAAAATGCCCTCCAATTTAGTTTAAGTGAGGTCCAAATGTGGATTCCCAACCATTCTGTGGAAGAGGAGGGGCATAAACAAAATGGTAACAAAAAAGTTCGATTAAGCACGAGTATCTTTTAAATGCAATAACTTTCGCAACTTCCAGCCTATTTATCAATTCAAGAGACAATTCACAACTTTAAAAATAATGTTATTTAAACAATCTACCTCTTGTAATGACAAGATTTCAACTAAAAATTTATAAATTTCTTAATAATTGAGGCCAGTGTTTTATTTCCTCAATTTTCAGTCTCCGCAAATAATACGCCTTTTCAACTTAAGAAAATGAAAATAGTATAGGCATCATGCTTCTGGATATAAACTGACCATTAATGATCATGGATCATTGGAGGACACACCGAGATTGGGTGGGTGTCTCCTATGATTTTACTAAAAGCCTTGTGGTAATCTCCTGTCTTCTTTCTGATGTCTTCTTCAATAGTACTCTCATCAGGTATAAAGGATGAGTAATCAGCAAAAACAGCATAGGCGGATCCAGGGGGGGGGGGCACAGGGGCACTTATGGCTGTGGAGAATCCATTACAGTACATACTTATAGGCAAATCATGTGATGATAGTTGTTAAAATATATGGATAAAATAACAAACATAACATGAGTGAAACTATTGTTTAGATATTTTAATAAACCTTTGAAACCTTTCTATAAATACTACAAGTTATTGTTGATTTTTTTTCCCGTCTGCCCGTTGTGCCTCCCCCCCCCCCAGGTAAAAATCCATATACAACGATGACGATTACAACTCAATTATCCACCATCACTAATCCTTATCTCATAACTGCTAATAACATAATAACTCCACTTTAAAACAAGTTCCCTCTTTTCCAACCACAACTCTATGTGCACTAATACTTAAAGAAAGATTCCTATCTGTCTTGTGGCCAAACGCGACGATTGTCAACGAAATAATTACTAGCTCTATCTTCAACTGACCACTCGCTGGCCTCACCCCGAGTCTAGTCAGAATACAGTAAATAGAGAATTTAACTTTTCTATCTAAAAACCTTTCTCTGGTTTCTTGCTCCGGAACCAAGGCTTCTCGCTAGTACTTGCGTTCAACTCCTCTCCAGCCCCCATCTTCTGAAGACACCACCTGCCGTCGGCAGAGGTACTCTACTTCTCTGGGCCACGAGAGGAAAACCGTCGGTTACTTAAGCTTCTCCGAGCTTTCGTCAGCATTGTTACTTCTTCGTCTGACAGGTGCTGCCCCTAGTGGCCATCATTATCCCGAGAATCTAATAATTATATTTAAAGCTCCCAAGATTCTAACAGGGTCGTGAATTTTTTTCGGTGAGAACCGCTGAGCAACTTCCTGCCTAGTGTTGAAATCGGAGCTATGAACCGCTTGGCTCAGCGTCTTCACAAACAGACGTCACCTTCTATTAAGAATTAACTTTTAATAAAATATTATTAAAACTAAATGTTAAGGACCTACAATGCCTTTAACCAAAACCATATACAAAGAAAATGTATGTAATTAGTCACAAAAAGAAATAAACTTAGCAAATCTTATTTGGCATAGGATAACATATACCTACATATTAATGTATAAACTCCTTACAACCTAAAGTCTTTTTAAAACCTATTAATGAGAAGAAGCAAATAAATGCTAATCATTTTCTATAATACGTAAAACTTAAAAATAAACTTTTGACTTCAAATGATAACATACTTCTTATTTTTTAAAGAGAAAAGATAGGCCCTCGACCGGGATTTGAACCCGGAACCTTTGTCTTACCGTGACATCGCTCTGCCAATTGAGCTATCAAGGTCCCTCCCAGTCGAGGACTAACCTTCTCTCTTTTTTTAGATCCTAAAGCCCCAGAGTACTCCCGCCATTTTTGCGATGAATACACTAGAACGAAGTTCTTTGAACATTAATTTTAATTTAGGATCTTATTAACTTTCGTCATATTATTATTTATAATTTTTTATAATTATTGGTCATTTTTTATGAGTTATAAATATTTTTATTTTTTAAAGAGAAAAGATAGGCCCTCGACCGGGATTTGAACCCGGAACCTTTGTCTTACCGTGACATCGCTCTGCCAATTGAGCTATCAAGGTCCCTCCCAGTCGAGGACTAACCTTCTCTCTTTTTTTAGATCCTAAAGCCCCAGAGTACTCCCGCCATTTTTGCGATGAATACACTAGAACGAAGTTCTTTGAACATTAATTTTAATTTAGGATCTTATTAACTTTCGTCATATTATTATTTATAATTTTTTATAATTATTGGTCATTTTTTATGAGTTATAAATATTTTTATTTTTTAAAGAGAAAAGATAGGCCCTCGACCGGGATTTGAACCCGGAACCTTTGTCTTACCGTGACATCGCTCTGCCAATTGAGCTATCAAGGTCCCTCCCAGTCGAGGACTAACCTTCTCTCTTTTTTTAGATACTTACATTACTTTCCTTACATACCTATAAATTCGCTAACATTTTTAGCCTTGAACTAAAGCTGTAATTAATGCACATTAACTAACTATCTATATTTAAAAAAAAATTTCTCAGCCCATTAAATATATATATATATATATATATATATATATATATATATATATATATATAAATATATATATATATATATATATATATATAAATATATATATATATATATATTGTACTTAATAATATGAATACTTTCATATACGTCTGTGATAACCTTAGGTTATTTTCAGGTTAGAAAAGTGGAGATTTTGTGGTGTTATTTTTTTTTTTTTAGAGTTGGCTCTAATTTAAAAGCCATTCTATACGAAGAAATTGAATTGAATAATTGAAAACAATTATACATATTAACATGTATGAATGTACAATGCACTGTCACGATGGGAACTGGACAAGCCGGGGCATCCGGTGTGTGTTAATCTTGCAATTTCTGCTAATTTTTTAAAAAGGAGTCATACATCAGGACAGAATTACAGAATAAATGGAAATTTTAGTAAAAAAAAAAGCTTAAAATTTTTAAATATGGATAAGGCTGCCGTAGACAATTCCCGGAATGGTGTAAGTAATGTAATAAATGTAAATTTCGGATTTTGTTTTACAAGGATTCTTTTCTCCTAACTAAAAAATACGTAATAACGTATTAATAAAAACAATTAAAATGAGACAAATGTGAAAGAAACCTTGGTTTTCATTCGCGACTGAGAATCTCAGGGTTTACATACTCAATGTATTTTAGGGTAATCAAAAAAAAAAAAAAAAGGAAATGCCAATTTCCATCAGTTGTGGTAACTAACGTGACTCTTTTTATAAGGAATATCTTTTTGGCTGGGAGTAATGGAATCACAATAGTACAGACAATAGCTTATCACAAAAAAATAAAAACATATATTTACTAGTTATTACTTACTAATGGGCGCTACAGTCCATGTAGGACCTGGGCCTCTGCCACCACTCCACTCCACAAGTCACGGTGTCAGGTTCTTCCAATTTTTGATCCCCATTATTCTCAAATCCTCCTCCAAATCACCGATCCATCGGTTCCTGGGTCTGCCTCTCTTTCTTTTACCTCCTGGTGTACCACTCAGCATAATTTTTGACAATCTGCAGGGACTCATTCTCTCAAATCGGATTCTGCTTTTCTTAATAACTGTCATGATATCTGGTTCACCATATAGTTCCACTAGCTCGCCATTGCTTCTAATTCTTCATATATGTTGTTCTCTCTGTATTTTATTTTGGCTTCCACACTGTTATTCTCCGTCACTATTCCCCCCAGGTACTTGAATGTATCGCAGCTCCGGTATGCCTCTTCTCCCAATACAACAGTTTCTACCCTCTCCCAGATCTGCCGAGATTTTCTCATATATCTAGTCTTTTCTAGTCATAACTGATCATGAGTCCTAAGTCATATGCGGAATTCTTGAACTCTTCAACTGCGCCTGCTAGTGCTGCCCTGGACCTGCCAGTGATGACAACATCATCCGCATACGCCATGTGTCGTGTGAGCCTATTATAGATAGTGCCTCCAGATTTCGTCTTTATTTTTTTAATTGCCACTTCTAAGGCAAGGTTAAGCAGTAGCGGCGATAATGGGTCCCCCTGTCTTAAGCCAATGTTAGCGTCAAAGCTGTCCGAGATACCCACTCTGGTTTTGACCCTACAACTTGTCCCTTCCAGTGTCATCCTTGTCAATTATATAAGCTTACCAGGTATCCCAAGTGACTGCATCGCCTCCAATAGCTTTCCCCTGTTAAGACTATCATACGTCTGCCGAAAGTCAATGAACAGATGGTGTAGATCTATATTGTATTCGTATGCCTTCTCCAGCATCTGCCTGATAGAGAATAGGTGGTCAATAGTTGATCTTCCTAGGCGAAACCCGCTCTGGTACTCTCCCAGTAATCTTTCACTCCACTCCTCTATCCTTCGGCATATTGCCACAGACATTATTTTGTAAAATTTTGTGGGTAAAAGCGCTATCCCCTGTTCTCACATTTCAGCTTATCTCCCTTTTTGTATATAGGAACTATGATAGCCTCTCCCCATTCAGTTGGCATTTTGTTTATTTTTTTTATTTACTAGTATATACTTATTTTCTAGTATTTTTTGTGTTGAAGATAAAGCACATTGTTTAACTTGAGGGTTTTTTGTAAGCGATTTCTTTTTATTTAAAAAAAAATGTCATTCTACCCTCAATTTTTTAAGGCGGGAGCACACAAGTACACACACACAACAGCTAATGACTTTATTAACAACTTAATTAACATAAAAAATATTAAAAATTTAATAGTAACAAGGTGACAGAAAATATAAAACCAAAGGATAGTAACATTTAAAAAAAAAGAATTTTTTTTTAACGATAGTATAAGGGCACAACTAAAAAAAAAAACAACGCCTGCACTACAACCCGTGAAAGGTTCTGGGGTTCAGTATATTGTAGAGACTGTACTGTTTCTAGAACAACGGTTGTGCAGGGTCCATTGTGATTTGTCCTAGATCACGCTCAACCGCCAGATTTCCCCCTTATTATGGGTACCCAGTTTATAGAGGCTGGGTGGGCCCCCAGGAACCCCCCTAGATCCTATATGATCCATCTCCGGCTGCTAACAGACTAAATAAAAGTCTTACCTGTAGTGGGATTGGAACCAGGATTTTCGGCATGGCATCTCAGGATTCTACCACAGAGCCACTCCGATACCCTAAGGGCACATCTACAGGCATAAATTCAAAATAATAATGAAGGTGGAACTCTACACTAGCTTGGTGAGGACTTTTCTCGCCCTTTCACTGCATCAGTTTTGCCATAGGATCAATACCTAATTAATGCAGTTTAGCTAATTGGACAAATTATTTTCTTAGGAATTACATCATGAACATTGAAGTAGGATTGCCCTTTTAGCTCTATGTATTCTAAAACAAAAATGATGCACGGTAAAATTTTAAAAAAAGTTATTGAGGACTAAACCACTGTTTGAAAATATGAAGTAGCTGTGGGACACTAACGGGGCACATTATGACATCAGCTTTTCTAAGTAATCAGCTGAGAACAATGTGAACATGGGGTATTTATATCTCAGGTGTTCAGTTTAATCAACTTTATTTGTTTGTAAATAAGCACTATTAACGAGAAAAATAAACATTACTAGGTGAGGGACAGTGAAAGTGACGATTTTTTTTTAATGACCCTTTAATCCCACCTAAGGGTACCCCTATTTAATCGAAAATAAAAAATCTCTCTCTCTCTCTCTCTCTAAATAAAATAAAAATTGACAATATTTGTCAAAACATGGCGAATGGAATGAGGCCTGATTAAAATACATGTTAGAAAACTGGACGATGCCCGGCGACCAAGAGGCAGAACGACCAACACAAGTTATGATCCTTGTTTCTCACGGTTCCTTAATGCCCTTGTATATATTATGAAAAATAATGAAAGGCTCCTGTCACAGACATAACAAATGATTCCATGGGATATAAATAATAATACAAGTTGTTTTAAAATTTCTCCATTATATTATTCAAGATCAGTTAAGAGCTAATTATCACATTAGTGGAATGTTATTAATATTTAGAAGGGCCGTTAGAGTTGTGTAATTTTAATACTACATTAAATAAGTCCTATGTCAAAACATGTCTTCCGTCGGCCTCAACCGTGCTTGGGTTGCCAGTTAGCATATTTTTTTATTACCATGTTAGGAGCTATAGAGGAAAGAGTCCCATTTCAAAACCCTTGGTTATATGGGTCTGGATACGGGTCTCGTTGTGCATGAGAAACCCATGTGTATTTGTGCGTGTGTATTATTTAGTTACGTACTATGTGATGAACTACATTCAGTGATCACTGAAAGACTGCACAAGTAAAACCAGACCATTCCAAACATCCGTCACGTATTAGAAGAAATTTAGTGATTATATTTGACGGCTGATTTGTCACAGTAAGTTTTTTTTAATGATTTTTATATTTTGTAATCACATTTTTATTAATTACACCATACTTACGATTAGTTACTAATAAAAAACTCTCTCGATAGAATGATATCCAATAAAGTTCAATGTGCTAACTCGTTACAAATAAAATATCTTAGCGATCACCGGCCCAATTTCGATTAATATTTATTTGTTATGAAGCCAATTTCACTAGCTATTAAAATACTAATCTCAAAGAAGTCGGCCTATTTCCTATTGATTAATTCCATTGGTTCAAACTCAGACCTCAGCACAATGTTATTAAAACAATATACGTTTTCCCTTAGTGTTTAAAAACAGCCGACCTAAAGGTGTATTAAATTGTATATTGCCTACCATTTTTTGGTCGCCAAAGATCCTTAGAATTTTAATCTTCTGACACTTGAATCATAATTATATATCTGCAATAATATTATAAAACTCCTTACGATTTCTGAAAAATATTAATGGTGGTCTAGGATTTCAAATTAAAACTTTTAGATTAGTAATTTGGCGAAGTTTTTATAAATAAATCTAGTGAATTGGTGTAATTATTAGATTAAAAAAAGTCATTAGTGATGTAATTTTTTATTGACTGAGAAATTATTTTTTGTTTAGTATTTTGTCGTGCTCGATCAGATAAATTATAAATATCTTTAAATATTGGTAAATCACAAACCCAATGTTCCTGGCATCTTTAAGCTGAAGTCTAATCCAAAATATAGCTCTTCTTTTCAATCCAATATTTCGATTTTAAAACTGTATATATTTCAATAGAGAGAATACAAGATATTTTTCACATGAACTATATATATTGTTTATCTTTAAAACATAACTAAAGTTTATATGATTCTATATAAATCTGAAGACTGAAGAATACCTTTACTAAGACATGCCATTAACCATGTGCGGCACGGTACTGCATCTCAATCATTCGTTTTACAAACATTAGAATTGTGTTACATATTTTTATTTAAAAGGAAAAGGGCCGGGACTCGAACCCGGGTCTCCCATGTCTCCGTCATGGTACTCTACCAACTGGGATCAGTGAAGAGAAAGGATGTGTCTGACCGAGAGTCAAACCAGGATGGCTCTGTTGGTAGAGCTTTGAGCTCATTTGTTGTTCTGGGTAAGATCCAAGAGTTAACGGATTATAAGTTGTAATTGAAAAGATTATAAGATTGTGTTGATGACCTAAGGATATTGTGAATACTTGCGGGCCACTAACCACCGAGTTGTGAACTATATTCCTTGTAGTCTGCAAAGTTATTTCCCCGACTTCTCTTCTTTTATATGTGTGTATATATATATATATATATATATATATATATATATATATATATATATGCTATATCGTTTCATGGCACAATAAATGTATATCTTTCTTACAACTCGTCCACCGTTTGTTAACTCAAGCCATCCTTATTCACCACAATATATTTGCAAATTAATTTCATCCGAATGAACCCTTCAGGTGAGGATAATAAAAGAAGAAAATACTAGCAAAATATGCCAAATGGTTTTGCATAATATTCTCTAATAAAAACTATTATTATAAACTATGTACTTGTAAATTATTGTACTTTATTAAGATTTAGATACATAAATAATATTATAGTAAGCCGCAGAGTAAGAATTCTGGTGATAGTGAACCCTATTGGCTGAGGCAGTCCCAGGTGTGAGGCATTACCTTCTGTAATTGTGGACTTAAGGCGCATCTGTTCCGATCGCTTAGCGCTTCTGCCAGCCAATCTACCGCCGATATCAATAATTCCCTTTATCTTCTTCAGGGATGTTTTTGCATTAATATTTATGGGCTCTCTTCGTATTTACTATTCATACTTATAAGGAAGGAATTACTGATTTATACTTACGCAAAAAGGTATATATAATACAATAATTGATAATCAGATAATAATTTTTAAAATTAGATGGGAACACCACATGACTTTCTCTCATGGAACTGTTAATTGGTAGTTTAAAAAGTGATCCTGAATAAAATTAAAATTTACCGATTACATTTTAATTAAATCAGCACTTGTTTCTTATTACAGATTAAAGCAAAATATATAAATGTTATAAGTATCATTACCAAATAAAAACAGCTAAAGGTAAATTTCATCACAATTCCTATACACATACAACTCGATCATATAGTGGGAAGTTTAGTTATTTCTATTAAAATATAAAAATACTAAGCATATTTTTGGTTTTATAATTACCAATAACGGTTCATTGCTCTACTGTTTATTTAATATTAAGGAAAAATCAATTTTGAGATGGAAAGAACGATGGGCTAATTCAAATAAATCTTCTAGTTTACACAGGTTTATTCGAAGACTGATAACCAATAACTGCAAATTAATAAAATCTAAAAATTACAAACACAGGTTATAACTGAACATGGATACACCAAATCATACTTACACAGATTTCACATAATCAAAGACAATGCTTTCACTTCATATCAATGACACGTTCAATAGACAAAGATAAACAGAAATTTAAACACGTAATTTGTGACTGCTAAAGTTCACAAATAATGTATGAAAGACAAAGTTCAAAATTAATGATATTAATAATATTAAGAGGGAAAGATTGGCCACTGTCCGAACACGAGCTATATAATACATTTCGGCCCGAATCCATTAAATTAATTAATAGTATCGATTTAGAAAAGTTGATATCAAATTAATAAGGATAAGGATATTATGTGATGGCGAACCCCTAGAAATAACGAACACACTTCAATCCGCTAGTCTCTCAACTTGCTTTCCATACTATTCCTAATGATTTGAGTGTGTGGAATTTAAACCACGTACATATTTATTAATATCATCTAGTTAGATATTTAAAAAAAAAGGAAAAAAGACATGAAGGGATTAAATGTAAATCTCTGATAGTATTGTTTAATTTTTCTTCATTTCTTTTTCTTGGCATAAATTCGATATATATGTAACCACAAATTGTTTCTCTTATACAATTATTGTTAACTTATTTTAATTTTTTTTCTTTCTCTTCTTCTAATCTGTTTTTAAAATATTGCTACTGTAGGTAAGTCGCATTTTTTTTGTTCATTATTTTTTATTCTTTCTCACTTACTAAACTACTTGTAATAATTAATTAAATGTAATTATTTTAAACTCTAAAGCATAATAGCTTACAACACCTGTATTGTTATTCTATAGGTACTGGTCCCAGAATAATTTATTATTATTGTTATTATTAAATTAACCTATAAAAAAATAAAGATTTTTGATTAAAATCTAGTTTATATAATAATATACCATTTTATTTTATTTCCGTTCTATAAAATGTCAAACAGTTAATATTTATTAATTATTCGTTGATCCAGCAAGCAATTTGGACTGCATCTTCACCCCTCCCTTTCTTCAAAATCCGCAAGAAAAATCCATTACCACAAGATCTTAGGGATCTTATCCTTACCAAAGGCCGTTAACGATCCCTTTGGCAAAGAACCAGGCATCCTCACAATCGGAGACTGTATAACTACTTCACCAAACTAGTTAAAAAGAACCTGACAACCTATCGATCCGAATCCTACATTTCCTATCTTTCCTCGAACTCTACTTCTGATAATTCCGCGCATATTTAATACCTTATACCGAAAAAGTATAAGCATATTGCAAAAAAAAATAGACTACATTTAATTTTATGTATTCATAACAAATATATATGATTCCACTAATCGATACAAAACCACCCAAATCCACTCGTTCTTCCGCTTTCCTACTCCATATTACCTGGACTTGATAGAAAAAGATTAAAAAGACATCGGCCAAGAGACCTACTCAACTATTAACATTTCCATCCAAAACTTGATGTTCCAGTAGAAAAGCAAAGAGAATAAAACTTAGATCAAATTTGCTGGATGCACAATTGCGCAGTTCCAAATGAAAATTAAATAATTTTTTTTTTTTTTTTTTAAAGGATTTTCTTCACAAATGAAGGTTTCCTCATCCAAATTCTTCTTTCAGCCTTCTCTTCCATTCGTCCCTGTCAAACGCATCCTCCTCCGTCATTCCATGCCCAGCCAAGCTTTCTTCCACTTTAGCTTTCCATTGGGTTCGAGGCCTTCCTCTCTTCCTCCTTCCCTCGGCCTCCCACTCCATGACCAATTTCGGGATCCGCTTACTGTCCATCCGTTTCACATGACCAAACCATTTCAATCTTCTTTCTTCGATGACCTCTAGTATGTTCTGGTTAACTTCCATTCTTTCCCTGATGTCGCTATTTTTGACATTTTCCACTCTTGATATTCGGGCAGATCTTCTCCAGAAGTCCATCTCTACTGATAACAAATTAAATAATTAATAAATAAAAAAAAAATTTTTTTTTTTCTAAGCCATAATTGTTCCTACACTTCCCTCCTTACCCAGTCTTCCGGTTTTCCTCTAGGTAGTATCCTGGGTCCCATCCTATACACGATATATACAGCTGACATCCCAACCCATCCAAGCACTGTCCTCACTATGTACGCTGATGACACATGTGTGTTATCAGTACATAAGGACCCATTTGTTGCATCCCAATCTCTTCAACACAATATGTTCAAGAATGGTGTCAATATTGGAGCAGTAAAATAAAACCTAACAAATTCCATCAAATTACCTTCACCCTAAGTCGTCAACCTACGAATTCTTGCGCTACTGTATCCTTTAATAATATTCCACTGATCCCTGTCGAACAGATACGTTATCTAGGACTCCATCTGTACAAACGTCTCACTTGGAATCCTCATACAAGACTGAAAAGACAAAAAACTGCTCGACGTTTTCGCCTACTTCAACATTTATGGGACAAGCGCTCTAAGCTCCCAATTAAGCACAGAAGACTCATTTACATGATAGTTATCAGACCTATTTAGACATACGGAGTTATAGTGAGATGATAATATGGGGACAAGTGATGGGAGAGGATCATTCAAATGTGGTATTAGAGCCAACAGGTTTAAGGCCGGGAGAAGTCAGAGTCGCCGTTGTTTGTCTGAAATCTAAGGGAGGAGCGTGTGGGTTAAGGTGGTGAATGTGTGCCCTAAAGAGATCCTCTTGGACAGAAACCAGGCTCTATGAGTGGCTGCTGTATAAAAGGAGAATAGGGATCGCGACAATGGGAAATCATGAAAATCGCTCTCGCTGTGCCTACTGCCTACCGATCGAAATAAGAAAGTGCTAGTTGACTTAGGAAGAAAAATATTGAAGATCGCATTTGGTACACCAGACTCTGAGGATCTGAGGGAGATACAAGAAGGACTCCAATTAGCGGAAATCTATCATGGTCAAACTGTGCACATTCTAGAGGAGCATTTAACAGTAACCAGAGAACTGGGACAACGGGTAGCCGCCAATTCACGGGGACTACAGAAGATAGTGGAGATAGTGAAGAACACTCTGGAAGCTACTAACTTCAGGTTGACGGGGACAGAAACTGGACACCTTTTACTCCTTCCTAAACCTCTCCTTGGCTTTAAACAGTAACATAAAACACCTAGAAACCGCCGCCTTAAACGCCAAATCGAGTTGCGCGAGATGTATAGGTCCTTCGAAACAATAGCTCGGGATCACTTTAGCCATACAAGGTATATCCTCCTGAGCCGAGGAAGCCTACCACCACTTCATGAACACCAAGTTAGTTCTTATGTTATGTTATTATTTATTATTGTTATTATTATTATGTTGGTGAATCTTACTATAATTTTTGTTATGGTGTCCATTATATGTTTTATTATATTATTTCATTAGTCACTATCATTATTGGTTGTAGTTGGGTGTAAATAGTTCAACATTGTAATTGATTTCAAGATGTTTCTTTCTGCGTTTTTCTATCTCAAGCTTTCCCCTAGGTACCCTTCACTGTTCCACCTTTTCTACCCGATCTTAGTCACGATTAAAGTATGACATAAAAACTTGATAAGTTTAATCGAAAATCATAATAATACTTTACTATGCCATACTATATTATGCAAGTGAAGATAAAAAATTTTGAACTTTTATGTCTTCACTGGCATAATATGTGCATGTTTTATACGCTATGGTAATTTTACCTTACTAAAATTGTTAGTAATATTTGATAAAATATATAGTTGTAACTATGTTTTAAAATAATCCCATATACAGGTATTCTAATTTCTTCTTATATTTTTTTGGTCCATCGTTGTTAAATTCTGTAGGATATGAATACGTTACGAGATGAAACTAAATAAAATAAATTCAGCTGATATTAAATAGTGTAATAAAAAACTGTTAAATATAAGTTAAATTACAAATCATTGTAACTATTAAATTTTGAATTTTTACATCTTTACTGGCACACTATGCTGAATATACCTTAATATTTATCTAATAAAATATTTAATTGTTATTTTTTTAAACGTGGTTTGAAAGTATTGGGTTGCTATCACTGTTATGTATTAATTATAAGTTACGGGTTCTTGTTTTTCACTAAAAAATGATTTTTATTAGTGTATTGATGCGTTAATTATATTTATAAAAAGGCCTCAACTCTTTTTAGTAAGAGGAACACTTAAAACAAGTAGTAGTGAGATAAAATTATTAATGATAATTTAAGGCGTTGGTGCAGGGAGGCTCCATGATGTAGTGGACAGGCCATCTGTATGCTGCCCTACTACACCTCACTAACAAATAAAAGAACTAATGCAGTGGGAGATAGATAAATAAAATATTTGTCAGCACGGGCGAGTGGCTTAATGTTCAAATGACACATAAATTGTGAGCTACTTTGTAGTCGAGGTGTGCTACGGGGGTCGCCACCCACAATCCTTCTTTACGATTATTTTAATACCAACCGGACAAGGAGCGCCGCTTGTCCCGTCCTGGAGTCGTGTTCCCTTCCTTAGGAGGACGTCCTTTGTCCCCACCTGTGAAAAATATCTGCAGGGGCACTAATTTAGCAACGGAAGGAGGAATGACAAAGGATTATACATAGCCAACGTGGGTGGATGCAAATATAAGTATACATTTACAAATACATAGAAATATATATATAAAATATTCGTTCCAACCCTAGTTATAGTTAGTCAATTTAACGTCACTTTATGCTCCTATGGCTAATCGGACGATGCTACAGTGGGAGCTCTAAATTTGGCCTATCCAGGTTTAATTAGGATAGGGATTTTTAACGAGTACCTGACGTCGTACAGGCTCGGGACCCCCGGTTTAACGTCCCTTCCGAAGGACGGCGTAACTAAGGATTTTTTACACCCTTAAAAAAATCCTACGAACCCGCGATCTTGGGCTTAGTAGTTTGTCACGCTAACCACTAGACCAAAGGTGACCTTTCCCTGGTTATATCTCCCACAGCCTAAGAATAAAAGCGTTATTTTTGAGTTAAACCTGAAGCCATTGTGTCATTAAGTTGGCTTCTTTTGTGGGCAGGGTCTCGTATAAATTGAAAAATAAATATATTGAACATAGTTTAAAAAAAGTTTGTTATGATTGTGTTTCAATTACAAATGCATTTAATCAGTTTTGTTCCACTAATTTCATTTCAACTATTTGTTACAGCTTTGTACATAATTCAGCTTAAGGTACAATCAATAAAAAAAAAAATCCATAGCGATTAATCAAAGCTGGATCTATCTTCTTTTATTATAATTACAAAAAGTGATACCGAATGATCCCGACTTACCTAAAAATGACAGATTTCCTTTTCTCCCCCGAAATTGCCAGATTCCAAAGACTAATTATCCCTGAACTTATTGCTTATAAAAAAAAAAACTTTTCGAATACATTGTACATCGTATTTTGGTACATCGTAGGGACTGCAATGCTTCCAAGTCAACAGCTATGTAGGAAGGTGCCACCAAAGGTGTCTGTTCTCCCAATCCCATCTTGTGTAGATTGAGTTAGCCCAAGGAGGGTTGCGGATCCTCAATGGGGTTTGATTGCGGTCCATTCAGTAATTCAGCTCTCTACTTTATTCTCTAACATTTCTTTTAATAGAAATGTTAGAGAATAATAATAAAAGTTAGAAGGGCTACTAGGCGGGCAATCTTTGATTTTACAAAGAATGTTTTAAATGTATTTCCCATTCCATCTAACATATTCCACAAAATAGGGCTAATTTAACAGGAGGATCATATTTCCTTTAATACGAGATGAACTGAAATATATCATATTCATGTAAATAAAAATTAAATTATATTTAAATGACCAATGGCCCCTTAAAAATCCATTACTTGAAAGTTTTTGATTTAGATTGTCACAATTTAAAACAACATTTTCAAATGAAAGAATATAATACTTAGTAAAAATATTAGCTAACACAATAATAAATTTAAGATAAGTAGAAAAACAAGCAATGGGACATATTATTATCATGATTAAAATATAGATAAAAGGCAAAAATAAAATCGGCTCTTCAACCAGCATTAGTTTGATTTGGATTTTGAAACATATTATGAATCCCAAACGGCAAGCATCTTGGCAGATTCCTACTTTCATATTGGTTTCCTCTAAATTACCTAACAAAAAATGAGCGAGAAGATCTTGGCTCCGGATGGATAAATAAGAATCACTCTCTCTGTATGTGTAGTCAATAATTAAAGGGTATTTGTTGATTGTAAGCACAGTCTATATAGAATATTCCAATATAATGGGATTCATGTTGGGGACTGGTCAAAGTTTCGTACCACATGCAATAAAATACATGTTACTAAACACTAAAAACAGTTTCTATATGTAAAGAAAAACAGTTTGAAAAAAAACATACCAAAATGAAGCATTAAATTTAAGGGCAATGAGAACTAAATTAATCAAGTAACTCAGCTCTTATCTAACAGTATCCGGCGATCATGGCCCAGCGATAGTTTAGAGAAAGATCGCTCTTGAGTATTCTACAGAGAAAAATGTGTGACTTATTATTTTTTCTACTTCTCTGCAGCTAATAAGTTAAAAACTTCAAGGAAGTAGAAGAAATGACACGCCAAAGATCCTTCTCAGTTGATTACCTCCCGCCTCTCCACCGTGGAGTACACCAAATTGACCCTAAGATAATAGGCGAGATGACCAGAAGGAAGAAACCGGCGGAGAGATATTGGAGCAATGTTCTTGCAGAGTTCTTGCCGCAGAGGACCGCTATTAGAGGGAAGAAGGAGACATTTGTCCACTCAGTATTCAGGGACAGGGAGTCCTCAAACTGTCTCCCCCGGCAGATATCTATTGTATTACGTGATGCGCCGCCATATTGGGTCGGACATCCCCAACAATATCCTCCCCCGCCCTCTTAGCGGTTATTGGTTTTTCCGAGGGTGTTCCTTGTCGTCCTGGGGCTCTCTAATAAAAGTCCGTCTGCAATACCCTGCGCGGTCTCTTATTGAATGTCATTACCAGCGCTGCTTCGAAATCGAGCATTCGGGGTCAAAGAATGTTATAAAAAATTTTCAGTTTATAATTTAAATGAAATGTGTTAATTAAAGATGTATTGATATTCCCTTTGTTTCCAACCTCACATTTTCAAATCATCTAAAAATCTATGTTAGAGAATGTTATCCTATGATTAAAGTGGAAAATAATTGACTGAATAATTCTAATGATGGTATGAAATTGTCAGGGGGTGCAGTCAATGATTGCATAAAATAAGTCTTCCTTTCAATTTCATACTAATCTCTTATGACAGTGTTTAATGCCTGTTTCAACCATTTTCAAGTTTATTTTTTGTATTTGAATTATAATATAAGTTGAGCTTGAGGGTAACTGAGGAAAAGGTTCTGAGAAAATCTCCTTTACTGTTCATTGTACATTTCAAGATAGGGTTGAACAGTGGAAAGTTTCTAATTTTTATTTATTTCATTTATCCTCCATTTTCTGATCACGGGGCTCACCGTGTCTTTTTTAGTTTATTTATATGTTTTCTATTACTTTGAAATGAAACACGCTAGGAGTGCCTTCAATGGGAGATTTCTCCATCCACGCTTCCACCTGAATCCCTTAGGGGAGGTTTTCGAAAGAATATATCATTTGTCAATTTCCGTCAAAAATATTTATTTATTTGTATTTTTCTCAATATAGTGAGAGATTCTTAAAATAATGTTGCCATCTTTGTACCTGTCCCGCTATAGTGAATGTCCTGAAAAGTGGATTAGTGCACTATTTGTATGCCTCCGTTGTGTGGCAATTTCCTAATAACGGTGCTCCATTAAGGAGTGCTGGTTTTAGGATACTCTTATTTAGGTAGGTCTTAGGATGGCCTTAGATCTTCAGATTGAATGCATTATAATTATATTGTCCAATAATTTCATTAATATTCAAACTTTTGGGAAAATAGTTTTGGTTATTTACTTGAAAATGGTTTATATAAGAATAAATGAAATAAAAATCCTAAATGGTAGATGGTTTATATAAGAATAAATGAAATAAAAATCCTAAATGATAGAGCATCTATTTTTGATGAATTAAAAAAATAAGTTGTGTTCATTAAATTCAGATCACTAATTTAAATTTAACGTCTATAATTCTTCCAATAATAAGTGTCATTTTAAAAAGAGTGCATTTTACTATTAATCCTGGGTATTTTGTATTGTTAAACATTCAATTAAAAGAAAATTAATGTCACTTTTTAAGGGTTTCTGAAAAATAACTTAACATAATTCTTTTTATATAAAAGGTTTATATAATTTAAGAATCCAATTAGAATTGTCAGCATCGTTCAGAAAATAAGATTTAAGCGCCAATTTTTATTGTTACCAACTTAAGTTGGTCTTTTCACATATAAACAAATATTATGATTACACGATTCTGTTATACGATTCTGTTACACGATCGTATCTGTTACAAGATTCCCGAGCAGCAGCTCCTTCTATTTGCCCTGAAGATGACCTACAAAGTAGATCGAAACGTCGGCACACTTGATAAATAAGTATTCACTTATTTGGTGTTGCATTTGACTGTACCCCCAACTATCTCTATCCTTACTTTAGAAGTTTCAGTCAACTAATTTCTTCTCTAAGATAATCAAATATTAATCAAGCAATATATCAAAAACTAGATAAACATTACATTGCTTTAAATGTCATTTCTATTTAGAATTTATAGGCAACTTGTCTAGTTTATTCATACTTTATCCCACTTTTCACACTATTAGAATGGGCCTTAGGTACTGATATACGTCTACGTTTAAAAAAAATACGTTAAAAGACATGAATACATAATATGTTCTAATGTAGTTTCTGTTTGATTACTTATGTATCAATACATAGACTATTAACTGCTTCATTGGCGTAACAGCGTGAGGCGTAGGAAGAATTCCATAGCCGTTACTAATTCCCCGGAGGCATTGTACACAAACCCGACGAGTTATGTCTTAATATTTTTTGTGTAAATTTTTTTTAGAAATACGACTTCCGGAGACCAGGGGCCAGAAGAGCGGAACCTAATCGAATTATCGCCTTTATGACGGCTTAATGTGACATTTAAATGCGTGACGGGGGCGAGGATAATTGGGACTGGGCAGCTGGCGCATACACCTTCGTCCTGTATCTGTATGCCAGTGTGGTCTCTGTAATGTATAGTAGGACCTCGCTTAACCGAATCCTTCGGTTAACCTGGGGTGCAAAGTTACAGTAATTAGTATTGTAAACAGATTGATTAATAACAAGATTGAAAATATCATCAAAATCAAACATTTCAGACCAAATGGTCACTAAATTACATAACAGAGTAGAAATCAAATATAGATTAATTTATATGGTGTTGCTTTAACTAATAAGGATTAACATTATCTAAAAAAATCTTGTTAATTACTTAATTATGTAGAAAATCATTATCAATTTTTCAATCAAAGTTCGGTATCAGTTCCGCAGATTGTCGCTTCGAGTTCAACTACAACAATTTTTAACTTTTCATTCTTTTTCTTTTACTTTAAAATAAAATAATCGTGAGTTTTAGTATGAAAATAAGGTTGCCATTATGAGAAATGTGTATATTTCCGTTATCATATCATCAATGCATTGATAAATGTTTCAACAAACATTTCGAAGTATATTTTTAAATATTTTTTTTGAAAATAAAAGATATGACCAGGACCGGGACTCGAAACCGGGTCTCCCACGTATCCGTCGTGGTACTTAATTTATTTATTTATTGGAAATTTATTTTTATTTTCAAGAATTTTAAAAAGGAAACGAATGAAAAGTTAAAACTTGTTGTGACTTAACTCGAAGCGACGACCTGCACGACTGATACCTGAATATTTATATTAATATTTAAATTTAATATTTTAATAATAAATTTTTATAACATTTTAAGGTCCCATAAATCTAAACAAGCCACCTCAGGTTTTAACTACACATTCGTTTCCATATAATATTTTCGAAAAGAAATATAATCTTTATTTTTAAAGAGAAAAGATAGCCCTCGGCCTATCTTTTCTCTTTAAAAATAAAAATATTTAAAAATCAAAAAAATGACCAATAATTATAAAAAATATAATCTTTAGTTTCAGTGCGGATAAAAGTTAAATTAAAAGTTAAAAATGGTTGTGAATTAACTCAACTCGAAGCGACAATCTGTGGAACTGATACAAAAAACAACAACGAATAAACAGTTAAACTTCTGATTCAACTCGAAGCGACAGCCTACGGAATAATTACCTAGTCGAGTCTTGATCCGCTGGTTTTCAATCGACTCCTTCACAACAACATCATCAAACTAAGCATCAATAACATTTAAAGTTAAAAAATTAGATAGGGTATAACCAATAACATTAAATTAAAAGAATATATATCACTCATTCAAAAGAACAACGATGAATTGAGGCATTTTTGATTTAAGATTCAGTAGTGGTTATATTGGTTGAAGATTTTTAATTCAGGAACGACATATCTGATGTTCTATTTTCAACATGTTTTTTATTTTTTAAATAAAGTCAAATTTCGAGGTTTATCATGTTAGGACTTGAAGTTTTATTGGAATACTGACATAACAATGATGAATAAAAAATTTGTAAAGATTAATAAAAGAATTTCAATACCACCATTACTTTAGGAACACTTTGCTTTTTTAATAACCATATTTTTATTTTTTTAACCTCATATCGAACTTAGTAATAGGTTCAATAGATCTTTTGAAAAAATGTTTTATTTTGTTATGACATTGTTCTTTTGGGGACGATTAACGAGCATATGATTTCTTTACAACCAGACAGCGACAACTTCAAGTAAATGAACTTGTATCTCAAGTCGAAGCGACCACCCACGAAATAATTACCTCTTCTTTTAATTTGATATAATTGCTTATATTCAAACTAATTTTTTTGCTTTTAATGCCATTGAAGCTTAGTTTGATTGTGTTATTATGAAGAAATGGATTCGGAACCAGCGGATCATGATTGGATTCCGTCCATCGAAGCTCATCTTCCCGAGATCCGAGACCACTCACCACCTAACAGAGGTGTGACGGATTTCTCTTGAGTCGGCGGAAATTGTGATAGAAGGTTAGAGGGGGCATCCCTCCCACACTGTTCTAAAATGGCGGCGCTGGAGGTTATTAAGGAGGAGCCAGCTGTTTTATATACAACACAAATTGCCCACCCCGGCCCGTGTATTGACTTTATTCTAATGCCGGGGGTTGATGCTCGGATTAGGAAGCCTTCACTAATCCCGCACCGAAAAAAGGAACGAGGGAGAAAAAAAGTCTAGAATAAAATATAAAAAAAATGGCGACTTCCAGCTCGCGGCTCGTCAGCGTCGGCATGACAAATGGCTCCCTGCGGCTTAAAATTTCACATTTGTGGTCGCTATAAAAAAAGAAAGAAAAAAAACAGAAGAAAAAAACGCATCCCTTGTCTTGCCGCAAATCCCTGGTAGCGAGGATTAGCCAACTTCACTCTAATTATTTAAACGGACATAAATAAAACGCTGACAGTGCCCCGGTTTGCTGGCTTACCCTTTTCTAATATTCCCTTGTTTTTCTTTTTACCCCCCTCCCCCCAACCTCACCCCCTTCCCAGAACCGTGAATCTAATATGAAATATGGCTGCTGCCAGTTTCTGAATTGGAGAATATCAAATTCGTTAGGAGTAAACTGTTTATTTCTCATTTAATCCACATGGAGGATACGTTCAAATATTCTCATGAACCGAGTCATCGAACTTGTATCCATTCCAAAACCCTTCCATAGAAAAAAAATCAAAATAAGATCAAGATAATGTTCAATAATTACATTAAAAATAACTTAGGAACTATCCTGTGGCTGTAATATGAATCAATGAGGAATAATACCAAAACAAATATATTTTCCTTCATTTCTTGTCACTTTTCATCACTTATTTCTTCTTTCTAAACCAATAAACCTTCTTTCTAAAGGTAGGTCATCTTCAGGGCGAATGTGAGTGCCTGTTCGTGGTGACTCGTCAAAAACACAACTTCAACCTCAAACACACAACAGAAAATCATAGAGTTGGAAAATCTAAGCTTCGCTGTTGCGAATATATACAAAAAGAAAAATGTTATTATTTTGATGTTTGGATTAAGGTTAAAAAGAAAAAACCTAGGGGGCATTATCAGCCTTGCATTGTATTCAAATGATACAACACCTGATTCGAATGATTTATGTACATTGTGTATTACTCCTCTAATTTAAATTACACAATAATAAGTTATTGCATTAAGAAGCAAATTCTGTAGGAAAACTTCTCGCCTATTTCTTTACTCCCAAAGTTTTATTTCACAAACTTTATATTCGTAATTTAAATGAAATAAACAACTATATGGTTCTTCTTCTTGTGCCAATGGTACATGGTACATGTGCCTAAGCATATACATACCGCGGAATAAACTTCTTATTGTATAAAATATATAATATAAAAACATGTTGGTTTTATTAGATATGTACAGTTAAACTTGGTAAACCCTAGCACACCCCTTGCCAGTTTACCTCCTCCCCACCATAACCCTAATAAGTTGCGCTTTATCGATAATGGCTATTATATGATCGCCAAATGTTGAGATAAGAAGACAGAATACTAATGCTCAAGATTAGCACTAACTGTGATCCTTCTCCTGATAGCGTGGACCTCTTCTTGCTCGCCGCTGACCCCTGGGACAAGAAGTGCCACCGAGGATCTTTGTCAAGGATCACAAAACCTTCTGGATTAATTGGTTCTTCCACGACCCTCCTGAGATGGGCGAACTCGAGGAAGAAACCGAATCGCCTTCCCTTCCCCTCATTAGTACGTCATTCTCAATGAGCCAGTAATTGATTTAGCGTTTTTACTTCAACGCATCCTATGTGAAACTAGACCCTGAAAATAATGATGGTTATTTTCAGCGCTCAAATCGATCTCATTGGTCACATCAAAGCGCCGACTGGAGGCTATTAGAGAGGCTTTTAGAGGCTAGGAATTAGGGCGAATTAGGTTGAACGGTATAAATTGAAGAATAAGTAATTAATGAAGAGCCGACCGCTACCGGGCTACCCGTCGGTCCTTCAGATCTCATGCAGAAATCGCTAATAGCTGTGTGGGAGCGTCATCATCCTCATCGGAGATCTCTTAATCTCAGTGATTACTCGGCAACTACGCTTAGATTTAATTAAAATTCTGGAAAGAAATGGAGGATAATATATGTATTTTCGTAGATTAGACACACTAACGTACACACATTTAGCGTAATCATTTATATCCATCTTTTCCTACAAGTATATATATATATATAGTTGACCCAAAGAAGTCCCGTCCAATATTTGAGGAAAATATAATAAAATCAAGTATTAATTTCTTTGAATTCTATTTGTTTTATTGAAATCTAAAAAAAAAAGAATAGAACAATGATTGTATTCAATTTAAGGCTGCATGATACACAACATCTTCACTTGCACTTATGTACGTAGGGCAAGTATTGCCTTCTCTTCATTGAAGCACTCTGTGATGAACCATATTCTTCGTTTTGTTGTCAGTTGCGAAAACGATCAAAGTGGATGGTTTTCCGCCAAGGGAACATGCGACATACAGTTGACCATGTGAAAATCATTCATTTTCCAGATTCAGGCGACAAACATTCAATGATTGGCCTTGTGATTCATTGATTGTCATGGCGAATGTGAGGCGAATTGGAAATTGGATTCGCATAAACTCAACAACAAGTATGACAAAAATGTATTACATCACTAAACACTTCTTTCTTAGGTCGAAACGTAGGCACAGTAAAATTATCATTTTGTGTAATCATTGACTGGACTCCCTTATTATTTCATATCACTCTTGGAATTATTCACTTAACTATTTTCCACTTAAATAAACACTTTTTTTTATTTAATAGAGAGAAAATGTAGGCCTTATGCAAGGCATAAAAAAAAAAACCACTGATCAACCACTAAAGAGTACTTTTAAAGCTTCTTCATAAATTTCAACAAATATAAATTATATCCGTACCAACATTAACTAGTTCATGGAGTCAGCTTTGCAAGATGTTAAATAATCAAATCAAAAAGAATTTCCCAACTCAGACAGTAAGGTAGAAATTAGTTTTAGTTTATGGCATATTACAGATAGGTTTCGAAGTTTTTTTTTGTTTTTTTTTATAAGTCTGATAAGATCCGCCATCAGAGTTGTGAATATGTTTCCTAGAGGAGTTTGAGCTCAAAAGGTGTTTGAAGATAATTGCTGTATTAGTTTAATAGGCCTGAGTAAGAGGTTATGGCACAAGTTTTCTGAGCAAGCGGGACTCTACAGCCCTATCAGCTCCAGATAAAAGAGGCAGTAAAATTTTAGCGTTCGCTTCCAAGGCGGGCCGCCATGATTGAGCTTCCAACTCTTAAAGGGATATATTTCACCTCCGAGAAGTCCGAGAGTAGCAGCCTCCTCCGATAATTCCCTACCACATTTCGATATAATAGTTAAATGGTAATTTTAGAGTTTTTTAGATGCAATCCTTTCTTTAATTAAAAACTGTTGTTTGTGGGAAAGAAAAATCTTGTTTATCTGCTTTAGTTAAACTAGTTAAATCTTTACTTTGATCCTTGGTTCGATTTGAAACATATTTCATAGTATTGTTGACAATGTTGCATGGAGTAGGGACTGGCCATACTGCTCTTAAACAACACGAGACTAAGTGTTAAAATATTTCTCCATTTATAAATATCAATATAATATAATAATAATAATGACCTTTATTTGTTCATAAAATATAATAAACATATACAAAAACTTCCTTTTTTTTCCCATACCTATTCACGTATGAACAAAATCAACCTTTAGTTGAGGTTTTAAGTTCGATTGTTTCATACATCACTCTAACATATTTCATATATAATATATCACTCTAACATATTTCATATATCATTCATGCAACCACACTAAATAATGTACCTGCCCCATCCGTTTCCACTCTTTCCTATCCAATGATACTCTCTTCCAGGCTGCCCCTCCGCAGCTCTTCTTCATCTCCTTGTCCCAGACTGTCGGTGGGCGTCCTCCCTTCCTCGCGAGTTCTCTTGGATACCAATCCATAAGCTGCCTGGTCCATGTTGCAGCATTCTTTCTGATGACATGTCCGGTCCAGGTCCACTTCCTTAAATGGACTTTTTCCATAATATCTGGGAGGTCAGTCCTTGATATAATCCCCTTATTTGGTTTTCGATCTCTTCTAGATATTCCGAGGAGGTATCGCTCCATACCTCTGACTGTTATCCTCAACTTGTGGCTAGTCTTCTTGTCTATTATCCATATTTCGCAACCGTAGGTCATGACAGGAAGTTCAGTGCTCATCCAGAGTTTCCTCTTGACTTCCAAGCTCACAGAGGAACTGTATACATCTTTAAACTTGAAGAGTGCGCGCCATCCTTGGGTACATCGCCTGTTTATTTCTTCTATTTGTCCTTTAATAGAAATATATGCCCAAGATAATATATAAATACCAACCAAAATATATGGAACGCACGAAACGAAGTCTGTATACTCCATACAGCCCTCTCTTTTCAACTTAAAATCGTTTTTTTTTTGTTTGGGAGCAATCCATAAATGATATAGATGAGAAGGACAAATTTCCTCTTCTCTGCAGACACTTTATGTACGATGTCGGGTTAGAAACTGGTGTTTCGAATTTGTATTATACTTCTTGACATAATTTTTATTTCGATATCTTGCAGCTTATTCCTTCTTTCATTTATTCTTGTGGATGATGACATGAAACCGCTGCACAGAACTTTAATACATTAGGGTTTCTTCTTCTTTCATGGCTCTACAGCACATCAATGATCTTAGGCCTCCTCGATATGTTTCTACCAGTCCTCCCTATTTAGTGCAGCGGCCTTCCAGTTTAACTCTTAGAGTCCTCACATACCCCACTTACCATCTTAGCTTGGGTCGCATTACTCTAATTGTACGCTGTACTATTTCTTCCAATACTCTTCTGGGTTCTTTTACCCTTGGCATTCTTGCCGCTATCACAACGCAAAACCCTAACCTTTATTACTTTGACTACGTTCGGGACCTGCAATAGACTCACTAGCTCCGAATTCCTTCTCCATGGACTCTCTATAATGGACATATATTCGCCATAGAATCTAGAATGTTTGAAGCAATTTCTCATCGGCTTTTTTTTATAACCCACACTTCTGAACCGTATAAAATAACAGGACGAATGAGCGTTTTGTGAAGGAACTTTAGGAGTTATAATTATTATAAATATTAAATATTCTCTTAGGCTTCCACGACCACTATTATTACAAAATACTTTGTTTATTTCTTCTGGTTTAGACCGTGTAGATAAATTTCTCGCCAACGTTTCGTCAACCATGCTGCTGACTTCCTCAGGGCTGAGATGAGAATGAGGATGATCCGTGCGCTCTCGGCTTTATATACTAATATCGGCCTTAAATAATAATATTATAAATATTATTTAGTGCGTTTAGGAATGCCAAATCTTTCTTCACCTCTACTTGCTTGGATCTTTCTATTTAAGAAGCAGGTCTCTTTGATTGATGGATTTAAGCTCCGAAATGATGCTGTATAGTTCAAAGATATGTTGATAAGCCCGATTAATATTATAAACATTAAGAGCACCATAACCATGTTTTTAATTCTCCTCATTTCCTCCGTAGCTAACCGTATTCCGCTTTCAACAAATTACTATTCCAATCCAGGGCAATTTCTTTCTTGTAGTCGTCCCCTTCTGAAGATGGGATCATGTTAAAAAAAAAATGTCGCTATGGAAACCTAAGGAACTTTGTCACTTTGAATAATGGCGGACATGCTCCTCTAGGGAAAACAATGATAAAACAGGGCCCTTAACAAGAGTAGACTATTGGTGAGTCATTAAAGTTTCAAGGCAGGGGTGAGAGGGCTAATGGTTTCGAGGCGCAATAAGGGTGCATCCTCGGCCAACTTCTTCAGTTTTTTATGCCAGCTTATCCTGCCCCCAATTGTAAGCCTTTTTGGACGTAAACATTAAATTAAGGAGATGGGGGGGGGCTCGGCAATTCCCCGCAGGAGGCGCCCCCTTGCTCCAAATTAACATAACAGCTCCTTAGCATCTTATCCCGTCCCCGGTCGCTTAGCCATTTTTTAATATTAACCTCCACCCGCTTCCCATGCAAAATATATTACACTCTCTTCAAGGCTATCTTCCTGAATACACTTAGTACAATATGCTAACTCCATTATAGGCTTTCTAGCGGTATTACTTAATTTTACCGATCGTTGGAATTTCATTATAATTTTTATCAATGTTATAGACTCCAAAAAAAAAACAAAAAAAAAACACATATATTTAATAGTATAAATTTCCTTCTATTTCTATTTTCCACTTAAAATAATTTTTTTGGAAAAATTGGAAGTACCTGTGGGGCAGTAACTAACGTGAAACAATTATGATAATACTACTTTTCTCACTAATCAGCTGAGAGCAATCTGAGTACATGATATTTATGCTTTGAATATGGAGTTTATTTAGCAAGTTTAGTTGTTTGGAGGAGAAATAAAGGTGAATATGAGAGGGACAGTGAAAGTGGCATTTTTATTTATTTTAATTACCCTAACATATTTTTTCTTTTCCTTAAGGTAAAAGTTGGTATATCCACTTATCGAATGAATATAAACGTTTCAGAGGCGAACACTTTGTTGAACGGAAATTTTTGGACATCAGTATGTGTTTATCTGTGCCACAGTCATCTCTTGGCCGCCTATAAAGATTTGATTACTTATGAGGAATAAGAAATCAGGAGACTTGTTACTTATTGTTACGGCGATTTTCGCTCAACTGTTAGTTACTATACCACTGTAACAATCGGGGCTTCTGACATCAGCTTTTCTCACTAATCATGATATTGATGACATGATATTTATATCTCATATATGTAGTTTCTTCAACAAGTTTAGTTGTTTGGAAATAAGCACTATTAAAGAAGTGAAGGTGATGGACAATTTAAATGAATTTTATTATCATCGATAGTTCTAAATTCTTACATCATATATTTCAACACGATGGGCTTGATTTTCAATAACATTTGTAATTTGGACTAGTTCAATACGAATGTGAATGCTTGAGTATAATTTCTCTCATTTTCGAATTCATGGTGATTTCAGGTTGTTACATTCTTTTACATTACATTACATACCTCTGCCTACACAACCTGCTTATGTGTGACTTGAAGGTTGATAACCTGTAAGCCCAACCTTTATTTCCAAGCCAAACCAAACCTATTGAGCAATCTAAAAAATAATAAATTAAAAATTAAAATAAATTCTAAATTTCATTATTTACAAAAAAAAAACGCAGGTCACAGACGAGGTATGTCTTCGGATATCCTGAACATACTTGTCAATGTTACAATGTGAAACGGGTCTTGCCAAAGTGAGGAAGCTGTAAATTATTCTGAACCATTAGCCACTGCGGCAACAAAAGGTGCATCTACTAATTATGATTGGAGAGAAAAAAAAATATACACGGGGGAGAAAAAACGAATTAGTTCTACCTGGAGACAGGCACCACTTCTTTATAGCCCCCATAAATGTCTCGGCTAGCCAGAGGTGTCTATTATCTGACACCTGATTCGGTTCTTATCAGATCAGGGCCACGGTCTGTTAATTGCAACACAAGGGTTAAAGCAACAGCAATAAACAATAACGAAATAAATTAATATGATGTTAAATATTGTCTTCGTTACAATATTAAAAAAAAACCTGTAGAATGACAACCGATGAAGGGGTCAGTCATCATTGGGATCACACTGTTTCTATGCCAACGGTTGTGCAGGGATGTGATTTGGCCTACTTTATGAACACAGGAGGGATCTTAGCAGATGTGACTGTTAACATTTTGAATAATTTATCTATCAAAGCCGTATTCGAACCCGGAACCTAAAGTTCAGCGACTCGACACTAGACATTAAAATCATATATCTACAGCCCCGGTGAATAAGGGGTTAAGTCTAATTTTCTCCAAAATGTATTTCTTGTACTTGAGTAAGCGGAATCGAATTATTTTCTTAGTGAATAAGGGGATAAGTAAGGCATTGGCTTGAAAAGGAGTTATTGGTTATACTATAACTCCATTTCAAGCCAAAAACTGCAAGAATGGCACGATTCCGTTCCCCTCAATACAGTTAACTCTGCCTGGACAAAATCCAACTTAAACACTTATTCACCGGAGCTGTAGATATAACCAAAGAAGTAACAGCCACTTTTTCTAATAATTAAAATATAATCTGAACTTCCGCTTCTGAAGAATAAAGCGGGTTGTTAATTTTAGCTTCATTTTACCTCAATAAGCGCTTTATTAGAAGTATTTTAACTATGGAAGTGATGCAACTGTAAAATTTTTATGTTTTAAATTTTCAATAGAAACATCAGTAATTATTCCGCATGTTGTCGCTTCGAGTTGAGTCACAAGTTTTAACTTTTCATTTGTTTCCCTAATAATATTTTACAAAAATACAAGTTATCATGAGCTTCAACATTACCCATCTTCATTTATGAAGACCATGGATCTATGAACACCCTCTTTTCTTTACTAAACCTCGTGATAAGTTGTATTTTTTGAAAATATTAAAAATGAAACGAATAAATATTTACAGCTTGTGGTAACTCAACTGGAAGCGACAACCTGCGGAACAGATACCGAATTACTACTTGTTTCAATGGTTTCGTTCTCCTTTTCGAAACTCTTTCATTCATTTCCCTTTGTTTATGCTGCCCTACCAGTCCCCAATTTCCACCTGCTTTTCTTTCTGTTCTTTCTTAAATCCTAGAACACTATGTAGTTCCTTATTTTAGCATTCTCTTTCCTTAATGAATCCTCGATTACTATTATAAATATAATTCTTTATATCCACGATACCACCATGTAACTGGTCAAGATGGTAATATATCTTGCCCAGAAAATAAACAGAAGAAGTTGCTATTTTAGTAATGGCATCTCTTTCATAAACGATATATTTCTTCCTTCAATTAAGTGTATCACCTTGTATACTGTCATTTACACGGTTACTTGTTAATAATTTTATCTGTAACTAAAACTTCTGTAGATATATGATTGTAATACGTAATCTAAACGCCTAGTACTATCGGAAATAACAAAATCGCTAACAAGGCTGTAAACAGAAGAGTGGTGTTGGAGCAACAAAGGGCCGACGTGGGGGAGAACGCCCCAGCGATTATAGCCACCCCTCGGCAAGCTAATCGGTTGTACCTCCTCCCTCCGGGCCGATGGGACTTAATTCCAACTTTACCAGATTAGGGAGGGCACTTCTTCAAAGTCCTCTTAGGGCATGTTTTCGGGAGTGCTTCATTTCATTCGCCAAGTACCCAAGGAGATTGGTGACAATTATGACATCAGGATCTCGTAATGAGGCGTATTAGAGATTAATGAGCTAATGAACTTATAATTCGTTATTAATTTTTTCAATATTTGCCCTATTCTTCAAACATACCCCTTCTTTATGTTTATATGACCAATGAGCAATTGAAAATTATTGCTATATAAGGTATAAAAATCCACTGTTTTCCTCGCTGGTAGTGTAATTTTTGTTTACTAGCTTAATGCCACTAAATGCTGCAATGGCTAATCGGACGATACTGCAGCGAAAGTCCTAAATTTTGCCTATCCAGGTATAACCAGCATAGGGATCTTTAACTATCAGTAGTAAGGGGAGTAAATTACACCATACAGTTCAAGACACCCGGTTCTTATTTTAATCATTACACCATATAATCTAAATTTTAAGTGAATAATTTTAGTCGAGTGATTAATAAATTCATACATCGACAAGCATCTCATCTTAATATGATCAAGCTTTATAATGATCGAAACTGTTACAAATTTAACAATATTGGTACATATTTAATAAGAGCTACTACTTAAAGAGTTTTTTTTAATATTAATATACTAACAAATAATCATACTGCCTGTCATCATATTATGTTATTTTATATCGACAGTCTTACTATACATTACACAGCCATTAAAGTTTTTATTAGTTTTTACAGTCGTAATGTTCATTAGTTTTTAAACGTTAAAAAATAAAACAGGTCTACTAAATGTTAGGTTGGTTTATCATTCAATTTACTACAGGTTTTTCTTTCACTTCCTCCGCTCTTTTCGGAAATAAAAATAAAGTCATACAATACACCTTGTCGAAAGGCATCCTTGAGCAGAATCTAAATGTTTTTTTGTTTAAACATTTTTGTTTTGAAGTGAAAAGACATGCCCTGACCGGGATTCGAACCCTCCGTCGCAGTAATCTAAGCCACTGAGCTACCAGGGGTCGTATCCAAGTCAGGCAAATCCGTTCTCTTTACCGATCCTATATCCCCGTGTTCTCGCAAGTTTTGCGATGTATACAGGGGAAAGAATGTTCATTCAATACTTTAATTAGAATCTTGTTGACTTAGGTCAATATATTAGATATAACTTATTTTTATTAATCATCATTTTGATAGTGATTATTTTTAAACATTTTTGTTTTGAAGAGAAATGACTTGATGTTTAAAATAATCATTATCAAAATGATGATTAATAGAAGTAACCAAATTACCTTCACTCTTCGTCGTAAACCTACGAATTTCTGCCCTACTGTATCCTTTAATAACATTCCACTTATCCCTGTGAGATACGTTACATAAGACTCCATCTGGACAAACGTCTCACTCGGAATCCTCATACAAGACTGAAAAGTCAAGAAACTGCTCGACGTTTTCGCCTACTTCAACATTTACTGGACAAACCTTCAAAGCTCCCAATTAATTACAAAAGACTCATTTACAAGACAGTTATCAGACCTATTTGGACATACGGATTTGAGCTTTGGGGCTCTACTAAACCATCCAATTCATCTCGTATTCAATCCTTACAATTCAAAATCCTTCGTAAAATCCTCAATGCTCCTTATTATGTCACAAGCAAACCATCCATCTATATCCATCATGATCTTGATATGCCATATGTTGCTGATCTGGCCCAAACTAGATACCTATCCTTCCATGAAAAGCTCCATACACACTTGAATCCGCTAGTCTCTCAACTTGCTTTCCATAATATTCCTGATAACCCTCCGAGGCGTCTGAAAAGAAGATGACCTCGAGACCTTCTACTGTAGAACTTTATTGGAGTGGTATCAATGGGTAGTTTCTCCACAAGTGTTTTTTTTCATATGCTTTGTTCATACAGCAGATTTACTTGATGTAATATAATTACAATTGTAAATATCAATAAATATAATTTTAGGTTCACCTGTGGTCTAGAGATTAGCATAACATATTCAGCCCAAGACAACCGGGTCATCGCAGCCTGTAGTTGGGCTAAGGATTTTTTATACGGAGTCCTTAATAATGGCAACCTTCGGAAGAGACGTAAAACGGGATACAACTCGGGTGTAAGATACACGCAAAGATCCCTCCCTGCCCAATAGGTAAAATTTAAGACTACCAGTGTAGCATCGTCCGATTAGCCATTTGAGCACACAGTGACGTTAATAAATAAAAAAATAAATGATCATTTTAGAGTCACCTGTGATCTAGTATTTGGCACCACCTACTATGATCAAGATCGCAGGTTGGCAGCCCCGCAGGCAGCCTTAAGATTTTAAACGGGAATTGAGAATCCTTAATTGTGCCGTTCTTTGGAAGGAACGTAAAAGGGTGTCCCGAGATGTACGCTGTAAGGTACTCGTTAAAGAATCGTATCTTAATTATACCTGGAGAGGCACAACTTAGGACTCTCACTGTAAGATAGTCCGATTACCCTTTGCAGCATAAAGTGACGTTAAAAGAATAAACGATATTGCGAACGGATTACAAGACAATCATGATATACTAAATACTTCCGTATCAGGAAGCTCAAACTTTTCTAAAAAGATTCCAGGTAAGAGGAAAGGTTTCCAGGCTAATGCAGCAAGGAGCCGGAACCTAAAGGAACGTGTAGACATAACGTTTGGCCCCCGTTGATGGCAATAATGGGAAGGGCGGATAGCGTACACCGGAGTCAAATGGATCTTCCAAGGTTCTCCAGGGGTTTGGGTAAACAGAACCACGTGCTGCCATTGTCCTGTGGCCGGGCCGGTGTGTGTGGTCTCCGAGAGGCTGCGAGGCTTGTCCCAACGGCCATAAATCCAAGGGACAAAGAGGAGATAGCACAATGAGCAGTGAGCATCCTTTCAGCGCAGCATCTCTTGCTCCCGATAGCTACAATGTAAACAGCGTATTTATAACGAACTTAGCATCCTTTCCCTCCTCCACAATGAGCTCTAAATGATTCTACACCTACCGTTGTAGTCGCTGGCGACATAGCCGCGTTTTCTTCATTCATATCTACTGTCATTAATTCTTTTTTATTCTCTTTTCTACTTCTCAATAGCGATCCCTTGAATGTTTCAATCGCTAACGAGCCGTTTTAAAGGCTCCTGACACCGTGTGAGGTCTCGAGTACGCCTGCTTTCTCTCGTTCGTTATCCCCTACGTGGGATGGATGAGGTAACCCACTTTGATTGAAAAGGATCACTATCACGAGGGTTCATGAGCCCAAGGATAGGCCAATCCCGACTTCAGCCTATCTGCGGGGTTTTGACAAGCATATGTAATATGTGAAATGTCAGTGAAATCCCTGTAAAAACTTAAATAAAAATGTTTTTATTAAATTAAATAAATATGTATTGTATAAAGTATAATATATAAATATCAGGATTTTTTTTATTTGATTTTCTTTAACGTCGCTTCTACTGCTAAGACCATTTACACTATTTTTCTTAAATTTCTTGAATTAACTTCGTGTGTTTTAAATATATCAGCGTCCTATTCAGTTTATTATTTTGTTTAAGCAAACACGTTTCAATATCCTAATTTATTCTTTCTACTTAATGTTTCTTAAATTCAAATATAAATTTCACTGTAAGTTCTATGTTAACTCAGCTAAGGCAGGTTGGTTGAAAAAGCCCTAACAGTAAATGGAGATGTGTCAGGTTTGTATGCCCATTATTTTGAAAGGAAGTTAAAAATCCGTCTAATATTTTTGAAACTGATATAAGTCCAGCCGCATAAAAAAAAAAAAAATCGTTTATTCTTTTAAATGATTTCAAAGTTTATTGTTTCCCAAGTGTATATTTGCCGGAATTTTTAAAGTTATTCAAATGCAAACCTATGAAGGTGTCGTGATTATGAAAAATTTGACTTATACCACTGGGCGGAGAGCAAGTCACGGAACATATATAGTTGATTAATCCAGGGTACCCACAAAGTTGGGTTTAACTAAAAAGGAAATGTTATGATTTAAAAATATGTAAATCAGTTACACTTAATGGATTGAAATTGATGTGAAAATATCTGAAGCCTACAGCTGGATCCAACGGAGTTACAGTTGGACTCGAGCAAAGTATGATCAGAGATGTCATCGATGATAACATTGCTTTAAGCCAATCGATCCCTGAGATCATAAAAAAAACAAAACCTATGGTTGCAGAACGTGGTAGATTGTACCTTTTCTTATGCGGTTGTGCAAGGAGCTGATTTAAATCACGCTCAACCACCAAGTTTTCCCCCTATGTTGCATTTATAGAGACTGGATGAGCCCCAAGGGAGCCCTAGATCCTAAAGGATACATCTAAGGCTGTTAACAGATCAAATAAAATTTGCCATAGCTGGAATTGAATCCAAAACCTTCGCACGGCACTCAGCGCTCTACCACTGAGCCACACCGATCCCTATGAGATCATAAAATACATAAATTACCTGAGAAAACAAAACTTCCGGCAATTGAAATAAAAAAACATATGTAAATATGAATTTTATACAAAGGCGAGGATTAGATGTTGAAAAACTAGCCACTGCAAGGTAATATAGATATAAATTAGTGTTCGGTGCATCCTCATTATCCAGATAGTTACTAATTGGTCGAAACAAGGTAACTGCAGGAAGTGTAAGTCCGACGAGGACAGGGCTGATGTGCGGGTAACTAAAGGAAATTGTTTTATAATTATTCCACGTACGGCTCATTGCAATCCTTTAATGGCTGTCCTGGCTGGAGGATTAAGGATAATTTATATACTATCCAGCTCAAATTTAATGGATTTTATTTTTATTACTTTACTGTCTTGTAAATAATTGCCACTATAATTGAATAATTATATGCATGAAGCATTAGCTCGTTTCAACACAAGATATTTTTTGAATGACTCGTACCGTTATATGTGTATATTGAACAAGAAAAATTAATCCGAAATAATAATGCTTAGCGAATATTTAATTGCATTCAGAACGAGGGATCGAATCCTTGAAATATTTTCAAAGATACGTGCATGGTTAATCGATAAACTCAATGATTTATATTCTGCTTTCTAAAAATGAAACTAAAATGTTGAGGAAATAATAACCATTGATTAATGCATGAAATTAATTTATCTTAATCATATTTCAACTTTCTAACTAGCTATTATTAACGTTTTAAACTTCATTGGATAAGCCGATTATTATATTGTTTATAAGAAAATAATAAATTACAATCAATTCACATGATAAAAAAAACATGACGAACTTACAGAAAATATCAGAATGAACTTATGCATCCTTAGGGTTCTATATTTTTCTGTAAAAATAAATGGGTAAAAGGTCACTCTGGTATTGAGGGCAATGAGATAAATTAGCAAAAGAGGCAGTACAAAGTGATTTATCTTCATTTTTTCACAAAACACCTATATCGTTCCTATTAGGGAAGATCATTCGGAGATGGAACAAACGATGGGCAATTTCAAATAAATCTCCTAGTTTGCATAGCTTTATTCCAAAACTAACAAACAATAACTACAATAATTTTATAATAAAATCCACAAACTACAAACTAACTCAGGTTTTAACTGAACATGGATATACCAAATCATACACAGATTTCACAAATTGTGATTCATGTGAGTAGCTGAACACGAACTATACAATACATTTCGGCCCGAATTAATTAAATTCACTAACAATATAGATTCCGATAAGTTGACATCAAGTTAATTTTATTTGCTTATATATTGTATAAATAAATAAAACATAGATACAATTTATACATTGTAAAACATAGATTATAATTTTAAATTTTGTTAATTGTAACAGATATATGTAATAATGTTTTTTGTATATATTTTAATTCACATATGTTGTTAATCTTTATTGTTAAAATATAATAAAAAGGCATATATTATTGTACTGAAGTATGGATTGTGCCAATAAATAAACGGTTATTTCATAAGGTTATTTTGAAAGGAAAAAAAAATGTGACAAAAGTTTTCATACTAATGTCCTTTAAATTTTTAGGTAAATAGCTTTTGCAAAAGATTTAATATAGCAATGTAATCCCATTTAACTAAATCGTCAAAAACATTGATTCAGCATAGTTTTGTTTATTACTATCATTATTGTTGTTAGAATTTTTAATATTTTTTACTATATCGATAAAACTGTAGGACCTTATTATATTTATTTATATACAAACTTTTTTTTATATAACTAAATAACTATGTTCATTTACCAGAAATTTAACATTTTAAGTGATTTGAATTTCAAAAAAGTGGTAATTTGGGGTCACAATTGCATTGGCACTTTTTTACGGTAAATCTGAATTCGCTACTTAATCTAAACATTTTCAAAAATACCCTTCATAACATGGTTGTTTCTTCAAACCAAGAAATTGTTCGAGGAGACAATAATCGATATTTTATTGATTTTTATACTACCTATTTGTTAAGCGGAATTTTTATACCTAAGTTTCCTGAATAAAAATAATAAATGACTTGAATATATAAGCATTATTATCATTACTAACGATAAAGGTGATTTTTTAAAATAAATATGAATAATTTTTCAATCCAAGGGAGAGAGATAGATCAGCTGTAGAGCGCGGGGTTGCCGTGCCGGTGGACTTATGTCAAATCTGATTGTGGCAGATAATTTATTTAATCTGTAAAGAACCGGGGATGTGTCTGTAGGATCTGGAGTACCCTTGACCTTGGTCTCACCAAGTTTCTATAAATTGGATACTCTTAATAGTGGGGAAAACCTGGCGGTTGAGTAAAACCTGGCAAAATAGAATCTAGAAAAATCACCTTCTTGCTTAACGGTTGTCTTTCATACACTACAGCCATAACAACTTCCTGAACCCAAGACTCTTCACGGATTGTAGCGGTAGTGGTTTGGTCAATGTTTTTGAAACCAAAAAAACAATTTGAAGATCAGTTAATATACTTATAACATTACTATTCGTAAAATATAGCGTGGCCACTGAAGAAAGCATGTGATACTTTTTATAAGGGCTTGGACTTAAAGTACTTATTTATCTAAAGTTGTTTAGTAAGCTTAGCAAAGCCGGTACACAAAGGTACAAAAGAGGCATCCCTGGTAGAACCAGATGCGGAGAGGACGTCAGTTACAAGGGGCTTACAGCCAATTATTGACTTGTGTGTGGGGACCCTGAGCAGGTGAGGGGACCAATGGGGAGGGGGGCACCACCTAGCACTGAGCCAGCTTGTCCACGGATCCATCGCTCCCTCCGCCTTTGGGGAAGTCATTCCATGTATCTCAGCCAATCCTCAGGGGATGTGGTAATTTCAAATCTTTTTTTTTTTCGTCTTTTAAAACAAAAAGATATATAATATTTAGTCGAAAGTTTCTTAAGACAACACACTTCCATTAGATATAATATCAATCTCCCTTAGTTCATAAATAATAGCTTAACACTAATTTATTTAATTAGGTAAACATGATGTATTACAGTAGTTTTGTTTCCTGTTTTTGTTTAAAACCCTAAGGCTTTTTGTTGAAATTTTTCCACTGATGTCTCAAAAAGTGTTTAAAAAGAATTCATAAAAAATGTAGCTTACTTAATAATGATTATATAGTATATGTAAATATCTTTCGGTTAGACTATAACTTAAATATAATAAATTGTATAAACGTAAGGGATAAATCTAAAAAAGCTATAAAGAAATTGTCGAATATTTTATTTTATATTTGTTATTATTATGATGGTGATAATTTTTAAATATTTTTATTTTGAAGAGAAAAGATTTGTCCAGGCCGGGATTCGAAGCCGGGTCCCCCGCGTAACTAGCGCGGTGCTCTAACCAACTGAGCTAACCTGCCTCGTAACACGGCCAGACAAATCCATTCTCTTCACCGATCATATATCCCCGCGTTCTCGCAATTTTTGCGATTTATACAAGGGGAAGAATGTTCATTTAACATTACTTTAATTAGAATCTCGTTTCTCGCCCCGGCTTCAAATCCCTGCTTGGACAATTCTTTTTTCTTCAAAATAAAAAAATATTTAAAAATTATCACCATCATAAGAATAATAAATATAAAATTGACGCAAGTCAACGAGATCCTAAATAAAGTAATGCTCAACATTACATACTGATTACCTTTCTGCTGGAGTACAGAATAAGGATAATCATATGGAGTTTCAAATATTCATTTGAGTGTTGTGTATTAAGAATAGATGTTGAAATTGTACAGAATTTCCAACTACAGGCACAATCAGGTGTAAAAAATATAGGAAAGACAAAAAGTATGAAGTGGAGAGAGACTTATGTATTTTAAAAGATGCTTAACGTTGAAACATTGTACTCCAGATAACAATAAAATAAAGATACCAGATCTTTAGTAGAATTCATAATTAAATTTTTAACTAACACCAAAAGGTATTCTTTACCATTACAAAAAGGGGAAATTTTTACTTCAAGATCGGAAAATTCAAGTCATAAGAAAAGTAGATTTTTGTAAAATGTTTTTATTTCAGATTTGATTTTTAACAAATCATAAAAAAAAAATCATCTGTTGCTTTTGACAAATTATTAAAAAATCTGGACAGAATAACAGAACAGAATAATTTACGTATCACGAGCCGGTAAACCTGTATATCTCTAAGCCAAATAAATAGATATGTGATAAGTACATATACAATAATTAATATGTGATCAAAATATTCCTGGTGATAAAAAAATGTCATTCTAATAATATAGACAAGACTATCTGTTGAGAATGGAAACTTTTTGTCGGAAAATAATAAAATATTAAAAGCAATGACTTTGAAAAAATCAAATTATGTTACTATAAACAATTGATAACGAAAACCAGATCATAAATTCTATAATAATTCAATATTCAATTAGATGTAAACTGATGGAATCATCTTTTTAGTTAATTAACAAGCAATAGAATTGAAAAAGGTTTCTGTGAGCGATGCTAAATTAAGTAATTAAAAATTAAACGGCTTTATTAACGGTACTGGAATTACAGGAAACTTCAATATTGTACGAGCGCCAACCATTACTTAATGTTTAATTATTCAATCAAACCAATTATTTCATGCATCTTAATTAATACGTAAATGCTTAATTAACCCAGAAGTTGTCTCTTTCCTATGGAATTTCGAAATCGATCTAAGCTTATCTCTTTCTCTTCTTCATTTATTGTAATTCATACAGTGTAACATTTCTTATATATTATATACTTTGGGCAATTCCCTGAATAAACAAATTAGCTTGATTAACCTATTCACTCCTAAAACGATAAGTTTTTATAAGTAAAAATTAAACCAGAAGGGAAGGGCAGAAGGAAAAATCAACGGAGTTCGTGTCTTTCAAGCGCCTGTATACTTAATAAACGACTAAAAAATTACTACAATTACAAATTTTTTTTAAACTAACATATCCAATTAAAAGACACGTTAATACTCATAATATTTAACTTTATCTACCTACCTTATTCCCTTACAATCAGTATATGAAAATAGCAATAGACAAAAAAAAATTTAACAAGTATATTAACTTCTTGTCAGCATTCAACTTCGTTCAGAAATATATCCCCTAGTCTTGAGGAGTCTCAGATCTTAAAGTGACAAGATTCGTAAACAAATCTATTTGCATTAAATAACAACACTATAAAGTTATATTTTTATTTGCTTATTATTGAAATTTGAAATATTGCATGTAAATTGTTATAAATCTGTACAAGAATATGTACCACCAAGCCAAATTGTATGTAGTGTCAATCAAGAAGAACTATCTAGTAAATATATTAAAAGCTGGGAAGGAATCTATTCCTCCATAGTTACAGAGTTATCTACGCTTGGGCATGGTCTTACTGATAAGTGGAGATAAGTACATCGGATACCCTCCTCCTTACTAGAGACCATCATGGTTTTCCGGTTCGAAACATGGAAAGCTCCATTAAACTCTCCCACTCGTTATCACATCCTGTCACCGAAGCAGGAGCTGTTAGTGGCGAAGAAGCGCCGACACAGGAAGTGAAATCCACTTCCTGTTTAGATAAAATCCGCTCATTCCATTCGTCGCGGTAAAACCGTCACCAGGATTATCAGGAGGAGTTTGAAAAACTGTCATTAGAGTGCTGTAATGAGGCGAGATTAGCACAACTACACGCACTCAGGCTGCTTTTTTAAAACCTATTTACTGGAGCTGTTTTCAGCTGTTCCTCTGCTTTGTCGCCTTCAGCGATCTAAATTAGGGACTGCAAGTCGGGAAGATATTAATGAGTATCAATTTCCCCAAGCTATGCAATTCCTAACACCTTTAAAGTGTTCTCCCATAGTTAGGAAAACAAAAAAGGATATGTTATTACATGTCATTTGATCGCTTCCCATGAGAGTCAGTGAGAGTAGCTTCGCCAATATATAATACTTAAGAATTTACCAACAATTTTACTGGTGAGATAGGTTTTAATAATATTCCCTTGTATAAGGTTAAATATAATTAAAGATTCTTCAGAGAATGAAATTTAAAATTTAATGGTTTCAAAGCACAGCTTCTTCTTCTTGTTTTATTCCCTCGTTGTACAATTGTAAATGGTAATTTATATTATAATATTTTATCTATCTCGATTTTCTAGACCACAATCGGTGTTCAATTAACTGCAACTATCTTAAACCAGGAGTAGACAAATGAATAGAAAATACAGATATTCTTACAAAAATGACATTTATTTTCTATTTATAGTTTTTTTTTAATATCCTACCAGGTACTAGCGAACCTGAGAAACTTTGACCTGTTCAAACGTTTAAGAGGTTGATAAATTATTTTTTTTTAACTTTATCTATTGGATCGAATTGTGAATCTAAACCATTCTCCTACCCACTTGAACACACAAAAAACATTTCATCAAAATAAGTCCAAATATTTAAGGAGAAGTTCAGTGACATACACACGAACAGAAGAATTATATATATACCTAACTAGCTTTTGCCCGCGGCTTCGCTTGCGTGAAATTTGGTCTGCCACATAAAGTTTCGTTACAGATCATTTTTTAAATAAATAATTTAATTTTTGTTTACCTATAAGTTACTCCTACATCCAAAATTTCAGATGTCTAACTTCAAAACTGACGGATTCGATACAATCTTCGAACCCCTATTATATTAAGGGGGAAACCTTTGGGGGGTGGAATTATCCAAATTTCTTTCTTAAATTATACAGAGAACCTATCTGCAAATTTCAAGATGCTAAGTTCCTGCTTTGCCTCTAATTATGTACTATAATGGATTCTATAAAAAAAAACTTTCTGAGGGGGAGCATGTGCTCCCCCCTAAATCCGTCCTTGTTGTAGCCTATATATTATTCTGATGTATAACCTATATTACTGTAAAGTTTCATCCAAATCCGTTCAGTATTTTTTGTGTGGGAGACAAACATACAAACTTTCACATTTATGATATTAGTAGGAAGATATATGAAGGCCCGATAACCTTCTAATACCATTTCTTTATACTTAAGGTTTTAATAGGTTACTTTACCAAATGTGCGATGTTTAGAAACAGATATATACAATGGTCTTACATCAAATTTAAGAGCATAGAGCCTGATTGATGGGAGCGTAGATCCAAGTCTACTTCTCGTTCAAATCTGTCTTCTCATTGAAGAGAATCACGGAAGGAATGGGTGAAATATGAGAGAATGCAAGTAACGGTATTAATGTTTCTATCATTGGCTATTTTGTATCTATATAGCAGGAATACTGAACGGATAACTGCATGTTCCCAAGGAACGCCTAAGATCGGAGGAGGCGGAGAACTTCAAGTAATGGCCGGCGCGAGATATAATTGTAGAGGCGATGGTGTATTTATAAATCACCGTGTTGGATAAAAGGAACCGCTCTTATGGATGAATGGAACTGATAAGATCGACGGAAAGAGCCGTGCTCAGTTCTCATAATAAGACACCCACATCGCTGTCACGAGCTCTCCCTAGCTCGCAATGATATTTCGCTTAGATACATCGAGGCGATTGGTCATCTTCACAAAAAGGATACGTGTAGTATCTATCACGTGGGCTCTGGCTACAAGGACACCGGAAGGAACAGTGAAAACAAAAATACATGAGCATATATGGCTTACATTATACATGAATGAGAAAAACAACTGTAAAACATGATCTATGTAATCGTACTGCGAAATGGTCTATTTACAAGGCAAGCTACTATTCATAATTAAACTGCTTGGTTAACATATTCCGAATAACAGATTAGATCTAATGGAATTTATACAAATAAAAAATTAGTATTTTAATTCTGATGTTTTTGAATAATTTTAGGTTCACAATTCACAAAAAAATACACGCCCAACTCATTAGCTCAACATCTTGTTTTTTGAGTTTTTCAACCCAATACTTAACTATTCACAGCACTACATTGTATTATATTATCATATAAAAAATATGTATTTAATGAACATCCTGACCTTAATGACCTCTATTGGAAATTAGGGATCTATTTCGGAAAACGCATGCGGATTACTTATTTGGTAATTATGATTATCTATATGAAATTTCTCCATATGTTTGAGAAATTTAATTTTAATTTCTCCATATGTTTGAGAAATTTAACATTTAACCAAATTATAAATCCTAATTAACATATAGTTTCATTCGTGGTCTTCGATAAATTATAATGAACATTTTTCAATAAGTTGTTAACTATTCTAAAAATTTCGTTGGCTTAAACACAGGTGCTCATACCTAGAGGCTGGAATCAATTTGTGCTTCAGTCAGACGAAGAAACAAAAAAGAATGTAGAACGAGTAGAAATATGTTGGATTCATATTGATGCGAATGGGGGAGAAAGTATGTTTGTTTACTAAGATTTTAGAAAGCATTGCTGATTTTTATTCACAAATTTAATTGCAATAGTTTTGTTTTGAGGTTATCTATAAATATACATATGTTTTGTTATGAATATTTTATTTAATGTCAAAAATAACAGTTATAAAAATTTGCATGCGTTTTCCGAAACAGACCCGAAATTAGATGTTGATCCTACCGACGCAGTTATTTTTTCTTAATTTTTATTTTAATTAATAAAACATAAAACAAATATAACATCATCATTTACTAAATATATCAGTCAGTATAAATGCATGCCAGTAACTCAAAACTTTATTTTAAAGGCAATTTAAAACTATAAAATTTAATTTATTTTCGTATTCAAAGATACCGTTACTTGTATTGGAAGGCAGCTGATAAATACACAATGGTTCATTATTCCTGAAGTTCACTAAGATTTAGTTCTTAAGGATGGATTTACTTGAAGTAAAGGACTATTTCATTAAGCGGTTATTTGTTTTAATTAAAACATTTTTCAAAATATATAGCAAGAAGAAATGAATCACTATTTTTCTCTCAATTGCTTTGCATAAATGGTCAATATTAAATACAACGGTACTCGGCTTCAAGAAATTTATTGAAATATGCAGTAAATTTTATGAACCTATTGGCAAGAAACAATTACCCTTAAATTTTTCGTTTTAATTTTCATGTGGATGTTACTGGAGTACATATTTGTTAATCATTCATTAAAGTGGGTAAAACTTATAAACTTGAGTTATAAGAATGACCATGGAGAACATTTCAAACTCCAAGCAAAAAAAATTTATTATTTCCAAATAAAATATGAAAAATATAATTATTTCCAAATAAAATATAAATTTTTATTGGAGTGCTATCAATGGATAGTTTCTCCACAAGTGATTTTTTTGTTCATGTCCTTTGTTCATACAGCCAATTTACTTGATGTAATGTTATTACAGTTGTAAATATCAATAAAATAAAATAAAATAAATAAAATAAAAATATAAATTTTTTTATCATTTCCAATATGGAATATGTGGAAGGCTGGCCAGTTATAATTATTAGTTTCCACGTACTGGGATGTTTTAAAAAAAAAACATACATTCTCCACAGTTTGTGTTAATTCCAAAAATGTATCGGTTACATAATATTATCAGAAAATGTAGTATAATTTTCGAATCATTAATAAAGTTAGTATAATTACTTATATCAATATGTGAAGAGCAATATGGGCAGTTATTCTGACCACAAACAACGTTGAATAAATCACTCAACAGGAACGATTGTTTTCGTCCACTTTAAAGGAAGAGGCAATCACTCGGAAATATAGCTCGCGTGCAATAGTTCTATCTTGTGCCCTCTCTAAACATGAGCAAAGTGCTAGGCTAGTTAGGCTGATAGTCCTCCTGTTTACTCCTTTCTGTATCAAAGGTTCTTCTTCTATAAATAAGTAGATAAACTATAGTTCAACATTCCTAAGGGAGGAACAATGATTGTCAAATATTGTGTTAATAATCAATCTAAATAAACAATAGTTCAAATACTAAAAAAAACTCTCATTAATAGGAAACGAAGCTAAAAAGTATAAAATAGTTTTTGATAAGTTTAAAATGAGATCAGAGCGAAGAACAAATAAATTCAATTTATTGTAAATAAACGCAGGGTGTGAAATGTTGTAAGTATTAATGTGTTATAGGTAGTCATTATGAAAATATCATAAAAAGCACATCATGCCTTTTTTGCGATAAAATACTTTTTTTTATCATTCTATTCTTATTTTAAATTTATCAAAATTTATTGTCTACTTTTTAGATTTGTTTCCTACTAACGCTTGTTTTTAGATTATTATTTATTTTTTAACTTTTAGTTTCCTATTAAATCTCGTTTTTTAAACTATATCTATGCTTATAAAATATTTTCAAGCCTAAGTATAGAAGTCATAACCCAATCTAAAATACAATAACCCAATTATAAAAACAATTAACTATATAGAATATATTGTATTCTTATAATTTTTCAAAAAACATTTGTATTTGACCCACAATGCAATATTTTTTTTTACTTTTATGATTGTTTTGGGATCAATAAAAAAAACAATTAAATCAATATTAACTTAATCACTAACATATACTAGGCTGCCATTTGTTGATATAATATTTTATTATTCTTATATAAATAAGAAAAAGAAAAGAAAAAAGCCTAAGCAACGTTCTATCTATGTGTATAAAAGGAAAAGTAATTACACGTTGATTTGTTATTATTAACATTGTAAAATGTGTTTCAGAATTATTATACCAAGACTAAGAAGAAATTTTTTTTAGTTTTGGTAATCGGCTCCAGATATTTTGAATTGTTCCCTACCTTCATGAACGGCTGAGAAAAAGTATGTAATTGAAACCTCATTCAACAGCCAAATTGAAAATTAACAAAAAAGAAATGCTAATGTTGATTTTGATAGATCATTATTTTTGAACGTGTGATTGAAATAAATGGATTGTTTTATTTTATTTTATTTTTTGGCGATGACAAAAGTTCATCAATAAAAAATAATAAAACAAAAATTCAACAAAAAAAAATAAGAAGTTTAAATAAAACAAAAATAACAAACTATTATTATGCCATTCTCATGGTTATGGTTATGGCTATTTATGACAACTCATCCTAGTGTTTAAAACATATAGTGATTTCATGAAGGATGGAGTTAGTTGGGGTGCAGTCATAAATAAGTAAAACTTATTTTTTATTAGTGCCGACGTTTCGATCTACGTTGTAGGTCATCTTCAGAGCAAATAGAAGCAAAGGCGGCAATGCGAACCGTAGGGGACATCTAGAACAACTGTCCAGTTAACCATCTATAGTTATACGGTTCACAATGCCGCCTCTCCTTCTATTTGCCCTGAAGATGACCTACGACGTAGGTCGAAACGTCGGCACTAATAAAAAATAAGTTTTAGTAATTTTGTTTTATTTATGACTGCACCCCCCAACCTATTCCATCCTTCATTAGTCCATATTAGTCCATCCTTCATTCCATCCAGTCAACTATTTTCCTCTCTACTATTATGACTTCCTTTTCTTGTGGGAATGTTTCTACAAATAGTTAGGCTTAGAATGGAGACATATAGAAAAATGGGTATTTATTGATTTTTAAATTTAAATTTATCGATAAAATATTTTCGATATTTCTGTTCATTAATTTAAACTATGTTTAAAATAAATAATGTGTTTATTGCTTAAACTTTTTCAGTTTTTATCACTTATTGACTTCTTTTTTTTATTATATTGTTTTTTGTTTTTATAAATATTTACTTCTTCTTCATTGTATTCATTTCTCGTTATACCTATCAGCCATCGCAACCAGGCATCCCGGTCTCTCGAGTGTGCGGACGTACATTTAGGATTGTCACAAGAGTTTAAATTCACTTTTATAAAAAAATTTAATAACGAGATATACTGGCTAATTACTTTCTGAGTATATATTGTAATGTTTTTTTTGTTTTGGCTGAGTTTCGGCTGCCAGCCTCCCCCTGTATTCTGTAGTTCAGATCGTATAACTTTTTCAACATAGTGTTAGTAGAAAAAAAATAAAGTCATTAATATTAGTTATTTCTCATTTCTACTTCTAAGATGAAACCATTTTGATTTCTTCGATTACTAAATACAACAATAAAATCTTAGATTGAATAAACTCTACACATAACTAATGACTGTAAGATTTACTTTATTATGAATCGGTTCATAGATCAGCCAACACTGCGAACTAAGTACAGCGTTCTAGCTTGCACGGACCTGTAGCGCCCAGTGTTCAAAGTAGAAAAATATAATGACTTCTTAGAATATATTCTAATTCATAAACTATATTTTAAATAATCATTTAATATTGTAATACGACGTAATAAAAACCTCAAAGTCATAATATATAAGGTAAGATGTTAATCAAACAGTTAGTACTTTAATTAAGTACTGGAAGTGAATTATAATCTTAGTCCTACTAGTAAAATGAAAACTGCACTGATTTTTTTAAAGTTCCGTATGATATGTATCTGTTCACAGCTCGGCCAACACTGAGAACCAAGTACTGCCACGAATCAACACAAACCTGTAGCGTCAAATGTAAGGCCGGCCTCTGCCCAGATCACCATCTGCGTTAGTGAAGAAGAACGAGGTAACCGCAATAATATATCTATAGACTGTACGGAGGCCTTTGACTCAGTGTCTCATAGTCTTCTATGTAAGACACTGCTGGACAATGGGTTTCCGGAACAGCTGTAAACTATCTTTTGATCCTTTCTTCAAAAACGTAAGATATAGATACGTGTCAGTGGTGTTTTATCCAATGCCATTGAACTCGCATGTGATGTCCCATCCTCGCATTTATGCCGATGACATCGCTATCTATAGTAGCTCATTGAATGCAGAGAGAGCTCTACGGCAGGCGGAGGCGGGCTATGACGAGACCAACTGTATTATTATCTCTTTCCAGAAGAATAAGCACTCTCTACCTAAGGTTTATAGATTTGCAGGCAGTGAAAATAAACCAGCCAATGGGATAACGTATCTGGATGTGACCCTCTAAAGGCACCTGACGTAGATTCAACACTGCAACCGAAAAATGTGGTTGGTCAGCTAAAACATGTACAAACACTCAACTTGTACTGAGAAACAAACTAACAAACTCCAAATCAGAAAGAACTGGTGAGGCCCATTACTAGAATCCTACTATCATTCATGAGTGTATGTATACATACAAACATATATAAGATTTCAAGTGTAATAGCCATTTTAAAACCCATTAGGCTTGGAACATTATCAGCTTCATCATGGAGCTATTTATCAGATATTTTGGCAGAGAAGGAATCACAACAAAGCTGTTAAGAGGCTTAGAGCAGATGGACGGTACGGGCCACGAGCAGCTGGCTACCTGCGAATCGGACATGGCAGGCCCCGGGATACAAACTGATCCTCCAGAAAAAATAAGCCGACAGAGCTAATGAGATTTCACCCCTCCTTGTGGTCTACCACCAGCCACCAGCCTCCTCAGAACTGGTAGTGATCTCTGGCACAGCGCCCTACCTGGAGTGGGTCCCCGTGTCACGCAGTTTAGACACGGATCTTTAGCAAAATATTTACCTATCCTTTATATCGCCTATAAATCAATCCTGAAGGCTGGATAATCTGTTTCCTTTTGTATCGTTACATGGGTCGTTCAACAGTTTATTATGCACTGTATAAGTATTTTATGGTATTACTCAGTAGTTGAGATCTTTTTTTTTTATCAAATTGGGCAATCTATGGTCTAGTTATTGGCGTAACAACCTACTGCACCGAATATCGCAGGGTTGGCATACCGGCAGGTGGCTTTAGAATTTTTGAAAATGAGTAAAACAAATCCTGTTTATGCCGTCCTTCAGAAGAGACGAAAAATTACACCCAACGCCTGTATAGTGACAGGTACTCGATAAGATGCCTACCCTAACGATACTAGGATAAGTCAAATTTAGGACTCCCATAATAGCATCGTCCGATTAGGCATAGCAGCAGCATTTTTTGCGATACATGCACGGGGAAGAATGTTCATTGCACATTAATTTATTTAGGATCTCACTCTCTAGGAGAGGAGAACACGGGGGGACATAGGATCGGTGAAGAGAACGGCTTTGTCTTGCTTGATCACGAACCCTGGTTGCTCAGATGGTTAGAGCACCGCGCTAGAGATGCGGACGACGAGGGTTCGAATCCCGGCCAGGACAAATTTGTTCTCTTCAAAATAAAAAATATTTAAAATATAATTATTTACATTTTCATGTAGTTTATTTGTTAATCAAAACATACGACGGGCTGCACAAACTCAGTAAAAAAAACAACAGTATATATAGTTATATTATTTATTCCTCGTTTTGGGATTTACATTAATGTTAAGAACAATATTTTCATTTTTAGCATTATTATCATTGTTAAGTTTAATAATACTTAGTTGATTTGTACTTTCAATAGTTTCATAAAACAAGGTATTTAACAGTGACAAATAAAATGCTTAACGAGAAACGAAAAGTTTAACCGGTTAATGATGTTTCGAGTTGTTATTAATATCTATTGCACATCTATTAAACGACCTTTTAAAAAAAACAAAAAAATATTATTATATCAATGGAATATCCTTTAACCTAGAGTTGATTAAAATAAATCGTTTAACTCAACAGAGGTCACTAGGCGTCGCCAGTCAGGCGCAATACGTCATGAGCATGTTAATGACGCGAATACATGACTTTTCCCCTACCAAAAGTCGCTAAACGCGGTTAAAGAAGTTTCCATTTCAAAAACTTTTTAACTATTCTTTCTACTAGTGATTAATGATAATAATAAAAAACGTAATCCTGAAACGGAAGTGTTGCCTTTTTCTCCTAATAGCGTTTCGATTAACATCACATTTCGGTTGGAAGGCTTCAGCTAGACAGCGGAGATCCCAGGGGAAGCCGTACAGAGCCAGATCAGCGGAAATATTCGGGAATATAAGCTCATTTACAGTAAAATAGTCAGCAATATGAACAACTTAAGTTCTCATTTTTCATATCCTTGTTGAATTATTGTTTCATGTTTTCGTCTTTTGAGAGTTAGTCAATTGTGTTTATAATATTAACTTATAATGACTTAATTAATTAGGTTTAAGTATTAATCAATAAATAATTGAACATTAAAAAATGTAAAAATAGAGTACTTACTAAGATTTGGGGCGATGGTACAACAATCAATGGTTACTGAATATCTACAGTAGACTACATTTATTTTCTCCTAAAACTGCGCCATATTCGTAAAATAAAGATAGAAAATGAGTTAAATGTTATCACAATTTTTATATTTAAAAGTAGACGAAATTTACCAACTTTTCGGGGAATTGAGATTCGTTTCATATATTATAATGTCGTTTTTAATTATTTCTAAAATTCAAAGTAGAATTACTGGACATCTGTTTGTTGCCTAAGTTAATGTTTACATATTTTAACGAGCTGTTATTAATTCTCTTTATTTTAATATATTTTTTTATCACTACAATTGAACGAGCATTGTGTAGTATGTCATCAAATATGACCTTGGAATAACACTAATTTTGTATAACTTTTAAAAGTTAATTTAAACTTGGACACTTGACAGCCCAAGGTGCAAGAATCGTTACCCCCTTGTTCGTGGAAGGATGTTGTAAAGAACTGACCATTCGCCGTTACTTTGAGAAAATTTCAGCTGGTGACACAAATTAATTTATAAATAAATAGTTAATTCATTTCTCCTATGTACCCAGAGGTGAAACTATCAGATCCATACCCTACTTCGGGGGTATTGACAAAATGTAGCCAAAACCCATAAAAAAACAACCTGCATTGGCCAACCGTAAGGGGCCTATATTCTTATTCGACAACGCTTTACTCCTTGTTTCACGGCAGACGGTGAAGAAACTAAACGAGTTAGGCTACGAAGTCCCCCCAAAACCTCATTTTTTCCAGACTTATCTCCAACAAATTTCTATCTGCTAAGAAATTTGGACATCTTATTTGAGGGTAAAATTTTTGAAAATGATTCTAAATCGTAAACGCATTTTCAGTCTTTACATCACGAATTCATCACGAAACTCAGATTTTTGTTCAGTTCTGGGATTGAAACATCTATAGAAAATGGAGATAAATATTTTAAATAAAAATGTTTCGATTTCATAAAGTTGTTTTACTAAATATGCTTTCCTTAGAAAACTGAAACTTCATATGGAACGAACTCTGTGTTACTGCGTTAGTATTATAGGAAATGGTTCACGCTTTCTTTCTTTAGCAACCTCACTGCTAAGATATATTTTGGAATAAGGGATAATTTGAAATAATCGAAACTACAGCTAATGTTTTTGCCGAACACGATAAATATTAATAGAAATGATTACGTTATTACGTCGGCTATTTTTCAAAGAGAAAAAAATTCACTAATACGATCGAATTAGAGTTATGCTCACCGTTAAGTATAGTCGCGGTGATGATTATCTGTTAAAGCAGCCCACTGTATCACCACAATTCATTTCGTGCCGAACCCAAAGATTAAATCGGTACCTTTTAGCCCTGGCCGAAATTTGTTGCTAATCTTTAGAGAACTTTAAAGGTCTTTCTAATTGGTCAATGGAATGGTCTTCAATCCAATATATAGCACATTATATTCGAAATGATCAATTATAGGGGTCACGATTACTTCATTCATCGTTTTGGCCATGGAAATTTTTTCTTTAAGTAAAATATAATTGACCATTTTTGGAGTATTTACAGGATAGTAGTATATAATATATTACAGACATTTATTAATTGAAATTGCGTTGAAACTCTGTGAAAGTATATATTTCTATAAATAAATAATATCATTAAATGGTAACTTTATAAAACGAAAAATATATATTCGTAAATCTACAATTAAAAAATGATATTGATCACTTCTAGCATAATGTATGGTAAATATTTTTAGGAAAATTAAAATGGAAAATCCTATCAGAAGGGGCCTACCCATTTAATCTAATAACACAAGGTAAAAATGAAACAGTAAACCTCTCGCACACAGCAATCAGACAAATAAAGAAAAATTAAAACTTGTTGTGACTCAACACGAAGTGACAATCTGCAGAGCAATTAATAAAATATGGTTTGACTGAACAAATATAAAAATATTATCGTTGATCTTTTGAAAAAATGTATACATTAATGGTAGCAAATAGCAGAATACTTGAACTAAATTTCACTTATTGGTTTCTTCGCAATCAATCTGCCTCAGGGGCGGCCAACGTCGTCGGATGACAATGCAGCTCCTTTTATTTACTTATCCCTTCGTTCTGTTCCTTCCCTAATTCTCTCTTTTCCAGCCCCACTGCTTCCTCCCCACCCGGGCAGTGAAGATCGTGTGAGGGGTGAGGCGGAGGGTGGGGGCGGTGGGCGTGGCCAATCAGGGAACGCCCTCGGAGCGGTAGTGGGGGGGCACCGTGCTCCGGGCGGCCTCCAGTCAGTGCGCGCCCCTCGTGACGTACTCATCAAGAGGAACAAGGATAAAGAGGCAGAGGCAGGGAAGGAAAGAAGGAGGAAGAAGAAGAGGAATCGGCGAGCCCATGACAGCGGCCATCTGATGCTGGTCGGGACGATGCAAGGCGACGGGCCTCCTCCGCCCAAAGCGAGGGCGACCGACTTCTCCATCGCGGCGATAATGGCACGCCCGGCTCCCCCAACGCCGCCCGCGGGTAATTAAAAGATCAATTAATTATGCTAATTATCAACAGATTAGGCTTATTAATTATTGGTGTCTTATAGGATAAGTTTTTAATAGGTTATATCTTCTATAATACGGCATATATCGTATTATATGCATGAAGTATAAGCAATCTAAAGCTAAAAAGGATCGGACCGACATATTATTATACCGTACAGTATCATATCATAAAATAATATTATACCCATATAAAATCTTTGATCTAAAATTAATCCTCATTAACTAAAGCACTTCAATTTGTTGTTAAAATGAAAAACTAACCACATTCAGATTTAATATTTAATTCTAATCTACATTATATCAATACAATATTTATTTTCATAATATTGATTTAGTGAGAGATAAACCTATTTTACGGTATCAATAACTATTTTCAATTTTAATAGTCAATTGTGTTAAATATAACAAAATTAAAGAAAAACATATATTTTTTAATAATAGGGTTTAGTAGATTTTAAATACTTTTTCACTGATACTTATTGTCCTTAAGTGTGTCAGGTTTTATTATATACCAACTCAATGAAGATTTTTATATCCATAAATACAATTTAAAGTGTATATTTTTATGATTGGAATTTGAAAAACATTCCGGTATGAAAAAATACTTAAAAATTGTCTTCCGATTATCAAAAATAACTTGAAGAGATTAAAGAACTAAGCCAATTTAAAATTAAATCCTTCTAGGCTAATTCATTATATTATGACAGAATTATAACAATATTTACAAAGATGTAACTATTACAATCGCTTAGCTCTCATTTAATTTTGAATAACAAGCAGTTAGTAATTTGATGATTTAAAAGAAAATATCATTTACATTAAATCAGATTTGTACACATCAGATATTAAGTTATAATTAATATAACTTACTAGTGGATATAATGTCTTTAAAACAATAATATATGATTCATTTATTTATCAGTTGGTATTCAATAATAATAAATTATATTTTTGGTTAATTTGATATCATAAACCAGTATAAAAATATTTGTAGCCTATGTTTTTTTGTTATTCGTTTCTAGTTGCTATCTTTGTATTTGTTTTAATTTCAGAATTTTATCACTTATTCCTAATACCAATAGTTAATGACTATAATATAATACATAACATAAAAATATGATGTAATATATAATGTAATACTCCAGGTTTTGTTGAAACCTATTTTGTCTATTAATATATTTAGTTATACAGCTAACTCATTATTTATTATCTTTGATTTCTTGATTGTTAAATTTTTATTTTTACAACGTTATTTGTCATGATTATGATTATTTTCAATAAGTGCTTCACTTAATTAATGAAATTATAACTTTAATAATTTAAATATATATGTACTATTTTAATCTATTATTATTTCTCACATTGTATTAGATAATATAAAGCTATAATAGGTTCTTTCAGACATTGTTATTGAGATGATATTGGTTAATATGATTGAAGTGAATGTAACAGTTGACATCCGAATTAACTAAACTTGATACTGATTAATATTATTTTTTAGCGGGGTATTTTATGAGTTCTTAATTTAATAAACATTCATTAAATACATACATAAAATATAATATAACGGAATCATAAATTAAGTTTAAACTAAGGCTATATTTTACAACTAAAATGATGTAAAATATGTTGCTTCATTCTAAAACTTTATTATGATTAGTCTGTTTAATAAATGGCTATATTATCATTAATAATATATTATAGTATGGTTTTAAGTGATTTAGCAATTGAATTGATTTAATTCGCATACATAAATATATACATACAATGTTAATCAATAAATTATAGACGATATAAACACTTATGTGATTGTACAATCGATCAATAATTGTATAATTATTGTTCAATTGTAATTAATGTATAAATATTGACTGCCAAAGTATTAATGCAATAATTAAATCTTTCTTAGATTATTACTATACAGTTTCTTAATTAATACTCAGTTATATTTTATAAAATTTGGATTAATTAAACAATATTTGATCTTATTTAAAACCTGGAATGTCTTTTTTACAACGACTAACCATAATCGATGGGGCAAAATTGATTTTAAGAATCACATTATTGCATTGTATTTGTTTTATCATAATAATAAGGAATAATTTTTTATGCATAACATCATTGTTAACTAGGAAAAATCTATTTATTCCAATTGTTATATAGAAGACATTTTATTTATATCACATATAATTATTTTAATAATTTTATTTTATATTTAAAAATATCATTATTTGTGATTTTTAATTAATACTTATACTATACTATATTGTTGCATATAAAATGGTTTAGAATATAAATTTAATAACTTTCCTATAAGTACAATTAACTAGGATTCAACATGAATAAAATATATATTAATAAACACTTAGTACTACAAATTATAATGCCACTGAATCAATCGTGAATAGTCTTCTAACAGTGGCGTAAAATAAAACGGTTGTCTCAGCTTTAAATGTAAAAAAAAAAAAGAAAATGAAAAAAACGCTGACTATTAAATATGCCGACGGATAACCCAAGACCAGATGACTTCCTGCATCTATAATAAGTCCTAGCTCTATAGAGTTTCGTGCCTGCATTGGAGTCAATAATTAGTTAATCTCTAATTACTGGAATAATTAAAAAATTAGAGGAGGTGGCGACCAATAATGATGGACTACCACCACTCCTTTCGTCCGACCAATTTCAGTACCATCAATTATTTCATAATGATTATTGATAGCCTCATATTAGATTGGCCCCATCTTATGGAGGAGACACTTTCTTGTAAAAATTATAATTTTAATATTAACATTTTTAACAAATTATAATGAACATATTAGTGTTGTTAACATGTAGTAATGAATTTTAATATACAGGCACTAAGATAAAAAAATCAAAGTACATATATAAAATCTAGAATGTTTAAATGAATTAATAAACAGGATAAAATGAATTATAAGAATATTTTAAAAAATGCTGATTTAAAGTGCAAGTAGACTTTTATTTAGTGTTTTAAAATAAAAAAGTTACCATAAAATATAACCATAAAATAGAAAAATCATAAGAATTGTTTTTAATGTTTAGTCTGTTCATTAATTATTTCTTTTTTGATAACACTTGTATAGGTATCAATGAAACGTTTTTTAATTTTTGTTCTTTTCTTTATATTTTATAAATATAAAGAAATTTCTTTACTTAAATTTGCTTTATATATTAATTTTCTATAATAACAAAACAAAATATTTTTATCATGCATATTATATTTTCAATAGGATTTTTTTTTTTATATTACAGTATTGAATTCAATAGAAAAAGTATTTACTTTTTTTTGTTATACATACGTATATTTAACTATTATTTCGTAAATTACTTGAATTTGGTTAGAATTCGGCATTCCCATCGTAATAACGGTGTGTGTGTCTAAAATAATGATACCAATTTTGGTTAAAGAACAGATGCAATGTACCGCAACCTTTTCCGGCTTTTTTTTTTTAATTTCACAAACCTTTTTGGAGGTAAATATATATACATATATACAATATGTATATATATATGTACAAATATTAAAACATGCCACCTGGCATCATTGTTCATTTTTAAAATGTAGACCTAGCATTTCTTCATACTTTTATTATATCAAACCTAATCCATTATACAGTTTTGAACTTATTCACTAAGCTGCATTCTAAAAGCGACTAATTACATAGGCAAAAACCCCATCTTTCGAAATTTATTTATTTTATTTATTTCTGTAGTATTAGCTGCAGTAATGTTAAATATAATGTTAAATATAAAACAGAAATAATGTTTTTTTTTCTAAATAAAATTTAAATTAGTTCACTGTAGATGTTGATGAATATAATTAAACTATTGTAGCATGATTATATTTATCATGACTGAAATTTCGAGTAAATAAATATTCAATAAAATCAATTATTAAAATAAACAAATTAATCATTTCATTAAGTTTTGTAGAATAGTTTCATAATTTATACCTACTTGTTTCAATAATAATTAATGTAATAAAATAATTAATACTATTTTATTAAATATTTACTTTAAGTTTATTCGCAAAATACATTAAAAATGTAATTATAAATATAAATTTTATTCCCTAGTATTGCTGTTTTATATATATATTTTTTTATTTTTGTTTAAATTTTCTATGTACGTTGGGTATTGCATACAAAAATTTGGTTAAGCAAAATGAAGAATTATTTTATATTGTCAATGATTGAATAGTAATGCACTGGAGGGATATTGTCCGCGAATATTTGAATAATTTAAGGAACTTTGTATTGACTAAGCAATCATGCGAATAAAATTTCATGTCTCATTTTATTGAAACAGTGTATATTTCATCTAGGCGTATCATTTAGGCGTATTTCTTGGGATAATTTGGAAGTTGGAGTTTTCATTACTGATTGTTAATGAAAGAATTGAAAACAAATCATTGTTAGTTTATTTTTAATCTATTTTTCTTCTCCACTAGAGGTTTTCTCTTTTAGGTTTTCACAATAGGAAATTCAACCGAGAATACAATTTTTATACCGAGGTCATATTTTATTTTATCTCAGCTGGACAGACATACACGATATAACGATGAGAAATATGATATATACTTATTTTTCAGTAAAAACATTTATTTTGAAGGAAAGAAAACGTCCATTTTCTCTCCTTAATAATTAATGATTACATTTATGAGATGATTATAAAAATAGGAGATACAAATATTTTAAAAGTTTAATATTTTGATAAAAAAACAAATAAGATTATATACATATATAATGATAAAAACATTGGAATATAAATATAAATTCATTTCCCTTTTAATGTTTTAAACGAACTTGTGTGCGTGTGTTATTGAAGACATCTTTGAACTATTTCCTAACATTGTAAATTAGATATTGTATTGTGCATATTTTTGGCCATAAGCAGTACATGAGTCCAACTAAATACAAGTAAATATTAATTTAAAACCTTTAAATATATTGTGTAAATAAAGAATAAGCCAAAATAAGTACGGTAGTTAATTATTTATTGGAACTATTTACTAAAAATTAACTTAGATTATTAAAAACCACTGATGAACTTCATTCCTAGTTCAATTGTAATTTTATTTTCTTCTATCATATTAATTAGTCTAAAATGTATTTCATTTTTTAGGCGCGATTTATTTTTTATTTATGAGAAATGCTTAAGAGCTGTAAGAAAGAATGATCGTTTAAAAAAAATCGAATGAGTTGATTTAATTTTACAGTAATAAAAGAAAAGAAAGGTTGAAATTATATAAAACTATTCAGCACACCGTTATTAGTATTTTCGTTTTCTTTTTTTTAAATAATAATAGTTAAAAGAGAAGGAAAATAACAATATACGCAGATAAATTATGTAAAAAACAATAACATTATTAGACAAGAAAATTAACAATAAAAGTCATTATTAATAAAATCATTAACAATAAATAAATAAATGTAATATAAATTATTAACAATACAGACCTGCAGTTTTAAATCTATATTACTAAATTTTTATGTTGTTTTCTTTAATGTATTTATATATATCAAGGGATGATAGAACATAATTTATTTTGGTAAGGTGATTGAATAAAACACAGTTTTATTGAATAATTTATTAAAATTAAAATAAATTTTAAAATCATAAACTATTCATATACTAATTATCATATTTATATTCATATTCATATTTATATTTTCATATTTAAAGTACGATCGTTTGGCATATTGTCGGCCAAAGTGGGTTCTCACAGTCATAATTATCAATCCCATAAACTTTGCAATTGGCATTTTTATTGAAGTATTTACTCTTATTCTCTCCAGGGGGAGACAGTTGTTCGGACAGTGAAGAGGTTGAAGTCGATGTGGAGGAGTGTTCTGAGAGCGAAGTAGAGGCTAAGCCCAGTTCGGAGGCCTCAGACTCCGAAGGGCGGGAGAGTCCTGCAGGATCGACAAGAACGAGGTGTAATTGTCAGGACCTTCTAGGGGTGTCCTGCCACCTCGAGACCAAGGAGCTATGGGACAAGTTCCACGAACTTGGGACTGAGATGATCATCACCAAAACTGGGAGGTATGTCCAACATTTTTTTTATTTATGAATAGTTAAACAGTTTCAAAACATTCCATTAAAAACTTAACTTAATCAACCAAAAACATTAATTCGTTGTCTCACAAAATAATTTCATTCATTGAGAAAATACTACGAAAACACTGAATGATCAGGCATCCACTTTGTAGAATGAAAGCCAATAGTGCCTTACACACTAAACTACTCCGTTTCCTATTGTTATTAAGGTTATTAACTAACCTATTAACTTAATAGGTACGATATATAGGACTCTAATATACAGGCGGAGGCAGAGTAAATATTAGGTAAATAATTACTAACTGTACTACCTGACACTTGTTTCAGGTGTTATAAGAGAAAATTACAATTTTAATATCACTTATGGCCTTGTTAACCCTAATTATTACCTGAAAAATTACCTTTATTAAACTAATGCAGTCTTGTGATTAACGCTATATAATGATGAAAGTGCACATGCAATTAACGCTCTAAGAGGTTTGTTAACTGTAGCTTAAAATTATACCACATTATACATATTAGAAAAAGTACGTAATTAACCAAGCGACAATATTTCTCAAATTAGAAAAGCCAATTGCGGTTTATTTTTACGTTAGTTTACAAAGTTGTGTTATGAATTCATGTAAATAAGTAAATGATTATTTGAGTATTTTTCACAAGATTAGATCGATTGGTCGCACTTTTCTGAATTTTAGTTAGATGCACTTATAATCAATTTATAATTCATGTTTTTTAGGTATTAATCATCTGAGAACCTTAATTATTATTTCTTTCTATAACCAATCAATTAAAAGTACTCATTCACTGAAATGAAATAAAATATTCTATTTTATGACTATGAATTGCCTGTGTATTTTTCTATCCTACAAACAATCATTTTCCGAAAACTTTTTAATAACAAGTGTATTCTTTATTCTATTGTGCCCTATATGGAAATTCAAGTTAGCCTAAAAATTAAATTGAGGTTATTCCGTGAATCTATATATATATATATATATATATATATATATATATATATATATATATATATATATATATATATATATGAATGCTTGGTCCTGAATGACTGACAGATCAACGCACAGTCTTAACCGCTGATCGTAGAGATCTGAAACTTGGAGGGTGTGTTTTTTGTATGACGTAGGCATCCGATAAGAAAGGATTTTCCGAAATTCTATCCCTATAGGGGTGAAAAAGGGAGCCAAGTTTGTTTCCTTGCTCACGTGTTTCTTATCTTTCTATATATATAAAAATCTCATGTCACGATGTTTGTTCGGACTAATCTCCGAAACTACTGGACCGATTTTAATTAAATTTCGCAGAGATATGTTACATTGTACCACTTAAAATATAGGCTATATTTTATTTCGCTTAATGACCGCGATACTTTTATTGCTAAATGATGTTTTTTTCTAACCTGTTGCATTTTTTATATGTTGTAAGGGCATGTCTGAGTAGTGCAAATCTAAATTTGCATCCGAAAAAACGGATGGGAAACTTTTGGTGGCCGAAAAACTTCGAAATTTTCGGAGTTAATTCAGTTTTCGGTCTGTATCTCCTAATCGGTGTTTTTTTTTTTTATCCACTTTTAAAGTAGATTAAACTTTAAACTACAATTTGAGCAATCCTAATCAGTTTTAATTTCTCGCTGCTGCCGTACGACAAGTGAAACCGTTATAATAAGTAATCCTTTTCAATAAATTCAACAACATTACATACTAATCATTTACTGACACGAACAACAGTAATCGAAAGTAACTTCTGTCCGTCCCGTTTGGTAATCAGTGCCTATGTATGTTTCACGGCTGTGCTGGTCCGTTTGTGATGAAATTTGAAATGGATAATATCAAGCCTGGGGAAGGACATAGGCAACTTTTTATCAACACACCACATAGGCGAAGTTTTTAGAAATCTGTAACCTGATTGACTAACACACCCAGCGGTCAACGCACAGCAGAAACCACTGAACTTAGCATCTTGAAATTTGCAGATAGGTTCTTTGTACAGCTTAAATGAGCACTAAGAAAGGAATTTGGATAATTCCACCCCCAAGGGTTTCCCCCTTAATATAATAGGAGTTCAAAGGTGGTATGGAATCCGTCAGTTTTGAAATTAGGCATCTGAACTTTTGAATGTATAAGTAACTTATAGTTAAAAAAAAAATTAAATTATTTATTTAAAATAATCTGTCACGAAACTTTATGTGGCAGACCAAATTCCGCACGAGCGAAGCCACGGGCAAAAGCTAGTATAATATAAAAGCAATCCCTTATTCTGGTATTTTGAAATAAAAAACCTCAAAGCTAAAAAGGGTCACATTTTGTTATCTTTGTTGCATATGATGGATTTTATCGCAAACAATCTAACATAAATTAATTTATTTAAATATTTCGCCTTTAAAATGTGTTTTGAGGAGCTGGTTGGTTTAAGTCGCCGAGTTCTCGTTATGTCGAAGGTTTCTTCTGTGGCAGAGATATTATAAAATGTGTCAAGATCTCCGACAACGTGTTTGTTTATTTTAATCGGGAGATCGGGACAAACCCCCCGTGTATGAAAATAATTCCAAAGTAATGAAATAACTCCAAAGCATAAGAATATTCAAACTTTCTCTTTTCCTTCAGCGGGTGGTCTTTCGCGCTTTAATGGAATTTGACATTTTATGAATTTGTGTTTAGAATATAAAAAAAAAATTAAATAAAAAATTCTACATAAAGAACAAGAATAAGAAGAGGAGATGAAGGCTATAAGTAGACGTGGGCGGCTGGAACCGTCATCTCAGATGGTGGTAATTTAAAATTCAAATTCCACAGCTGAGGAAGGTGTCTCTGTGATGGTGGCAGGGCTGCTATGATAGTTCTAGCTCGATAGTCAACGTGTAAACGGCTCTTAGCTACTGTACCTTATCTCATACTCCAGTTTCTTATTAGGCTTCCTGAATACATCGTATCCTGAGAGTGCTTAAGAATAAATAATGGGGAAATATTAGTGGTCTTAAATCACACCGTTCTTTGCTTTTAATCATACAGTAATATTGAAAAAACTTTAATAAAATAAGTAAATATTAAAATAAATGATGGAAGAGTACGTCAACACACTCTGGATCCGAAGCAGGTACGGGCCCAAGCAGTGAGGGTTGACTTTTATTTCGTTCCAGACCGACGTAATAAATCTCGTCCTTTTCACTCTTGTTATAACAGTTTATTAACCTACTGGATAACCCTAACCACTCTCCCTGTCCGAGTAGGATTATATGAGGCATTAAATCTAGTAAAAACTATAACAAAAATTACAAGAAGAATGGAAAGTTACAAAGAAACTTTATGAAAATAAGTTTAGGATAAATGAAAAGGAAAATAAGTTCGAGTCCTGTCAAGTGGAAGTCAATAATACGGGTTATGTTTGTATAATAATAATAATATGTAATCAATTAATAGCATATAATATAATATGTAATATTATAGTATATAATACTATAATTTACAACATAGTAAAAATAACTTTCAACAGTTCGACATCAATGTATCGATTTTAATGAATGAACCCATTTAAAAAAAAAAAAAAAGTTTTGGGACTAAGCCTCTTAGGAATAATGTTTATGTAGAAAAATCACTTCTGGCCAATAATGTTTTAATACACAGAAATAATATGGATAAACCATTTGAGAATTTTAAAAAAACATTAAATAATTGTTTTAATATGTAAAAATAATATGATTTAAACGATCATTTTTATTAGACATTGTTCATGCCAGAAGAGAGCGGAGTGGCTCAGTGGTAGAGCGCTGAGTAGCCATTCCGGAATTCCTGGTTCAAATCCCGCTGCAGGCAGTTACTTTTATTTAGACTGTTTGTGGTGGGAGATGGATTGGATGTAGGACCCTCCTGCCCATAATAATATAAATGTAAAAATAAAATATAATGTAATATAAAATATTATTGAATGATGAATGATTTAAATGCAATACGCAACAACAACAATACTTCAATTCTTGATTTTCGATACGATTGTTAATTATTGTGAAGTTGTTGGAGGCGGGGGGGGGGGTTGAACCCCTAACCCCCCTTGGCTACGGCCTTGCCATGTACTGAACCCCAGACTCGTTCATGGATCGTAGTGGTTACATTTTTTTTTTTTTATTGTTCTTGGCAAAAGCAATTAATAAGATATTATACAATAGGAACATATCAAAGAGACATGAAGTTATTCATGGAATACAATGCCAAGAATCCAAAAACAGAGCCTCGTAGCGAATCGAAGTTTGTGATTGGATATGCGATTGATGTGTATTTCTCGACTATTGTTGGGAAATGCACTGTGTTATCTTCATTCATGTGATGTTTTGTGTTGGTTGAATAGCCGAAACGCTGAATGGTTACTGTTTTACCGCTACTTTAGTGATTTGTCCTTTATGGAATCAATTAATTGAATCCTATAAGCTAAAAGATGTTCATTGAGTATTCCTAATTCCTAGCGCATCGATTGATATATACCATTTGGGATTAAATTTATACTTTTTAACATTTTTGAGATCTTGTGAATTTTAAAAACTTTTTTAAAAAAGTTATAATTTAGGTTTTCCCTAAATAAAGAAAAGGTGGAGGTTACATCTGTGGATGCAAAAAATTAATTGGGTTTTGATAGTAAGTTGAAAGGATCAAGTCACCCGATGGTCATTGATTAGGGAATCAAAATAATAAATCAGGAATAATTGTCAATTAATGAGAATCGGTGTTTTTTAAATATTATATATTTTAATAAACTAAATAAACTTCAAAACTCTTTAATAAACGTACTTTTTTAAACTCCAGCTATTTTATTTTTTAAATAAAAAAAAAATAGAGGTGACCTGTGGTTTAGTGGTTAGCGTAACAAACTACTAAACCCAAAATCGCGGGTTCGTTGGTTCGTAGCACGGTGACCATAAAATTTTTTAAAGGGAGTAAAAAATCCTTAGTTACGCCGTCCTTCGGAAGGGACGTTTAACGGGGGTCCCGAGCCTGTACGATGCCAGGTACTCGTTACAATCCCTATCCTAATTAAACCTGGATAGGCGAAATTTAGAGCTCCCACTGTAGCATGGTCCGATTAGCTATAGCAGCATACAGTGACGTTAAATGAACAAACAACAAACAAAAATAAACAAGAACCAAATAAAGACAAAGACAGAAACACAGAAATAACGTGAAACTATTTTATTCCACTGGATCCATTGATATAAAATTATCTAATTAATTAATTAATAATTCTCGAATCTATAAATAAAAAATATTTTAACTTTTCTTTTTTATTTATTTTTTCGTATTAACCGAATCACGTAACAATTTAATTTTAATTTTATAAAGATCATTTTTTTATTTTGAAATATTTTTTTTTGTTCTATTTAAACCTAAATAAATTCACTTAATTTATAAAGATTAAATGTTATATTTGATTTCACCTACAAGCCTACGTGTCTTAGTGATTTATAAGTAACAAATAACACATAGAAACTCCATCTCAACAACAACCTAATAAGGAATCGTTTCTGGAAGACCTATTTTAGCAAGATATTAAATGAAAGAGAATAAGATGTTAAGTAAAAAGTAATTTATGCCCAATCGGTAGGAGTAGCAGCTGGGCCGATATCATATAAGAAAGGCCATTCGTTATTGGCTCTTGTCAAACGGTTAGCAATGAATTATCCAATCACGTGAGCTGTTTTATTTTTCCTCCCTTCTCTAACTGTACCTCGCTAACAGGTTTCCAGTTACTTGTGTAATAGCTCGTGTAATCAACTCCCCAGTCAATTATATCTGGATGTGCAAGAATGTCATTTCTTCCACCGGTTCGGATACGATCGCTATATGTTTAGGAATGCTTATGAGATCAACTTAATACCGTGTTAACAGTAAATAATTTTTAATAGAGATAGATTCAAATCGATTTCTATGTATTGCCTTGCGAACTGCTATTTACAAGCGGTAACCGAATAGTTAGTAAAAGTATAGAGATAGTAACGAAGTATAGTATAGTATATAATACATGGTTTAACTTTGTTGAAGTAATTGTTTATGTTGAAATATAAAACGATTTCGAAAAACATTGTATTCACTAACTATCCCTTGTCTTTCCACCTCGACATAGCAATATTGGAACTTATAAATTATTATTATAGATTCGAAATATAAAAAATCTGATCAGATCTGAATTAAACTTGGAATCTTGACAAAACAATGTATTTCTAAGGAATCAATCAAACAAAGAAACAATTCTACTATATAATCTATATTTAAAAAAAAGTAATAATAATCATTTGATAGGTAAAATTTGTATTTAGAAATATATCGTTATGCAATTGGATTAGACAATCTATACTTCCGGAAATTACTATTGAATAGATAGATCAGCAGAAAAAAACAAAATAACTTTAAATTGAGTGAAGTGTTCAGAAAAACAAAATAAAATCTAGTGATTAAAAACATTACTGATTAAATCTGTCATAGATGCGGACAATTCCTCAATAAATCTATCGTGTATTATTTAGTTACGTTATCGGATGGGATAAACTATGTTTGGAGTCGAGTTAGTAATAACAAGTAATACACGAGTTAATATGAATACATTTGAGATCATTTCCTTGAATCGAGAGATGATGCTTTCCAATTAGACAATACGGAACATTAAACAGCTAACGACAGGAAACTCTGCTTTCTTCGGCTGCGCTGTTACGACTACAAAGGTCCTTGTAATTCACTCTTTTCCTTCAACTGCTTTCAGATTAGATGAAATATATCAGAATCCATTCTAAACATGCCTATATAAAGTTTTTATATTTTCTCATCTCTGTTACTTGTAAAAAATTTCTTAATCACATTTTAACACAAGTATATAAGAAAAGTATTATGGATTACAATTTAAATGCCTTCAGCTGTAGTGATTGTCTGTGTTGTATGTTTGAAAAGTTGAGCTCTACGCAAAAAAAATAATATGAATATACAATACTAATAATAAACATCGAGCATTTTTTTTCTTTTCATTACAAATTTCCTTAAGTATTTGATTAAAACTATCACATTATCATGGCACAATCATTTTAATTGCATCAGCTATTTAAATATTTACAAGTGAAGACTATTATTTACATTTAAAGTCCCCGATTCGGTCTGGTTGGATTATAATTTATTTCATTCTTCTTACATGGAATAAATGCCGACCTTCCAATTCTGTAAGAATATCTCGTCATTTCAGTTTTAACAGAATCATATAAGAATGATAAAAAACGAAGAAAACACTAAATACGAATTAGTATTAGTAGTATTTCTATCTGATTGAAGACTTGTTATAGTTCGTCTCCAGTAAAATATAAGAACATGTTGTATTAACGAGTTTACATGTTTAATACTTGTTGATCCTTAGTTAGAAATCAGTTTCGTAAGTGATTAAATAACATTTTTTTAAAAGTATTTGTATTAATAAAGATTTGTAAACCCTCTGGAGTTCTAAACGAACACGCCACCAACATTTTTAACAGCCCAACATTAAACACCTATGAAATCATTCTCCGCATTGAGACGAATATACCAATTTATTCAAAATCTAAATATATTTTTCATCATTAAAAAGAAAGTATGAATTGTAGCTCATTTCAGTGAATCATTTGTTATTAAAGTTTCAAAACAGTTTTATTGCTCATGACTTGTTGGGAAGGGGGTATGGAAAGGCAATACAGTGGAGCGTCGATTATCCGAACGCCAGTTATCCGAACGTTCAATTAACGGAACTTTTTTTTCAAATGTAATTTTAATTAATTTGATCAGATCATCCAGTTACTTATTTGTATTGGTAAAATTATTGTTATTTTAACAAATTTTATTAAATAAAATTTGAAGAAAAATAAAATGATTTTTTCCATGAACGTCAGTATCATTGATCGGCCCTAATCATTTTTCGGAAACTGCTAAAAAATGAACTTGAGACTTCAATACGTATTTGTTTACTAAGTAAACCTAATTAGGTTATCTCATTTGTTTCTCTGAATCCCTTCCTATTCATTTGGTTGGTATTTATTTTTTAGTGAATTTCGATTATCCGAATTTTCGATTATCCGAACCACCCCTGACAATATTAGTTCAGGTAACCAACGTTCCACTGTAGTTAACTTCTAAGTTTGAAGCTTTCTAAAGCGATCCCGAACGTGGCAGAGACTTAACTGTTTCTAGAACAACGGTTATGCGTGGATTTGTCCGAGATCATAATCAACCGCCAGGTTCCTTCAATTAAGGGTACCCACTTTACAGAGGCTGTTGTGTTCCAGGAAGGTCTCCAGATCCCATAGAATCCATCCCAGGTGTTCAATAATTAAATAATTATTAAATTATTCAATAATTAAATCTGCCGCATCTCGATCTGAACCAGGGGTTTCGGCACGGCAACTCAGCGTTTAACCATTGATCGACCCCGCTCCCAAACAAATGTATCAAAGATTAAGTTTCCACTATTGCTGGAGTTAAAATAACACTAATATGAAATTATCATGGCATAAAACTAAACACCAATTTGATATATTAACCTCCCTCGAACCGAAAAATCGACCCCACCCCTTCCAGAGCTAGAAGGAACGGGATGGTTTAGAAGGGAGCGGAATTAGAATGGGTCATTTGCTGCAAAGTCCTCAATAGACTGAAAGATAGCGGGCTCAACTCCTTTAAACTCCCTTTCCACCCTTAACTGTCTCCCCGTTTCTCTTCAACTCCCTTTCAACTTCGCCCTCATTAAAGTCAGTCGCGGGTTGTTCCGCTTGGTAATTTTGTCATTCCAGTTTCCTCTTTCATCTGTTTTTTTTTTCATTCTTGCTAGCTCCCTTCAGCTTAATAAACTACGTTAGGCCAGTTCGTTTTTAAAATACTTTCTTAAGCAAGGACTGCGCTGACAGCTACCAACAGCTGAGTTTCGTCGATATTAATTCGTAAAGAGTTAAAGACTAGAAACTTTAGTCCGAGTACACATGTGTGCGTCCTTAACTTTTTGCGAACGGGAACTACAGTTTAATAATTAATATGTATCATGTTGGCAAATACATAGGGTCACTGGTGGTCTAGTGGTTAGCATAACAACCATTTACGCCTAAGATCGCAGAACCGGAGTCCGAAAGGTAGCCTAAACACTTTTTAAAGGGAGTAAAATATCCTTAGTCATACCGCCTTACGGAACAGACGTAAGATGACATCCCATGCCTGTACGGTGTCAGGTACTCGTTGAAGATCCCTATCCTAATTACACCTGGACAGGGCTCCCACTGCAGCAGCATCCGATTAGCCATAGCAGCATAAAGTAACGTTTAATGAATAAAAAAACAACAAATGCATAGTAATTTTCTGATTATTAAATTTGATAATAGATTAGATGACAGTAATACTATAGACATGTTTTTGTCCATCCCATTGATATGCGGTATGCTCTATTGGCCTAGAAAATATAACGTTTATTTACGATGCATTTGTTTTTATCAATTATTTTGTTTCTAAAGTTTGCAAAACAAAAATTGACAAAAGCACGATAGTTGATGAAAAAATATCGCTTATAATTGTTTTTCAAATGAGACAAAAAGTAACTTATAATATTTTGTCCTTTGACTGCTGAACTATTCTAAGCAAATTGTTCAGATCACTCATAAACACCTAAATAACATGAATTCCAGTTTATCTGAGCTATGACAGATGCCAATTTTATAAGGAACATTAACATTTAATACTTTTTAGAGTATATTAATTTTGTCCCTTTCAGAAGAATAGGCCTAATAAATTACAGATACTTCTTAATTAATATAATAGTTACTTTCTTATATTGGTTTCGACAGTATCATAAGATTTTTATTACTTTCTATTAGCACATGTAGAAAGAAAAAATACATTAAAAAAAAAGGTTTTAGATGGAAACGTGACTAAAACACTTAGTGATTTCTTTCAAATTATGCACTGCGCAAACACATTTAAATAAATGGCAATTATGATAAATAAATCATGCGGTTGCTTGGAGGGGGGCGACAACTTGGGAGGTAGAGGTCACACATCCAGATACACGAGCCCTTCAGTAAACAGAGGGCCCTCCCTACCTGGGGGTGAGCCCTTACAAACTTTATTTATATAGCCGTAGTTAATCTTCTCGAATTATCCAGGTGTCAGCCTGTGAAAAACTGCCAGCCCATTCCTCACCCCAAGCACGGCAAGAACTTACATTATCTATTATATATAACCTAAGTGATCCCATCTCCTTTCTGCTCTCGCAATCCCAGGGAGTTTATTTCGCGATCATTTCATTCTCATAATGTTTTATACAATGAATGTGTCAATTAAGAGATTCCTATAATTTTATATAAGTTTTTTCAAGATTTTCAACAAGCAAATCGCTTAGTGCTTGATGATTTTTCGAACAAAACATCATTTTTGTTTCTTGAAGCATCACCACAGACTTTGGATTCCATTCCATTCGCGTGAAAAGATGCATAAGAATTATGTAGATGGCGAATGAACAAAATAAAATTTTCCTAAAAAACCTGATATTTGAATTAAAACTTTTCACGATTTGAGGATGAACTATGATGTTTATTTAGTTTATCTGGAAATGGTCACATTTTTACTTTCGAAGATTAAGCAAGTCATTCCAATCTCTTTAATATTTTTGTAGTGGCCTAAGAATTATAGATTTTTTTTGTTTGTTTTTTCTCCTGTATTTAACATATATAATCTTATGTTCATAATTTAATAAAAAAATAACCTGGATAACAGCGTCACATTTTTTTATTTTGCTAAAGAACGGAAAAAATCTAGATAGTTCCATCCGGACGAGGACGCCACACAGGTTGACCTAATCCCCTGAGAGACCTCACACTAAAGACAATGAGCTGCTGGGGCACTTAAAAAGACATTTCTTTTATCAGCGCTCCCCGTGGTTAGTGCCACTACTAATGGCACAAGGCTGGTAATAGATAGATAGGATCTGGTATCCGGCGTCTTGTCTCCTTCCACGGAGAGCAGGCCACAGCAGGGCTTGGTTCATCCTGAGCTTTTTACGAGAGAATCAACAATAACATTTTAAAAGTAACTAAAATATAAGCAAACTTTCCCATATAGCTATACAAATGTTGACCTTTTTCCATAGATACTCCAAAACCTCCTACACAAACTTCACCGCCCTCTTATTCAGACTAAATGCCTCGGAAACTGATCCGACCGCTGTTGTGGCTAAGCCAAATCCTCAAGGTGGTCAGCGCCCTGAAAGGACCCCCTACGCATGGCTGGGTTTCAACGGCTACTAAGCCTTCTCCAGTTGAAGGTTCCAGGAAGCCTACCACCCAGGAAGACCGGGATATTGACTCCTTGCTGGAAGTCAATTCCAGGGCTGGGTGTCAACCCTCCCGAACTACCTGCCCCTTGTTGATCCCCATTGTACCCCATCCTGTCAGGTTTAGTCAGGAAAGCTGTATCCTCACCACACTACCCTCTACTTATCATGAGTACCAATGCATACATCTGCCAGGTTTTTCCATATCGCTCGCTTCAACAAGTACGGAATCCGTTCATTCTATACTTTCTTGAGAAATGTTTCAAGAGATGTTGTCTTTTTGCAATACCAGCAATACTATATATGTCTAAGTCCTTACATTTTAATTTATATTATACTTTGTGTTATTGTGGGTAACATTACAAGGAATAATTTGAATAACTTGTGAAGAAAGTACGATTGTTGTACGTGAGGATGCATTAAGAAGCAAAAATCTGAATATAAAGTTTGCGAGATTTTTTATTATTTTATTTTTCAATGTTTCATAATTCATTTTCATAATACATGACTCGTCTGATGGGGCGGAGTGGCTCAGTGCTAGAGCCTTGCTGAAGCTCCCGGGTTCAAATCCGGCTGTGGCAGATTTTATTTAATCCGTTTACAGCCGGGTTGGATCCTTTGGTATATGGTATATATGGTTGGATCCCAGCCTACATAAAATGGGTACCCATAGTAGGAAAGAAAATCTGTACAGTCTCTGACATGTATTGAACCCAAGAATCTTCATGAGTTGTAGTGGTATTTATTTATTTTTCATCTGTATAGACGAGAAAGTTTCTTGTGTGATATATTCAAATTTTATTGCCCTGAATGCTATGGGATTAAACAAATGATTTTATATATTCATTTTTTATTAGTTATAGAACAAATAAAATCAAAAATTAATACTGATTATGGTATCATTGTTACCAAGAACAGGAATTATAAGTATGCATTATTTCAGTTATGCAACAGACATCAGCATCAGTTAATTCATATTTATACATTATATGACGAGAAACGTTGTATAATTTTAACTTTGTATAGTATACATTCTATATTCCATATTTCAAAATGTACGTGTATGCTAATTCCGTCACTTTGTTGAATTCCTTTAACATATGCAATATATGCAAATACATTTCTAAATCAGCGGTAAGTTTAAAAAATGAATGAACCATGTATTTTCTCATGTCCTTTATATTATTATTGAACCAGCGTGACCAAAACGTTGAAAAATGCAGAGAAATATTGTGAATGGAAGAGACAGTAAACGGTGATAGGTATGCTCGAGATATGGGAATGCTTGGAAAAATGATCTTTTTGATCTGGAAGAACTCGAAGCGTGGGCGTCTCGTGAGGATTTGATTTCTATCTTGTTTCGCAGTAAATATTGCATTCCTACCAACCACCGCGTTACATTGGTATTAAAACACTGGGCGGGGATTTTTATATAATACAATTTTTTACCAAATTTGGTTTTACATCAAACGGGTCCAATAATTTCAAAATTACTACTATCATTTCCTTCATTTGCTTGATTTCGAAAAGACATTTACTCAAATATTATTCAAAAGTAGTTAATCTCTTTTCAAAAGGAGAGATTCATTTATATTTTTATAGTTAAGACCCTAAGGATACTCTTTTCTACACTTTTGTTGTTTTTTTTCCCCATCTTATTTGCAGTCATGATTATATCCCTTTATGGCTAGCACGTAGTGGTTGACCCATGCACTGCTTGAAAAGGTATATGTTGCATTGCTGAAGTAACGCATCCTCATTGTAAATTAATTCAAGGGTATAACGTACATATTTCTCAAGTAAACAATTATTTATTAGTTACCGAATAACCTGTGAAATCGTCATTCTTCTTCGCGAATGGACCGTTTGAAGCCAGTTGGCGTTTATGTTAATGTATTGTTTGTTTAGAAATATTTGAAATAAATCGTATTTATACAAAAGCATTCAGATAATCTTGAAAAATAACTGAGATTTAAATGAGCCATTATTTTTCAACGCTAATGGATACCAGCTCAACTCATATATTATCTCCAGTCAAAGCAGCGTTATTCGTAAACGACTCCTAGTCTTTCTTTTGGCCGAGTAGTGGATCCCTTTCCACAGCCAACCGAATTAAACCTTTGATCTTCATATAAAAAAATATATTTTTCTTTTCTGCTAGATAGCATAATCATGATTTGTGAGGAAGGCGTTTAACATATTTTATTGCTTTGATCTGTTGGGGACCCGGAGGTGGCAAGTACGATTGTAGAACACGAGGGACTAATGCCTTCGTGACGCGAAGCAGGTGGCCGAGCCGGGTGATGCATATCCTTGGCTTCATCTGGCATTCTTCGAGTGTCCTCTGGGGCCAAATGTTCTCCCTACGTGACGCTAAAAATCTCTCCGAGGGGACGTTCCTGCCCAGTGACTTGAGTGTCGGAGGATTCGCATTCATTACATCTAGCGGTACTTGAGAATAGATTTAAGAGTACTTTGTTCACGTACAGCGCTGCTGAACAATGTTCCGAAACTGAATTATTATAACACTGTAACTCAACTTACTTCGGTAACTACAAATCTATTATAATTTATCGTTAAGATTAACATATCCAAGAAAATAAAGGGGCTAAAAAGGAGCTGGACGAGAGATCTCATTCCTTAATAAAAAAATGAAATCCAGTAACAGGTGTTGCTGTTTTATGTCCATCCCTATACTTTGCTATACTAGTTTACCGGTTGTTTACTTTTTTTCTCATTAAGATTCTTGGCTTCTGTATGTGGTTGGGACTGTATTGTTTCTGAGACAACGGTTGTGGAGGGAAGTAATTTGTCCGAGATAACACTAAACCGCCAGGTTTTTCCTCCTATTTTGGTTACTCACTTAATGGATCCTCGAGAGGGTTCCTGGATCCCACAGGATCCATCCCTAGCTGCTAACAGATTAAATAAAATTTGCCACATTCAGATTTGTACCCTGGACCCTCAGCACGGAAAGTCAGCGCTCTACAAATCAGCGTTCCCGCTCCCTGTATATTGCAAATATCTGATAGAACCTTACAAATATAAATAGAAGAACAAATCAAGTTTTGTAATTTAATTTTAAACAAACCAATGGTGTAACTAAGCTTTCATTTTAATCGTTAAATCACTCTTGATTTATATGTAAATAATATTTCACAAGAAAGAATGTCATGTCGCCATCGCAGCTCATATTGTAGAAATTCTTTTTACTAGGCATTATGGAAATGAATACTCAGGGTTGTGATATACCATTATGCATCGAATCATTTCCAGATATCTGAATGTATATTCCAGAAATCTGTGTATCATAATAATAAAAATGCCAAATTTTCGTTACAATTAGGTTCAATTTAATGGGCCATTATTATTATGGGTGCATAATATAGATACGGTTTTAACATTCCATATATTATCATGCTTATTTTTATTTTAAAGTTTGAAGATACTTTTTCGTGTGCTCTGCCCAAGACGAAGGAGGTACTGCACATGGGGGTCCGAGAGAGGCTAAAACAGAAACCGCTGAGCGCGGTGCGAGTTTTTCCGACAGTAATTGGTTCGCGTGCTCTCGGCGGACTCCTCCATTTCCGGTTGCCATTAAATCCTTCCTGTCCTGGCCGGATGTCAGCTGACGTCCAATCAGTCTCTCCTTAGCATCTACAACTTTACAAAACAATAGCCGAAAAGAAACCGTTAACAAATTTACTCTATTAGGAGTTGAAGTACAAGTCTGATGGTTACTCTCAACATCAAAACTCAATTGGGTTTTTCATTCACTTCTGCATTAAGATTCGTCCGACGATTTCCAATCTATGTCCAATATCTATCTATGTCCGATCTGTTGTTGAAGGTTTAAACTCTTGGAATGGCTCTTTGAAGTAATCTAACTTCCTATCAGGTATCAAACTTCCTTTAAAAATAAAAAAAAACGAGTTAACTGACTGATCACTGTCTTACCAATGTAACTCCCACCTAGTTACATTAGCCTAAGTTTTACTTTTTAAATAGCAAGCAGTTGAAATAATGTATAGTTGGAACAAAAACATAAAAATCCTTCAATGAAGTAAAAGTGGCCCACTGTAATTTTTGTCGGAAAAATTGTGGGAAAATTCTGAACAATTTTGCCGTCGACAGATGTCGAAAAAAGTTTTTCGTGTTACTTCATTGAATGGCTGGTGAAATAGGAATTAGCTTAGGCACGCCCCGAAGACTGATAACATGAAAAAACGCATTACTATACAATATGAAATTTGAAGCAATTTGAAACATTTTATACGTGTTACGTGGAGGGAAAATAAGGATCGAATTCCGCGTAGTCAGTGTTTTGCTTTTGCTCATAACGAAAATCTTTTGTTCAATTCAATTAAAAGTTCACTGGCACTAGAAAATTTAATTCTTCTAATTATTTTATATTATTTAATTGTTACAAACCTAATTTTATTCCACTGTACGAAAACGGACTAAATTCTTTTTTTAAATTATTAATTGGTTTGCTAAATTTTCATTGTAATTGAAATGATACATTTTGAATCAAATATATCTTTTAACTATTTTTGTTTATTGATTATGGTGAAATTATAATAATTAATAAACAATGCTTATGTATTTCACCTAATAAAGCTAATGTTGCAGAAAGGTAACGATTTTTTTTTTTAATATTGATGAAATATATCAGTCTCATTTATTTATTGTCTAATTTAGATTTTCCGTTTAAGACGCCTGAACCAAATAATAGTCGTTTTTTATTTATCAAACTTTTATCAAGTTTTCACACTACGCACCATCATGTCCATATCGTAATTGCATATTGCACATACGGTGCTATAACGTCACTTATGCAAATGATTTAATTTTTCAGGAACATTTGAAAAATCAACATCCTTTTACAACGTATAGTTCTTCTCGACTAAACAAATAAAATTATAACATTTAAACTACAGCTTTAAACTTCATTTTAAAGTATTTTGTAAATAAAATGTATATATTGTAAATTTATGTAAATTATGAAAATAAATGAGATTTAAAACAAAACATTTTAAAGTAAAAGCAAACATCTCACTAATTACTAAAATAAACATACTCAGTTCAGTTTTGACAAAAATTGCATAAGTGACGTTATAGCACCGTAAGCGCGATATGTTTTGAGTTGGTTCCTTTAAGCTAAGTATCCAGTTTTGTTATTGTTATTCTATGATTTACAGAGTTGTCAAAATCTAGGTAAAGTAAAATTTATGTTACTTTAGCATTCATAAGCGGATTACTCAAAAACCTAACTTTTCCTCATTTTTCGCCAGTTTTTGTCGGACATGACACTTTGCCACTTCATTTCTTACAATATTAGTCCGGTTCTTACCTCTAAGTTTAAGGAGCATAAAGCATTGCTCGACCAAACTAGCGAAAATTTGAAAAAGTCAATTTTAAGCTTTTGATCCTGAACGCCTCACGCATTCTTGCCCAAAATGAAGAGCTTTAAATTTCTTTTAAGTTATTCGTTATTTTCCTACTATAATCTTCTTATTTGAATTTTGTTTTTATTTGTCCATATAATGTAAACCCAATATTTGTTCATTTTTTTATAATTTAGTTTGCGGCATTTTCTCTAATAAAGAAAAAATCATTGTGAAAAATTAAATTTGTCTTAGAATATGCTGTTCTTCATTTCTTTGATTTCTTCTTCTTTTGAACTTGAATCTATAAATTACCTGGTTTTAGTTATCCTTTGTAATAATATAAGGTGTTATTCAGAACTGTCTTTCGTTTTCTTCAATCTTTTATTTTTAATAATTGACTTCAGAGTAGAACTACTTTTTTTTTCTTTAAGAAACTCGACAGGAGAGTTTGCACCAATGAGCAGATGAGACCCGATGCTAATCCTCATTAAAACCCTTCAGCAGGTTGGACAGAGGACATTCGGCCGGCTGGAGATGAAAGGGATCACCATCCCTAGCCAGTAATCAGGAGAGAACGCCACCCACGTTAGGCAACCCACGGGATAGCCAGTTCGCGCGCCTTGTTTTGTTCTCAGATAATTCCTTTATAATTACCTCCAAACTATACCGAGCGCTTATAGGCAAACCTTTTATTTTCTTTGGAAGTGTGGACCAACGCGTTTATGGGAGATCATGTCAGCTCAAATCTTATGGATTTGGTTATGTTAGAGAAGAATTGGTTGACTGTAACTTCTAATATAATGAAGGAATAGTTGGGGGTGCAGTCAATAAAAACACCTTAATAAGTTAAACTTGACTGCACCCCCAACTATTTCTTCCTTATCTTATGGATTTGGGTTTTGCCAAATTTCAGTGGAGAGAGGTATGCCTAAAGATGTTTATTATTGACTTGGAACATTTTGGTCTTTTGACCCTCAGTATTCTATTACATGCAAGGTCGAAGGTCTGCTGTCCAAGAAACGGTACATGACCCTACTACTTAATGAACCCAAGACTTAACGAATTGTTGAGGTGTATTGTTATTTTTTTGCAGGTAATATCTGTTTTTATAATTTTTCTCAATAGTTATCAACTTCTGTTTAAAAATAGGTTAATATTTAAACTTGACTTTTTTAGTAACAATTGTAAAATGTTAAATATAATTAAGTTTACCAACCATTTCTCCTCCGAATAATGAACCCTTAGCTTAGTCACAACCTGTTCACGCACTCGGGAATTAACATATATATTCTTAATCTTTCCTGTTCTATCGTATGCTACTAATCCAAAAAAAGTATTGTAAAACAGAAAGGTACAGTGGTCTCGGAGGCCCTGCGTGTCGAGCAGGACACGACAATGTTACCAACCACGGCCGGGGAAAAGGCAAAATATCTCTCTCCCCACTAATCTTTCCTTAATTGTTTATCGACACGCAGGTAAAAACTCATTGTGTTACATGCCTTCCTCAACAGCTGTTGCACTCCAGATAACTCTTGACCACTTTTCCAAACTTAATCCGCCCCTTGTGATTAATTATTCGAATGAAATCCCTTCCTATCCAAAGCATTATTAGCTTCGTTGATAAAAAGTATTATGGAGATGAGGAGTTTTTTTTCCTAATCCCTGATTCAGATTAAATCAAGTAAAGTGAACGCCGGACGAAAAAGTCTAATCCTGAGAGTATTTGCTTATAATTTTAATTTTTATACAATAGCTCAGCAGTTCCCAACCATTTTAGTTGTGCAGGCAAAAGGAAAACTTCGAGGCCCGCTAACTAAATATAAGTATACAATAAATACACAACATCAATAGACGTCTGTACACATTTGACGAAAATGTTCGAACATTACATGTTCGAATTTCATACCGAAATGTTATAATGTAAACAAAAGAAAATCTAAAAAAAGAAAATTATTTTTTTCTTGATGATAATATTTTTTAATAAACTTTCCGTAGTACTTTCGTTGGGAACCGCTGCATTAGCAAATATTGCTATACTATATTATATTAAATAAATTACTTCTTTGTTTAATTTAAGCAAATAGGTATTACTAAATGTAATTGGCCACAAACAAAAAAATCAATACATAATTATGCATGCATACAATTTAATAAAAGAATCTATTTCATTATTCATAAATTGCTTAACAATTGGTACGATAATAGATAATTATCGTCACCTATTGCTGTACTCTGTTTTCAAAATTAATTTTTCTTACTTCGAAATCCTTGCATTTTACAACATTTTTTTCATTATGACTGTAGGAAGATTAAAAAATTCAGTCTACAGTCTAACTCACGGTAATTATGTAGGTTTATAAATAATGCTGTATGGAAACATAAATAGAAAAAAATTTAAATTTAATAGTAAATTTTTATTAATGATTTTAAATTATTAATTAAATAATTTGTTTTACTTACAAAAAAAAAGAAAAAAAAAGGTTGGATTAGAAGATTAAATAAAATTCAAGTATATAACATTACGTGCACAATTGTGCCCTTTAAGATATTCTGTTGCAATTCATATTTAAGGAAATGTGGCTAGAGTGGTTGATATTCATGGTTTTACATTGTTTGAAAAAAAAATAACGGTAAATGCGGCAAGAAATAAAAGAGGCCTTCAACCCCTTGTTTCCAGAAACGCCCATTTTCCTCAACCACAGTCAGTTCAACAGAAAAGGTACCTAAGAAAACCCTAAGTGTATTCACCCCGAAGTCAGGTAGTACCCGTCCCCAAGCGACATGTAAACAGCACTCACCCCTCAGATCTAACAGGATTACTGTCAATCACTGTACTGGCCACTTATAAATTACTAAGTACCTCAGGAGACAGCCTGTCAGTTCGTAGTAATATCTGAAATTGATAGTTCGATGATATAAACCAAGCACTAATGTAAATCAGATCCAGCGGGAAAGACTTACTGTTTAATCACGAACATGTAAAATAATTAAGAGATTATGGAAAAAATGAAACTATCTAAGGTACTGTATAGGTAAAGTAATATATGTATACCCATACGTATTTATGCCTGATTGTATGTACAAATTAAAAACAAATTTTCGAATGTAAATTTTACCTTACATAATATCTTGATAGGTATGTTATTATGTATTCATAAGCAATGGAGCCATTTTGCTGTTTGATACCTTCATACACAATAATTTAGAGGACAATAGACATCCGCATTCCATTGTGTTGGTCACCATGTTCGATTTTATCCTTCCATTTTTGATTGACAGCGTAATGCGCCTGCTTTTGTGTAGTTGACGTGTGGATGTGGGTTGTTAGGACAGACTCAGTGTTCGTATGTGAATCCTGCCAACATTTCTGTTCGCGTTTCTTGTCAGCGAGGAATTTATTCAGTATTATTATTTAAAAGATAACTGACACTCTTCTATATTAAGTATTATGTCGTGTATATTTAACTTGTAAAAATATTTCCCCATTAAAGAACAAGTAGAATAATGTGGCTCAAATCTGAGATTTACCTTCCAACTAAAATTATAAATAAATATTCTCTTTTCCTTTATCCTTGTATACTATCCTTATTTTCATATTTTCTAATTATATTTTTATAAAGAACTCTTAGTATCTATTCATATTTAATATAATAATTTAAAAAATATATATTTATATAATATTTATATTCACATTTTTTGGAATATAACAATTTATTTGTTTAAGATTTTCTCTTATGAGTAAAAACAAAATTTGAATTATAAGATAAATTTACTTATATTTTTAAAATAATAGGTGCTAGGTTGATTTATATACATTATTCACAATTTTCATTAATTTTCACAAACCTTTATTTTTTTTAATAAGTATCTTTAGTTAATTAATTTAATGATTTTTATGTAGTTTTCAAATTAAAATATTTTTGTAATATAATTATTTTTTAATTTATTTTTAATAAGATTATTTACATCAATTGTTTCTAACATTAATTAATATTTGTTGAAATTACCAATATTATTTATTCTTATTAAAATTGTAACTACCGTCAAAATAAACATGGAAAATTAATTTTAAAACGAAGTTCTGCTTTAGTGCATGCAGATTAGTCCACCCCTGTACTGTTGCAAGTCTATAAATTACAATGTCCCTGAGTATTTTTACAGTTCTTTTCTAATAAACTATAAAATAAAAAACAGTTTTTAGATAAGTTTAAATATTGTTTGATTATAATTTAAACTTGAGAATATGATTATAGTCCATATGATAATCATTTTCGCAACGTTGCAATCGGGATAATTGGTTCCCTTAGTACATATTTGATTGAAGTCTCTCAAAAAGGTTTCAGTTTCCTTAGAATTGTATATAAAGTATAGCAGTTATTAAATTAAAATATGAAATGATTCTTCATGATTCTTCTCATCACATTGAATTAAACATATCTAGGGAAATAGCGAACAGAAAGTTCCAGTTATACAGAGATTAGGTTACTCTTAGAATAACGGTAAGTGAGGCTAGGCTAAGCTTCTAGACAGTTAAAAACTTACCCTGCGGAGGAGCTCAAAATTCCTAAATGTCCCACACCTCAGTATGAATGTACGGTTAATATGCCCACATGTATCTGGAAAAAGTATATACAGATTTAAGTAAAATAAATAAAATTGTTAGAATGAAATTGGAAAACTCATTTAGACTAATCCTTAAGGCTCTACCCTTTGATATCATCATTTTCGGATCAAAAAAAAGTTCTAATGCTAAAAAAATATTGTCTAATGCTTTTATGTAATGAATAAAATTTAAATATAAACGATCTGTTAATAAACGGTGGGAAACGACTATTGTACAAAATAAATGAATAAAAATATGCAAAAATAATTATGAGACGCAATTGGAGAACACAAAAAAAGAAAGAAAAGAAATGATTTAGAGATTGCAATAATTAAATCTCTAAAACTAAGGGTTTTTTCTTCTTTTTTTTTCTTATTGTGTTCAATGTATTAGTTAATGTTTATTTTATATTTGTGAATTATTAATATATTTTGTGTATATTTTTTTACTTATTTTTTAAAACTTTATTATTATTATTTATAATATAGAAACCGTATTATCACATTTGTTTGCGTATTTACTTTACGAAAGTTTGTTTTATGATATTTGTAAATATATATTTTGTGTAGTTTAGATTTGATTTATATGTTACCATACCTATCAAAATATTATCGTACTAGCTTTCTCGTCCCCCAACAGGGCCAGTATCGGTGCAGAAATTAATAATAATAGTCTGAAAAACGACAGATTTTAAAACCTGTGAAATACAATTTTTTATTTCTCATCTTTGCCCTATTGAAATAAATAAATAATCTGTTTGGAATTGATTAAATTAAGGATGAGAGGCTAGGTGAGATATAGGTAGAACCGCTGTGAGTCAGTACAACAACGGCCATCGGAGCTGACAACCCAAGATGAAATACGATCTCTCCGTCACGAGGGCCGTGATCAAAGGATGTAGCGCGCCAATACGAAAAGGCAAAGGACACATCGCCCAGCCTATCCGCTCTAAGCGGTGTCCATTCCCACATCTCACCCCTTTTAGGGCAAGGGATTGCCATATCACCCTTTTATGGTAACCACAGGATCTAACAGTCCGCCGTATCTCTCGCTCCAACCTTCACAGATTTGGGCATTCGTTCTCCCTTGGAATATACTATTACTGGAGCATATATGGCTAATGCCGTTTCATAATAAATTTACACATTCAGCTGTAAAGTATGATTTTATAGCTTAACTGGGTCGATCCCATGCTATTGGTAGATGATGGTATTTCTTTAGCTGTTTACTTTTTTGCTAAATGCATGGATTTCACAGAAAACGATCATTTTTTTTTTTTTTACAAAATATCTACATGCATCTGATACAGAAATCTGAAGTTAAGATTTCCGTTTATTTTTTAAATTAATGTTTTTATTAGTTAAAACACCTAAAAAATATACAAAGTCAAGCAGTAGCTTTTTTTTACAAAGCAGCTCAGTTTTTAGAACACTGAGTTTCTGTGCTAAAGATCCTAATTCAAATCCAGCTGTGGCTGATAAATTATTTAACCTGTTAACTACCGTGGATGAGCACTGTGGAGTTTGTAGACCTCCTGGGCTCACCTCAACTGGCGGTCGAGATTGATTTAGGATAAATCACCTCCCTGCACAACCGTTTTCGTAGAAACAGTATAGTCTCTACCATCTACTGAACCCAAGACCCTTCATGGGTGTAGCGGTACCAGTTTTAAAAAATGTACGTTTTCTAATTGTTCATCACCTTCTTATAAATTATTTAGTAATATCGTTTTCCCTCTGTTCGAAGAAATAAAAATGAATATTATCTATGCTGTTAAGAGGTGTGTACCTATGCATTTTCGGAGGTCTTAGCTATCGTTATTTCAATGTAATCAGAGATAAAGATTATAAATACTCATATTGAAAAGAGTATTCCAACTCATCACAAAATGTGTCAAAAGCTTAAAGATTTAACACTTAGGACTGTTAATAAATAAAAAATAATAACTTTAAGCCACTATCATATAAAAATGATAAAATTGGCATCTAGGGTTTAAATTATTCTCGTATAAAGTAATTTAGTTTTTTTTCATTTCTTAAAATCTGAACAACAGGTTAAATATTGTTTTTACCGCATCTCTCACTCCTTTTTTAAATCATTTTTGTATTGAATAGGAATGGAATGACATATTAAATAAATCTAGAAAAAATATCTTACAATTACACCAATATTTGAAATCAATGTATAGTACAAATTCGTTTTCTCATTTTACCGGTTACCTACGTAGAGTACCTACTCTACCTGTTTGTACTAATCTATAACTGTACTATAAGTAAGACAGTTAGTTACCACTGTTAACAGTTAGGACTTTCAGGCTCGTCTCCAGGGAGAGTTTTTAACTAAGTCTAGAAGCTTAGTCTCTCTGATCACCGTTATTTTCGGACAGAACTAATTTCTGTATTACTGGGACCTTCTGAATACGGAGCCTAAACTAGGCTATTTTTAGCTGTTCGTTTAATTTTGTGTTCGTCATTTCCCGAGATAAATTAAATTCAATGTGATGAGGACATCATCAATTCTTGACCTATCTTTGATATTTTCTTTACACTATTTTTTTGTCAAATTCCCTTCCATAATATTATTATATTTGAAAGTATATATCAATATTATTATAGACATAAACGTGTCTTTAAAAGAAGTGGAAGTATAACGTTTACTTTATCTAATGATGAGAATTTACGTATAAAAATTCAGAAAATTGCTTTCCCAAATATTTAATAAAACATCAAAAATGTCTTTAGAAACCTTTTGAAAAACTCTTCTTTAGGTACTTGTTTGAAAAATCAATTTAATTTTCCGCCGCGCAACTTTGAGAAAATGATTATCATATGGCCCATAATCATTTTTTCAAGATTAAATTTTAGTAAAACCATACTTTAAGCAACATTTATTGAAAACCGTTATTCATTTTTAACATTTCATTTTTTAGGTATTTAGAAAATAACTGTAAACATACTTAGGGGCACTGTAATTTATAGACTTGTAACAGTATCGGAATGACTAACAAATCTTCATACACTATTAGCTGGCCTCGTTTTTAATTTAAATTTCTATGTTTATTTTGATGGTATTAATAATCTTTATAAGTATAAATAATATTTATAATTCGAAAATTTAGTAATTAATTTTACCGTAAAAAATAGATTATACTTTATTGACAAATATCAGCAATATACCTTTTTGTTTTGTATGTCAGTCGAGGAAATTTCTGTGGAAAATCAAATTTTGAAGGAAAGTATTTATTTTTAAAAATGTAAATGTTACATTTGCTCTTGTACACTACCCAAGTTGTTATTCGACACAAATATCAAAGGAAACTACACAGAATTGGAAATTAATGAAGGGACCGAGCAGAGAAGGGAGAAATACAAATACAGCTGATTGGTGGCCTGGCATTGCAACAGGGGTCTGTCATGGAGCCATTGTCGTTCCTCTGTTCTGTTTGCTGTTCCGTCTCCCCTCCATTAATTGCGGCTATTATGTTTAGCAACTCCCTTGTTTGTTCACTACCCTTTGTTCTAATACGGCGTCTACATTTGAATTCAATTTGTTCGGTGTGAACAGATTGCTGGTTTGTTGCAGTTTTTTTCATAACCCTATTGTTCCTAATATCAGAAATCGTCCATATGCAATAGAAGGCATTGTGATATTCCTCATGTAGGCCGCTTTGAATAAATAAACATTCATATTTTGCAGCTGCTAAGTTATAAATGGTCTTCCAATAAGAACTATAACAGGCAAACAATACTTGAAAATGTATTCTTCGAAGCTGATTATGGTTTGTTAGTTTGATGATCGGTACAACTCTTTTTGTCAAGGCTATGTAGTCCCCTTTTTTTTTTTTTTTTATTAATGAATTTTTCTATTACTTTTCTATAATTTTTCTATATGTGAGGACGGAGACATTCAAAAAGTAATTGAATCATTTTAACGATTTTGGGGAAGAAAGAAACTAACCGATCGATAATTTCATAATTTTTCTTTTAAAACAAATATTTGTTTATAAATCATATCATTTTCAGCTTTCTAATCATTCCTAACTTAAGAAGAAATTAAATAGGGTGTTATTAAATAAAAGTCGTGCTGAATTTTATGTAAAATGCTCTTGTGAATCAGGACATCATAAATGTTATTAATCTATACTAATAATAGATTTGCACAAATATATACCTATACACTAAAAGTTAAAGGAACATTGAAGTACAAACAGCATTGAGGTAGAAGTTTAGGCCGGGCGGTTACGCTCAATAAAGAGAAAGCTATCTTCACTGAACAACTTGAACTCAATAACCTTGGTCATATATGTCTTCTTGAATATTTTTATAATTTGTTTATTTATCTTTGATTGATTTAATTGTTAATGGTTCATAAAGCAAATTATGTTCATTGATACATTTCTTTGATTATTCATTGATTCATTCATTATTGGAAATATAATAATTTAGTGGCCAAAAAAATAAGAACCACAAGTTGGTATCGTTTATCAGACTTTGTTCATTAATTTTCAATAACACGAAAAAAAAAATTGAGATCTCAATGAGGAACAGCTTAAATATTTGAACACTATATTGTATTAATATTTGACATATTATTTTATACGTACATAACACACTTATTTCTGTTATTATTTAATAAAGTAAAAGCATTGCAGACCGAAATGGTCGAAATAACGTAAACAAGCCTTCTCAGAGAGAATGAAAGGAAGAACCCAAAGAAAGCTTGATCGAGTTTGCTTAACGTCTTCAACTATTGGGAGAATACGCCAATAATAATAATAATAAAAATAAAGTTACGTAACAGGCATAACTTAATGGGAAAAAAAGAAAATGTAATTATTAATCTGAGTAACCTGTTGTATATATTTTATTTTTACAAAAGCTGTCAATCAATGTGCCTCTAATATAAAATTCTGAAGCAAAGATATCCTTTTTTTATTAATTACAATATTTAAAAAGGTTCCTAGGAAGCGGGCTTGATCAGCGGTAGAGCGCTGAGTTTACGTGTCGAAGATACCGAGCTCAAATTCGGCCTTAATCTGTCAATAGATTGATAGTGTGGGATTTGGAAAACCTTCTGGGGCACACCCAGCCATTATAAAGAGGGTACCCTCCATTGGGTAGGAAGAGTGGCGGCAGAGCGTGATTTAGGAAAAATCACAACCGTTGTTCTAGATATAGCACAGTACCCGAGGCCCTTTGTACCGGTGCAGGTTTTTAAATTTTTTTTTTTATTGAAATAACATTTTTTATTTTTTGTATAAGAATGACATTAGCTTCGGATGCGGTGGGAGCTGCCGCCAGCCACCACACGAGGTGGTGATTGTGGATGACTAGGGTATCCGTGTCGTCAGTGATCATAAATCATCTTTGACAAGACAGATCCTCAGTCACTCAATCAATGTGGGACGAGGTCTCAGTGTGGCCACGGTGTGGTAGCATTGTTAGTTGTAGCTACCATTCTAAATAGACGTAGAATGAAATGATCTGCTTCGTTGAACATTAGCTAAAAGGCTCGGTTGAAATAAAAAAAAAAAAAATTGAAAACAAATATTTTGAAGCCATTAGTAACTTATTTATGTTCATGCAATGTAAATTCAATTATTCTTATAGCTTATTTTATTTTCCTTCATTTTGATTACTCTTCCTCTCTTTATTTCTTTCTTTATTAATTATAATAATCATAATTCAGACAGTTATAGCTTTTCCAAATGTACTCTACTGTATGACTCCCAATAAAATATAATAGCTGTAATAAAAATAAAAACAACTGTTCCAAAAGGAGTACGGAATTGATTGTCTGAAATTTTTATTGTTGTTGTTTGTTCGTTTTACGTCACTTTTTGCTGCTATGCCTAATCGGACGATGCTACAGTGGGAGCTCTAAATTTTGCCTATCCAGGTTTAATTAGGATAGGGATTTTTAACGAGTACCTTACATTGTACAGGCTCGGGAACCCCGTTTAACGTCCCTTCCGAAGGACGGCGTAACTAAGGATTATTTACTCCCTTAAAAAAATCCTAGGGCCACCTGCCGGGATACGAACCCGCGATCTTGGGCTTAGTAGTTTGTTACGCTAACCACTAGACCACAGGTCTGACCGTCTGATTAGGCAAAATTTAGAGCTCCCATTGTAGCATCGTCCGATTAGCCATAGCAGCATAAAGTGACATTAAATGAACAAACAAATTTTTATTGTAATTACGTTTTTTTATCATACATCAAATGATCTATTAGAATTAGTATATTTACTTACAATATCAAAAATAGATACGGTACACTCTAGTATATTCTCAAGAAACAGTACAGACTTTCTAGGGAGTAAACTAGTGAGTCTGTACTCCACCATGTACTGAACTCCCTTCATGGGTTGTAAGGGGTGTGTCCTTTTTTTAATCAATAATATAAAAATTTCTTTTGATAGGGTGAAGCAGTATAAGTATTTTGTATTTCATTAAAATTATGTTACTTTTTAATGTTCTTTTAGTGTTAAGAAAAAAAAGTCAATGAATCAGTTGTCCAAGAAACGGTACAGTCTCTACTACTTATTGAACCCAAGACCCTTCATATGTGTAGTGGTTCAAGTTTTAGAAAGGACACGTTTTCTAATTGATCACACTTTTTTGTAAAGTACATAGTATTATGTAGTATTTAGTATCTTAGTATCTAAAAGACAAGCAGAGAAACTACCCAGTGGTAGTACTCAAATGAAAAGTTTAACTTAGAAGATTACGAGGTCATCTTCTTTTCAGACGCCTTGGAGGATTATCATGAATTGAATAGGTTGCTAGGTTTGAAACCAGTGGGTTTGAGTGGGAATGAAGTTCGTCATGAAAAGATTGATATCGGGTTCAGGGCAAATCAGCAACAAATGGGACATTAAGATCATTATGGATTACTTTGTTCGTTACAAAATAAGTAAAGTCTAATCATAAATACAAAATATTAATAACTTTGGAAAATTCTATCGATACACAAATTTTAAGTGTAGGAATGCTTCTTGCCAGCATTCAAAATTCATCAACATTTTAAGGAACTTTGATATGGGAATGAAACTTAGTTACATTGAGAAAATTTGAGATTTGTTAACCTATTTCAAATTGCGAGTGTTAAAATACTTGTAAAACTATAGTAGAATTTACCAACATTTAATTCAATACCAATACTTTTTGAATTGTGGAACGCACTGGGAGTTAATTTTGTGTTAATAAATATCAATGTCTATAGTTGGGATGTGTTCGTAGATCACTATTACTTATTGCCCTTAATATGTAGAAATTCAACAACTTCCCACTGATTCCTGTAGAACAGGTCCGGTACTTATAAAAGATTAACTTGGAATCCTCATACTAGACTGAAATGACAAGAAATAGCACGTCGATTCAGGCTACTTCAACATTTCAGGCTACTAAACAAACACTCCAAGCTCAATTAATTACAAAAGACTCATAAACATGACTATCATAAGACCCATTTGGACTCACGGAATAGAGCTTTGGTTCTCCACTAACTAAGCCATCGAATGCCTCTCGTATCCTATCATTACAATCTGAAATCCTTCGTAAAACCCTTAACGCTCATTACTTCGTCGACGAATAAAGTCATCCACAATGACCTCAATGTCAAATTTGTTGCTGATTTGGGCCAAATCCGAATCTTTTCTTCACAAACTTTATTCCCTCTTATACCCACTAGTTCCAAACTACTTACTAGCTTATTTCTGATGATCTACCGAAGGTCTTAAAAAGAAGATGACCTCGTGGCCTTCTAAGTAGAACTTGTTATTTGAGTACTACCACCGGATAGTTTCTCTGCCTGTCTTTATTCATGCCAATATGTATCATTCTTGCCAGTTACTTGCTATATTGCTACAATACAGCTCTAAATCTCAATGAATAAATTATTTTTCAAAAATCGACCACCAGTGACTCGCTATTGCGTTATAGATTCCATAAGTCCACATACGCTGTTCCTATAATCAACTTGGATGAGGAGAGATGACAGCGGAATAAGACATAGATGGGAGGATAAGAGTGAAAGATTGGGCCGAGCATTGAAGAGGTTGGATGGATCTGATGAATGGATAATACGAGACGGGCCCAGGAGTGTATCGGCCTTATCGATTGGCGGGAAGAGAGGAAGGTATCCTCGCCTGTATCGGGCCTCCAAGTCTGACGGTCGCCATGGGAACCGAGTCTGGGATCGACCTGCGGCGCGCGCACTCCTTTTAGCAAACTAACACTTCCATTATCACGTGCCCATCTTGCCCCGCGCACGTACGTTACATCGGCGGCTAATGACACGCATCGATTGCAGCATTTGTCCCGCCCGCCCCCGAAGGCGGCACACATGTAGCGCACTAATAGCCTGTCGATAACTCATTGCTCTATCTGATCTCGTCGTGTCCTCGCCGCTAGCTTCCCTTCCTCACCTCAGCCATCTTATGTCTTCTAATCCTTTATGAGAAAACCACTGACTGTCGTAGATAAAATTTAAAAAAAAAAAGTTACATTTACGTCAGGTTGTGTTGGATATTATTAAACACTAGCTGGGGTACTCCGGGCTTCGCTCGGAGAATTGATTTGAGATAGGGTGGTAGTTGGAATAAAAGAATAAACTTTAAAATATATGAGATTCAAATTTTTTATTGAAAATATATTCTGACTACTATACTTCTGTTCACAATACTTGTTTATAAACAATATTTTTCATTTTGTTATCCGGAATATGTATGTATAAATTTTTCAAATTTCCTACTCGAGAGCAAGCTACATTTAGTTGTGCCTTTTGTCCTACCCAGTCATAAGTTCGGCTTCGATGATTTTATTCGATGGTTGTTTCACGAACATCCTTATTCATTACAGTTTTGGTGAGTTGAGATTTCTGAGTAGTGTGGTCGAAGATCCAATTTTCAGTCGAAGGCAATGTAATGACATTCCTGGTACATACTTGCAAAGATATAAAAAATTCAGTAGGGAAGTTGACACTTTTTTCACTGTTTACCATTGCGTTAATTGATTTGTATGTTTTTCTGTTTGTTATATTCATTCGTCGGGTCGTAATGGTATGCTTCATTTGTTATGTTGTACTGTTTATTTGTCCTCGCCCGAGCTTCTCGTAGAGTGATATTTTCATGGATGGTCTTTTATTATTTGCTTTTGTCACAATTCTTGATTTCTCAATTAATTCATTTCGTTGTTCTTCGGTTTCTCTGCTTCTCACAGAGCTCATTCTCGTTCGTTTGGGACGTAAACGTGCTTCGCGCTCTTCGACTGTTTCATTTTTTCACTGTTATTTTTGTTGTTTTGCTGTTCAGAACTGGCTTCAGAACTAGCAAAATTTCCTCCAATTTTACGTTTAGGCATTGTATAAAATATAAATCACAGCTTTTTATTAAGAAATACACTTTAAACACTTTTCACACTTTATTTTCGATTTATATTCAGTCACTGTATCACTTTGATTACTCACACTTCACTGTTTGTTTTTATTCATTCGCTGCACTTCACTGGTGAGAAACTGACATTCAAACCCACGACGCATGCTTTACATACTCCACCCATACAAAAAAGACTTCGAATGTTCCACAATGTTCTTGAATATTCCACAACATTCGAGAGTGTTCGAACCCACGACAGATCTTACTTCATGTACTCCTATCAATAGGTAGCTACACTTATACAAAAAAGTCTTCTTATGGTCCAAAATGATCTAGGATATTCAAGAGTGTTCTGGAATATTCCACTATGATCTGGGATGTTCCCAAACATCCACAACATTCCAGAAGGTTGTGGAATGTTCTCAAATGTTCTGGACTTTTCTAGACGTTTTTATTGGCACGCACATTCTACACTTTCTTTTATAATATATATTGATTATAAAACAATGTTTAGTGCCTATATTGATAATACTCGGTAAATTGATAAAACCTTATTTGCTTTTCGAAAAAGAAAAGCAAGAAAGAACAAACATTTAACATTAAATTTACTTTATAAGCACATTTAAAATATATTTGCAGGCTTCAGGCCAAATAATTTCATGGCCCATCCGTAGTCTAGTGGTTAGCATAGCAACCTACTACATCTACCATTGATCGCGGATTTGCAGCTCGGCAGGCGTATGAGACGTAAAAGTTTTAACATTGTTTTCTACAAGTCCATGTAGGTTCGAAGGCTTAATCATTATATATGGAGTTTATTCATTCACATAATATTATTATTATTTTATTTTATATAAAATTAATAGATTAAATGAAGTAAACATTTTATATTGAAATATATTTTAAGAAGATTCTGTGTACTATTTTCTCTCTTCATTGAGCTTTGGAATTGAATGTACTAATTAAGACTAAATAAATTATAATACTATCTGAACTACACAATACTTGAAAGTTACAGTTAATGATTAGAGCTACGAGCAGTTCAATAAAATTAATATTTTATAAATTTTAAAATGGGGGTCGGTCCGCCGTTGGGCGGACAGAGCGTACTCTCCTAGTGTTTATAAAAAATCATATAAATAATAAAGTTAAGATTTAGGATTTGGTTGATAGAGGCAAGCTAGCGCTGGGTGTCAGATGTTGGAAGGCATTAGGGATTCAGAGCCCGTAGCCGCCACACACACCGTCTTCTGCTCCCCGCTCCCAGCCCGATAAATCCTAGCTCACACAATCCTGTCCTCTCTCTCTCGTCCTGTCTCTCTTTAATTATTTACCCACCATTGCTCTCCACATTATAAAACAACCGTAGTTTACCAGCCTTTAGCAAGTATCAAGTATTATGTACCATGTCAGCGAGACAATCCATAGCAATAAACAATCAAGAGACAACATTTTAATTATTTTCTTCCCTGCTGACTATAAATTTAATCAAAATAAGCATGGGAATTGTTTGGTTGGGCCAAAACGTTATGACATTAGCCCAATAGTATTGTTAAAACGATTAGCAAATTTTGTTAGTTTGTTACTTTATGCTACTATGGTTAATCAGACGACATTGCAGCGGAAGTCCTAAATCTTGGGCATGGTGGGCTGTTATGCCCTAAAAATTAAACCTCATTTTTAATATTATCTCGTTTACTATTGCCACAAAAAATTCATATTGCAGATAAATTTAAGCAATATTTAATTTTCGAGTTATTTGAAGGTGTTAACTGTTTTAATTACTGGAAATAAAATTAGGAAAATATAAATACACATCTACAGTCCCGGTGTGTAGGTGATTAAGCCCAATATTGTTAGGAGAGAGTTTACTTTATTGATGGAATCGTATCATTCTTGGAGCTTTTTATCTCGAAATAGAGTTAATATAATATAATAAAACGGAGGTAATATAAACAATAACTCTAGCGCCTAAGGTTGGAAACTTAATTGGTTAAAATTTAAATTTTTATGTAATCAAAAATATCTAGATCGGGGCTGGTGTATTGAAGAAACAGTACTAAAAGTTGAGTCAGGGGTTTTGAGGTTCTGTCGCATTACACCTGGCTTCAGGAATTTAGACTTGAAATAAACTGTAGTTTTAGTTTTAGTACGAGAAAAACATTTGTATAATTATTATTATTTGTAAATGACTACCATCTACAACTACCATGCACTTCGGCCTTAAGAGTCCTAAAAATCCCTATCATAGGTCTAGGCTTCTGAGATATTTCAGATAATCTTTAAATCTCAGTTCGTGGGATTCCTTGTGCACTCCAGGGCCAAGGTCAAATTTCCTCTTTCGACATAGTGCTTTACATTCAAAGAGAACGTGCCAGGGGGTAATTTGTATAATAAAATAATAATAATGTGTATTCGACGTTTGACAAAAAAAAAAGTATATTTTATTATAAAAATATTTAAGTATTTTTTCAGGCACATGATTAAGTAAAATGAGATATATCAAGTCCAACAATATTCTTATAAGTAATCACTTTTTTTCCATCCTATTAATATATTTTATTCAACTTCGTTTTTTGACTTACGATTTCCTATTTACACCTACTTACGACTTTCCGATTATTTCCTAACGATGAAAGTAATCCATAATCAATTGGAATGTAGAAGCTTCATGGGATTACACCAAGAACATGATGAGCAGAGCAAAGTGAGGAATGAAAAGAGCCTGTTGTCGAAGATAGGAACGAACGAACAAGAAGTGAAAGAGCTCGGAGGGGCAAGATATGATAATTGCGAAGTGAGGATAAAAGATGCGAGTTCCATTGAAGGGATATTAATAGTAGTCAATAGCTCGGGAGAACATTACGCCATCATTTATCAACTTGTGTTGACTGCATTGTCCGCAAGGGTTTGCCCATTGCGCAATCATCGTGCGCCCTTGTGCAACTTTCCACTGTGCCAATAGCCATTTCTTCGTCGGAATTATTACCGCATTGTATAAATTCATTATTTAGAGAATGAAAAAAGTTTCAGTTATTTTTATTTTATGGATTTTTAACTGCTGTCATAGTTCCCACCATCAACACTTTTCTATCACAACATATCCCGGTGAGTAAGTAGTTACGTCGAATTTTATCACGAGAGAGTTAACTGTATTGAAGGGAGCGGAATCGTGTGTTTCTCGTAGTTTTGGCTTAAATTGGAGTTGTAATATAATCAATAATTCCTTTTGTAGCCAATGCCTGACTTTGCGCCCCATTTGCTAGGAAAATAACATGATTCCTCTTCCCTAAGTACAATAAAAAAGTTTGGAGAACCTTCGCCTTAATCGCTTGTTCACCCAGGCTGTAGATGTGTTCTCCGAAGTCGTTCTCTTTCTCTATGTTCTAGTAGTGAAATTCTATTGTTTTTTTGGGCCATCAGTCATCTTGAATTCTCTTTACTTGATCAAACCAAGTCAGTAGTCTCCTCTCAGTTTCTTACAGCGGGTGTGACAACCCGTTATCGTAGCAGAGCCTCCTCGACAAATATACATTCATGAAACATATACATTTCTTTTCGAATAGTGTAATTTTCAATTCTATATATTTTAGGTTGCTTGTAGCTTCTTTTGAACATTCCCATTTAGAATGCCATTATATAAAGGTTTCAATTAAGAAGAGCAATAACTATAAAATAAGACGTTTCATCATTTAAGACATTGTTAAGAATAAAAAATAATCTCAGATATGTGGCAGAAGAGAAGAATGGAGGGAAGATTTCTATTTAAGGATATTTTGATCGGATGACTAAATGGAGAGCCATATAGATTGGAGGAGGGCGGAATAGGCCATTTGCCCCCCCCTCTCCACCGGAAGATTATGATGATATAGAGCAGGGCCATCTATAATGGATGCCCGGTATCGGCGGCTAATCGGGGAGGGAGTGGATGCCTTCCGGGATTGGATTCAATCAGGGGCCGATCTGGAGGGTTAGCTGCGATCATTGCTATCTCGGAGGGTTCGTAATAGGGTCCCTACAGTCACTAATTGACTCGCGTGCCATTAGCTCAACTGTTCCTCTTAAAACAGCATTTGGGCCAGGAAATGGCCCGGAAGACCGTCCCTCTCCCCTCGCAATATATCGCTCCCCAAATATGCTTCTGATTGAGTGGGCACTGATTCTGAGCAATTGCTTCTGGCGACACCGCCTCTTATTGACTCCATCCGATCCGTCATTGTCTAAATTTGATGGCATCCTCTATTAGCCTGATATCGACAAGTTTGTTGTACATGCTCATCGTATTTTCTTACGCTTGTTATTACAAATAAATCTTCAGCTTCCAGTCTAAGTATTAATGTTTTAAAAAGGGAATATCATTATGTACTAATTAAATTATTCTTTTGTATTGTTAAACTATTGTTAAACTGCAGAAAAATACTAACTGGCTAAACTATCGTTACTGACAGTTGATAGGCTTTAACCCTGAATACCATCCTGAACAACTTTATTCGAAGACAAAATCCCTTTATATTCCAGAAAATGTTAACTGAATGAGAAATTTAGCTGGTATGAATAAACATTATTTAATATTTGCTGTGTGCATTTATATCATAAATTTCTTCATAAAATGGCCTTTTAAGACCAGGCGAATATCACTACTTTTCTTTTCTCCTTTTCGTCTTTCTTTTCTCCCAGTATTTTCTCATCAATCATTTCTGCGTGCCTTTGTTTCCTTTCTTCTGAACACGCAGTAGTCCAATCTTTTTTATTTATTCTCCACAAGAACTTTGATTTCTGTTAATTGTTTTCCATATTGCTCTCTATCTAGGCAGTCTTTGTCTATTATTTTTAATTTTGTTGCTAACTCTCTCATTTGTATTACATACCCTTCTACGCTATACTGTTCACGCATTTTGTAAAATATTTTCTTGCTGTCTCACTTGGTCCATTCTTATGATGTGCACATAGAATCTAAACGCATATATTTTTCTTCAAACTACTTATTTAAAAATTGCTTAGCTTATTTCATATAAGAAAAAACAAACTAATTATCTAGAATTAGAAAATATATAGAAAAAAACAACTTATCTAGCTACTCTTTTAGTTCCATGGCCACTATTATTACAAAAGACTTTGTTGATTTCTTCTGGTTTAGATCGTGTTGATAAAATTTTCGCCAACGTTTCGCCAGCCATGCTGCTGACTTCTTTATTTTATTAAAATTTAATAAAATATTTTTGTTTTATATTTTAAATTATTTCTACTTTTGTATCTGGTTTAGTCCAATAGTTTCATTTTTATATATTATTTTTATTGTATTTTCTCCCTTCCAATTTTAAATATTTTCGTAAGAAGATGACCTCATGACCTTCTAAGTTGAAATTGTATTGCTTATGAAGAAACTGGATTGCTTCTCAAATTGTCTTTATCCATGCCTCTATGTATAATTTCTGCAATTAAATTGGTGTATTGTAATGGGTATTAATTACAGTTTTAAATTTCAATGAATAAATTAAAAAAAAAATATTTATTTCTTGAAATCCAGCCCTTTAGAATACCAAAGATGAAGATTGAAACGTAGTTTTATATTAATTAAAAAAATTATTTAATAATTGAATTAATTATTTAATTTCCGGTAATATAAGTGGTTTAGAGTTGCCCAGGAGCAAACACTATCCCCTATACAGCCATAAATAGCTGACTCAGTTGATAAGGATACTTTTTACGCTGGCCGTTCGCTGACGTATGAATATATTATTTCCCTTCACACTTTTTTCCCTCCTCCTCGAAGTAGCTGAGACAGGACGGCAGCAATTTATGTCCGGGGAGTGATGTAGTGGCTGAAATAAATTTATCCTCTCTCCAGAGGGGGAGGTGTTGGGGGTGGTTCATTAGCATGTCTCCGGGTGGCCTTTTTTACCTTCCCCAGTCCTCAGTTTGTTTTCGGTTATTTTGACCATAAGTCGTAAACAACACCCTTTTATGTCGCTATAAAATGTCGTCATTCCATGAAATCCACGCATTAGTATTTCTTTTGAACAGAGCTTTATTTATTTCTTAATGTTTTTACTAATTTGATTTGTGACATGAGTGTGATAAAGGTTCTAAAACAGCGAGGTTTGTGTGGTTCAACAAAGAGTCTTGTGTGAAAGGGATTTGACGCTGCCTTAATCACTTGTTTTATTGTATTTCTTTTCTATATTTATTTCGTATACATTCAGATATTAATTTTTATTAATTAGTGCATTATTTTACAGTTATTATTTACTTATATTTTAGTGGCAAATTCATTGGTAACCAATCTCCAGCTGTTGCGTTTCTGGCTGATATTCTGAACGTTCATAAAATGGATGAATGAAACTGCTTGCATGACAGATCATTTCCTGTTAACCTTGATTAATGCTAGAATTTAGTTTCCGTTAGAATAGACAAGCCATCATTATTTTGACGTTTTAAATCAGACGAACCTCTGATTGCCAATGTGTATTTTGATAGGAGATGTGGTGCTGATTGGACGTGACGCCTTTAATCAGTTAAGTGAAGGAAATGAGGGTTATTTTTCATGTCAACGATTGTGAAATTGTCAGGATTTGTTTACCATCTCGTAGTTATTTATAAATATGTATTTAAGTATTTTAATTCTGACAGGATTTTTTAGAATTGAAGAGATGGGTTAGAAAGTAGTTGGTTTGAGTGGGAATAAAGTTTGCCATTAAAGGATTGATTTCGGATTCGGGCCAAATCAGTAACAAATCGGACACTGAGTTTGGATTGTTAGGATTCGATGTCTGAATGGAGTCTTATAATAATGTCCATTAAGTGTTAAAGTAGCCTCAAACGGCGAGCAGTTTCTTGCCTTTTCAGTTTTCAGTCTTGTTTTTAGGATGAGGAATCCATGTTAATCGTTTGTCCAGATGTAGTTTGAAGTATCGGATTTGTTTTACAGGAGTCAGTGGGATTTGAATGATGATTTCACAAGTTATTAAAAAAAAAAACAGCATTACTACCCAATAAGGGTATTGGGTTCATTTTGTAGTATAGATTATTCTGTTTCTTGAACAACGACTGTGTAAGAAGGTGATTTGTTCTGGAAACTGGACGCTTAACCGCCATATTTTTCCTCCTTATTTTTGGTAGCCACTTTATAGAGGCTGGGTGAACCCCAGGAGCGTCCTAGATCCATATCTGGGCGCTATCAGATTTAATAAAATCTGTCATTGAGAGGGATATGAATCCAAGCACTTCAGCACGGCAGCTCAGCGCTCTACCACTGAGCCACTCCTCTCCATCGCAAGTTATTTAGTAACTAATAAATTTTTTTACTTATTGACAACCATGTCAAAATCTATTGAATTGATTTAGAGTGAGGATACGTTACCAAACACAGTCGGTTAATTCAGGCAGGAAAAAAATAGTTATGCTAAATTCCAACTTTTTTATTTAGGTATAATATCTTGTAATAAAACCGAATTATCATTTATATTATTAAAAAAATAAAGAAGATGTGAAATATATTTTATTAATCAAATAGTATTGTTTTTATGATATTAATTCTTTGTGGTAATATAATTAAACTAAATTTATCGTCTTATTATCTTGTTGTATTGTATCAATAATATCATTATTATTGATACACAGTAACTTAAACTTCAGTTATTAAAATTGGTTTACTAGCAAAACATTTTAAACTTCCTGTTTACGCAGAAAGTTCATGCTGAATTTCATCCTGGCGTGACTTATTGCTACGCGGCTAAGTTTACCTCAGCGATCTCCACACGAGCCTCGAGGATTTATTACGGAAGGTCTTGGAGATAAGAAGTCGGCGGTGACGAGTTTATCTGGAGCGGAATGTCTCTGAGGGCATAAATATTTGGGGCCTGGATGCGATGCGGCCTAATAGCCGGGCGGCGCCCTTTGATCTACCGCTCAGATAATAATTATGAGTTATAATCCCTCCGCTCACACTTCTATTATAGTAGGCCTGAGTTAGTGAATAGTCTCCTCTCCTGACAGGTACCAAAACACCGCCTCGAGATAAGTCTCTCGCAAGATTACTTACTTCTCTTACTTAACTCTTCGCTTATCCTGGACGGAATAAGCAGGATTCAATTAGAGGTGCTGCTTTGCCCACGTTTTCCCCTTCCTTGTGCAAGGTATGATTCCCTAACTAATTATGGGGATCAGTAAGTGGCTTTAGTTATTGTTATTAAATGTGCGAAAGGAAGTGTTGCTACAATTAATAGTTTATAATAAGGATGGAAGTTGATACTTCCAATAATCTTTCACTGCTTCTTCGATCTGTCCATTTAGTGAAATAAGTCTAATTCTAAATACAAAAGATTTAAAACTTTGGAAAATTCTATCGATACACAAATTTTAAGTGTAGGTATGCTTCTTGCCAAGATTCTCTTGCTTGAAGATTTTAAGGAACACTGATATGAGAGTGAAACTTAGTTAAGTTGAGAAAATGTTAGCTTTCGGAACCTACTTCAAATTACAAGTGTTAAAATACTTGTAAAAATATAGTAGAATCCAATAAAAAAATATTTAAATAAAAGTTGTGTATGGAAATAAAAAAATACATTTAAACATAAACATTTGCAAAAATGAAATTCTTAAAACCGTTAATGTAGTTGAGCAAATTTTTATTTTATTCTTCAATAAATTCTTGTAGTAACTTACTTGTACAGGTTAGCTGTAGGAAATTGAAATTTTGTATTTTGCATTGAATGTAAGATATGGTTATTCATGTCCTTTTTTTTCGTCACTTCTTATTATATGAAGTGATACATTAATTGAAGAGTATAATAGATCTTTATCTAGTGTTATATATGAGCTGTTATTTTTTAAAGTAGTGTAAGCCTATTAGTATCTTAAAATCGCTTTTTCTTTTAAATTATTGTAATGATTATTATTTCACAATAAAATTTAAAAGGTGTATTGTATTTAAAACTTTTTTTTCTAAGTGCTAAATGATAAAAAAATGTGCCCGTTCGCCCATATTTTTAAATTAATTCCAATGGAAATCTTTTTATATCTCGTAAAAGAAAAAATGGGACTTACACCTCACTAAAAGCTCATACCATGCCAGACTTTTCAAATTGTGTATTTCAGTCTAATTATTTTAGTATAAATGAAATTATATATTTTGGTTAAAATTACCAAATCAAATTTTGTACCTTATTAATAGCTTCATTTCCTCTATAAATGTAATTGAATATAAAATAATTATTTTTAAATTTAGTATATACCAAATTTACAATTAAATTACTTGTAATTGTAAATTCTATCTGATAAATTTCCTATAAGGATTTTCATTTCGTTATTGGTCACTTTTGGAGCTATGGATTTATAGTTTATTTGGAATACAAAGTTGAAGTAAAAGGTCTTTTTTATTTTTAAAAGATTTTAATATTTATAAAACATAGGTACCTAATTGCGTAGTTAAATTATTCATAATTTCTTGTTTGTAATTGTATTACTAAGGAAATAAACTGAGATGAACTTGGAACCCGAGAGAACATTGCTTTAATTACTGTAGTCTGTTGAATGACTGACAACCACACTCCCCTCTCCACCTCCCAGCTCCGACCCATGTCAATCTTAATTATTTCTGGGCAGCCAAACATAAAAAAAAAATCTCCATTCAAACTCTGGAAAAAAAAACTCAATAAACTTTTGTTCTGTCGACTGATATCCATGTAAAATTGTTTTAATATATACGTCCGTCACAGTCGTTTTTCTTCTGTTCCCTCACACAAATCTCTCTTCCTTTCACTTTTTGAAGTATGGCTGAAATTTGTCAGTTTTGAAAACAACATTTGCAACGCCTATGTATTATTTATGATCGTTCTTTAAACCGTACCTTATTTGCAGATTTATCTCCAGAAACCAAATAAAAAATTAAGGTATAAATCAGTATATTCAATATCTTTAGCGACCTTTTGTTTGAAATGCACCGAACATTACGAGCCTCCAATTCTGGTGTATAACGTAACGTTGTAAAATCCTTGCTCTTAAAACAATCATTAATCCATAATTCACCTACCAACCATATGTAGTAATTCAATATTACATTTAGAGAACTGTCGGATCATAACACGTTTACGTACCATTTAAAATAAAAGTAGTCTTGTCAAACATATGGCAGGAATTATCTAACGACCCTGAACACGTTTTTCGTAGTTTGTATTCAACTGAATTTTATTACATTCATGATTGAATTAAATAATAATTAGGTTTTATAAATTCAATGTTATTATAAATAATTATTTTAAAAACCTTAGTTTATTTATGTATTAAAAAAAAAACATAAATGTTTTTATCTAAAAAATAATTTGTTTGTATTATATATATATTGTGTAATATTGTTTGACTTAAAATTGAACTAGTTCCAATTTAATATTCTAAAAAAAAAATAAAATCGTTTATTAGAAGACAAATTTCTTTATTGTGGTTGGGGATAGGTATGCAACACTAAATCCCAGAATTGGTATCCCATATATTATAAATTCTAAAGACAATTTGAAAAAATAATATAACTATAGTAAAAAAACATTATGATTTAAATAAGCATGATTATCTTCTATAAAATGAGAGGATGCAAGAGTGCTGGGGGTTACATCAAACAGATTAAGGAAGAAACTAAAAGATTGAAAATAACAGACCAAGACTGTTTCGATAGAGATGATTATGGGAAGAGACTCAAAGAAATTAAGGTTCTTCTGGAAAAGAGAGATGCGAGAAAAGGAATAGCGTGGACCGAGGTTATTTTTTCAAATACCATAACAAATTAAACAAATATTACAGAAATATGAGACCTTTCATAAGTATTACGAATAGAGAAGAAATATTTAGAAAATTATATACATATATTTCAAACTACTTCTTCAACATTTATTCTTGTAGTATATTGCGTACGTTTCGTCATATTCTTTTATTAAATTCACTATTAGAAAAATGATCCATTCTTATTAATTAATTAAACATCAACATCAAGTCTAAATTTATCACATTCTATTATTATTATTATTATGTAAATTAGTAAAAAATGGAAAAAGGTATATATTTATTTTATTTTCAATAGTGAAAGGGTCCTATAAAGAATGATATTTGTATATATAAAATGTATTATATATTATATAATATAATAACGTATAATATATTTTACGTTATTGGCATATACATTTTAGCTGTGTTAACTGTTGAGTAGATACTCATAGAGTATTAAATATTATATGTAGTCTAAAATCTGGAGATGCTATAAATAAGAATTTTTTAATGTAATTGAATTAAATGTTAATATAGATTATTTTTTGCAAGGATAAATCTTCGAAATGAGTATTTTAAGTTTTCTAGTAGACTGGAACTACTAGAAAAGGTAAAATGGATTTATACTTGCAAATTTCCATTTATTTATTTTCTTAAAATTTTTATTTTATTTTAGTAACTTAAAACAAATCAATGTAATATTATTAACAAATTGAGTGCATTTAGATTGTTCAGTTTTACCCCGTAAACTTTCCTACAAATTAAGGATAACCATGTGGCTAAAGGATACCTAATTGTTAATTGCGTTAGATTCCAATATTCGATATGATAATGGTAATTCCTCTTTGGCTTGGTAATTAACAATAAAATATCTCCGCATGTCCATCAGCCTTCAGGAGAATAGTAATTTACCCACTAATTTACATCCCGTGTAGACGTAGCTTGTCGACAGGCGTCCAAAATCCTCTCAACTTTTATAATTGTGCAATTATCATTTAGCCTTTTATCGCGGCGATAATGATATTCTTGTAATTAATTTAATTATTCTTCTAGCACAAAAATAAACTGGATATTTTCACATAATTATCCGTTTTACAATTGAAGGATAAAGAAACTGTAATAATTTAATTGGACTCATGTTAGAAAAAAATTCGGAAACTATTCCAATATTACTCATAAATGTAAACGAAGCTGAATGTAGAAATATACTATTCTCACAATCTCATTTGTGAATCTTAATTTCATGATCTTAATATTTTAGAACGTTCGGTTCATTAGAAAAAAAAAAAACACTGTAAGTCATAAACAATCTTGGTTCAGTATGTGATAAAGACTGTACTGTTTCTTGGAAAATGGTTGTGCAGGGAGCTGATTTATTCTAGATCAAGCTTAATCTCCAGGTTTTTTACCCAATTAAGGCTACACACTTACATAGAGGCTGGGTGAGCCTTGGTAGGGTCTTCAGATGATAAAGGGTCTATCCCCGAGTGTTAACTGATTAAATAAAATCTGTCACAGACGGATTTGAACCCGGACACGATCCTCAATTCCAACACGTATAAGTACTTACATTATGTATATAGATTTGACACAAAAGGTATATATTTGAAATATTTAATTTTAAAAATTTGTAGTTCCTCAAGGCATTATCCTTGGCCCAATCCTTTGTACAGTTAATACAGCTGACATCCCGACTGATCCTAATAATATTTTTACCACGTATGCTGATGATACATGTGTATTATACACCAATCCAGTTATTGCATCCCAAAGCCTCCAATTCCATATTGAAGAATGGTGTCAAAACTGGAGAATTAAAATAAATTCTCAAAAATCGCATCAAATCACTTTTACCTTACGTCGTAAACCAATGACTTCCTGCCCTTCAGTATCCTTTAATAATATCCCACTGGTACCTGTAGAACGATCCCATACTTAGGGTTGCATCACACCCTATTGTAGAAACACTACAAGGTAGTTTCTGTACTTGTCATTATCTCATGTCATTATGTGCCATTTAGCCTATTTACTTGTTGTATTATTGTAATACAGTTGTAAATATCAATAAATAAATAAATAATAAAATTAGTAGTTATTTGATGAATTAACAAAAAAGCATGAAACGATTTCTAAATAAATGTTTTTTTCTAAATAAATGCAGCATGTCTTTAGCTGTAATGTTTACTTTCTTATTTTAATTATTATTTAATGTAATAAATTATCTATAATTAATAACTAAAATAAATCAAGTAGAATAAGCTGTATTGTTTTTATAAATAAGCATGTAATATAAATTAGAGCAATGACAAAACATTATTCATTTATGAAATAAATTAAATATTAAGACACTAAAAAAGGTCCAAAACATTTTTGAAAAGAATTTCGATCATTAATAATCGTTAATTATTATATATGGCTTATTATATATAAGCCCACCAAATGTATAACGTATTTTTCCATAAACTTATTTCTCCGGAATAAGGATGTGTCCTAGCAACTCACGGCATACTATAAATTGAAACGGATTTTTTAAAGGGAGGAAAATCCTTAATCATGCCATCCTTCGCAAGGGACGTAAAACGAGTTTCCCGAGCTGTACGGTGTAAGTCACTAGTTAAAGATCCCTACACATATTATACCTGGGTAGGTAAAATTTAGGGCTCACACATCGTCCATTAGTCACAACAGCAGAAAGTGACGTTAAATTCAACTAGACATTAGTTTTATTTTAATCAATTTTACTTGAATTAAATTCTCATTCCATTTAGTCATTCTAATCAAGAATTTCTGTGAGCTTTATTGTTTATTCTTGTCATGCACCGCTACCCTGAGGAATTCTCTTAGCAAATGGACTGTAAACATATTTTCAGTGTTCTGTAATATTATCGTTGCTCACCTTTAGCTATAATATAATTTAATTGATTATACCTGGAAAGGCAAAATTTAGCGACTATAGTGTCGAATATAGTCGACCATAGCTGCATAAACTGATGTTAAATGAAAAACATATGGTAGTTTTTAACAACTGTTTTCGTTTGTTTTTTTGGTTATGAGACATGTTTTCACTTCAAGGATATTGTGCTGTCCAGGTTTTTGTAGCACTAGGTTGGTTTACAAGTTTGCGAATCCGGGCCGTACAAATATTTCGGAGAGCTATTAAGAGCAACTCAACGAACCTAGCGACACACTGCCATAACTGTTGGCTATTCTTCCATCTCAATATAACCCAGCCGGCCGTTCTACTTAGGGGGTCTATATTTACCTGCCTAGCCGTTGGGTTTAGCTAATTGCCGAGAGGTAACTATCGATTACGACGCTCCCTTTTATCAGGACTAATGAAGTGACTCCGGAGCAGATGCCGAGGCCATCCATCAAGCACTCTATAATTGACACGAGGAAGAAGAAGAACACTTGTCCCCCGTCAGGCTCATTACCACATCCACTTGGGTGTCCCGCCTGATTTACCGTCGCTCCATCTTAGTCCGCTTACTCCTTCTGGTAGTCACACTCTGGATCTTGGCCGCCACCTTTTATTCCTCTTTAATTGGTCATTATCCTGGTGACGTATGGCTACTCCCGTTTACATAGCTATTCTTGGAATATCCTGCTCCTGTCATCTTCGCTCTTCCATCTTTGTCTTCACGGCTTATTTAGACCGTGCCTTTTCATCGTTGCCGCTCTGTGAAGGAGGAGTATCTTCAGTGTGAATAGTCGGTGATTTGTAGACATCTGTCAATGTGAGTGGTGAGCGATTTCTTGTTTTCTTGTTTTCTTTTTTTCAAATTCACCAAATTGTGCTAAGACTAATTTTATGTGGGTCGGAAAAGAAATCGATAATATTATATCATATCTCATATTATCATATCTATAATATATTAGTGGCTAAAATTAAAAAAAACATTAATAATTTTTTAGTTCAATTACAGGAGTTTATTCAATTACGTAATATGAAAATATTGCAAATAAAAATAATCATAATAAGTATAAAAAATAAGCTACATTCGTATTACTGCATTAAATCTAGATTTTGTTTTCTGAAAAATTATAATTGTTAAGTATTACTAAAAAATGTCCAATACAAATTTCTTTCACGGCTTGTTCAATCAAACCGTTTAGTGAAATAAGTCTAATCCTGAATACAAAAGATTAATAACTTTGGAAAGTTCTATCGATACACATATCGATACGACTGGATACAAGACTGAAAAGACAAGAAACTGCACTTTGCCTATTTCATCATTTACTGAACAAACGTTCTAAGCTCCCAATTAATTACAAAAGACTCGTTTACATGACAGTTATCAGACCCATTTGGACATACGGAGTTGAGCTTTGGGGCTCTACTAAACCATCCAATTCATCTCGTATCCAATCCATACAATCCTAAATCCTTCGTTAAATCCTCAATGCTCCTTATTATGCCACAAACAAACTCATTCATCATGATCTTAATATCCCATATGTTGCTCATTTGGCCCAAACTAGATACCTATCCTTCCATGACAAGCTCCATACACACTTGAATCCGCTAGACTCTCAACTTGCTTCCCATACTATCCCATACTACCCTCTGAAGCGTCTGAAAAGAAGAGACCTTCTAGTATAGAACTTTATTGGAGTGCTACCGATGGGTAGTTTCTCCACAAGTGTTTTTTTTGTTTTCATATCATTTGTTCATATCAGCAAATTTACTAGATGTAATATTATTACAGTTGTAAATATCAATAAATTAATCTAAAAAAAAATACGACTGGAAATAAGTAATAAAAAAAAATATTACAATAAGCCATAAAGGGTTTAATACATGATTATAAATATAGTGTTAGTGTTCCCAAACCAACGGTTGCTCACATCTATACAATGAAATATGTGTACTTCGAGGGTAACGGACACCGTTGTATTTGTTCAGGAGAACCAATTTTCTACAGCTTTGAACTATTAAAATTTGTTTTTTCGATACTTGTAGAAAAAGCTTAAAGGAAATTTTTCATATTGTTATTGGCATCAATAAGTAATTGAGAGTATTGATCATATCATTTTATTACAATTTTCCTAAAAACTGTTTTGTGGACATGGTGTCCTTTATCCCTAGGCTCAGATATAATAATAACTGTTACCCATATATCGTCTACTAGATATGTACTTAATACTAAATAGGTATCAGTACTGACAGAGTTATTACAAATATAAATTTCGCTACGATAGATTATTAACACACTGCTAAGCTGCGACACAGGTATCGCCTAGGAGGGGAGGCCGCTTAGGGGATAATCCGGCCGCCATTAGGGATGAACGGCGGCTCCTGATTGGTCCGCTCCGACCCCTGTCTTATTTACATAGCCTTCTCAATAGTCTCCCTTCGATCTCGTCCTCCCTGCCAGCCGTTCTTGTTACAAACACCTCACCGCAATATTTAGCTTGTTTTGGAAGGATGGTAGGATGGAAAAACGTTTGTTAAGTGTTGTGGAAATGTAGAGGATTAAAAAAAATCTCCTAGACCGTTACTGTAAATGGACATTTAAATATTAATTCAGTACTTATTTACTTACTCAAACCTCGTGATCTGGCCTACTATGCCTATAATATTAAATATTAATTATTCATGCAAACAGAATAATAATAAAATAAATATTTAAAAAATGTGTGGAGTTTCCTTAATTTCCCCTGCAAAATGTCCCCTTGAATGGGGTGATAAATAAATATTAAACCAGTATTCCGTAATGAAATAAGATATCGAAGAATTGAAATATTTTAATTCATCTTAAAAATTTTTCAATTATCGAAATATAAATTTCATACATTTTGTTTTTAGTTTGCAGTAAAACGATCAATCAATAAAATATCAAGAATGAAATATTTTTTGGTACTGTTTTTTAATCTAATGGTTTGATCTTTAGTTATGAAGTCAAAAATGCTACGACGTATGAATAATAAACACGAATTGAAAATAGGAGGCAATGGTTCAATTATTTTTGAATAAATTATGTAAAAAGTAATTATTTTATAAATTCTTTTTAGTATACAATAAAAAAAAAAATGCCTACTTGGCGTGCACTTTTTAATCTCATTCTTATCGATTTTGAATTCCTGGGATAAATTTTTAATGCGTTAGTTTGGAATAAACTAGTTTGATACATAATTTTAATTTTTAGAAACATATACATATATTTTGTTACATGTTTTAAATTTGTATACACCATTTTATTATGAAATTAATGTTAAACTGGAAAACAGACTTTGTTGAAAGAGGGAGGAGGTTAATCGTTAAACTCTATATAGTCAAATAGTGAATAAATTGACGGAATGCCAAACGTTTCCCATTTATTAATTGATTCGTCACTTTGTATTCTTTTCTTTAAAGGGTTCCATTTATTTGAAGTACATCAAATTGCAGATTCAAGGGTTTAGTTGTGAGATGGTAGCAACGAAAGGTTAATACACGGTTTCATAATTCTTCTTGCGTTCGATTACTTTAAATGTAATCATGCCATCGTTTTGTGATCTCTGAAATCTGCCACAAGACCCAGAGTCAATGGAATGGTGACTGCCGAGGCTCTTCTATCTGTTTTGAATTATATTGAGCCTCCACAGGTATTATTCATTTGAATAGAAAACCTGAATAGAGCCCAGGCCGAGGTGGAGAAAAAGCGTGGCAATTAAGCTGTCCCAACAAAATAATATACTACCTAGGCTGTAACAGAGCCTCGGTCTAGGAGGCATTAGGTGCCTTAGTTTGATACGCTTGTCCCATTGTTGCTGTTTATTGTTTCGGGTAAACATTGTGAGGTGTGTGTGTGTGTGTGGTACATTGTGTCGCTCTCGTGTCCCCAAACTTTTCTAATTTTCCGAGAACCGTGAAAGACCTACGGCTGTGTCTAACCATCTTCTTTTGTCTTCGCTTTATTCTTTCTTGTTCGTTTTGTTTAGTTTACGGCTTTTAAATGTCTTAAGTAGTGGTAATAAGGCACGAGGAAGGAAAAAAATTAGAAAAAAAAAGACTGACTTTTCGTTCTGCAGTGACTCAAACAACTGCCAAAGAAGAGATCGCCTTTTAGTTCTTGCAATACGAGTTTAGGTTAAGAAATCAAAAGTCAATCAATAGGAGCAGGTCAGATATGTCACTATACATTAAGACTAGTTTTTCAGTTGAATATCTGTTTGATGGTTAATTTTGGCTTTATTCATATCAAGTTCTCCCTAGAGTTGAATTATGAACACCTGAATTTATAATTAAAACCCATCTCTCTATTAAATACACATTAACGAGACTTTCATGTAATCACCTATAAAGGATGACTTATGGCATTGTATAATGTATAATGATGGAAAATCACTGTATTTAGTCTATTCAAATGTAATTTTAAATAAATATAATTTGTTCCATCCGAGGGAGGTCTGCGTACTAACTCTAAAAACAAACGAAAAAAAGTGTCCACAGATGACATGAAGGAAATGTAGCCTTTTTAAACTCACATGGGTTTATTTCTTCAAGCTCGGATCATCCTTCATCTTTCCACTTCTTCCATATCGTTGGTTTCTCTATCTCGTTGATATAAAAAATATCAAAGAAACTTAAAGAAACTTGGTATATATCGTGTAGATATACGCATATATATTGAGAGAGAGAGAGAGAGAGAGAGAGAGAGAGAGAGAGAGAGAGAGAGAGAGAGAGAGAGAGAGAGAGAGAAATAGTTGGCATTGTATTTGTATAGATTTTCTTCAACAATCTTTCTTCTTATTGCTATTAGTATATATTACAATTCTTATTATTATTATTAAATATTGATTATTAAATCTTTTAATAGCACAAGAGGTGGCCTTTAAGACTGGCTAAACGATGGCTTACTTCATAGATAGCCAACAACGTCATCTGGCAGGCCAATTAAAAAAATAATTACAAATCCGAATAACTATAAAATTATGCTACATAAATTTTTTGGATGTTAAAATTGAAGGATAATAAGTTATTACTATTATTTACTATTATTCTTACATGCAATCGAGGGTTTGGGGTTCTGTACGTGGTAAAGGCTGTACAGTTTCTTGAGTTAGTATTAACAGTTTGAGGTAGGTGATTTGTTCTAGATCATGCTCAACCGATCCATCTCCGGCTGCTAACAGCTTAAATAAAAGTCTGCCACTCCCCTCCCTTTAAACTTATAGAATATTATAGTATATAATTTGTATATAATAATACTTAAACTCTGTGCCAAGATGATCGTGAAACTAAAATTTGTAAGTATATTCCAGTCCTCTTATAAATTCCAGCTGACTTTTTTATACACTTTTTATTTTTTAAGTGAGTTACAATACCATTAAATTTTCTCATCACGATTCCTTCCGCAAGAAGAGATCTAAAGCTCCCTAAAAGAGCGGAGAAAAACGTTTTGACGACCCACGGAGACTTGAGCCATCGCGGACAAGCTTCATTCGTCACGGGCCCTTAGCCCTTGTTGGAGGCCAGAGCCGGACAGAATCCGTTAAATCGGATGAGCGCTGAATAAACACTTTGCCTCTCTCTCCTAAGCCGCCCGCTGAGGAGTGGAACAGGCTGGATGGGCATTAATGAACTCAACGTGTATTTATACATGTTTAAGTCCCTCATTATTCATCTAAAATAGTCCTGTATTTTTTTATTTATATCCATAAGGATTAGAAAGAAACGCGTTGGTACGTTCGTTTCGAAATCCATTCAGAACTATTTAGGATTGAAAAATGTTCTAACGTTCTTAAATGTTGTAAGAATTACTATAAATTAAACTGATTCATGAATAGAAATTGTACTTTTAAGTGCTGATTCATTTACATGTTTATATTTATAAATATAACTATTTAATAAGCAAGGGAAAAATTAAACTAACGGTATTCATGTAAATCATTCACTTCGATGTATATTTGATTTATAATCGATTTCTATTTCATGTACTTTTATTTGTCAATGTTTTTAATTTTAGAAAATTCAATTAAAACTACACTTCTCAAACACAATAAAAAATTAAAATAATTCAAATTTTCTTACATCCTTATAATTATTTTAGACTATCCAAATCGGAGAAACACATATCTGTTATACCGAACAAAATGTTTTTATCGAAAAAAATGACGGCAGTTTGTTACAACGGACAAAGATATTAAACAAATACGGTAATGTTCTGTATATTTGGAAATTTTATTTTTATGTACTAAAATACGTAGTATTTTTTATGTACTAAAATACGTAGTATTTTTTATGTACTAAAATACGTGGTATTTTTTATGTACTAAAATACTTAGTATTTTTTATGTACTAAAATACGTAGTATTTTTTATGTACTAAAATACGTAATATTTTTATTCTGAATGATAATTATTGACCTTGATAATAATTGATTGATAATTTATTTAAAACATACGGTATTTTCTTTTATGTAATTAATAGTCTTTACATTTATGTAAGATCTCTTTTTACTTGTCAATATTAATACTGTATTTTCTATAAGGTAATTTTTCTGGATTCTTTATAATTTTACAATTTTCATTTCTTACTGTATTTCTTATCATTTTCTAAATTTACCCATATCATTTTTATCAATTTTTTATCATTTATATTCAGTTTTCGTTTTTTATCTTTATTACCTTATATTTTTTGTTTTTCAACACTTTCTGTTTTATTATTATTTAGTTCTTCATTATGTGTTTTGCAACTTTCTGGCACTTCGTTGTTTGTACTGTACACTCATGCATTTTAACCTGTATATACTTTTGAATATTTGTATTTCTATGTTTTAATATATTTGTGCCATTTCTTGATTGTCTGTATTTTGCATGTAGCCCTGAAGAAGACCTGCAAGGTGGGTCTAAATGTTGGCTTCTTAATAAAGTTTTCTCCTATTATCTTCCACACATGTAGTATTTTTATGTACTAAAATATATAGTATTTTTATGTACTAAAATATGTAGTATTTTTATGTACTAAAATATGTAGTATTTTTATGTACTAAATTACGTAGTATTTTTATGTATTAAAATACGTAATATTTTTATGTAATAAAATCTGTAGTATTTTTATGTACAAAAATACGTAGAGAATTTTCTTGACCCCCACCCGGACCATTTTTTTCCTACATTTTTTAGCTTAACAAAAACATAGATACTTAAGTATAAAAATATATATATTTTTTAATTTTAATGTCAAAATGTTTAGGTTCATGTTGTTTACATTTTATGTTGTACTATTTTTTCTCTTTTACGTACAGTAGGTTTCATTTTTAAACTAAACTAAATATTTGTGTTTATTTTTCGTGTTTTTATATTTTTATATATATTTAAATATGGATGGTATAAAAATAAATTTAAAATAGTTTTTTTTTTATTGAATACTAATAAGCATATCAATGGATTTTGTACAGTGTGAGGCGTAAATTTAGCGCAGCCAGTTATGGTTAGGATAGGTATTTTTAACAAGTAAAAAACCCTGACACTGCACATGCCCGGGACTCCCATTTTAAATTTACAACCTTTATAAAGTCCTAGAACCAACTCGTGGTGTGCTAACCACTACACCTCAAGTGACTCTACTTTATTATCTTAATAACTTAAAACCTCATTTTAAGTATTTTAAACATAACTTTTCATTATAAAATATACTTCGGATAGAAGTTACTTCCTATATTATTGTATAAGTTATAAGGTTGGGTGGTATGGATTCAAAACATAAATCTGTATTTGTTTTAGTTTCAGAAACCAACATACCGATAATCGATCTATAGGCGAAATTAATATCAAGGGTGCGTGGTAGTTCAAAGCTACGACCTTTCACTAAAACCATCACACCAATCGATTTTTTTTCGATAGGAAGGGCGGACATGGCAGGAACAAGAAAGGGAAATGGGACTAAATGATTCAACACTCAGTGAGCCCCCGAGCAGGGAACAGAGCTGTCAGGATCTAGTCGCTACCGTCACGCGAAATGAAGACCTGTAGATCACTATCGCCACGTAATGGAAGATCTTCCGGGGAGATTGCAACCAATTTTTCCCTCGAGGCTACTAAGAGCGTTAAATATCTATTGATCAATCATAGTCGCTATGTTGTAAGCAATTTTTAAAAAATTAGCTGTTGATAGTGCCTAAGTGGCGGCACCAGCTGACACAATGATTTTTTTTTTTAATGTAACGTAACACGTAACTAGGAAGTGCTGCAATGGAAAAAAGGAATGAATGTACCGGAGGAAAAATGTGAAGAAGCTAATGCCTTTAAAATTGAAGCATTAGGGAGCTTAAAGTGTAAAATAAAAAACTAATGCCTTCTCAACATTTACTGGATAAAAAATAACACCTTAAAAAATTCCTTGATCTTAGTTAAAAAATAAATCAATTTCTTATAATGAGTTGCTAGAGGTCTATGGTTTAGAACAATCGGATGTCGTGAGGGGTTGTGTATAAAGGATTAAATCCTTCGATATATTTACAATATATTTTGTCAATAGAAAAAATATCGTAGGAATCGAAAAATTAAAGTTAGATCAACTATTGATGTTAAACTGTGTTGTATAATGTAATGTAGTATTCCAGGGGTGGCGCCATCCAGAATATTTTTCCGACCTGCGAGATTTTTCAGGCATTTACAAAACATATTTAATTGGTAATGGCTAAAGTACTATTTATATCGGTAATTGACTGTATGGTAAAGGTTTTTTGTTGTTTTTTTCAATAGGGTTTAAATGGGATATTAAATTTTTTTTAAATATCTATTCAAGGTGATAGATAATATAGTATGATAAAAATCCTGTCAATTTAGTATCATAATGTAATAAATTAGGATCGGAACAGCTGAGTGCACGGCCCTGAACTGCTGATTTGTAGGTTCATGTTTCGAAATGAGCTGTGGCAGATAAATTGTTTAATCTGTTAAGAGCCGATGACCGACCCTACTATAGAATCTATCGAATGGCCTCGTAAAGTGAGTTTCCATAATTGAGGGTAAAATCTCTGAGGTTGGACTGTCAAATCGAATAAGTTAATTGATGCACAACCGCATAGAAATGATACATGTCATGTCTCTCACTGAACATAAGATCCTTAACGTATTTTAGTGGTAAAATGTAAAAAAAAAAAAAAGCACAGAGTTTGAATAGACTCTAACCAAGTTAGTTCAGTAGCCGAGCCATTGCTCTCCCCATCGAGACGGGACTACCAGAAGAAGCCTGGAGAGCAGTAACTCATAGCGCTAACTATTGGGATTGGGGACACCCCGGGCCGCCATGCATTATTCAACAGGCCCAAGATAATTTACCGGATTATGTAAATCCTTGGTCTCATTGAGGGCCAGCTGGGACGATCGTGGAGAAAAAGATGAGGTGTCCCCGGACCACACAGGTATAATCTCTGCCGTGTGGCGAGCCAGTATTAAAACGTCACGGGCGGGGCAGAAACTAGGTGTTACTTTATGTGCTCGGCTCCGGACTTTGGGACAATTTATACCCACCTTCATCCTCCGGACAAATTAGCTCTTCTCTACTCCGCAGGAAACATAAATTCAGCATTAAAAAGCCTCCTACTGGCTGCATTCCCTCAGTCATTCCACAAAATGTTATTTCCATTGAGTGGACTGCCATCTATAAAAAAACCTGTACCACTACAAGCCGTGAAGGGTCTGGGATTGAGTACAAGGTACAGACTGTACTGTTTCTTGAATAACGGATGTGCAGAGAGGTGATTTGCCCTAGATCATGCTCACCCGCCAGATTTTCCCGTTTATCTTGTGAGTGTGCCCTATGATGGTTCTAGACCCCATAGGATCCCTATCCTGCCGCTAGTAGATTAAATAAAACCCTGTCGATCCGGACTGCTACCTAAGTTGGAATAATTAAGCGATTTAAAAAAACTATATATACACAGTAAAAACACTACACACCAATGCCATTATTTGCATTTTAGCAAGTTTCTAAGCTTCAAACTAAACAAAAATATTGAGATCGCTTGCTGACTTGAAAGATTTTAAATTACTAAATAGTAAAAAAGAAAGATAATTGTACTGTGGATTCGCTTTATCCAATACCCGAATTATGCAGAGCATTTAAGGAAATTATTTTAATATATTTTTATGTTAAGTTTGAGCACAACTGCTGTTTTTTATAAATGATACGGAATCAAAAGGGAGTTCCTAAAATCAACTATTTCTTTATATATAAATATTTTTATAAATACTATTTTCAACATAAAATTTGAAATCATTGTTAGATAATTTGGCTCAAGGAACAAATGGTAACTTGTTATTATTTTAAGAATGCATTTTTTTTTCCTTTAAGTTTTGATACTTAATCATATCATTTCTGTTTTACTCTTAGTTAATTCATACTATGGGGAATTAAAAGTAGTGCAGAAATCTACATTCGACTTTTATAGATGATATTAACGCTGGATTGTAAATTATACATATTTTTTTCTTTAGTCTATATACATTCTATATTTTTTTTTATTAAATTAACAAGAATGTTTCTTAAAAATGAATATTTCTTAGAAGTGTGAGGCTTAGTTTAATTAATATTCTTAATGCTAAAGATTGAAATTATAGCCATCACTTTCTTTTGCTTCTCTCACTAACATTAAAATTAAAAGTTCAGTTCATTATTGACTCTTGGAGCAGTTAAATTATCATTTTTATTTTATCATAACACGACAGATTTCGAGGTGCCTTTATATAAAAAAGTTAAATGTAATTACTGTTTTCGTTAACCGATTTGTTTCAGACCTTATCAATTCTTAAACTTACTCTTCGCGTGTCATTGCTGTTGACTACCGCCAGTTTTAATATTTTAGCAATAACTAATGATCTTAAATAATTAATTAATTTACAATTTAATAAATCCATTTACATGTTATTATTTTATAAAAGCTTTAGGTTTATATTACTTTATATCAATATTGTTGTAATTCGACCTTTTTTGGAATTATTGAAACATAGTAAATTATGACTATCTAGGTCTATTGGTTTTCGGCGTATTATTGCCCTCTAATCATTATACTCACTAATTATCTATATGTTGTATTATATGATGAGCTATGTTTAATGGGACAATTCCAGAGGTGTCCCGCTCATTTGAGCTGGGTCCTAAGTTGTGTACCGCGTGCAACAGTAACTTGACACTTCTTTGCCTCGTAAGCTGAGCCGCCCGGTGACAAATCAACTCTTTATCTGCGATCTCGTATCTTCTCTTTCATACTTTAAGCCACTTTTATTTTCATAGCTGAGCCCTCTGTCAGTTTTTATTTACTCAAGGAAAGATGTTGATGTGAAAATTTAATGATTCGAACCGTCTTATAAAGGAATAATTAACTGTCAGGATGGGTGAATGGTTCGGCATGGTGAAAGAAAGAAACATATATTAGATGGGTATACGAATATGCTTGTCTAGAAAAATATTTAGTACAAAAAATCAACATACAATATGTGGAGGAACAGGAAATAATTTTACAAGAACCAAATCCATGACTTCAGTTCTGTAAAGATTATTTTATGAAATCAGTAACGACTATGAATCCATCAGATTAAAATATATAATATTTTTACATTTATATGACAATATAAGAATAACTATTATGATGAGTAAACAAAGAATTCTCCTGTAAGGGCAAACGGACCAGTAGTATTGGGATAGGACTGACTGATATTAAAGATGACTTTTAGCTTCTGGTAATTCTAGGTTAGATGTGTGAGCTAAATCACCAGGAGCGTATGATTCTCGTCTGCTCGACAGAAAAAAATATTATATATTCATATTTATTTAAAAATATAAATATATTATTCTATTTGGAAATTTTGATATATTATCGAATTTTCGACACCAAAATTCTCCCTTCTCAGGATCTCGTTTTCTGAAATAAGTCATAATGAATTTATCGTTTATTTTATAATAATTGCTTTTTTATATAATATATAAAACAAAAAAATTGTGAAAAGGACTCTATAGAAAAATTTTAAATTTAAATTTCTTTTTTTGCTAACTATTTTTTTATTTTTTACTTTGATTTACTGAATATATGGAACTGATATTTGACCAAAAACTATTTAAATGCTTCGTAAATAGATAATGTATGAAAAATGGCATCGATGATTTTATAAATAATTCTTAATTTTTTAAAGATAAAATGAGTTGTTCGAAAAAGAAAATTGAGGTCCGGAAAAGCTAACTAAGTGGCATTTTTAATTATTTTTATTTTTTCTCTGCTGAGCAATCCAAGTCAGTTCGCCAATGCCCTGCTAACAGATGTGCAAGCCTTTGTAAATTCTTTTATTATCATCATTATTATTATCATTATCATTAAAAGAGTTCATTTATGATTTACAATAAAAAAATATAAATGCTTGTTAAAGATATGAAGTTTTTTTTACTTACTAAAATATTTCATTTTTGGCACTTAGCGCCTTTAGTAATTCCAGTCTTCAATTATGATCGATTATATTAGATCTTTGGTGAATTATAATAGGAAGATTTATATAAATGTCACTATTATTATTTTTATTTAATATTATAATATACTCATTAATATTTTAATAGTATTTAATTGATTTTGAGGTAGTTAATGGTGACCAGTGAGCTTGATCATCGTAGAAGGAGGTGTTTCCTTTAATTTCGAAGCTCGTTAGTGAGAAGGGAATCATCTTTTCGTTGTTAGTTTAAGTGGCGCTAATAGCCCTCTACAAAATAACCTCACCATTTACATACAAATTAGTTCCCTATCTAATTGTAATTGCGCGAAATAATCGTGTGATGGATTTGTTAACGACCTGCAAACTAGAGCTAACCGATTTTCCTCTCATGCACAGGCTCAAAACTGTATAGCTAACGTCAAAGTATTTATTATATTTATATCTTTATTGTATTGTTATTCATTTATATTTGAGAATTATGATTTTTATACTATTCCTTGTCAAAGTTTATTTTATTATTGCATGTAATTTATTTTATAGCTCTATCTCTAATTGCAACCTATCAAATAAAATGTGTTCAGGGCAATTTAGACATATTGATTGAAAATAAAAAATATTAAATCCTTCCCAAAAATAGGCATTTTTTTCGCCTTTTGAGATGTATATCAAATTAAATATATAATTAAGATGAAATTGATTATTAATGAATATTTATAGTAGAATTGGTAATATTAATATGTTGGGGTTACTTAGTGGTTAGCATAAAACCCTATCAAGCTCAAGGTCGTAAGATTTTTTATAAAGAAAGAAAAAAAGATATCCTTGGTTATGCTGTCCTTCGGAAGGGACGTAAAATGGGTCCCTGGCCCTGAGTGACGAGTACTCGTTAAAGATCCCAATCCTGATTAAACCTGGGAAGACAACATTTAGGAATTCCACCTTAACATCGTCCAATTAGTCATAGTAGCGTAAAGTGACGTTAAATGAAAAAAAAATATTAATAGATATAATAATACAAAAGAATGAATAATTGGTATGAGGGTAATATTTTTGTAAACATTAAACTGGTGCGTTCCAAATACTGTGGATTGGTTTTTAAACTTCATTTAATTCAATAAAATGCTTAAAATGACTCTTAACACGATTAGACTTTAACACGCACTAGTGTTAGACTTAGATATTGATAAATATTTATTAAAAAAAAATGGTTTCATCTTTATAATGAATAATAATTTCTTCTGATAGCTATTATTATTATAATGTTTGAAGACAGTTATATATAACTTTAATAGTGAAAATGGGAAAACTGTAGTTAATTTTATATTTTTTTCCCAAAAATTATATTTTACGATTGTATATTTTAAAAAGTTAATTAATTATTTTGATTTTAACGATAGAGCCGATGATTAACATCTTCTATTGCATTTGGAGAAAATTTATGGTTGATTTAAAAAAAAAATGATATACGTATCCTAGTTATGACATTTTCATCCGTGGTTCATTTTTATCACAGTTGCACCTGACAATTGTACAGCTGATTGCCTGAGCGTGAAGGGCTTTGAACTTAGCCTTCCTCCAAGTGCATCTTTATATTTCTCATTTTTTATTACAGCCAGATGTGGGATAAGCCGTAATTAATCTAGTCAGGTGATAGTAGTGCAATAAAACAGCTGGACCGAGCAATGATAAAAATTAACAACTCCACTATCTGTTAACGACTCACAGGGCTCTGGGGGTCAGCGGTTCAGGCATTCGAATATTGTGTAAACATTTATTATTGTAATTATAATATTATAAGTGAGTCAGTGGAAATAAATTTTCTGGCACAAAATAATGGTGTCAATGTACTATACTCGTATGTGGCAAGAATTGTACATTAGACTGATAAGCCTCAAATTAAGATTAAAGTATATACTTTATAAGAAAACTTAAAGAATACACTGTCCTTTTATTGAAACTTAATTTAGTTATATAAAAGTATCCCTAATAAGTTAAAATCGTGCCCTACTAAACCTTATTCAGAAATATTTATTTCATTTAAGAAGTGATTTATTTTTTTATTTAAACGTTTCTTTAGATATTTAGTTTACATATAAGTTATTTATTTACTTATTCAAACCAGTTTTATCACAGATATGAGCATAAATAAATAATTCCTAATCTATATTGGAAACAGAGAAAATCTTATTATTTTTTATTATATTATTGCAAATTATATTAAAAAATAACCATTATTAAAATCTGAAATAAAGGTTAGATCCGGTTGAAATAGTAACGAGTTTTTTAAGGAACTTATTACTTAAAGCAATTTATAGAGCGGGAAAGTACATTCAAAAATTAACTTTATAATTGCACAAACAAAGTTAAATAAAAATTCCACATATTCATTATTAAAAAATCCTTAATTTCTCTAAAAAATAATTAAAAACATACTTTAAACAACTCGATCACATTATATATAAGCTTCTGGTTTAGTACTTTTTATTTAATATTAAATTTATTTTCATATTGATAATAATTGTTGACCTATGATAATTTATGTTGAAGAAATTGGTCCGGGTAGAGGTCACTGAATGAAATTCTCAAGTAATTTCAGATGATATTTATTGTTAGCCAACGTTTCGACCTACGTTGTAGGTCTTCTTCAGGGCTATAAGCAAAATACAGACAATTTAAGAAAGCGGTATGAATATAATAAAACATTTTAAATATAGATAAACTAAAAGAAGGTGAATACAGGCAAAAATTGATAATTTTTTTATTATTACACATAATTATTAATATTACACAATATTTAATTATTTAATATTACACATAATATATTATTATTACACATAATTATCAATTTTTGCCTGTATTCACCTTCTTTTAGTTTATCTATATTTAAAATGTTTTATTATATTCATACCGCTTTCTTAAATTGTCTGTATTTTGCTTATAGCCCTGAAGAAGACCTACAACGTAGGTCGAAACGTTGGCTAACAATAAATATCATCTGAAATTACTTGAGAATTTCATTCAGTGACCTCTACCCGGACCAATTTCTTCAACATAAATTTATTTTCCTTTCTGAACTGCCAGTGTTTGCAGCTGTGTGTTACATTACGTAGTTTTGCAAATAGATCAGGTTGTAATTGTTTTAGAATCTCTACACACTTACTGCCCCCAGTCTTAGACACTTCGTTCTCTCTTCTCCTCGACCCAATCCTACACAAGATAGCTCTGTTTGGCAATAACTTGAGGGAAATCTCGCATATTTTTCTCCCCCAAATAGCCAAAATATTTTCCATTTCCTCCCATTGCAAATCATCATGTAAAATTAACAACTCATAGAGATGAAAAATATTTAGGCAGCTGCGACTGTCACTATGGACTTGAACAAGATTGTAAATCAACCAAAACTGTCACCATAAATATGCTCTCTTAGATATAACACTAATATAATGGCGTGATATAATGCTCTTGAGGATATGCAGGTTCACTTTGAAAAATGGTTACAGTCGGGTTTTAAATAACGTTGTACCATAGTGCAATAGGTGCTAGCAAATCATAACTGTGACAATCGGCCCCTTATGCACTTTATGTGACTGTACATAAAAAACTCAGTTTTCAGCGGATGTCAGAACTTTACGTGCCAATTGGCTACTCACCATCCTTTAATTTATACGCTTATTAGTATTCGGGTCCCGCCAAAAACATCAGTTCAAGTATTCATCAAGTAACATGTCGTGGTCGAGTTCGTGCAGAATACCCTTTCGTCCCTGATATTTTAAGTTTATCGGGTGTCCGTTTTTAGGATAGATAGATGTAATATCGATAGTAGTTAGTGAATGTCTACACTACAATCAAAACGTCTAATTCGGATTAAGCTATTTAATCCGTACAGGTCCCGGGCCTGTACGATGTCAGGTACTCGTTAAAAATCCCTATTATAATTAAACCTGGATAGGCAAAATTTAGAGCTCCCACTGTAGCATCGTCCGATTAGCCATAGCAGCATAAAGTGACGTTAAATGAACAAACAAACAAACAAACAAAAAAGGGAAGATTTCAAAACAATATATGTTTAAGAACCCTTTTTTTAAATTATTAGAACATAAGAACTTACTGTCAATATAATAAAAATAAGATATGTAAATAATTATAAAAGTGGGCTATTAGATATCTAGGTAAATGATTATTATCTATTTTTTAATTTTATTCCCATAATAAATTCTCACTCGTCTTTATATTATAGAAGATAAGACAATAGCCTAACAAATTAAGAAAATAAGAATAAGACAATTGATAAATAAAAAAAGGAAAACAAGTCTATTGAATATAACAAAAGGAGTATTGAAAAAAATACGAAACATATTTAAAGTTCGTTTTTATTTAAATTTACTTAAATTAATTAAAGTTTACATAATCTATTCACTGACAGTGTTAGCAAATCATTAATTTCAGGAAAGATAATAGTAATTACATTTTCTGTTTTTACATCCTTAATAGAACTAAAAGCTTCCTTGGAAGGTCTGAGACTGGTTTATTTACAATTCAAGGTGTTTCTACTTTTTCATGGATTTTTTACATCAATTTAAAATGAAATAATAATTTCCCTATTATGATAATTTACTTTATGTTCTTTAGCCTAACGATCTTCTAATTTTTGAACTATCTCATCTCAGAAACGTATATTCATAAATGCTGATGGTACATGATGTTAATGTCAGAAATAGAAAACAAATGTTTAATAATAGTGACGACAACTAAATCAATTTAAATTTAATTTTTAGAATAAGTGGTAAAGTAGCCAGGATTATGAAAAAACAGGTTTTAATTAATTACAACCAACGATTAATAAAGTGTCAGATGAGAAAATAAGCATACATTAAATCGGTTTTAATAATTGTTGCAGTGGAGCTTAAAGTCCGATCCATTATTAATGGCAGCACTACACAGGGAGGGCAAAGAGGGACCCCGTACTCAACGGAAAGATTTAGGGGGAAGATTTTCAAGGGAACATTTATTTTTAGACTGCGAAAAAAAATGTTTCTACTGTTTAATTTATTTTACCCAAAATTTTATTAAACATTCAAAAGTTAAATATTATTTACTTAGAAATATATAAAAATAATATTATAATGAAAATTTTGATTTTTATTGTGGAGGGAAGGCATGTAGGGATTACAGTTTTGAGCTTAGGCAAAAGGATCCAGTGCCACTAGCAATTTTTCTCCGTCGTTTTAGCCATGTTAATCCCTACCTCTCAAGGGAATTATAAGCATGACACAGAAACAGAATAAATTTTTTATACAATTATTACTATTAGTTTAATTGAAAATCAACCATAAAAAACCCTTCATTGTAACCTGCGTAGTGAACTTTTGAAAGCATTCTAAAGCCCCACGAAGTGACCTAAGACAGACATAGTGATAGCTGGATGCTGGATTACGGAGAAAAGGCCTGGAAAGTGAGAGAAGTAAATAAGGACAAGAGAGTACAAGATGGAGACAGATGCCCCCCTCCAGCCAGCGGCGGCCATTTTGCCTCAGCAGGGAAGGTGGGAGCTGTTGACACTCCCCTCCCCTCTTACCCCACCACTTCTCTATCTCCCTTCACAGTTATCCCTCTATTTGTTGAAGGGCATATATGTATATATTATTTTCATAAATAAAAATAATTAAGAGTTGTAGTATATCTATACTTCGTAATGTTAGGTATTGTAAAACGTTTATTTTATGATGAAATGAATACTGAAATATACACATTTTCCATAACTACACTTGGTTTTTTTTTCTTTATACAAAAACTAGCGATTATTTTTATTTTCTAGAATATTAATAATGAAACGAATGCAAAGGCAAATCTTGTTATGACATAGCTCGATGCAACAACTTTTCGAACTGACACCATATTTACTTCTTAAGTACTTCGAAAAATAAGTTGAAGTAGCGGTATTTTACAAGTCTGATGAAAAACAATTATTGGTAGGAGTAATTTTTAAAAACTAAATATAATAGTTTATTAAAATACGGGAATATTGATATTTAAATCATTATTGGTACATAATTAAATATGTTTTTAGTTATTAAAGCAATGGCGTCACATTGTAATCCATGTATTTATTTGTTTCTTACAAAATTAATTTCAAATTTTGTAAAATTAAAATGATGGTTTTTATTTTAATCTACAGAGTTTTTGTAGATTACTGTGAATAGTGGCTTATAACTAGCCTTTGAAACAATAGAAGGTGTATAATCTAATGTAATACCTATATTTAATATTCCAACCATCATTATTAGCTGTTATATTTATGCAAGTATATATACAAAAACTCAACTTTTCAGGAAATAAAAAAAAACGTTTCTACAATTTCCTTTGAAAAATAAATTGCAGGTATTCGCATAAAATGTTATTATACAAGTAGTGATTGTTGAACTAATTAAAGTAACGTAATTTAATCGAAAATTTAATTAAATTTGTTGACTTGTTACAAAAAAAAAACAAATCAAAATATTGACTTGTTTCTTTCTACACCGAGGCCGTCCCTACATGTATATATGTATATTTATTCCTTGAGTAAAATATTACGCATTAAATTTTTCTTCATCTCCACCCAATTATTTTTATTACTAACGTACTAAGTACTCTAGTAACCAAAAATAATTGGGTGGAGATGAAGAAGGATTTAATGTGTGATATTTTACTCCACGAATGTAATTATTTAATTTTTAATTAATATGAACTGGAAAATTCACTTCATCGAAACTCAGTATTAAAACAAAGAATCAATAGGAACTTGAATAAAATACTTTATTTATTTTTTTTTTTAATTTGTATATATTCAATTTCTTTTCAACAAATTCTACAGAATTCCCCATTTTAGTTCCATTACATTGAAGTTCAAAACCGGATTTTCCGTTAAGGAGTATGCAAGCCTTCTAGTAAGAAAATAGTCCTTGGGTCGGCAGCTCGCAAACAGTCTCGAAAATAAACTAATAAAAAGAATGGACTTAAATGGAAGCTAGCCGGCGATGGGTTTCCTTAACAGGAGATGATAAAACGGAGCGAGAGGCAGTTCGTGGTAGGGAGGAGGTTAGAGGAGGCAAGTGAAGGCGAGGAGGAGGCAAGGAGGGAGGGAGGGAGGCTGACTTATTGCCTGCGTGAGTTGCAACACAACTCGGGCTAAAATGTACACGTCATCGGCTTACAGCTCTCGTCTTCACACGCTTTTAAATCAAATTTCGTAATTTATTAAATCGCCTTTGTGTTAATTATATATACATATTCAGTATACTATAATATTTATGCATATATTTATAATTTTTGGGCAACCTGTGGTCTAGTGCTTAGCACAAAAGCCTTCGAAGCCCAAGATCGCGAGTTCGTAGCCCGGCAGATCATTTATAAGTAGTACCAAAATCCATGGCTTTGCCGTCCTTCGGAAGGAACGTTAAACGGAATTCCCAAGCCTGTACATGTCAGGTGCTCGTTAAAAATCCCTATCCTAATTAAACCTGGGATGACAAAATTTAAGGTTTAAAATTTAAAGCATCGTGCGATTAGCCAAAAGTGACTTTAAATAAACAAAAAATATTTATGTTTAATAAATAACGAATGAATCAATCCATAATCAGTTAACAAAGTGGGATTAAAAAAAAAAACCTGTACCGCTAGGACAAATGAAGATTTTAGGGTCCAGTAGATACGTGGCATGACAACCGTAGTGCGGGGAGGTGATTTGCCCGAAATCGCGCTTAACCACCAGCTGGGTAAGCCCCCGGAGGATCTCCAGATCCCAAATTATCCTTTCCCGGCTGTTAACTGACCCACAGCTGGATTTGAACCCACGTCATTCGGCACGGCAACAACGTTCAACCACTGAGCTACCCGTTCAACAACCTACATAATATATTATATATACCATTACAAGTTGAACTGGTAGTAGCCCAATCAAGTTATCCCTCAAAAATTAAAGAAAAACTTGATTTTTTTGAAATAAAAGTAAAACTGATTTTTATTTATAAAAGAGTTGAAACATTACTAAAGCATGTTATCGGCTGATGAAACTGTTTCAATCAAACAATACTGTCCAATTAGTTTTGTAATTAATTATTATCCAAAAGTATTTCATGTTACGTATAAGTACAATGTTAATATAATAATATAATAATTATTATAATTATCAAAATCATCATTACCAGCTGTTACAATAGATAGTAATCAGTTACGATATGCAATTTCACAAGAAAAATGCAACGCATTTTTTAAAATTAACTTAATCATTGAATGAAAATGAAGAAAACAGTTTTTCAAGGAATATTAATTTGTTAAATTTTAAATGATTTGATATTCCTAATGTAAATAATCAAATTGAAATACAGCTTTTGGATTATCTGCTCATTTATTTATTTATTTTAAACAGGGATTAAATGTATATCCCCCTTAGGGGTGGTTTTCTGTAAAACACCAAAATACAATATGTGCCAAATGGTATTTGTATGATTCCTTAAATAAATATTTTATTTTAATGTAATTGGGAAAAACCACAATGCAAAGCCTTATGTTTCAAAAAATACACCTACTTACCAGTCGACGTTTCGCCTATTCAGGCATTATCAAGACACCAAAATCAAAAAGGGTTATGTGAATCGCATCTCGAAGAAAAAAGTGCAATACATCCCAACGATCAACAGCCCAAACAGACTCCAAACATGAGACAGCACCCTACCACCAAGACGTTCAACATACTAACTAATTGTGGTTTTTCCCAATTGCATTATAATAAATAATAGTGTTTCTTTTTGAGTTTTTGGCTCTATTTTAGTAAATATTTTATTATTATTATTATTAAATGTGTATAATGGTTATATGTGCACTCTTACGAAAACATATGATAGTTTTCTGCTCCCTATTTTTTTGGGCTACTATATACATTACAATGAAGCATAAGTGTTTATTGTACTCAGACACAAGCCATCATATGGCCTGCACGTTTTCAAAAGTGTATATTTACCCGACTTCATGCTATAATTTTTCTTCATAAGGATTCCATAAAGATCAAACGAAAGCAGTGCAAGTTTTTTAATACAACATCTGACAGCAAATAATCTAATAATAATAAACATAATAGTGCTTAATATAAATTAAAACTTGGTTAAAAACCACAATTAATTCATTAATGGCTCTCTCGCCAGTGGTCGATTATACGACCCGACTCAAAACCCAGAGGCCGAGTCTATACCTATGTATTTAGCCCGGCTCGTGACAACAGCTATTTACCTGCGGGGGAGGGGGGGAGGAGTATTCAGACCCCTCGTTTGAAATATCGACTTCCGTGTTGTCGGGGCCGAACCGGAAATGGCCTCACAGCGGGAGCTATAACGTGTAAGAGTCACCGGCTTCCGTCCCCATTGGCTCTATAATTTGAATAGCGCTGAAGGTACGCTCCAACTCAGCACACATACGGTATTTAACTTGTTTTTATTCTTGATATAAATACAAATACCATGCCTCATATTTAACCCCATTATAATCATCTATAGCTGCATGGAGAGATCGCCTTACATAATACGCTATTGGATAACAAGTGGAAAACCACCCAATTTAATCAATGTAGACAGCTTTAGCAAAAATGGAAAAATATCATATAATATAATAAATCGGGAATTTGCTAACTATTATTCAAGATCTTGATTACGTGAGCCTGACAAGTGAAAATCAAGAGTTCATTAATTGGAAAGAAAAGTTGCAAGCTACTGACCGCTTTGAACACGTGCTTGTCAACCTTATCTGAATTAAATTACTTGCAGCATGTAATTTTTACCTGCTGCTATATCAAAAAATGTATTGTAGTTTAGGGTTTACTTAGTGAAACCATGCAATTTCTGTCGTTTTCAATAACCATTATCTATTCTTTCAATTCATTATTCATTAGCCTTTTTTTTCCTTTCCAATCTTAAGACACAATGACAACAATAACTGGTAAAACAAATAGTTGGAATTCAGTCAACTGATTTGGTGTCATCAAGGGTGAAATTAGATCAGAGATATAAGGCCCATAGCTTTAAGATGTGTTATTTAACTATACAAATGAATTAAAATATTGATATGAGATAAATAATGAAATTGAATCATAATTAGCTTAATGACGAAGAGTATAAATATTGTTATGATAACAGTTAAAATAATATATTTATATCACTAAAAAAATGTACATGGTTAAATTACAGGAAGTGGATGCTCTAAATCATGAGTATAAAATAATAAATGATAACTGAAACATAATAAACGTTTATATAAGCATGTGGAGAGTATATGTGGAGACTATATAATTAAATATAATCATTCATTTTTTATTAATTTATTATTTATTAATAGTTATTAATTCATAATTTTATATTACTGTTTTGGCATTTCCAATGTTTTAAATCTAATTTCTTTATCTCTTGTTTTATACTGTTTTTTATTATTTAGATTTTATCACATCATTGTTTATACTCATATTACTGGGGTTTCTTCATTTAATCGCACTATTTATCACTTATTCATACTTATGTTGTTTTTTTTTACCCACCAACAAAAAAAAGTCTTAATAATGTTTCTATTTCTATTGTGATCAATTAGATATTTTGAAATCTCAAAGCAGGATACATCTTAAACTAAAGAAAATTACTGTAACTGATAAAATCATAACTAACTTAGTAATGATCCTCGTTTTGAACGAATATTTGCCATAAAATTATGTGTTTCACTTTATTCTTTAATGGACGAAATCTATTTTATTTTTTTACAATTTTTTTTATCAGTGTATTTCTTTAAATCTTGAGATTAATATTTTAATAAGTGTAGGCATTGTTCAAACGTAAAAAAAAAAAATATTCACTGCCTAATGAGTATTCGAATAACAAATAATTATTATTTTTATATTTAAGGCACTTGACTCTTAGGGATTTTTATAGCAAGTATTTTTAAACGCAAGTTAATTTTTTTCTGAAAGCCAAACTGTTCCTACTAAAGTTATATATAGGTACTTCATCCTTGTGTGTTGTTGTTTGTACTAAGTCCATTTTCTCATATATCGAGATGTTTATGGGTTTGCATGTAAATCAATTTCAAAATGTTATGTTTTTAGCACTTAGCGAAGATTGGTATTTTTAACACTTTATATCTTTTAAATTGAAACAGTACATTCTGTACCATGCATTGAACTCCAGACCCCTCACGGGTTGTAATGGTACATTTTAAGATTATTTGAAACAATTTTTTTTTTTTAGATTAATTTATTGATATTTACAACTGTAATAATATTACAACAAGTAAAGTTGCTAATATGAACAAATGACATAAAAAAAAACACTTGTGGAGAAACTACCCATCGGTAGCACTCCAATAAAGTAGAAGGTCTCGAGGCCATCTTTTTTTCAGACACCTCGTAGGGTTATCAGGAATAATATGGGAAGCAAGTTGAGAGACTAGCGGATTCAAGTGTGTATGGAGCTTGTCATGGAAGGATAGGTATCTAGTTTGGGCCAAATGAGCAACATATGGGATATGGCGAGCAGTTTTCGGCTTGTATGAGGATTCCAAGTGAGACGTTAGTCCAGACGGAGTCCTAGGTGACGTATCTGTTCGACAGGGATCAGTGGAATATTGTTAAAGGATACAGTAGAGCATTTGAAACAATTAACGATTTTCTTTAGATACGAAGGGACTTATACCACATACGAATATAACTATAATTATTATATATTTAGAAGTCGATTAAATATTTAGAGTTTCTTAGCTGTCTTGAGGGATATTCCATCATATTGTTCCCGATAAACCACATTAATGCTTACTAGAGAAATGAAGGCGGATGAATATTCAGTGAAAAATCATTTGTCTCCTTCTTGAGTTCAACGTCTTCCTGTACTTCTAAGGGCTTTTCAGACCAAACATTCGGAGTAGAAAAGGAATTGGTGGGCCTGCTGTGAGGGACGTAGTGCTGAAAGTAATGATTAATTAGGCGGTCAGTTGAGACCTGCTAACTCCCAAGTGTCGAGGAAAAAGTCGTGAAGAAACGCTGCTGTGTGTGGCCTGGCAATATTTCAAATCCATGGGTGGCCGCCCTCCTGTCACACAATTAGTAGGCCAGCATGCTCCCGCCAAACTTTCGGCTGCTAGGACAATTTTTCAAAACTTCTGGCTCAGGATTCTTGTGATGCCAACAAAAATCTCCTTTTGGAAGATTTAACTTCATCTCTAGATTCATCTTATAATTTGGAGTTTCAACAATAACATTAATTAACAATTAATAATATAAACGCAAAAAAAACCTTCAAATATTACTATAAATATGGATTTTAATACATAATAAATTGTCAGTTTAAACTTACTTTTACTATTGTTTTCTGGTTATATATTTTATTTTATATATTTTTTATATTATATGTATATAAAATTATGGGCTAATTGAATTTCCATTACTTCAATAAAATAACTTAATTTTAAGAGATGATGAGCATTATCTCGAAATATATTACCTTGTGTAAAGTCATGAAACTTAGAGTGGATGGGCGATGAAAAACGTTAACGACAGAGATAGCAAAATTAATTTTGTCCACTTAGCAATATAGCGTGGTTCGGCACTTAAGGAGCTATTCAGAAATAATCATTAGATTATTGGTCATTATTATTTATGGTTATTGGAATTATAAAAAAAAATAAAAAATAAAAATTAAAAACGAACTATAGAGCAATTTTAAAGAAAATCCATATTTATAGAAACTATTAGTTTAATCTATCCTCTATTATTCTTTTCTGGTCATATATCATGTTTTATAGTATGTATTTATAAACTGTATACAAATTTGTTGGATTCTATTATTCAAATCAATTTATTTATAATTTTTTGAATGGACGTAGGAGGCATTTATCATTTTAATGTTCAGTAATTTATCCTATTTTATATATTTAATTATTATTATTTGTGTTGCGAATACTTTTCATTGAAAAGTAAGGTTTGGAGTTTAAGATGAACTGAGGGATTTAGCCTAGAATAAATAAGTTAAGTATTTTTTTTTTTTCAAATTTTCAACATTCTGTTTTAACATCAATTCAATAAATAATAAATCAAATTTTATATTGACTTTAAGAATGAATTCATTTAGCAATGTTCAGCGTTACAAAAATATTATGCTATGAATTCTTCGTGTTCTCATGAAATGTTTCACCTTAAATTAAATAATATATTTTTATAGGATAATGTTCACATTTTAAGTGTTTACACATTATTATTTTTGAATTTTCTACACTTACTTATTGAAATATCTGATTGATATGAAAATTCTGCCGCAGTGTTATTGCTATTCAAAGCTCATCATGTTGGCTTCATCTCTCGGTCCCTCTTACTCTAATTAACGGATCACCTCAGAACGAATCAAATATGAATATTTAAAGAACGGCTGAGATGAGGAATTATTTAAGTGAAAAGAGGCAGACGTAGGGGTGTAAATGTGTTAGGTCAGATAGCGGCTGGTAATTCGGCAATTAAGGTAATGCCTCGGGGATAGATCACGCACACAAGGAGCGCTCTCCCTACATATTCATAAGGCAGTCTAGCCCACGTCTTCATTTCGCCTCTGCCTTCGCATATAGCTATCCGAGCATGTGTACACTTTATTCTCAATAAAGAAGTTTAATTTCGACGAGTTTTTTTAATGATTTATTGCATTTTTAAAATATACCCAATATATACAGTGCATTCTGTAAGCCACGTGAAACAATTAAAGAGGTGATGTAAGGCATCAAAAGTTACAACAAAGCTCTTATGTTACGTTTTAAAGATATTCACAATTTAAAAAAAGGGAGCAATACCCGAACACGTAGGAAATGTTTCGAGCTCGCACGACATTCAGAACTAACATTAAATACCTTTATGTTTATCTTAAACTATCTATTCAAATAAACCATACATAAACTTATTGTTGAAAAACAGAATTGAATTTATTTGTTTAATTAAAAAGCAAGGTTATGACGTTTAAAACTCTTAAAGAGATTTTCACGGTTGTGGCAGATACTTATTAATTCTTTCATCAGCCATGGACCGATCCGGAGGGATCTGTACAATCTACCTGGGCTCATCCAGCCTCTATAAAGTGGGTATCCAAATCTCCTATAAAACCATTGGCTTGGAAACAGTTCTGTTCTTACTGTATACTGAATCGAAACATTTAAGTTATTTACTCCTATTTTTTTTTAGGGGAAGCTAAATATAATAAAAAAAATCATTCTCTATAAGTCAGTGTAGGATCATATAATACTGATAAATCGTATACAAGTAAAAGCTGTTGATATAGGTAATTTATTGCATTCAATAGTTTTCAAATTGTCTTAACGTCTTGACAGACTGTCGCTGTCTTTTAATTATTTTAACAAGAAATAGAGCTAATATTGACAGCTATGTAAGGAAGACGCAGACGTCGTTTGGTTTCGAGAAATGGAAAAAATCAGCCGATAAGATAAGGCTGTGTCTAGGAGATTCGTTAAGGAAACCTAAATCCTGCAAGGCCTATAGAGGTGTTAGGGATAGATAGATGTAAGGAAGGATTATCGTTTGATAAATGTATCATGCAGCAAATTACATCACACACAAATTAATAATCACCACAATTCCTAAAAATTTCATAATGTAGAAGAATAACTGAAGAACTTAATGCTCTCTGCCTATGTCTTGACATGGCTAGATCAGTTTTCGATACCTCCTGGAGGACATCAACTATATCGAAGAGGATTCGGTATCTTTATTTGCGAAGATTATGTCTTGATACCTTTTCATAACAATGATATTAAACGATGGAGGCTATTTATGGAGGTATTTAACATATGTTGTCCGTAGGTTAGCGTTTTATTTTTTAGTTATTTATAATAACAGCGATTGTAGGCTGGATCCAGTGGCTGTCCAAGAAAGACCACGGCTCTAATAGCAGCCTGTCAGGACGCGGTACCGTCCACCACAATATTTAATACGTCAGATCTATAAGGCAAATAAAGCAAGGGCAATTTGGGCTCATTTCACATGATTATCACCGAATTTACATAATAGCCCCTCTTCAGCCTTTCTGTTGAAGTCTCGATAACTAAATTGTCCGTTTATTTAATTAAAAAAAACGAATTAAAATTGTTGAAAAGTAAAGCATAATTATTGTTGTTTCATTGGAACTTCATACGGCTCTCCCGTAACAACGTGTAATAAGCGGTAAGGAAGCGGTTATTAACGTTTTTGCACATGATCCCGGAGTCATTATTTAAATTATATATTCAGAAATATTGTATAATGGCGAGGTGAAGAATTTTTAATTCCTCCTTACATCCTGCTTTGGAAAATTCATTTTGGATTAACAGTGTAATTTTGAAACACCTATTTTAAATAAATACGTTGACGGTATACACCTGTTTCGTTTCTTAATTTTATTCCTAAGGCTACTTGCAATAGAGATATTGTGTAAAGTTTTTAAGATCCAACAAAAAAAAATTTATATTTTGAAATCTGGCGTTATTTTTTACCGAATATCTGATATTAACGTTTCGATAGGTTAAGATGATAAAATATGAAGACAAAAATGATGGAAAAAAGTTTAGTGTTCATATCTCGATCTGGAATGGCTCTTTAATCTCACGAGGTCTTGCAGTTTATATTCCTGATGCAACGTGAAGGACAAAGAAAACTGTGTGTGATCCGACTCCCCGTTCCGAAATAAAAACAATATTTTTATTTATTCTAATCTGCAAACAAGAACTTTTTAGACCTATTGAAATATTATTTTACTAACCAAGTTGCGGGCTAAGAAGTTAAAAACATAGAATAAACCCTAGAAAATAACATATAATATTAAAATAAGTCCTTGAGTAACCACAATTCCTTACATTAAATACCTGGTATGGACCTCTCCCTTCCTCAAAACGATTACATTACTAAGTTCGAGATGTTGAAGAGAAAATTGATAATATAATGATTTATAATAATAGTAACGGGATATCAGGAAATAAATTTATAGAAATAAATAAACGTTAATTTCTGAAATATGCAAACAGTAAGACCCTCTATTTTATTGGCTTCAAATATTTGTATGTTGCAACTTTAAATATTTACCTATTTACGATGAATATGTTATAAACAGCTTTGTTCTTTAAAATAACGTATCAAGTGAAATAGTGTCAGTCGTAATGTTTAAACTATTATCAAAGTTTCTACATCAATTAAAGTGTTAGCATGCGTCTTATTTAACAGACTTATAAAAGGAAATTATTCTATTACTTCCCTTTCTTCCGTATACAATTTAAAAAAAAAATAGAAGACAATTAAAGAGAATACAAACACCGTGTCTGCAATAAAACAGATGCAGCAGTTTTACTACCACGACGCGGCAATTTGACTTTTAATATAGGCCGTGGTTAAATATAGCTATCAACTGGTTTGTTTAATTAAACAATTCGTATTGATTATTTAGCTGGTATATTAATATTATTGTACTGGTAATATTTATTTATATGAGATATCTTACATGCAAATTGTGTATTACAGGAAGTAATTTTTAATATTATTTACATTTTATTCAACTTCACAAAGAATTTATGACCGTAATAATTAACCAGTTTACTGTCTATAAAATATAAAGTGGAAGGAAATGTTGGAATAAAAAAAAATTATTTAATTTGGAAATGAAGAATTAATGATAGTAAAATATTATATAGATTTCAAGATAATATCACATCTACAACTTATCAAATTGGAATATTTTAAAAAATATCAAAACCTAAAAATTGTAAAACTATCGATTGAAATTAAATTTCGCTGAGGAGGCAGAAAAAAACCCACCATAAATTCCGATGTTACTCGTATTATTAGAAAATCAATAAATAATTTTTTTTTCGGAATTAATTTTATTAGTATTAAAAATAATATCACAGCATAATAAGCGATAGCTTCAGTTTAATATGCATTTATACCTAAAGGGTATCTAAAATCCCCTTTCATCGAGAGAGTTTCCAACCCAAAGCTCAAGGATTCGGGTGATCATTTTAGGCTTCACTCAGCTATCTATTAAACTGAGTACGCTTAAACAGATACATAAAATCACCGTCCTGCACAACTGCTGTGTTAAAAACAGTACAGGCTCTATGATGTACTCAATCCAAAAGCCTTCGTCAGTTACAGCGAAAATGGTTATACCATATATACAATCAAATAGTCATTTTAGGTGATATACTTAAATAATCAAAAATATTTGTCTGGAATAATTATCTAATAAATAAAACATTGCTCAGAAAATAAATTCTTTAGCATGGAAGGTATTCGTATCTCAACTTTCCACGAACAGCATGATTTTAATTTCAATCTCTAAGTATTTATCGAGTTTTTAAATTTTAATTTTTAACGAGCATGCTTTAATTTATGCTGTTTAATTGCTTAATATCTTGTAATTGTTCGTTCTTTTTATTTAATGTTTTGGCATTTAATAAAAATTTTATGATTTGCGATATATAGCCAGATATATTTTATGTTTATTTTTCTGTTCATGTTAGTTATTATAACGGGATATAGTCTCAGAATTAATGTTACTTTTCTATTCTATTCTATGGCTACATTATAAAGAAAGATAATTATCCTTCGGAGGAAAGATATTATTAATTATTAATTTAATTAATATTTCGTATTCATTTCTTGTTAACGACAATGACTACCCAATTACCCTCCGTTAAGAAGACAAAGGCCTATTGAGGACAGTGACACCTCCGTCGTGGAAATGGGAATGACGGTTATTTGTCTAATGGAAGGCGAGAGGGAGCTAAGACGCGATTACCCACCCCGAGATATCTGCTTCCTGATCCGAGATATCTGTCCCTGATCCGAGATACCTCGCCCTAAATGGATCCCCCGCTGCCAGGCCTCAAGATAATTAAGCTACTTAGTCCTTGTTACTGCTCCTGCTAAAGTAGCACTCCCGCTGTGGATTATCAGTCTCTCGTCGTCCCTGGAATAAATAAAGGAAGGCCCCTGTCTCCTGTGGCGATATATAACGCGGCTGAGTCAGGCATAGCATGAGGACTGGATGAATATTCAATAAACACAATAGGAACAGATGTCTGCGGTAGTAGATGTGGAGTGATGTTCATTCGGTCTCTGTATAGTGTTGGTAATGTAAAGCTTATGATCATTCCAAAATGAAAAAAATATAACGAACTAGTTCTCCCAATTATGGTATTATTAATATTGAATTGGTCGATTCAACTGTCAAACATTATTAAGAAACATATTATGGTATTATAACCCATTAAAATAATATTACGTTCTACAAATAATTTTAAAATAAAAAAAATCCAGAATACCCTTAAAAGGAATCAAGATGCACTTTTCAAAGTTGGGGTGGTAAAAAAAAAAATTAAAAACTAGCAACCCACCCCTAGCTATAAGCTTTGCTCGGGTAACCGGCCACTAAGGACCACGCGAATATCATTGGTTAGGCTTCTTTGGGAATATTGATTTTCTATCTTCCCATCTCAGGTAATGTACTTTATTATATAGAAATTATAAAAATAAAAACAAAACCAAACATTTCTTTATATACGAATTTATTATCTTGCACTTTAGATAATTGCATGGATAGGCAGCGTCTTCGGTGAAACCCATCCATATTCCAACCTATTTGCACAAAACCTCGACAAATTATATACCTATGTATATATAGATTAACAATAAAAACATACTATGCTCAAGATTCGGGTTCATAGTCCGTTAGATGGCATTAGGATTTTTTAAATGTTTTAGAGGATTTTAAAAAATCCTTGGTTATGCTGTACTTTGGAAGGGAGGTAAAATATTAGTTCCGAGCCTATGCGGTATCAGCTACTCGTTAAATATTCTTATCCTTCTTATATCTAGATAAGCAAAGTTTAGGATTCCCACTACGGCATCGTCCGATTAGGGATAGCAGCATGAAATGACGTTGATTGAATAAACAAACAGCAACAACAACAATATTAAAAAATAAAAATCATGACGATATTCCCACAATCATTGCAGAACCTGCCAGCAATAACTGCTGCAAATCCACGATAACCGAGCAGTAGATGATATGGTCTATTTTATTGTCCGAGGTTTCGAGAAAAAAATAATTGACGGATATAATATAAAGGAATTATTTGCCCAATGGCGAAAATACCCTTTTTGGAAAAGCCAAAAAAACGATTATTACCTTAATAAATTATGTCTTTTTTATTTCTATTCCAAACCTCTCTGACTGTATTGTGTTTTATTGAAAACTGGAGCAGAAGGGGAGTCTAGATCTTAAATAGCATTGAAAAAAAGTAAGAAAGCATTCTACCTTAGTTACGTGTCAGCCTATAGTTACCTATCAAATGGTCATCAGGACTATGACGTAAAGATGCTTAAAAAATATATGTACGCACTATAATTAAAAAAAAAACAAACAGAATACCAATAAAATTGATCGGCATGCTCTTAGACCTAAATGAATGTAAAACCTGCAAGACGAAATGCTACAAATCTAACATATTACATTTGTAATTTTTTATAATTATTGGTCATTTTTTTGAGTTTTAAAATATTTTTATTTTTTAAAGAGAAAAGATGTCTCACGTGAGACAAAGGTTTCGGGTTCAAATCCCGGTCGAGGGCCTATCTTTACTCTTTAAAAAATAAAAATATTATATTTATATTTTAAAGAGAAAAGATATGCCCCCGGCCGGGATTCGAACCCCGGAACCTCTGTTTCTCCATGACAGCGTTCCAACCATTTGAGCCACCAGGGTCGCCTGGCGGCAAGGGACAAATCTTTTCTCTTATCCGATCCCTTGTCCCCGGTTTTATATATATTTATATATAATTTATTATATGTGGAAGAAAGTGGTCCGGGTAGAGGTCAAATAGAATTTCTCGTAGAATTGGAGAAAAATTTTATTGATTAGCCAATGTTTCGACCTACTTCGTAGGTCTTCTTCAGGGCTCTATGCAAAATACAGACAGTTAGGAATAAAATTGGTACAAAAATATAACAACTAACAACAAAAAATCATAATAAATATAAATAAACAAAAGCAAGGTGAGTACAGGCAATAAAAATGATAAAGATGCACAGCAAGGTAAATATGAAAGTTAAAATGTATGAGTGTATACTATAAACAACGAAAAGCCAAAAAGGTAGCAAACTACATAATGAAGAATAAAGTATTAATAAAACAGAAAGTGTTGAAAAGTAAAAAATAAGGTAATAAAGATAAAAAATAAATACTGAATATAAAATAGGAATGTAAAAATGATATGGGTAAATGTAGAACATGATAAGAGTTACAAAATAAAAATTGTAAGTAATAAAAAAGTAAGAAATAAAAATTGTAAAATTGTAAAAAACCTCCTTGAAATCAAATTATATAAAATAAAAAAAATAAAAAAGACCTTTACCTGGACCACTTTCTTCCACATATATTATCAAGGTCAACAATTATCATTCAATATAATTTATTATATACAATTTATTATACATGATTATAATATATTTATATATAATTATAAAAAATAAAAATAAAATACCATATTATAGTTTTAGACGATCTGGCATATATTATTGACTGAGATATCAAAAAAAGTTTTACATATCTGATGAACACAAATTATTTTCCCAATACCGAAATTGGTGTACAAAATCCTCTTTCTGTTTTTTGTTTCATAGAATTTGTGAGCAAAAGGGGAGACATTGGTCATAAATAGCATTGAAAAAATACGGAAAAAATCTTAAAGAAAATAGTGACATTTCAAAGCATCTGTTCGTCAGAATTGTAACTGACGTATATATGGTTAAAAAACAAAATACATACTAGAAACTAAATGTGGTTAGAATTCGTGTAAAGACTTGAGTATGGAAACATAACTAACACAGCTCATTAAAATTGCTATTGTTTGAAAACTTTTGAACCTTTAACCTTGCATGAAAGTGAAATCCTTGCTTAGGAGATATGAAAGAGGAGACAGATATGATTGCCTTGAACGGCGAGGCTACATCTGCCTGGGCAGGTGGACCACCTCAGATCTTATCTACCGTCATTAATAATTATTATTTGACTTTGTCCCAACACAGCGGCTTGGAAAAATAGTTAGCTCCCTGGGGCCTGTAATAATACGGCCATATCCTCTCGTTTCCTCTATAAATTTCATTTCCAACTTCCTATCAGCCAAATTATACCGGGTTGTAAAATACAATTAACTAATTATTGTACAAGTCTTGAAAAAAAATATAGGATGTTTATATGTCATAAAGTAATAAATTGAACCCCCTTTAATTGTGGTCTGTATCTGATTTATAATGTCTTTGAGGAATCGTTGAAAGTATTGTGTTATGTAACGTTGAATTTGAAGAATAAAAGCAGCGACTCGTAATGCTAATTACTAAAGCCATTTCTTCACTACTGGGAATAATAATGAAATATAATTAAAGCCAACCCAAATTACTATAATGATGCTCTACATCTCAACCTATCTGATAATTATCTCTCGGGCCAATTAGGAACCATAAAAGGATGGAAGGAATTGATGTAAAAGGCCTTTCAGCTAGCTTTTATTTCTAAAAACATCTGTTTCACTTTTTTTCGCCTTTACATGAGTCGTTTTTTGTTTGTTTTTTGTTCTACATAAAACGTTTCAATGTTGGAAATAAGAGCTCATGATTTACGAGAGAGACAATTTAATTTTGTAAAAAAAAAAAAAAAAAAAGCTGAATCTTATTACAAATTAAGATAATTTTATATTTTTAATCAATTAACGATCAATAGGTAGCGGGGTGGCTGTGTGGTAGAGCGCCGAGTTATAAGTGTACAGTCTCTACCATGTACTGAACCGTAGACCCTTCATGGGCTATAGTGGTACAGGTTTTTATTTAATTAATTTTTTTAACGATAAATATTATTTCAATATCAGTATAAAATTGTTATTAGTAATTTATCGTCAAAAATATTTCAAATGTGAAGATTTGACATAAAATGATGTCTCACTTTCAATATCAAAGCCTTTTATTATCATTTTGTTTAGGATTTTCAAAAATTGGGATTTTTGAGGTGAGGTTTCAGTATTAACTGTATTGGTTGAAGTTTTTTTTATTTAGGAACGTCATATCTAATATTCTATTTCCAGAATTTTTTTTTTTAAATAAAGTAAATTTTGAGATGCTTTAAGTTTAAGTTAAAGTTGAAGAAAAAAGTTTGAATCTTTTAAAAATTTTATAAGTTAGTCACTACAATAAGAATGCTCTTTACCAATACCCAATTTTTTTTTAAGTTGAATAATATTAGTTGGCCTTATATATGTATTCATGTACATTCATATAGACATAACTGTTTATAAATAAACTTTTATAATATACTATCCCTATAGAGAGAATTTTTTACCTATACCCGGGTCATTTTCTTTCTCAATTTCTTTTAAAACTTATATGGAACTTTCAAATTGCTGTATAAAAAAAGGTTTTTTTTTTCGTGTTATGATATTGTTCTTTTGAAGAAGCATTATATATTATCTTTAAATTGTTCTACCATAATAATTTTGAAAGGTTCTATTGTTTAAGTTTCTATTATACCTCCCTTACTCTCCAAATCTTTTCGGGACTTTGCATCCCGAAACCCCCATTCTTCATCCTCTTATGATGATGTCTTATTTAATTGGACTACAAACTCGCTTCACACCTGACAATTCGATTGTTATCATACCCTTCCCGACGGTTGTAAAAAATAAAAAGGCTCAATAAAATTACGGTAAATTCACTTTACACCGACAGTAGATTACAGTAGAGCCGCGTGGTGCGAGGATGATTGTGGGTCATTTACTAAAGCGGTTTGACGATGAGATGGAAAACACGGCCCTCCGCTTCCAACTTCCCGATACCTCTCATTTCGTAATCTCTTCCAGCTATATTATCCACCTCCTTTCAATTAGTCATCAACCACCGTTTTAAATAAATTTAGGAATTTATACTTCATTGGAATTTTAAAATATAATTTGCATGTCTTTGGGATATCGAACTCTCATTTCGATTTCGTTTGCCTTTGTTTCTTTTCTGTTACATTAATGAATCATTACAAAAAAAATCCGATTCCATGTGTTTCGTTAATGTTAATTAATTGTGTTATGTAAGGCTATGATGTTAAATTAATAAAACGCTACTGGGAAATCTTTAACTCCGACAATCTAATCCTTTTCATCAGTATTACTTCAATAAATTAATTGTAAGAAATGGGTTGAAAAAATTATGAGTTTATTTGGAAAAATTATGAAATTGGTTGAAACAATTATGAAATTGTAGAAAAGATTATGAATTTCTTAAAAAAAAAAAAAACCATGCTTGTGAAAGGTGCAGATAATGAAAACAAAAATTGGCATCTCTTGGTAGCGCTACCTATCGGCTTGTTCGTGGACTGTATAATGACAATACAACAGCATAGGAATTAGGCTGCTATGTTACTGTACTCAAGGTCCCGAGTTCGAAATTGACTTTGGTTGATAAATTATAAATTCTGTCGACGACACTATTGGTTATGGAGACCCCTCTGGGTCTCTCCCATCCTCTACTAAGTAGGTTTCCTTAATTGGAGAAAATCCTGGGGATTGACCAACTTCTTGCACAACCTTTGTATTAGATACAGAACAGTATTTATTATGCTGAACCCAATACCTTTCAAGGGTTGGAGTGGTTAAGGTTTAACAAACTTAAAATTGTAATCAAATAAATTTTTTAGCAGTGTACTTTTCTTAGAAATAAAATCTATTGTACATGGTCATTTTAATGAGATTATTTACGCAGATTTTTTTTTCTAGGCGTATGTTTCCAACGGTGAGGGTATCGTTCAGTGGTGTCCGAGCGGAACAGCGGTACGCTGTGCTGATGGACATCGTGCCGGTGGACAACAAGCGGTACAGGTACGCGTACCACAGGAGCTCCTGGCTGGTCGCTGGGAAGGCGGATCCTCCAGCACCCTCCAGGCTCTATCTCCACCCGGACTCCCCCTTCACTGGAGAACAGTTGAGGAAACAGGTCGTCTCCTTCGAGAAGGTCAAGTTGACCAACAACGAGATGGACAAGAATGGCCAGGTAATAGAACTTTGAGCATTATTACACGTTATTATGATATCATAGAGTTAATTTTGCGTCAAATAAATAGAGCTCATATTACAAAACGTTACAATTATTATGAAGTAGTTGAAGGTGAAAATTCTCGAATGTTTCTGACAAGATAAAGCGGAACGAGAAGGAAACAGATGTCGCGGTTTAAAGTCGTGAGCACGCGAACCCATCTTTTGTGGTATTAGTCCAGACGCTTCCTCTTCGGGAAGATTCCGTTATGGTAATTATGCATCGTTCGAATTGATATGAGAATAATCAGGTGTTTTATTGACATGTCTAGTGGACAACGATTAAAAAAGACTTAATTAAAAAGGAGTTTCAAGTCAATACTACCAAACATCCGACGATTCGTAATTTCATATTATTCTCATGAAGTAGTTTAATGCAACGTCGCTTTATTGCAATGGCTAATCGGACGATGCTATTGTGGGAGCTCTAAATTTTGCATATCCAGTTATAATTACTATATGAATCTTTAATAAGTATTTGATACCGCACAGGATCGAGTCCTCCATTTTACGTCCCTCGGAAGGATGAAAAAACCAAGGATTTTTTAAACAATCCTGGAGCCACCTGCTGGGCCACGAACCCGCGATCTTGGACATAGTAGGTTGTTATGCCAATCACTACACCACAGATCATCCTGTTCCTCAAAAGTTATGTTTAGTGTTTAAAATCATACTACAGGATTAAAATAGGTATTACTTAAATAGGTCTCTTACTAATTAAAAATATCTTTATCACTTTTTCGATACTTAAACAAACTCAAATATTTTATTTTATTTTTTAAATATTTTATTTGAAAAGAAAAGATATGACCAGGGCCGGGACTCGAACCCGGGTCTCCCACCTCTCCGTGGTGGCGCCTTAACCATCTCAGCCTGGTTCGCTTCTCGGTCAGTCATATCTCTTCTTTTCACTGATCCTATATATCCTTGTTCTTGCAATTTGCGATGTATACACGGGGAGAATGTTATACATATATATCAACGTTATATATATCAAATATTTCAAGAGATCAAGTTTTAAAGTTTCAAAAATGAAAATCAGTCTATATTGATCCGTGTTAACTTAAATTTATTTTTGTGTAGGGTTCTATCAGCTGTTCTCGTCTGTAAACATTTTTTTTTAAATTAATTGTCTCTATAGAAAGTTTCTAAAAAAAATAATAGGTAATAAAATTTTGATTACAAGTAATTAAAATTTAAAATATGCAACTCCATTTACCTTATATTATTTTGTAACATAAATAAAACCTTTTGTCAGTAATCTGTAACATATTATTTTTAAAAAATCCACTACAACCCATGAAGGGTCTTGGATACTTGGAGGGCCTCCACATCCCTTCCTCGGCTGTTAACAGATTAAATAAATTATCTGCCACAGCCGGATTTGAACCTGGGACATACTATTTACTACAAAATAAATTACTTTATAACATTTTTTTACGGATGATGGTCAGGAATTTGGGTCATTTCGTTATATAATAATCCGATAATTAAATGGCGATTTCTAGGACTGTTGTTCGCTTTCGTAATCCTAAAAGCCTATATGGCCTTTGCCGTTTATTTCAAGATATATGGATTAGAGTTTTTTTTTGTAATTCTTTTCTTTTTTTAATATTATAAATGCGTCCTTGTACAGGTTTCAATCTACTAAACGTTCCATTCCAGATTGAGGGAAATCAATTTCAGTTCGAATTTACGACCTGCTGTCCGTGAGTGGATAAATATTTGTAATATTTCAGTAGCATTCGACTTTGTCACGCCGTAAATAATAGGATTTGAATAATATATTGAATGACGCCCTCCACCCCCCCCCTCCCAGGCAACATTTTAATAGACCTGAATGGATAATATGAAGGTTCCTTTTATAGGGACATAATATATATACATATATACAGCCGTGGGGGTTGTCCCTTTTTAAGAAATATGTCTTCAGGTCGTGAAAAAAACGGCTTAGAATATTTTACTGGTACGAGGTTTGGAGGAATATGAAATGCAAAATATCTGACGCAGCTGTCTTCTCCTGTCATATTTCATAAGTTTAATTATACGATATCCGGTGTGGCCGCGGAGTGGTGTTTGTCTCTTCTTCGCTCCTTCGACCTCTTGTTTGTACACCAGCTGTTGCCTCCGCGAGTCGGAGTCAATATTCCCTCCAATTGACAGTTCTGGGGGGAACCGAGGCTGTATTACAACGGTATATGCTCAAATTGAAAAGACCCTCCGGTCTCATAACCAGCATATTGTGGAGCATAGCAGGGGGTTTTGGGTATATTGTCGTGTTTTTCTCTGTAAGGTCCGTAACATCTACAAAATAAATCGATATGGGATTATATTTTTGGTATCTTCGAGTTGAGTTATAACAAGTTTTAACTGTTTATTCATTTCATGTTTACAATTTTACAAAAATACACGTTATCGTGAGTATGGAAAAGATACTGTAATTATGGGTATTGAGTAGATTTCAGTAATCATTTCATATAATTTCATTTTCTTTTCCGTACTAAAGTTCATAACTTGTATTATTGAAAAAAAATCAAAAAAGAAATGAACGAAAATTTCAATCTTGTGACTCAACTCGAAGCGACGACCTGCGGAATAACAGCTGCTAAAGAAAAAATATTTTCTAACAGACCAGTTAATTATTAAGGATTAAATTGTTCTATATATTGAAAAAAATTAACAATATTTTTTTAGTTATTATACTTACCTATTTATATCCGAGAATCGGAAATCGCCACCATGACAAAAGTCATGTTATCTTTTTATTATAATTTAATTAATGAATGAATGCTTTACATTTTATGTAAAATATACTTAATAAAAATTATGTAAGTTAAAAAACAATTAAGAAGGAAATTAAAATAAAAAAATATAAACCATATGAATTGTAGATCCATCCTGCATATTGAGAAATGTTTCCTACATTAAGAGGCCATTCACAATATGATTGCACCTGACTTTTTTCTAACAGAAAAATTCTGATTTGTTTATCAATATTTTATTATTGTTAAGACGTGTTCTATTTTAGTTTTATCGATGACGTAGATCGTGATGCAGAGATGAGAGAAATACTAACATAAATTCAAGGGATATATCCTTCATAAAGAGTACTTAGGATCAATATTTCCCAAATGATTAATTATAGTAAAAAAGCTATAGTAATCAGCTGAAAGAAACACGCCACGATTCAAAATTGAAACAGTGAAATAACAATTTATTTCACTGTTTCAATATACATGTAAAAGATAAGATATACATATGCATAAGATAGCATAAAAAAAATAAATAGAAAAATGGGAAAATTAAATGAATTAGTAGCAATAAAGGTCCAAAAAAAAAAATAAATAAACGAAAAGATTATTTTTCATTTATTCCTTTAAAATAATGAATTTTCATCAATGCCTTTTAAATAATGAAAGTCAATATTCCCAAATATTATATAAAGTAATTTATTATAGTATAAAAATAATTTCGAAATACAATTTTAGTTGCTGTCTTATTTATTATATTATGTCTACGTTCAGTGACAGTTGCTGAGTCAAAGGCTAATCTTGGATTTAGCCTTACATAACTGTGAGCGGGACTTGAATGTTCCAAGGCTAAAAAATATATTTCTCATTCCAGTTTAGCCTCATCGGGAACAACTAGTACTCTGTTAGTTCAATTGCGAGATCTTATCTTATTCCTTAGTGTAATATATTCAAGAACTGATATTTGAACGTTAACCGTTGATTAGAAATTGTAAAAAAAACAAAAACAATAACATCAAAACAAAAAAGTCAAACACGAACTAAAAATTACTTGAATAAACTAGTAAGTTTTAAAATTAAACAGCTCAATCGAAAATCATAATAATGCTGATTGTGGAATTTCAAAGTGTTTTTCTCGTAGGGCAGTGTACACAGAATGTTTTTAACGACTGTGTGAATAAGCCATTGATTTCAATAGTAATTATTCATATCAAAATTACGTTACACTTAACAACAACGTTACACTTAACTAGCTATAGCATATTATTCTATGTTAACATAAACATCTGTTAGCGTTCCCCGTTTGTTTTAAGTTTATGCCAAAGTTTTAACTTATATCATTTGATATTTGCACATAAAAAAAAGAATGAATCTTGCTAATAAAAAAGATTACCTCTGATTATCTTCTAGTTTCTCGAGTTGTGCTGCTTTCATGCGTGCAAAAGAAACAGCACTGCAATTTATTTACTGTTGGGCGATTACAGAGCAAGCTTAAGAGTGCTTCTATTTTGTTTCTAATTAAATTAATAATTAATAATACTAATAAATATTTTTTTATTTTTTAAAATTTTTAGGTCGCTTTTTAAACTAAATTACCTACTTTTAAAAAATCTTATTTCTTTTTGTATTGAAACAGTAAAACATACTTTATCGTATATTTTATTTTCGGTACACAACAGTTCAAGTAATACAGAAAATATATGTAAAATAATTGTGAGGATATATGTGGAAAAGTCCAAACAAGAAGACTCAAGCAAATAAACACTAAAAAACAAAAATACCTATCAATATTTTGCCAATCAGGCATTATCGTAATGAGAATAACAAAACTAAGGTCATATGATAATAAAAATAAACAAAATCTCTAAAAGACATACAATTTTTAATCGAATCCAGTTAGAAAACTCCAAAAACAAAGCCATAAATTTCTAAAATTCTGAATAATATCGGAAGTTAACATTTTCTCGATACAGGCATCATCAGTGCATGCATAAAAAATAAAAAATTACACCAACAAACATGGAATGCAACACATCTTACATTCAAAGTTCAATCAGATTCACCAATCAGGGACACCAAAATCCCTTTAAGACTTTTAATGAAAGATATATAAAAAGAGAAAAAAACGAAGCACTTCAGTCCCAGTCTTTTGAATCATCATTCCACCACGTAGGATTTATGAAGGCAAATGGTTTAGGTATAAGGAAATTTAAAGGACAAATTACAGGAAAAGTTATAAAGCCATACATTTTTTAGAGATGTTAATAATAAAGTTAAATAATAAAATGGCTGATAACAATAATTAAATTAAATTAATAGGTCACCTGTGGTCTAGAGGTTAGCATAACAAACTACTAAACCCAAGATCGCGGGTTCGGAGCCCGGCAGGTGGCCCTAGGATTTTTTTAAGGGAGTAAAAAATCCTTAGTTACGCCGTCCTTCGGAAGGGACGTTAAACGGGGGTCCCGAGCCTGTACGATGTCAGGTACTCGTTAAAAATCTCTATCCTAATTAAACCTGGATAGGCAAAATTTTGAGCTCCCACTGTAGCATCGTCCGATTAGCCATAGCAGGATAAAGTGACGTTAAATGAACAAACGAACAACAAACAAAAGCAAGAAACGGGCTAGAATCATAGAAGTAGAAGTTCCAAGGGATACCGACCAACCGAACACTTGAGAAATCCTCCGAAAAATTAGGAAGGGGGGCTAAAATCACTATTACCATCTGGAAAAAGTGCCCGTAACTCCAATACTCATTTCATCGAAAGGCCTCAAGCTTAAAAAAAAAAAACAGAGAAGGTTCGAAAGAACTTGGTCTCGATTTATAAAGATTGAAATTGAAACTATCCAAACAGAACTGCCTCTGTTGGGAGCCCGCTGAATTGTAGGAAAATTTTTAAATCAGTAAAATCGTTTGCTAATAATAAAAACAACTAACTTATATATAGTTTGGCGAATTAACGAGCAAGGTGCGGATAAATGGTGCATGTAGCATTGATGACACATCGATAAAAGAAATATTTTTTAGAATTATTATTATGAACAAAAAATACGTCTTGCATAGGAATGGTATTGGTTTCTGAAGAGATTTTCGGTTATATTTTTTTGGAAACATGGTTTAACAATGTATATAAAACTAAATCGTGATCTTATCCCCAGCAGTTCTTCCCATCTTCTCTTATCTTATGAACCCCAGATTCGCCATAGATCCTCTGGTACAGACGACGACGACAATGGATCTTTTCAGATCCAGGGCACTTAAGGACAGGTTGCGTGCCCTAATGCATCATAAGCCCGAGGAAGGCAATATATATCCCGGAGGAGTCCCTTTCATATGCTGATTCCGGCCGGTTCTCCCGACCAATTAGCTACCGCGGCCCAACTGGCCTTCTTCCTCCCTGATTTAGGGCTCCAACAAGACTTTTATAGCGGCACCAACACGTGGCTTATACCACCTCCTCCACATTTTTCTTTTTTTTTCTTGTTTCTCTTCCTTCGGCCCCCCGCAGAACTCTTTATTTCTTTTGTCGACGGCCACTTCTCTGGAAGTTTTACAGTCGAGTTTCTGGGAGGGGGATTTCCGGGCACGTTTCGGAAAATTTACCGTTCTTTAATATTTCTATACTTTCACTAGGGATCGTTAGTGATATTAGAACTATCTCATATCTTGTTAATCGTTTGAATACCTACTAAAATTCTTCCAATTTGCTGAAATGGCTGAAATATATTATGATTGTTTGAACGTCACTTAGAATGTGGAAGTCCTATTTTTTCTATTATGATATAATTAAGATAGGTGTCTTTGAAGAGTACCTGATACCACACAGCCTTTGGTTACCCATTTTACGTCTCTTCCGAAGGACGGCATAACCAAGCACTTTTTTAAAAAATCCTATGGCCACAACCGAACAGCGAACATGACGATTGCAGGACCTATTTGGACTTACGGGGCAAAGCTTTGGGGCTCCACTAAGCCATCGAATTCCTCTCGTATTCAATCCTTACAATCCAATATACTTCGTAAAATCCTCAATGCTCCTCACTATGTTACGAATAAAGTCGTCCATATTCACCTCAATGTTCTTTGTTGTTATGTGGCCCAAACCCAATATCAATCCTTTTATGTCAAACTTTATTCCCACTCACACCCACTAGTTTCAAACCTTCTAATCTCAGAATTCCTTGACGACTGAAAGTAAGATGTCATCGTGATCTTCTATGTCGAATTTGAGTAATTTGAGTAGCAAATTATATTATAAAAATATAAAAAATACAGTTGTAAATTTAGTTAAATAAATTTAAGAAAAAATATATATGCAATCCACATGGAATGAGACATAATTCGAAAATCAATCAACAAAGGCTCTTTAACCCAGTACAGTCTTGACTGCATCAATGTAGTCTAATTAAAAGGATAAAATTGAAGACGTTATTTCGTTTGATGATGATAGTTCAAAATGAAACAAATGGACAATGAAAACTAGCAATGATCGGAATACGAATGAACTCGGTGTTGTAAAACAATCGTCGGCGGTGGACGAGATGTAAATGGTTTAACAGTGGAATTAAATTGGAGACCGCGAGGAGTCCCTCGGGTTCGATTATCGACGGGATTTATAATAGGGACATAAATCGCGGGAGATGTGGCCACCCTGCTCGAGGGATTATTTGCTAACGCATTTGCAAGTTGGGCGGACGGAAGCGCCAATTTCCCGCAGAGCTTTCCCTATTCGGGGATTAGAGCGGGATTATGTCAGAATTAATCAACATTGTTTTGTCCCTCGCCCGAGTCCTCATTAAATAGGGACAAATCCTCGCTTCCACTTTCTATCTCTACCTTCTGTATTCACCCAATTTATATCCTAAATCCGGCTTAGCCCTTATCTGAATTAATTTTTTTTTCTAAATTAGAATAAATTCTAGAATATTATTCTTAATTATCAGTTTGACTTTTAGTTTGCCCTGTAGTTCATGTATATTATAAAAATATTTTTGGAGCGTAGTGGCTCAGTGGTAGAACGCTGTTCCGAAGGTCCTAGATTCAAATCCGGCTGTGACAGATTTATTTAATTTATTTGGGAACATCCTGGGACTCACCCAGCATCTATAAAGTCGGTATCCAAAACATGGGAAAATCTTGGCGATTGAGCGTAATCTAGGACCAAGCCCCTCTCAGCACAACCGTTACCCAAAAAATTGTACAGTCTCTATCACGTACTGAAACCAAGACTGTTTATGAGTTGTAGTGATAGAAGTTTTATAAAAATATTTTTAGGAATAAAAAAAATAATATACTTGCTTTTAAATAGAAAAGGGTTAATACAAATGTAAACTATACTATACAGACTGTACATTATTACCTCCCGGTAAGTTGCATTTTGAGTTTAGAATTGTCCTTCATTAGTTGGTTTCTATGTCATTTGCTATGATTCTCTTTCTGTGATGAAGATGCCCGAATTGGCAAACTATTGACTTGTAAATTAGTTTCCTGTTTTTATTTTAGAGGCTTGAGGCTTTTTGGGTGACTTATTTCCACTAATACCTCATAAAGATATTTAAAAAAATAGACGAAAAATATAATTGATCGAATATAATGTTGAAATAAATAAGTGAGTGTCTACCGAAGATACCCACCTGTCTAAATCAGTCCTAAAATGAGTTGCTGATAATAACCAGTTTTTACACCATTATGTGGAATCTGTCCCAATATCTTCTATGCATTTCATTGGTAGTTGTAGGGCTTTCTTTCGTATAAATAATATTTTTTTATTGTAGCGACCTGTTTATGAATGGAAAGAATCGGTATCCAGTTATTCAGGCCCATTTTTAAAACTCACGTATAATTGTAATAATTAAACAATAGTTATAAATACATAAATAATCGTTCAAATTTTCAAATGCTGGAGAGATACGTTATTGTTATTCGATTTTTTAAAAGATGAATGCATTGAGAAATATAGAGTACATATATGCAGATATCATGAGTTACCACATGCTTAGATTGTATCAGAAATGAAGCTAGAAATATTATCCATTTTTTTTTCTTTCCGACGTGCCCTTCCGCACTCGAGACCACATGTGAGTGTAATATGAGAGACTAATGAGTAGCTCCGACTCCTGGATATGTTTCAGATCGGATTCGCTCCGGTCAATCAAGAAGCCGTTCCCAGGGACCATTGTGGCTCCGCTCTACGGGATAACCCTCTGGTAAATCAAATCTGGGACTTTAGGCTTGTTATCCTTCCCGTACTTCCAATGGAAACTTGTCTTATTATCAGTCGAGCTCGGCTATTTTATTCCCAGCCCCTGTATACAAGTTGGTTATTTGTGGTCCATAGGGATTCCTTTTTCGATTTAGAACGCGTTGATGTTAACGCTGTTAGTCGTGAAATATGTTTGCCTTAACAATGAGACTTTATTGTAAATTAGATACGAAATAACAAAGGCCAACTCCTTCGTGACAGCTTATGCTATCTAATCTCGTTTAGGTGAAAATAAAATGAACGAGGAGTGTAGAAGACTCGAATATATTATCTTGAAAAAACCTAACATGGCGTATTTTAATTCAACTTTAAAAGCCTGATTTATGTGTTAACTCTAAGAGAATTTACAATTGTAAAAGATCAGATTTTAAGAAGAAATTTTGATTCCTTTTTTCGTCTATTACAAACAAATATTTAAGAAGCTATCTGAGTAATTATAATAAATAACAGAAACTCGATTACTATTATAATAATATTTTTTTCATTTGTTAGTAAACAAATTCTAATCTACCTAAAAACTTTTACACTAAATGAACTAAGTAGTTGTACAATTACTTACAAAATTCGGATTATGGTCGATTCCCATTTCTATAAAAAAAATCGACTTCATTTTTCGAATAAATGTTGATGAAAGAGCTATTGGGTGCTGTACTGTTCAAAATCGCCTGATGCCGATTTTAGTTCGGTATTGAAATTTGAAAAAAAACTGTATCACTACAACCCATGGAGTGTCTTGGGTTTTGTATATGGTAGAGACTTTACAGTTTCTTGGAGAACGGTTGTGCAGGGAGGTAATAATCAGAATTGTAAGATCACGCTCAACAACCAGGTTTTAACCCCTTATTTAGGGCAAACACATTATAGGGGCCGGGTGAGCCCCAGTAAGGTCCTAGATCCCATAGGATCCAGCTTCGGGCGATAACAGCTTAAATAAAAGTCGTATTAAGGATAAGGAGTATTTTGTTGTATTATCTAAGTCTTATCTACACTTGTAGATACGTCTTATCTACACTCGGCTTTTAGCAGATGCCTTTATTAGTAATTATAATAAATTATTTAGAAGTGTTAATTGTATTCTACTTATTGCTGTGATTTGGTAACAAGAATGACATTTTATGGAAGCATACCACAACTGAAACCTAAATATCCAGATTCCTGAAAAAAAACATCGACTTTATTGCTATTGCTTACTGGTTAAAGAGGGAGGTGCATATTCCTATGTTAAAATAAGCTAATATAGATATAAAATAATTTCCGGATATAATTATTTGTTAAGATTTGTTAAGGAGTGACTCAATGGTAGTGCTGAGTTACCGTGTCGAAGGTCATGGGATCGATTCCCGCTCGCAGGCAGACTTTTATTTAATCTATGAGCCCTTAATTATTAGGGCTCTCCGTGATTTGTAGTGGTACAAGTTTTTAAAAAATGATTTGTTAATACATAACCATAATTGAACTCATATATTTCTTTCTTTCTTAATTTTCATATTTTCTTTCTTAATTATCGGGTTTTACTAAACCTTACAAAATACGAGTTTCTAGATAAGTAATCAACCAAAAACATGCTAAAAATACACAGTATATTCACTGTTTCGAGAATAATTTGTATTGTTGACTGGATCTTAATGATGTTAACTTCTTAAGGCTAATATTTCTGTAAAAGTGCAGGCCGGGGAAGAAGAAGATGGATGTCCCCTAATGATAGCGTTCCATGGCCCCAGTTGACTGATATATCCTGCCTCTAATAACTCGAGCGTCCTCTGCAGAGAAATTCCGCATTTCCTTGATGAACTTCTACCGGAGGAGGACTGTTAGAAAGTCGAGCTAGTCAACCGTCCGATGGGGAAATAATAGAAAATGCAGCGCACATTAAATCAATAATTAGACCCGTCTCGGTTACTTATTTTAATTATCCTTTTACAATCGTAATTAAAATATGATGCGTTACTAAGGATAAGCGGTCTCGCAATTACTTTTATTACTATAAAATTGTAAATTACAGATGCATAATAGAAAGTTTGCTTCAGTGGGTTTCAAGCGATAAGAAAAATGCGTTATCGTAATGGTTATAATTACTATAGGTACTTATTATAAAAATGCTGAAAAAAAGAAGCAATTTTTATCGATTGGTTTGATATCCGATTAATTTAAGATTGACATATATAATGCTAGAAAATCTAATTTCTATTAAATTCTGAACAATATCGAAATAATCAAGGACAACTTGAAAGAAAAATAAACGACCAGAAAAAATATTATAATTTAGTATTTTTAACTGATCATTAATTAATCAGACTTTAAATAGTAGAGAGTGTACTATTTCAGGATCTCGATTGTGAAGGGAGATGATTAGTCGGAGATCAAGCTCAACTGCCAGGTTTTTCCCTCGCTTAAGGTTATCCACTTTATAGAGGCTTGGTGAGCCCTAGGAGGGTCGTCATATTCCGAAGGGTTCAACCACGGATAATAACAGATTAAAATATTTTTTCTATCACAGCAGGATTTGAACGAAGACTTCGGCGTAGAAGTTGGGACCTTTTTTTAATTAGAGTAACCATATAAGTGTAGCAACGGAGAATAAGTGGTTAATTCGAATTTTGTCCATAGATATTTAACTGCACTGAGGAAACCTGAATCATGTCATTGTCGTAGTATTGTTTGACTTGAAAGAAGTTGTAATAAAAGCAACAGCTCCTTTTCAAGCCAATGCCTGACTTAGCCCTTATTCACTAAGAAAATAGCTCGATTCCCCCTCCCCCCCTTAAGTATAATTAACCTATTTTAAATAAAATTCGATTGAACCACTTATTCACCTGGGCTGTAGGTATAAATTGAATGATTATTATTGTTATTGCTTTATATAAAATATAAAAACAATATTGTTGGTGTTGCAGATCGTGCTAAACTCGATGCACAGGTACCAGCCTCGCATCCACCTGGTCAAGTGGAGGGATGGCGGAGGCCCAGTCACGGACCTCGATCACGAACAGTTCCGGACTTACGTTTTTCCCGAGACCGTCTTCACAGCGGTCACCGCCTACCAGAACCAGCTGGTAAGTTCCACAGACCTTATGGTTTATACATCGCAAGTAATTGCATATAATATACAAGGAGTTTCTGGATTAAGTTGCCAAACTGAAATTTTTATTGAAGATCTCAAAATTAAAAAAAAAAATTTCCTATGTTGGAACCCCCACCATGTTGGGATATATTCATGGTTATGAATGACTTAAGCATAGTAAAGGGATTAATGTTAATTATCCCAATCAATGGCTTGGCCTGCACGCTCTCCAAACCAGACACCACTAGATTTTTTGGTTTGGGGTGAACAAAACATCTATGCAAGGCCTCTCAATGATCTCAATTCTATAAGAAGAAAAAATCTTGAAGAAGAAAGATAATTGACTCTTGTGAAACAATAACACATATTGAAACACATATAACGGACATGTGCCGTTCTGCTGTTGAAGAAAGATGACGATCCGGTGTTAATGGTCAAGGAAATCACTTTAAACAACATTTAATATGAATTTTTATGTTTAAATTTAATGAATACAATTGTTAGAACAAATAAAATTAGTTTTATTTCTTTACTCTCCCTAAAGAATTCATAACAATGAAAAACTTTAGGTGTTCATGAAAATCTTCTAAACAAAGTGTTTTAGAACATACCTCCATAGGATTATTTTCTTGTTTTGAGGTATACATATAAATATTACTAACAGGCAAAAAATTCCACCCACTTGATTTTTTCATGTTTTCATCTAATAATATTTCTGCCTTGGATTGGTTTATTTTTTTTTATGAATAAATATCCATTTTTTTATTTGTTTACGATTATGAATGTCAATATTGAGGATAATAACCCATAATTCTTAATTCAATGAAATTACTGTAGATTGCAATGTTCACATTCTATGGAATTGAAAATATGTTCTACATTAAATATAGAATTAAATTAAATTAAATATATATTTTCTATATAAAATATATTCTAATATTAAATAATTTCTATGGAATTCAGTGTCATTCTTGCAGCAAATTTCTTAGTTTCCGGCTTTTATGTTTTTCAATTTTAATTTTGAAAAGGCCTCTCGGGTTGAGGGTGTTGAGCGTGGTGTGGCACTTGTTGATGCCATCGGAGTTTGCCATGAAAGACCCTATATAGAAGACCCTGTTCTGGACGGCCTATGGTAACAGAATCACAGGATGAACGTTTGTTAGTTTTACGAAACCAGCACATTACCTTTGTTCAAGCGATCCATCAGCTCGAAGAAGCTCGAGGTGTTCAAATTTCTGAACGTACTGCTCGGAGAAGATAAAATGAACATGGATTAATGGCTTTTCTCCCAGTAAGTTAACCAGAACTCACAGAGTTACACGGCTGGCTTTTCCACGTTGAAAAGGTTGGCTCTGGGTAAAATTAAAGGCTGCATATATTTCATTTCTTCTTCTCCACACCCCTTCACGCCCTTCTGGACATCGAAGAACAAATCTTGATTCATCTCTAAAAAGTACAGCACTCCATCCGTCCATAGTCCAATGGCTGTGTGCGATATATATATATATATATATATATATATATATACACATATGTTTCAAACCCATGGTGAATTTTATTTAAAATAATCCGAAAATAAACGTACTGATCAAGGGATTGGTAAATCAATTCATGAAAATCACTGTTGAAAATAACGGTAGTAAAATAATTTCATATGTTTACATTCCACGTGGTAGCAAAACTCATCAAGGAGCACATTAATTATTGTAATTTTTTCCATTTAGAATTTTAATGTTTTCTTGTTTTTTTACTCTGAAATATAATTTCCTCTATAATTGATATGTAAGATTCATCATGAATGCAATTTTTTTACCATGTACGCTTCGATAAAGAGGAAATGTGCCTGTCTAAAGTGAATACATTATGTGTATAATTAATATAATTAATTCTCAGGAACGTAGAACATTAAGTCCAGTTGATTATGATGATGGATTATCATTTTTTTAACTAACTGTGTATCATTTTTTTAGCATAGTTGAAAAAATTTCCATTTCTCCATTGGTTTTCTTATTTGTTTACACATCCTTAGTACGTAAGTATCCTCACTGCGCGTAAATGGTGATAGAATAAGAGTGTACGATTGGATAGTTGTATCTTATTGGATTGGTAATATTCAAGAACAAACGTCATAAAGTTTTTGTGACTTGTTTCAGATAACGAAGCTTAAAATTGACAGCAACCCCTTTGCCAAAGGATTTAGGGATTCTTCAAGACTTACGGATTTCGATAGGTGAGTTTGCATTATTAACAGTCTTTTTCATATTTTTTGGACAAAATATTACTCCTAATTATGATATACTATGAATCAAGTAGAAAAATGATTGAAACACCGAAATACTATAGCGTATGTTAGGTGCTTCTGAAACTATCGTATGTTAGGTTGCGTTATTATAGAAGGTGAAATATAATATTAATAAAAATAATGAGGTAAACATCATGGAAATACTTCATGGACATTATAGCAAAATTGTATCTTGGCGCTTAATGAGATTAATATTAATTAAAATCATCTACAACATTGGTTATTTAGCGTTTGTAATAAACTACGCTGAGAAATAATTAGTAATATAGTAAACAATCTGTTTTTCGTTTTTGTAAATGTATAGCGGTCTTGCAAGATCCCGTATTTATTCCGAGTTTGTAAACTATAATATATATATATATATATATATATATATATATATATATATATATATATATTTATTGCAAATACACAAAAACTGCAGAGAATCCTCTCACTAGACTGAAACGACAAGGTACTATTCGTCTTTTAGGGCTGCTTCACTTTCTAGATAAACGCTCTAAACTCCCAATTAATCACAAAATACACATATCATACATATGACTATTATTAGATCTGTTTGCGCTTACGCAATAGAACTTTGGTGATCCATTAGGTAGATCGCCGAGTTCCTTTCGTTCTGAATTCTTGCAATCCAATTCTCTACTTGCCTTTATCTACCTTATTATGTACCATTCATATACTTGATGTTCTGTTGTAAAACAGCAGTAAATTTCAATAAATAAACTATTAAAAAAATACGAACAGTTGTGCGAAGTGATCATTAAGTTACCAATGCTTCCTATATCCGTAGTTCGGACACGGAACGATCTCAGGGGTGGTATTCGGCCATTAGCGAACGGCCTACAAGCCATCAGGAGCAGAAGAGAAGAAAACAAAAAGGAAGAGGAGGTATAATAAAGAAGGTGTGCTATACCGAATGATAGCGGTGGCTTTGAGCAAATAGGACCGAGGCTTAGGCTAATGGCGTGAAGGGCGCGCTGTGTGGGCAGCTGAAAAAATTTAAATTGAAAAATTAAACGCGGCCGTCATCAGGGAACGGCAATCAAAATTTCATTTGCTCCGCTAGGGGCGCCACCATTAGCTGTCAGTCCCATTACCTCCTCTAGTTGTTAATTCACCGCTTCTCTCTTCGATTCCATCTTCGTTTTCCTTTGGACCTCCTTCCGACCTTAAGCTATAGAATTCAACCCTGCTGTTAGGTTGAATATCAATATTAATAACTATTAGGTGTCCACACCTCAAATATGACGAAGATCGAAAAGAATATAAACTATTATTTTCCTTTCACACTGTTCTAGTATTCTTCAATATGCGTTTACTAATTTGTCACGATTGATTATGAATGTACCCTCAAATCCATTTTACAAACGCTATAATAATGAAAGTTAAACTTTAATTTGACTATATTAAATTAAATACATTGAAAAGTGCAGGAGTCTTTCTTTTATTGCTTGCTTGTAGACATGATTTCCAGAATGGCTGTTCACAAGAGAAACATGCTTCCGATTGATTGGAATGAAATAAAAAGCACATATGGCACCAAGTGAAGACCCATAAGGGAAGATGATGTTGCAATAGCAAATCAGAGAAAATTTGATGCTGCGACTTGGACGAGCTTACTTTTCTTAAGTCGTTATTACAAGCTAATATCGCAATTACGGGACTAATTTGCTAAATGAGTCTATAGCTTAGAAAAATCAATACATTGCGTACTTAATTATGTTAAGAGTATATTTTAGTAACCTGCATGTTATTCTCCATTTAATAAAACGAACACACTCTGATTCTACTGTTTTAGATATTATCGGAATAAACTTGATTAATTACGAGTAATACTTTGAAAAATTTTTACTTTTAAGATTAGCTCAATGCAACTGAGGCAGCTAAATTTAAACAAAGGGATAGGATGGTACTCAATCCTAGAAGAAATTAAAAAAAATTCATTTATTGATATTTACAACTGTATTACAATAATACAACAAGTAAATAGGATACGTGATGCATAATGACATAAGAATGACAAGTAGAGAAGCTACCCACTTGTAGTACTCAATTCAAGGTCCAACTAAGAAGGTCACGTGGCCATCTTCTTTTCAGACGCCTCGGAGGATTATCGGGAATTGAAGAGGAAGCTAGGCTTGAAACTAGAGGGTTTGAGTGGTTATGAAGTTTGTTATGAAAGGATAGATAACGGGTTCGGACCAAGTCAGCAACAAATGGGACATTAAGGTCGTTACGGGTGACTTTATTATTAACAAAATAAGGAGCATTGAGGACTTTACGAAGGATTTTGAATTGTAGGGATTGGATACGAGAGGAATTCGATGGCTTAGTAGAGCCCCAAAGCTCTACTCCGTAAGTCCAAATAGGTCCTATGATGGTCATGTAAATGAGTCTTTTGTAGTTAATTGGGAGCTTAGAGCGTTTGTCTAGTAAGTGTTGAAGTAGCCTGAAAAGTCGAGCGGTTTCTTATATTTTCAGTCTTGTATGAGGATTCTAGGTTAATCGTTTGTCGAGATGCAACAATAAGTTTCGGATCTGTTCTACAGGCACCAGTGGATATTATTAAAGGATACTGAAGGGCATGAAGTCATTGGTTTACGCCGTAAGATAAAAGTTATTTGATCAGCATTCGTGGTAAGGATAGTATTAGGATGAGTGGGGATGTCAGCTGTATAAACTGTATAAAGGTTCGGGCCAAGGATACCTTGAGGAAGAAGAAAAATTAAAAAATTACATTCTACAACTAAATCGCTGGTTTAAAAGGATATTGTTTTACTCTTGGAATCTCTGCAATTATAGCAAAACAATACTTTATCAGTAATTTCTATTAATGTGATAACATTTTTAAATTATGAAACAATATTAATCGCGACATAGGGAATGGCAGGAGGTAGGACAAGGTAGCATCAAGCAAAATTAAGATTACCTCGCTATTCACTCCATACCATCACGTCACTATAAAACAGTAAGGAGCTGAAATGCATCTTGAAGGTGGAAAAAATATAGTTTTTTTATTTCTTTTAATCATAATGATCATTGCATTTGTTCCCTTGCTATATCTTGATGCTTTCCAAATAGAAACATGTTAAGACGATTTCCAATCCCACGAGGAATGATCCGTTTCAATAGCTTTTGCCTGAGATGAAAGGAGCCGATGTTGCAGTTGTTTCAGATACGCCGAGGTAGAAATAATTATTGGTTATTAGAGAGAGACGGAACGAAGAGGTGTTTGCCGTACGTGCTGGTGGTGGTGATATATCTCTCCGGGGCGAGCTGTTATTAGGAGCAATCGCCGCCGAAGATTACGGGAGTTTAGTTCTCACTAATTGTCTCCATTGTTTCTCTGTCCGCCTAATCAGCTCCGGGCTCCTAATTTAATTTCGGGCTCCATTATCGGTCAACAATACTCCAGGCCAGTGTCCATCGTGGATTCGTCCTTTGCTAGATAAAAGTAAAAATAATGGAAGAACTATCCATTTGTATTAACTAAACAGTTTAAACTTTAGTTGTACAGAATTTTTTTTAATCTGTACAGTTGTACAGATTAAAAAAATTTGTAATTGTTTGTCTTTACAGTTTAATTTTACTACAGTCAGAATCTTTTATGTTAAATCCTCCTCCAAAATTTTCTAAAAAAGTGTTGTTAATCCATTTGCGTACAAGGCGAGGTAAAATCATGTGGGCATGTCAAAGGATGTAAGGTACACTCAAGGAGAAGAAAGCCTGTTGCTGGACCTAACTTCAATACACATATACTTGAAAAACGTTAAAATTACCTTGAGTCGAGTGCCGATATTTTTTAAAAATATTTTCAGAAATCTCTGCTGTAAACATTAAGATGATCAATGATCGTCAATAGGTGATAGAATACTTCTGTGACTAGAAATAACTTGCTCTTTTTTAAGGTTTTAGTTCTTCCATCGTTCGTTCCTCTAGCCGATGTCTACAACACATATTATACCGAGACGCTCTGGACCTAAAAAGAGCTATAACTTCTTGCCAGGACGTCCTTACGACGTGAAAGGTTACCATTCCTCCATTTCCACGGCTCCCCCGAGCACCCTTACGACTCCGGTACGGACACAGAACTAATTATGGAGCCGCGAACAGTGAGCGCAAGGCGGTAATCCCAGCTTTACGAGCAGCTTCCTTTGTTGCCATTGAAAGCGAGCTGACTCCGCGGCCTAGTTTATTGCGTCACATTCACACTTACCTCCGTTCCGTAGGTTCTTTGTCATGCCCATCGTCGGGTTAGGTTCTGCCGGGCGTTCTGTGTGGTTCCGTTCACAGTATGGCTCGATTCAAGTATCAAATCCTATAAAGTTCTATCACTTCTAAACCAGACCAAATAAATTTGATAACCACATTAATAAACAGATTTTCAAGGAAGACAAAAGCTTTTCTTAAAGACAATTTGACCTAATACTTTGGGTCGCTACTAATATAAGCGTACTTGTGCTTATTTTATCTATTGTAGGGGGAAAAACCTGTACTACTACAACCCATGAAAGGTTTCATGTTCAGTACATAGTAACGACAGTACTGTTTCTAGGACATGGGTCAAGCAGTATCAAGGCTGATTTCTCCTAAATTATGGTCAATAGCCAGGTTTCCCCCTAACTAAGAAAACCAACTTTATAGAGGCTGGTTGAGCCCCGAGAGGGTCTTCAGATCTCACATGGTCCATCCCCAGCAATTAACATATTATATAAATTATATGCCATAGCTGGATTTGAGCTAGGGACCTTCGCCCTGCAACTCAGCGCTCCACCAGTAAGCTGCCCCTTTCCGTTTTTTATAGAAGTAATATAAATGATTAAAGTTAAAACTTCGTACTCTTTTTAAGAACAAACATAGATAAGAGAAAAGTTTTTTAAATAACTCGACTCCATAACAAACAATTGTAATAAAATTAAGAAATATACATTTTATCGATTATATTTTAATTTCAACTACTTGATGATTGGGTATTCGGAGGATAATAATTGAAGAGGTGTCTAGAACTACAATTAGTATTATTCTTTTTATATTGCTCAACAATTAATACTGTGGATAAGGCCTTGTTATTAAGTTTGAGTCCAGTTTAGACAGATAAATTATGTGAATTGTAGTTTATTTCTTGGATCAGTAGATCCTTCTAGTGCCCACCCATTCTCTATAAAATGGGTCCCCATAATTTTGTGGGAAATAACCATGGCGGTTGAACATAACACACGTCACATGTCCCTGTATGCCAACATACCTTCAAAGCAATGTCTAAAATGTAGCACTTACGGAATACTACCGACTAAAAAATTAAAAATGATATTTTAATGAGGAAATAAAATTAAAAGGTTTTTAAATATTGAATGATGAGCAGGCGGGAACATAATATTAATTACAAAAGTATCCGTTTGAGGTGTGCGGTAGGGCTTCACCGAAGAAATACCTGGGATTACTGCCATATTATCTCACCATTATATAAATGATGATTTTTAATTTTTTGCCATCAAGGTGCACATACATTTTTTTTTTAAAGTACATCGGTTCCTAATGAACATGTTTTTTTTTTTTTAAGAATTCTTCAAATGGCAACAGGGCTTAAATAAATTCCAATTCACACCACTCGAGATTTATCGAAGACCAGTTCTTCAGCCAAGAAGTAACAGGGTCTTCAACTGCATTCTTCACCTCCGAGAAGAAAACATTTATGGCCTTCAAAAGAAATTTTATTTTCATTTTGAGAATTTTATTTCGCTGTTTTTTATTATTTTAGTGAGCCTAAACAATTTCATCCAGAAAAGTTATTCCGTTGCTTTACTCTAAAATAAATAACTAGTAGTAATGTTGTTAAAAAAATCTTGTATTTAATGAAAAATATTTTGTTGAATTCAAGTACCATAAGATTCATTTTAATAAAAAATATATATATAAATTTTTACCTTACAGTATTTTTAGGTAAAATGTGCATTTTTTATTTTAATTATCTTGTTTTTGTTACTGGAGTACATCTTTCTTAGTCAATCATTCAAGTGAGTAAATTAAAACCTTTTTCCAGTCATATATTATTTTTCTTTATTTAAAAACGTTTCAACAATACTATGTCATTCTCAATTTACATTATTTATAAGTCCTTTAACGTTATTTAATTTTAAAAATATTCTCTAAAATTTTTTTATAAATTTGTACATTTTCAACCTTTTTGGTTGATTGTCATATAATTTAAAATATTTCTTACAAAGCTTAACATTTGTTATTTCATATTAACAATTGTTAATATGACCATGGAGTACACTGTAACTCTAAGCTTTGTAAGAAATATTTTAAATTATATGACAATCAACCAAAAAGGTTGAAAATGTACAAATTTATAAACAAATTTTAGAGAATATTTTTAAAATTAAATAACGTTAAAGGACTTATAAATAATGTAAATTGAGAATGACATAGTATTGTTGAAACGTTTTTAAATAAAGAAAAATAATACTTGACTGGAAAAAGGTTTTAATTTACTCACTTGAATGATTGACTAAGTAAAATGTGCATTAAAACTTAATACGATATTGAATTATTCATTTTTACTTTAATTCTTTAACATGTGCTCTTGAATTTTAAATTTGCTTCTTATTGTCGTACTTATCAATTATTAACTATGTTGGTAAAATTCTATTATATTGAGTGGACGCACAATATTCAATATAGAGAGCTATAAAGTTAAAAAAAACGTGGTTCTGGCTAAAAGAAATAGTTTAAACAAAAATAATTCATATTTGTGAATGTTTTATTATTTTTATTATCACACGCATTTAATTAATGCTTTGTAAAATTAAGTTCCGTTTATAAAATTGTGCATTTATTACTTTATTCAAAGGAAATCCTTTTATTTACAAATGCAGAATGAGGTAAGTTCGTAACATGTTCTTTTATAACATTTTAAAATTGTTATTTGTGGCCGTGTCCGAAATAGTGGTAAAAAAGTCATCACAAGGCGATGTCTCTGTCATTTTAGTTTTTTAATTAGCATTATGTCCCTTAGTTTATTGCCATCATAAAACGCACTACCACCTGTCTTAATAAAACGTGGTTACGCTATGCTTTTTTAATACGCAGCGATAGGTGTGTTGTTGCTAAGCAAGAAGCGAATTTTTTTTATAAACCAACGAAGAAATACATTGTAATTGTGGGGTTTATTGATTATTCTTAGACAAAAATCTGTAAAATAAATAAAATGTTTACTGAATAAGATATTTTAGAGATTATAAAAATCGATTAGTCCTTCGAGGAGTCATTTCCTAGGTGTTCTGATTTCTTAGTTTATTTGACAAGAAAGAAGGAAAGAAACTAATTTAGGTAACCTGTAATAGTTCATTTTAGTATCACGTTAAACTATTTTTATATTTAATAAGAAGATGAGCGAAATAATTCTATATATATTATTCATCAAATAATGAACATCATTATATTCTTTTGGTATCATTGTATTATTAATAAAATAATAAAATTTTAATATACCCTTCAAATCACTGAGTGAATAAATAAACAAAAACCAACATTGCAAAACAAAAATCATTGCCAATTAAATGTAGAAACAGTAATTCATTCAAAAACGGATAAGTGATTGCTTGTTTTTAATCTGGAAAGATCCTATTTCATAAATATTGGGATAGAATTTCACGATGATTTATTATTTATTGGAAATAAAAAATATAAAAAGCAATATGCTGTAAGACACGAAAAAAAAAATCACTCTTGATTTTAATCTAATTTTTACAATTCCACGACAACTATTGCATAACAAATTAAAAATTAAGCGTAAGTCAATATCTGTTTTACTTTTAATTGAATTTCCGATGGAAAACTTTATTTAAAATTTTGAATCCTAGGGTCTTAAGACTCATTTGAATATTTTAAAAAAATAAGCTAAAAAAAGTTGATGAGAACCCTGAAAAATAAACAACACTAAATGTAACGATTTAGTCGATTATTAGCCTGGAAAAAAATTAATAAAATATGGAATAAATAATAGATTGACGTAAAAGAATTTAAGGATTATCCTCAAATAAGGATAATTACATTTAGATTACAGGAAAGGGAATTAGGCTACTCATCGAATAATTAAGATGTATAATTATTTAAATGAGATGTTAATCTATGATCAGTTTATAAACTGCCTTGGATTCTAAATGACCAAATTAAACCGTTTATCACGTTCCATCGAACTATGGATGAAAATTACAACGGTGTATACAAAATATATGGATATATTTATTAATTATGAGTAAAGGTGCAATGTATTGAGCAATATCTCACAAGAGAATGGGGTTTAATGAACTGGGGTGTATGAGAATTCATAATGGATACAAAATTGTCTGAAAAATAAAAGTAGCTTTTTCATCGTCTGCTTTTGAACTTTATTAGTTGTCACGACCGCCGGGGAACAACGATGAAAGAAGGCGTGGTCGTTTATTCTTTATTCTTTTTTTTTCTTTCCGTGTGAGAGGTGTTCCTTAGACACTTCTGCCCTGGACGATATAAACTTCTTGATACCTTTTAACTACCTCTCACTCGGTGATTTGTATACGGTCCTTCTCTCAACGCTTCTTTTTCTTGCTTGATGGGGCTTTAAATACCAACGATTTAACTTGTTCTCTCAATTGTAGTTACAGTCGTGCCAATAAATTAAACCTTCGTCACAATATCTTTAAGCTAGACATATATTTTAATATTTGTTATGTTCTTAATTTTTTCAGGGCTAAAAACAAATTGTAATCCATGCTACATGCAATCCGAATCTCATTCTGGAAAAGGGTTTAGCGGAGATTTATTAAAAAAATATATATATTATATATATGAGTAGTCATATATATATGGCTGGAGGAAAAAAAAGAAGAAAGAAATATTATATGAACAAAAAAAAATTTAAATTTCAAAGTATTGATCAGTAAATTATAACTTAATTAAGAGATTACTTTGAATAGTTAACAAAAAATTATATTCATAATTTAATAACCACTAATAGTGCATAATTACAATTTATTTTTAGAACTCATGATGAAAAAAAAATCATATAAAATAATAATTACTAGTATATTTCGATGGCCTAAATGTTTATCAAAATTTCATATAAACTTAGAATGTTCTCAACCCTTGTCTGGAATATCTAGATGAAAATCAAGCGTGGATACTTTAGCATGTATATTTGTATGTTTATTTATTGCTAAAATATCGGAAAAAGAAAAAAATAAAGTGCACGGTTCCAATCTAGCCTATAAAGGGTGGCTTAATTTCAGTAAACCTTGTAATAATAATATTTATCCACTGTTGAATATGATATACCATAGTTACTACTCTGAATGTAGTAAATGATACATTTAAACCAAAAAAACGAAATATCGATGCAATAAATAAAGTGGTAATATTGATTAAATATGGTAACATTTATTATCAATAGACCAGAGCGCTGAGCTTCCTTGCTGAAGGTCCTGGGTTCAAATCCGTTTGTCGTAGGTAATTTATTTAATTTGTTAAGAGTCGGAGATGGACCCTGCAGTATCTGGAGACCCTTCTAGGGCTCACCCGGCCTCTATAAAATGGGTATCCTTAATTGGGGAAAAAACCTGGCGTTTGAGCGTGATTCAGGACAAAACACCTCCCCACACAACTGTTGTCGATGAAACAGGACGGTCTCTACTACGTACCGAACCCAAGACCCTTCTTTGGTTGTAATGGTACAGTTTTTTATTATTCGTAAATCAAATTAACTTTTTATTTGAAAGAAATATATATGTATTTTTTAAGTTGGTTATTGACGAGTGTTCTTGAAAAAAGAGTTTTATTTATTTATTTTTTACTGTTTATAAAATTACTCACTTTAGAATACGCATGCATACAAAGAATATAAATATGAAATTATTACTCCTGATTTTTGACAAAAGTTATTATGAAGTGATGAGATGTTGCGGCCGATCGTGCACAATGTCCCCGATATCGATCAAAGATAAGACTTTTATAAATGTGTTAATTAGTCTGGAGGTGGGTTTTCTTTTTTTTTTCTCTCATCAACCTCCTTCATTTCCCTCTCTCACGAAAACTTCATTAGGACGAGGAAAGGAATTGATGAAGTAGGGAATGAAGACAACTGTATCAAGATGCCGCCGCTTCGTGATGCCTCCAAGTCCCGGGAGTCAAGGAAGGAAGTCTTTGACAAATGAAGCTGAATATTTAGCCTGTTCTCGTTCTCACTCGCAGGGCTGCCAACTGTGGAATGAAAAATGAATTATGGATATGTAGTTCATTTGCTCCGCGGGGTTCTTCATTAGTGCTCCCAGCTGTATAGGCTTTTGACTTATAGCTGATATCCGGGCCGATGTAGAGGAAATGGCTGGGGCGATTTTATGTTGCGAGATAAGCCTACTTCGAAGCAATCCTCATAACAATGTAAAGGATACTTCAATTATTTATAATAACACTATTATCTTGTTCTTTAATTTAAATTTACATCAGTTAAACATAATGGGTATTTTTTTTTAGACGTTCACAACTTTAAGTTTGAGTTGGACTGTGAGTTGTTTAGTTTGGTTTGAAATTTCATTATGGATAGACTTACACCAGAGCAACGCTTGCAAATGGTTGAAATTTTTTATCAAAATAATGGTTCTGTTCGTTGAACTTATGGTCCACTTCGTCCATTTTATGGCATGCATAATCGTCCTTCAGAGCGGCTAATTCGATTATCAATGGATCGTTTTCGGACCAGGTTTACTCTTACTGATAATGTCCATCCCGTGAGGCTCCGAACAGTGCGCACTGAAGAAGCTGTAGCCCCTGTACAGGGAATCATTGAAGAAGATCCAAATCAATCAATTCGTCGCCGTTCTCAGCAACTGGGGTTGTGTCCTTCCACTTTATGAAAGATTTTACGAAAGGATCTTGGCTTAAAAGCTTTCAAGATTCAACTTGTGCTAAGGTCATTTTGCAAAGATTCGTCTTTGTTAAGGTCAAAATTCTTATCCGTAGAACTAGTTTCTGTTCTCTTGTGAACCTTAAAAGTAAAAAAAAAAATTCTTGAGTGATGATAGTTGACCTTGATTATATATGTGGAATTTATTTACCGCCACCCCGACCATTTTCTTCCAATAAAAAAAAATTGTTTGTAAGGTCTTGCGTTCTGTACTTGGTAACGCCTGTATTGGTTCTAAGCCAACGGTTATGGAAATAGGTGGCTTCGAGATCAAGCCAGGTTTTCCCACAGATTATGAAAATCTGCTAATAATACAATAGCATGGACAAATGCTAACTAGTTTAAAATTAATTTAAAATGTATAAATTGAAATCTTAAAAAACTCTATTATCGATGTAGGATTTATGTATATATTAGTAAATGTTAAGAACCTAATTAAATGTTCAATGAACATTCTTCCCCGTATACATCGCAAAAATTGCGAGAACGCAGGGATATAGGATCGGTGAAGAGAATGGATTTGTCTGACTTGGATACGACCCCTGGCAGCTCAGATGCACTTGAGATGCGATCGACCCGGATTCGAATCCCGGCCAGGACAAATCTTTTCTCTTCAAAATAAAAATATTTAAAAATAATTTGATTTTAGTTGGTTTGTTTTACTTAGGCCCCAAATAAGGCATAATGATTTATAAATTAAGTGGTTATTTTGTTCTTGTAGTGTGTTGTTTATATCAGCGCAAGCGAAAGATACATTTCGTAAATTAAATTAATTTTTTTTTTTCTAAGATCTCAGAAAGATATGTAAATGTATTTTTTAAAGTAGGTAGTTTGTTATGTGCCTATAGTAATAATTCTCAATTAATATTACTCATTAAATTAATTGTACTTACTACGGGTTATGTCTCGCTAGAACGACTAATAAAGTATTAAGCAAGTAGAGTCACTATAAAGCTCTTATGAATCTTTTAAAACAAAAGACAGTTGCTTCAGAAAGAGTTGCTTTTATCAAATCGAATAGCTTTTCTGAATTGGCCTATTGTTAGCCGTTATTCGGGAGCCCAGATACTATTAAGACCGGCTCGACAAAATATCTAACGCGGACATATATAGGTAAACGTATATAAATATAGAGATAAACATATGTACATATATAGATATATACATAATCGTATGTCCATATAAGACAAGCCGCCACGGAGCCCCTGCCGATAATTATAGAGCTCCAATATCCGCTGTGTTAACAACCATCGGACCGTTCTTTGTAAACATCACTCTTCGCTCCTTGTATTCAAATTTCTTATACCTGATCTCTTATCTCAACTCATCACAACATCTTCATAAAATCAACAGTCCTATACAAACTCGGCCATAAAGCCAAGTCGTTTTAATTTTATTTTAGCACTTATTCCAAGATACGGTTTTTACGCGTCATATATAAGACTAAGCAATGAAATTCAAAATGTTTTATTCTTTTTTTATTGAGTTTTTGAGACTCATTCCTTTATTTCTACGAGGAGTGATCAAAAAGTTCCAGGACTGATTTTTTATTAATTTATTTAAGAAATCTACAGGCTATTGGACGTCGTCCCCTTCAAAGTACTCTCCTTGGGAAGCTATACATTTTTCCCAACGATGTTTCCACTGTGTGAAGGACTTTGAGAAATCATCTTGTGAAATGGTGTGTAGCTGCTCCAGCGATTTTTTTTGAATGTCATCTACGGACTCAAATCTCTTTCCCTTCATGGGTCTCTTAAGTGTTGGAAACAAGAAAAAGTCTGCAGGGGCAAGGTCAGGTGAATATGGAGGCTGGGGAATGACCGCCATTCCATTTTTGGTGCAGTAGTCGCGAATGAGCAGTGCGGAATGAACAGGCGCATTGTCATGATGCAGCACCCACTCACCGCTCCGCCACAACTCTGGTCTCTTCCTCCTTATTGCCTCGCGCAAATTTCTCAGGGTTTGAAGATAACGAAAGCGGTTAATGATCTCACCTCGTGGAAGAAATTCATGGTAAACAACACCCTTCCAGTCGAAATTTGCAAATTTTCTGTTAAAATCTGTTGACACGAACCAAATGAAATGTTCAAGATAACGAAAGCGGTTAATGATCTCACCTCGTGGAAGAAATTCATGGTAAACAACACCCTTCCAGTCGAAATTTGCAAATTTTCTGTTAAAATCTGTTGACACGAACCAAATGAAATGTTCAATTCTTCAGCCATCTCACGAATGGTTAGTCGACGATTATAACGCACGAGACTGTTCAATCTTGCAACATGATCGTCGTCAGTCGAAGTTGATGGGCGCCCTGAACGAGAATCATCTTCACACGATGTCCGGCCTTCCTTGAACCTTTTGTACCACTCATGACACCTTGACCGACTCAGACATTCATCACCGAAAGCCACTTGCAACATTTGAAAAGTTTCAGTAAACATTTTACCCAACTTCACACAAAACTTTACGCAAACGCGTTGCTCTTCCTTTACATTCATTTCACAAAATCGCCGAACACAAAAAACTTTTTTTTACGAAAACAGCAGTAACTTTGCAATGAAGAAGGTTATCAACAAACTGAATAAACAGCTGAGCTCAGGAAGAGTCACGCTAAACAATGCTGCCAACCGCACTGCTCTATGACACTCCATTGCCGCGTAATCTCAACAGTCCTGGAACTTTTTGATCACCCCTCGTATCTCAATTGTTCACCTTTTTACTCTACGCACGCAATACAAAACTTTCTCTATCCGCATTAACTTTTAAGATTGCAATGGTTAAACAATAAATAACAATGATAATGCATTCTTATCCATTTTACAAACATGGGTTAAATAATTATATTAAGAATTGAATTATGAAGAATTAGTAGAGCACTGAGTTGCCGTGTCGAAGTTTTGGAATTATCTGCTTTTGATCATGAATGCCTCTTCATGTATAATATACATGCCCTAATGCACGTCATAATTGTGTAATGTAAACTAGTCAGAATAAGTTTCAATTTTGGATTTAATTTTTTATCCTTTTAACATTAAAAATGAATTATGCTCCAATCAATCCATATTTAGTACACCGTCGTTTTCTGGGATTTTCTATATAATTGACATTTCTTTGAAAATTTCTTCAACTTTTTCGGCATCCATTCGGTGACCCTCGGTGACAATGAGAGTCACATAATTTCTTGAAATTATGGCAAGGGGTCTTGGGTGCACGTTGTCACTTCATAGCCATCAGCTGCGGAGATACGATCAGCTGACGTGGGTTTTCAACATTCTCCTGCCGAGTCGAGAATCCCCGGAATCCTGTTCCGAGATATGTTCGAGATGTCATCAAAAAAAGCGAAAACGACGCGACCGAAATAAACGTCCGATAAAGATTTTATTTCGGCATTTACTTGCTAAACAAATTCCTTCTCTGTCACCTTGTCATCTTTGTCTCGAATTACTATACTTTTTAAGAGATGAGAATTTGTTAAATTCTACGCGAGAATTGTGAAATGGACAACCAAGATTTTTTTTTTTTAATTAACAACAAATGAAGTTTTAGATTCACCATAAAGTAACTTTCACAAAAATATTTATTTTATGTTTAAAAGATCATTTTTCATCGAAAAAATCGCCTTTGGATAATGAAAAAATTCACGCGGGAAATGAAACAATTTCATCATCATCTTGAGAAATAAAACAATTGCTTATTAATTAAAATAACTTATTTCAAGTAAAGAGATTTTTGTTATTATTGAATCTTTTTGTGATTTTAAACATGAACTTTTTTAGCATGTGTTTTTCTGATGTTCATGATACTTGTATTTATGAGAGAGTTTACATGGACTATTCATTGACTTGTTATTGCTGAAGCTATTCTAACTTTACACTATATTCAATATAGAAGATCTATAATAAGAGGCCATAACAATCTTTTAAGTATGATTTGTACATATAATTTGAATGATAACACTATCATGAAAATCATGTTATTTATACAAAGGGAAAGACACATTTAGAGTGCAGGAGAAGTGAAGAGTACAAAGCTTAAACTTATATTAATATGATCTTCAGTGGCATAACAGTTTGTAAAAGGAGCCAGTTTTATCTTTTCTTCTCAGGAGAGAAAACCACTTTTTTCTTTTTATTGGATCCATGGGAACTTTATGGAAAAGTTTATGTGATATTGATTTTGTGGTGCTTTCACACATTGGCACACAACAGTATTTGTAAGACATGATAAGTGATTAAAGCTAAAAATGTTTCAAAAATAATTGTATCACAGGAGAAAAACTGACAAGCCTGATGACGTCATATTATGTCTTATCAATACTAACCGTTTTGGCGCGAAATTCAAACAGAAAATTTTCGAAGTAAAACATTTCATGTTTAAAAAAATATTTTTGCATTAAAATTAGCGGTTGCCCATTATTTAAGTTTGATAGATTTCATCGAAACGATTGTTGAAAATCACCTTGGTTGTCCATTTAATAGTATCAGAATAAAAGTCTAATATCATAAAGCCAAAAGAATAATATCAATTGCCGGTTCAAAGAAAATCGAAGTTTATTCAAGAAATCTAAGGAGAGCAGTCGTCGCTAATCGTTAGAATAGAATATAATAGAAAATAACTAAGCCCATGAGATGAACAGAAAACGGATCGCAATAAGGCTAAGTCAGAAGGCTACATAATTAAGAAATCATGAGGTGAATGTTAGACGTTAAAATAAATTATTGTAACTATTAAACGAATAAGATTAATTAAAACTTTTCTTACATAAGAACTACACAGAACGTCAAAGAGGAAGTACTTATCTACTGTTGTATGATACACATTGCAAACATTTGGGCAGAACATTGAACAAAATTAGAAATGAAATTGCGGGCACAGTAATAAATGATGATTATTATGAGCAATCACATAATTTTTTTTTATCGCGTTGTTAAACTCGTGGTTGAATTAGAAATTATTCGCCTGGAACAAGCATGTATGAAATTAGCATAAATGTCTTAATCTTATGACCGACTCGCAAATTCGCCGACATGCGAAGAACAGATCAAGGGAATTTGTCATTTCCAGAACCGATCTAGCTACGAACTTTCATTTTAAAAAAATCTCAAGAGAATTACAGAAATGAGTGATGAAACTTAATTATGAGTTATAATGCACTAAATAGCCTCAAGGCGGAGGATATTACGGGTATAAGAGGGTCAAGGAAGGGAAGGAGGATTTGGCAGGACGGGTCACGTGACCGAGGCTCACACCTCGAGGATGAAAGGGCCGCCCCCGTCGAGAGGAAGGCTTCGAAATAAAAGGAACAAGGCAAAAAGAAAAAAAAGTAAAAGGAGGTGAAATAAAAATCAAAAAGAGGAATAAATGACTCGGTTGGAGGCTAATGAGAGAGCGGGCGGAGGTAAATGAGAGGGTAGGACCAACACCACACTACAACACAACACAACACAACAACACAGCCACACACCACAACTAACGCCGCTAAACATCATTATCGCTACTCTAGATGGGATTACTCTTTATCAAGTAGCTCTCTAATTGCTTCTCTTCTTCCTATCCTTCCATTATCTTCTTCTTCCCCTCTTGTTATGAAACTGGTACGCAATAAATAACTGTTTTGACTTTTATTGCACCGTTATACAATTAATTGGGGTTTTATACTTCAATTAGCAGATGGCCAACTCAACACTCTTTTTAACTTCCGTTCCCAAATAGTTTCTCTCGCTATTTATCCAGGAACTATAACTGCTGTAATTTATATTAACCCTTTTAAGGAACTAACCGTGTCCCGAAGTTATTCATTTATTATTTCAATTATTTATAGTTTAATTCGTGTTAAATATGAATCGACCTCTAAAAAGCAAAAACCTTTTTAATAATAACTCAAAATATCTACTTTATCTCATTTGTTGTTAATATTTCCCATGCCAATTTTAATTTTTTCAAACCCATTAATCATTAATTTTGTGTTTAAATTTTCTTGAAGTAATTTTACTGAGAATTGTAGAACATAATTTTCTACTTAATTTTCGCTTAGTTTGAGATGCTTCTGCTGATGAAACTCACTAGGTATTATCTCAATTCCTCATTAACTCATATTTCACTTGTAACACTGCGATATATAAGCTATCTATATATTAGCTTTTAAACGATATCATTATTATTGTACTTCATTTAGCAATAAGTTTTGGCCAGTTTTATAGTCTATCAATTTATCAAATGGAGCATAGAGCGATGTCCGAATTTAAGCCTGATTCATAAAACTAAACTATGACCTTAATACGTCCAAAATTATAAAAAATTCAGTGAGTGGAAAAATTACGTTACGAGCCATACACTTCATCTCCTGTCTTAGGTAGTCGACGGTCAAATGTCTCATTGTCTTTAATAAAATTGATTCTCGGTAGCATTGAAAATCCGATCGGAGGAGAACTATTTGCCGGCAGGTCCGACGGGCATTATCCAGGAATGGCCATCCTGAGGCCAGGCTAAGAACTGCTAACAGCTGCTTTTTGTAGCGCAGATGGTTGGCGCTAAAGCGAATTTAAAGAAAAGAAAAAGATGGAAATTGGAAAAAAGACCATTTTGCGCTGCGAGGGCCGAGTCAATTGATGAGGCCACTCCCACATCCTGCGCTAATTGTTACCCCTAGCGGCACCTATGCGGCCTTCCCCTCAACTACTGCCTCTTGTAATTAGCAAGCTCTCCACCTATAGTTTTTTTCTCGATTCTCTAAAAATTGACTCGGGTTTTTCTGCCTTCCGTTTATATATATTATCCGACAGGGCTGGGAATTAAGATGATATATGCCTTCCATTTCCTTCCTAAGAGTTCATCAATGGAGAGCCATAACCACTATCGGGGCTTGGAATCCCCCGAGCCCCTTATTGATAAAGTAACCAAGGTTCGATTCAATGGGGATTTTTATCTTTTAATTGAAATTACGATTATTTATTTTTTTATCTGATTCTTTAATTTAATAAAATATAATAAAGCATTATTATTTTGATTTACCTTACTTAGATATATGGAACAATAATAACAGATGACCATTAATCTCTAGGAGCCCCAAGGATATTTATAAACATCTAGAGAAAATAGAAGACACGAAAAAAAAGGATGGTTAAAGTCATTTGGTCATATTTATAGAAATGAATGTTACAAAAATCAAACCTGGCTTGTTCAAAGAAATCTTACAAAACTACAAATTAATGATGTATTAAAGAACAAAGAAAAATGTTTAAATAAAACTAATTTATCATAGATTTCAATAATAAGGGCAGCAAAGTATAGGATTGAAAATATTCTAAGATAGGAAAACATCCAAATTATGCAACCGTTAGATGGTCTGAACGAACAAATAAAAAAATAAATAAAAAAAAAAACCATAAAGTTTTCTATCTATTTCTATTTTGTAAACAATTAATTAATATTTGTTTTAATGATTAAAAATAACAATAATAAGACATAAGACAAGACATAATAAGACAAGGAATTAAAAAAAAAGAGCTGTGAAATATAAGAACTGAATAATAAACAGTTAAACGTTGAATGTATCGTATAATATTTCATTAAGTGTATGTCATACATATAGTTTATAGTTGTAATTCCTTACAATCATGAAAAATATCCGTAGATTTTATGTAAACTAGGGGTTACCTATCCACTGTTCGGCTACTGGTGGACCAATCATAATTGTCTTCAGTAAATCCTTTTAATTCTTCTTTATTCAAATTCAGTTTCATAATTTTGAAACATTGTTTTGGTACACAATTTTAAACTGAGTAACATTAATTAATTATTGTGCTGCACATTTTAAAGAAAATCGAATTTTCTCCAAAGTTTCTTGAACATGAAGAGACAGAATCGTGGTATTTTGTACTGAATAATGGGCCTGGTATCAGTTGGTACGTGGTTATTGTAAAGAAGGCTATTGCTAACATTATTTTTGTATATAATATAGAGATAACATCAATATTACGGTGCCTGTACCGTACAACTACTATGGTAGAGAAGAGAATACTCTCTTGAGAGAACATTGTTGAAGGCTACCGAGAAGACACGAGCTGCAGCGCCTGGCCGCCGCCCTGTCATTATCCTTTCCTTAACCGGCAATCAATTGACGCCTTGCAGAACACCTCCATCTTCTGTCGCAAAAACTCACCTCTGGTGCTCTCAAACGTTTTTCTGCCCTTTTCATTATGCCCTGCTCTTCCTCCGCCAAGGGATCCGAAATCGTATAACAGAAGATTTATTATTGTTCTATAAATAACACTATTTCGTTATAGTACGTCCAGTGGAGAGGACCAGAAGGGTATGCTCTCCATCACAAATATATTAAAAATGTATAATTTTCATACAATTCAATTTTGCAATAAAATAAGAATTTAAAAAAATATTTATTGAAATTTACAACTTTCTAATAATAATAAAACAAGTTAATAGAATGAATTATACATAATGGCGTGAGATAAAGGAAAGTAGAAAAACTGCTGTTTGTTAGTACTCAAATAACAAATTCAAGATAGGCCCATCCTCTTTTCAGACGCTCCGGAGGAGTATCAGGAATTGATTGGGTGGGAATAAAGTTTGTCAAGATATCGGATTCCGGCCAAATCTGCAACAAATGAGACATTAAGGTCAATATTTTATGCGTAGCAAAGTAAGGAGCATTAGAGATTTTACAAAGAATTTTGGATCTAAAGGGTTCAATACGAGAAGGAACCGAAATAAGGAAATATTAAAACCTAATTAAAAATAAAGGAAATATTATAGACTTGCAACCAAATAATTCTTCTTTACATAACCCCAACATCTAAAAAATCATCTGCTTACCCTCTCCGTAAATCTCTAGTTGCGTCCATCCCATGAAATGAATACGTAATTGAGTAAAGCATTTTAAATCATTGTAGAGAGTTTTTTAAAGAGTTGTAAAGATACCAGTTCTATTTTATCAAATTGGTTTCTTAAAGTTTTACTATACAGCTGTATATTGAATTTTATTGTATATTTTTTATTGAACTTTTCTAAAATACGTTGCCATTTACAGTTATGTTATACCTTTACTAGTTTAACAAACTTATTACATTACAACATAATCAATATATTCATCAGTTGAAATATACTAAATGCTAATCTCTATTACATAAAGTACAGTTCTAGTATAATTGAAAGTAACTATCTGATTAAATAAAAAAATATATATATTTTAAATTAATGTTTTAAAGAAATATTTTATTTCATATATTATGTTTTTATTTCAAACCCGGCTGACGCAGTATTTGATCTGTTAACATCCGGGGATATATCTTTTGAGGTTAGGGATCCTCCTGGGGTTCATCGAGCCCTAATAAAGTGGGTATCCAAAATAAGAGTAAAACTTGGAAGTTTACTATATTCTAGAACAAATAACCTCTCTGCAGTACCGTTGTTCAAATACAGTCTTCTCTAACACTGTTCTGAAGCCAAAACTCTTTTTTTTCTCTTTAATGAAAGGAAATTAGTGCTTAATATTAATTAATAGTTAATAGATAACAAAGTTTGTTGCTTAGGCAATCACTTAGTTGTAGGCATCAATAAAATTTTAAAAAATTAATTAGAAGAGTTTGTTGCATAAAAACACAAGAATTAACCTTGTAAGATATCAGTGAAATCCGTAGAAAACTACCCCGCGAGAAATAAGTTTATCTGACAGAGACGAGAGGAGTATTAGAGAGAAAGGGTGCTACTAGATCCAAATCCCTTTATAACACATAATAAGTTGTGTATTGGAGGCGGGGGGCTAATTTGCGAGGCGGCACCCGAGCTAATCCCTCAATCTGCCGCCCTTAGCCGCCCCTCAGCCGGGCTTAGGCTGGGCTTAGCCCTCCCTAGCTCTTGTTTAGGGCAATCCCAACCACCCCCGGCCTCGACGCCCCCTTCCTATCTGTTTCACTTAGCCGCCCCCATCTCCTCTCTCTATGTCTTCTATCCCTTCTCGCCCTCTTCCCATTGTCTTCTAAATCTTTCACTGGGCGTTGGCTGGCTCTAACAACAGAATGTATCTTAAATAAAGCAAATGCATTTATAAAACGTTACAAATCTACCTTAAAATTGTACGTTAGTTCGAGGAGGATGGGCTCATAAAGTAGTGTACTTTAACGATAATGAGTATTGATGAAAAAAACATTTAAAATAGGCAGTCATGAAGACTGCCGACAAATGAGAAAACTCAAAACTTTTGAATAACTGTGTAATTTTCAAACTTTTGTAAATACAATTTTTAAGTCAATCAAAAGTTTAAATTATTTGATGTTCATAATTTGTAAATTTAAATTGTTAACATTATTCTAGGCTTCACTTATATTGACACTCCGAGCAATAATTATAAACGTTTTCAAGTATTTTATTCAATACAACTTAATTGAAATAAAAGTTAGTATACAGTTATATTATTTATATCATCCAAATTCTTGTAAATTTGCATCCATTAACTTAAATAGGACTTAACTAGCAATTTAAAATAGGACATTTTACTATGAACTAATGAAATCGTCTTATTTAAATTAAAAAAAAAAAAAGAAACGAAAAGCTTAACCAGTTATTGATGTTTTAAGATATTATGTGTATCAATTATTAAACGATATTATAGTTAAATATTATTTATTATTATTATATCAAGTTGATTAAAACAAATTATATAATTCATACAACGTATCTCTCAGATGTCGCGCATGTTGGTGACGCGAACCCATAAGTTTTCCCCTACCAAAATTCCTTCAACGCGGTTAATGTTTTCACTTAAAAAAAGTTATTTGTACGTTGTAAGGATTGAAATAGTTATTCTTTTTTTTGTCATTTCGTTTCACTGTGGAACACTAAGATATACAACATGTCATGGATGTCTAATTAGTGCATATGTAATTTCAAGGCTTACTATGCTGAAAATGTATACAGTTGTGAGTTTATATTATTCATATTTTTGGGCAGTACTTTGTTATTCATAAGCTCGCGACCAAATAAGTAATCCGTACTCTGCTGTCAAACTGTGCGTTGCATATGCAAGCAGGTGGAAGAGGCAGTGGACAGCGGAGCGGATGTTGTAACGACTCCCGAAAACTCGAGGAAAGGAAATTAGGTTGAGAAGAAAGGTCAGGATGAATTTTGCGGATGAGCGGGGCCAAGCTTCACGAACTGCTGCTTGGCCTAACGAGCACCGCCAGGGAGCACGACAGCCTCTTCCGCAAAGGATTCGCCAAACTGCACAAATTGCTCTAATTCCCTCTTTGTTTGGAGATCCGGCCAATTCGAATGCCCCCCCCCCTCTTCGCCTGCCTCTACGATTCGGATAATAGCCAATCCCATATGCATCCTTTAACTGCATCTACTGTTTTAGATGTTTTTTTTATTTTTATTTGAAATATTACAATCTGCCACTTATGGGCAATAAGTAATAGTGCTGTGTAGCTTACAGTCATTCCATAACAAAACAATAATATAAACAAAATAAAATAAAATAAAATAAATAAAGATATACATGCGGAAAAATATATACATGCGGTAACAGAAAGAAATTAATGCGGCAATAATAATATTAAAGTAAAATAAATAATAAAGTAAAATAAATAATAATTATAATACTAATAATAAAATAAAATAAATGCACACATTCATACCCTATTTACAATTTGCCTGGGGTCCCCGAACCGAGCTTCTTCCCCAGGAATGAGGGCAAAGCAGGAGTCCGGGAAGCCCCAGCCCCCTTTCCCAGCCGCGTCACTGGCATTAAACGCCAATGGAAGCTGGTAAGGGCGCTTCACACACACACACAGGTCGTGAGTGGAGAATCTGACCAGTGCCAGTACTCCAAATGGCATTATTACAACAGATCTCGGGGCCATTGCCGGTTTAGACGGCGGGGTGGGTTATATGGATGTGTGGAACTGGGTAGTGACTGAGCCAGGGGGTTGGGTTGACAGGCAAGGTTTTGGTGAAAGTTTGAAAATTTGTTTTAGATGTAAAAATATTATTTGAATTATTAGTTTATTTTATGATATGATATAAAACCTTTATTACTGCAAATCAAGATGGGTATTGGGTTTAAAGTATTGTAGGGAGCGTATTGTTTTTAGGCTAGTTATTGTGCAAGTAGTGAAGTATTAAGTGGCTCCACTTAACTCAATTGCACCAAAAGTTCTTTGATGTTTCAAGTAAAGTTCATCACTTCCAGTTTGTTGGTTGACTGAGCGGAGTAGCTCAGTGTGTATTGTATTCAAGTTACTGAGTTGAAAGTTCCGGATTAAAAAAAAAAACGGCTGCGGCAGATCAATTACTTATCCTTTTAGTGTCTTTAAACAAATCCTAAGGAATTTGGAGAAACCCACGGGGCTAAACAAACCTCTTTAATGCATGTGATATAATTGAAAGAAAAGCCTTTCGGTGGTGCGTGGTGATCATTAAATCAACTCACTTCACAACCGTTCGCATTGAAATAGTAGAAATTACTCTACCATGTATCGAGTCCATTAACCCTCATGGATTGTAATCTTAGTTTGTTTTTGTCATTTGTTAACAGCCAGGGATGGATCCTTTGTGACCTGGGACCCTGCTGGTGCTCACCCAGCCTCTATAAACTGAGTACCTGAAATGAGAATGGGAATCTGGTAATTGAGTATGATCTAGAACGAATAACCTCCCTACACAACCGTTGTCTAGTCTCAAATATGTAATGAATCTAAAACACTTCATGGTTTGTAGTGGAACCCATTTTTTTTTTTAATAATGCGTACAAACTGATGTCGGAATAGAAACTACGCTTTGATTTCATATTTATTATCAAAATTTCCTCATTAGTTTGCCTAAAAAGGCTTTATCGCCGAAAACCATGATGGGAGTTGGGTTCAGTGCATGGTAGGTACCGTTCCTAGGCGATTGAGCAAGGACTTTATTCCTCAAACAACGGCTTTGTATCTTACATAATCCGCAGAGTTGATTCACAGCTGTTAATAAAATAAATAATCTAGGTACCATAGCTGGTCTCAATCTTGGGACACCAACATACTGAGCCCAGCTTAACTGAATTTGTAGTGTGTTTGTAGCATTATCTGTTTAATTGTATTTTTAATTTTTTTTGCCTAATCATTTCCCTTCCATGTTGCAGGGACCCGATGGACATGATGCTGATGGAGCAGCACTTCATGCGCCCCTTGCGGCTGTACTCGGAGGTGGATGCTGAGAACAACAACAGCTCGCTACTGCCGGCGGTGATGCTGGAGAAGGCGCGCTCGCTATGGCCGCCGCTGGTGGTGCCAGCCCGTCTCCCGCTGTGGGGGCAGTGGCCCCCCGCCCTCCTCCCCCCCAGGCCGCCCCAGCTCACGCCACCCCCGTCGGGCTCGGGCTCACCCAGGCCGGCGTCCCATCGCTACAGCCCTTACAGCGTCCAGGGCGTATCTCCTGCCAGGAACTAGTTCTGTCAACGAAGTGATGTCTCTGTTGATTGGTAGCAATTGAGTCAAATCAAACAAAAGGAAAAAGAAGATGGCCACTTTCGATGGAAACATCTCCATTTCTTATTTTATCTCTAATTTTTATTTATTTCTTATTTCTATCCTTGCCAAAACTCATTTGATGTCACTGTTTACATAGTTTCATATTATAGCGAATGCTTCTGGACGTATTTCACAGCTTGTTCTTTTAATGAAGGCTATCCCAAAGTGTTATTGTGTTCGTTTTAAAAGAGGTAATCACAAAAGGAACAAGGCAGAAACACAAAATTAAATTTAATAAACAATACAGAAATCTAAACAGATAACAAACAACATTAACAAAAAAAAAAAACACTACACACATACTATTTTATAACCCACACACAAATAACTCAAATGAGATAAATGATAAGAAGAAATAGGGTGGTAGGTTTCATTGGTACCGGTAACTAAGCCACAAATACCGAATAGTACCCGTTGATTTAAAACTGTGAAATATTATATATCAAAGTTATTAATTTACCTTTAAATATATCATTGAATCAAAATTCTTTTGATCTGATTGCCTTTTTGTTAAAAAACCACTACCGGTTTGTTAGTTGCTTATAACCCAAACATTTTCTTAATTTCAAAATGTACTCTCAGATCATTCATGACAATATCACACTCATGCCAACTTTAGCATAAGTATCCATTCATCAAATATTTCTTATGGCTTCGATTGTGGAAGGGTTTAATATGATACTGTCTCAGATCAGTCTTAGATTAAGTCCTGAAGAAGCTAGCAATATATCTAGCGAAACCTCGGCAACGAATTCACCTCGATACTAGAAGAAATATTTAATGAATTTATTCAACATATTGGCCGTGGCATTCTAAGATAGTAATTAAAATAAGCAATTGAGATAACTTTAAAGCATCAAGAATTATTAAATTATGATAATGAGAAATTTAGTTCCTTTGTGGCGACATTTGTGAGTGGGTTTGAACAGTACTCTTTGGAAGCATCAAACTTTGTTTTGATGCTAAATAAAAAAAAAATACTTTTTAAAATCTGTGGTTTCTTCAGTTTATCATGATGTTATCAAAAAACATCTCAAGAATCTTATGTTGTTTAAAAAAGAAAATATTTTAAAAACTGTTTTTGTTAAAAAAAAAATGGTTTTGTATGAAAACTGCATTCAAAGGCAAGGAAAGCATTTTTTTAAACAATTCCAAACATTCCAGTTAAGCTATATGTTTCGTTTGTATAAGTTAATAAATGTCCTATGATGAATACCAATCATTATACATTAGAGGCTAAAGCAACGTTTATTTATAACAGCTGTTCTGGTTGCTCTCTGCGAAAGGGAACCATGAACAACAGTTGACAAATGGCCAATAATTCTATTGGAACTGCTAACTGTTTCTTACTACTTGTTCCTTTGAACTTAAATCGTGTATTTTACAAGTTATGAGTGCAATAAATACTTCAAAACGTTCTTGGAGTATAGATTACTTATATTTAAGTTGAGTCAGTTCCAATTAAAGTGAATCTAATGAATAATGTATTAAGTAAAAAGTTAGATTACTTTGGATTAAAAGAGCCTCCTTCAATGATATATTTGAAATTGTACAGATTTCAATTATGAATAATTGTTCGATCTATAATTGTGTAGAAGTTTGTATTCTGTCACATATTTATTGTAAATTAACCGAAGAATTAATATTGTAAATATTTTAATCGTAGTAAGCATGAGGCATTTTATAGGCCTAATTTAAACCAAAGAATTTCAATATGTAAATAGGTATCATAAATGTAGATATTTGTGAGACGTGGAACTTGTTGGTTTCGTTCCAAAATAGTTTCTCGTTTATTTTTAAAACTATAAATATAAATAAATAATATATAGATAAATAAAATTTTAAAAAGTGTGTACTTAATTTATTCTCATCGATAATATGTTAGAAATTATTTGTAAAGTTAATTAATTGTACCCATGTGTGTTCCTTCCAACTTGGTTTTTTTTCTTTTTGTTGGTTTTTTGTTGCAATTTTTCTGTATATATCTATATATTGTGATCGTGGTGTATATATGATGTTATGGTTGTCTATTATGTATTTATCAACTATACAATACATGCAAACAAATTAAAACTATTTTCGTGTCAAAATTAATTTCACTTAACCCAATGTCCAAAGCATTATTCACACCATGCCAATGTGAAGTGTCAATGGCTACATGTTTCTTTACAAAATCTTTTAATAAATGACATTTAATTTTTATTATACTACATTAAGCTACATACCCATTTGGTATACTACAATATGGCTGTGAATAATTAATCAAGTTACACCAAAATATGGTGTATTTATCAGTTATGATAGTGTATGGCAATTACATGCGATGACAGTAATTGATTTAGTTCGGTTGCAGTTTGTGGAAAATTAAAAAAGAAATAGCTAAATTTTCTGTAGTACTTAAGTAATAGTGTGGGAGGGGAAGTGTATCCAAGTAAAAAAATTAGGTAACGATAAATATCACGTAGGTTTCATTGCAAACGTTGCGATTACGAAAAACAAAACATTAATTAATACTGAACTGTTAATTCATATTTTTGGCATCAATAGCGAATAGAGTTTTATAATATAACACTTATTCACATTATAAGCAATATAATTTTACATTCTTTGTTAAGAAAAATAAATAGTTTCACTATCGTATAGGTTAGTTCTGCTATCAAGTGCTATTTTTTCTCTACACATTTTTACTGCCTGACAAATAACCAAGGTGAAGAAATGTAGGTAAAATTGCAAACCACTTTGATGTTGATATAATGTGCTTTTTATGAGTCACACCAGCTTATAATTGCTTAAAAAAACATCTAAAAAAATTACTACTACTTTCAATATACAATTGATTTAAAGACTGCAGACTTTATTATTACTGTATTGTGTATTAAAAACCATTTATGATAGCAATTATGAATTTCGAAGAGTGAATAAGTTGGCAGTATCATGAAGTAGTAAGTTTGAAATAGTTCTCCTACTGAATACATCTAGATTAATCCCGATAATAAGGATTTTAATTTTATGATAAAAAATTTAATAAAATTTTTTTATTAAATAATATTAACTACAGAATTAATCTTTTTATAAGTTGGTGGAAGCATAGTTTATATGTAACAAATGAATGCATATGTAAACTTCAAGTGTTTGGAAAGAGGCTAAACGGTTTCTTTTTAATCGCAGAGATCGAAAAACTCATTTAAAAAAAAAAAAAAAATTTAAATTTATTTATTGATATTTACAACTCTATTACAATTATACAACAAGTGAATAGAATGCGTGTTACACAATGACAATTATGAGAATGACAAGTAGAGAAACTACCCACTGGTAGTACTCAAATTTTTTTTTTAAAATAAAAAAGTGGCAATACAACATCGTTGAAATATTAAGGTAATATAAGAGTTTTATCTGAAAAAAGAAAAATAATGGTTATTAATCATATAAAAGGAGTACTCTACAACCTAAAGTTGATATTTCAACAAAAATGTAGGCAGGTGTTCAAGAAAAAATATGAAATGATGATAAATGCATGCAGATAAAAACATAATACAATACTCTCGCTCCAAAATAATGAATTTTTAGTATCTATTTATTTGTATGATATGATAGATAATTATAAAGTTGATGTTATTTTCTTTAAAAAGTCCCGTACAGAATTCAACTTTGAAAAAAAGATATTTCTTCATGTACGCTTTCTTACCACATGCCAAGTCCATTATTAAAAATCAAGGAAGTTTTCATTTACCTTTATGCGATTTAAGGTAGATCAACAAATATGACAAAGAGTTGATAATTTAGGTATGGCTAAATTTTAAAGGTAAAACAGATTACTGAACTATCAATGATAATAGTTCAATCGCAGTTCTGACATCAGAGGTTATTGAACTTAGTGAACAGCCACTTAAGTGATTTTATGAAATATTGAGAACACTATCATGAGGAATCAAAATCGTTTCTTATACCAGCAGGAATTTCATATTAAATTGAAACCAGGATTTATTAAATTTATTCTTCTATTCACAAATTATTAGCCGAGCTCAGCGCTAGCAAACACATGTGCAGACACTCAACATGGACTGAGTAAACTACTAACGAACTCCAATCAGAAAGAACTAGTGAGTCCCATCACTAGAACCCCACTCCTACCATCTAATTGAAATCTAGAAAATCCTATCCATATTTCTCTCTTAAAATTCACTAAGTGCAGTAAAAGAGATCTCATATATCCTATTACTACGTTATTACAAAAAAAAAAAAAATTAAAGCCTAGGGGCTAGGAAACAAATAAAAAATTATTAACTTATGGAAGAGGAATACTAAGAAATTAATTTAATGTAAGGCAATGCAATCGCAGATCTGATTTAATGCAAATTTAAATTCATCAGACCTTGAAAATATTGAGGTTTCAACCCTACAATGTTTTCAAAATCTAAACTTACTTCCTGATCCATTTAATGCACTCAAGAGTAATGGAAATAATGGAAAAATCACTGAAATCATTAATTAATTCACTTGAATCAACCAAATAAGTCAATGTATTGAACAGATTACTTTTTATTATGCAAAAATCATTCAGTTTCCTCCTAACTGCAATTTGAGTTATGCACATTTTCACTGCTCTCTATTATTGCATTTAGTTAGTAGTATGTATCAATAAATTAAAATGGGCTCGACAATGTAAAGTTTTTAAAATTGGAAGGTAACATAAACAATTGTTAAATTTAATTTAAAAAATATTTTAGCTAATTAAATTAGTATATATTACCAGTTATAGAAAAAAAAGAGGAGCTTTAACATAGTGTCACATGAATTCTTCTTACGAAATATGATATAAAATTAAACATCAAGTATATTATTCAATTTCTATGACAACTAAAGTAGACAGTTCTAAAGACATCCTGACTATTATTTCCTCGTGTCCTCATTCGGCCCTAGTTAGGAAGTTTACTTTTAAATTCCTCTCCAATTATTTCATCTCTTATTTTTTTTTTTTTACTATATTTTTTCATTTATTCGTCTCGTTGTCAAGCGCCGTTAGTGTGAGGAGTCGTTCGTTAGAAATTACGGGTGGAACGACCGGAGTAACTGATGATTTACTATGCGCATGATGAATAAAAAATAGATAAGAAAAAATGTAGACGGATTTATTTTATAAAACAGGAAATATATATATATAAAGACCGTGGAAAAAATTCCAACGAAAAGCCCACGAAGTCTCCAAACTAAAACAGAAATTGAAATTATAAAATATATATATAAGAACGCCAGCCAGAGATGATAGATGTTACCTAATAACTTTGGATTTATTTCCTAAGTTCTCAGGGAATATGGCTCTACATTAGCAAATGTTGGATTTCCTACGTCACTAAAAATTATGTAAAAACAGTGCAAAAAAGTTATATACAATATATAAATGAACCGAAACTTATCTTAGATGGACATAGGGCTCTGTTAGGACGATCGTCTGCCACCCGTAATCAAACGTTAGTAACCTAATCAGGCTATGAAAGTTCAAAAACAAATCAGCAAATATAAATGGTTTTGATAATTGCACTAAAATCCCTGGGGCGTTCGCATATATTACATTTCTAGGTCTGTTTACTATCGGGCTTTGTGCCATGAAAAACAGATTAGACAAGAATTATGTATTCGATTATATCTTTTTCTAATACATTTTATTATTGCGTGTTTAGTGCTCATGTACAATAAGTCATGATATCAATAATAAAACCATTATAATAATCTCTCTCACTCTCTCTCTCCCCTCTCTCTCTCTCTCTCTCTCTCTCTCTCTCTCTCTCTCTCTCTCTCTCTCTCTCTCTCTCTCTCTCTCTCTCTCTCTCTCTCTCTCTCTCTCTCTCTCTCTCTCTCTCTCTCTCTCTCTCTTCTCTCTCTCTCTCTCTCTCTCTCTCTCTCTCTCTCTCTCTCTCTCTCTCTCTCTCTCTCTCTCTCTCTCTCTCTCTCTCTCTCTCTCTCTCTCTCTCTCTCTCTCTCCTCTCTCTCTCTCTCTCTCTCTCTCTCTCTCTCTCTCTCTCTCCTCTCCCTCTCTCTCCCCCTCTCTCTCTCTCTCTCTCTCTCTCTCTCTCTCTCTCTCATTCTCTTTCTCTATCTCCCTCAATTTTTAATCTGACATCTGAGTTATTGTTTTTAGAAAATTAAAAAAACAAAAACAATTTAGTACTTCCTCTGTGTTAAATTTATAAACTGAAAATTGTAGTGAATTTTAAAGTAAATAATTTCTATGTGTTGAAGCTTAATTTGTTCCCCGAATAAAACTGAGATAAGGCAGCTGGAAAATAAGGAAAAGCCATTTTTTTTTAATTTAGCACAATATAACTTATTTTTTAGCCTTATTGCTGACTGTCGGGTATCAATAACTATTTTTTTATTTTATGTTTTTTATTTCCAAATGAATATTTTATTGCATTAAAAGCTAGATGGTTTTTTTTGTTTGTTTTATATAATTCTAACATTAATAAAATTTATTAAAAGGAAACAAAAGAATTTAGAGAGCAATTTTAAAAACATATGTTTTAATATTAAGTGTAATGTTCGCAAAAACAAAACAAGATCAGTCTCAAGACAGTTGCCCTGTGAGAAGGTTGCTTGCTACTCTACACTTGATTTTGTCGCCACTTCTTCATCACTTTCACACCTTCTTCAACTTGAATTTTGTCAACTCTCACCAGTAAAACTTCTCGCTATTTTGATCTAATTTTGGACTTACCGGTAAGAGACATTTAATTTTTCTACTTATCATCATTTCGAATCATCAAGTCATCGCTATCAAGAACTCAACACTTTTCAAGAACTCAGTTCATTTCTCAGTTTTTCATTGATTCACAGACCAGTAATATTTTTTGTTCAAAGACTCATCTCTCTTTAGTAAATAAGTTAATTTCATTTTTTACATAAATAATTGTAGATAAGAGCTTAATGCATTTTAATTTTTTTTTCATAACTTTTTTATTTAGTTTTAAATAACTTTCTTTGTATTTTCTTAGGTTTAGTTGTGCACATTAATATTTTTATAATTGTTCTTTTTCTATTTTTACATTATATATTTATCATTTACTCATTGTTGGATGTTTTTATTTGATGAATTTCTTTTCTTTCCTTTTATAGCTTCAACTATATTTATTTAGGGAAATTGTCACCCAATCAAACTATCAGGTTTTTTTTATTGAAATCACAACCGGCAAATTCGGTCGGATAGAAGGTTAGCGAACTATTATTAGGAGCCCCTTCTTCCACATCTTTATGGTCCTCCGGGCCGGATATTGTGATTTCAGTAAAATTTTCTAGTAAATATTCGATTTCTATTTTTTTCCATTTATAAAACTTGTTGTTTCTTCTTTTATTTGGGTAATCAGTACTTTTTTATTTTTATTAAATTAATATAATTAAAATGGCTCCCACAGTTAATCAGAATGAATCGGAAGAGCTATTGGATGCTCTTAAGGATGAATTACGGGACTTAGCTGATGACATTAACGAAACCAAAACCGCAGGCTTATTAATGGAGTCCGACTCGACTAAACAAAAAATTTTAGCCGCTCGCATTTCCCGACTTGATAATACTTTCGAAAAGCTTTCAACAATATATTCAAATTTGAGGAAGCTCGCAAAAAAGTTAAAGAAGCCCTTCACAGATTTCGAATCGGCTTTTAAAGAGATTCGTGGCATCTATTATGAAGCATTAGCGTTGGGTTCTTCTCTTACCCCTACTGAATCCACTGGAAATAAATCAGTTATTGACAGAGAAGAACATTCTCAATTACGCCTTCCTACGATAAATATTCCAACATTCTCTGGAAATATTTCAGATTGGCCTTCTTTCAAAGACACTTTTTCCTCAATGATTCACAATAATCCAGACTTGAATCCTATTCAAAAATTCCACTATTTGAAGTCATCTTTGAAAGGTGGAGCAGCTCAGACTATCACATCGATTAATCTCACTCACGATGGTTATGATCAAGCTTGGGCAGCTTTAACCCAGAGGTATGATAGCAAAGGACTTCAAGCAACTGATCATTTGATGAATATATTTAATTTTCTACCCCTTCAAAATTGTTCTCTCGCTACCCTTGAACACTTTTCTTCAGTTATTCTTGAAAGTGCTGCAGCCTTTAATAGATTGAACATAGATGATGCCCTCGGATTCATATTATACACTTTTGCTATCAGGTTATTAGACACTAAAACTCGAGAACGTTTTGAAAACGAATTCGGATCCAGATCTGTAACTCCAACTTGGAAGGAATTTTCTGATTTTATCTTTCAATCAATTATTCAGCTCCAATCAAATAATCTCACGGCATATCAAAAACCCACTTCAGTTAACACCAATTACAAAACTACTCACCATTCTAAAAAGGTTTTGATGTCTTCCACAGCAGCTACCATTCGTTTTGAATGCCCCGTTTGTAAGGAAAACCATTGAATTTACAACTGTTCTAATTTTCGATCACTCGCACCCAGGCAAAGATTTGAAAAGGTAAAATTGTTAAATCGTTGTCTCAACTGTTTGGCTTCTGGTCATTCAGCTTCGAAATGCAGCTCTACAAACTCCTGCAAGCAGTGTAATTTACGGCACCATTCCCTTTTACATTTTCCGAAAGGTTCTGATCCCCGCACCTCATCTAATCGAAATCAAGGTCCCTCTATACCTATCGCACATTCAGCGCTTCGAACTAACTCTTTTGAAAACTCTAATGCAAGGAAATCGTGCAATACACCTACCCATTCTGAGTCTTCACAAACAGATACCAACAACTCGAATCTTTGTCGTCGACTTCAAGTGGAAAAGTAAATGTTCTTCAGGGTACTGCATTAATTAGGATTAAAGACTCCTCAGGCTGTTTCCAGGTTATACGCGCTTTAATTGATAGTGGATCTCAACGCTCATTCATCACTTCACAATGTGCACGACGATTGCGTTTGCCACTTATTCAAAATTCTCAGAAGTTTGTTGGTTTCGGGAGCAATCTAATTTCTGGTTGTAAACACCAAGTTCTTTGCGCTATTTCTCCTAATAAGGAAGAATCATCCACTCATCACACACACGCAATTATTATTGATCATATTAGTAACAAAATGCCCTGTGAAACCTTTATGGATAATGTAGTCCAACATTTCCGAGATCTGGCTGATCCAATGTTCTATCAACCAGGGCCTATAGATTTTCTAATTGGTTGCGATTTATTTGGGAAAATATTAAATGGAGAAGTAATAAAGTCGGCTCATGGATTCCCCAATGCCATGAAAACCTCTCTTGGATGGATTTTGTTAGGACCTGTTTCAACTTCAACTCCCTCTACTTATAGCTCTACCTTGCTTGCCAATTCTGTGCCTTCGTCTGAACCTCAGGATTTATCACAACTGATTACCCGTTTTTGGGAAGTCGAAGAAATAAATAATGTTTCGAGAATGAATCCGCTTGATGTAAAGAGTGAAGATCATTTTAGAAAAACACACTACCCAACACCCTCTGGGAGATACACAGTCCATTTACCCTTTAAAAAGCAACCGCCTAATTTAGAAACCTCCAAGCACATGGCCTTAAAACGTTTTAAAAATTTAGGAACAAAATTCGAACGAGAACCAATTTTGAAATTGGAATATGGAAAAGTTTTTGAAGAATATCTGCAAAAATGTTTACTTAATATTTTCTTCCTCACCACTGTGTATTGAAAAGGAGCGCAAGTACCAAACTGCGTATAGTTTTTTGATGGTTCAGCTTCAACCTTTAATAGATCTCTCAATGATTACCTACTTTGTGGTCCCAAACTACAACCGGAGATCACAGATGTGTTTTTAAAATTTCGATTACCACAAATAGTCATGACAGCCGATATCTGTCAAAGGTATCTGCAGATTTTGATTGTCCCTGAGGATCGTTCTTATCTTCATTTATTTTTTAGAGCTGAAAGTTTCGATCACCTCGCCGAATTTGAATTTAATCGTTTACCTTTTGGACTTCATGTTCTCCCATTTTGGCAATGCGAGTATTGCAATAACTCGTTGAAGTCTTTATCAATTTTCATAGATTCTTGTGGAGTGCAAGCAGGCGTATGCCTTTCCAAGGGCTGCCTTACGGCGAGAAGATTCACGGATTGAGAATGGACCAGCAAAATCAATTCCAACATTTATAAAAGGTCGCCCTTGTTCAAATCTTGACAATGGCAAATTTCCCATGAACGGTATATAGGGTTTGACTTTCAAACGATGACATTTCAGACAGCGATGTATTCGAGTGCGTATAAGACGTCTTGCAGAAATAATCCAAAAGTGCTGACGTAGTAAGGAATGTAGTAGCTGATGCCCAGCATGTAGGTAAACGATATGGAAATGGTCGACAAGCAGTTCTACAAAACGTGATTTGTAAGGTAGTAACACTGGATGTTTAGCATCATAAGATAAAGGGGCATTACTAAGGCGACCGCCCACCCTGTACACTCCACAAGAATCTATGAAAATTGATAAAGACTTCAACGAGTTATTGCAATACTCGCATTGCCAAAATGGGAGAACATGAAGTCCAAAAGGTAAACGATTAAATTCAAATTTGGCTAGGTGATCGAAACTTTCAGCTCTAAAAAATAAATGAAGATAAGAACGATCCTCAGGGACAATCAAAATCTGCAGATACCTTTGACAGATATCGGCTGTCATGACTATTTGTGGTAATCGAAATTTTAAAAACACATCTGTGATCTCCGGTTGTAGTTTGGGACCACAAAGTAGGTAATCATTGAGAGATCTATTAAAGGTTGAAGCTGAACCATCAAAAAACTATACGCAGTTTGGTACTTGCGCTCCTTTTCAATACACAGTGGTGAGGAAGAAAATATTGAGTAAACCTGGTTCATACGTGTATATTCATATGTCTTACTTTATGTCTTCTTTTTTTTTAATAGGTCAATTTATTGATATTTACAACTATAATAATATTAAAAGAAGTAAATCTGCTTATATGAACTATATTACATAATAAAAACACTTGTGGAGAAACTACCCATCGGTATCACTCCAATACAGTTCTATAGTAGAAGGTCTCGTGGCCATCTTTTCAGACATTAAGACATTAAATTAACTAAGAACTGCACGAATAAGTAAATTATTCATCGTTTTAAAATGAACTGCTGAAAAGTTGCTCTATAAATAGGCATGGCAGCAATATATATAAAATATAACCAGTTGAAAGAAATATTTTACAAGACGGTTAATGGTCTATAAAATCGGAAACGAGTTCTCGAAAAAAAGGTTTTTCGGACATCCATTTTTTTTTCGCCCATCCACATTTTAAAAAAAATATTTTTGCAAATATCACGAAAACAGCAGTCCCTACTGAGATAATTTTTATTTATTAACTTCCTTCACTGTGTGGCTGGTTTTATTTTTATTTATATACTCTGCAATTATATAGAGACTGGGTGAGCCCCAAATTGATCTGTAGGTCCCACAGGGTCCATTTCTGGATTTTAACTGATTGAATAAATTATTCCCCACAGGTAGACATGAACCCGGGATTTTCAGCATAGCAACTCTGCGCTACTATTGACCTAACCTGCTTCCTAATACCTTAATAATTTATATTATACTATGTGATTATGTAAAAGATATTCCTAGCAGTATTTATACATAATATTAAATAATTGTTTTTTATTAATTGTTATAATTTTTAAATATTTTTGTTTGGAAGAGAAAAGATTTGCCTTGGCCGGGATTTTAACCAGGGTTGCCTGCGTTTCCGTCGCAGTGCTTTCTCTTCAAAACAAAAATATTTATAAATATAATAATGTTTTAAACAGTCTTGTTTGTATAAGAGTATAATTATGGAGTACAGAGGACAGAAGAGAGTAGATAAAGATTAAATAATGTTATGTTATTATGTTAGGGTCTATGCAAAGTAACTGACTATGGATTTTATCTCAAGTTAAATAACTGCAAAATTTTGAGCTTGTACCTTCAGCATACTGAAGATGATACTGATGGTGCAGGAATACTAATAAAAAAATTATAAATTTATAAATAAATATTAATATATAATTTATAATATTTACTTATATTGTATAATGTATAATATAAGAAAGAATTAGTTTCACTATTTAGTTAATGGCAGTGCATCCTTCTTGTTGCAATTTTACCTACCTGGATTTATTTTTTTAAATTTTGATGGTAAGTTTTGCCTGTCATTACAGGTGCAGCGTGTTGATTGTATTCACTTTAAATCATTAAAAAAAAACAAACGAATCTAATCATATTAAAATTAGTCAACAGAGCCACATTTCTCACTGTTCATAAACATTTAAGCTGGACTATTGTATTCTTCAACTCCGTAGCGTTGGACAGCCTCTAAACTGACATAATTTATATATGAAATCTGATCAGATGGTGATTTTAAAGGAGAAAAAAAAGACAGAAAAGGGAACAGGTTTAACATACCTGAGCTGGCTCAAGGGATAAAGTAGCACAGGTGTAAAAACCGAGGCAAGGGGACATGTCTTTTTTTTTTGTTAACTCATAATAATATGAGTTCTATAAAAAAAAAAAAAAATGACAAATGAAAAAAAAAGAAGAGCTCTCTAAATATTTATAGTTGGTGACTGAGGCCAAAGGGATTATGCTTTCAGATAGGATCACTCTCAGCCGGGCTCAGCTAAAGTAGTCTCCTATTTATCTGTATTCATCAAACCTTTACTTTATTTAATTTATTTTTCTCATTAATGAATAAAAATAAAAATGTACCAGTCATAAATTTACTTGGTAAAAAAAAAATAATAAAAATAATAGCTGAAGTGAATTCGAAAAGTGGAGACAGTATTGCTATTTTGTTGTTATTTGTTGGTGTTTAATGGCGTATAACCCTGAAGTCATTAACGCCTATGGTTACCTTTACTAAATTTTAATATTTATATCATACCTGTAAAACAATGGTACAGGCAGTGTGGGGATGTTGGGCTGTTCATTGATAGCTAACAACTAATAGCACTGAAGATGTGCTACGAAACGGTGGGCTTAAAAATTAACTTCGGAAAGACCGAATATATGGCAATCGCTGATACTGATACTGGTCCGCTTCGTGTGCCTGGATTCTTGTAAGGATGCTACCGGGTCGTCCGAGCATGGCGTCAGAAGAAAGGTGGAGCAAGCCCGTAAGGCTACCAGAATCCGGTCCTCTGGAATACAGAAATATCTAAAGAAAACAAATGCCGTATTTTCACAGCCATAGTGGAAACCATCCTGACATATTCCTCGGAAACCTGGACTATGAGCTCCCGTCTGTATCCAAAGGTGCAGGCGGTTGAGATGGATTTCTGGAGGAGTTGTCTCCGTGTCACTAGGCTGGATAAAGTAAGAAACCAAAGAAATTCGACAGAGGATGGATGTAGTTATATCTACAAATTAAAGGATCGGTTCACGTTACCTAAAATGGCACAGTCATGTGAAGAGAATGGCGTTTGAATGTTGGCCTAACCGAGTTTTGGATTGGATTCCACCAGGGAGGAGACGACGCGGACGGCCCAGAAGCAGGTGGATGAAGGGAGTCCAGGATGAGATGGCTGGTCGAGGACTCCAGGAGGATGTTTGGATGGAGGATGGATCGAGAACCCTTGTCGGAACGCCTATAAAATGAAAAAATGAATATATCATACCAATTATTATAGATATATAACACATTTGTACGCACTCGCACACGCGCTTTCAAGCCAAACAGTGGAGAGATATGGAGATTTGTGATATGGATATAATTTAGATAGTAGGCGATATGCTTTCAAAAACTGAAATCCCAACGCGATGATAGCTTTGTTTTATGTTTATTTATTCATTTAACATAATTTTTATGCTGCTATAATTAATCGGACAATGGTACAGTGGAAGTCCTAAAAGTTGCTAAATTTAGGGATCTTTAACGAGTAGCTGACGTCGTACAGGCTCGGAATTCCTATTTTACGTCACTTCCGAAGGACGACACAACTAAGCATTTTTTATTCCCTAGAAATAATCACCAGAAAAACCCTCGGTCTTGGGCTTAACATTATTCCTTGGCTTCGTTGTTATCACGTTCCTTCCATAAATTTATTGTTGAAAGGTAATAATTTTAAAATACGCTTAATGAAGAGAATGGTGTAACATTATTGATAATTATCAAACATACGATTAAAACATAGGGACCTGACGTTATTGAAAGACTATCAGGAATACTAATGTATCCTGTTCCACAAGTACCATGAATAACGAATGATATCAGCGGTCGTATTGGTTGATTTAGTATGGTATATACACCGGTATTGGTAAAATGAAAATATTTAATGAGTTTCTTCGGATATTATTAAAAGTTTAGCTACACCAAAAGGAGGGAACGAAGTGGATGGCTTGACGCTGGGTTGTTACGCGGTCCTGGGTTCAAATCCCGCTCGCTGGTAGGCTTTTATTTAATCTGTTAGCGGCTAGAGACGGATCCAGTGGGGTTTACGACCCTTCAGCCTTTACAAAGTGTGTATACAATATAAGGGGGAAAATCTGGCGGATGAGTGTAGTTCAGGATCCATATCACCTCCAAGAACAACTGTGGTCCAAAAAACAGTACAGTCTCTACCAGTTACTGAACCCCAGACCCTTCGATGGTTGCAGTTGTACAGTTTTTTTAAAAATATATATATATATATATATTAAAATATATCTTTCCGGCTTCGTTTATTCATTCAACTACTTATAATTCTAACAAAGAAAAAAGGAAACCAATGTTTCTAACACATGTGGTATTCTTAATCATGCAGATGAAGCTCCATTACCAGGATGGTGAAAGCTCATCAGAAAGATGTCACAAAGGATTAGAAAAGCTTTTAAAATCTATTAGCGGGAAGTACAAAGGGAGCTGAGAAATGATGATGATCCCGAAAAGAGCACGAGCTAGCTGGAAGATATCTCGGAGGCTGATGTTCCCCGCTCTTGCTTTTTTACCTTCTCATCTCACCTCCAATCATATATATGTCAACATTATCATCACCACTAATTACTAATTGTACCTTTTGTAAGTTCTTCTTCGAGCCACCCAAATGCGAGCTGATATGGTGGCATAAACAACAGAAACCCCTTATCGGAGCACAGAAATAACTTTTTTTATATATGAGAAAAGCAATTTGCATAGAATTAGTATCATTTATAAGATATTGTTTTAGATTACTCATATAGTTCAATATAATTAGTTATGGTACTAGTGTATTAGCCGGTCTGCATGAAACCTACCTCCTTATCTCGTATAACCTATTCTTATCACTCGTCTCCTTTGAGTTATCCCTGTGCTTGTTATTAACTGTTTCTGTATTGTTTTGTAATGTTTTCATTCATTTATTTGAATTCAAGCTTTTAGTCTAATAAATGCTCATTGAGAGGCCTCATCTATAAACAGTGTACTGTCCTCTTAACTTTGGTTTGCTGAAGTCGACCGAATCGTTATGAGTAAAGTTATAGTAATTTATATTTATGAAAAAAATAGCTAAGAGAACAACTAAAAAAAATATGACAAAAATAACTACTAAGTTAAATAGTGACAATAAAAATACTTTTACAACTTCCTTTAAAAAATCAAAGGAAAACAGATCGTAACGAACTCACAACTAAGCGCTAAGAATGGATGTTGGGACATTTGTTACTAAAATAGCCAGTTTATATGTTGCTTAAGATAAGATAAAGATTCGAAGATCTCCGAAGCTTTGCGAAGCAGGGAGTTGCTCAATGGACGAAAATAAAAGAGAAAGTGCAAGACATATAAAAAAACAAATGATTCAGTAAGTTGTCAGTTAATCTAGAATTCAAGCTAAAAAGTCTTTTCTTAAAAAAAAAATAACAGTAATAAGGACAAATTCGTGAAAGTTTGAATTTGAATTTTTAACTAATTCAATTTAATGATTAATAATTATTTTTTCCAATCATGGACTTTATATGATGTTTCAATATTGTAAAAACTTGCTATTTTTGTATACATTTTAAATTGTAAATATATATAGTTATATTTAACAGTGAACATGATGCCAAACGTTATTTATTCCAGCTATTTTCATCACTTTACATGAAGTATTTTGCTATTTTTACCTACTTTTCAAAAATTCGTAGCTACCAAAGTACTCAAATATACAGGTTGAAATTTTTACAGTGGTTTTATGTTACAACTAAGTATAACATATAAAAAAATTAGATTTTCATCAAGTCCTCCACCAGAGATATTAAAGCCTAAAGTTGACAACAATTTCAAAATTTGAAGTTTAAAAATTTATAAAGAAATAAGGTAACAAATATCAGGGTTAAGAGTAATTTTAATACAAGCTACTTAGTTAGGTTTATTATCATGCCTAAAATCAACTTTGATATACATCCCCTTATGCTAAAAAATTACCCTCAAAAGTGGCCTCTTGAGAAATGAAAACAGTTGTTTGCAATAGCAGTTTTCAAGTATTGGACTTCAAAATATTGAAGTAGTGAAGAGGACATGATAGATAGAGCAGACTTTAAGAAAAACAATTTTTGAATTATTAGTCTATGACAAACCAGTCCTGAGAAAATGAGTTTTCCGTAAGAGCTTACTAACTAAAAAATCAGCATGCGCGGTGATACAAAGATGCCCGCCATTTTCAAACAGTTGACTCTAAAAATTAAAAAAAAATTGTTTTGAACTACTGATTCCATATGTAATTGATGGTAAAAATATAAATTTTTTCCAATATGGTCAAGCAACCATCTTTGGACCACTTGATATGGATTGACCCTATGGCCACTAAAGTAAATAATAAGTTTGAGTTATAATCTCCAAGAATTACTCAAAAAAGCTTCTACCATTGCAACCCATGATGGGTCTTTTTTTAGAGACTGTACTATTACAAAGATTACACAGAGAGTTGATTTGTCCGGGATCATGCTCAACCTGGCGGATTTTCCCCCTACTTTTGGTACATTATACAGGCTGGATGAGCCCTGGGAGAGTCCTAGATTCCAGAGGAAGCATCTCCTACTGCTGACAGACTTAATAAAAGTCTGCGAGCGAGTAGGATTTGAACCGAGGACCTGCGGCACGGCAACTCAGCGCTGTACCACTCAGCCACTCCGCTCCATAATATAATTACTATTTACAAAATAGAAAAATAGATAATAGTGTCTTAAAGGACAGAACATATCATTTATAAAATGGTCAAATTTATTAAGAAAACAAAAAAATGTATTTATCAGTAAAATTAATAAAACATTTTTTTCATTAAATCATAGCACAATAAATCTTTAAAAAACTGTACAAATACCACCCATCAAGGATCTTGGGCTGAGACTGCACGGTTTTTTGGAGAACGATTGAGCAGGGGGGTGGTTTGTCTAGCTCTGTTCAACCACTAAACTACCCTCCTATTTTTGGTACTCACTCTATAGAGGCTGGGTGAGCCCTAAGAGGGTCTCAGATCCTAAAGGATCAGTTGCATGTTGATCAGTCACAGACAATGTGACCTCGATTCGAACCAATTTTTTTTTTCGTGATGGTTTGAACTGGGCAAGGGTGCAGTCAAAGATAACACAAAATAAGTGAAATTTATTTTTTAATAGTGCCAATGTTTCAGCCTCCAGCGCGAATATGAGTGCCTGTTCGTGGTGACTCGTCAAACACTGTCAAATATTTTATTGCGATACATATTTCAGTGGAAAACCTAGTCACCCCTAACCGTAAGATACTGTCTTTCATAAACTAAATTAGAGGTGAGTATTTATCAACCAGCGATAAGACTCAACGCGCCAAGAATCAGCAAAACTTCCTTTTTAACCAGGCTCAAGGAGGAAGAAGAAGAAGATTATCCTGGGGTAGAACAACTCGAAGCAAAAAGGAACTTGGAGGAAGTAAAAGAAGAAGAAAATACTTAGCTATGAGATAGGCAGGAATTCCATAACCACCCTTGAGGTTCTGCCTGTGGTTACGTTACCCATTTTTTATAGTGGATGTTTCGCCGCACTGAATCCAGTAGCAGGAATGACTGCCTGCTAATGCAATCAGTGTAGCCCTATGAAACCACTGGAACTTCAGTCCCTCTCACGTCACCAATCCGTCGTCCTCGTTTGTTATAATATTATTATTATAGATAGTTGGCTTCACTGAATGCAATAACAGTCGTCGCCAACTTTTAATGCCGTCAATGATTTCTTGTGGAAAGACTGTACTTTGTCATTTGCTCGTTTAAATATCATTCTTAGTTTCTTAGTTTCCCACCTACCGATCTCGCTGTCAGCTAGAAGAATCTAGAAGAATTCGTAGATCGGGGAAAGGCTATCTATCCAAAGCATTGAAGAACATATAAATAACCTAAAGCACACGATATAATTGACACTTAAGATTGAAAGAGGGGTCAAGGAATTTTGTGGGGTAGTACCTCTTCTAGGGTAGACCTAGAAAATGGTCCTCACAAATTTTTAGGAGTGTAGTGGAGGAGTTCGTGAATTGATATGAATTACCCCAAGAGGTTATTACTCCAAAATAAGTTTTCTTCAAATATAATTGAATAAATCCTATGTTCACAAGACGGCTGCTCAAAGAATTTTGAATAAGAAATGTTAGGAATATTTATTCTATTGCCTAGATACGTCAAATTAAGATGAGATAAATTTCGTTATTCTGATAATGCAGAAAAAGTTTAAAAATGCTAAAATGTTAAGTATACGCTCTAAAGGTCGCCCTTTTGACTCCAAAATAAGTTTTCTTCTATAACTTTCTACGATATATTCCAAAATATTGGAAAAGAAAATAAGAAGACGAGTCGATGGATTGCTCCAAGAGGTACAATACGGTTTTCGTGAAAATGCGTGCAACCAAGACCTGATTTTTGCAATGAGACAGGTTTTTGAAAAAGTCCATGACGTGGACTTCCGGCATTACCTGGAGGGACGTCATTTCACGATTTGGATAGCCTAATGAATCAACAGATTTGCACCGAAAATTAGAAAAGAATATGCCATAGTGAACTAAAAAATAAATATAAATTAATGATGGTCAGGTAATAACTATTGAATACTATAAAATAAATTAAATGGTTGAGGCTATGGCAAATCCATTTCACGAAAAACCTCATTGGTCACCCGGCTTTTAGTAACCTTCACGATATTTATTTCAGTTGGACTGTGACATGATAGTGTGCGGTTATACTGTGAAGTGAAGAATTAAGTACATTTTACTAACTCTTCATAAGTGTCTTTTATAGTTTATTTTATTTTTTTTCACTTATATACATATGTTTAATGAATCATAATTAATGATGAAGGACGTTGAGGAAGGTGTTCCTTTTCTCAGACCGATGCTTCTGAACCAGATGAAAGTTTCTAGAAGATTGTTCCTCAAAGAAACGAAATTACGAAGGCTCTCCACTAAATCTATCCCCACCTAAAAATGGGTAAATACTACCTAGAAATCTCATCAACAACTGTAAGTAACAAATTTCAATTATTAAAAGAAATCAATCTTGAAGATCTTAATAATCCTGTCCGTTAAGCCTGTCACAGTGATGATACCGCCAATTTATTTATATAAAGCAAATAATTATCAAGCATTGTTAAATATATATATATTGTATATATTGTAAATATTTTTTTATATAAATAAATGGAGATTTGAAACAAAACAAGCATTGTTAAATGACCTAAATGCCCTATGTCTAAACCCTTTCATTAGCGAAATTAGCAAATACACAAAAATTCTATTTAATTAATTATGTTTATTTCACTCCCGTTACAAATTTAAGCAATTATTGTATTACATTTTCAATTTTAGATTATTTTGTTGGACTTTGGCGCTAAGAACATAACGATAAATTTTTTGGACGTATAATTTTATACAGTCAGAATCATAAATATTCGTACACTATTATTATTTTTATTTTCTTTCGTTTAATTTTTTATTTATATTTTTATTTAATATTAATGTAGGTAAAACACATTCATAGCTGTAGAGTGGAATAAATAAGTTTTCATAATAAGTACGAATTCAAGAACAATACGTACTAATTTATGATAAGATGCACTCATAACTAACAGTCAAAAGTATTCGCACACTGGACTTTAATCCTTATGATAGATGGTTTGAGGATTACTTCTAATCAGTCCTTGCATAGACATCTTTACAAAGGTGTATAATTAAAAAGTGCGTTTTATTTTTTTCAAATAAAAAATGGGAAGGAAATCAAAAGAAACGACCAAAGAGATAAGAAAAAATATTGTGCGTTTACATAATGAATGTACATCGCTTAGAAACATCGCCAAAATTGTGAATAGAACTCACTCAGCAGTCAAACCATTATCGACATGTATGGATTGAGAAAAAGTTTTATGTCTAGGGAGAGAACGGGACGACCAAGAAAAATCAATTGTAGAACAGAAAGACTTATCCTTAAAAACAGTGCAAAAATTCAAAAATTAGTGCACCTAAATTAGTTGATGAACTTTTTTCTGAATCAGGAGTCCGAGTAAGCTTATCAACAATGCGTTGATGCTTACGAAGAAACGAGCTTCATGGTAGAACAGCTCGACGAAAACCATTGATCAGTGTTGTTAATAAAAAAAGAAGATATCAATTAAATCTTTGGACCATATAAAAAGTGAAATTGGCTATGGAATAGTGATGTTTACCGACGAATGCAAAATTGAAATCATCAACACTCAAAGAAAACAAAAAATATGGAGGAAAAAAAAATACAGCTATGGAGACAAGGAATACAGTTCCAACAATCAAACATGGTGGTAAGTCTCTCATGGTCTGGGGGTGCATGATGAATGTTGCTGAGGTGGGGTCCCTTGAGTATATTGATAGAAATAGAAATCTCCCAATTAGTGCTGAAAATTTAGGGATACCAGAAAATTACATTTTTCAGCAGGACAATGATCCCAAGGACGCAGATTGGAAATAAAAATGGTGGATCCTTTAAAATACACCAAAGTGGATGGTCATGCCTCTTCAATCTCCGGACATTAATCCTATAGAGCGTCTATGGAAATATCTAAATGACCAAGTGGGTAAAAGAAATGTTACAAACTTTAGAAATTTTAAGTAGGTGATCATAGAGGAATGGAACAAAATTCCAGTAGATTTAACTAAAAAATTGGTAAATTCAATGCCAGATCGTATACAGTGTATATTAAAAGCGAAAGGTGGGCCAACGTTAGTTGGTTAGATATACTTAATAATATAAATATTTAATTTATATAAATGTTCCAAAGTGTACGAATACTTCTGACTGGTGTTTTTCAAATATTGTTTATACGACGTTATATGGAAATTTGTCTAATAATTCAGAAATATATTTATCGGTTACCGTTCAGTTATATATTAAATGTTGATTTTATTGTTTTATCAATCCCATTAAATAATACCAATATTTGTTATTTTTCGCGAATTATACAAGTGTATGAATAATTTTTACTCTGACTGTAGAATACTTATCTATTTTTCTGTGCAAATCTGAGTAATCCTAATGCATTTTTTATAAAGGTAATCTAATTTTTGGATCTATAATTGTATATATACTTTTCTATTTTTCGGTGCAAATCTGTTGATTCATTATGCTGTTTTTAGAATTATATTTTTGGCATACGTACATACACATTATTTATGTTGTAACATCTCCGTATGTAGATAAACGTATGCTATCCGTATAATATAAGGAATGCAACAACGAGCCCACCTCGAGACATCACTTTTCGTGCCTGGCCAGAAAAAACGATGTGTGACCAGCCGCTTCTGATGACTGTGGTCATGCAGGCGGTGAAAAATCTCTTCTCGCATGGACTCAAGGACGTAGGGCCGCTGGTCTTTCTGGCTTCTGGTGAAAAGCATATTCCAGCGGCTTGTGGTCCGTCCAAATCGTGAAATGACGTCCCTTCCAGATAGTGCTGGAAGTGCTTGATCGATCGGTGGATAGCCAGCGACTCTCTATCGTAGATGGCGTATTTCTTCTGGGTCCACCGGCCTCTTGTCGTTCTTCTGCACTCCCGCCAGGAACCTGCTCAAAGGAACTGGCATATCCGCCGCCCTGGGTATGCAACGACGATAGAAGTTAAACATACCCAGGAAACGTCGCAGGTCCCTTATTGTATCCGGCCTAGGATAGGAAGCAATGGCTTGGCACTCCAATCCCATACTTATGGCAAGAAAATCCTCAAATTAAATCTAGGGCTTAGAAGATACTTTCCTTGGGTATTTACAGTAGCTAACATAATCCACCCAATCAATGGTGCATACATGTTGTGCCTTTATGGGCTGCTCGTTGACTTGAAAGGCAGAAGTCTGGTCAATCAGGTTACTTCTCTCACAACTTCAAAAAGGCAACAAGTAATATTGTTAGGTTGGTAACCGTCAGAATAAACTTTGGGTTACCTCCTGTATGTGTCATTGTGTTCACGTGTAATTAAGTTAACATGTTAGTTACTATGTGTTTTACTATAATAGTATATCCAAACATGGTATAAGTAGAAGTTTATTTTGTAGCCAGAAACAGAGAAGAAATCGCGGAGAAGTCCAAGGAGCAAGACTAAAAAACTTATTGGGATCGGATGGATTAAAACTCTACTCCACATTCACGACGCTAAAACCAGGTGTAGAAACAGTGAATTCTGTTTTAGACGATCTAGAAAAGCATTGCACCCCAAGAAAAAAATGTGACAATGGTGATTTATGTTTTTTACTAGAAACCAGGCAGCAAACGAGCCATTTGAACGTTATTTTACGGATCTAAAATCACTAGTAGCACTTTATGAATTCGGTGAACAAGAACAGAAATTCTTAAAATCTCAAATAATTCTCCGACTTTATGACAAAAGTACTCAAGTACAAAAGTAATTTTGAGAGAAGACCCTTCATTGGACAAACCAAGTTATAAAACAACCATGATTTTCTTGTTCATCAACATAAAATTTGGGGATTATAAACACTTGTGATCACAGATGATAGTGTCTTACTCTTATAAAGTCCCCATCAAAAAAATTATTAATAAAAGATTTGATAGAGCAAATGCCTAACTAAATATTTATACATAAAAAAAAAAATTTTTACTTACGTGAATTAGCTTCGTGATGGAGTTGTAACTTCTTTTTGCAATTCTTAAACTCTATAAGACTCTTCAACCATTGGCGCTAAGGATTCTTTGATATTTCCCCAAATTCGCTTATACTAATTTTCTTGTTTTAAATCGACTTATCCATCAGAAATTCAGTTAACCAATGAGAAAAAAAAATCGTTCTTTCTTCTATCTAAATATACTCAAGTATCGTAACAACAGAATAATCTTTATTCCATTGTTATTCGCTTAACAAATTTTGAAAAAATAATATTGGGAATATTTTGAGCCCGGTCAAGTCCGATGGATTCACTGATCAACAATGTGAGCGCCCCCCCTTGGCATGCTTCAGGGATGTAACGTAGGTTGGAACGCCCCACTAACATTATGTTTTACTTTAAAAATATCTCTAATAGTCATGGATCTTTCTAAGGCAAAACGTTCCTATTCCCCCGTTCGGATCTCCGGGTGGGGTATGCTTTAGGGGATTCCTGGTGCAGGTAGAAATATAGAGATCTAGGTACAGAGAAACTCACTAAGAATCACTTTTACTCACTTCTAAATATTCACAGGCAGACAGGGAAGAGCTATTAATTTAAATAGATAATAGATAATAAATTTATTAAATTAAGCGATTTTTAAAGAATTGAACAGCTTTAATATTTAAAATAAATAACTGAAAAAGTAGGTCTATTGGAGTGGATGAAGTTAGTAGCACTGCTGAAACACATTTGCTGGCCAAAAAAGGTTGATTCTTTTTTCTGTTAACAGCTGATGTTTTGTTTATTGTCAATCTAACCTAACTTTCACGTTTCCTGTACGTGTGCTCAGTACAATGTCTAATCACGGTTGTAAAAACTCTGCTGACAGTTTTTGTTTTATTTGTGGTGAGTTTGTGATTAAAAAACACCAAAGAAACATTACAGACGTTGTCAAAAAGTTTTATCTATCATACCCATATATATCCGGTCCTTGAACCACCAGATGATTTAAATTCTATTCCAAAGGCATTATTTTCTCGAAAGTTAGATGGACAAGATAATGAGGAATTTACAGAAAATGTAGAGCCTGAACTTAACTCAAATCGAGCTTAACGACTTGGTTAGGGATCTTGGCTTAGCGAAAGAAAAAGCTGAATTGCTTGGCTCTAGACTAAAAGAAAAGAACTTGTTGGCATTTATGTGTACAGCAACGATATTCCAAGTTTCCCAAAATTATGGGTGATCCAAAAAAAACTAAGGCCAGATTTAGATTCAGCACATAATAATCTATAAAGATCAATTATTAAAGTTAAAAAAGTTTTCAAACAATTTTTTTTTGTTGACCGGTGTTATGATATAATTTTTATTATTTTTTTCAACTATTATTTATTTTACCTTCTTTAATCTTTAACGATTCAAAGACTTTAACGACCCTTGATTCCACGTATCAACAATTTTAACTCATGTAATTAATGTAATTACATTGATGTAAGAAACTGGACTAGATCTCCAATTTTTCATAAAAATGGGGAAAAAAACATTATCTAGTCTGTATATTCTTAATTTATTTAATGAAGTTTGAAAAATTGATGTCATATTCAAATCTTTTTTAACAAATCTCCGTTTCAAATTAATAGAAAGTATATAGCTTTAAAAAAGTTATTAGTCATAAAATCTGTAAAATTAACCATTGCAATTAGAACAATCCATAATTCTAAAACAAATATGTCCCAACAATCAGCAAAATCGAGCATCGATACCTTTTTTGATGCATTTTTAATGTCTAAAAAATTTTTTTTTTTTAATATATATATTTTCTTGGGGATCGTCTATCCTCCATGGTCAAATGTTAATATTAAACTGATTTAAACTTTGACCTATGAAGTCAAAGGTGAGTAGTATATAATTATGTATTTTATATTTACCTGCTATTTAAATTTTTATGCATTAAAATATTTTAAAATATATAAAAACAACTTTTAAAAATTTTTATTTAATCGGTTTAAACAAAATAAGATATTTTGTAAAACAAGTCAAGATATCAGAAAACTATTGGTAGGTTATCGGGTCAGGTTATAGTAGCTTTGTTTTTAATGTTGAACTATCTTATGTAATATTGTCTTTTTAATTTCTGAATAAAGATCTGAATATAGTTTACTTATTTCTCCTGCTTCCTTTTTATCATTTACTATATTATTTATTACATCATTTATGTATAGTGTATCTAAATATTTTCTCTGTGTAATATTTTTTTTTATGTATTATTTATTTGGTTAGTCAAAATTGAAGGTATGCAATTCCTTTTTACAGTGTGTTGATAATGCAGTGCTAGTTTTGGCTTTAGGTTTTAAATTATTTTTGTGGTGATACAATCTGTTTTTCAAATGTGAAATGTCAAATCCTGAAGGTCCGATTCAGAATAATGAGACACACTTATTAAATTATTTCATGTCATCGGTCCTTTAGAAGTGTACAAAGTTTTTAATTAATTAAAGTTTTTAATTTAATTCGATGTTTTGAAGTGGCCGAAAATCGAGTTGACAGATTCCGTAAGAAATAAACGAGGCTAATAAAAGCGTGTTAATGAAATGGAAGTAATAGTTTAATCGTTAAATAGTAATTCTAAAAAAACACACAAAAAAACGAATTGAGACCTTAATAAATTATCTAAATATTAATAAAAATATTATTATATATTATATATTATTTATCTAAATGATTAATAAAAATGAATCGCCAAATCCTTGCTCACCGCAAAACTCGAGAACGGCTCGACTAATTTTTTTTTTCATATTTTTGCTAAGGCGCATAGAAGGTTCTTATGGAGAGAAAAAATGTAAAAATGACGAGGAAAACCTTCGGTGGCCGAAAAACCTTGTAATTTTCGGAGTTTTTTCAGTTTTTGAAAAACATAAATAACCATTTTTAAAGTAGATTAAATTTGCTACAATTTGAGCCCAACCTCAGCTCTGTAGGTACATAATACGAAGCAAAGTTAAGAGACAGATTCGACCAGTGCAGACGAATAGTTGGCACAAGACATTTTCACAAATTCCAAGCTATATCTGAAACTCACTTGAGATATCGAGTAATCTTTTAAAAGCGAATCAGGACTTTCAAGTGGTACATATATGACCCATTGTCCTATAAAGAGTTAAAAGTGTTAAGATCATTTCGAAGAAAAGCATCCGACAGTATTTTTTGTCACATATAAGTTATAATAAATCTTTGTCCTAACTAATATGATGGATGCCTGATTGAAATGGAAACCCTCACACATGCGTTCCAAGACATTTTCATGGGAACAATAGCATATATAGAATTTCTTTTTTGGAAGATGCGGGGTTCACTTAAAAGTCAGTCGGTGAACATTATTGTCGGCAATAGCCAAAACCTTTTTGATGTTTTGCCCTCAAAAAGACGTCTGTGGCTTCGTTGTTTAGATTTTCACTATTGTCGGGTTCTCCCACTCCAAAATATGCTCTATATAATTTGGATAATTTTAATGATTTAATTTTATTGCACTTAAGTTGATTATTTATGTTTTAATTAGCTGACTTGGTCAGTGCCAGTTAATGAAAGTTGTGATTATTGGTTAATGTATTTTATTAAATAGTTATGAAAGTAACGTTACAGTAACTAAAGTGGCTGTAGGTAAATATGAGAATCATATTCGGTATTCATACACTTAGCACTTGCTTGACCAAATGTCTGAAACACTTTTCGTGATACGTGAGGAATTTAAAATACTGGTATCGATAGTTATGCGACATGATAATATTTTTGATAAGAACGGATTTCATTCATTTAACTGATATTTATTCAAATGACTTGTATGGAAAATGTGACTGCTACTGAAACATGGAATATACGGTAGGGACAACATATCCATTAAGCCTAGGTAAAAAGACGAAATAAGATGGAATCTGGGACACAGAAAGCAATGGCGACCTCATATTTATGGGGGTTCGTCCAGAGGTACTAATGACACGATATAAAATAATTCTTCAAAATAAAAATATTTAAATAATCACTATAAAAAAAAATTATAGATATATAATAATATTTCAGAACTTGATAAAATTTTGAGCTACTAAGTAATAACGATCCAGCATTTATATATTACAATAAATTCAAGATTATAATAATGCAATAATTATTTATAAAACTTATTATTCTTTATTTTGGATTATGTCGGATAAATACACCAACCCGGACCCAGTTCAAGGATATGGTCCATTTTATAATTAATTTGGAATGTTGAAGAATTTTCTGAGAGTGCTGGCTGGCAGTTACCTGTATGACCGCTTTCTGCACTTCTTGAAGTCCCCTACTTATTTCCAGAGCCTTCATAGGTTTGATTGTTTCCTCAGGAATTAAACAATTGGTGGATACAATAATCTTCCACCAATCGGTAACTATGCCTAAATTCCTCGCACAACTCTTGGTACTTAGGATTTTTTTCGCTCAACGTTTTAGAAACATTATCATCAACAGGCATACTAACTTCGATGATGGTGGCTTTTTCATTTTTTTGTCTGTGAGTAGTATATCTGGTCAGTTGTGGGGATGTTGCGGCCACTATGGCCTATCATCATAGCTTGATCACAATATAATTTGATATCTGTTTTTTCTATTATTGCTTGAAGCTGCTATCTGTAAAACGGCTGATGGCTGGTTCTTCTTCTTCTTATTATCATTATTATTTACTTAAATAACGAAAAGTTATAACAGTTCTTTATTTTATAATTTACTAGCGACCCACCCCAGCTTTGCTCGGGTAATAAGGCATATCATGTCTTGATGATGATGACAATTAATTAAAAAAATGTAAAGAAGAAAAAAACATATTATTGTTGTAAAGATCCCATAAAATTTCAATGATAAGGACAGTATTTCTCCAACCGATAAATGTTTTAAATTCTCTCGGTTATCTAGCTAAATACGTCATATTTCTTGGAACAGTTCTGTTACAATCAACTAGGAGCCTGTACCACAACCCACGGCTCAGTACGTTGTAGAAACTGTACTGCTTTTTTTGAACAATGGTTTTGCAGGGAGGACCTAGTACATGTGATCACGCTCAAGCTCCAGTTCCTTCCCCTTATTTCGGATCAACTTATTACCGTGTTATATCTACAGTTTTCAAAATATATCTAGTATATTGTGTATATTAAGAGCTAATTATTTTAATATACGGATACTAAGTTGGAGCGGTATGGCTCATTGGCCCTGGGTTCAAATCCCGCTCACTGGACAACTTTTATTTAATTTTTCAGTGGCCGGAGAGGATCATATGGGATCTTGGACACTTTGGCTCCCCAGCCTCTATAAACTAGGTACCCAAAATAAGGACGAAAATCTGGCGGTTGAGCGTGATCCACGTGAAAGAATCAACATGATAGAAACAATACAGTCTCTACCGCGTACTGAACCTAGACCGTTCACAGGTTGTGATGGCACCGGATCTCGTGACCAGAAATTCAGCGCTCAGCTCACTAAGCTACTTCAATCCACCATAATTTTACAATGTATATCCTAAGCATTCATTCGACGCCCAAAACTGATGTTTAGGTAGGTGTCAGATCTGTTATTCGTCTTTCATTACAGGCCTTTCAGTCACGGACTGTCTTCAGTTCTGAGTTAGGGTTGTGAGATTATTATTTTTTTTTGGATTCCAGCTGACATTAACATGTGGAACGATATTAAAATGCGGTGTTCACAAATTGTAGCTTTGTAATTTGGTGTTGGGACCGCCTCTAATTCGTCCACCATTCACCATTCCTCCGATCCGATAACACGTTTTTTTAACAGCTCGAGAATCCTTAATTTCATTACAAGGGTCGGAGCCCATGAATCCTCATTAGGGCCATTAAATAATTTTGAGTGAAAAAAAATAAAACAATTATAACATGTCGGTATGAGTCAAAATTCAATCATAAATTAATTAGAGACGAATTGAGCACTTAGAGGAGCTGTCTATATTAGAAGAGAGGAGAGGACGCCTTTTGATCTGCATAATATCCTTCCATTACCAGCGAATCACAACGCTAAATTATCTCTTAGCCTGTCATTAGCCCTCTACGCCGGCCCATTCACCTTTTCCTAATTTCTTTTCTTATTCTGGTTAGGTTTTTTTCATTTCCTTAATCTCCTCCTTTTTCCTTACGTTTCATCGACACATTTATGGCTTGTTGTTTAAACGGAAGATTATAGTTTCCTAATATGTCCAGGCTTATAAATATATATTATTATTTAGGAAGTCTCCTATGAAATCATTATAAAATATAACATTCTCTAATACAATAAGTACTTATGCTTATTATAAACGTGAAACATGAACGACAATTTTTTTAAAAGCGAGCAAAAAATCCTTGGTTATACCGTCCTTCGGAACGGACGTAAAATGTGGGTCCGAGTCTGAACTATGTCAGGTACTAGTTAAAGATTCCTATATTAAACCTTCGATTTAATTAAATTTAGGACTCCCATTCTAGCATCGTCCGATTAGCACTAACAGCATAAAATTGACCTTAAATGAATAAACAAACAAAAAATACGAAAGTAAACTGAACAATCAACAAATAATAATAAAATAAATTAAAAAAACAAAAAAATGAACTCAAAATATTTTTAGCTGGATAGCTCAGTGGGTAGAGGTCTGAGTTACTGTGCTGAAGTCGACTCTGCCTTTATAATTTAATTATTTTTTATGCTAATAGCTTTGAATCAACTCTGTAGAATCTGCAGACTCCTGGAACTCATCCCACCTCTTTGAAGTAGAAACTCTTAATCCGGAGAATCCTGGTGGATAGAATAATCTAGGTCATATTCACTCCCTTGCACAACCGTTGGCTTAGAAAAGTCTCTATCATGTACTAAACCCAAAACTGCTTATGAGTCCAAGAGGTACTTTTTTAAAAATAAGGCACTAGTATGTTTTAGGGCCTGTTGATATCAGCGCGCTCAGGTGCCACTTACCTCAACTATTTGGATCCTGTCAGGTTATGCTGCCTGCAATTTATTTCAAATAGTATTGCCATTCATTATCATAGAACAGATTTTTAGGAAATGAAATAAATGAGAAACATTTGAAGACAAAATAAAACTAGAAAATATGAAACAATTATTAGAAGCAATGTTCATTAAAAAGAATAATATCTAACTAAAATATTATATTTTTTTGTTAGTTGTTTTAATTTTTATCTATTTTTCTTTTAAAGAGAAAAGATTTGCCCGGTATCATCATTTCTCTATAAAATTAAAATATGATAATATGAGAAACATGTCAAGAAACAATGAAACATTTATCACAAGCTATGTTCATTAAAAACAACAATATCTTCAGAACCTTTAACTATGAAACACTCTGTTGTTTCTCTACATATTCCTCCAAATATCCACTGCTGAGGCAAAATCCGTCCGGTGCTGTTTTTTCTTCTACTATGTAGACTTTCGTCAATTTCTACATACATCCCTGGACCTCCAATAGTTGTTGAACTTAACTCTAGTTGTTGAACTCTCTAATTTAAAAGCACACACATCTCTCATATAATTGGAATAATCAATCACTGTTGAATGAGACATATTAAGCTGTTCGTCACAAAACTTAATGGAAGTCAGTTCCTCCTGAAGAAATAGGAGAGCTGACTTTTCATCAGTCACCGTGCGAAAAATCTTCATTAATTTCAGACTCATATTGTCAAAATAATATGAAAACACATCCACGTTCACTTGACACAAACAATAACAAAGGACTAAGAAAGGTTACAATAACAGTAGGAGATGGTTAAGAAAAGTGACACCTGAGCGCGCTGATGTCAACAGGCCCTAAAGCATACTAGTACCAAAAATAATATCAATAATATAAGCCTCTATTTTTAGAGTCAGTCTGCCATGATAATTATTAGAATTATCAATGGGTAGCTTATGTGATAAAAAGAATGTCAATGTGTAGGGTCTTGTTAAAATAAATTGAAGAGAGATTATTCCATTTTTTCAAGTACTTTGGATTGGAATGATGAAATTTTTGGAATATCAGACGTTTCTGCTGTTCTTCATTGCTCGAGGTCATTCTTTTTTAAATGGTTAATTTATTTTCCAGTAATACTTGTCAACATCTGTCAAGTAGCCTAGGGAGGAGAACACATCACTGGTTTAATTTTTTTTTTTTGCCAGCTCATGGCAGTCGTTTATATTATTGAAATGGATGAAATATAATTGACAAATATTTCAGTACAAAATTCGCCTCGCTTTGCAAATGTGACGAATATCATCTGGGATGGTCTTTTTGCCCAACTTCCTACGTCTTCCAGATGTTCATGGGAAATTTGAAAAGCTTGGACGGTGCCATTGTTGAATGCCAAAAAAGCAGAGGACCGAGAAAATGTTCCCAGAAAAGTGTTTCTGGATAACGTGGCACATGCACTGGTATTTAAATTATTTGGAGGATTTAACGATTTGTTTAGATCCGAATAGAATTATACCACTTTTAAAAATTACAGTTCAAATGAAGGTGAGGAACAGTTAAAATAAATATTTTTTGAAAACGAAAAAATATTGAAAAAAAAAAAAATTATACAGAATCGAATAAATAATGTAGCAAGTAAACGAAATTTTTCTAGATTTTTAAATTTATTTTATGTGTGCTTTTGAACTTAAAAATCGTAGAAGTAAAACTTGTAGAAGTTTTTTCACGTGCTAATGATTAATTCCTTAGCCTTTATAAAATCATCTCTGGTGGCCACTTCAAGCTCTATTGATCGTATTGTGGGGCTTAGATTATTGGGAAAGTATGGAAAATGCCTAATAAAAATGTTTTAATTACAAATATACTTATATCAATTAATTATTTGCCAATGTTTAATTACTGTAAGCAGCTAGCAATAATGAGTTAAGTGCATGAGTCATTTCTTCATTTTTTAAAAAACAAAATTTTAGTTTTCTTATTTAAATTTTTATCTCGATAAAACGATAATTCGATAAAACTACATTAAAAAAATATATTATCTTTAAAATATATCCTTATATCACTAACGTTAGTTTTTACCCCAATATAACTGTATTTTCTAATATTCCCATCAGATAATTGGAAGCCTGAATTCAGTGGCCGTTGCAAAAACCATCATACAGTGATAAATATTAGGTAAGTAATGAGACATTGGAATTATTCATTTTGAACATCAAATTAATTAAATCTGCGTCCGGCGGATCCTAAAAGAATGGACCACGTCATATTGGACACGTACAAAACAAGAATTGTTACATTACCATAACCATGATTAAGTGCCTATACAATGATAGCTGATCAAAAATCACCCAATCCTGTGCTCATATTTCTAGAATCTCTTGGATAAAGAGATTAGTATGATTTCGAATTTTAGATCAGTCCTGAACATGTTTTACATTTAAACGGATGCATTAATTTTACATATGATTGGTTTAGTAAAAAGTCCACTCCGTTGAATACACGTACTCTGGCTAAAGGGATTCAAAAATAATTGATGGCTTTTGGAATTAGGTAAAAATTAGCATTTAACTCCGAAAACCTCTTTGTAAATGATTGGAAGAATTCGATTGCTGGGAATTGAATAATTGTAATTTGTAATTATCAACTCTTATATTTGGAAAAAAATAAAGCATTTAAAAATGAACCCCCTTATTGGAAGAGATTCAGGTTTTGTTGCAGCTTTGAGAGTACCATCATTATTTTTTTTTTTACAGATTTTTTAAATACTTGTTGAACGTCGTACTGCTTTAGCTCATTGCGCCAATAAATTATCTGTTTTATTTTATTATTACAAAGTTATAAATTAATATAACATTAACGCTTAGAACAGACAGCAAGAAACTACCTAATTAATATAGTATGTTAACTGGAACTAAAATCCAAAAAGATCCTATTAAAATTTGTAGGACAAACAACACTGACCTCTGGCACGTACATAACAATAATCTGCAAATTAGTTACTACCCATCGTCGGCCGATATTCGTTTATGTTCTTTTTGATTAGATGGGCATCACATATACACAAAACAGCTAAGCTGAAATGAATATTAAAGACTATAAGCAGACTGGAAGACAGAGCAATGAAAATTGTTTCACCAATAATTCCTAAAATGTGTATTATTTAGATAACATCATGTCATAAATAAATATATAAATATCTCCAAGCGTACAATAATAATAAACAATAATGGAGTTAATTGGAGCTGTCAAAACAACCCTTTTTTCCAAAGGTTCATGTTTCCTTCAACAAACAATTTCTTTTAATTTGTTTTTCTATTTTCTTCTATCTTGCATACCTTCCTCCCTCAGACCATGGCCGTGCATTCCTCAATTTCTTCTTCCTCCTTCATTCTTCTGAGATTACCATACTATTACTATATCTATATTTTGGAGGACGTTTTGTTGAGTTTGCATTCGCTCTCTGATTTCAGCATTAGTCAGTCCTTCTTTCTATTCTGGATACCTTGGCAGCTCTCCTGCAATAATCCATCTCAGTAGTAAGTAGCTTTTTTTAAAGCAGAACTTATCGTCCATGTCTCTGCTCCATATAGCAATATAAATTCAATTATGGACTTGTATATGAGCTTCTTAGTACCTTTCGTCAAATGATTGCTCCAAAGGACTGAGTTGAGGCACACTACACCGGTGTAGGGTGCTGAGTTGCAATGCTGAAGGATCCGGGCACAAATCCTGCTTAGGCAGATACATTATTTAATCAGATAACAGCTACGTATGGACCCTTGGGATCTCCAGACTCTCGTTGGGCTATACCTTTTATGAAATAAATAATTAACTTAACTAATGGTAAATTAATATATTATATTTAACTGAAGCAAATAAATCCTGGAAAACAAATGAAATCCTATGGGCGTTCAGTTGTCCTCTGACCTTTGCAGTGGATAGGTGTTTAACGTGCGCTTACTAATAAATAAGCTAACTAATAATCAATAGCTAATATAAATATAATACTCAGTGTCAGATAAAGTGAAAATTAGTGTACAAGATCTACATAAGATAACCGCAGGGCCCTCAGGGGTCAGTGCGAACCAAAATATGGACCCAAAAAGTGCTTAAAAAAAAAGAAAAGTCATTAACCAATATACTGTCCCAGTAAGCAATAGCTATTCCTTACTATCAGATGATGAAGACCTAGCTGAATCAACGTGTGAATCAATCCAAAGCAATAAAGTCTAATCGTACCCTCCAATCATAGTACATCAAACATTTGATAATTATGAAGACTTAATGAAAAATCTAAAAGAAAACCTAAGTGAAATAAATATCTGAAATAAACATCAAATATAAAAAAAATAAAGTAATCTTTATTACATATAATTCACCAGATTTTAAAATATTAAAAGAAGAATTAACAAAGAAATGATATGAATTTCATACTTACACATCTAAGAATGAAATTCAACCAAAAATTACCCTAAAAGGTGTTCCCTCTAACATAGAAACAGATTATATAAATCAATACTTAATTTCTATGGTTTTGAAAGTAAGTAAAATAATACAAATGGTCAAGAAGATCAATAATCACACAAGAAGATCAAACCCATGTACAAATTATAAGCCACATTAAAACAGTATGCAGCTGCATAATTAAATGGGAGAAATACAATCCCAATAGACCATTAATTCAATGCTATAATTGTCAATCGTATAATCACATCGCTATTAAGTGTAATAAAAAAAAAAATGCATGAGATGCTCAGCATCTCAAAAAACCAAAGATTGCCTAAATATAAATATTGATAACTTTTCTCCAAAATGTGCAAATTGTGAAGAAGCCCACCAGTCAAATTTAAAAAAATGCCCAGTTTATGAATAAACACTTAAAATTAAGCTAAGTAAAAAATCCACCCAGAAAAACTATTTCAAGCAGAAGTAAAAGAAGTAGAAGTAAAATATTTATTGTATTTATCTTACTCACAATATTCATAAACATAATATTTAGCAACTTATCAATATAACATATCAATAAAACTCCAGTAATATTAATATGTAACAATATAGAAATAGATATCACTTCACACAACATATTCATAACCTGCCACTACAGAAACTACTTGAGTAGTAAACAAATCCTCTTATCTCGCTCTGTTATCACTTCAATAATGCCAAGCTGTTTATTCTACTTGCTTATTTTAAAATATTCAATACATTTTAAATTGCTTTTGAGTTTAAAAATAAACTTTTACCATAAAAATGGAAAGAAACAATATAAACTCCATGACCATTGACTACATAAATTGCTTAACTTGGAATGCTCGATCCATAAAAAATAAGTTATTAGAAATAAAAGAATTTACTTCTACCAACCCCCACATATTATCAGTTACAGAAATCCATATATCCGAAATAGACAAAATATCCCAAACTATAAAGTTTACAGATCAGATCGTAACATTATGGAGGCGGAGTTATGTTAATCATCCATAAATCACTACAACACACATACTGTCCAATACCAACCTTAAAATACATTGAAAACGTTGCTATAAACTTAAACTTTAATAATAACCAAATAATCACAATTATATCAGCATATTTACCTCCTAAAAAACCTGTAATTAAAACAGAAATCAAAACCCTTATTAAATTAAATAAATGTATGTTACTAATGGAAGACCTCAATAGCAAAAATAAAATGTGGAATTGTCACATTAACAATAAAAATGGTAATCAACTGTTAAAATTTTCTACCCACTTTAAACTCGAAATAGTATATCAGTGTTCTCCTACTTATTTTCCTCCCAACGGGAAGTCAAGACCTAGATATACTAGTGACTAAATCCTTCAGTGCGATTTCTAGGATAATTTCTTTACCAGCATTAAGTTCCGATCACAACCCGGTTTTGTATCGGATAAAATTAAAACCTATAACCCAAACACCTATCGTCAAATACAATTATAAATTCGCAAATTGGCTCCAATTCAAAAAACACTTAGATAACTCCTTAGACATCAATCCTATAATCACAAATCCGTATGAAATAGAATTTGCCATAGCACAGTTGGTGTAAGACCGGCTGAGCTGGAGAAGGTTGTGCAGAATTCCTCCTCACACCGCTTAGGAGATAAAGGTAATTGATTATGATGATGGTGATAATTTTTTTAAAATAATTTTTTATTATTTAAATTTAAGTAATATACAAAACATGTTTTTAAATAATTTGGTTATAGTAAAATTTATTTATTCTCTTTATTTGTTGAGCGTTTCGTCGGCATTCGTACTTTTTATTTACTTTTGTTGGAACTTTATAAATACTTCGAACTTGGACCTAAAACCTAAAAACCTGGTTACAACATATAGTGAATTATAAGTAATTAAGTGAGTAAAACTACTTTATTGCCGTGCTACCCAGCGTCTATAAAGTGGATATCCAAAATAAGGGGAAAAATCTGGTGGTTGAGCATGATCTAGAACACAACACCTCCCTGCACAACTGTTGTTCAAGAAACAGTACAGTCTCTACCATGTACTGAAACCCAGACCCGTTCACGGCATGTAGTGGTACAGGTTTTTTTATATATATATATATATATATATATATATATATATATATATATATATATATATATATTGAAAGAGTTCCTGCTTACAACAAGCGAAGGTTCGACTTCCTTGAAAGAAAGGGGCGTCAATGGACAGCCGATAGGGGCTCTGGAAGAGGAGTAATTTTCATTAGTTGTTAATTCCAGAGGAGATATGATATAGTGAGCGGCGGAGCGGCGGTGCTTAGCCTTATTACTGAGGAGGGTATTATATAAATGTGAAATAAATTAAAACATCGAAGCGGGCCACCCTGGCCTCGCGAGCTAATAGCTTTCACCACTCCCAATTAGATAATAAATTTCCGAGACACCTGAGGGCGGATGAAGGGAGCCGCGGGTAATAGCCGCCGTCGGGACCCGAGATTTATCTCCCCGCCCCCCTCCCCACGGCTATGAATTCAAATTAACTCACTACCGGGCGCCCGGCTCCACTTCCACTTCGATCCTCCACTTCTTCTAGTGGTCGTCTCTCGAGAGGCGTTCGTGGGCGGAACTGACGTGTCAATCCTTCCCCGCTCCGTGTCCCCTCAGGCTAGAGTCGAATACTATTAGGATCGATACCGAATTGGTCCATCCTTCGGAACAGGATGAGGACCAGAATTGGTAGGAGGACGAGTAATAACCTGTACTCCATCTTGCTCAGATCACTGTATTAATAGAAACATTATTAGAAAATGATAAACATCTTGTGAGCATGTGAAATATAAAGTGGTAATTGTTCATGTAATAACGGATACCTTAATTATAATTTTAAAAAAATGTAATTAATATTCACATAAAACTTTATAAAATTATAAAAAATAGTAAGTCTTTTAGTTTAATTAAAACAAATGTGGCTTGTTGGTTATTCAGAATTCCTTTATATTCAAGGATGTAGCCTTCGTAATAGCCTAAAGAATGAAATGTTGGTAGAGTGATAACGAAAGAGTATAAAAAAAATATATGCATTTTAATTTTTAACAGAAAATTAACAACATTAAGCAAGCATGACTTGTGGTTTTTTTGAAAAAAAAATTACATGCATTTGAAATTAAAAGAGTATCATAATAAATGCAATCTCACTCCGTCACGAAACCTACCTTCTGTTAGGCACGGAACATTATCCGGGGCTCAAGTTTGACAAAAGAATGATATGGGTTCTTCTCACCAAAACGAATAAAAAAAAGTATATACATATATGATGAGAGACCAGATACACTATTCTCTTTTCGGAAAAATTCTAAGATTACGAAAATGAAAATGGGCCAACAATAAGAATAGTGTCAACCATAAAGTCAAAAACGATTACAGAACTTCTAAATTAAACATTATATATATTTTTTTAAATTTTAAAATTAGAAAAAAATGTTCAATTCAATATTTACAAATTGCAGAATGTTCATTCATTTAACTAATCTCGTTAGAACCGATCATGACCAAAACAAAAAGCGGTTTCACGCCACTTAGTTTACATATAGCTCAGTTTCAGTTGCATTTTGAAATCATATATAACTAAAATTATCAAGTTTTTCTGATTTGGTTAAGTTTTTTAATACTTTACTTTTCAGATCCGATATTTCAAAGGGCTTAGGGCTGGGGTTTCCCAATTTGCGGGGCGCGATGACAAGTTGGTGCGAGACCGTTTGAAAATATAAAAAAGGCTCACTTCTCTTACAACAAATTTTCTTTTTAGTACTTCTTTATAATAAATTGAAACATATAATGTTGTATTTTGTGACAATAAAAATAAACGTTTTGTTTTCAATTTAATATATTTTTTTCATATGCCTGTTCAATTTATTCTGTAAGGGGCGTGGGATACTTGATGAGAGGCCTCACATATCAACATGGATACAATTGGAGCTTGGTTGGGCTTAATAATTAATAAGATGGAATCAGGTTATCATTTATTTCTAAGTTTCTTTCTAGTCATATATTTTAAACTTCATAAGCGATAAAAATTGAACGATGATCTCAAATCGCAGTCAATGGATTTTACTGCTGATAAGCAACAGATCTTCCTTGAATCCGCAATCACAAAGTTAACAGAAAGAAAACACTAGGTAATTCAGCAGAATATAAGATGTTTGACTTATTAAAGTTCATTATTTGTATAGAAAAAATGTTTTATTTCTTAAAAAAAAACAACGAAATTATTTTTTTGTCAACCCTATCTTATGGCTAAACGAATATTACTATGTTATGTTTTCTGTGAATGAGCGAACCACTTGCCACATAGGTAGTAGTATGTTATGGCAGCAGAGTACTTACTAATCTGTAAATAAATTAAATGATATATTAATTAAAAAATAATTAATGGAAAGTTGGATATGTATTTCATCGACCCGGGACTGGACTCTGTATTTTGATACAAGTAGTAGCACAAACTATTAGGAAATTTTGATTCACTTCGAAATTACTAAATCCAAAAATACCATATCATCTCTAAATTTGAGGAGGCGTTGATTCATGTGGAAACAACACGAACTTGAAAATTGATTAATGCTCTCAGCGACTGGTGATGTGAACCCCAGAGGCAGAATACAAGATGAACTTGCCAGAGCTGTTTCAATTATTGAATATCCATTTGAACATGGAAAGCATTAAAAATGTATGTTTCTCCCAATTTCCTTAGGACGGTGGAAATACGTACACATGTATCAAACTGTGATGAAGTGGAGAAGGAAATGGAGGGAATAGTCATCGCGAATGGATCACCAGGGGAACGCGTGTGCCAACAGAACATGCGTGCCTATCCCACGCTCTGAAATATTCAGCTACTGGCTTCGACAAGTGGTGAAGGAATGTATCAGTCATGTTTTGTAATGAGCCAATAGCCTCTGACATAGGCGGATCAAGGAGGGGGGAGGGGTTTGTGTACCGTGGAGAATCCATTACAGGAAAATGATGTGATGATAGTTGTTAAAATAACAGAAATAGCATGAGTGAAATTATTGTTTAGATATTTGAATATACCTTTCTATCAATACTAGAAGTTTATTTCTAAGTTATTGTTGATTCTTTTGCCCGTTGTGCCCTCCCCAGAAAAAATTCCTGGATCCGCTCTTGGCCCCTGAGTAAACAGAGGCGGAATCTTTTATGCGAGTTTCAACGGCAATTTCGAAAAAAAAGGATGTTTATCGGCAATTTTCCACTTATAGTTTTCGGTGAGTCGATTTGGCGCGGAAAGCTTTATTCATGATTCACTACATGTCCCTTTTTAAAACTTTGGAACTTTTGTTAGTTGTTTCGTTTTGTTTGTTTAGGGCCAGCTGAAACTGAACAATCAACGACAAATTTGTAGTGTCATTTTATATAATATCCACCACCTGTAGTATTAGGCATTAAGTATTAGCAAGGAGGAAATACATTTCTCTTGTTATAGACTTTCTTTAAATATAGATAGAAATAATTTAAATATGTTTCAGAGTTTTTATTGTTAATAAAAAAAAAGTCTCTATAAAATAATACAAGGTGCTTTGGTCCATTAGAGGGGACTTTTCTCTCTTCGACAATTTTCCTCCACTATGACCGATTTTCCACGGTCATTTTCTCAAAACCAGGAGCTTCCACATCGTTCAGCCATCGCGATCTATACCTGCCTCTCTCTCTTTCTCCATCTGGACGTTTCTCCACGACCTGCTTTGGGAACCTATTGCCTCCCACTCTATGTACGTTGCGTTAACCATCATAATGTTGCGATTTTAATACCGAAAACTAAACTCGGTTCTTCATATAGGTCCTTAAGTTCTTGATTCTTTTTGTTACGGAAGTGGGTCTTATACTCTACTGAGTATAAGGATTTTTTTCTCCCAAATATTCAATCATTTTTGCTGCTCCTTGGATAGAGTCCATGCTTCCCAATAAAAGGTTTTAGTGATAAAAAACACCGTCTTTTTCTTACTGGGTTTCATTTAACTATAATTATTGCATTTCACGGGACTTCTTTTGATGAATTCCGGATCTGACGGTATTCGAAGGATCTCATGCAGTTTGGAAGGTTTCTCTTTTTCCCTTACTGCTGTTTCTAAGATTTTCAACTGCATGGCGTTTTGAAACTTTAGTATGCGACGGCTGTGTACCATCTGTGAGATGCATAAAATAACTGTGTGATAATTTATTTTACCTATAAGATGTAATAATAATCGGGAAGTAAGATTTCAATTAATTTTTTTTGACTGGGCAGCATTTTTAATTTTTTTTAGGCTACTTACTTTGCAAATAAAATACATACCTATATTAGAATAATTGTTTTACTGCAAATAGTTTTTTAAGTACATTTTTATAAACAACGTTGTTTGTTTTCCCATATTTTGCCAAAAAGTATTTTATTTAGTAAAATCTAACTGAGTTAAAGACTCTAATTATAAGTTTTAATTAATTTAACAGACATCGGAGTTATTAACGTATTTTAAAACTACCTCATTTCTAAATATAAGGGGGCATAACTTTTCTTTAAATAAAAATACCTCATTTCTAATTTTCAATAGTGAAAATCCTGTTATCACCTTATATTATAGTCGAATAATTTATTTGATTTGTCTATACTTTAACTTTTAGGGCTATATTAACGTTTTAAGAAAGTATTTTAAATAGTAAAATCCAAGTAAATTAATGAATGGTTAATTTAACAGGCATAAAATCTGAAATAAACTCATTTCTAATATGAAGTAGTAAAAATTCGTTCATTACCTTATATTATAGTTGAATACTTTATCATGTCTGTTTATATTGTATAACTTTAGTTTTAAAAGATAACAATAATTGTAGCTATCATTCACCTCTAAGACAACCCTTTTTTATGTATCCTTAGTTCACTTATTTTGGTTAATATAACTTCATTTAAAGGTATAGTATAGTTGTGCAGGGAGGTGATTTGGCCAATTTCACAAACAACTGTAAGGTTTTTCCTCTTTAATTAAGGGTACTGGTTTTCTAGAGGCATTGTGAATAACAGGGTCCCTCCTGGATATTGTGTTTTTTTTTCTAACATATGATGATACAGAACACAAGAGGAAGAAGTATTGTTTTTTTTTTTATTTTCATAATCCTTCTATTCTCTTCCTGTAGGAATGTATTACACTATCCCCTCAAAAACACTTTAGATTACAAAATATCAAATATAATTTATCGTTTTAATTTTATAAAATTTTAAATTACTTAATGGTAATGAAAAATCCATAAATAATGAAATAATCCAATGTGATGGCTTAAACAAGCAATAGCTTAAATAACTAAAAAAAAATACATGATTGTGTTCTGATACTGATTTAAACATCAATATTACTGTATTTTAAATGGGTTACTGTTTCACTAAATATTTAATTTATAAAAAGTAATCCAAAGCACTAAGAATTTTTCAACGGACTTTCTCATATTTTAGGCAAGATTATTACCAATTATCAATAAAATATTATAAACTTGCATATTATGAAAAAAAACAATTAGCACTATTCTACTTTTAGAATCTATAAGTAAAACTAAAATATAAAGTGATCGGTATAAATAAAAAATATATATTTATCTAGAGTTTTTATAGTTGGAATATTCTGTTGAATGAATGGTAGGTGGTAAAAAGTATATAGTTCTTGTTTTAGTAATAATAATTCTAGGTACACACTTTTAAGTTTTAGCACACTCATTATTTATAATGTTCCATTGTATGAGGCGTTGAGATGCAAAAGGGGATAAATCCAAATTTAAAAATTTTTCAGGAATCACAAACATATGCACAATTTAGGTTATTATGAAATGATTATTTATTTCATACAATAATTTTTAGAAAAATTAGATTGGCTTTGACATGTTTTGAATGGTGAACCATGTACTAAAATTATAAAATATGGATTTATCCCTTTTTGCCTCTCCACGCCTCATATGTAACATTAACATATGATCTATGAATACCTTGATGACAACAATGTACAATATTATTTATATATCTTTAGTAAATACAACAATCTCTAAATTTAGAGGGCAACTGTCTCGGTCTCTTGAGTCTCTTTTCTTCTCTATCTGGTTCTTGATATCCATTTCTTCTCTTCACATAACGCCCAAATCTCTTCCAAAGATATCTTCTATTTCTCCGAATTATGTATCCGGTTTTATGTATAATGGTTGAGGCGTCACCACGGAGAGGTGAAAGTCTCGGGTTCGAGTCCCGGTCCTGGCCATATCTTTTCTTTCCAGTCAACAAGATCCAAAATAAAGTAGATGTTCAATTAACATTCTCCCCGTGTATACATCGCAAATTGCGAGAACACGGAGATGTAGGATCAAGTAAAAAGAGAGGATATGGCTGGCCGTGAAGCGAGCCAGGATGGCCAACATGGTTGAGGCGTCACCACGGAGAGGTGAAAGTCCCGGGTTCGAGTCTCGGTCCTGGCTTTTAAATAAAATATTTAAAAAATGTATATAATTTTATGTGTTAAACATGCGAATATGTTAGACTGAGCCGCCGGTCCATAAATTTAGTATGCAGGATCCAGAATATATTTTACTTTATAAGCATGTATACACATTCCAATCCTAAAACTTACTTGAGTTTCATCAGATAAGTAACCGCGAACAACGTGTCAAAACTCATTCCGGGCTGTTTACATCATATCCGAAGCCACTCATTAGTAACTTAAGAAAAAAAATAAAAAAAGTTCTAAGCGCTAAAGCGTTAGGCTTATCCCGCGGCTAATATCGACAATAAAATAGATCAGAATCATTATTAGGGCGCGAAATTTCTAAGCTTATTAATACACTAGAAGTGGACGGAGATAAAAAAAACTGGTAAGAGGAAGGTATATTAAAATATGTAGAGGCTACTGTTTCTCTATTAATGGGAGGTATTAGTGGGACTGGATGGGGCTATTAGGGAAGGAGAGTGGTGGGGGTAATTGTTTCCGAAGCCTTTGATCTTGCCGCCCTGGCCACACCTACCACCTCCCCGGTTATTATACCTATTTAGAGGCACCGCGCTATCCGATATTCAAAGCAACACTTCCAATCCAATCGGATCTTATCCAATTTATATATCTGAATCGGGGGCTATTAATCAACAGAACGGGATTCGTTTTACAGTTTAGTATTCAGATGACTTATCTCCCAAGTGTAGGAAGTGTGATTCTGAGCGACCTCTGGGAATACATAGAAATAAAAATCTTTTAAACGGCTTAATGACGCCTGTTTTCAAGCTGGATCATCGCTCATTGTACAGTAGGTATTAAGTCCGTAGTAGGTATTCTGGCTACTTGTGATTTTGTAGGTCGCCAAGGACTGTTATTCGGGACACCTAAATATTCCATTGAAGACAGCAGGTAATTTCAGAAATATAGCCCCAATAAAAGTGCATGGATAACGATTTTTTTCATCGCTCCTGAAACGCCCAGGCCCAAATGACAGCTCATGCAAAACGCCAAACGTGTCGCGTAATTATAGCCTTCACATCAAATTGCCTTATGTCAAACTACCTTATCAACATCAACGCACATGCTTTACACAAGTTCAAAGTGGGAATAAATTCAGATTAATGCAAGAAGAATGCCAGGCACTTGTCGCTTCGCATTTTTCTTAAAAATTGTCTTAAAAATTAATTTAACACCTAAGTAAAATAAATGCCGTAGGCTACATTGATGCCCATTACTTATGCGATGCTGACAGAGAAGATTTATTAATTTTTTCTATTATTAAGAAAATAATTAACAGCTCACAATTTGTCCAGTACAATGTATTCTGCATTTGTCTCAATACATGTACAATACATAGATGTATTGTACATATATATCAATGAATCTTTTATTGATTGATTTTAATTAGGGGGGACCTGAAAACTTGATGCTAGTAAGTTTTACTCTGGGTTAAATTTAGTGAAATATTTGAATATTGTGAAATCAGTTCACTTAACACTGAAAGGGCTAAACCCTCTATAGAGGTTAAAGAGATTTATATTTTACACTATGCCTGATGAAACCATGAACTTATGATCTCAATAGGTATATATTTCATAGATAAATAATCTGTTTCCTTGCTCAGGAATACTAAACAGTATGCACTGAAAATGAGAAGTGTGGATTTATATGTTGCGGTAAACAGTTAAAGCTCCAATTGTTACTTACAACAAAATACTCGTAGGTTTCTCGTCGTGGTGTCACACGGCATTCAATTAAAGTAAATCACAAATATGGTTGTTTAAAAAACCCGATATATACCTTCCTTGCGACTCTATCCATGCTTCCTCAAGAGGTGAAAATATAGTTGTATATGTTGCTCTATTATATAAATCCTCCATTTGCTCCCTTTGCTAAACAGTCTCCTCCTCAGGACTTTCTTGAAGCTCTGTTACCTGATGCAATCCTGCTATTAATCTTTTCATCCCCTTTTTTCTTTTTCCAATTTTTACAAAATCTTTTTCTTCCTCCAATTCTTTTTCGCCTTCAAACCATGCATCTTTTTCCTCGGTTCGGACCATATTGAGCCAGTTTAATTTCCTTCCAGTGCTGTAATCCTTCTATTCCCAGCATTTGTTTTCCATAAAAATATACCTCTAATGCTACTTGTTTCTAAAACATTTTTAACTTCTTGAATCCAAATTTTTGTTCCAAAGATATTTGAAATCTTCTTCAATTAACATTCTCCACGCCACCACGGAGAAGTGGGAGACCCGCGTTCGAGTTCCGATTCTGATCATATCGTTTCTTTTCAAATAAAATATTTAAAAAGATATTTGAAATCGTTTTTGAAGGTTTATTTCCATTCATTCTGTATGGGTATCAATAAAAAAAAAATTAATAACATATTTTTTATTTATTTGGCTATTTTTCAATTTTGCAATATATTTCACTATTAATCCTTTAATTTTGGGGTACTCATCTGTTAGAAGAGCGCCATTACTGATAACAGTAGAGGGTATAGCAATGCTGTAACCTTTTGACTTGAGTGTTGGTTTACATTATCTGATTCCCGTATTTTTTATTTTATTTTTCCTTAAATTTATAATATAGGCTCATAATTTTTATACATGAATGCTATTTGAGCGAAAGATTTTTTATGTTCGACCTTTTTGTTGTTTTCTATTTTGTATAATTAATAAAACATTTTGCAAATTAAGTAATAAAATCATTCAATATGTAGGCGAAGGTTTGTTAGGATCCGTGAGTGTTTTCAGTCTGCCATCTTTGCTGTTTTTCATTTATAAAACATTTGCACATTAAGTAATAAGACTGTCAACCACTCATACAATTTCGTTAACCCAAAAAATGGCGTGCATACAGAGACTGTTGCAAGAATGCGGGGAAGTCTGTAGTGGCTAATAAGAACCAATCGAGACTATTTCTACAGCCCCGGTGAATAAGTGTGTTTGTGAAAATTATTTTCGTGTCTTTATGGAAACAAAATCGTGTTATTTTCGAAGTGAATAAGGGATTAAGCCAGGCGTTATCTTGAAAAAGAGTTATTGCTTACATTATAACTCCATTTCAAGTCAAAAACTACGAAAATTACACGATTTTGCTTCCCTTAATACAGTTAACTCTCCCAACGCGAATTCGACATAACCACTTCACCGGTGCTGTAGATTTTAAATCCTACCTAATCTATGTTTCGAGAAAGTTACAAACAGAAGAACTTATATTTGGAAATATTAGATATCATAGCGATAAATAAAATATAACCTATAGAAATAATATAAATGATATTTACACGTTATTATTATTGATATAAAGTTATTATTATTGTTATTGTATTGCCGGAGGTAGATTCTTTGGGGCTCACCCAGCGTTTAAAAAGTGGGTTCTCAAAAAAAGAGGTAGACAAATCTGGCGGTTGAGCGTGATCTAGGACATATCACACCCCTGCACAACCGTTATCTAAGAAACAGTACAGTCTCTACCATGTACTGGAACCCCAGAACCTTCATGAGTTGTAGTACAGTTGTTTTTTTTATTTCTATTTTTTATTATTATTTAAATGTAAATGCTACACGTTGGTGATATATTTTGTACGTCAACACTCCTATACAGAGGCGCTAGCTTCGTATTAAGCTATGTTATCAGTGACACTCCTGTAACAGAGAAGTACCATTTCCGGAATTCAGTAGTTTTCAGAGTGCGAATAATTTATTTTTCTTTATTTAGTTCTTATATATTTATTAATATTCGTTTTCGTATTCGTTACGTTAGTGCCCTTCAGATTAAAATTGAATTTGCATTGTTATAAAAATTCCGCACGATGGCCTATTTTTATTTTTTTTTGCTCTAAGGAGATTACGATTCTCTTGGGAATTCACTAGGAATTTGAGGAAGGAGAAAGCGGATCGCTACTTATTAAAATCGAACCTATATTTACCTGTCCGTAATTAGAGGTTGGCTAGGAAAGAAGGCCGCGACATTAATCAATGACATATGGGAGCTAATTATTAGGAAGTTATGCAGGAGAAGGGAGGACAATAATTTCATAATCAAATTAAATCTTTTATATTCCGGAGCGGATGATTACAGGGGAGGACCGCAGGACGACCATGATATTTGCCAGATGACCGAAGATCTTGTCGCCCTCTTGACGACTAAATAACACGTTTCCCTACGGCCATGTGTCCATGCTGACCCCATACGCCATATGCTTCCATTGTCCCGATGACTGTAATCCCCGCTTCCTATGCTCAAGTTCCCATGGGACCTTTCTCTTATGTGAATAATCAAGGCTTCCCTATCAACTACTACTTACCTGCCATGTAGAGGTTAGTTAATCCATTTTACTTATTCAATTATAGCAGCATAATCACTAATGCTCACTGGGTAATAATTATGTGGGAAGTAACTGCAACGGAAACCAGAAATCACGTCAGGTGTATGCAGGTGGTCAATTAAACGATTCCATGATTAAATTTTAATGGGAAAGGCAGGTTCAATTAAAAATCAACTAGAAAACTGGATACAATGGCATTTTTTAATTAAAAATTAACTTGTAATACCGTTTTTTCGCCTTCATGCACTGCTAACAACTGATTAGCTCAACTCCATCAGTTCACATTTCAACGGTATGAGTATTCCATTTATTAATGAATTAAAAGCAGATGGTAATTAACTTTAGTATTCAAAATTCTTTGGTACCAGATAACAGTGATTCTGTGAATATCATTTTTAATAATTATATGACTTCATTTTTAAATATAATAACCTTATTTTCTTATTGTTTCCAATTGGAAAATTACTTATGATTTTATGTGGGGAAAATGATAAAAGCTAATTAATTCACAGAAGGTTCCGGTAATATTATTGAAATAGATGAAATCTGGTAAAAGAAAAAAAAATGTAGGACCCGAGCTGCCACAGCAATGAGCCTTCGGTCTTTTGTGCAGAGTGTCTAATGAACATTTTCTTGATTTGATAATGAGCAGTTCAGAGGCTAGGTTATTGGCAATAATGGAAGAAAGAATTCTTCCAGGAATAACGATTATGTCTGACAGAAGTCAGTCCGTGAACCTTTACAAAAAGGGATACACCCATAAAACTATTAATAATAAATTCAACTTTGTAGGTCCCAAGAAATATTTTGTATGATATAAACGATTTTTGGTTAGAACAAAATATTTAATTGCAAACAAACACATGTTTAAAGTTGTTACTGTTCTTTTCATAAAATCACTGTTATCTGCTATCGAATCATGGCTATAGTGTACCAGTACCTTTATCTTTATTCCACCTGCGCAACGGTTCATCTTTCAACTTTGATCCAAGTGTTTGTTTTTTTTTTCTTTGCTTTGCAGGAACATCAAGTTTTGGAAATTATTAATAGTCCTTGAGCAGGTCTCTTGGCCATTGTATTTTTAATATTTTCCTATCAAGCACGGGTAACAGGGATTAAGAAAGAGGAAGAACATTTTGATGAATTTGTATTGATGTTGGTGCACTGAAAATATACTAGTGAATTCCCCGAGTGCCCGCTAATGATGCCAAAATATTGTTCGTTTCCCGTTAGCCAAAAATAAAAACACAAAAAAAAAAACGATAAAGAAATAACAGAAACAATCTAAGAACAGAAAAATAATTTATTTTCATATAATTTTAACTAGAGGTAATTTAGTTTACCTGAAGTACTGGGCTTAGAGGGGCCACCTCAGAGGTCTACATGGTTTGATCAAGAATGTCAAGAGGCTACAGACAGGAAAAACAAGGTCTATAGGAATATGATAAATGTGCATAGTACTCGCCAGGCTGTTTCTGATTACAGAGTGTTAAGATTGGAGGAGAAACACCTGCATAGGAGAAAAAAGAGGGAGAAAGAATAAGAGAGATTGAGGTCTTGAGTAGACAAGCTAATACTAGAGCTTTCTACAAGACAATCAATGCCCAGCGAAAGGGATTTAATCCAAGATCCAATACTTGTAGAGGTAAGGACGGTCAATTGATCACAGGTAATGAAGGGATCCTGGAAAGATGGTCCGACCATTTCGGTAGTCTGCTGGTGAGTGTTCAGAACCCTGCCCTAGAAGATAGTTATGGCTCTGACACTATTCAACATTACAAAGAGTGTGAGCTTCTTGACCCACTAGATGATGAGGAAATGATGAGGCTGCAATTCAGAAGCTTAGAAATAATCGAGCACCTGGATGTGATGGCATACCAGCTGAACTTCTGAAGGCTGGTGGAAATGGAATGATAAAGGTAATTCGAGATCTGCTACACAGCAGTGTTTGGATAAGCAAAACTCTCCCGCATGACTGGTGCATTGGCCTAATCGTCACTCTTCACAAGAAAGGAGACCAGATGCTTTGTGATAACTACCGTGGTATAACACTCCCAAGCTCCGCCTACAAAGTACTTTCGAATGTGGCATTCCAAAGGCTACTTCCCCATGCCCAGAGAGAGATTGGAATGCACCAGTGCGGATTTATTAATGGTAGATCTTGTATTGATCAAATATTCTTCCTGAAAACTCTTATGGAAAGGACTAGAGAGTACAATATAACGACCCACCACCTTTTCGAGGATTTCAGCAATACCTATGACTGTATCATCAGGGGAAAACTGTATCAAAGTATGGAAGAAATGAATGTCCCCAGAGAATTGATAAGCCTCGTGGAATTGCTGATGAGGGAGTCGAAAAGCCAGGTCAAGATCCAGAATGATTTGTCTGAAGAATTCAAGACAACTAGGGGTGTGGCACAGGGGGATGGACTCTCGTGCCTGTTATTTAATTTTGCACTAGAAAAGGTCATAAGAGACGCAGGGTTACAAGTCACTGGTATGATTCTGACTAAGTCCATCCAAATACTGGCCTATGCAGATGGCATAGACATAGTTGGAAGAACACCGAGAGATCTACAACAGGCTTTTCTTGCATTGGAGAATGCTGGACGGCGTATAGGTCTTCAGGTAAACCAAGTAAAGAATAAGTATATGGTGGCTAACCCTTCAAGACAATCGGATCCCACCATCACGATTGGTCCCTACACATTTGAAAGTGTCGACAGTTTTGTCTACCTCGGTTCTTTGGTCAAAGCAGATGGCTCAACTAGCCCAGAAGTTCAAAGAAGAATATTGGCCGCTAATAGATGTTATTTTGGGATGGCGAAAATTTTACAAAGTCGTCTGATATTAAGAAGAGCCAAGGTCATGCTGTACAAAACAATCATCAGGCCAGTTTTAACTTATGGTTCGGAAACCTGGTCTCTGTCCAGGGCAGATGCCAACAGTTTGATGCTCTTCGAAAGAAAAATATTAAGAAGAATGTTTGGAGCTGTAAGAGTTGGCAATCAATTTAGACTCAGACAAAATGCAGAGCAGTATCTTTTGTATCAGGAGCCTGACGTGGTGAAGCACATAAGAATAGCTAGACTGAGATGGGCTGGACATGTGGCCAGAATGGAGGACAACGCTATCCTAAAAAGACTGCAGCTTGGATTCGTTGATGGAAAAAGAAAACGTGGGCGTCCACGACTTAGATGGTCAGATGAAGTCGAGAGTGATGCAGGCAGCATCATTGGATCCAGAGCTTGGAAGACCTTGGCGCAGGACAGAGAAGAGTGGAGGCGACGTCTTGATGTGGCCAGGACCCGTGCTGGGTTGTAGAGCCAGTGATAATAATAATAATTTAGTTTACAAGAATTTTCGACTTAAAATAATTTATTTTAATTATTGAAATTGAAACTAAACTGTCTCAAAAATAAGCGAAAAATTAACGAAAAGTAAGAGCTAAATGAATAAATAAAACTTAAATAAATAAATTGACAATATATGTAAAGGTGACATAAGAATAGAAAAAATAAAACGAAGTTATAGGATCTTACCGACAGGTAGTGCCAGTGTGTTTAGCAAGCCCTGAATTGAGCATAACATACCAAATAAGAGTGTGTAAAATAACCTTTTACACTTCACTATCATGCAAATGTTGATAGTTCCATTATGATTTTATTTAAATTATTTATGTTTCCATCATTGCCTTAACAGACTCAGTTTAAAATCGGTAACCACTTCCAAAAATACACTTCTAATGGTCAATGAGTTGATTCTGGGAGAGCTTGATTAAGATTTATTAATTACAGATGATAATTAAAGGAATATTTAAAATAAACATTTTTTAACAAAAAAAGTCAACGTCTGTAGCCATAATTTTGTTTTCTTACAACTTCGATTTCTTTGGTAGGCAAAAGACATTTTGATAACTACAGATATTTTTATCCCTAAAAATAATTTAGGGAAATATGTATAGGAGGATGGAGATAGTTGGGGGATGCAGTCAAAAAAACACCAAATAAGACAAGAATTATTTTTATTTGTGCCGACGTTTCGACCTACTTTGTAGGTCATCTTCAGGGCTAATAGGAGAGGCGGCTGGGTGAACTGTGTAACTGTACCACCCAACTATCTCCATCCTCCATTATATCATCCAGTCAACTATTTTCCTCTGTAAAGGAAATATATATATATATATATATATATTATAACATACCTTAATTTTGCACAAACATTTAGCTCACGCTGAAAGAGAGGCCAACCCTAAATATAGACATTCAAAATCTACACACACCATTAAATTTTGAAAGAGCACTTGTGTTTCAAGTCAATTTAAAATCTAACCAATTACATAATTTATTAATTAAAGAAGATTAAAGTATTTAGATGGTAATAATTTCATCAATCACATGCATACATCATTTTAACCGTTTATACTAATAAGAATATATGTATCCTGTAGACGTCATTTACGCAAAAGATATTTTATTTTATTTTGTTCATTAATTCTTTTTTTTTTTTTTATTTTGCTATGAACCATATTCAGTTTGAGAGTTTACAGTCCATTTCACTTTCTTCTTATCTATACATATTATGTTTATATCTCATACCAACAGTTTTGATTCTTATTTTTTAATGTAGCTGTTGCTAAGTTTATTGACTTTCAATAAAAATTACCAAAATTTAAAAAGAAACGTTTTCTTAAAGATTCAAGTCTTCGTGTTATGGATTTTTCCGATTGAATCCTAGTTCATAATTACTTTTTTTATTTCATTGAAATGTCCAGATACTAGGCACAATATTTCTCGACGGTTTAGATGGCTGCTGCTTTAATTATTTATAATTCCTTAATAATATTTTTAAAGCATATCGTATAGATATGAATACAATTCCTTGTGTTTGCATCCGATATACTGGCTTTCACTCGTCAGAGGAAGCTGTCAATTATTTAATAAGTAAAAAAAAAACATACACACAAAGGAAGCAGGTGCAGAGGTAATATCGAGATGGTAATTGATACGGAGAACAAATATGTACAGGAGATCTGACAGGAATAGATAATTCTTTCCCAAGGGAAAGGAGATGAGCTAATGGAGAGCGGTGTGGACGAAGTAGTGGATGGAGTCCGCTCCTGTCCGCTGAGTGGGTTCCGCTGTCCTCTACTTCCTTCACTTCCTCTACTAAGTGCTCTTGTTAATGGCCTATTATGAAAAATGGACCGCTCTACCCTTTCCTCTCTCTCTCTGTAAGGTCTTGTAATGCTATTGTCAACGTCACCAGATATGTGACCGAAGTATCAGTGATATAGCCATTACTCTATATTGATCAGATCACTCCGTAGATTACTGGCATTAATGATTACATATGAAGGATATAATTCATGAAATTATAGATGTAGGGTCACCTGCTGTCTAGTGCAGCTAGCCTTTTGATTTTTAGATGGAGTAAAAAATCCTTAGTTATACCATCCTTCGGAAAGGACGTAATGTGGATCCTGAGCTTGTGCTATGCCAGGTAATCGTTAAAATTGGATAGGAAAAATTTAGATTCCCCACTGTTGCATTGTCCGATTAGCCATAGCAGAACAAAGTGACATTAAATGAATAAGCAACAATTGTAGATGCGCTTTTGGGTATAATTTTTCTTATTACCCACTGGAATAAAACAGAGAATTAATAAAATTAATGTTCGTGAAAGAAACAAGGTATATATTTAAGCATATTACTGGCGACCCTTAGCAACTAGAGGGGATTTATCTGCAGTCCCCGTGAATAAGTGGTTAAGTATTAACCAGAATTAACTTTCTTGAGGGAAACTGATTCGTAGTTTTTGGTTTAAAATGTTTTAATATATTTAATATTATAAATAACTCCTTTTCAAGCAAACAAGCCTCTCTTATCACCTTATTCATTAAGAAATTAGTCATTGAGTCAAGAAACTCAGTTTGGACAGACATCAACTTAACCACTTATTCACCGGGGGTAGAGATGTAAGTAGTGAGAGAAAAAAAAGGAGTGAAACCTCTTTGAGTGTGACGTCATTATCCGTTGTGGAGGAGTGCCCGCTAAAAAGTTTCTTACAAAAATCCAGTTTGATTAGACACATGTAACCTCTAGTGAAGTAATCCTCCACGTATACGAATCTACGAAGGAAAACAAAAGGCACTCTCAGTACGAGAAAGTCGGTCGCCAACGTCAGGGTGGTCTCTTTCGTGGTGGACGAGGACTACGAATCAGTCCAACTGGATTAATGTCCCGAATTTAAGAACTAATTAAAAATTGCTAGAAGAATGTTCTATGAGGATTTTCCTTGGAAATTTCCTCGGAGATTTTCTCCTTGCATGTTGGCTGTAAATATTAAATTTTCTGTTAGACAACGTTGATTGTATATTTCTGTATATAATATGCCCTAAACATGAGTTATCATGCTAATTTCTATTATATCATGTTACATTATATAATGAAACTACACTTACGATGGGAAGTGTAGTTTCAAAGGTCATGGGGATTGCAAATTATTAAGTTTTTGAAACTGCAATAACAGTCATTGTGTAAGCTTGGAATCGGACACAGTTGAAATTAGAAAGATGATAAATAGATTTTAATGAAACACACTTCGGTCATAGTTAAGGCAATCGTAATAACGGGCTCATTGCGTCTTTTAATTTTTAGATTTCTTAGCTTATTTTGATTGATCTTCTTGGAAAGTCAAGGATACAGTCACTTTTGTCATTGATTTCTGTTCTCATTTCTACTTGTTTTCCTTGTCCTTCTAGACAGACAATCTTCCATTATTCATCCATTCCACTTCTTCGAAATCAATTCTTATTTCGATTATATTATATTAGTATAGATATGATAGAATTTATATTAATCATATTCTTAGCAATTGAAGAAGTGATGATTTAGAGAAGTTAAATTAATTATACTTAAGATATTCTTACCAGCACAACGACACTAACCGAATTAGGTTTGCCTTTTAATGATCTTCAATAACTGAATAAACAAGTTTAAAACATTAATTGTTCAATATATTGTTATAAATATGATATTTGTTACACAATGTTAAAAAGAATATTCCTTCCATCTTCATTTACTTTATATTGGTATATTGTATTGGTGTTTATCTAATTACGTATTGTATATGTATTATTTAGATCAAAGTTATAATTTTTTGAAGTAGCTATACTCACAAGCTTAGCAATTTTTAATAATACGAATTACTTGCTTGTTAATTATAGCAAAATCTGTTACTAATTTCAATATCACTGTAATTCTCACAAATTTTACTTTTATTTGCCATATCAGGGATATGGCAAATAAATTGAAATGAATTAGAAATGTAAAAACAGCAGATAAACTTGAATTTGATACTCTCTACTGTTGAATAACAGGATATTAAAAAAAAAAAAAAAACCGCTACAACGGGTTGTAGAAGGGTCTAGGGCTCAGTACATGGAAAAGGCTGTACTGTATCTTGGACAACGGTTGAGCAGGGAGGTGATTTGTCCTAGATCACGCTCAACCACCTGATTTCCCCCTTATTTTGGCTATCCACTTAATAGAGGATGGGTGAGCACCAGAAGGGACCTAAGACCAATAGGATCCATCTCCGGACGCTAAAAAATTAAATTAAAGTCTGCCAGCGAGCGGGATTTGAACCCGCTTTTTTAGATTTGGATACCTAAGGATTTGGATCTTCGGCATGGCAACTCAGCGCTGCCAATGAGAGGACATGAATATGACAAAATACTTAATACCAATTAATAAAAGATAATTGTAATTCAAACATACATTACAATTTTTGAGGGCCCGAGTTAGCATCATCCAACGATTTTTTTAAAATTTATTTATTGATATTTACAACTGTATTACAATAATACAACAAGTAAATAGGATACGTGATACATAATGACATGAGAATGGCAAGTGGAGAAACTACCCACTGGTAGTGCTCAAATTAAAGTTCAACTAAGAAGGTCACGTGACCATCTTCTTTTCAGACGCCTCGGAGGATTATCGGGAATTGAAAAGGAAGCTAGGTTTGAAACTAGAGGGTTTGAGTGGGAATGAAGTTTTTTATGAAAGGATAGATACCGGGTTCGGGCCAAATCAGCAACAAAAGGGACATTGAGGTCGCTATGGATGACTTAACAAAATAAGGAGCTCTTCCAACGATGAATTGGTAAATACAAATACTATTCTGCAATCAGGAGAAAGAAGATCATGCTGTTTGAATATCACAATATTATCCTATAAATATACGAAAACTACTTAATAATTCTGCTTTCATTAAATAATTTTATAAAGTCTTCAAAGAATAAAAGGAAGTTAAATATAATTATGGAAATAGGCGTTCATAAATGCAGATAGGAGAATAAGAGATAATAGAACATAAATTACGAAAATGGTAACAAAACATTAATTGCGTTGAACATTCATTTCGACGTACGCTGAAACACGTAGCCTATGCAATCTACATACATTACCTTCGGGACCTTATCTGTAAATATGCTTATCATAGCCTTGTGTTATTTCTCTGATGTATTGTCGAAGAAAATCTCGGGTCAACTCTAGCTACGATTGCATGCAGATATTGTCAGTCGGCAAGTCGTTTATCAAGAGCTGGGTAATTTAACTTGCCGTCTCTTAGGTAGTGTTCTGCTCATAAATAAAACGACTTTTTTTTCTCAAGGTGGTGACCATACGACTTTTTAATGGGAGAAAAAATCCTTGACTAAGCCGTCCTTTGAAAGAGACGTAAAAAAGGTAAGATTCCGAAAGAAGGCTAACCTCACGAGGAATTTCTTCTTGTTCAGGTCATTAGTACGATTATTGAAACGGTTGTAGGAGAACCTTGCCAGCCAGTTGATAATTTATTGATTATCACAATTCAATGAACTCAATAACTGTACTAATCACTGTTGTACACTTACATAAGTAGTTCAACTCACAAATTTAGGTTGTATAATGATATCTATTGAATATCACTATTTTAATGGGGTCATCTGTGGTCAAGTGGTTAGAATGGCAACCTACTATGCCCTTGATCGCGGATTCGCAGCTCGGTAGGTGGCCCTAGGATTTTATAAAACAAGAGTAAGATTAAGAATATGTAATTATGCTGTCCTTCGGAAGGGACATAAAGTGGGGGACCCGAGCCTGTAAGGTGTCAGTTACTCGTTAAAAATTCTTATCCTAATAAAAACTGTAAAGGGAAAATTTAGGATTTCCACTGTCGCATCGTCCGATTAGCCATAGCAGCATATGAATAATAAAACAACTAGTGTATTGCCAAACCTTTAAAAAAAATCTTAGAAAACACCAAATTAGTATGTGTATATAATAATACATTATTACTCCCAGATTGGAAACAAATATTTGTCCTTCAGAAGCTAGGTAAAAAAAAAAAATGATATTTTACTCGAAATTATATAATCCTTCTTAACCCCTGCTTTTTGACCTTGGCCTTGGAGGACACGAGGAACTTCAAGAACTGAGATTTAAAGATTACCTAAAATATCTCAGAAGCCTAGACCTACGATAGGAATTTTAGGGCTCGAGCGCAATGGGCCTCTTTAGGCCGAGGTCCATGGTAGAAGAGTCAGTTATTATTATTATTACTAACCTCACCAGAAGTTAGAGTGTTATAGAATCGGGCTAAAAATTGTTGCCGTATTTTTCTCTTAAGTGTTAGAACTACTATCAGGCTTATTTCAGGTCTGGACGGATTAGTATTATATATACGCAGTTAGTTACCTTTATGGATCTTCAAAGTGTGCGATTTTTCACAGAGAAAAAACTGCTAGCGTTCGAGAGAAACATTTATAGAAACATATACGGCCCTTTTAGATAAAATAATGAATAAAGGATACCTCTTAATAGTGAGATTCTTGGCCTCTATAAAGAGCTGAATGTCATCAAATTCATTAGAATGGCATTGGACTAAGAGTTTGCAGACTTAAAAACGTTTTAAGAATTGAACAAGAGGGCAAGTCGAAAGATTGAAACTAAAACGTTGGATTGTATGAGTGGCGATGCCAAAACTAGGCATATATATTAGAATTGAATGCAGCCGCCCTGGACTGTTGAATTGAAGGAAAGCATTGAGACAACCAAGATCTAGCGATTGCAGCGTTGGGGTGTTTAATTGTACATATTATTTTTTATAATTTTTTTGCTATAGTAACTGTTTAGTCGTAATTTAAACATACGTGTTGTCAGGCACGTTTTCACACTCTCTTTACAGGTTTTGCTACAATCAATTTCCGCATATTTGCGGCCTAGAATTGCAACCCTAATAGCCATCCCCTAAATCCGCCAATGATCTATAAGGTGCATGCAAGTCTTTATTCTAATATCTTTCAGAATCGTTTTTGAGCAAATTATTTTTGGAATAGGCTTACGAATGAAGTATACGCCTATATTTCATAAATGATGTTGCCATATAGTTTTTTAATTATTTTGATTTTCGCTGTTAGAACCAAGCTTATGCATTTAACACTTTCTTTATACTCATATGAAGATTAGTACAATTATTATTAAATCAATACTAAATAAAAATATGATTCTTGTAAGACCATTGAGTGTACCACTGTAATATGATTCTTGTAAGACCATTGAGTGTACCACTGTAATATGATTCTTGTAAGACCATTGAGTGTACCACTGTAATATGATTCTTGTAAGACCATTGAGTGTACCACTGTAATATGATTCTTGTAAGACCATTGAGTGTACCACTACAACCCATGGAGGGTCAATATGTGGTAGAGACATTACTATTTCTTGGAGACCGGTTGTACAGGTAGGTGATTCGTCCTACTATATGTCACAGACAATGTGTCCAGCCCACTGCCATTTAAGATCAGATACTGTCTTGAGAATATCGCGCGTACCGGTCAGCTTCCGTAGTTCTGTCTTCTTTATTTTCTCCCTTCTACTTTTCCGTAACATACTTCGCTCCATTGCACGCTGAGTGGTTGCTAGGGATTTAGATATATCGTTATTTAGGCCCCAAGTTTGGCATCTATAAGTTTAAGAAGGAATGATGCAAGCATCAAAAACTTTTCTCTTGTGATGTATGGCCATGTTGCTTTTGAAAATATTTTTGTGTGACCAAAATTTGGACCATCCTATTTTAATCCTTCTATTCACCTCTTTCTTAGATTAGGCTGGACACATTGCAAGAATGGGATCAACAAATTGGGCTAAGGCAACAACGGATTGGTATCCAATACACCGCACTAGGAGAAGAGTGAGACCAGCTACGAGATGGCGAGACGACTTAAAAACTTCATCGGAGTATTATGGCACCGATCTGCTTGGAACAGACGTAGCTGGGGTAAACTGGGAGAGGCTTATGCCCAAAGAAGGGCCTTTTTTTTCTTTTTAAAACCATGTAAATATAAAAACCATGGAAAAATATACATAGAAGAAAGAGGAAAAAAATAAAGCTTATTATTATTATTATTATATCACAGACAACCGCCAGATTTTTCTTCGAATTTTGAGTACTTCTTTTTAGAGGATAGTTGAGCCCCAGGACGGCCCTAGATCCCCTAGGATTCATCTCTGCCACTAACAGATTAAATAAAAGGCCTGCCGGCAAGTGGGATTTGAACCCACGACCTTCGGTACGGCAACACAGCGCTCTACCATTCAGCCATACCACTCCCTAGGATGATACTTATACTCTTCTAATTATGGATTTATTCATCAATAAAAAATCACTAAACCAATTAGGAGCTGTGACCTCAAATTGCCAAATTAATTCCATTTCTAGTTTTTGTCAATAGAACAGAACTAATATTCACTAACTTACATCTATTTTAAGTAGTTTTTAAAAGAAAAACAACTTTATATTTTCATCTTGTAAGATTTTATTGCTTGTAAGAGAACTATAGGTTTGATCTAGGCTTTCGTATTCGTTATCCTTTTGGTAACCAAGCAAATAATCATAATTAAATCTGGATAGACATAATTTAGAACTCCCATTGCAGTAGCATCGTCCATGTCAACTGACGTAAAATGAACAAACCCTTTCGGCGCTCATTAACGTCCTCTCAAAAACTTTCATATGGTGTTCATCTCCGCCAAATTCCGACCTAATCCTGAAGCAGGGTGGATAATTAAAAAATAAACGAACTCCGGACTCGAAACAATTTTGGTATGTATGCAAATCCACTCCCAACGTATGTAAATTTGTTGAAAAAAAGAAAATACAGTAAGGCCACAACAACGCTCTGACAGGATGAGGATTTATTGAAAATTATCCACTAATATCCGGATTAAAAAGTCCGCAGGCTTGCCAACCCATACCGCTGGATCGCGAATGCATAATAAATTCGCCAGGTGGAATAAGGGTGGTGCTGAAAAAAACATTTGCAAAAAACACGTAATACCCAGTTAGGGGAGGCGCGTGCTCAATAGCCTACGATTATATATTTTCATTTTTAGCTTCTACTTTTTTTTTTTGTTTTATTTTCGCTTGGAATACGAATTGTTGGAGGCTCGTTAGATGAGGGAACAGGTTGTGGGGACATTTTTTTTTTTTATTGTATCGAAGCTGAGGCTTCAATGTTTGTTTAATTCTACTAATGTAACAATGTACGTTGTAAATAAGTTTAGCATTTAGCTACTGCTGCGTAATATTACAATTCCTCAACATCTATAGGGCTAATAGATTCTTCGGTTATTTGCCTATTAATGAGGCAACGCTCGTGTTTTTATTTATTTTATTTTTATATTATGTTTGAATTTATTTGACTCTTTTACTGTTTGAGGTTTTATATTATTATTATTATTATTATTTAAGACTAGCTTATGCCCGCGGCTTCGCACGCGTGGAATTTGGTCTGCCACATAAAGTTTCGTGACAGATCATTTTAAATAAATAATTTAATTATTTTTTTAACTATAAGTTACTCGTACATCTAAAATTTCAGATGTCTAACTTCAAAACTGACGGATTCTATACAGCCTTTGAACCCCTATTATATTAAAGAGGAAACCCTTGAGGTGGAATTATCCAAAGTTCTTTCTTAAACTATACAAAGAACCTATCTACAAATTTCAAGTTCCTGATTTGCCTTTAATTGTGTACTATAACGGGGCACATGCACATGCACCCGTGCCCCCACATAAATCTGCCCTTGCTGTAGCCAATGATGTATAACCTATTTTACTCAATAAGTGTCATCAGAATTCGTTCAGTAGTTTTTGCGTGAATGAGTAACAAACATAAATACAAACATTCGCATTTATATGTTAGTAGGATAGCAAAACAATAGTTTCACTCATGTTCTTTCTGTTATTTTAACCACTATTATCATGTGATCTGTCTTTAATTATGTACTATAATGGATTCTCCACAGTACCTTAAAAACTGTCGGTGGGGGGGAGGGCACGTGCCTCCATGCCCCCCATAAATCCGCTCTTGCTGTAGCCTATATGTTATTCTGATGTATAACCTATATTACTATAAAGTTTCATCTAAATCCATTCAGTAGTTTTTACGTGAAAGAGAGACAAACATACGAACTTTCGCATTTATAATATTAGTAGGATTAGTAGGATATCAAAACAGATACCTAAAAAACTGTCGGAGGGGGGGCCGTGCCCCCGTGCGCCCCCTAAATCCTCGCTTGTTGTAGCCTATATGTTATTTTGATGTATAACCTATATTACTGTAAGGTTTCATTCAAATCCGTTCAGTAGTTTTTGCGTTAAAGAGAGACAAACATACAAACTTTCGCATTTATAATATTAGTAAGATTAAGATTAGTAGGATAGGATAACTCAGTGTGTAGAGTGATAAAGTGATGTGCTGAAGGCCCAGGTTCAAATTCGAGAGTGGCAGATAAATTATGTAGTCTGTTAACAGCCATAAGTAGTGTCTGTGTAACCAATGGACCACCCACTACAAAGTCTAGATAATACTCTTTATATAATGTTTATAAACTTTATAGACAACTTTCTATAAAGTGCATACCTTTAATTAGGAAAAGAACAAGCGATTTTGTTCAACTATAGGTTTAAAAATATGTCCAAAAGTAGCGTCTGAAGTAAGTTATCAGGTACATACTTGATATTCATTATACATACACACACACACACACAGAAATATATTAATATAATTTTATCGAAATGTTTGAAAAAATATAGACTTTTTAGTTGTGTGAATTTATTACTCCTTAATGAAATAAAAATAAAACTGTCAGCGTATTCTTATAACATATTGACAAAAAAACATTGTTTTGGAATTCATTTTGATTTATGGTTAACGTTTATAGAAAATTTATAACTTTTTTTCACATCATTCATGCAATAATTAACTCTTAGATAGATAACTTACATTGTTACATTGATTACTATTCCTGAAATTAGTTGTACTCATTTAAAACCCAAGATTTGAAAGATAATAATGTTCAGTATCATTAAATAAAATAGATATGTTTAAAAAATGTTTTATAAATAAATAATATTTGTACGTTTTTACGTATTTTATGGCATCATCAATGTTTGCATAATCATTAAATTATAATTGTATAGCTCTATGAAAACGCTGCCTCTATTTTGGTTTTCCATTTAAGCTTCATAATATTGTTTAGTGTCAACTATTATTGAACGAAAGGTTATTTTTACTATTTTCCGTTCATTATCAGAAACATGTCAGATTGAGTATGGTTCGATACAGATAACCGACAGGTTGTGACATTTACAATCATTCCCGACAACCTTTCGTGATTTGTTAATCCGGGGTGACAAGCGAAAGGTATTGCCTGACCGCGGATCCTATGTGACGACAAAACCGGGCTATTGGAGACCAATACATTAGCTTCGTCACGCGATACATTCTGTTGTGACACAGGCTCCATCAAAGCAAAGTCCATAATGGACTGTAATTGTTATCGATTCTCCCTACTTTATAATTTACCTTTAATCTACCTCTGTAAATTATAATAATCTAAATCTTGTAAATTGAGCACACGTGTACTCTTTTCAAAGCTACAGCGCAAAATTTTCAATTGAATATCATAGGCCAGAAAAAAAACAGCACTTGTTTTTGAAGTATGGTTGGTAGGTTGTTTTAAATTTTGAGGCATGAAACCGAAGTCATTAACGCCTAAGTTTAATTTGGTACCTATAGTGGCTCACAGAAGAAGAAAAAAGAAAAATGTATATTGTTACAGGGATCAAAACAAGAAAACTCTTTAACATATTTCTTTATAGTCTCAATTTAAATATATACAAACAGATAAAATTGAAAATATTCAACTTTGATTATTTAAAAAAATTAACAGACAAAAAATAAATAAATTATTTCATCTCATATTCTACATAACACACCAGTTCTAATTACCTTTTGAGTACTAATAATTGATAAACTTTGTATTTAGTAAAAAATTAGTTTAGTACAATTATTTGTATGTTTTGCTATGTTGAGTGCACTCAAACGTGGATTTCTTTTAATTTCCCTGACAATCCATGTCTCATCCCTATCAGTTAAAATTTTTCTAGTGATTGTAATTTTTTTCTGGCAATGCGCTTTTCCTTCTTGAATCCCTCCACTATATGCTGGACAGTTGAACGGCTTTTTTCAATAATTTCGGCTACCTACTTAATTAAAAGATTTCCAGTCATTAAAATATTGAATAACCAACTCACGTTCTTTTAACCTTTTGTGTGCACCCATTTTTGTAAAAAAATTAAAAAAAAACGTTAGATTTTCTTCAGCTCGCTTTGAAAAGAGCCCAACACTTTCAACACAAGTGTGTAACTAAATTAAAATAGTTTAAGGTAAATATTGGGAAAAACTAAGGTGTATCATTTTTTATTGTGAGATTAGTAATCCTAAACATATGTGTTTTATTTTTATTATTAAATCCTTGTTTATTTTTAGATGTTTGTATACAAAGTACATACTTCTAGGATCTTTAGTGATTACAATAAATTATTGTTTTTAATGCAATACAATTTGAACTATTTATTTATTCAAAGACATTTATAAATATCCTGATGCACCATTTTGACTGGGAGCCACTGTATATGTTATTTATATTCTTTTTTTTTTATTATTATTTAATTTTCATTTGCACCTGAGTAATTGCGCATCTAGCAAATTGAACCAATTTTTTTGGTGGAAACCAAGTTTTGGAATGGAAATATCAGGAAATATCAATATTTGAGAAGGTCTCTTGGCTAATGTCTTTTTAATATTTTCTTATCAATTCCAGGTAACAAGGAGTATGAAAGCAGAAGAACGAGTGGATTTGATTGATCTTGTGTAGATGAATGGAATATAAGGTATTTGTTATGAATATATGATTTTATAGTGGGAATGTTCAAGTCGTTGTGTATGGTGTGGTTCAAAATATAGTATACCATGGTGCATTAACAATTTTTTTTGAGAATTTTGGACTGTGTTGTTTGTATCTTGTGTATATGTAAGTAAAATCATCTTTTTTTTTTGTTTAAATTTTTATAATACCGGAAATTAGATTAAAAATTTAGAAATTGAATAAAAACTAAGATAGAGGATGAAATGAAACTTGAGAAATTTAAGATTAAAATATATATATATATATATATATATATATATATATATATATATATATATATATATATATATATATATATATTCAATGAACATTCTTCCCCGTGTATACCTCGAAAAATTGCGAGAACACAGGGATATATGATCTGTGAAGAGAATGGATATGTCTGGCTGGAATGCTTGCCTTGGCAGCTCAGTGGTCAGAGCACCGCGCTAGAGACGCGGGGTTCAAATCCCGGCCAAGACATAATCTTTTCTCTTCAAAATTTAAAAAAAAATTATAAATATAAGAGGAAAAAAAAAGGAAGAGATAGTAAACTCATCTCTTCATAAAATCTCGTACTGTATACGATATTTTAAATCAATCCTTTTGAAAGAAGAAATTTTTAATTTTTTCTTATTTATCTAAATCCATGATAGATTTTACTGGTAGTCTTACGTTATATATCGTTATTTTTTAAAAAGCGGAACCTTAAAATATATGGAATATTGTTAAGCGAACCCGTGGCTGACCGAGAATTTCTTACCTCGAATACGTCGACCGTCTGTGTAAAAAAAGAAACAAGAATATACGCCAAGCCAGAAATCTTGCAGGTAACAGGAAAATCCTGGTTAGACGCTCCCCTGCGCTGAAAGGCACTAAAGGGTGATGCAAAAGAAGAAGAATTTGGCTGAAATGGATAAAAATAAAAAATGAAAACAAATGTTCCTCCTACCTTACGTTGGCTACTCGTTAAAAAATAAATACATAAACATACATACAGCAGGTGTTATTTCTAACAATAGGTTCCCAAGGCAGCAGAGTTTATATTTTATCAATATTGAACAATAGCAACATTGCAATAAATGCTTTTGTTCTTGAAACATTATTATTTTCTTGTGACCGAGGAAAAACAAACAGGAGAGGAGGATGTTATGGCAGCTTAAGGAAGAACAAAGGTAAAGACACTCTGCATTGTGCAAGGAGGACAAGACACGAACATGCAGAAAAGAAGAAAGAGAAAGAGGGCGATGGTGGAGCCGCCAAAGGGCCGTGCCGGGAACAGTTCACACCTTGTCAGCGCTGCATTAGCCACGCTGCCGTTCGGGAGTCGCAACGGCAAAAACTGTTTCAAAGTGTACCGGCATCTGGCTCAGCGTTCGTGACTCTTCGCGGGTTTATGGTCGCCTCGGATCGTAATGAGCCCGTCCTCTCCGTCCCTCTCGCTTGATAAACATCCAGAGCACTCTATTTCATCAACGCGGTATGAACACTCTGGGTGGTGTACCTGCGTGTGTGCGTGTCTGGGCGATCAGCGGGGGCTAAGATGAGGAGGTGAAGTATCCTTGCAAGAATTGTGGAGGACCAGTTCAGTCACTCTTTCGATTCTATGTCAACAAACTTATGTAAATTAGTGCTATTAATAATTGCTAAAAGAGTCCTTTAAAATTAAATTAAATTTAATTTAATTAACAAAATTTAAGTATTGAATTCAACTTAACACCATTAAGTATGTCTTTAGTACTTTTTTAATGACGATGAATAAATAGTCTTAAAAATCTGTAGAAAAGCACTGAAATCAACTGAGGCTTATTGGTATCAAATGATACAACCAACTAAACTTTAATGTTTTTATTTTAACTTTCTTGTTTCTAATCTCTCTAAATATTCTCTATTTTATTTTGGTAATTATATTTTGATATAATTCTCTATTCTGAAACTAATTCTCTTCAAACGTTCTCATGGAATCCATGGTTCTTGAATTTGTTGAACGAGATCCAACAATTTCTACAAAAAAACAATTCGGTCATAGATATATGAAGAGCTGCAGGGAAAGGAGGATGGATGACTATGGAAGACAACGTGGACAAGTGCTATCGAGGAAATGATTGTAAATGGAATAGTGTGTGTGTGTGTGTGTGGCCGAGGAGGAAGAAGATGATATCATCAAAAGCCATTGGCCCCCCCAAAACATTTGTTATAGAGCTGTTAAAGCGGGTGGATTAGAGGGGGCGGCTGGATTTATAGCTGGGTTGTTCAGGGGCCGGAAAATAGAATCACATCTCGTCTAATCGCCGCCTCAGTCACACCCCATCGCTCTCTCTCTCTCTCTCTCTCTCTCTCTCTCTCTCTCTCTCTCCTCTCTCTCTCTCTCTCTCTCTCTCTCTCTCCTCTCTCTCTCTCTCTCTCTCGCTCTCTCTCTCTCTCTCTCTCTCTCTCTCTCTCTCTCTCTCTCTCTCTCTCTCTCTCCTCTCTCTCTCTCTCTCTCTCTCTCTCTCTCTCTCTCTCTCTCTCTCTCTCTCTCTCTCTCTCTCTCTCTCTCTCTCTCTCTCTCTCTCTCTCTCTCTCTCTCTCTCTCTCTCTCTCTCTCTCTCTCTCTCTCTCCCCCCTCTCTCTCTCTCTCCACCCACTATCTTTCCTCTTCTAGTAACTACTTTTTTATATTTGTTTGTCTTTAAAAATTAATTGCTTATCAAATTCAAATAAATACTAATAAATGTTTTTAAATTATTTACCTTTATAAAATAAACGTTTTAATACTAAAAGACATGCCTACAAATACCAGCTAGAACATTCGCATTTATTATTTAAAATTGTTTTAAGTGGTAAATCGCTTCCACAACAAATGGAAAAAGAATAATTACAAATAAGTAAAATAAAATTATATTTTACTAAGTGAATAAATAATTGTATTTAGTTTTGTCACAAGTACAGCAGTAAAAATGTTTTTGCTTTGTCATGCCATGTTTATCATGCTACCAACTATAAGATAAGTTGGCAGTATGATGTTAAAAATTATTTCATGATTCTTATCCAATTTTATCCTGCTACGAAGTCCGAATTTAAGAAACTTTAGTGATAACTTTTTTCTTATATTGTGGGTTTTCTGATTTCCTCACATTCCTTCCAATATTTCCTGTCCATTAAATCCTCCTCAGTCAGTCTTCTAGTTGCCATTTCTTTTCTGACTGCTTTAATAGAATAAGTCAGAGATAGTATCCTATATACTTCTTCTCCAGAAACCCATTTGTAGAGTCAATAAATGTTTTGTCAATGTTCATGATTCTGACCCCTATCTATTTTAAGTCTATAATTATAGATTTATTACTTTTTTTTCAGTAGTAAACTTTCCAGTTTACTATTATACCATGGTATATTGAAAACACGAACCATCTAAGACAGTGGTGGCAATTCCCACAACCGGCCCATTTTCAACATTTTCGCGGCTCTCAAAATACCTCACACATTTACACAACATATTTATTTTATAATTTCCAAAGTTGTAAAAACCAACATATGAAAAAAGATACTTTATTTGTCCATCCATATATTCAAAAAGAAGCTGCCGAAATTGTCGGATAAAATATGATGAACTCATTATTATGATTGGATTGTGCTTTGTGTAGTACTGTTTCTATATTACGTATGTTTGCATGTAGAAACAGCCATGGCTTTTAGCGGTAAAGATGATAATGATGTTTTCACGTAAGAACAAATGTAAACACAATAGAAATAACTCATTACGTAACAAATTTTCATTGCAAAAAAATGTCTCTTTTAATCTGATATGAAGATACATAATTTTATATGCGGCCCACGGAATTAGGATGCATTTCCAAAGCTCAAAAGATCATTTGAGTTTATATAAGATCTACGATCCCCTGAGTTAAGATGTATACAAAAAAAAAATTAATTTGCAAAGAAAGATAAGTAATCACTTGTGGACGAATTGATGTTATTTCATAACAATTATGTTTATCTGAAATAATCACTTTTGAGCAAGTCAATACAATCTCGTAACGATTATGCTTACCAGGCATTACTCATGTACTAACAGTTATGAGGCTTGTTGAACAGGGGATACCCCACGATGTAGTAATCAGCGTTACATTAGCTATGACACATGAACATCCCCTCAGGGGTGGTGCTGTAGGTTGGGGGTGGTGTAGGTTGGATGGCTGCAATTTGGAAAATTGCCCTGCCTGGAAAAGGGGGAACAGATGCCCGGGGTCGGCTGTTATCTGGGAAACTCCGGGCCTCTCCGTACCCACTCCCACTGTTCTACATCTACTCAGCGAGGAGTTGCAGTTTCATCACTTTGGGGGAAATGTTGGCCAATAAACTCGGCGTCACGCCGGCAAGTGCCAAGGGAGCTTTAAGCCAAATGTTAGATGTTGAAAGTCAAAAATAAGTATTGTCGCTAAAATATTTGTGTGTTTTTACACATTATTAATGCCATATTTAGAACCTAGAAATAAATAATGTATAATAAAGGGCAACGGCTTCTTTATTCCATCAATTAATAGAAACTAGGGAGTACCTCTCATCAGCCCTAAACAAAAAAAAAACTGTACCACTACAACCCATCAGCCCATGAAGGATGTCAGGGTTCAGTACTTGGTAGATACTTTTTCTTGGGCAAAGGTTCTCCTGGGAGGAGATTTTTCCGAGAATGCCTACAAGAACACAGAAATGTATATCCTGACTGTAAAAAACTAACTTTGAAAAGAAAATTTCATGATTAATTTCTGTTTTACAATAAATAAATATTAAATAATATTATAACTGTATTATGTGTTTTATTTACTGAATTTGAACAATAAACTATTCAATCTCCCTATAGCTTCCACACTAACTTTTATATATAAATTTTGACGTCAAGTCGGCACGGGTTATCGCTATCCGATCGCAATAATATTTAATATTTAAGGTTTTGGATTGAAATGAAAAAAATTTATTGGGTATGTGTTTCGAAATTTGAAAACAAAATTCACCCCTTGTAGCCTGGGACACCATAATATACATATTTTTTTTATCTCTCATATCCCTAGATATGATAGGGACCATTTTCTTCCTCATATTCATAAGGTCAACCAATATTATTCAACATAAATATTTATAGTCTATAAAAATTTCTGTTATCTATAAATAAATTAAGCCAAACATTAACAATTATTTTTAAATTCAGCACTTATGAAGAAACTGGCAGAATAAACATATTACCTTGGCAATGGGGTAAAAAACCTCATTGAGATATAAATTACATATGATATTTTTCTTTTACATCAGTTAGACTTCAAATATATATGTAAATATGTATCGTTTTCATAGGAATAATGCATTTAAACTATCATACGCTAGAGCATACATAAGGAATTGCAACATATATTAGCGTAAAACCATACCTTATATCGTATTATTTCCTCCGTCTCAAGTTTACTTATAATAATTTCAGAATAAATATTTATGAATGTTAGAGCAGGTGACGAGTTGGAAAGAAAAACAAACAGACTTGAAACCGATGTGAAAATTTTAAATTATCATATGGTTATGGTCCGAGGAAAGACGGAACACCTGCTGTAAGATGACGGATGTGGTATCCTTGGTGGAGGAGACTTCGATGACAGGAGCCGAGGCGCTGCCAAAGAAGATGAGGAAACAAATCGCTCATGTACTGATAATAAGATAATTGAGACAGGTGAGTTGGCTACACCTGCTCGTGAGCATGCCACACCATCAATAGTTAGTAAAATAGTTGTGGAAGCTTCAATAACATTTTAAGCTGTATAATCATAGAAACTCTAAATTATATTCTAGAAGAAAAATATTAAAAATTACAACCGGACTAGCTTACCAGACTAGGTTCTGTTACACAACACAATATTTTAATCACACCTTATTTGTTCCACCTAAGTTCATTATATACAAGCCTTTAAAATTCCTTGCATTTCACACCATTTTTTTCACTTCCTTCTTAGCAGGTAATCGTTTATAATTTCAGGGCCTTTTTCGAAACATCGCTAAAGAATTCAACTATTACATCATAATTTAATATCAAAGAGTGAATAATTACATCTGAGTTATACTCACATCATTTTCTTTTGTTTCATGTATCCTGAGGGATCTGAAAAAAAATGTTATACTCGTATTGTTGCACACCGGCTGAACCAGGCGAATTTTCCAATGTTTGTTCAACAATTTAAAGTTATGAGGTAGTGGTATAATCAACTAATGTTGCCAGAAAGTTGCTGGATCTTATGGTATTAGCAGCCTAAATAAGTTCACACTAAAAGAAAAAGGTTCATTCTTATGCTTGGTTCAAGAAACCTACTCCTTTGGTTACAAATGATCTATAAATTATGAGATGAATGAGATGAAAATGGTTGACTGGATGATCTTATGTAAAGGAGATAGTTGGGGGGTGCAGTCAATAAGAACACCGAATAAGTGAAGTACTTATATTATGTGCCGACGTTTCGACCTACAGTGTAGGTCATCTTCAGGGCTAACAGAGAAACAAACAGAACAAAAAATGTAAAAACATAAAAGTTGTACAGTAACAATAATAGTGACAAATAATGTAGAAAAATACAAAGTGGCAGATATGAAAATAGAAGATAAAGAATATTAAAAAGGAGCCAGATTATAATAAAATAAAGGTATGGACAGATTTAAAAATTAATGATAATGAAAAGGCATTAAACTAGTGGCAGATATAATAAAATTAAGATAAAGACAAATATAACAAAATTATAGAAATAGTGACAGATATAATTATAGAAAATGTGATAGAATATAATAAAATTAAGATAAAGACAGATATAACAAAGATATTGATAATGAAAAGAAAATGAAAATAATGGCAGATATAATAAAGTAAGACAGATTTAATAAAATTAAAGAAAATGAGCAGAAATGATAAATAATAAATAACGCATATAAAATAAAAAATAGAAAATAAATGTACAGAATGGATAGTACAGTACAAAATAATAATATAAAGGAAAATCAAAAGGAGGAGTTAAACAAAAGAAACAAAAATGAGGATATTTACATATAAAGAAAGGTTGGAATATGAAGAATACAGAAAAACTAGTAAAATAAAGGTATAAAATGTATGATAACGGATTTGATGATGTTACCAAGTTACAGAAAAGTATGGAACTATATGTACAATAACAAATGTGAATAATAGAAAAACTATTGTACAATAACACCAGTGTACAATGACTGTTTTGAAAATATAGTTGATAGGAATAGAATATGAAAAGTTAAAATAGGTGAAAACGCTAGTACAGTAACAATAGTTTACAATGTATGTATGAAAAAAATTAGATGGGATTAATGAATTAGAAAAATAAAATAGGTGTTTAAAAATATGAACACATGATTACCAACATATGATGGATGCCAAAATGATAAGGGGGAAAAAATAGGAAAATTAAAATTGGAGAAAGGATAAAGAGAAAAGTTTAAAATAAATAAAATATAAAGAAGATATAAAGAAGAGGAGACATACCGAATGTTGGGAAGCGTGGCCGTTACATATAGCGGCTGGAGCGAACTGAGCCACTATGACCGTTAAGAACGAGGGAAGAGATAGGAGCGGTATCTAGTGGCCGAAAAGTTAACTATAGGAGGTAACTATACTGGAGTATAGGAAAAAAGGATAAAAAAATATAAATAAAATTAAAACAATGAAAGAAATGTCGATAGAGTGATAAAAAAGAAAACATCAATGTCACCACATCCACCATCTATCCCTATATACAGATCCTTGCCATATATACCCACCCTCTCTAATAGCATTCAAAAATACTTACATTCCGTTATCCCCACTTTACGTATTGCCTTCAAATCCCATAACAAACTTTCCCATATCTATACCCGTATCAACGATCCTATTCCCTTCAAGCTTCGTTCCAATGTCGTTTATTGGATTCCTTGTTCTTCTACTAATTGCAACTCTTCCTATATAGGTGAAACCAAAAACTTCCTTAAAGACCGTATTTCTCAACACAAATATGCCATTTCCTCCCATAACCATACCTCCTCTAAACTTTCCGAACATGCCATTTCTTTAAACCACAACTTTGATTTTGAAAAAACGTCTATCCTAACTACAGCGCATAACCATGACAAACGCATCCTCTCTGAAAATATCCACATAAATTTAGATTCCTCCTCTATCAATCTTAAGTCTGACTCTCATCACCTTTCCTTTACCTACTCCCAAATTTTTAATTTACTCAAAAGACCTTAAATTCCGTTACTTCGTCATTTATGTTTCTTTTGTTATCACTCGGTTTACATCTCTTTCTTTGTTTCAATTTTTTATTTATTTTATTTATATTAATTTTATCCATCTACTCACTTTCTCCATCTTTTCCTATTCTCCAGCATGGTTACCTTCTATAGTTAACTTTTGGCCACTAGATTTCGCCCCTATCTCTTCCCCCGGTCTTAACGTTCTTGTGCTGGAATCCGATAAATTCCCGTTACTCCGACATTGATGTTTTCTTTTTTATCACTCTATCGACATTTCTTTCATTGTTTTAATTTTATTTATATTTTTTTATCCTTTTTTCCTATACTCCAGTATAGTTACCTCCTATAGTTAACTTTTCGGCCACTAGATACCGCTCCTATCTCTTCCCTCGTTCTTAACGGTCATAGTGGCTCAGTTCGCTCCAGCCGCTATATGTAACGGCCACGCTTCCCAACATTCGGTATGTCTCCTCTTCTTTATATCTTCTTTATATTTTATTTATTTTAAACTTTTCTCTTTATCCTTTCTCCAATTTTAATTTTCCTATTTTTTCCCCCTTATCATTTTGGCATCCATCATATGTTGGTAATCATGTGTTCATATTTTTAAACACCTATTTTATTTTTCTAATTCATTAATCCCATCTAATTTTTTTCATACATACATTGTAAACTATTGTTACTGTACTAGCGTTTTCACCTATTTTAACTTTTCATATTCTATTCCTATCAACTATATTTTCAAAACAGTCATTGTACACTGGTGTTATTGTACAATAGTTTTTCTATTATTCACATTTGTTATTGTACATATAGTTCCATACTTTTCTGTAACTTGGTAACATCATCAAATCCGTTATCATACATTTTATACCTTTATTTTACTAGTTTTTCTGTATTCTTCATATTCCAACCTTTCTTTATATGTAAATATCCTCATTTTTGTTTCTTTTGTTTAACTCCTCCTTTTGATTTTCCTTTATATTATTATTTTGTACTGTACTATCCATTCTGTACATTTATTTTCTATTTTTTATTTTATATGCGTTATTTATTATTTATCATTTCTGCTCATTTTCTTTAATTTTATTAAATCTGTCTTACTTTATTATATCTGCCATTATTTTCATTTTCTTTTCATTATCAATATCTTTGTTATATCTGTCTTTATCTTAATTTTATTATATTCTATCACATTTTCTATAATTATATCTGTCACTATTTCTATAATTTTGTTATATTTGTCTTTATCTTAATTTTATTATATCTGCCACTAGTTTAATGCCTTTTCATTATCATTAATTTTTAAATCTGTCCATACCTTTATTTTATTATAATCTGGCTCCTTTTTAATATTCTTTATCTTCTATTTTCATATCTGCCACTTTGTATTTTTCTACATTATTTGTCACTATTATTGTTACTGTACAACTTTTATGTTTTTACATTTTTTGTTCTGTTTGTTTCTCTGTTAGCCCTGAAGATGACCTACACTGTAGGTCGAAACGTCGGCACATAATATAAGTACTTCACTTATTCGGTGTTCTTATTGACTGCACCCCCCAACTATCTCCTTTACATAAGATCTATAAATTAATTCACAGCCTAGCTCTGTAGTCCACAGATGCTCAAGAATTCAGCAAAGCAGTGGGAATCATTCCAGTATAAGAATGATTCCCACTACTAGAGAAAAACACCTTAATTCATAACTAGATAATTAGTACTAAGTAATAATAATAATAGAAGCTAATAATAGTAAATAGTAGCTTGGAAATATGACCGTTTGAAATATAAAAGGAAATATGATACGTAATAAAATTTAAGAGGAAGAAAATGGTCCGGGAAGAGGTCAGAAAAAATTGTCTTTAAAAAGGAGAATTATTTATTTTAAAGCCAACTTTTCGACCCACATTGCGGGTCTTTATCAGGGCTTCTAATGGGGCATAGGTTTACAGTTGACTACCAAACTTGGTATCAAACATCCGCCCACAATGTCCAACGACCTCCCGGCGTTTGGTCCATGTACGGTCTGAGTCGGGGTAAGAATATTGAATCTCACGCACCTGTTTATTCCAAACATCCATAATCCTTGGATCTTGGCAGATTTTGAAGTGGTCTTATCCTTGTACACTACGCGAGTGAACATCGGCGAAAGGACAGTAGTCCATCGGTCCTAAAGAGACAAGGAATCTAGCCATGGTTTACAGCAACCTAACCTGATGTTGGGTCACCCTCTCCAGGCAGTCTGTAATCCTGCAAATAATATATGTATACACGATGTCTACATCGTTCGACCAAAGATCTGCATGGTCTATAGCACCAACCGAATATATACGTGTAATGAAATGAATCGACTTTAATACTTAATAACGTCAAACTATAATAATATATAGATAATATAACCATACAAAATTTCTTTTATGGAAAACATTAAACGGGAACTACGCTCCGAGGAAATGCTTATAAAGAATCTACTTCAATATCTCTACCGCAACAGATCTTGTTTCAAAGAAATTAGCATAAGCTAAAGCTGACTTCGAAGTAATTTCCATTTACATCTTTCTTTTATCTACATCATTAATAAACAATTAAGAGTGTATCTATAAGAAGAAGGCAGTTAACGAAATATAGTTTCAATGACTCGACTGGTAATGAATAAATGGTAATGAACAGAATTCTAGGAGTGTTCCATTATAAAGAACAGAGTAATCAATGAACATTGTTTATTTCTGTGCGCTAAGCACAAACGCAATGTAAATGTTTTTTAATTTACATATGTAGATGGTGCTAGCCGATATGCATAGCTCGCATATGTAAATACCTTTCAAGCAAGGTCCGATCGGATCTAGATAGCCAAATGCCTTAGTAAATTAATAAACATATAATAAGCAGTTGGGTCGACAGAACAAGTAGTTTCGTTAATTTAAATTGCTTCAAAGATAATATAAAAAAAAAGAAGAGAATTTCGGTAAGTTTGATTAATGTAAACACTAATTACCTTTATCCCTAAAAACAGAATGATAACAGATTAAAATAAATTATTTCTACAATGCCAAGGCCACATTCTTGTTAAAAAAAAATTAAACAAGTTGCTCTTTGCAAAAAAATAAGGTCATCAGGTTGAAAAAACCTAATTTTTCAGTAGAGGTATTTGAAAGTTTTACGTGACTTAAAAAAATTTGGGTATTGGTAAAGCCCATATTATTGATGGTATAAACCTTACTAGACAATTTTTAAAAACGGACGTCATAACACAAAAACCTAATTTTCCAATAGAGGTATTTAACAGTTCCATGTGAATAAAGAAAATAATAATTTGGGAATTTAAAACCTTGAAACTATTTTGATTTAAACTTATGTCATTATGCCCATAAAACTTTGATTTCAAACATGATACAACTCATAATATGACATTAATAAAAAAAAAAACTTTTTTAAATGGAATATAAGATATCTCGTTCCTGAATCAAAAAGTTTCAACCAATATCTACAATTTCTACTGAAGGCTTAATTCAAAAATGCGAAATTTTGAGTTATGTCTTTGCTCTTTTGAAGGAGCGGAGTAATAAATATTTGTGTATTTTTTTTAATAGTAGCTGCCCCATCAATGAGCTGGAGAATATCGGTTCTCACTTAATTTTTATAAACATTAAACAAAAAAAATCTGCTTAAAATGTAATAAATCAGAGGTTACATCGATCATTATGTTGTTGTTGTTTTTTAGAAGCAGGTAGCTTCTTTATTTTTATTTTAATTATCTTTTTCTTTGTCTTCCTCTTGTGCCTTTCAGCGTCGAGCTACCGCATCAACCCAGGATCTCCATCTGTCTCTTTCTCTCGCCATAATCCTCAGATCCTGCATGTTCTTCCCTCTTGCTTGTCCCAAGTTGGAAATGTAATTGCAGTAAGTCTGCTTTGGTCTCCCCTAGGTCTAGTTCCCACGGTTTGGCTTCCATTAACTTTCTTGGATCCCTGTCTTGACTCATTCTGTGGGTATGCCCAAACCATTTGAGCTGACGCTTCTCCAGGGTTTCTTCCAGGGAGGCAATGCGTAGCTGCTCTCTAGTAGCATCGTTCCGGATCCTATCTCTTCTTGTCTTGGAAGTTACTCGTCGGAGAATTTTCATTTCGGCAGTTGTTAAACGACTCCAGTCTTTATCCAGGAGTATCCAACTCTCAGCCCCATATAGAAGAACTGGCAAATATACACCTTTGAATATATGGAGTTTCACGTCCTTTCCTACTTCTCTTTTGCCTACAATAATGTTGCAGATCTGGTAGTAATCATTATTTGCTTTTTTAATTCAATTTTAATTATAATTAATTTTAATTATAATATTGTAAACTTTTCCACCATTTTAACTTATATAGTCCTAAGTAATAGATTATAAAACCAATTTACTAGGCTGTCTTCATCATCTTGAAGTAATACCTGACTAAAATAAAAATGAAACTTCTCGTTGGGAGTGAGGAATTAGTTGAAAAACATTTATACACTTTTTTTTAAAGGTTTGAATAACACTTTTAGGGTTTATAATATTGAAATAAACGGTGAATTTATAAATTAAATTATTTTTAAATTTTTAATTTTCATGGATGATTGTTTACAAAATGTAATAATAAAAAAAAGGATGAAGTTTACACCAATCAGGAGTTTAACATAAAAGAAACGCAAGTAATAAAAAATAATTGGCCACAAGTCTCGCACTTATTTGGTACCGGTTCCTTCTTTCTATATTCTTTTTACAAACAAACACATTAAAAGGTGTCCCCAAAGCCATGAAGGATCGTAAAGTGTCCTAAAGGAGTTGTGAAGGAGATAAAAAAAAAAATGTCAAAGGAAAGGGACACAGAGCGGCTGTGAATAAATCGATCTTATCTCGATTCGGAAGTCGAGGTCCCTCACGAAAAAGGAAGACCCAAAACGGACAAGAGGGTGACAGAAAAAAAAAGTTGTAACACGACCTTTGAATTAATTGGCCAATGAGTTTAATTTGTTCCTCAGGAGGGCCAAAAAAAAAAGGACACGGATGGTCCCAATTTGTCCCGTTCGGACAACTGAGGTCGCTTTCCTGAGTTTTGTCTATTAGCGCTCATTACCAATGGTAATCGTTCCTATCGCTTTATCTGGCTGTTCCTACCACCGTAATGACCAATAATGTGGTTTTTGTGAGAGGAGTCCGAGGAAGCTTTATCTACGGCCTATCTATCTATTAGCGCTGAGGCTTGTCTCGGGAAACATTTGTAAGAATACGTTTCTGATTCACTCATACATATGAATGAATAAATAACAACTATATTAGGCCTGGGCAAATATTATTTGTGAAATAAACTCTTTAATAACCTAAATTAAACTTTAAAGAAGAAATAATTTTCTAATTTTTTTAAAATCTTATTTCCTAATTGAATACATGATTAATACAGAATTTTGTTTATTAAATTATTTGTATTACAGTATTACAAGTAAATAATATTAATTCTATGTAATGGCATGGCATTAAAGCAAGTAAAATAATTGCCCTCTTGCAATATTCAAATAAAGAATTTAATTTAGAAGATCACGAGACCATCTTTTATTAGACGCCTCAGAGTATTATCGGGAATGGAAGAGGGAGTTAGGTATGTAACAAGTGGGTTTGAGTGGGATTAAAGTTTGTCATGAAAATATTGGTATTAACAAAAAGTGGGATATTAAGGTCAATTTGGATGATTTTATTCGTTAAAAAGCAAGGAGAATTTTAATAAGGATTTGATATGAGAGGAATCTCGACAGTTCAATGGAGCCCCAAAGGTCTACTCCGTAAGTCCAAATAGGTCTTGTAATAATCATGTATATGGATGGCTCTTTTAAAAACTAATCGGGAGCTTTACATTGTCTGGTAAGTTTTAAAGTAGCCTGAAACGGTGAGCAGTTTCTTGCCATTCTAAAAATAATTATTTAATTTTATAATTATGCCCAAAGTAAAAACATATAACAATTGTGAAGTAAAATTAAAAATTATATATATATATATATATATATATATGTATATTATAATATAATATATAATATATGACATATATAATACATGGCAAATACCCCTTTTTTTGTTGTAAAACAGAAAGCTTTAACAGAAACCTTGCTTGATAATTGCAAACTACTAAATAACAACTTGTGACGAAAAGTTTAATATACATGTATATAAATATTTCTACAGCAATAAATTATAATTGAGGTTTGTCCATTTGAAATAATAAAAAAATGCAAATATCAACTCCTTTTGTTCGCAAATAGAAATTTATCTAATCTTGTTTTTTGGAATACAGCCTGTGAATTGAAATAGCAAATTTAACGTACATCTTTGTCCTGACAGCCATTTTTGTTTATTATTACCATATCTTTCTAGGAACAGATGTAACTTTTACTCAATAAAGCAAAAATTATTAATCATAAATATTATGTTAGTTCATGATTAGTGAATTTTCGATAAAAACCTGTTAAAATTTACTTTTAAATATTTTAGGTTTATGTTACCTGTACTACTACAACCCGTGAACGGATCTGGGGTTCAGTACGTGGTAGAGACTATACTGTTACATGGACAACGGTTCTGCAAGGAGGTGACTTGTCCTAGGTCACGCTTAACCGCCAGATTTTTCTCCCTTATTTTGGGTACCCTATAATTTTTATAATATTTTATAGAGGCTAGGTGAGCCCCGGGAGGGTCCTCGGTCCTATATGATCCATCTCAGGCTGCAAACAGACTAAATAAAAGTCTTACCCGGTGCCGGATTTGAACCTTTATTTCCGGCATGGCAACTCAGTGCTCTACCACTGAGCCACTCCGATCCCTGTTATGTTACCAAGAAGCATTTTGTCTTAGATTGTTTTTTTTTAAATATTAACACTTGATTCGTTAAATCTTCAAGTAACTTTTTCAAAATGAATATTAACGCCTCATATCGATGGGAAACAATTTAAAAATCTACGAATGTTTAAACACATATATAAGCAAAAATCATATTTTTTAGAATCTGAATGATTGATAATTTTTAAGAAATATTTGAGGCCTTGTATCTCGGTTCTGATAAACTTGGAAAATGTGGGTTTTTTATAAGTCAAACTTCCTATTCTTTATCACTCTGATGTATAAATTTCGTGTTTGATATTAAATTATGTTTTATCTACAAATTATGTTTACAGGATCTCAATAATGGGAAATTAAAAAAAAAATCAAATTTTTGTATGTGGGATGCACATTAAAATCAGAAATGTTTACTCATCATAAAGATAATCGCGCTATTTCTCGTGATATTACTATATAAATAAGTGTCTTGATGTAGTTTGTAAGCTCGTAAGCCTAAAGTAAATTCATAATACATATGGATTCATATTTAAAATTATCGACAAACACTTACACCTGCATCTGCCTCAAGACTGTGATGATCCAATGTCTTATTCCATTTTTGTATTGTATGTTGTGTTGTGTACATTGTAACACAGATGTAATTTGTTCAGCGAAAATTATCATGGATCTGAAAAATTTATTTTGAAATCAAATATGTTATGGCTGTAATGAAAATTGATAAGGGGAATCCGCTAAAAGAATTTCAACCATCCGCATTCCTCAGTAACTTCAGACCAAGTCGTGAGGGAAGATAATACACCTCTGGTGCATTACGTAAACCCATTACCTCGCTATTATCTCTAATTTATCTAAATTTTTGCACATTAGCGTGAATTTATCAAAATCGTATAACCAATCTAATTCGTGTAATTACCACATTAAACCGAATTACTAATAACAGCCCTTTCCACTGAATACGGTTGGATAGAAATGAAGGATATTAATGCTCTTAATGGTCAGAATAATATCTGAGAGGCATTAAGGAAATCGCTTGGAAAAGGTGTTCTCTCTCGCGGGGATCGGTTGAATGGGAATATTCCTCATCGGTTGTTAATTGAAATAACACGGTAATTGAGAAGGAAACGCTAATTATCAGGCCAATCGCAACAATTTGGCCGAATGTGGCATTTATAAGTACACTGTTATTGCCACGGCGAATTTCTTGGGTTAGTGCTTGTGTAATTAGACAGGAAAGAGCTTTAAGACATTTAATGACTGCTTAAGTAGTCACCAATGAATACATATTAGCATTTAATGTTGAAATTATCATAAAATTGCTTTTGTTAGTACATGGTTTGCAAATTTCGAAAACGGTTCTCAGGCACTTAAAAATCGATCAGGTGTTCAAGTGACGTCATAAAGCAATGATAAGAAAATCGTGTCAATAACATATAAATGACTATTAAAAAGTTCAAAAGATGTATTGCATCTCAAATATCTTGAATTATCAAACCTTACTCCTTAATAGTAGGCAGTTGTTGGAGATAGCTCATGGTGAAAAAACAACACTCTCATCATCATCATATTTATTTACAAGATCGTTAAGAGCCTATTACAAAGTCCAGATCAATTAAATAATTTGAAAGGAACATAAAAAGTAAGAAAAAAATACTATAATAAACTTATGCCCCCGATACAACACAAAAGCTCAGGAGAGGTAACCAATGGAGTTGCCACTGAAAAGTAAATAAAAACGAACTTTAAAATAATGAAATAGAATATTATTAAGTGTTAAGACCGTGACACGAGCCTTAAGTCTCCAAACTAGAACAGAAATTGAAATTATCTGTCCAATATTTCGCCTATTCAGGCATCCTCAGGTTAGAAAGAGAATAACAGCAAAATAAAACATGAATAATGCACCCAAGAAACATACCATCACCTCCAAGTTCAAAAGCAACTAATGAATCATAAGGAAGGTTACTCGACCCCAGGTGTATAAGGTTAGATAAAAACAGCTGTTAAATACCTCAGAAATTGAAAATTCAATATAACTCACCAAACTTCAAAAAGCACAACAGGAAAAAATAAGTAATAGTAAGCAACACAAAAACATAAGACAATAGACCTGAGTGAAGAAGGTCTTTCCGTTGGAATTTTTCCACGGTCTTAGCATTTATGTAAGGTCTCTTTTTAACTTTACCTTTTGAATATTAATATATTTTGTGGAATAGCTATTAGTCTACTGGTTTCTTAATATTTTTTTTTTCTTGCAATTTTACTCTAATTTTTTCATTTATTTTTTCCTGTTGTGCTTTTTGAAGTTTTGTGAGTATACATTGAATTTTCAATTTCTGAAGTATTTATCAATTGTTTTTAACTAACCTTATCCACCTGGGGTCGAGTAACTTTCGTTATGTTTGATTAGTTGCATTGGAGCCTTGGAGGTGGTGGGATGTTTTTTGGGTGCATTAGTCATGTTTTATTTTGCTGTTATTCTCTTTCTACCCTGAGGATGCCTGAATAGGCGAAATATTGGACAGATATTTTCAATTTCTCTTTTTAGTTTGGAGACTTAAGGGCTTTTCGTTGGAATTTTTCCATGGTCTTAACATTTATGTAAGGTCTCTTTTTACCTTTCCCTTTTAAATATTAATATATTTTGTGGAATAGCTATTAGTCTACTGGTTTCTTGATATTTTTTTTTATCTTGCAATTTTATTCTAATTTTTTCATTTATTTTTTCCTGTTGTGCTTTTTGAAGTTTTGTGAGTATACATTGAATTTTCAATTTCAGAAGTATTTATCAATTGTTTTTAACTAACCTTATCAACCTGGGGTCGAGTACCCTTCGTTATGTTTCATTAGTTGCATTTGAGCCTTGGAGGTGGTGGGATGTTTCTTGGGTGCATTAGTCATGTTTTATTTTGCTGTTATTCTCTTTCTACCCTGAGGATGCCTGAATAGGCGAAATATTGGACAGATATTTTCAATTTCTATTTTTAGTTTGGAGACTTAAGGGCTTTTCGTTGGAATTTTTCCATGGTCTTAACATTTATGTAAGGTCTCTTTTTACCTTTCCCTTTTCAATGTTGGAATATTAATATGAATTGGGAACGCGTAAGATATAAATATAGAAAAAACAATATATTATTAATGATTGAGTAAGTGGCGAATCCAATTCATACAACATCTTTACTCCAACCATTATTTCTTTATTTGTAACCTTCGCAGCACTCCTGTCACTTATTTTTATCTATAACAAAGATTGGATTGTAGACGAAGACGTACTCAGCGTACAGGAAATACTTCTACAATGATGCACCAAACTCCAAGGCTTTGCTCTGGTCGGCCATTCTGTTCTGGCTATCACTTCTTTTTATAGCTATATATTTCTTGCTGTGGTGTTATTTTTATTTTTAAATATATCATATCTGGATTAGTAACCGAGTTAAACAGTAACAACTTTTAAATGTTCATTAATTTCCAATGTAATATTCTCGAAAATAAAAATATTGTAATAATTTTAGTATCTATTACTGAGTATCAGGAGGCCTTGACTCTATAGGAGTTGTAGCGCCACTGATGATGATGATGATTACTGAATATATATAGATTAAAGAACCGACTAGGCCATATCGTCATCTATAATTCGAAAGGTTTGTTGAAACGTTCATTTCTTGATGAAATAATTACCGAAATATACACATTTCCCATAATTACACTCTTTTTTTTCATAAAAATAGCCGCGATTATAATTATTTTCGACAATATTAAAAAAAAAATACTAAAGGATAAATAAAAATTCTGACAAAGCTTAAAGTAGCAACATGCGGAACTGACACCCATTTTTGTTTTATACGCTGACATGTTTTTTGTGACAATGTTTATTTATGAAAAATAACACATTTTTATATTTAGTAAAAGACAGATTTGCTTCTAAACTTCGTACATATTATGCTGTCATTAATGAATATTTAAAAAATCTATAAATATTTTTAAGAAAAATCTTTTATTTTTATCTCAAAAATCATTCCAACCACCATTTAAATGTCTAAATTAAGCAATTTATCTGACTGTCCCTTATAGGCTATAAAAATGAGGGAGCTAGCCAGTAGAGCGGTAGGAGGCTGTTGAGAAAACTCATTAGCATGTTAATAGAGCACTGGAGCCGAGCAGCAACACATTCTGATTACCAACAACATCAACAAATGTTGTTGACTTAGGGATGACAAACGCTCCTCATTATTCTATATTATGTTAATGAGCCGATCTGTTAGGCTGGAGCGGGCTGAACCAGGAGACTGGGGTGGCTTGGCATGCCAGTCGCCTCTAATTGAATATATTTCCACTCCACAATTAACCACTATCCTGTACCATTACAACCCATGAAGGTTCAAAACATGGTAGAGACTGTACTGTTTCTTGGACAACGGTTGTCCTAGATCACGTTCAACCGCCAGAATCCCCCTTATTTCGGGGACCCACTTTATACAGGCTGGGTGAACCACATGAGGGTCCTATAAGATCCACCTCCGGCCTCTACCAGATTAAATAAAAGTCTGTCAACGAGCCTTGGTCCTTCGGCATGGCAACTCAGCGCTCTACCACTGAGTCACTCCGCTCCCGTTATTCACAATTGTGATTATTGACAATCAGTAGGTTTTTACATATACAGATTCAATCACTCATTCTGAAATTAAAAGAAAGTTACGAGTATTGTTTTATAAAGTGAAGAATCATAAATTGTTTTTCTACACTTTTCTCTCCTCGTTCATTTCCAATACTATAATAATAATTTATATGGAATACGTCAGTTTCGTCAACCTTTGTATGTTGCAAATCCACTCACAATTAAATAGAAATCGTTTAATCTGGGGGTTTAACCCATGACAACCAATGACCTTCGGGTCATTGAGAGACCCATTTGATAATTTTGAGTAATAAGTATGATGTATACAAATAAAATATGAAACATGACCATTTATATCGAAGAGAACGTTTATAAATAATTTTCATTCAAGTATGTTAGTAATAAAATATTTCTTATTATTTACTAAAATATCTTTGACCCAAAGGTATAATAATACTCATGTGTTAATTCTTATCCGCGTTTGAAAACGCTGCCGACACCTGGTTAAAACTTCTAATATTTCATTGCTTAAAATATCCTTAAATATATTGTTTAGGGAGCGGGATAACTCAGTGTGTAGAGCGCTGAATTGCTTTACTGAAGGTCCTGGTTCAAATTCGGATAGGACAGTTAAATTTAAAAATTAATTTTTTCATAGCCATGAAAGGACCCCGTGGGATCCGTAGAGCTTCCTGGGACTCACCCAGCTTCTATAAAAACTTACCCTTAGCTTGGTAAGACCTGCCGGTTTAATCAGGACCTCGGCCAAATCAGATCCCTGCAGAATCGCAAGCTTAGAAACAATACAGCCTCTGTTCTAAACCCAAGACACTTCATTGGTTGGAGTGGTACACGTTTTTTAAAAATATAACTAAACGCTGAACAATAGTTCTGAATTAACCTATGTTTGCCTATAGTTCCTCTAAATTTTAGTAAATACCAGCTCTGGCCCGCGGCTTCGCTCGCGTGGAATTTGGTCTGCCACATTAAGTTTCGTGAAAGATCATTTAACATAAATAATTTAATTATTTTTAAAAAATATAAGTTACTCATTCATACAAAATTTCAGTTGCCTAACTTCAAAACTGACGGATTCTATACAACCTTTGAACCCCTATTGTATTAAAGAGGAAACCCTTGGGGTGGAACTATCCAAATTTCTTTCTTAAACTATACAAAGAACCTATCTACAAATTTCAAGATGCTAAGTTCCTGATTTGCCTTTAATTATGTACTATAACGGGGGGGGGGGGCACATTCCCTCGTGCCCCCACATAAATCTGCCCTTGCTGTAGCCTATGATGTATAATCTATTTTACTGAATAATTTTCATCCAAATCCGTCCAGTAGTTTTTGCGTGAATGTGAGACAAACATAAAAACTTTAACATTTATAATATTAGTAAGATTAGTGGGATATCAAAACAACTAGTTTCACTCATGTTCTTTCTGTTATTTTAACAACTATTATCATGTGATTTGCCTTTAATTATGTCCTATAATGGATTCTCCACAATACCTAAAAAACAGTCGGGGGGGAGGGGGCACGTGCCCCCGTGCGCCCCCCTAAATCCGTACTTGCTTATAGCCTTTGTGTTATTCTGATGTAAAACCTATATTACTGTAAAGTTTCATCCAAATCCGTTCAGTAGTTTTTGCGTGAAAGAGAGACAAGCATACAAACTTTCACATTAATAATAATAGTAAGGTATATTACTATATACTAACATATAATACTATATGTTAGTTAAACCAATCTTAAATTGGATATAATCTTATAAAAACTTTTTAATGTACTTAATGCATGGAGTGCCGTACTATTGAGCACCTTTCATTTTCAATTTTCACATTTATGCATAATATTTTCAATTTATACATTTTAGCTTACGCATTACAATTCTCTATAAGTGAGATAGTATCACACAATATCACAATAATATGTTTACATACTAGTATCTCTCCTTCAAAAGAACAACGTCAACCAACCTAATAGCGGTATTTGAAACTTACATGTGAGTTTAAAAAAATAAAAATCTGGGTTCTGGTATAGCAAAACATTTCTATAGTATGTAACGATGGTATTGAAATTCTTTCTTTAACTAATATATAATTTTTAAAAGCTCGTTTGTCTGACGTAAGTTGAATATTCCTTTTGATTTTAAGGTAAGTTGTTATTCCCATAAAGCTTTAAGTTCAAAAAATTGGAAAAGGGATATCAGAATATGTCGTTCCTGAATTAAAATGCTTCAATCCAGTTAATACAGAAGACTTAACTCAAAACCGCCTAATTTTGAGTTATTCAGTGTTATAATAAAGGAGCTTTATTATAATATATGGAATTCGAAAAAAGCATGATTAATAAGATTTTAAATATAAAACTTTAGAAGGCATAGACATAATTGATTGTTATGGATAAGAATGTATATATAACTTTTCGGAAACTAAATGAAATTTCCATGAAAACTAGGACGCCTCAGAAGAAAATAGGAACGTAAATTTGATTTAAGATACGGTTTTTAAAGAAAACAACACACGTTCATTTCAAAACTTACTTAAGAAATAAATGTAAACGACAGTTGTTCAACAATTGTGTTACATATTGTGAAAGCAGTATTCCTAATCCGGAGCATTCTTAATAAAGATGGCATGTTGAGGCCCGAGGTGACAGGATCAGGGGAAAAGAGCGAGGTTTGTTTAATGAATAAAAAATCTGACGGCGGTGAAGACTCTAAAAGGAAGGGGGCAAAAACAAGAACGGCAATAAAGACGACTCGCCCAAAAACGAAGAAAACTCTGCAACTGATGAAAATGTCCCTCCACCTACCGCCGAGCTCACCCGGCTTTTTTATCTTCCTTCATTGTCTCTTTATGCCCTTCCTTAGTTTTCCTCCTCTTCCATTTCTTTCATGCCGCTTCTCCAACCTTCGTCTATCCGACTTTATATATATAATTTTAAGTGACTCTTCAATCCAGGGGCAAACAGAAAAAGTGCAAATAAATGAACATTGTCATAAATACACTGTGCAGCCTATTCCACGAACTAGGGAGATTGTTTACGAGGTGCGAGCTCTCTAGCGCAGCAGATTTTGACATTAACAATCCGTAACCGTTTACTGCTGGACTCAGGTCAGCCATTCCTTGGCAGTGACGAAGACTGGGAGCATCCATTTTGTCCAGTAAAGACGGCAACCCAATATGTGAGGAAAAATATATTTCAGAACGCTCTGTATTGCTAGTCTTCATAACAATATAGTCAACAATGTAGTGCATAGTCTTCTGCAGTTTAGTCAATATAATTAAAAAACTCAATTAATTCAGTTTATTTAATGGATTGACTTCATTCTACACTTATTCTCTATATTATTATGTTTGAAATGATGCATATTTTATAGACTGCAATGGAATTTATATATTGTGCATTCTCACGGGGTGAATTCAAAACTTGTTTATTAATTTATTCAATGTATTTATTAAAATAATATAACTAATTTTTTTTCCTTTATAAATTTTCCAGCATTCCTGAAAAAAAAGTATTTCTGAAAGAATGTTCAAATATTTCAAAATAAAAATATTTAAAATCATATAAATTAATAAAAAAATAAAATAAAATAAATTATAATAATATATAATGACGTAAGCCAACAAGATCCTAACTAAAGTAATGTTCAATGAGCATTCTTCCCCATGTATACATCGCAAATTGCGTGAGCACGGAGGTATGGAATCAGTGAAGAGAATGGATTTGTCTGACCGAGTTACGACCAGAATAGCTCAGTTGGTAGAGCACCATGACGGAAATGTGGGAGACCCGGGTTCGAAACCCGGCCCTGGATATATTTTACTATTCAAAATAAAAACAAAACCTACATTTGATCTTATTAAATCTAACAAGGAAGGAATTTTAAATATTCACTGAATCTTATTATTTAATTAATTTTAAAGACTATAGCACAACCTGACTGTATCAATCTTAATAATATTTAGTGAACCTTGAAGATTGATGATGATACAACAATCATTTTGTTGAGACGAGCCCCTCAAAAACATTGAATGAAACATAACTTATGTTATTGATATTATATTGGTGTTGGATTTAATTGATTCGAGATTAATGGCTCTTCGTATATTTCTTCTCCATACCCTGGTTGGTTTGATTTCTCTACCACTTACTTCTTACTTCTTACTAACTTAAAAAAGGTAAAGTTAGTTCTGAGCTCAGACATCAAGACATGTACCAATACAACCTATGAAGTGTTCACAACATGCTTAGGACTGTTTTGTTGCCTAAGCCAAAGTGACTAAGTGAGTACAGGATTTATGGATGAGATTTAGCAGAGATTACCCACAACAGTATGGTTTCCTTTAATTAAGGTTACCCATTATATTGAGGCTGTATGAGCCCAGAAGGGTCTCCTAATACCACAGTGTCTATCCACGCCTTATAACAGAGCAAAACATTATTTGCCTAAGCCGTTCTCGAACCTGAAACTTTTTCATAAGTAGGCAATGCTGAACTGATACAGTAGATACACAGATTAATTTAAGCCCGGCAGGTGGCCTTAGGGTTTTTTAAAAGGGAACAAAATCCTTGGTTATCCTGTCCTTCGGATGTGACGTAAAAAGGTCCTGAGCCTGTGCGATGTCAAGTACTCGCTAAAGATCCCTATCCTAATTGTACATGGATTAGCTATTGCAGCATAAATTGGCGTTAAATGAATAAACAATAAACAACAACAGATTAATTTATTTAGAAAATTCACCCATACTATTCAAAGATAACTTAATATCTATATCAAATATTATAAATGACAAAAACCTTATTAGAAGTTTATTATTATTTTTATTATTAGAAGTGTCATCATTGAGGCTGGAGGCCATTTATAAATATAGCTCTAGCTAGGTTTCTAAAAATATTGATGGGTAGTGAGGAGTTGAGAAGGGAGGAGGCTCCTGAAGGCGAGATACCCGGCCGCTGTCATGTGATGAGTTGACATAAACTCGAGACTACTGACATCACTGATATCTTCTTCGGCTGTCTGCGGAGGCTACCAGGTTTAGGTTACTGTTGAACAGAGGGTGTCAATATGTATATTTATATAGTTTGGAACAAACAAGTAAATATATTTTATTATTAATATTACATGAATATTCGAGAGTGTAATATTTAAATTATAATAAATAAAAACGATATAAGAAATTATATATTAAATTGTTGATTCACATTCTTTTAGCCTCTCCGTCACTGCACCTATCAATCGCATGGACCATAATTGCTATAATTATGATTTCCAAACGATTTCTCTGTTTTCAATATTGTTTTGACCACCTGTAAGTAATGTGAAAATATCATAATTTTATCCTTATAGACGATAACTGATACATCATAAACATATCTGATAATGAAGATTGTGTAAACATAATGTTTTGTAATGGTTTGTAATGATTTGTAAACATAATGATCGATGTAGCTTCAGGTTGTAGCTAAAAAGATAAATGTGGAGGTCCGGGGCACCCCAGTGTCATGAAAATTGTTAATGGTTAAACAGAATAAATGAGCAAAAACTAATTAACTTAAAAAAGATAAATAAAGCAAATGTTCTAAATATTATAAGCTAATTAAACTTGGCATATCCATCTCTTTTTATTGATTAATATTACATTCTTTCATAATGACTTATGTACAATCTACTTAAGAGTTCATTAACAATAATATTTCACATATTTTAGGCCGTAGCATTATATACCATAACATATGTACATATATAAATCATTATTTTGCAATTCGTTCTAGAACACAACGGACTCTAATAAAAAATACTTTTGAAAGGTCCTTTTTTGTGTTGTATTTTTTTTTATTGATAACTTTTATTTAATGGATTTTATCATTTTAAAACTTTTGTAAATAAAAGATTTTTCAATTGAAAAAGTTGTGTAATTTTATTTCATTCCAATATAACATTAGGGCCAATATTTGGCTTGTGCAATTACTTTGACTCCACTGTTTAATTGTTTTCCAGACACTTAAAACATCTCCATTTCTATCCTAGTCAAAGTTCATTTGATGTCGTTATTCATAATTTCATCCTTGGCACTATTCAGCTATGTTGGAAGTATTTCACAGCTGCTTCTTTTAAAAACGGTTTTCCCAAAAGGAATAAGACAAAACACCAAATTAAATATAAAAATTTAAATAGACATTAATTTAATAATGCACACACAAATAATTATAAGATAAAGTGATAAGAAGAGGTCACACGAGATAAGGATGTGGGTTTCATGGAGGACGGCTAATACACAAGTACAAAATATTCTTGACAGCACTTTAGAACTCAAAGATGTAATATTATATTCATTTTTTTCTTTTGTAATCCCCAGATTTCGCCATGTAGAGCATGGAGCACGTGGAGAACAGAAGGACCACCAAGGAGGAGGATAATTAATTTTTTGCGAAAGGGAAACAAACTGGAGATGTAATATTAGCCTCTGGTGTGAGGGTTATTATTGGGTGGGCTCGTTAGACAGCGGAAGGAGGGCCCAGTGACACTGATCTGCGGCTGATGGATGGCCGCTCCAATCATCCTCAGGTACCTCTGTCATCCCCGGCATCTACTCTTTCTTTCTTATCGCTCCATTCCATCTCTCCATCTCTTATCCACCTCCGTTCCACCTTACCTATCCATCGGCTTCTTAGGCATTGTCAATGAAAAATTAACCTCACTGCATTGGAAGTTATTATTAAAAACTCGTGTAACGAAGGATAAAAGATATTTATTAAAAACTATTATTTGACCTTATATATAAAAGGAAGAAAATAGTCCGTATGATCGTAAAAAAAAAACATATTCTCTTAAATACGGACAACTGTTTAATGGAAAGCCGACGTTTCGACCCACATTGCAGGTCTTATTCAGGGCTAGAAGTGGGAGGTCAGGCATTGACACTAGGCCTCCATCCTGACCATTTTCTTCCTCTGATAAAATATATTGTCGTTCATATGAAATGCCCGTTTTCAAACGTCATATAGCAAAAAAAAAACCTTTTGAAATAAAACATTTTTATTCAAACTATTTACCTCTATTTTCTATACATTTCCAATGTGTTTGGGAAAATCAAATTTTCAATCCCAGGCTAAAAATTCGGGGTTTTGTGATGGGATAAAATCAGAAATGCGTTTTTGACATTTCATTTAAACAATCTTACCCTTAAGGAAGTTGTCCGAATTTCTGAACAGATGGAAATCTGTTCCGGATAATAAATAGGTGTGGGAGAACTTAGTAGCCCGGCTCGTTTAGTTTCTTCCGTGTATGTCATTAAATCTAAGGTCTGGCGTTGTCGTGTATAGGTCTCTTCCAATTAACCAATGCAGGTTGTTTTAGTTGCATTATGTCAATATTCCTGCTGTACGATGTGGATGTGTTAATTTCACCCCTGCATGGAAAAGGGAAATGAATTATTTATGAATTAATCTTTTATTTATCAATTAATCTGTGTCACCAGCTGAAAATTTCACAAACGAAAGGCGAAGGTTCGTTCGTTACAATACCCTTCCCCGAACATGTTGATATTGTTTCTTTCAGCTTGAATTGCCGAGTGCCGAGTTAAAAAAAAATGTCTATGTGGTCATATTTGATGGTATACTAAAGAATTCGCTCAATTCTAGTGATTGGAAATATTACAAAAAAAGGGAGCGTTAATATCAGTTGATTACAATCTATAAGCATAAGCACAGTAAGCAAGGGAACTCCACCAATTCCACTTATTCAACATTGAATGTTTAATTCTGAAAATAACCAAACTTCCTCTACTTAATCATTTTCAGACAGATCCACATTACTTCTAGATTCCAACTTGTGGTGTTCCAAGAACTAGCTACTTACTCAGATACATAAGTTTGATTTTTATTTCATTTCATTATTTTATCTACCAATCCAACGATACCTGTCATCCACACTGAAAGTTTGAAAGCCTCAGTCTGCCAAAAATCGGCGTAAGTCAATCAAATTCTCCCTAATATATACCTTACTAAACGCTAATTGTTGGGCCTGGTAATCAATAGACGACTGAAACGATTCAGTGCAGTTCACAATAAAACTTGTTGCACCAATTTATCACGAAACAATCCAGAAAACGATTGCCTCTCATTAGTAGCTCTTTAATTTCCTCAGCACTTAAGGCATCTATATTATATATCCTTATATAACATTTTTCAATAGGATAGATGTAGATTTTGATGTATATTCATATATTTTACTCATTTGGACGTCGTTTCATTTAAAGATAGTTCTTCTAGCAAAACTACTTTTAATGTCATATATTTAGCCGAGCACTAATCTTTAACAAAACCTACTTAATAACATTGCAAAGTCCTACATCAAACTAGTGCTAAATCAGTTTGAGGCTTTAATTTTTTTTTTTTTTAATTCAATTTATTGATATTTACAACTATAATACTATTACAATAAGTAAATCTGCTATATGTACAATACGACTTGAAAAGCACTTGTGGAGAAACTACCCATCGGTAGCACTCCAAATAGGCTTTAATTAAAATAATTGCTTTAGCGAAGTATTCTATTATAGTTTTTACCATCAGCGGTTTTAAGTATTAGCTCATTTTAATTGAACCAAAAAAAAAGGAATAGGTTTGGAAACCCACCGCCATCGTTGAGTATTACTTCTTCTTTTTCTGTTTTTTTTTTTTTGGTTTTTGGAAACATGATAATTGAAACTAGTTCATTTAAACTATAAATCTCTCTCCTGAACCATATTTAATGGAATGGAACGGGTCAAAAAAAGAAACATTTTCATTTTATGGAAGTAGTAATCAAACGATCGACTCTTTTTGTTTTTTAAAAGTTACTCAAAGATTAATATCGCTACTATTCTATAGTTATATCCACTACACTAATAATAGTGTTAATATAAATATAAAATTATATATAAATATTATTTTACAACCGGAATGAACTCGTCTTGTCCTATATCTGTACCTCAGGGGCAAACTATCGTAACTGACATTTTTCAAACATTACAGGAGAGCAGTTTTAATGTTAAATTTTCCTTTTTATTGTTGTTCACGGTTTTCAAAGATAATTAGAGGTCATCAAGATCAAGATCAATGATGACCTCTAATTATCATTGAAAACCGTGAACAACGATAAAAAGGAAAATTTTACATTAAAACTGCGCTCCTATAAAGTTTGAAAAATGTCATTTACGATAGTTTACCTCTGAGGTACAGATATATTGTATTAATTTTGTGAAGACTACATGGCCCTATGAAAAGTTGACTTTTGCTAACATCACTTCATTGTCGGAAACCTATATTAATTAACTTATAAAAAATATAAACTTATATAAATCTTCGAAAAAAAATTGTTTGTTATAAAATTGTAAATTGTGTATGGACTTGGTATTATAAATACGTAAATAAATTGAATTTAACGATTTCTTATGTTGAGTAAAGATATCTCTATACTATAACAGGCTTCGATTTTGTTTAAATTTCTAGTTTTAATAAGCTGATAGTTAAGGTCTATAATTTTTCCTTCCTATATGGATTAGTAAATATCATCCACATTTTTGTTACTATAAGTTCATTTAAATAGGCTAACTAGGCATGATAATACATATATTAGCAAGTACTAAATTTGTTTCACTTTGATTGTTGCTATACCTAATTAGTCTAATTCCATTCCAATTGTGTAATAACGAATTTAATTATACTATGCTAAAGCCAATAAGTGGAGCGACATGAGTCAACTCGACGGGGAACAAGACAGGCTGACATATTGACGGGGAACGGTGTACAAACGCTTGCCCTGATGATGACGGATGCTTTGTTTGGCTGAGAGAAGGGGATCCTAGCACCGTGTGAATGTCACTTTTTCGGAAACAGTTGTGTTGCCACTAACTGCGACAGTTGGAGCGCTTCGCCACTTGCCACTAACACACCGCGTTCCGTATGTCATCCACTCAGCTAGGGCAGTAGTTACTCTGTCCCAAATTGTGTCTTCCTTGTCACACGGTATCGGTTACACGATGGGGAATTCGTCGGCAACAGGAGGCAGGAGATTATGAAATTCTAATTTTTTACTGTTTTATTTTGAATTAAATTTCGGTACGGCTGCATTAGGCCATCGAATTCCTCTTGTATCCAATCCTACATTATAAAGTTTGTTACGGACAAGCTCACCCATAATGACTCTAATGTCCCATTTGATACTGATTTGGCTCGAATCCGATATCAATCCTTTCATGATAAACTTCATTCCCACTCGAACCAATTAGTTTCAAGTTTCAATTCCTGATTATCCTCCGAGGCTTCTTTTTAGACGAACAAGACCATGTAAATTGATTTTTTTATTCGAGTAACGCCAGTGGGTAGTGTCTCTATTGCCTTTGTCTTGGTTATTATTATTATAATACAGTTGTAAATATCAATAAATACATTTTTTTTTAAATGGTACAGAAGGGAATTTCAAGTTCTGTCATAAGTCATAAGCCCAATCCTACTAATATAAATGAGAAAGTTTGTATGTATGCTTGTTACTCTTTCACGCAAAAACTACAGAACGGATTTGGATGAAACTTTACAATAATATAGGTTATACATCAGAATAACACATAGACTACAATTTATAACGATTTTGTGTAATTTGGTCATAATATAACGATAAATATCATTAAAAAGTATTTAGATATGACACAATACCAATATTACCTCCAACACATGGTCAGTTGGTAATCGCGGTTATTTAATTTAATTATTAAATATTGTTAGCATCGCTACAGGGCTCCCCCTGAGTAGCTCGCTCACGTATTTCGTTACTCGCAAAATCTACATATTTTTGCTGAAAGAAACAAATCAAGTAATATATTTTAAGGAGTACATTGCAGTAGGCAAGTAGGACCACCAAAACTAAAAACACATAGATAAATTACCTACATTTGTACGTTATTCTAATCCTTTCAGTTTTAATTTCTCGCTGCTGCCGTACGACAAGTAAAACCGTTATATTAAGTAATCTTTTCTAATAAATTCAATAACATTACCTACATACTAATCCTTCACTGACACAAACAACAGTTAACGAAAGTAACTTCTGTCCATCCCGTTTGTTAATCAGTGTCAACGTATTGTTACGGGCTACTGGGTGTAAAAATGTATGAACTACTAAATTCAAGATACTAATATTTATTAACAAATTGAATAAAAGAATACAATGAAATTATAAACAATTAAATTATTAGACTAATATAAATTTACAATAACAATATTCTAAAGATTTTAACCTAGGCCTAACTCCTTTAAAATTAGTAAAAGATTATAAGATATTACTAATACTAAATAGCTTAACCATTTACATCAATTTGTATAAATACAATAAAATTACACTACACTTTACAACTACTAATCAGCACTTACAGTTCACTAATCAAAGTCTCCAAATATGACTAACTGGCACACAGTAATAAACGGAAACGGTTTATTACACTCGCGAGACTTTCACAGTTCACTGACATTAGTTTATTACACTGCCTGCTTTACTAATGAATCACTGACTGACTCTAGCCGGCAGCGAGCGGGTATTTATATGAAGGTCGAAAGTTCTAGAAGCTGTGGGCGTGGGTGTGGTTCGCATCGTCGAGAACCTTCTTTCAAGACGGGCTTAAGACGTTAATTTCTTCCGCCCGCCTTTCTCTCTCTGACCATAACAGTATGTTTTACGCAGGGGTCGAAGATTCGTTCCCAAAGAATCGTTCCTAATCGATCTCATTCAAATCTTTCGGAGCCGGACTGGAACGATATAATTTTGTTATAAAACAGCCGCTCCCGAACGGAACAGAATCCGCCAGGAGCGATATTTTTGGATCCCTTGAGGATTTGATCCTGCGGAGCAAAAAAATATCGATCCCACATGTTTCTTTCTGAACCTAGATTTTGGCCTCCTAATTTACCTATCTACTCATTAAAATACCAAACCGGAATGAAAAAATTTTGCCTAGAGAGGCATAGTACTTTCACATCCTTAAAAAAAAAAAAAAATCTGAGAACTAAATTTTTTTTTTTTACTACCTTAAACTTAACCGATCCTTATCGAGTCTTCTTTAGGATCAACTAGATCATAAACCAAACATTTAGGAAAAAAACCTGGTTGAAATCCGATTTGTAGTTTCCGAGCATTGGTTGGAACAAACTTTTCCGGACGGACGGACCGACACCTCTGATAGTTTTTTGGATTCTACACCCTATGAAACGTCAAGAAACATTAAAAGATCGAAGTCCAATTTTTTGGCGATTTCAATACTTTCTTCATCTCAAGGATGAGAAAGTAAAAACGAAGGATCAATATTTATTGTTCCGGCCCAAATCGAATCCTCAAAGGATCGAAAAATTTCGCTCTGGTCAGGATTGAATCAAACTTGGAGCAGAATAAAGCATCTTTTGCGGGTAGGATTCGAAATAGAGCATTTCGGAAAGAACGTTATTTTTTCTACCTTAAATAATTGTTTCATTCAGAGCAGCAAAAATATAAATATATCGGTTTCATCCCCTGGTTTTACGGCTGTGCTGATCCGTTTGTGAAGTTAGTAACTTATAGTTTAAGAAAATTAAATTATTTATTTAAAATGATCTGCCACTTTATGTGGCAGAACAAATTTCACGCTAGCGAAACCGTGGGCAAAAGCTTCTATGGACATAAAATTGAAAGATAAAAACAAAACAAATTATTTTCAGAGTTGCACATCCCTAAATGATTAAAGATAATTATTAAAAAATGAAATGAATATCAATGACTACATTGAAGATAATTATTAAAAAATCAATGACTACATTGAATATAATCATTAAAAAATCAGATCTTAGGATAGCGTGATGATTGAACGGCAACTGTAGCATTTGCCATATCGATGGAACAGAGTTCACTGCAAATGATACAAATTCCGATTTGACTATTTTATCTAGCCATACTAGCCAGTTTACTGCTCTTCGAAAGAAAAATATTTAGAAGAATTGTTGGAGCTTTAAGAGTTGGCGACAATTTAGACTCAGAAAAAATGCAGAGCTGTGATGTATCATAATGTCTGATGTATCAGGAGCCTGACGTGGTAAAGCACATAAGAATAGCTAGGCTGAGATGGGCTGGACATGTGGCCAGAATGGCGGACGACGCTACCCTGAAAAGACTGCTGTTTGGGTTCGTTGACGGAAAAAGAAAACGTCGGTGTCCACGACTTGGATGCGCAAATGAAGTCGAGAGTGATGCAGGCAGCATCATTGGATCCAGAGCTTGGAGGACCTTGGCCCAGGACAGAGAAGAGTGGAGGCGACGCCTTGATGCGGCCAGGACCCGTGCTGGGTTGTAGAGCCCAGTGTTGATTGATTGATACTTGCCAGTCCTTTTTAACGACTTCTGAAATTTTTTACTTTAAGTATTATGGACAAACCTATATGGGTTAGTTAACCATAAGTTTCCTAATTTATATTAGTTTACAGTTTACTATACAGTACAATACTGTAATGACTATAGAATTCCTTCAGTACATTGTGACATATAAAATATTTTTTTTCACGTCAACGAAAGTTTATTATTTTTGTTTTTATAGACAAAATATTAATTAAACTATCCACGACTGATTTGGTTTCAACTATGTATAACTTTTACTATACAGGAATTACAATCGTATTCAAAGAGTAAATAAATACAGAATATGCATCTAATTATGTTATACAAAATGGTAATGGCTTTGTTTAAATGAATAAATGGTTTAGGGTCACCAATCTCATATGTCACGAGCATGCCGAACATTTCAGTGAAGCGAAGTCTTCAGTTTTACTCCACCAAAAGTCGCAAAAACGCGGCTAAAGAAGTTTTCACTTCTAAAGCATTGCTTTATAAAGAAAAAAACAGGACTAAGTGCTACAAGTTCTTTAAGATTCCAAAAATATAATGTTCTAACTCTTTTTTAGTTAGTTCTGCATAGTATCAATATTCATCATCATCATAGACATCAGGGACAGAACAATTAGAGATCAGTTAAGACAGGAGACAAATGATAGCTGCCCGAAACCATTTTATTTGACACGGGCAGTGGATACGGCTATTGGAGCGAAGTCGTGTTAGAGTCGGTATAAAGACGTCTCCTAGTAGGAAATTACCTCGAGACCGTGCGAATGGATAGATAGCAGTGGAGATAGCCTGTAATCGCTCAGATCTGGCGAAAGATATAATCAAACGAGGAACCACAATTCCAACCTTCTTCGGATCTTAATTGCCCGCCACTTTCTGGGATATTACTCAGATAATTTTATATCATTGACTGTGTCTGTCCCACTCCTCTCAATTATAATTGCGCTCTTAAAGGCTATGTATAATTCATTATGGCTGAGAACAGGGCTTGCCAAAGCAATAATCCTATTCAAATTAGTCCTTCATTTTCTTTGCCAGGGGAGGGGAAATACACGCAGTATATAACTTCTCTATCTTACATTTTTAATTACTGTGAGAGATTATCTTTCTTCATGGTGGATGGTGGGATACAAGTATTATCAAGTTCTAGGGTTATAAATTGTGAACAAGCTTTTCGCATTCTGAAGTTTCTGAGTGTCATTCAACATGGCGACTAACCTTACGATGTATCCTACTTACAAATATGTTTCGTTATTCACCGGAAGCTTGTCTGAAATTACAAACACTTGTTAGAAAGCACAGGCTGTTAGACAGTAGTTTCAAAGTATGCTATTGGACTATAGACCATCTTCTGTTGATTCTTATTATCCTTATCTTGGACACAGATCTTAAGAATTTGGGATTGGGCTAGAATCCTACTTCTTACCATTGTTCTAATCTGTTTGACTCAATGAAGCACCTAACTCAACGAACATTCAGCTAAATGACTCTTGGACCCTTTAGACTTGCTTCAGTAACATTTTTAGCAAAAACTTCTTTCATCATAGAGGTCATCAACAGTTCAATGAACTTTTGGCTGAAATTCCAGACACAAATTCCTATTTTAGCCTCATCTGGGTGACTTTTGTGATGCTGTAGTTTAGTTATTTAACCTTATATTTGTCTTACAACATTTATTTATATTGTCTAGTCAACACCCTAATATATCTTAACAAGAATCAAAATTACAAATAAATAGCATCTGAAATTAATATAACCATTATTTGTGGTGTGTCTATCTCTGTATATCATAATTTTATCATTTTAGAAGAAAAATAAAATATTGCGCCTTCATTCTGATTGACACAACCCGCAAAGCTTGAAAAGCGATCCACCTAGATTTGGTACATATACAGGTCGGAAGAGAGTTGTTTTTGTTTAACTCACTTTCCATTACAAATTTTCTTGCCAACGACACGTTTTTATATACACGCTTGTAGCATATATTGTCAAAGAACGTCAGAAATAAAAAAAAAAAATTTATAATATTCATGGCGTAGAGAAGTACCTACTCATACGTACAAACTAGGCAAGGACATCTGTTTGAGCAACCTCGAAATAGTAGGACCTTACGATGAGAGCTCCGAAATGGATAAGGAAAAAAATAAATTTCTGATTCAATTAAACCAGATCGCATGTCATTTCAATTGTAACCTTTTATTAAATTAATAACATAATTCACTTTTATAAATTAAACAACTGTTAAACTTTTGATAGTAAAAAATAAACAATTGATTGAATTAAAAGAAGAATTTAAACGTTTTTACAATGAGAAAATGAAATTACTTATACTAACTAAATTATAAACAACTAATTAATAACATTAGGAAAACAATTATTATTTAATCTTACGATACTAAATTTAACTCTATTAAATTACAAATAAATAAAATGTTGAAATAAAATCGATTACAAAATAATAAATTTTTATATGGTATTCTAGTTGAAATAATATAAGCAAAAAACTCTTATCTTTCTGTCGAAGTAGATAGTAGATTCTCGGCAGGGCGAGCTGGATGTTGAGATATCAGTGGAGTCTCTTTGGTACGGCGAGTGAGATTGTCGAGACGTCAGAGGTTGAGACGATAGATGATTGATAGGTTCATCAATTCTACTACTCGAATCAACAAAAAGATTTAAACTAATTACACCTGCAGGTGGGCAGCAAATTATTATCGCTTGAAGTCCAAACTGCAACTTTGGGCTCCTATAGACCATACGTTGTGCACGCCAATTTGCTCGTTCCAAAACTGTCTGGCTTGATAGAGCCGGAGCGAACAAACGCTGATCGACTCCCTTTTGTTTTTCTCTCTTCACTTTTGTAACATGTGGTTTTAAACTTACTAAAAATATTACAATTATTATGAAACAAATAAAATTACCTTTTAAATCAAATTATGAAATAAACGTTTAAATTATTATATTATAAAAGATGAAAATAAATAAAAAAGGGTAAAATGTTTTATGTTTTACAAAAAAAAAATGATTTAATTGTTTATGATGAAAACTAATAATCTTTTATAAGGTTACTACTTCATCTGGCCTTAACAACATCCTCAAGGTTCAGTACTGAGTCCCATCCTTTTTTTTCGATAATGATTAATGATCTTAACAAACATCTGGAAATATGCTGTGAAATATTGAGCTGGTATCACTCATGATTTTGTTATCTTCCTGTCAAACTTGTTCGAAACCTCGGAGAAGTTTTTAAATACAGGTTTGGATAATATTGTAACAAGTGCTTTTTTGGTGATTATTGAGACATGTGGCATATAAGAAATATACAGGCTCGTCCAATGGGCAAAATACGTGCATTCAGAATTCCGGAACTGCGAAATAATCACGGTGGAATGGAAAAAATCATTTACGTTGGAGATTGGTACTATTCATTCATTCAGTAAATTCATTACAACACTGCGGCTCACCTTGTGTCATGTAGGGGTAAGGCATTGGTTACAATAATGGACATCAAAACCAAAATCGAACATAATCTGACTCATAGCGAATGTAGAACAATAGCCAATGGGATAAAAAAAAAAAATAGGTAGATATGAGAGCTGTAGGCAGAAAAGAAAACTTTAAACTTTGTTATTTTCTGAATTATTTAAATTTTATAGTTTGTTAATTAAAATTATTGACATTAGTTTGTTTTTCCCGTCTATTGTCACTCCGAGCAATAGATAGATACATTTTGATGTAGGTTATTAATCAAACATTGGATGGGCTGCAGAAGCTTTTATCATTTAAACTGAAGTTTATTAAAACAAATAGCATAACTCAAACACAGGCCACAACAGAGTAATTTCGCTCAACACGAATATGGTGACGCGAACCCATAAGTTTTCTCCTACCAAAATCTTTTATTGCAGCTAAACAAGTTTTCATTTAAGAAAGTTATTGTTTTAATTACTGTTAGCTGTTATAAAATTTATTACTAAAAATGTTATAGAAAATTTTTACAAAAAAAAAACTTTAACATAATTGAAAATATAGCAGACGCCTGTGATTAGATGTAATTGAGGAGGCACGCGGGCGGACGCCTGGCAGAGTGACAGGATGACATGTTAATTTGGGAAGTGATAGCCTCATCTTTTAAATATTACTACCCTTAATATTAAGTCAATGGCAGCAACGTCACTTAAGATATTACCGCAATTATTTTTAATTAATAAGGTATCTTTAATAGATTTCTGCGTGTCTGTTAAAATTCGTTGAAAATGGATGGTTTGACCTAAAATTGTGTTGTAACTTATACATTTTATGTTATATTATGATACCTTCATGAAGTAATACAACTTGATTACAACAGATTTTTTTTATTAATTCTTTGATTTCTCCATTTGTACCTTGAACCTAAACCTACAAACCCGGTCACAACTTTTAATTATCTTAATGTGAATTCTCAATGTAGATATTTGATTTAAACCCTAATAACCAATAATACACTGTGTATTAATAGAAATATGAAATAAAAAATGTGATCAGAAAATCAAGCAGCATGCAAAATAAATAACCATAATTTGCTATCATGTTCTCCCTTTTAGTATTAGAAGTTGAATTTTTACTTACAAAAATCTTATGATTAAAATGAGATAACTGCAAATGCGCGTCCTCCTTATGTATTCTGGCATGTTACTGTGTATTTATTTATGTGGCAATAACGAAAGGTAGATTACAGCCAATCATTAGCGTAACTAGAGTTGACTCATGGGGGGGGGGTTAACACCCAGCAGTCAACCACTCCAACATATTAGTCCCTTCGAAAAAGATGTCTCGTAATATAGGAATAATATTTATTTTACAATAATCATGTAGCCTCAAATTAAATAAATAGATTATAATTTTTTATAAATGTTATTTCGGAAGTTATAAATGTTATTTTTGGAAGGGCAATCAAGAATTAGCTTTTAAATACAAGTAACCCTATTTATTGGTTACAATAACTTACTAAACTAAATTGCATAGAAAACTTTCTAGATCCATCCAGACTTTACTTCTAGACTCTAATAATTGTCTAAACTTTTCTTCTCATATTGCGATCTTATTGTAGCCGCAAGATGCCACTACTGCCGCTATAATAATATAATTAATTGTAAATAAACAGTATTACATTTTGGTTTGTCATTTTAGCGTACCTTTTATTCATTAAAATAGCTGTGTTTGCACTTTCTTTGTCGTTTTTTTTTTTTGTGTTATTGACCCATACTGTAATCTCACAATAATAACTTTGAAATAGTAAAATCCTTCAAAGTTTTATTTTTTTTTAAATTATTACTTACATTTTTTTTTAAGTTCTTCTAAGCAATGGGGAGGTTACATCCCCAATAACCTCCTCCCCACATTACGCCTATGCAGCCAATCACAAAACCCAATAGCTGTATGAGGTTTAAGTTAGTCCGGAATATGGATAAAATCCACAGACACGAGCTGTCACTGAAAGCTTGCCGCTCAAAGGACACATATATTCATATTCTATAAATTTTATCTATTGTTAGAAAATTCATTTTCAGGTACAACTTTATTATCTACAGCTCCGGTGAATTAGTGGTTAGGTCAAGTTTTCTCCAAAATGGGTTTCTTGCATTACTACCCAAAGAGGAAAGCGGAGTGTTATATTTTCGTAGTGAATAATGGGCCAAGTCAGGCATAGGCTTGAAATGGAGTTATTTGTTACATTGCAACTCGCATCTAAGCCAAAAACTACGAGAATGTCTTGACGCAATTAACTCACTCTGGAAATATGCGATTAACCACTTATTCACCATGGCTTCAGACATAGATTACGCCATATCATATCGCTACAAAATCGATTAATTTTACTATACTGTAGCTCATTTAAACGAAGTAATTTTTTTAGTTATGTAATGTATAATATTATCCATGTAGTGTATAAATTATGTTATTAACATTATTTATCATACTATAAACTTAACAATAGAATTCACTGTTTAAGTATTATTGAAAAATATAAAAAAATAATTTTTAGATATTTCGGTTACAAAATGCTCTCCCTAAGACATTTTTTTGAACTTATTCTCGTCCATAGATAAAATTTAAAAAAATGAAAGCTTCTAGCCTACATCGTAGAATCCTGTTTTCTCCTATATTCTTATACTTAGCTAATAAAGAATTCAGATCCTTCTTTCCACCTTACACTTTCCTTAATCAGCGACAACTACCCCTGTCGTGATGACTGCAGACCTTCAACTTCCAGTGATAACATAGATTAGGACAGCTGTAAACGTGTGGATTGGAACTGAGATGAGGGACGGCGAGAAGGATGCTCTCACAAATTACATCTAATCTTCTCCGATAGATGACGCTAGATTACATCTTTTCCTAAGACCGTTATCTTCCAACACTTAATAAAACTGTAAATGACTGGCAAATAAGAGGCCAACAGTTTCCTTTTATTATTTTCCTTATTCTAAAAACCTCGCCGACACTCGCCTATATTTGTCCAAGGAATTCTTTCTATCTTAGTTGACAGTTTATTCAATTTGCTATTTTTCAATTATTTTTTTAATGGCCCTTCTGGGTTCAACCACCCACATTTAAAAAAAAAATTATTTATTGAAATTTACAACTGTATAATCATAATACATCAAGTAAATATAATGAATGATACATATTTAATTTAATTATGGGTAAATCATCATAAGGATATTAATAAAAGATATTAACTTTTTACATTGATTCTTGGTAAAAAAGTAAACCGAACCATGATGAAACTTGATTCCGGACTGTAATACTTCTATAACATCTGCTTTAAGATGATTTGACCATAACAAGCTTAACCATCATGTTTTTTCTCAATTAAGGCTACTAATTTTTTTAACTTTTTCAGGAAGTCTTCTGACAAAAACAAATTGGTTTCCAACCGGGACCTGCAGATACATAGGATCAAATAGGCTGATATACCGAATTCCTTTGTCAATTATATTAAATTTAGTCCCATAGATTATTAGTCACGTTAATTTGTTCTACGCACAAATGATTTTTTTCTGTTATCTTTAAGTTTAATAACTATTTTGATCACAGATAAAGAAAATGAGATTTTTTTAAAATGAAATAAGCAATTTAGCTCTAAAATAGACCTAAATTAACCTTAATAATGACAGAACGACAAAAGGAAGGCTAGGCTAGAAAAACAACTATTTTATGGCTGAAGGACCTCCCAGAGAGCCAGCAAAAACCACAGGCGCGTGTGGCAGTAAAACTTATTAATTTCCGCCTTGCTGTTGCTTTCTTGCAGGATCTGGTGGCTTCTTCTGATCCCTGGTGGCGTCAAGCGGAATGCCATCTCCCTCCTGATTGCCTGAGGGAGGGGGAACAGAGAATAAGAGAGAGCTTCTGCGGGATTCGGTACCACTATATGCTCAATAGAAATTAATTAGCCATAAAATATATAAAAGTAATCATAAACGTGTTTATTCGAATATATACAAACATATATATAAATACAATTCTATTCAGGGACACTAATACATGGACAAAATCCATAAAAGTAATCATTATTGTCGATAGTATTAATAATTAATTCAAATAGAAGGCTTATATGCTTATATGAAGGCTTATATGATGATTTGAAGAGAAATAATGTTTCTATGGAAAAAAAACCTTGTGAATTCCCAAACAGTTGAAAACTTGCACATAGGATTTTAACGGAAACCATTAAACAAATTTTTTAATTGAAATTTAAGTTTGTCCTGTTGACTATTTCAAATCGTAAAACAATACCCATATCTCAAAACCTAATTATGTTAAAAGGATTAAAGCATATTGGGCGAATTTGAATTTTGTCGGTTTATAGACAGCATTTAAAGGTATCGACATCGAATGCTCTTTGGTTTTTCACTATTTTAAACTTTATAATGTCATACAACCCTTATCAATGAAAGTGAAATCATTAAGGCGAACCTCATCAAAATTGCCATGTCTAACAGGAACTGTTGAAGGACACCATTTAGAGAAATATACACTAATTGCTAATTATGCAATTTTCTATTTTTTAGGTATTTCTCTTAGGATGAGCTGTGACCAAGGTTTTTAGTATTAAATTCGGTGATATGGATAAAATAGCTTTCTAAAGACCACGAAATATGAATGCGATAATTTATTGTAAACAACAACATTTTTTTCTAATCATCTATTACTATCTCTATGAAAATATCTCTTTTCCTTAACAAATTCATAAAAAAAAAATCAATCCATAGACACTATTTTCAATTCGAAACATTACCGGAAAAGAATCAGGATTTTGAATACTGTAGACTTTCCGGGTGGTAATAATAACATCATGATACAAAGTTTTGATATTTCAAGCTAAATATCCTTGCAGATGTATAAGAAGATGCATTTATTAAATTTATGGGCATAAAATCAAGCATCAGTAAAGAAGAGTCGGTCACCCGTCAATCTGAATTCCTAAAAATAAATCCTTCAACAAAACAAATCAAAGGGGGAGGTTATGTTACAATATTAAGAAAATGGTATTTTTTTATTCTCAATAGTGAAACTCAAACAATAGTGTAGTGTAAATAATCTACTAGATACCACAAGTTGGGCAAATCGGTCACAGCTATTTATTGTTCTATGGGTCTGAAGAGTTTATCAAAGCATTGGTAGAAATCCTAGTCCAAACACTTCATGACAAATCTCATGATAGCTAATACATATTTTCAGCCTTGATTGATCCCTAAATAGCCAAACACAAATATAATTTTGAAACATTTCTCATCGTAATTTTTGAGAAATGAAAAAAAAAACATATATCATTCATCCCCCTGAACCTGAAACATGGACAATGTAAATACAAGCTGCCCGTAAACAGCTCGCTCTTGAGATGGACTTTCTAAGAGGTAGCTGCGGCATCTCAAGGCTCCAAATCGTACCCAATAGTGTTGTTATAAGAGAAGAATAGAGCAGGAGAAGAATAAATTATATGAAATAGAAAACAGGAGGCTTCAATGGTTTGGCCATCTGATGAGAATGAGAGTCAAGAGATGGCCAAAGAAACTCTTCCTATATAAACCAGATTAAAGAAGAAAGTGAGGGAGACCGAGGAATACATGGATGGATTATGTAAGAGAAGGAATGGCAACAAGAGGGATGCGAGAGGAAGAAGAACAATGGGCTCCTAGGAAAAATTGGTAGGAAAATATTTCGGGTATCGGCATACATTTATTGTAAAAAACCCAAATAATAACAATAAATAATAAATAAATAAATAATAATAATAAATTTTCCTATTCCCTTCATGTTTACTCATTCGATATTGGTGTGTTAGTTCACTTGGAGTTAGATGGTAATTTTTTTCCAATGAATAAGTAGAGATATAAATTAATACCAAATCAATGAATAGTGCTGACAACTTCTACACCAATCTTTCTTCAGCTGGAAATGTCCCGTATGCTTCTGTCGCATGTTTTAAAATCCTGCATTTACACATTATCCAACTTAATCTGAATGCTTATTAGCCTTTGATGTCGGACTGCAAAGAGGATCTACAAAATTCAGAACGAGAAATACTATCTAAACGTAACTAATTAATCGATAGCCACGTGTTACAGTTAAATATCCTCGTATGTCACGAGGCGATCCTGATTAGCATTAAAAAGTTCCGTTTGGTCCATTAATTTAAACTTTATTATCGATAAAAGGCTATAGAGGAAGAACGATAAAGGTTGCATGCAATATAGAAAAGAGATAGGCACAACGTATTTGTTGCCTGCCTCTTCGCTAAGCGTAGTCACAATAAAACTGAGCTCTGACTTTACAGCCTCCATTGAGCTTTGCAGTTTATTCGAAGGCTATTGCAACCTTATCCGACTACAGATAGCACTCAACTTCGTATTCTATTTCATCCTTTGTTCATTCCGATTCCATTTGTTTCTTATTATCTGTCAATGTTTTTTCGAAAGTAAATAAAGAAAGAAAAAAGTGCGAATAATGGGAAGAATGGAAATTGAGTGTGTCAATTGACGTTGATAAGTAAATTTAAAAAAGTCTTGATCAAGGACGATGTTAACAGCCGCAAGAATATTTTCTCCAATACGAATACTGTAGATTAAACTTTGTATACTAGAATAAAACCATCTACATGCGCGGATCGTCTGTGGTGTATTGGTGAGCATATCAACGTAGTGTGACCCTGATTGCTGGATCGCAGCCCGGCAGTTGTCCTAGAATTTTTTTAAAAACAGGAGTGAATAATCCTTGGTCAATTGTCCTTTGGATTATCATCATAATCATTCCCTATTCTAGCGCTGAACGGTATCTTTGGAAGGGACGTAGGTAGAGATATAGTGTGAGATACTCGTGTTTCATACCCATTTTGTTTCTCCGAAAATGGCTAGTTTTGAGAAATCATTGGCAGATAATGGAAAAGGACAAATTGAACTGAAACGAAAAAACTGAGTACGACTTCGTTTCCCATATGAGGGATCGAATTCAGGCCGTCGAAGTTTGTGATTGCGTGTAAGAACTCGTGACAAGCAGCTGTAGCCAAGAAGCCGTGCTTACACCTCCCAGAGGACCCGAGAGATAAAGATGGCTCGGCAATCTCGAAGCGAGGAGTCACGTACTGTCAAGATGGGACCCCGGCTCTGGCAAAAATAAGGTGGAAGAACGGAACTCCTACCAACTTCTAGATTATGTAGTCGCTCTACGCAAGTCTAACTGCTTTATAATTCTCTTTTCGCGTAATGGACCAGTTGTTCAAATTGGATAATTACCGGAATTCAATTTGAAAACCTTATGAAGTAAAAGTTGTTAATGTTAGATGATGAAACACCTATGTGAATGATTAGATCAGTTATTATTCCTTTAAGAAAATACTCACTGCTTTTGTTATTCACTCTTAATTAGTTTATTCCTAAGCATCATTAATCAACGAATAGACGTTTGGGTCTACAAATCGTGGATACAAATACAAAGTATCGAATGTGAAAAAAAAACATTTCTTGTTTTTTTTTCTATAACGATTGATTTAGAATTGATAATTGAATGTACAAAAACAACGTGTTATGACACAGGTAAGATACGATTTGCACTGACTTTGGATAAACCTTGAAACCATTTTCCACTCTCTTGAGTGCTTTGCATCGACAGTTAAGGTGTAATCTTACATTCCTGAGTCAGCACATTCCCCTTCCCTCACTATTGTATTTATATATCCCGCTGGAAGACATAGATACAGTTAGTCATAGTCATTCAGTCATTAGAGAAGTTATGTTATAGTTTATAGTGTAATTGTTAATCTTTTTATCAATAAATTTTTTTTGTATGTTATTTGTTGTTAAGTTCTTTATCTGACGATATCGGATTCTTATTGACAGCTCAATAAAGTTAGTAGACGACTTATTGGACGCAACAATGTATACAGAAATATATCATTAAAACTTTGCAGAAAAATAAAATAGCTAAAAAAAATGTATTTTAAGTTAACCGAAAGCAGATTTAAACATTTTAATGTCAGTACAAATCATATATACTACAAATATCATATGTAGATAATTGAAAAAATTCTTGGTTCATTGGTACAAGCATTTTAGAGTTATTTTTATAAATCGTTAGTTTTAAATTTTTGTTTTCAATGCATTGATATCATTTTCGTTTTACTTTATCTTACTTTTATTTTTAATTTGATACCTCTTTCATCAAAATCTATCATCCCGGTGATTTTCAAACATTGAGTTCTGATTTACAGTTACTACTAATTCCTTGACTTAGGATAGTAGTTAGACGATAGATAGAGAGGTTTTCTAATTTCTTCAGAGAGCCCAGTTTTTTAAAAACAGTTTTTTATTGCAGCTCAGATAATGTTAAAATACTCCATCATAATTGTTTCAAAATAGGAAGGAGAATAAAAAAATGTTTTTTGCCTCGCAGAGTTTCTAGTAGTCTCAGATTAAGCTCTGAAGAAGCTGTTAGTATGACTAGCGAACCGTAGCAAAGAATTTAACGACACGGTCGAAACCAGAAGAAATACGTGAAGATTGGGTTAAAATATTGGCCGAGAAAATTTAAGAGAGTATGTTTTTTCATTATTAAATATAAAATAAAATTCATATTTTCCGAAGTAGGGACTGTGGATGTGTTTAGGGGCAGATCAGAGAGGAGGGGCCGGTAGGGTCCAATATTATGAAGTAATAATAGCTGCAAAATATATCTTAAAATGTTAGCTTTAAAAGCAATACATGCATGAAAATAAAACGCACATGTACCTGGTCCTTCAATTTGTTCTTATAGTTCATTTTTTCTCTGTGTAAGGCCTTCATGTGGATTAAAAATGACTCTACCTCTATAGCAAAAAGATAGGCCAGAGCCAGCAGTATGGTGAATTGTTGTTGAATATTGAACATAATTCTTTATGTATCAATTACTTACCGTCAAAATGATAAATACTACCAAAACATTTAAAGCAAATTACAACATTATAAAATGTTTGATATTCTTCGGCAATCCTCAGTAGCATAAATAAAGAAAAGGTTTCCAATTCTTATTAGTATAATGAACCATATTATTACTTCATTTTTTTAGGTAATGTCTGGTAACTTGTTTTTACCAAAAAATATAAATCTATAAAAAAAATATATGATTATGCATGCTTTATTTCTTTTTCTTTTTAATTACTATTACAAATGTTTAGAATGATTATAAAGTATTCGTGTCCAAGCTTAAAACGGAATAATTTTTATTAGAATTACTAGCAGAGGTCGCTGATCGGAAGAATTGATATAGCTGAGCATAAACAGTGACTGATTCGGTAGCGTAAGTGGATTTGCATACACGATATTAAAAGCTTGTACTAATCCATTTAGTGTAAGCGATAGAACGAGATCCGTTAGGTGGAGTGGACTATTTTACGTCCCCCTCTACGACGATAAGTGTACGTTCCGGCGAGTAACCACAAAGAGGTCGATCCATCTTCCGACCAGGGCCTTCGAGTCATTGTGTCCTCGTGGATCAATCATTGTCCCTGCTTACATTTCCCTCTGCTGTGACTTCTCTGACGGATACCTCATTGTTGCCGGGAACATCTGCTGATGCGGGATCACTTGTACCTTCCGAAACGTCACCTTGCGCCACCGGGTGTATATCTCTCTCGGGTAAGCGCCCTTTGTGAGTGCACCGTGTCCAGGGTTGACAGCTCACCGCCCGCCCTTTGTGCTCTGAGGCTCACCATGACAGAGTATTGTGGTATATTGCCCAACCATTACCTATTGTGGTGTATTGTGTGTTCTTTACACAACCACTTAAGATTATTTTCAGTAAGATGAAACGTAAATATGAAACCAATCGATCAAAAAAAAAACTGGCACCTATTGGATCATCTCAAATTTGCCTACTACTACGGATATAGTTGAAACTTAATGAAATATATTATATTTTAATATCTTCAATTATTAATTTTTAACACGCTTATAATAGCTCCGCCTGTTCGTATGTGATGGGATCTTTAACCTGGATTTTAGGCCATTTAAAAACGCCAAATTAAATTTCAACTTTGCACACATCTCAAAGACCGATGACAATACAATAATTTAATAAATTTGTCTTATTATCCTTACCATGATCAGCAATTTTTCATATCCAAAGTCACGTTATTGCCTTGTGCGAAGTACTAAGGCCATATACTAAAGCATACATGGGTCAATCTTTGAAATATCCATATGACTAATAGCAGAATAAAGTGGGGAGTATAGAACAAAAAAATAATAGTTAAAAAAAACACGCTTTGTTGCTAGCAAGCACTAAAAAGTAAAAAATTAAGATTAGTTAAAAAAATAATAATAAAGAACACGCGTTTATAGCAAGACGAACTATGAATTATAACATAAAAAATAGTTTAAAAAACTAAAAAAACAAGCTTCAATATAAAACAAATCTAAAAAGTAGAAAACAATTTTCAGTAAGTTCAAAATAAGAATAGACTCATGAAGAAAATATTTAAATTTGTTGTAACAATACATGGGGTGTTTTTCAGTATATGTATTTTCATAATGACTCTGCTTGTACCAAAATCAGTCTATAAATTTACTACGATTAACATCCACCATTCTAAGCTTTTTTACGATAAAACAAAATTTTTTCGTTCTTCGCTCTATTCTTACTTTAAACTTATTGAAAATTATTTTATACTTTTTAGTTGTTTTTTTTTTTAAGTTTTTTAATACTATTATTTTTTAAAACATGGAAAATTAAAAAAGTTATTAAAGCAAAACTGTTGGTTTTATAGTGAACATTAAAATTACACATTAACATTTATTTTAAATATTACTGCGAGCTTAATATTATAACAGATTAGGACTTTTTATTATTTACATTAATCCTATTTTTCTATTTAAGAATTACTTTTACTTAATAATGGGAGTATTATATCTGTGGCACCTGTGCATAGTCGGCTAAGTCGAATTTAGTGAATTTCAAGCTATCTACTTAGAATCGTAATTTTTCTGAACTTATTTTCAGTTCAAGATTGGAGTATCAGCCCACGATTTACAAAGGAATATCCTTCAATGCAATGGACGGAACACTTAGCGTGTTAGACACAAGGAAAGAGAAAAAAAATACGATTCTTTGTAGATAGCTTGAAATTCACAAAATTTGACTTAGCCCACTATGCACAGGTGCCACAGATATGAAATAACTACATATCAGATGTTTTAAAAAATGAAATGTAAAAAAAAATAAGGAAAACAAGTGAAATGATATTTCAGCTAACGAAATTCTAATTGCCTAGTGTTATCTCTGTATATGATATAAATATAATAAAATAATATATAGTAGCATCTTTATATTCTAAATTTAATTTATATTATAATTTAAATTTTAAAATGTATTAACAACTTCTCTAATTGAGTTTACTGGTCAAAAGGAAAGGCGCTGGGTAGTTTCCACCAAACAGCCGATAGAAAGCGTTACCATCCAGTGTGTATGCGTTCTGGCGGACATCTGTAATCATTCTGCCATATCGAAAGAAATATCACAGGTATTTCTTATTTCATTTTATATTTTCCTATTCTATTTATTTTTTTAAATTAAAAGTACTAATCTCCATTCCTCAAAGAAATATAAGTTTCTTTCAACATTAATTGAAATGAATTAAATAAAATAAAATTTATTTTTACATTCCCTTCCCTGCAGGTGGTATATATAGTTTTGGACGTATTGCTATCGTAAACAATTTCGAAATGAGAAATAATTAGTTATCGAAGTAAAATAACCGTGTGAATGAAAATAGTCTCTTATGATGAGTTTACCCCAAAAACTATTATATCACATATTTATTGTTAGTTGAAAACCTGAAATATGAGATGACAGCAACTTTATTGGTATTGGAGTATTCCGTTCTATTATATTTGACCATTGGATAGCTGTAAATTTTTTATTTTCAACATGAAGCTGTCATAAGTAAAAATATGTATCTGTACAATTATAATCGGAATATTTTATATTTATTATTCTTATGATGGTGATAATTTTTAAATATTTTTATTTTGAAGAGGATAAATCTTTTCTCTTCAAAATAAAAATATAATCGGTATAAAAATATTCGTTTAAGGCATTCAATCCAATGTTTTCTTAAGCTAATAAAATATTGGAAAGTTCTTGTGTTGCATGTACCTTTTTCATCACGGTGATACAATAATAGCCCACCATTTTATTCTAGCAATATTGAAAATTAGTGATGAATGTTGTATTAATACAAATGTGAAATATTTATTTTATATTTCATGTTTTTATTAGGTCCTCAATTTGGATAGTGTTTTTGGTATATTAAAAAAAAGGTAGTAGATGCTGTAAGGTGGTTCCCTGTTATTTGATAATAATCAGTTTCAAAGAATGAACTGCATTTGAATGAAATTGGTTATGGCTGAGATTGCGGTGAATACTGAAAATTAAAAAACTTAATACTGAAAGATCCAAATAGATCCTAATATCCTAAAAGATCCTGAGACATATATTAATAACATTAAAATATATTTTAACACTAGCTGTATTCGCTAATTAATCGAATTATATAGATGCATCATATATAAAGAGAATATTCATCGATCTTGTGAATCAGTTTTTTTTTCTGTATCATTCAGTAAATATAGTAGTGAAAATATGAAATGTAAACCAGTGGTATCACAAGAAACAGAAGCTCCTGGAAAATAGCAGAAATTGGATAAATATCTAAAAAATTCTATTTTTATCATTAATAGATATTTTTATTTAATTTATCATCTTTTTCAAGAGACTTCTCTATCATGTATTTATTTCTACTAAAACAGTTATCATTTATCTTTTTGCATTACATTTAATGTAAATAAAACTTAGTAATAATCTAAAGAAGGTATTTTGCATTTTTTACTGAAAAGTCAAAATAACATCCATTACTATTATGATATTTTTTTTTCATAGTAAAGTCTTAAAGTAAAGAAAAATAAATTTCACGTCATAAAATAAAGTTCACCAAAAGAACATTTTTAATAAAAAGAACCAAAAGAAAAGGAAAAATATCACGGGAAATCATAAGAGCCATGAAGATAACAAAAATCTAATTATTTTATATGACTTCGTTATTTCCATAAATATATATATCTACAACATATGGTGCTTAATTAAATTGTTAATTGATTCACAAACTTGCAGGGTAGGTAGAGTACATAACTTCATACATTGCAAAACCATGTACACCATATTAGATTACTTAAACAATAATTTCATTTAACTAACTCTACGATAATTACCAAGTAGTCTGGAAAAAGTAAATTTCTTCAGCTCGTTCGTTTTGAATTGAAATTTGTAACAAACCTCCTTGTCGATCCTTACTCGTGACTTTAAATTATTTTTATTATCAATTTCTAATTGAAATACGAGTGATCTAACATTACTTGTTTTTATTATTTGAAAATTAAATAAGAATAAAAGAGGAAATTGTTAAATTAAGAATCCGAACCAAATATTACTTTATTGTTATCTTTTGGGCATTGTTATGATGAGCTTTAAGAAAACTGAATTGCTGTAAGGAAAAGTAATATTCACAGCTACAATTACTATCGCCATAACGAAAGAAAACATCAGTAGCAGGATATAATAGAGATATATTTTTGCAACTAATGTTAAATAACTCCTATCAACAACAATCAACATCCAGGAAACATTATTAAACAGGAAACTCCATTGCTACAGAAACTTTAATAACAGGCCTAGTTTTATCTCATAGAATCAGCAACATGACTTAAATATCGAAATTCATTAGGTGAATGAACAATTGATTCCAGATGCTGATATACAGTTACATAAAATAATTTATTTTCTATTTTAATAACATAAAAAATGAATAAATAGGTAAATATATATGTAAACATTTTATATAATACAAATACATACATGAGCGAAAGTATGTTGCAGCTAAATAGGACATAATATTCAGACGTTGTTTCATTTTTCAATAATTGCATCGAAAAATATACTAATACATTCAAAGGAAATCAATCTTCATAAATACAAATTAAATCCCTAATAAGTAAACTATATTTTAATAAATTTGTTAATTGCTTCAGCATTAGCCATACCTCTTATAGGAGTTTTATTTTTGTGAAAGTCCAAAGCTCATATCTTATTGCATTATCCTCTTAATTTTCAGTACATATACCGTTTCCTCAGTTTTTTTAAGTATTTTATTTTTCCAGATTAAAATATTTTTTTTTAAATCAGTTAAATAAATTAGAATTCTGAAGATAACCCAAAGAGCTCAATTGAAAATGTATCGTAGTGTCCATTCCATGTATGTATTGAGCATTTTTTTTCTTATTGAGCCGCTATTTTTAATATTTTATATTTAACAATCAATATCAATTTCCGTGCCTGGAAAATAAAATTCAATAAACGAAAGGGATTTTTTTATTACATCATTCAGTACATTTTTAAATTTTCTCATTAAAAAATATTTTTTCATTTATTTTAACCATATTCAACGGCATAATTATAACTCCCGGTCTTCCCAATCTCCCTCCGCCAAGCCTCTTGCTGCCATCGCCTCTTCAACTCCTTACAGCCAGGTTTTCCTTGGGCGGCCTCTTTTTCGTCTCTCCTTTGGGATATAGTCCAATATCATTTTCGGCCATCCTTCGGGGCCCATTCTTCTCAGATGACCATACCACGGCAGCTGCTTGGTCCCAATTTCGTGCATTATCGTTACCGCTTTAACTAAAACTCCTATGGCGGAGTTTTTCACTCTCTCAATTTTGGAAATGCGACAACTTCTCCAAAAATCCATTTCTGCAGCTTGTAGCCGTTGTGCATCTGTTGTTCCAACGACCCACATTTTCGAACCATAAAGGGTTACATCTTCAAAAAAGGAATAAAAAATTCTATTCATGGTTTCTAGCGAAACACCTACGGGCTCCACAATACGGAGTTTACCTTTGAAAACGTAATTATTAAAAAAAAAGTAATGAAAAAATTCAAAATTTAAAATTAAATAGCAAACCCAAGCCGTCCATCGAAACACAATGTTTATAAAATTGTTAAGAGAAATTTAATAAGATACTGTATTGTTATTATCATTTCAAGAGAATACGCCCAATGCGTTCGTGCTCCTTTAATTCTCGATGTTATGAAACATATTGAAAAAATAATAACATAGGCGATTATTTTAATTTTATCAAAACAAATAAAAAGTAGTAGATTCAATTAAATTATCCATTTAGAGGATAAAAGCATTTTTATATTTGAAAATATGACAATCTTGTAGTCGATGATATTTGTGCTTGATTTTAATTATCATGAATTACTTTTTACTTATAACTACTTTTGTTTAATAGTATAAATATATATTAGAGAGCGGAGAGATTCAGTGGTAGAGCGTTGGGTTACCGTGTCGAAGGTCCCAAATTCATATCCAGTTGTTAAAATCCAAACACCCAGGGATTCATCCAGCCTCTGTAAAGTGGGTACCCATAATACCCGTTATCAAACCAAAATACAGTCTCCACTACGTACTGAACCCAAGACCCTTCATTGGTTCTAGTGGTACAAGCTTTTTATTTTCTTCTTTTTTAAATTGTTTTCCTAGTTTTTAGTAGTAAAAAGAATTGAAAATTTGAGTATCAACCATTGATTAAAAATATAGGTTATTGTGGCTAGAATATTCATTCATTCTCTTTATTTGACCGCCTTTAGGAAGAACATTATATTCGATTTCCACAAGCCGTTATTCGATTTCAATTATTATTTCAGCATTAAATTAGGAGCCATGGTTTGAGCAAATAGCCCCCTTTCCTTTGTACTCGGAGTTGGTGAAACCGTTAGCCAGCTGTGGTTCCACTTTGAAGACGTCCTTCTGTTCTGTCATCATCGTAATTGTAAATGATAGATGTTATTATGGAAATGATTATAAACACTGGCCAGGTCCTTAAATTGATTATAATTCCTTCTTTAATCAAGCGAGGACCATCTCTAATATTTAATTCCTCCCCTTATCGGGAGATGGCTCCTCAAACGGGTCAAAGAAGCGGCTATTACAGGAAGGCATACCAGTACTCTAAGTGGATCGACGAGGAGAACAAAGGATGACAAATGTAAATTTAAGAGGACATGGACTTCCTTGCTCTTAATGTCGGAGTAATTTTGGTTAGATTACAGAGCTGGCTGGTGAACGGGACATTATGTAATTATCGGTGGTCCCTGTGCGGCTGACAGCTGACTTCAACGGGTCTCATCTCTTTGTACGCACCGCAAGTAGTGCATCCAGGACAATTTTCCTTAAATTAGGTACATCACTTCAACCCATAAGGGTTTTAAAATACTATACAGTATTATTTTCTTATACACAATTTTTTTCAGTCTAATTTTCAGGCGATCCAACGATATCAATGTCAAATAAATGCATCACATTAATTAAAAATGCGAAATTATGCATTTTTATTTCTCTTGAATTGTGTTTTTTTCTCATCCCAAGATAGTAATAGAAAGTGTCAAGTTATATAAAATTTACACGAAAATATTCATATATCCAACCCCTTCCATCCTTCGAGGGTATATTGGTGAGGCCAGTCAACCTATTGGAGGCATCTCACAAAGACTGGGCGTAGGGTTGATAACCCTGTGGAAATGTATAGGGAATAGTGTTGTGGTTTTCCAAAATGTTGGTCCAAAAACGATCTTTTTCGGGGAAGGAAACACAGATCCTGCCGACCTCGAACAGCCATAATCCTTGGATCTAGACCGATTTGACACTTTCCTTGAACCCAGTGTACTTTGGTGGGAAGGGCACTAGTGAATCAAACAAAGGGACTGATACCCTACCGAAGAACCATGGAAATCATGGTACAAAGGTACGTGAGATTGGGTGAGCCACTTCAGGCTATCTGAACAAGAAAAGCATAAAGAAATTAGTTTTATTTAAAATGATTTTTTTTTAATTTTAGTTTAATTAAATTCAATTTTATTGTTATTACTAACAGGGGGTTTAGCTAATTTGTTTATATATTAAAGAAAATAAAATTAAGAAGTTTTTTTTTGAAAAGAAAAAATATGGCCAGGACCGGGACTCGAACCCATAGAGATATGATTAATGATATGATATGTTATGATAAAGAAGAGATATGACTGGCCGAGAAACGAGCCAGGATAGCCGAGATGGTTAAGGCGCCACTACGCAGAAGTGGGAGACCCGGGTTCGAATCCCGGTCCTGGTCATATCTTTTCTTTTCAAATAAAATATTTAAAAAATTATATCATATAACAATAACATAAATTACAATAAAATTAAGAAGGGTTGAGGGTAATTAAGTGGTGAACCACATAGAAACAATTAACGAGTATGTTTTAAAAAAAAAACAATACATCTCGTGTTTCTCTATTATCTGTAGATCTCTATTATCTATATATGTATCTATGCAATAAATCCCTTTATTATCTTAATTCTGACACATTTCATTGGATAATCCTTATATATCATGGAATGTGTCTAGACTAATCTAACAAAAAAACTTTTTATATAGACAAAGCAGTGATTTTACAAATACCTATGAACTAAGTATAAGAACTAGATATAAGTTTTTGTTCCGAGTTCTCGAGTTATTTATATGATTATCAATTTTTTAAAACTTGAAAACATGATTGGATCAATACTGATGCAAATATTTGGTTTTAGGCGTACATATGCAGACCTTTTTTTGCAATAGAAAAAAAAAAAGCAGTGGAAGATTTGAAAATGAGGATCAATTAGATGTAGCTGTGTACAGAACCATCCAGAGATAGTAGGATAGGAACTGGCAGCAGTGAAGGAACAATTTATATCATGAAATGTGAATCGCTTTACCTGTCTAGGGTCCATCTCATCATAGCTTTAGAGTTCCCTCGATACCATAACATAAATAGTAACGAATATTTCAGATAATCATTGAAAATTAGTTATTTAAGACAAAAACAAACACAGGAGAGAACGGAAACTAAAAGATTGGAGGAACAAAGGAAATAAATAAATATAAAACGAAAGAACAAAGAACAAAAACCTTAGGAATACTTAAGTTCAAATGGAAGGGGATTTTCGAAATAATAATATAGGCACATAAATATGTGTATTTATTTGTTTGATATAAGTATTTGTTTCTTCATTTCAGTATTATTCTGGATTCAATTGACAGAAAGCTAAACCTTATTAAGGCACTTTTTCTTTTGGACTCATTCGAATCAAACTAACAGTACATGAATTATGTCTCACTTCAAAACAGCGTGTTAAATTCAAAGTATTAATAATCATTATCCTGAAACTTGAAGATTATTAATAACATCTGCTAATGACGCAGTTCCCCGTCCGGACTGTCCCTTCCAGAATTTTCATCCTCACACCAGTTCCCGAACTATCCTTTACAAAAGAGGCTGGCGATCCCCGGATAACGACGCCACTGAGAGAGTTAATTTTTTCACCCGGGACATGAAGGATAGCGATGCCCTCAGTGATTTGTTTGCTTTATTTTATTAATAGTAGGATGAAGGAGACTCCCCAGGACGAGGATTAGAGGAGCAAGATTGATACTTGCCTGTCCAGACGGTTCTTAATGATGGCTACTGTTCCTACACCCCGCTCCAGTCGTCCCCAGGGGCTCACGTTACTTTTATTTCTTATCATTAGCATACTTTATTGATCGCCTTTCATTATTATTATTATTGAATATTCATCTTCATAACAATGATTTAATGATACATCTTCGGATACACCGGTTGAAACTAAGATATTAGATGCTAACTTCTCTTATTGCTTAAAATCGTTTAATTAGAACAGATATTCGCTTCTTCTATCTTCGCGAACTGGTGTTGTGGTAATATGTCTTTTATTAATTTTTATTTTTTTCCTGCCTAACCGGCCAAAACTAATATCACTTCATTTCCTTCTCGTTCTTCCTCTTTTCCTCCATATTCCTCCATTCTTTCGGCGTCCTTCTCTCCTCTGTCCATCCCCTTCCCCCACTCTATCTCTCTCTTCTCTACGCTATTGTTCTCCTTGAACCTTTATGTTGGATTGTCTTTCTCTAAAATGACTTCTGTCTTCATCTTCAGCAATTCCTAGTCTTCTGTGTTCTTGCTTCATCTGCTTGGTGTAGACCCATTGGCTATTCAAATTACAATATTTTTTTTAAATAATTAATAAATAAATTGGAATTTATTTATTAATTCGAAATTCATCTAATTTATTTCGAAAATGGGTTCTATGTGATTCTAAGATTTAAAATCTTAAAATTATATTTATTTGAGAGTTCCTACAAATGCTGCATGTCGTATGTTCTTTACTTTAGTAAACCTCACATTAGGAATAGATTCACTTGAAATCACGGATAAAAAAATCTTCCATGATGAAAGAAAAAACCACTCTTAGCGTGTATCATCCCTCTGTAGTCGATCTCTTAATTTAAGTCTCCTTGTCGAATTATGTAGTAACTTGTCTGTCAGTAATGTTTATACCAGTATGTTTGATTGAAGAAATAAATCTTTAAAAAAAAATATAATAACATTAGAAAGGTTTATGAGTCTTTAAATTAATGCAAATCAAATGGGAGCGGCGTTGCATAGTGGGAAGAATATTGAATAGTTATGCCTAAGCCCCCGGTTTCAAATCCGGCTTGAAAGATGAATTATATATTTATGAATTACTTAATTATTATATAATATGTTTAGAGCCGTGGTCAGACATTGTGGGATCTGACTTCTTTCCTGGGTCCCGCCCATTCTCTATGAAGTAGGTACCCTTAGATGGGGAAAATTTGCTGGTGGTAGAGCGAGATCACCTTTCTGCACAACCGTTGTCCTAGAAACAGTACAGTCTCTACTATGCACTGAACCTATGACCCTTCATGGATTGTAGTGTTAATGGTTTATATCAATTATAAAACTTCTGATTAGTTACTATAAATACAAATAAAACATAATTATAATATAATATTTTCTGTAACATTGCGGCTTCTAACTGAAAAGCCGCTTGAAAAACCAAAGCAAACATTTTTACAAAATTAAAATCTCGATTGGTTTGATTTCTTAATCAGTTGATTTTTCTTAATACTCAATTTCACGAGGAGGTGCTTAGGGCAGCACCATGTTTAATCGCCAAATTTAACATATACCGATCGGTGATTGGTAATACAAAATTACCGGTCAGTGAGATAGAAGCTAGAACCTGAAGTTAGTTGTTTGATGAAAAAAACATCGTAGCACACATGATTAAATTAACGATTAAACCCTTACACCCATGAAGCGTTTCGGGTTCAATACGTGGTAGAGGCTATAATGTTTCTAGGGCAACGGTTGTGCAGATTTTTACGCTCAACCTTTAGATTTTCTGATGGAAGGTCTCCAGACCCCACAGGATCCATAACGGTCTGTTAACAGATTTAATAAATTATCTGCCACACCAGATTTGATCCTGGAACCTTGTGCACGACAACTCAGCGCTATGCCACTCAGCTGTCTCCCTCCCTGTTTGATGCCTAATATTACTAACTAAGAATAATGAGTTATCCTCGAACGCTACAACTCTTACACGACCTCCAGAGTGCTGGTTAGTTTTATTAAACGCTCAGGTAGGATTGAATAATAATTAATTGCGTCCGACAAGACGATGAAACACAGTTAGAGCAGAGCAGAGAGAGGATGCCAGAGAGACAGACACGAGATGAGAGGTGATAGCGGACCCCCCAGGTGTGCAGGGAGGAGGTGAGGGGGGCATCTCCTGATTAAAGGTGGGCAAAATAAAAGACTGGAAGCCGTCAGTGGCAGCCGCGGTGGAGATTGATTTCGTCGGGATTAGCTCCGAGCTCTCCGCTGTCCATGTCACAACTCCCCGGGCTCTGTAGCTTTGGTCCTCGTAACGCTCTTAGTATTAATAGGTCAAGAATATATCAAACAAACCTCAGAATTATCTAAACAGGGGGAACTGTTTATTGGAAAGACAACGTTTCGACCCACATTGCTGTTCTTCTTCAGGGCTAAATATACAAATTAAAAATAAATTAAAATTATACATGGTAAAAATAAAAACAATTGTGGGTCTCGAGGTATTTGAATGATAAAACAAAGATGGGGGAACCTTAGATAAATATAATACAAAGAAAATAATAGGAGGACCGAAGGTCAGAGTGGGTATATTTATGCTTGCATGTAATGAGCTGATGCTTACATGTAATCACAATAGTAAACACAATAATAATAACTCATTGTGTGTTAATTTTCAATAATATATCTGCACTCAGTCTAAATCTGATTTGGATATAAATAATTTCATACGGGTACTAAATGTAGTAATGATCCATTTCCATAATGACCCCTAAGTTTATTTGGGTTGGCTGGCCACTCCTTATAGACATTAGTTTAAATAATCTTGAATTAAAAAAAGGAGACAAATTTAAAAATTCGGGATCAACATGTAAAAAGAATAAATTGAAAATAATTACATAAAATCAATACAATAGCGGACTTTTCTTGTAAACTGCAGCACAAGAAGAAAGTCCGTAATGTTATCGCAAAAATCTTCGCTTTTCAGACTAAAGCGGATATTTCTATTTTGCCCATCTCTGACTCCATTTTAACTAATTTTGACTGTACATTCATAGGTTCATATATATTCTTATGCTAGTACATAACTCAAAAACGGTTGTTAGTTTATACTGTTAAAAACATCACTTCCAGGCATTATTAGAATCTTTAATGAGTATCTGGCACCGCACACGCTCGGGATCCCCATTTTACGCCTCTTCTGAAGGACGAAATGACCAAGAATTTTATACTTGAAAAAATCTGCGACCCCGAGATCTTGGACGTAGGTACTCAAAAAAAGTGAACCGATGTTAGCGAAACCGTCTTGTCTGACGATAACATCTAGTTTTGCGAATCCCTTCTTGGTCACTACAAACTTGAATTGATGGTTTTAAGCGAAAATCTTTTATTACTAGCTTTCATTTTCTTTTAGGCTGCAAGAAATAATATTGTAATCCTAAACATTTTCTATTTTGATTACCTCTCTTGGCCTATATTTGATTACGAGTACAAAGGGCAAAGGAGTCATCATTGTATTATGGAACTCACTGTTCATGGTGTGTACTGTTGTGAAATACAGTTCTTAACTTTCTCAGACGTATTTATCTTCATCACAAAGCTTCATATTTGATGTCGTGTACACTGTCCATTGTTCTTTGTAAGTGCGAAATGTGCCTGCTTACTTTAAGAAATGTGCAAAGTTTTTTGAATAGTTTTTGTAAACAGGTTTTTCTTTGAAAAACTGCTTCGTGTATATGGAGGTAGTATTATTTCGGAGACAGTTATTGTAGCTGTCTATTGCAGCACATTTGTATTGAATTATTCGAGAAGAGCGAATCCAATGTTTATACTTCATGGTAGCAAGAGGGGGAATGTGAAGAAGAAGACTCCTGAATGGAAGTGCGAGAAATTCTAAAATTAGCCGCGAACCATAAAAAGAGACGAGAAGACTCCTGAAGGGAATGTAATGAAGAAAGATGAAATACAAATATCTTAAAGCCCATACGTCAATCCAAACAATCATTAGGAGCTTGAAAGCCATGACTGATGAGCATTTAGACTTAGACTGATGAGTCGCTTCTTACTCATTCAATCCCCGCCTTGACATTTGGTTTCAATTTCCAAGTTTAGTCGAGGCACTTTTTATTGATTGTCTCATTGTGAGTAGTCAGGGATTTCTAACTTTGTATATAGGGCATGAAGTCTCTATCTTTGGTTTTTGTTAACTTTTATACAAAAAATAAATATGTTCATTCTTCGATTAATCCTACGTAAAACATCTTGTCCAAGGTCATTATTTTAAAACACTTGAACCCGTCTTTTACCCAATTATGCGATATTTCTCAACAATTCTATGGACATCGAAAATTTGTAAACCACAATTTTCAACCACAGTTTTCGAAAACTAATCCAAATTATTTTTTTGAAATATATTTATCAGGGCTCCTCATTATTTTTACACCCAATCAATCATTATTCTTGATTTTCAAATAAATAAGAACGAAGCTATAAATATATAATGATTTATCTTTCCCATTCATAAAAAAAAAAAATAAATAACTGAAGTAACTTATTCTTATCATTTAAGTCCTTTTTTAAATTAAAATCTGTTATATAAATGATATCGGTTGTTTATTTTCTATAACAAACTTACAATTAAGATAATAAACTTTTATTTTATATGATATATTTTTTTAAATATTTTATTTGAAAAGAAAAGATATGGCCAGTACCGGAACTCGAACCCGGGCCCTTCTTAACGGAGAGTGGAGTCTTGGAGTTCCGGTCCTGGCCATATCTTTTCTTTTCAAATAAAATATTTAAAAACTATATCATATAAAATAAAATAAATTATAACAAATATATATATATACAATAGTGGAATATTACTTCATTATTGAACAACATTTATGACAAGTAATCTCTTCTTCTTTGGCGCTACAACCCTGGGTGGGTTTTGGCCTCCTCAATGAGCCGCCGCCATTCGGCTCTATCTTGTGCGACCGCCTTCCAGTTCCTGATTCCAAGCAGGCTTCGAGCATCAGCCCACCTCAGCCTGGGCCTTCCAGCTCTTCGGTTTCGATGTAGTGTCTCCTCAAGTACCCTCCTCGGGATTTCTTGCTCATTCATTCTGGTCAAATGGCCTGCCCAACCAAGCCTTCCTAACTTCACAAACTCAACCACATCCGGTTCACCATAAATGCCATATAGATCCTTGTTCTTCCTTATTCTCCATTCAGCCGCATCCCTGACTGGTCCAATAATACGACGTAGAACTTTCCTTTCAAAGATCATCAGATCCCTTTCGTCGTGCTTGGAAATGGTCCAGGTCTGCGAGGCATAAGTTAATACAGGCCGGACAAGAGTCTTATAAATAATCATCTTGGTTTGCCTGCTGATGAACCTACTGCGAAAGATCTTGAGAAGGCCAAAATAGCATCTGTTGGCTGCAGTGAGGCGCTTCTTAATCTCAGCAGCCATATCATTTCCTGAAGTAACAAGTGATCCCAGGTAGGTAAATTCCTTGACCTGCTGGAATTTGTAGGATCCCACTACTAAAGGACTGTTATCACCAGCTCCGGTGTTCATGTACTGGGACTTAGTCTAGTTAATTGAAAGTCCCATAGATGACGCTGCCCTGATGAGGTTTGTGGTGGCTTCGACTAAAGCTGATCTGGACCTGGCTACTATATCTAGGTCATCGGCAAAACCAAGAACCTGCACTTGTCGGGAAAATATTGTTGCTTGAGTTTGGATTCCTGAATCCCTTACTACTTTCTCTAGTGCTAAATTAAAGAGAAGACAGGCAAGTCCATCTCCTTGCCTTAATCTCTTATCAGATGGGAACTCCCGGGAACACTCAGATTGTATCTGGACCTGGCACCTTACCTCACTCATCGTTAACTTCACAAGGCGAATCAATTTTGCGGGGATGTTCATTTCCTAGGCACTTCTGAAGTCCACGAAAAGATGGTGTGTGGGTAGCTTGTATTCATGGCCTTTTTCCATGAGGATAGTTCTCAAGGTGAAGATTTGATCCACCGTGCATCTGCCTCGAAGAAAGCCAGCCTGATGCCCTCTAATCTCCTGCTCTGAGAATGGTGTTAACCTGTTGAAGAGGATGATTGAGAAAATCTTGTAGGCACATGAAAGTAATGAAATTCCCCGATAATTAGAGCATTCCAGCTGGTCTCCTTTCTTATGTAAGGGACATATGACAGACTTACCCCATTGCCCTGGGATTCTCTCTTCTATCCATATGCTCATGATTAACTCATGTATGGTCTTGTGTAGCTCCTCGCCTCCATACTTGAAAAATTCTGCTGGTAATCCATCAGGACCTGGAGCTTTGTTATTTTTTAGTTTTGAGATTGCCTCAGCGACCTCCTCAAAATCTGGAGGTTCTATTTCCCCATACCCATCCTGGTATGACAAGTAATACTTATTCAATAAATTCTCAGATAAAGCCCTTATTGATCTTAGAAAGGTGAGTCATAATTGTAAACTAAATATATATAGCATAATAAACTTAAATAATTTGTTTGTGAAATAGTCTATAAAGAATATACAAATTACGTCATATACACAATATTGACATTATACTCATAAGAAACCCTTTCACATTCAAGCATATTATTTTTTTGAAGCTAGGCGTATTCAGGACTCATTCATTCACCACTGGCTTTCATTGGCTGAGGGCGAGTGGGACAGAAGCGCAGTGATCTCATGGTTTTGGATTTCTTCCAGATTGAGAATAAATATTTCAAGCTAATATAGGTGTGTTCATGATTTTTATTTTATTTTTTTGACTGGCCAAGAAAAGATCACCCAGATATCTTGTTTTCAGCTCCTTATTTTTTCTCTTGCAATAATTTCCCATTCTCTCTTAGTGTTGCCTTCATCACTCCTCCGTCCATCCCTCATGCCCGTGCTTCCTTCTCTCTTCCAGAAGAACAGTAATATTTTTCAGTCCAGGCAGTCCTCATCGGTAATTCCAAGTCTTTTCAGTTCTTCTTTCGTCGTCTAGATATTTTATTTTATAAATATTTTTATTTTAAAGAGAAAAGAAAAATGTCCCCGGCCGGGATTCGAACCCTGAACCTCTAACTCTTCGTGACAGCGCTCCAACCATTTGAGCCTCTAGGGTGGCCAGCCGGCAAGGGACAAATCTTTTATCTTATCCGACCCCATGTCCCTGTGTTATCTTTTCTCTTTAAAATAAAAATATTTAAAAATCAAAATAGCTGACCAATAATTATAAAAAATTACAAATAGTAATAGACGTAAGTCAACAAGATCCTAAAATTAAAAGTAATGTTCAAAGAACATTCGTTCTCGTGTATACATCACAAAAAATTGCGAGAACACGGGGACATGGGATCGGATAAGGGAAAAGATTTGTTCCTTGCCGGTAGGCAACCCTGGTGGCTCAAATGGTTGGAGCGCTGTCACGGAGAGACAGAGGTTCCGGGTTCGAATCCCGGCCGGGGGCATATCTTTTCTCTTTAAAATAAAAATATTTAAATTCAAAACAGCTGACCAATAATTATAAAAAACATTTATGTTTTAACAAAGTGAATTTTTAATTCTCTATAATATGTCTAATGTTTTATATGTATCGATTTCCAAAGATTTTCACCCAAAATAACTATAACTTATAAGCAGTCCGGTATTTTGAATAGGAGATCATTAACGATTCCATTGTTTTGAAAAGAAGGGACAGGGAGGATTAGGCCAGAGACTGAGAGAGCTGACAGTTGGCCAAAGAGCGAAGGAGCAGTAGCAGATATTTGGCTAAGGTCCTAACGATGTTGGCTCCTCAAGCAGGCCCCGACGACACCCGCACAATAGGCCAATCAGAAACTCGTATATCACTCCCTGTCCTCTTTCTTACACCGTCATCTTCCCTCCTATCAAACTGTCCTTTATCACGCACTCCATCTCTCGCGTGTCCCATTGACAGCAAAAAGGAGATCGCTACCAAGTAGTTCTCAGAATAACTCACCCGTGCTATATCGTGGGTTTTCCTTTCCAAAACAAACAACACATTTGTCAGTAAGGACCAGTGTGACTCTTGTATTCTTAGTTTTTATTTGTAGACTCTCTTTCCGCTTCGTCTTTTCTTTGATCATCCAGGTTCTTGGTCTTTCATTTTTCATTTACCATTTTTATTTTATCCTCTACCAATTTTTTAACCCTCGATTGTTATTAAGTAAGTGTCCTTCCCATAAGAGTCTTTAAAATACTTTCAGCACCAACTTTCCAATCGTTGAGTAACCATATGCGCTACATGATATTAATACAATTTTAATATTTTTATTTTGAAGAGAAAAGATTTGCCCTGACCAAGATTCAACCCGGGTCTTTCCTGGGTATAACCCTAAAAACATTATAATACAATTTTAATTTTGTTGACTTATAAAATGGTCCAGATTTCAGATGTATCAGGTGTGCGTGGGAGCGGTTTAGTTCAGTAGCACAGTACTGAGTTGCCGTGCCGAAGATAGGGTTCGGCGCTAGTCGATAGTTACTATTGATATATCGATAGGTCATGCCTAACGATGGCCCCTATCGATAGTGTTGACTATCGATGGATCTTTTTTTCCCTCAGGTTTTGAAACTCTCGGAATTATCCTGATCTGGCTCTGACCAGTGTCGAGTTCTTTTGAAATTAAACTCGGAATTCCTAGAGCTCAAGGGTTCTCTTCTTTGATGCCGCACCGGACGTGTCATTATGTAACTCTCCAAAATTACTAATCGCATTAAGTTGGGTAGTACACGTAGTCTCACACTTGTGCAAACAAACCAAATTCGCGGTATTGAGCATTGGCTCTTCTAGGTTTTTATAGCCTTAACTTCCTCTTTAATTAGGGATCTTTTTCTACAATTAAATATTCAACTAGAAATGCTAGTTTTTTTCGGGAAATATGTGGCTCACTCTTGAAATTAACTATTTCGTTATTTTTCTTTTCAGAAGATTTGATTTGTTCATTGTTACAGTAAACATGTATATTGTAAATACTTTTTTAAAATTAAAATAAATTAGTTTTTTTTTTGTCATCTTTATGATATAATCTTATAATTAACAATCTTGCAAATTTCAAATAATAGGTATGAAATTGAATTTAATTAAATTAGTTGAAATTCTTTATTGAATAGGTTTGGAAAAAGGAAGCAGCTATCGAAAAGCTATCGATAGCATTAGATAGTTTTAAGTCGATAGTGTCGGCCTATCAATAGTGCTAACTATCGACTATCGCCCACCCCTAGCCAAAGGTCCCGCGTTCAATCCCGGCTGAAGCAGATAATTTATGCAATCTGTTTACAGCCTTAATTAACCTTCTTACAAATACATTAACCTTCTTTTTTTCTTTTATTTTTCAAGCTTCTACCCTTGGCACTTTTATAACCCCTGAAGAAGATCTGCAATGTGGGTCGAAACATTGGCTTTCCAAAAAACAGTTCTCCCTATTTTATAGAATTTTTTTTTACAACCATCCGGGCCTCTTTTTCCTCTTACAATACATTACGTTAGACTATATTTTCTGAGGTATTCTTTTTTGTTGCTGTTACTTCTTTTTTTTTTTTTGGTCTATGCGTGATATGGAAATAATTGTCATTACAAACTACTATGAAACTAATAAAGGAAGCATCCAAGAAAAATTTTAATAAAAAAGTGAAAAAAAAAAGGTATACACATACATTACAAGGACTAGTTGGACACATTATTTTCAACATACGGCGGTCTGTACTATTCCGGACAAAACATATTACCAGTTATTACAAAGTAACATCATGATGAATAGATATCAACTAGTAAAAAATGTTTCAGTGTATAATACATGATGGATCCACTCGTTGTCATGTGAAAAGGCTAAATGGTTGTTCTGTGAAGTGAACGAGGATGAGCGAAGACTTAAAGGAACAAACGCCTTTAAAGAGGCGATTCAGCGCTGACACAGGTCACAAAAGAGCTTCTAGTTGATGGCTGATTAATAACCCATTTGATAAGGATACGAGGACAAAGGAGGAAGGAGGCGTTGAAGAAAGACCTCCCGGTCGCCGTTCGTTGAAAGCCAGTCTGAGGAATTATCAAGCATTAAAGAGAGACTTAATGTGGCTTTACGTCACCCGGTAGCGGCTTAGGGACCTCACTCACATCTCCTTTTATTAGCTTAATATTTGGTCCGGATGAGGGGCTTAAGGATGGGGGCGGCAAAAAACCGCTTTACGAGGACGACAAAAACTCGGCGGCGATGGATTGTGATTCATTTACCCCCGAGATGAACTTGACAAGTTCAACAGCTTCCATCCCACGGCTACTTGTCGTAAATCTGAACGGCTTTTTAGTGGCCAACCGTTTTTATTTTATAGTTTATGGCAATCTAAGTTAATTACTCACTTCGGAAAAATTGTGTAAACTACTGTTTATAGTGTCTCTCTTCATAAAAGATTTTTTTCAAATCATAATTTTTAACTGTCTACATCTTCAAACACATGTGGCAGAAATAATAATAATAATACCAAAAAACAGACAGTTGAAATGACGTTTTCCTTAGTAGGTCAAATCGCAAGAAAAGTACATGAGACATTTCTAAATCAATTATAAAAAATGCAGAAACAAAAAAGAGCATACTGGAATTAGAAGTTGTTTGAATGGAACAAAATACTTCTTTTTTATCATTCGAAATAGTAGAATAAATGTGTCGCTATAAAACCAGAATAATTCATTGGCTATCGACAAATTTCCAAGCCCAGATATATAGTTACAACTACATACTACTAGTTTTGAAGTTCCATTTGGGAAAATTTAGATATGCTCAGCTGTAAATAGAAACTTTTATTTGAACTATAATGTACGAGTAGTTCTCCAAAGAGACTTCATAATAACACGATGAAATTATAAGAAGTTTTAAGACGTTGCACACATAAAAACTATTAAAAAACTGTACCGCTACAACCAAAGGAGGGTCATGGATTCAGAAGGTGGTAAAGACTGAACTTATTCTAAGCCAACGGTTGTACAGGGAGGTGAATGGATAAGATCAAACAATGTCAGTCGGCGAGCCAGGATTCGAACCCAGGCTTCGGCTCAGCAACTCAGCGCTCTACTGAGCCACTCCGCTCCTCTTAAAATAAGATAATGTAATAAAATTGATATTTTTTTGTATAGTAGAATAATGCAAACAAGTTAATAAAAAAAAAGTACATGAAACCACTAAAGCCCTTGAACGGGTCTGGGGTTCGGCACATGGTAGAGACTGTACTATTTCATGGACAACGGTTCTGCAAGGAGGTGACTTGTCCTAGAACACGCTCAACCGCCAGATTTTCCCCCTTATTGCGAGTACTCTATTTTTATAACATTTTATATAACTAAATAAAAGTCTTGTCTGCAGCGTGATTTGAACTAGGATTTCTGGTATGGCATGAGTGCTTTACCACTAAGCCACTCCACTCCTTGAGATGCTGTTTAATCATTAGACATAATATACTTGAATGAAGGTGTCATTTCTATTGTGATAGTGGACACTTAAGACAAAAAGAATTTTTATTTATACTGTTTTTTTTTTTTTTTATGGACCCACCCAAACGACAGAAACTTTTTTAAAATATCTTACATACTGTAAATGTTTTCAAAGGAGGAATAAATCACTACGAGAAAAAAAACAACACAATGATGTTTCAATGCTAGATCTTGTAAGATAGTAGTATATTGTTCGATACTAGAAGCTATTTTCTAATCGATACGAAGGAATTATACTTCACTTGGTCAAATGTTAATCCCCTGAGTGGGATTGATATAGTGGCAGCGGGTGAGTGAAGGATTAGTGTTAGCTCCTTGGGTGGTCCCGTTCCAATCCAAGTCCGTGCCTTTGTGAAAATCCATCCAGCAATCGCTATGGATGTGTCGATTCTTCCTAGCGTTAATATTCCAAATCGGAAGTATTATACAAGTAGTAATGCATTTAGTAAACTCCAGAAAAGGTATACAATTAAGCAGGAGAAGAAATTTGGTAAGCTATTTACTAACTTGTTATTTTTGTCATAGTTGGAGTTGAAGCAATTAACAAACGTTGGACGACTTGTAAGAAATAATTATATTTATTGTGACATTGAAATATATAACATAAATATACAAAGTGACATTCTTACATGAACTAACTAGGTAGACTAATTATGAATATTCAATTATGTTGTGAATATTATATTATAATGAACATTGTGTAATAATTAATATAGTCTAAACCCGTATAGCCGTAAGGTAAGGAAGGATGTTTAAATAAATAAACTTATTAGACTTATTAACCATGGACTAATATTACAATATAGGGACTACTTTAGAACTGACTATATGACTACTCTCTTTACATACTACAGTCTAGCCGCACCATCTCTCTAATGCCTCTATATCTTACTACTGATATAAATATATACTAAAAAAGAGGAAAAGGTTAAGGAAGTTAACTTATAAAGTTAACAATTTAAAAAAAAAGTAAAGTATTCATAAAAGATAAAAACAAAATCATATTGTTCAATTGATTCAGAGAATAAGCTGTTAGATATAAATGTTATTCTTTTAAGGCTACAATTCAAGTTCTGTTCCTTGTTTTACAGCCGCGTGTTTACTAGTATTTATGCTTTTAAGGCTGTCGCAATACACTGGTTTGTTGACTGTTTAAAGTGTGTTGAAACGCAAATCTGTGAACTACTGTTTTCAAGGTTTTTTTTTATTTTACTGGTGCTTTTGGATAAATTATCTTTAATCATAATTTATATAAATAAATATAATCATGCATTATATATAGGTTAATAAAGGAGAGACTTAATTACTTTATTGATTTTTTTTCTTTTGTAACTTTTTTACGTAAAATGGGGGATGGGGTAAATCGTTGTGTAAAGACGTTAACCCGGCCACGGATCGACACGGTGGGATCTTCACACCCTTCTGTGGGTCACCCTGCCTCTTTAATATTGGTAACTTTAATTAGGAGAAAACCGGGCGGTGGAGTGTATGTGGTATGCCTAGAAACATTCTATTGGCTTAGAAACAGTTAGGAACATAAGGACTTTTCACTTGTTGTGGTGGTACAGGCTTTTCAAAAATTTACATGCAGTATTTTGGCAGTATGTGTGGAGATAGAAAAAAAATATATGTCACTACGACATGAAGTGTCATGGGTTTAATAGGTGGTTGGGACTGTGCTGTTTTTAGGACAACAGCTGTATAGGGAGGTGATTTGTACGAGATCAAATCTGACAAGCCCTAGATTTTCCCATAAATTGGGTAACCAATTAAAAGAGGATAAATGAGCCCTAGAAGCGTCACTAGATCCAAAAGGTTCAACCGCCGTTATTAGTTGATTAAATAATTCATCAGCCACAACCGGAATTGAACCCGTAACTTTTGGCATAATAACCCATAGTAGTCCATATAGAGTAACTCATAGTAACTCAATAACGATGGACCTTTCAGTGGCACAAATTCACAAAAGCTATTTTTTCACCAATAGCTTGCTTACACCTACACAATTATGGATAGGTTATTTGGTTTCACCTCATTGTATTCCTAAATGTCAGTCCTGATGTCGGATTTGAAAGCCGTTGGGATATGCAAAAGTAAATCTAAATAAAAAAAACTCCATTCAATTTAAAAACTGAGTGGGCTCCTGTGCCAGTCAACTCGCTATAATTGATTCCCAACTGAGCCCAATCCAAGCGATCCATCATCGCTCTAAGATTATCAGACACGGGATAAAACGGTTGTACAATTAAAAACAAATCGGAAGGCGGGGAGCAGATAATTGAAGGAGAGGAGACAGCCCTAACACCCCCGCAGTTAGAGATAATCTGGAAGGGTGGGCTAATACTCCATCAAATCCCGGATTATTTATCGTCCGGGGGTGGCTGGGGGTGGGATCGAGTCAATTTGTCGGAGGGGCGGTGACCCTGAGGGCGCAATCAGTTGGACAATGTGCTCTTCGAGCCGCTTCATCGCCTACCCTCTCTGCCTCCTGTCGTCCGGGTCGGTTCATCCCTTTCTCGGAGTTGTTAACTCTATGCACTTGTTAACTCTAGAACTCTGAGAATATTAACCTGCTAATACACCCAACTATTACTATTTATACTATATGTTACCGGCGGCTTCTCTGAAGGGTACATATGGAAAACTTGATAGAGAATTAAATCAATGTGTCCAAGCAATCAATATTGAATAAAATAAAATAAAGATACACCAAAAAGATATATAATAATAATAATCATAATGGAGCTAATAACAATAATAACTACAGTGTAATAAAATATTCACAACCCCCGTCTGTTAAGTGATCGAGTCATTACAAAAAAGTTTTCATAATTGATTAGCTTTATTATCAACTGAAACAACCATTTGACTACACCCAGAATCTAGTCAGGCTATAGTAAAATATACCTTGAGAATTCATCTCTCTTCCGATCAGATCACGACCCTTCTCACCGGGAGTTCCAGTCAAACTCTGACTTATCAGGTAATATCACCTAGCGGACACATTAGCTAATTTATTTTTTATCCAGGGGGAATTAATTAATTCTTACCTCTTCCGATTTTTTAATATAATTACAAATTTCATTACGTATGTAGGGAACGGAGTAACTCAGTTTGAAGAGCTCTGAGTGGTGTACTAAGGGTTCCGGGTTCAAATCCCACTGCGGCAAACAATTTAATTAAACTGTTACCTGGCATGGATGGACACTGTAGGACCTACAGATCCTTCTTGGGATCACCCAGCCTGTTTAAGTAGGTATTGCCCATTCTTATAATTTTTTCCTTTTTTTAAACTGGATTTATTTGAATTTCATTTTCAAGAAAAAAAATAAAATCGGCTTCCAGTCAACTCCTTTATTGTTTTATATGATAAAACGTTTCGACACTATGGTGTCATTTTCAATTATTTATTTTTCTGCATTCCTTAACTGGAAAGTCAATATTTTTTAAAAATCATTTTTAAAGAGATCTTTTGTCCTCCATAGTCAAACTTATATTCTAAGTTTATAAGTTTGACTATGGAGGACAAAAGATCTCCTTAAAAATGATTTTTAAAAAATATTGACTTTCCAGTTAAGGAATGCAGAAAAATAAATAATTGAAAATGACACCATAGTGTCGAAACGTTTTATCATATAAAACAATAAAGGAGTTGACTGGAAGCCGATTTTATTTTTTTTCTTGTAGGTATTGCCCTAAATTGGGTGGGAAAACTTGGCGCTTATCTTGGACAAATCACCACACTGCAGAACCGTTTTTTTTATTAAATATAATAATGATTGGTGCATATTAGCATGAAAGACAATTAGAGAAACTACCCAGTGGAAGTACTCAAATAATAAGTTCAACTTAGAAGGTCACGAGGCCATCTTCTCTTCAGACGCCTCAGAGGATTATCAGGAATTCAAGAGGTTGCAAGGTTTGAAGCTAGTGTGTTTGAGTGGAAATACAGTTTATCATCATAAGATTGATATCGGATTCAGGCCAAATCAGCAACAAACGAGGCATTATGGATTACTTTGTTCGTAACAAAGTAAGGAGCATTGGATTTTATGGAGGTTTTTGGATTGTAAGGATTGAATACGAGAGGAATGCGATGGTTTAGTGGAGCCCCAAGCTCTATTCCGTAAGTCCAGATAGGTCTAATGATTGTCTTTTGCAATTAATTGAGAGCCTAGAACGTTTGTCTAGTAAATGTTGCATTGGCCTGAAACGGCGAGCTGTTTCTTGTCGTTTTAGTCTAGTATGAGGATTTCAAGTTAATCTTTTGTTAATGTGAAGTCCTAAGTACCGGGCTTGTTCTATAGGAATCAGTGGGATGTTATTAAACGATACAGGGTAAAGGTGATTTGATGAGATTTGTGAGAATTTATTTTAATCCTTCAGTTTTGACACCATTTTTCAAGGTCAGTGATATAGGATTGAAGAAAGAATAATTAAACAAGAAAAGAGATTAGACTTAATCTATTGGTTATATACTCATTATAACAGTGTGATAGAGTGGCTAAGTGGATTATTATTTTATTTAAATGTAATTGTATAGTTATATCTACAAATGACAATAACAGTATCATTGTATTTGTTAAGTAAGGGCAAACGTGAAAATAGTTTTATATAATAACCAAAATAAGTTTATGGTTTCACATCATTGTATATTAAAATCCCCCAATCCCGGTAACGTAATAATTTGATATTTAAATTATTTTTTAATAAACCATTAATTGTAATATTTTAAAAATATTTTAGCCGATATATCGGTAAATTTGTATCACCATGTTTCTCATTTTACGCAAACAAATAAACAATGATGTGAATAATGATTCCCCAACTCTGCTGTGGTATAAGTTTTCTTTTTCCAGTATGCTTTCTAATACTGTCTTAGTTTAGATGAATTTCTTTCTTTTTTTTTTAATAATTTCATAATAAATCGAATAATCTTTTAAAACTACCGATAATTTTTCGGATATATGGTTACCGAGTTATTTTTAAAATCATTTTTTGTTAGATTCTAGAAATGATTTTAACAATAACATAGGGAACGAGTTTTGACAAATCCAACTTTATTTTATATCTAGAAAATAGGAGCTGTCACCGCATCATTAAATTCATATTTTTTGGAATCGTTGTTTTTGAGATACGGCGATAACTATATAAGTGGTAAATTGCATACATAGATATAAGCTATGAATTTAAAATTACTATAATTTATATCTAGAGTTTTCTTCAGCTAGATTATAAGGTATATCTTCCAGCCTATTTGCTAAACGATTAGGACCAAAGGTGGACAATCAAATTTGCTGCAAAAGGTTTCCTCAAGTCAGGAAACCTATAAGAACTTATGAAACAGGAAAAGATATATTTATAAAATGTTCTGACTAATATCGCTAAAATAAAAAAAATAATAAGACTTCATGACTGTGCCAAAAGATATTTGATTGTTTTCTGGATCCTCGAGGCACAATGAGCAATTATGTTAGTCTAATGTCTCAGTTAACAACCTTCTACTCGTGACAAGAATAAGGTAATAAACTTTCTTATCGTAAAAAATGAAGGTAAAATAATTTCCCTTTGTAGATATAAGTAGGTATAAGAGACGCAGGACAATTATAGTGGATTTATTTCGGATTAAATGTGCCTACCAGTAACACGAATTTCTCCAGTTTAGTAGTATAAAGAAAAATAATATGCAAAAATTAATAACAATTTAGTTGCAGAACAATTTAGGATGCAACATGGAATAGCAGATTACTATTGTAGTTTAACTAATATCGTAGTACTGGAAAAATAAGTTATTAAAATATAAAATAAGTTATAAAAATAATATTAAAATTCTTGGAACCAGCTGGTGCTAACCGAAGTCTTTGTTGGTATCAACGCTTCTCTGACTTCCCTGATCTCAGTACACTACACAAACATATATATGATTGCAAGCAATGTATATGCACAAACACGAGGTCATATATGTAATGCACACAACATGAGCCCCTTTCTTGAGGGGACCTTCTGTATGAGAGTATGTTGTACCGGGGAAACCGGAGCCTTTACTTATGGGCAAATCACCCACAGTAGAGTACAATTGATTCAATGAAGAAAAACAAAACAAGTAATAACAGAAATATTCATTCATTCATTCAGCCAACGCCCGTTCGTGGCCTTTCGGCTATCCGACGCCGTGCCGCCCAGTATAAACGAGCTCGTCCCTCCATCGTTGCCTCACAAGTGACCTCCTTAAGGCCATCGCAGGTCGTAAGGTGTTCTGCAGTTCCTTCAGCATTGGAACATAAGGGGCATATTGGTGAGTCCACCACCCCAATTCGATGCAAGTGTTTCTGAAGGAAGTCATGCCCAGTTTTCATACGGTAAGTTGCCACGGCTACGTGTCTCGGAAGGTCCCGTGGTATGTTTGATTTTGCAATGACTTCCAAGGGCTTTCCCTCTGCAACTCTTCTTCTTGCTCTTTTGACAGATTCGCTGAAAGTGCTGTTGATAATACGACAAGCACTGTGGTAGGAGATCGGGTGGATCGGCTGCTCCATGATACATCCCTGTTTAGCCAGACTGTCGGCCTTTTCATTACCCAAGAGACCCCAGTGTCCTGGCACCCATTGCAGCACTATGTCTTTCCTTTCTTTTAGCTGCTGAAGTCTTTCCTGGCAGACGTTTATTTCGTTTCCTTCTTGTAGCTCTGGTGAGCAGATCGCCTGTATCGCAGATATTGAGTCCGACAAGAAGATCACTTTCTTCGAGATTGCTAGTAGGGGCAGTCCTTTAGCAGCTTCACTGATGGCACATACTTCTCCATCGAAATTGGTGCCGTTTTCCCCAACTGCTAGGGCTGCTTGCACTTCTGTCGAGTAATATCCTGCTCCACTTCCTGGAAATGGCTGACCCGTCTGTGTACAGGTGTATCCATTCTTCGGATGGATATCTGTCGTTAATATAGCGACAGTGTGCGCCTTTAGTTGGAAAGTGGGAACGTCTGCCTTTCTTAGGTTGATTCCCGGTATTGTGGTGCACGACGGAATTTCCGGCTTCTCTTTTATGTAAGCGGTCTGAAATATGATGAATATGAAAAAATATGATGAAATATGATCCACGCTGAGAGGCACCGGAAGGTTTAGGTCGTCACCATCAATTGCTTATACAGCTTTTGCGTTCATTTGGTCATATCTATGAGCTATTTATCTGTCGTCGCTGTATTATGATGGTGGTTGAAAGCATATAAATTAACTGATTAAGGCTGAATAGGTTGGAGAAATAATAGAAAATTTGGTAATTATTCCGCAGATTGTCGCTTCGAGTTGTCGCAAGTTTTACCTTTCCATAAGTTTCATTTTTAATATTCTCCAAAATAAAAGTTATCATGAAATTTACTACGGAAAAGAGAATGTAATTGTGGATAATGAGTAGATTTTAGTAATCATTTTATCAAGAAATAAAAGTTTCAACTATCATTTCGAATTATAAGTGATATAGGTTTTTTGAAACGTTGATTTTGAGATGAAATGATTGCCGAAGTATACACATTTCTCATAACTACATTCTCTTTCCCATACTAAACCTTAGATAAATTGTATTTTGGGAAAATATTAATTATAGAACGAACGAACAGTTAAAACTTATTGCGAATAAACTCGAAGCGACAACCTGCTGAACAGATACCTAAAATTGTGAAACATGTGAAAGTCTTGGTTTTGCTCTAGATTTATATGCGTAGGTCCTTGCTGCTGTTGTTGCTTGTATCGCAGGGGAACCTCTTGGTTAGGATCTTAGTATTGTAATTTACTGGAGACACTAGTATAGTATAGCTCATCCCCCCACAAGATGGGGACATAAGATCCAGAATCTTTCTAATATCGGCAAGTTGCAATGGGACAGCCCTTATCGGTTGGCAACTGCTCCACGGCTATCTGGGCCCTCCCCCCCCCCGGCCAGGGTGCCTGAGGCCCGATGTGCCCGCCCGATATTTCACCTGAGGAGAAATACGGCCTGCTCCAGCCGCTGGAGATAAGAGAAGGTAATGGACTCAACTTTGCACCCTATCTCGACTCCTAGCTGGTTCGGCCACCGCACTATCTTCCTCCCGCCAGTTCTTGGATATCTCTAGGCCCGGTCGCCTCTTGTCATAAAATCCAACGACACTTTTGAACTACTTTCGAACGATATCGAATACCTTTCTGGAGGAAACTTGTCGTATAAAATAAATTTCTCGATTCGGAAAAAGAAATTAAAAAAAATGGTTGTGGAAGATATGGTTACTGCCATCCGAATAGTCACTATATTCCGTATTTTAATGATAAGAATGCTCTACACTTAACATGCACTACATACAATACACTTAACATTGCACTACATACAATACACTTTTGCATACGATACACATTTATTTGTTCATTTAATTAACGTCACTTTTATGGGACGAAGCTACAGTAGGAGTCCTGAATTTTTCATTTCCAGGTATAATTAGGATATGGATCTTTAACGAATACCTGATATTTTGCAAGCTCGGGGGACCCCCATTTTACATCTCTGCTGTAGGACGGTATACCCAAAGATTTTTAATCCCTTTAAAAATCCAAGAGCCAATTGCCAGGCTGCTAACCCGCTATCTTGGGCATAGAATACTTATACTAACCACTACACTACACACTACACTAAACACTTCACCTCAGATACGTACCTATTCACTAAAAGACAATTTACCTTTTGCTTCAATGAATGCTATAAAATGGAGATGAAATTAGATCTGTTTAACTTTTGTGTTAGTGTTTACGCATACCCCAGTACTATCATAAAGTAGGAAAATTTCTCAAATTACAAATCCTTCCGGTCATCTGAATATTTATAAACAGGGTCATTAAATAGCGAGCAAAAACAAAATGGGGTATTTGATAACGAACTACTAAGCAATCAAATTGTGAGAAGAAATCAAGCTTTCACTAGCATACTGTAGACATGACTAATAAAAAGCTTCGGGTGTGCGGGTTGGGAATATTGTTGGAGTATACAAACTAGAGGTTGATCGTTCGGTTCTTTGTGTAGTGGAACCTCTATGGATGGAATAGTTAATCCAATATATATTATAAAAGAAAGTGTACATTGTGCGTGTCGCTAAAACTCAGAAATGAGTCCCGGTACGATCAAGGGAGTTATATGGTGTGGTTGCCTTCTATCTCCCGTCCATGAAGAAGGTTCCCGTTTTTACCTGAAGGGATTGCTTTTGAAGATATAAGGACTGGAAGTTTCGCCCTCTAAAAATTTCTAGAACAGTCCAGAACATTCGAGAGCATTCCACAGCGTTCGGATATTCCCAGATCATTGCGGAATATTCCAGAACACTCTCGAATGTTGTGGAATATTCTGGAACAATGTGGTCCATTCGAAGTATTTTTTGTATGGGTACCCATCGGTAGTGGTATCTAAAGCATGATGCGTCGTGGGTTTGTAGGCCAGTTTCTCACCAGTGAAGTGAAGCGAATGAATAAAAATAAATAGTGAAGTGTGAGCAATCAAAGTGTATTTAGTATATTTCTTAATAAAAAGCTTTGATTTATATTTTATTCTTTTATTGCAACTATCAACACAATCTCCCTGAGCGAAGGCGGGTACCCCAGCTAATTGCTAAATAAGTAGTTGGTACATATGGTACAAGCAGTCGATGTAAAATCAATAATTTATACCTTCATCATAATTTATTTGATTCATTTTAAATTTGTATATGCGCAATTATAAACAAGATATTACACATAAGAACAAACAATGTATATTAAAAAGTGTAAACAGATTGTGTGTCTACATTTACTTTATCTGAGACCTCTTAGATTATTATCTTAGATTATTATTGTTTATACACTGAACTAAAGCGTTAGTGAAAACCTTGACCATGAAGGAACCATCGGAACTTAATAGTATGATTTCGGTAAAATTCTCCATATTTTTCAATTTTCTTTTTAGCTGGTAGCCAGTCAGTTTAGTTATCTTATGTGATTAGGGATTCATTCCTTGAGGTACTTAGTTTTGTTTAGTGCCATACTTTATTAAATAATAAGTGTTTAAGACTATTTAAGACCGTGATGTTTTCTTTATACACACATTTATACATGCGTATGTATATAATATTATGAGAAATATTGAGCAATAATTAAAACTAGGAATTATTTTATATGTTATCGGTAGTGGTTTTTTTTTTTTAATCACTCAGCTTTTTTGATGGCGGAACGTGATCTCTTCATCTCTTCCCATTTATCAAATCAAGTCATTTTTTTAAATTAATACTTAAGAACTTTTACAGAACAGTTGGAAGCCATCATGTGTAGTAGTAATAGGATTATAGAGCTATGGTGTAAGAATCAAAGACGTAACACTAAGATGTAGTTAGACAGCATAATTTGTTTTTATAGTTTATATTTGATTTTAGTGTCAAGAAGTCATTTACTTATGTCGTTTCTCCGTCATGTTGTAATTGTGAAGGTTTGCCGAAACTTATTCATATTTTTATCGATATTTTATTTTTTTACCTATATTTTTATTTATATGCCTATATTTTTTTATCTCTATTTTAATTTTTTTCTAAATCATTTAATTTTTAAAGAGTTATTTGAGTTACTCATCAATTCTGCCTCATGGATACGAATAGAGGCATTACATAACAACTAACCATGGAGATTCTTAATAATTAATTTATAATTAATGCTGTTAATATTGGATATTTCCTTATATCGTTAATATTATTATATTTCCTTTGATTCAAGGAATGTGGCGTATTCCTTGAATCAAATATTCAAACGCCTCATGGTAGCAGATAATGCCAGAAATAAAAAATATGAAAAGTATAAAAATTGTAGGACTAAGGTTTTGTCCTTGCATAGTGGGCCCAAGTTCATACTGATTTTATATGAAATAGATTCTTCTCCTTTGATTGCTGTAGTGCATGACCTTCGCAATTTCGAGTAGTTTATCGTCGGTACAGATTAGAACAGCTTTTCCAGTGCAAATTTGTTTCACTGAATCGAAAGCTTTCTTTTTAGATCAAAGAACATTCCAGATAAATAAACATATTCACTTATTTATTTGTAAACTACTTAAAAAAATAAATATATTTCAACGAATAATTTCAAATAAATATCTCGTTAATTTCTGTAGCTCCGGTGAATAAGTGGTTAAGTCAAATTTTGTCCAGACGAGTTTCATGTACCAATTGAAGCGGAATCATGCTATTCTCATAGCGCGCACGTGACTGTCAGCCATGGTTTGGAACATATTTCTTGCTTATATTAGAACTCAATTCAAGCAATCAACTATGATAATGACAAGATTCCTCTTACCTCAATACAATTAATTCTTTCTGGACAAAACTCGACTTAACTACTAATTCTCAGGGGCTGCAGACATACCCTGCTACATCCTTTAATACCTTAAAGTCAGCTTGTTTTTCTGGAATGAGTTCTCCGAATCAGACGATAAGACAACTTATGAAACTGGAAGATCCATAAATTAATAGTATTAGCAATAAATTATTATTAATTAATTGTATTTGACAATAAAAAAGCTCTGAAGTTATCTTTTGCTGCTATCCCTTTTAATTAATAAAGAATTAAGTGCAGCATTAAACCTAAAACATTGATGCGTGTTCTCACTCTATAGTAAGATTTTAAAATTTTTCAAAAACTCTTTCATCTTAGCCAGAAGATTCTTGTTTTTATGATTAGCTAATACATAATTGAAGTTCTTCCAGTCTTACTCATCATCAATAAACAGCTATGAGTTTTTGAATAATTTTGACTTTTATATATGTTTCTATTCCTATTTTATTCTTTATTCTTTCCTATTTGAAGTTAATTTTAATGTATGTACTGTTACCAGAATTCCTTATTATTTATCGTGTCACCTTTTATCTAATTACCTAGTGTGATCTCTTGCTAAAATATATATATATTTTTTAATAGGTTTGTAGATTATTTAAGTCATGATATACAAACCTTCTATATCTATACATTTCATATTGAAGGTTTATATTATAATGATTTAGGATTCAAAATAAATATGAAACGGATATGGTCATACCATCATGAAGCTCTTCAACTACCCTTTTGTATGTCCGAATCTTCAGAAAATAAAAACATTTTAGATAAAATATGGGAGCCATGGTTTGAAGTCCGAAATCTTCTTTTCTTAACAAATACAAGAGCAATCGCAGAAGGAATGATCACAGCGGTTATAAAATCCAATAAGCCCAGAATAGCGGATATATTAATCGTTCTAATGTATCTAATCGCATCTAAAGCCATACTAAGTCTACCGCACTTCTAATCAGAGACAGAGCTTAACTTGTTTAACTAATATAGTTTATTAGTTTATTTATGATATAATATAGTTTATTTTAAACTAACTAACTTTGTTGGTTTAAAAAAAAACTATATAGTTCGGGCATTACATAAAATATGTCAATAAATTCCAGACTTCATCTTCTTTTTTGAGTCATATGGTTTGATATTCGGAATTCATATAGGCTTGGAAACATAAATAGTTTCTGATCTAGGTTTTCCCACACATGGCAGTCTCCAAACAGTATTAAGCTTTAGGATGGGTGGCATAAAATCGTGTTGGATTAGTCATTAAGACATGAATCTATTTCAAGCCTAAGTATAAATATACATTGCCAATAATTATAATAACAGTTTTATATTTAATTCTAATAACCAATAATGGATACGGCTGGTTAACATTTACACATGATTAAGAACGAGAGTCAGAAACAAACCACCTTACTCACATATGTACAAGTGATTTTTAAGTTTGTATTTGCTGCATTACCTTCCTTATTTAAAAGTCTTTGTTTCATTAACCAAGGTTTTAAAATCGTTATAAATATATACAATTTCGAATATCATATAAAATTGCATTTAGTGTACGGATATGAAATAACGATAATTTTATTAATATTTATATCACTTACCTGTAGTTACAATTTATAATTTCTTCATTAATTTTTTTTTTTGTTGGCAAGTTGGTGAAGGGTCTTTAAGGTTCAACAAATACTGCAATTCTGTATATATATTTAAGTTAAAATTTTATAATGATTTACAATACATAGCATAGGGTTTATATACATATTAATTTATAAATTTAATAACTAGTCCATAAATATGTATTTATATATTATGAAAGCTTGATAAGTTTGAATTTATTAACAGGTTTATATCACCAATTTTAATTATACATATATATTTACCACAATAACATACTATAATCCGAATAGAAGGGATAAATAAATTTCCCTTTATTTGAAATGTTTCCTTCGATAAAAATAAGATGAAAATTTAGTTTATATTAAATGTTATATTAATATTGAAGGTATAGGTTATTTCCAGAATGTTGGATAAATTCCACTATTATATAAACATTTATAAATACATGACCTTATATAAGGTTTAAAACCTCGAGTTATAATTTTATATTTATATACATTGAAAATTTTAACAAAGCCTATCAGGCAACTTCAACAATCGACCCTTACTCGAAGGTGCCATCATTTCAAGAAGAAATCAAAAGACAATTAATAATTAAATCAACATAAATCATACATTAGCACCATCTATCAACATAATATGTATGTAGCACTACTTATAATAAATAATATATACTATAATACAATTTATTACATAAGCTTTGTAGATAAAAAGGCAAATGGTTATGTCTTATCAATGACTCCTATAGTTGCTTATACACACTTAATTTTTTTTAAATGGTATCTGTAATGAATAAAAAATAAAGTAAAGTAAATAACCAAATGTTGAAGAACAACTAGAAAACTATTTTGGATAATTAAATTTCTAAAATATAAACAGTTAAGAGGTTCTCTGATATATTTAAATTGGTTCATAAATGCCATCGATATTTCAATGTAAACATTTGTAAAATTAAATAAATATGATATTATGAAAGACAATATCAATCTACAGCGTATTCTTGCTTATATTTTTTCTGCAGTTTATTTTTCGTGTATTTTACATACTTTTCACACACTTTTCGTGTATTTTACTCATAATATTGCAAATATTATATATATCAACTCTCGTAAAACTTCTGAATTCGTATCTACATATTAAGATATTAAGAAATATTAAGGGTGTTTTAACTATAAATAAACTGAAATAAATCTTAAAGTTCCCAACCCCGTGAAAGAAACTTTTTTCAGAATGAATACTGAATGGAAAAATCAATTACCATCCAATGTGACGTTTATTAATCTAATTAACCCTTTCATGCCTAAAGTGCCAAAATTTAATTTTAAAAAATATTTCCTGACTTTTTCTGTTAAAAATATGGTCTAAATAACCATATATATATTTTTTTAAATCCAATAATCCGTCCAAATTGAGGTTAGAAAGACTTCTTGCCTGTGCTGCAATCTGTGACATATTCTGGAACTATTCATGTAGAATACTGGCTACACTGAGCATTAATACGCTAACAGGAGTACATAACAGATGTTGTAGCCAAACGGCTACATTAGGCATGAAACGGTTAATCATAAAGCCAATGTTCCGAAATGATACTCTAAAAAATGACTTTTTCCTTAGGAGTTGATTGTTCTCAAATCTACTACCAAATTGACTGTATTCAATTAAAACCAAGAAAATAAACAGTGAGTCAATTAATATCACGTGTGAATTAGCAACTAATAATTACAACGTGCAAGTGAATTATATACAATATAAGACAATCACAATTCAAAAAAATAAGGCTCATCTTCTTGAATTCGAACACAACAAACGAAATCAGACAGCAAATTAACAAAAAAAGTGATTAGCAGAATTAAACTATTAAATAGTACTAGTGATTTAGCAGGTCGCCTACCTAGCAGGAAACCTACCTCTCTGTCTCGTGTCATCTTGAGTGATTCATCATATAACTCATCTGACTTGAGTTATTTGTATGTGCGTTATTAAATTGTTTCCATACTGTTTTATCTTGTTTATTTTGTTTATAGCCTATTTAAATTTCTATATTGTTCATTAAATTTAGTTTGATATTTTTGTCTTATTAATTGTGTTCTCTATTTAAAATTAACAGAATAATAATTTAGGAATAGCGGTCATCGAAAGAAGCTCATAGATAATTCCAGGAGTTCAGTATAATTCCAAAAATAAAATTATGTGTGTTTTTTTTCTAAAAGATGAATCTACCAGTCATTTTATTATCTAATTTTGTACGTTTAAAGTTCCATTAACAAGAATGTTGGTATCAGCATCAGAATTATCATTTTTCATATTATCATTGGTGGATAACAGTCCATAGGAGCCTGCTGAATCACAAGTACTGGTTAAAAAACTAAAAAAAAAACACGCTTTAATGGAAAACCAAAAAGTAGAAAATAATTTTGACATAAATAATATTGTCAGCATTCTACTCGTATTTAAAACTTTGAAAAAAATAATATTATTTTCTGCGTTTTAGTTTGGTTTCCTATTAAAGCGTGTTTTTAAAACTATTACTTAAGTATAAGTAAGTATGATAAAAGTTTTATAAGTACTTAAATTATTTAAATATAAGTTCAACAATCAAGAAGGTGAACCTTAATTTTCGTCAAACTATGTTTTATATAATATTTCAAGAAATGGGATGATTGAAAACGGTTAATCGCCAAACGAAGAACAATATATATCTCTACAACTCAACAAAAGGCAGGACGAACAAAGAGGTGAGAAAGAGGAACAAGATTCATTGACGAGCCTCTTCCTCGGGGTCGGGACTGGGGCTCCTGGGGAGAGGGTAGGGGGCGAACCTGAGGGGAGGGCAGGGGCGCAGGAAGGGCCAGGGTGGCCAAAGGGGCGGCGCGCTGCCCCCAGCGGCCCCGTAGAGCCCGTAGGGCACGGCCACCGTCCTCAGGAAGAGCTGGGACCTGGCTGCTAGGATGGCCCTCTCTTCTGGGCTCAGGCTGCTCCCATCCAGCAGTTGTCCCCGCAGCAGCTGCTGTTCCCCCAGCATCGACTCCATCGTCTCCCTGGAATAACTGAAGGCGTATTTTATTTATTTGTATCGTTAAGCATTTCAATATGTAGGAGTGAGTTCCAAAAGGTAATATCTCTAATGTTGTGAACGAGATGGTAGATAATTTGATGATCGCGGACAAATCATCTCCCTGAATAATCGTTGTCCTATAACCATTACCACAGTCTCTACCAAGTACTGATCCCTAAACCCCTCATGACTTAGTAAACATTGTAAACCCCATAATAAAGTGGAAACTTGAATGGATAAAAATGTTGTCGAACGTAAGCCGAATATGCTATGTTGTAGTTCTCTGATCGATAGAGAGATTTCAGTAATTTGATGTGTCTGTGACTAATTTTTGAGAAAGGAATTTTGGGTGTCGAAAAAGAGTGTCATGAAAGTTTCTTTAGTATTTCTTAATTGGTTGAATCACAAATAGGTAGTCTTTGTGCAATGGTGGATTGGTTGTGTAGAAAGGACAATGAGTAGTAATCAGAATGATCCGCAAGTAGATTTTTTTCTCATGATGCCAACACCTGTGTAGCCTAGGTCCATATATTTATATCTATACACGGTTTAAGTACCATGCTGCACTTAATTAATTTGATATTATAAGTGATAGTTTGTTCGTTATGGTGTAGTTGTTACCTTAGCAATGATAGTCGGCTATACACTATTTTTAGTAGTCACTTGTGATTTCCATGTCAGTCTTCTATGTGTTTTAAGGCCTAAGTATTTTGTCCCCCTTCTGTCTCAGAAATACCTTTATAAGCATAAATCTTAATTTTGAATAAATGACTTATAGTACCTTATGAAACTCATATCCTGATATATTATGTATACATATTATTCAGAAGGTAACGAAGGTAAAGAAATATTAGAGAAGGTAACAAGAATAAAAACATCTAATGATTAGCTCAGAACAGTTTACTGACCATATAACTAGATAATCTATATTTCGAGGAATAATATTAGCCGTTGAATAAACATTTTATTTTTTAAAATATTAATATAACTTTTAACTATAACACAATATCAGGTTAACCGGAAGCAAAATTTGTAACTCTTGGATTTTTGAAGTTCTTGCTAGCTAATAGCGAATCAGTGAAGTTTGAAAGAACTCCAAGTCTTTCAGTAACACTATTCCTCTAAATTTGATGTTATACTTGTGACTATTACATTAAAATTAAAAATAAATTTTATGTTATATTTACCTCTCGAACTCGGTGAGCCTCGAAGAGTCCCGAAATCCCTTGGCGAAGGGGTTGCTGTCTATCTTGAGCTTGGTTATCTGTAACAGAAGAGGAAGATATATTGGACGACAAGCTGCAACCTTTAGCAGGTAATTGACTAAGCTGGCCAGACCTGCGGTGCATTCGTCGCATTTCTTCGGGAGCCGATCAATAACTGCAAGGGACAGCCAGCGCCAAGGATAGCTTCTGCAATGACTATAAATATGTCAGTATATTTAGTAGCCCTTGCGAAACCCCATATCTTAACACGACTAGCTGCATTCTATCTTGTGTTTACCCGCCTCTACGAGTTAATGAAGATTTAGTCATTATTGCCTTGATATTATGTCCCGGTGCTATATTCGGCCGTCTGAAAGAGGGTAGCCGATGGATGTCTACATCGGTTTGTATTAGAGTCTACAGCCTATTCAACCGAAAGTGGCATTAGTGCAGAATTTGGAAATATTATGAAATTTTCCACATTTATGTATTTGGAATCCTACAAGTGCAAATTTCAACTTCGTTACGCTTAAGTTATCTATGGATTTTACAGAAAATAAGGCAAAGAACTTTATTAGATATTCCGCCACATTAGTAATAAAAACGGAACTAAAGATTTATAAACTAAAAACTTTAAGAAATGTTTTCTAATATCATTTAGTACAAAATTGAGATACCGAAAACTTACCATAACAACTTTTTGATGAGACTGTAAGGCATCAATGCACTACTGTAGAATTTACCATGTGCTCTTCTTTATTTAAAAACATGTTTTTCGTCACTAATTTTAGCAAGCCTAATGCCCAAGTGTCGATATATTTGATAGAGAAGTGGTGGTAAATTAGAAATTACAATGACGTAATTTAAAATAAACAAAAGAAAACAAACATTAGGAAAATAATAAGCCAGTAGTGTAACAAACAATAAAAGACAACCCAAGTTAGTTCTGGCTGGAAATCAAGGTTTTAGATGTCCACCTGGTTATATCATGGACAGGCACTGCGTACGTTTATTCTGTTATAACTACAACTACAGTTCCTCGTGTTCCTCGTGGGATTCCTACGAACAGACAAAGGTGTTGCTCCACGTAGCGTATCGCAAGACTACACTCCAGAGGTTAAGTTAGCAGAACATTATGGAATACACTGAAGGAAACATGAAAAGAACGTTTCAGTATTCAGAAATATGTTTGCAATGTAATATGCTTATGTTGGCTAATAAAATAATGAACCCTCTTGAAGTCAGCAACATTAATAACAAATTGAGTAATTTCTCAGTTAAACCATAGCTAGTCGCCATTTCAGGCTATTTCAATTCTAACTAGACAAACGCTCTAAGCTCTAATTTCAAATCAGTCTGTGTTTCTAGCCAGTGAGGACCTACCCTCCAACCCCCTCCCCACAGCCCTGAAGAAGACCTACAAAGTAGGTCGAAACGTTGGCTAAACAATAAAGTTTTTCTCAAATTCTACGAGAAATTCATTGTGACCTCTACACGGACCAATTTCTTCCACATCTATTATTTGAATATATTGAATATTATATAGCTGGTTAGTTCTCTACTTACCTTTACCTATGAGATTATGTATCAATCATTTTATTTACTAGTTGTATTATAGTAAATAATCTTGACTAACACATAAACACCATTAAAAGTGCAGAAATGAAATACCTTTGCAGAGTGGTCGGTAAAACGCGGTTGTGCCGTGAATGCGACTATAAGGGACAAACTACAAGTGCCTGAATTAAAGACAACTAAGGAAGTAATGATAGCTTCACCGATTAAGGATCTTATATCAAGAACATAAGCAAAGAATAGGAGCAGGAAGGAGAAAACTCTGGTCTAAATGAAAAGAATGCATCAAGGCCAAGAAGGATGGTTCCGATAGATAGGGGATGCTCTACTGTGAACTTCGGAAGAAGAAGATAAAGAACAATAATTGTAATAAATAAAAATATAGCTATTAAAAACGTAATACAGTGGTCATTCTGTAATTGAGTACCTTTGTCGAAGAATTTATAACGGATACGACTTGAAAGACCGATTCCAAAGGGTAAAGGGACGGGATTGACAGAAAGGACCGGATCAAAGACGGAACGGGAACAGATATGGGAAAAACGCTTTCCCGACGAATCCGCGCCGCCGATTATTTTCCAAAGGGCGTAATTAATAAGGACTATCTCTACAGCAGTGCCATTAAATTATACTGATCCCGTTCTATCTTATCCCGAGTCGTTGTGGCTGATTTATCATGAGCCTGCTATGCTAATCAGTTTCACGGGCCATTTGACAAATCCGAGAGCTGGCCCCCTCCTCAATAGTCCATTTATATACAGCTATCTCTGGGTGTGCCAGATGGCCTCCGGATCCGACTGCGTGAAATCACGCTGTCGCTCAATCAGTTCGGCTAATTTTTATCCGGCTGTCGGCTGGGGAAGCCTTGTTGATCCTCCGATCGTTTTGGGAAATCCTACGGTCAAGGCAGTGCTTTAGGGTCCTAGCCTCATTCTCTTCTAAATCATTCGAATTATATCCTTCCTATCTTGTATAAAGTCCTGTTGTTTTTCAACTATATAATCCTACAAAGAAAGGGGTGTCTGGAAATCAAGCTGTAACAGATAATTTATTAAGTCTGTTAACAGCCAGGGAAGGATCATTTGGGATCTGGAGAACTTTTATGGAACTCTCCTAGCCCCTATAAAGAGGGTACTCAATATAGGAGAATATCGACCTGCATGAATGAAAATAAAATATTGAAAAAATATGAAATTTCAAAGAAGATATTGAACCAAGAAAGCGAGGAACCTGCCACACTAAACCGAAGAAGAATGAAGAAACAGAGTATAAGATTCTTTGTAGAAATATTGTTAAATTCTTCTTTTGTTTTAACTATTTTTTGTTTATAACAATGCTGGTTTATTGTGGCTTGGAATCAAATCTTGAAATATATTTATATTTATTACCAAAGCCAGCCAGGATTTTTGGAGAGAGATGTTTGTGAAGATACGTGGAGAACTTAAAGGATCTAAAAATCTACTGGGGAAAAACTAAGGCAGATTCTACTAAAGCGCTTAAAATATAACACATTTTTCACTTAAATGACCATAAACATAATGTATATTCAATTTGAAAAATATAAGATGGAAAATTAAAAATAAAACATACACCACAGATATTAAAAGGTATTGGATTCAGTCTATGTTAGATACTGTAATGTTTTTAAGTCTATGATTGCGCAGTGAGGTTTTTCTGTATGACTAGCTCAAGCTCTAGATTTGCCCCCTATTAAGAGTAATCGCGTTACAGAGACTGGGTGAACCTCAGAAGTGTATACTGTTCCTTCGGAGTTGTTTCACAGGATAAAAAATGTATCTGCCTCATTAGAGCTCGACTCGGGACCTTGATATAAATAACCTTACATACTGAATTACCCCGCTATCCATTTGTTACATCAAAAAGATGTATAAAGTATCAAGACGGTATATTTAAAAATATTCTTCCTTCAGCTATTTTTCTGCAAAATAAGCACAAGAAATGAAAATCTAGAGAAAAGCAAAGTGGGAAATATTTTTGTCTCAAAAATAACGCAAACCATATTGCAAGATCTCGATTTCCTATATTTTTAAACATTTTTTAAAAAGAGTTTTTAACAAATAAACACAAAAAAATACACACTAATTTAGTAAATATTCCTCCTCTTCAAGATTAAAATGCCTCCTAAAAGTATGAATGAAAAAATATACATCCTTACATAAGAAAAATAATTGTATTTGTTAATGCATACTTATTTTTATCGCCACATTGTTTTAAATTGCGAATATTCTTACTACTAAAACAACAAAATTAAATTTAACAAATATTGCCTAATGCTGGTCATCCAAAAAAACAATATTCCATCATTAGCTAATTAAAGTTATTAATCTTTCGGACGTTAATTAGTTGTTAAATTATTCGCTAATCGGAAAATTATTAATTATCAGAAGCTCTTTGCCGTTTGCTGATATTGTTTCATCATCCGTTAACTTCAGTTGTCAGAGCCGCTAATTTTAGCTTATTAGTTTTAATTACAGGTTACTTTTCTAGAAGTTCGGTTGTTGAAGAAAAAATGAGCTCTCCTTCGGACATCGATAAACAAAATTGTCATCAATTTGGGACTCTCGGCGGATTCGTCAAATCCTTTATGGGAGTAATTGTACCATATGACGATAAATAAAATACATAAATATATTTTTCAGCAATGATTTTATTTTCCATTGTGGAATGTCATATTTTAAGTTGATATTGGAAATCAAATCAAGGTAGTCATAGTAGAGGAAACAATTTTAAGGGATAATCAGCATCTTAGAATTAGGCTAGCGTGATAATACAGATAAAGTAGTTGCGTGATCAATTACTTCACGAATAAAATTTGTTTAAATGAAACATATATTTATTAACTTTAATATTATTTGTATTTGTCGATTTATATATATATATATAATAGGTTGTCGATTCGAGTTGAGTTACAAGTTTTAGCTTTTCATTTGTTTCCCTTTTAGTATTTTCCAAACATACAAGTCATCTGGAGCATTGGTTAGGAAAATAAAAGGTAATTATAGAAAATGTGTATATTTCGGTAATAATTTCATTTAGAATTAAAGGTTTCAACTAATATTTCGATTTATAGATGATATATCTTTATTTCTAGATGATACGATTAATAAAGTATACACATTTCCCATAATTACATTTTTCTTTTTCCATACTAAAGCTTGTATTTCTTTTCTTTTTCCATGATAACTTGTATTTTTGGAAAATATTAGAAGTGAAACGAATGATAAGTTAATCTTGATGTGACTCAACTCGAAGCTACAACCTGAGAAATAATTATCAAGTTATTATTTATTTCAGGAATACTTTTCTATTTACTTCCGCAATAATTACTATTACACTATAATAATTTTTAAATTTAATTATTCATTATTTCTAACTTCTATAAAGAGGATAGAACATTATGAGTTAAATAAATGTAATCAAAACATAAGCAAATAAGAAACATTAAAAAATACTTTTGAAATGGATATTATTTTGTCCACATTAGAAGAAACTTAAAGAAAAATATTTTTCCTTCCATAACACATATTATATCAATGATTTATGTCTAAATATTTATTACACTTACTTTAAATAATTATTTTAACAAATTATAAAAAAATATTCGAACGTGTTAAGAAAAGTTTAAACTATAAGTTTATTTGTTTTAAAAACGGTAAAAATGGTTTTTAGTTTGTTTTTTTCAAATTGTTAAATTAATAATGTTTAAATAAATAAAAAATAATAATTTTTTTGAAGCACTACTGCATTATAAATTCTGTTGTACATATATAATATCCAAGGATGATTGAGTGCGCCTGGACACCAATGTCACCACCACATTATTACATTATAAATTTATCAGGCTAAAAAAAAACCTAAAAAACTGTTGTAGATTTTTAAAAAATTGTTAATTTTCTTAAACGTAATTCATGCTCCATTTTCTTCAAACTGCTGTGGGTCTAACTTGTCATTTCCAGCAAAAAATGCTCTTCTGCTAGGCTCGGAAACTCTATTGGACTTATGTACAAAAAAGGAGTTTAGTACTTTTTTTGTTAATAGCAAGGGTTTATGTCCTCGTCAACTGCCACTCAAGAGAGGTTATGTTTTCAAGGATTAAAGACTTTCAGTAAAAAGTTGGAGTCTTGAAAACTAAAACGTTTATTATTGCTTTAGAAACTAACCTAATTCCTTCTTAGTTAATATAATAAATTTAATAGTTCCCTAATGATTAATTTGTATATCTTTTATACTAACGATGCTAATTTAAGGCATATTATTTATTATAGGTACGATCAACAAATTTTTTATTACGGGAATAAATGTTATTTGTAGAAAACAAAGCATACGATGTGTTTCAAAATCAACCATCTATATTATATATTTTTTATTATATCAAACGGTTTGTAATGTTAATATTTAAGTTGTAATTAATTATTAATTTTAATTAATAATACATAAATGCCTATAAATAATTAATAAATTAAAAATACTAAAATACATACAAAATGATTAATATACAGTTAACACAACTCTAATTATATAGTATTTACTAATATATATTATATCACTGGCAATGGCCCCAAGACCTGATATAATAATGTTATTTGGAGTACTGGCACTGTACTGGCAAGATTCTCCACACACGACTTGTGTGTGTGTGAAGCGCCCTTAACCAGCTTCCATTGGCATTTATTAATGCCAGTGACTCGGGTTGGAAAGGGGGCAGGGGACTCCTGCTTTGCCCTCATTTCTGGGGAAGAAGCTCAGTTCGGGGACCCCAGGCAAATTGTAAATAGGGTATGGATGTGTACATTTCTTTTTTTACTTTATTTTATTATCATTTTCGCATTAATTTATTTTTATTACCACATATTTATATTTTTCCGCATGTATATATTTATTTATTTTATTTTGTTTATATCATTGTTTTGTTATGGAATGATTGTAAGCTACATAGCACCATTACTTATTGTCCACAAGTGGCAGATTGTAATATTTCAATAGTGTTTAAAAAAAAAATATTGGTTAATTTCATTTATTATTGAAAAAATATAAATAAGTTAAAACTTTTGAACAACAATATCGATATAATGCTTCATTTCCCTAAATCGTAAATTCTTGGAAAGGAGAGGTTTGAACATTTCTATGAGCGGATATTGATGTTTTTGTTCGATCACTATATCGATAGTCTAATAATAATAATATTATTGTTAATAATAATAAGTATTAATAGTTATTCCGTTTCTCTTTCGTTTACTATGATTTTGTATTGTTGACCTAATTAGCACAATACCATTAGGATCGTCGGAATCTGGATCTTTTTTTCCTTTATCGAGTTTTTTTTTTTAATCGTATGTATTTAAGCATCATGGGGCTATGAATGTCAGTTTATGATATAAATCTAGTTCGTACTCAATGTCGAAATATGAAGGCATATGCTATAACAGTAAACCGTTTTATTTTTTACATTACGCATAAGTTCTGAATCACATATCTTATGGAGTATAATGGTTTAGTATTGTCGAAAATATTAAAATATTCAGGTATTGAGGCGGGAAAACACTGTTAAAATTCACAATAGTTAATAGAGCAATAATAATAAATATAGTAGCGCTGCTGATACCACCAATTTCTGCTTAACTGACTACTCCAGTATTTAAACTTCTCGACATATTTAAGCTTATTCCCTCCTACAAAATTACCAAAACCACATCCTTTTCTGTTGCTTTACGTATACTTTGTCTTATCCGAAGTCAGTAGAGTATGTTAGAAAAATTTTCGTGTCTTCTTCTAGACCATTAGAGAAAGCTGTAGATGAAATGAGAGTACTCTCTAAAGAGAGAGGATTCGGAGATGAGATGTGCCCTTCAGACGCTGAAGAGCAGAGCAGAGACTATAAGATATTATAGATTTATAACCGGAGGGTCATATATTGCCTCTGAAGGCGGCCCTTTTGTTCTTCACGGTAGCCTCTCATTATCCTCCACCGCCCGGCAAATTTTATAGCCCCCCACCACCTCAGCAGCCAGCCTTATTTTTCATAAGCCCTAACACCCCGCTTAATTACTGTTATTAAAACTAATATATGTAGATGGTTCAGATATACATCACTGTGCATAGAGACATTTAAACGTTTATATTTATTTGTTTATATAAATAAAAATATATAATACTTAAAGTTTTATTTTCAGTTCTTAAGGTTCGGTCTATTCGTTAAACTTCTTAGATTTTAAAACTAGACTGAACCTCAAGAACTGAAAGTAAAAATTTATTTATTAACAGTTAGGAAAGTAGATACAAGTTCTTTAATATTACTATAGCATTATCAAAAAAAAATTATATAATATATCTACAACCATATACAAAACTAAATGAATATGTAGTAATGACTAAAAAAAGTTTTTTTTTTTAGATTTTATAGCTTTATCATTCTTGTAAGGTTTTATTTATATTTTTTCCAATATGTACGTTTCTTTTTTTATACCTTTTTTAGTTCAAATAAATATTTAGAAATATATCATTATGATATTATGTGTTTTGAAATGTAAAAATATTTTCTTTCGATTTTCTTTTAAGCCATTCTAGACCGATGGCACCCTGTGTGTCCAATTGATTTCCGAGGCTATAAGACGGTCTGCAATTATCAGTTATTATTAGTAAATTAGACGTCGAAATAAGATTTTTTTTGAACTAATGAAATCTGTAAAGTACAATAAAACAAAATTTGGCATTGGTTTTTCATTATTCAACTAGTTTTTTTTTAACTTTTTAAAAATTTTCTTTGCATTATATTCTGTTCTTTATTATTTAAAGCAAAATAACGACTTTATATAATCTAACTGTTTTTGAAATAAATGTTTATACATGGTGTTCAATCCGCTCCTCGCAATAAAAATTTAAAGCTATCTGCACACCCCGTGCGCAATGTGTTATTTATGCGAATTCACTTACGGATTTAGTGATTTCCAAAGTAAACATTTTTTTATTATTAAAAATGAACAATATAAAAAATAAAAAAATGTTCGCTCCTTGGGACAATGCTCGAAAAACATCGTCATCTCGAATGGGTGTATATGGACAAAATCACCCTCCAAACAGTTACAATAGAACATCATGTATCGTGTATTCTTTTAAATGGTTTTAATGATTATTATTTCATAATAAAATTTAAAAGGTGTGAAGGATTTAAAATATCACTCATTGCTAAGTGCTAAGTGATAAAAACTTTTGCCCGTTGCTTAAAGAAATTCTAATGGAAACCTTAAGATATAAGTTTTTTTTTAATATCCTAATTTTTTCGATACTAACCCTTAAAAAAATGGGGTTAATTGAAACATCTGTATTTCGTACGCACTGTATAAGAACTCATAAAATACAATATCATTACTTTCGTAACATATTATGAGTTGAATAACAGTTATAATATATATATTGAAAATTTTAATATATTATTAATCTATACTTTTTATAATAACTAAAAATTATATTCGGCAATATATTTCATAATGTTTTTGTTTTTTTGCAGATGATTGATTAAGTTTATATAATTCAGAAATTTATATATAGTTCATAAAAGCTAACGAATAATCAAATTTATATCTCCAAACGTAACTTGGTTTCATAACTAGAGCAATATATCAAAAATTATTTTATTACATAGTATAGTATTTCACTTAATTTCTTGGATAGATATAAGATAGTTATATCAAATCGGAAAAAAAAATAGTTCATTAAAAGATGAAATATCAACTATGCTGAGGGTGGATTGTGAAGCTAACATCGAAGAAAATTTGTGTTTCGTTGATTAGACTTCCATACCAAGTATTATTATAACTAATATTTTTTGGTAAAAAAATAAAGTCCTATCTAATTAGTTTCTTTAAACATTGTACTATAGTTTAATTAATGACAATTAGTATTCAACTCGTTTATCAAAGTAATAATATGGTACTTTATAAGTTTTTCTAAACTTTGTACAATTTACTGATGAATGAACCAAGCCATTTGTTACTTAGTGTTAGAATGAAAAAAATAAGAATATTTTTTTATTTAATCTATTATTTTTTATGATTTCTTCTTCTCTACTTGAAAACATTTGTAAAGTAGAGAATTATTTAACTTTAAAGTATACACAAAATTTATTTAGATTTCCCTCGTATATTTTACATCATATACTTATGTATGTTTATTTATATATGACACTACCCATCAGTACTCAGTAGAGTATTTCATTTACATAAAATTTTGAAAATCATGAAAAATCGTTCTTATTTTTTGTATTTTAAAAAATACTGAACTAACACCGTAGAACATTCCTAAAATAATTTTTAATAACACAAAACATCTTGTTATCAAAGTTTGGATGCCTCAGAATTCTTAAGATCATCTCGAAGCTTCTGATAAAAATATCTGTAATAGAAAATCTCCAAAATTTATTTGTGATGCATAAATAATTTACTTAATCAATATATAATGTTTCTTAGTATTTTTATATGATTAAAGTTAGTTGTTAAAAAAAAAAAAAATTAACTGAATAATATTAAGCTTCGCTGGTTGTCGATAGCAGCATGCACTTGAAACTACCTAGATTATTATTATTTCAACTTTAGCATTAATCTTTTTACGAACTATTAATGAAACATTTAAAATATTGATTAATTGAATATTTAAAAATGAAATCAAGAATAAGAAGTAAGAAGGGTGACATTCTTCCAGTAGCAACCAATCACTGAGAGACAATCTAAAAGAGAAAAAAAACCCTAGCCAATAGAAGATTGTTCTCAGCGCTGATTGGCCCGGCTGGAAATAGACTGGGTGGGAAATCCATCTGTCAAGATCCCCGTTAATACTTCATCTGACGCCTATCTATTATTTACTTTTTGGGGGGGGACAACCGGTTGGTTGTTACACATGGTTATTTCTAACTCTAAAAAATAATCTTAAAATATCTCAAGATGAATATCACCTATGATGTTAGTAGACAAAATTTCTCTAATTGGTTATATTGTATAGCAGTTCCATGAAATAATATAAGACATTATTTTAACCATTTCCACCATTGTTATTTTTTAGTTTTCAACAAAGGTACTGGAGGTATCGTAAACTTCAGGGCTTGGCCATGTTACTTCATAAATATGTTATAATAGTTTAAGCTGTAGTTAAATTTAATTCAATATTTCATTGTAAAAGACTTCTTCATTATGTTAATAGATACAGTTAATATATTATGAACATTTCTTAGTGAACAAGTAATATAACTACTTCCAACAAATAAAAATAGATAAAAAATAATTTACTACAACTTTGTTTATCCGGATTAAATTTGTTTTCGAAATTCCCTCTTCAAGTTCATCAACTTCATTGGGTAATTATTCCGCAGGTTGTCGCTATAAGTTTCAACTATTTATTCTTTTTTTCCAATATTTACCAAAAATGCAAGTATAGGAAAGGAGAAAGTATTTATGGATAATGAGTAGATTTCGGTAATCATTTCATCAAGAAATTAACGTTTCTACTAACATTTCAAAGTATAGATGATATAGTACACGGGGATAAAGGATCGATGAAGAGAACGGATTTGCCTGACTTGGATACGACCCCTGGTAGCTCAGTGGTTAAGAGCACTGCGATGGAGACGCAGATGGCCTGGGTTCGAATCCCGGCCATGCCAAATCTTTTCTCTTCACTACAAAAATATTAAAAAATATAGATGATATATATTTGTTGGCACGTTTATTTCTAGATGAAATGATTACCGAAGTATGTATTTTATTTTCCAAACTGAAGCTCATGATAACTTGTATTTTAGGAAAATATTAAAGAAACGAATGATAAGTTAAAACTTGTTGTGGCTCCACTCGTTGCGTTAATCTGCGGTTTAACATTGTCAATATGTTCTGAAAATTTCTTGTGTGAAAAGTATTTTAGCTACTTCCAACAAAAAACAGAAAATATTCCCGAAATTCCGTCTTCAATTTCATACAAAAGATGATTGATACAAAAGATAAGATGATTGAAAAATGAAAAGGTTGAATGATCGTGTGGAACTGACATAAGTCATATCCATACACGTCCATTTTTAGTACATGAGAATCGTTTCAAAGATATATAAATGGTTTTCCATTGGAATTATAAATCGCCACATGATGCAATAGGTCGCAAGAAAAGATTAGAAAGATTTTTTTTTAATGGCTGTTTTATATTCGAAGGTTGTATTAATGAACCTTTTAAGAATTGCAATTCTGTTATTCAGGCAGTTGTGCATATTAATAAGAAGAAACCTCTCCTTGTTTTAAATTGCAGATAACATTCACTCTGAAATGGTGAAACCAATAAGAATAAAAGGTATAAATAATAAATTCTTGTTTTGTTTTTTTTAAGAAAGGGGTACATTAACTTTTGATTGATGCTTGATTTTTTTTTAAACAAAAGTTTCACAATGTCACTGAAATATTTTTAAGCGAAAAGTATCATTTTCTATTACCATCCCCTAATTTTTTTTTTATTTCTGAACTGTTGACTACTGTGAAGTAAAAACAAAACTGCTGTTTTGGATAGTAACGATGAGGAGGAATCTAACTTAACGGATTATTAATCTTCTTGCTAACCGAAATCTTCATCAATCAAATTCGAAGAGTAAAATTTAATTAGAGATGTAGAAAAATGTTAATTTTGAACAAGATTAGACCTTTATCTGAAATGAACAAAATATCAAGATTTTTCACTATTAGAAATTATTATATTCGAACGAAATGCTAACGATAGGAATTTCTATAGTTCAATGTTTGAAAATTCACATTATGACCTGATGGGTATTAAATAAAATAGTAGTTGCTTAAAATCCCCGATAATTTCAACAAATCATTTTTGCATCGTTTAATTATAATTTTATGGTTTATATTAAGGAAATACAATATAAAATAAAATAAATATAATGCATTCCATGTATTTGTTTTCATGATTTTTAAAATTTCCTCACTAAATCTTTAGATAGTCTATACTTAAGATGTTTATAAATATGAATTGTAATGCAATAACAACTCATTTTGTAAAGCATACTATAGAAATAAAAGGTCAAATCAACCCGTATAAGATGGCTTGTGCACGTGGAAAGAGTGGGAGAAGATAGGCACCCGAAGAAACTGTTATATGGCAAACCAGGAGGCAAAAGAAGAAGGCCCAGGCTGTGATGGCTGGGTGATGTGGAGAACGATCTGCAGAGGATGGGAATCGGACAATGGAGAGGTCGAGCTGCTGACAGGGAAGACTGGAAAGCGTTGTTGTGGAGGCCAGGGCCCTACAAGGGCTGTAGAGCCATGGGGAAAAAAATAGAATTAAAAGGCATAAAATTAATTAGAGAACTGTTACTTTTCTTAGTCACTTTTAAATGTTACTTCTTAGATTTTTAAATGTACGTAGTCTTAATGAATATGTTTAAGTAGCCAACTTTGTTTTAATTATGTAGCTCTAAAGCAATAGATACTATCGAGAACATATTTCATATCCCCTCCAAATAGTTGTAATATAAAAATATATCTTAATAACAATATTCATCTATATTTACTAAAAACCATTATTAAATTTATTACCTTGGATTATATATAATTCTCTCAAACATAAAAGATGAATGCAGGGTGTAATGGGATATTTCCAGGCGTTAAGATATGCTAGCCTTCAAAAGCACTTACACTCAATGCACGCGCCTCGGATCAATTTAACGATAATTATATGCTGTAATTCATTTGTAAGACAAAGTAACGTGCATCAGGAATAAGCATCTTTTCTTAATTAGTTTTAATTTGAATAATTTGGCTCTAAATCATTCTTCCTTAAGAATGGATTTATTTTCAAAATAAAATTTTCACAAAATATGTAGTGATCATGTGGTATCTAGACAAAAACCATGTGATATAATTTTATAATATCTCTTATAATATATGTATAAATCACATAGTTTTTGTATCGTATACGTGTCAGGTATGATCACTACATATTTTGTGAAAATTTTATTTTAAAAATAAATCCAGATCTTAAGGAAGAATTACCTAGAGTCAAATTATTCAAATTAAGACTTTTTTAAGTTTGTACAAAACTCCTCCGAAACGACTTGACGGATTCCTATGAAATTTTGTGTCTATATTCAGTAGGTCTGAGAATAGGCCTTAAGCTATTTTTCATACCCCTAAGTGATATGTGTCGGCCATTATTATTGATTGTGCGTCGATCGTAGCAGTGACGCTTACACTGATCATTTTACTTTCTCAGTACAACTCTCATGTTAAGTATATCCTCATAGTAATTATATCATCCACTTGCAGTGCTATAATTATTTATTCCCATTTTGCTCAAGATAGTTCTCACGTTCAGTTAATTAAGTGATCTCGTATGAATCAATAGTTTTCAACACGCGTTGCGAGCTCCCGCCAACAACAACCATTTTCGCACTGAAAGTAACTTCGTCCAACTTAAAATATAGGCTATATTTTATTTCGATTAATGACCGCAATATTTTTATTACAAAATTATAGTTTTTTCTAACCATGATGCTACAATTTATTTTACACGAGTTCATTCATTTACTTTTATTCACACTTGTTATACGTATTCGTTATAGAAGCGTTTATTTACTCTTTTAAAATTTAATAGTAATTAATTTATTGTCATGGTGCTGTGGAAATAATGATTATCAATTAATTAATTAAAATAGAACTATGAAAGATCTGAACAACAACGACAAGCTATTCGGTGGTGCTGTTCTATTGCTATCTGGTGATTTCTGATGGGCAATAGCCAGTCATCCCTCGCTCTATTTTTGCCGATCAGATTAGCGCTTGTTTAAATCAATCGCTTTTGTTGCGAAATGTCGAAACACTTCGATTGACCATAAACATGAGAGTAAAATTACAAAATGATCCATCAGCACAAATATTTTCAAAACTACTGCTGTTTATTGGAATCGGTGAAATAGAACTGTATCCAAATACACAATCCATAAATTGCCAGAGGATTTCCGCATTGTTGTTCAGACAAAAAATGAATTAATTAGTAGTGTCTTCCCGGACGTTCAATCAATCATTTCTGATATGTTGTACCAATTATTATTGTTCAATGATTTACCTGGACCATAATTGTCTCAGTAATGCTGCTATTTCTGCAGCGAAAAATGCTGATGACGAAAATAACTTATTATATTTATTTATTAAATATACTATAATATCGCAGTTTTTACTAGTTGATCCAATGTCCTTTAAATCAATCTATACTATTGTTGATGAAAACCAAACCGTAAATTATCCAACAGATTTTTGTGAACCACACAATCTTTGGTTGAAGAAAGGTTCGCCTGTTATTCTTCAGCGTAATTTGAATCCAACAAAATTATGGAATGGTACACGTTTGGTCATCAAAAATATCACCAGGATTGTTATTGAAGCAGCCATGTTGACTGGAACTTTAAAGGAGTAATCGTCCTGTTGCCACGTATTCCAATGATACCACCAGAACCCATAATACCGTTCAAAACACTCAATTTGCTATACGCTTGGCTTTTGCTGTATGCTTGGCTTTGGCTTCAACAAGTCTTAAAGCCAGACAATATCCATTCGCGGTTTGGAACTAGAACATCCATGTTTCTCCCAGGGACAATTATATGTTGCATGCTCACGTGTTGGTAAAAAATTTAATATATTTGTATCAGCAAAGAACAGATTAAAAAAAAATAATCTCAGATTACCGCTCAATTAAATTGAAATAAATAGTTACAATTTAAAATAATATTATTAGCCATAATTCATAATCAACCATGATATACCTCATTCATTGAACTTATGTTTATATTTTATCTGTTAAGAATTTTATCTTATCTATATTATAATAAAGATTTTAGATGTACTTAATCTTAATGAATATATTTTGAAAAAAATAACAGTATTTTTTTTTCTTTCTTGACCCCTTGGCTTTTATTAATTTTTGACATAACATATTACTATTAATAATGATGGATAGTATTTCTTTTACTGCACCAGGTGCATTTTAAGAGAGGATTGTACATTGAATTTTCTTAAGATTAATTAGATGGTAGGAGTGAGGGATCTAGTGATGGGGCTCACTAGATCAATGATTTCAAAATAACAGTAGTCAACTTTTTTTAATTATGTAGGTCTAAAGCAATAGGTACTCTCGAGAACATATTTCATATCCTCTCCAAATAGTTGTAATATAATACACATATCTTAATAACTGTATTCATCTACATTTACTATAATTACTTAAAATTATTATTAAATTTATTACCTTGGATTATATACAATTCTCTCCAAAATAAAAGAAGAACGCAGGGTGTAATGGGATATTTCCAGGCATTAAGATATGCTAGCCTTCAAAAGCACTTATACTCAATGCATGCGCCTCGGATCAATTTATTGATAATTATATGTTGTAATTCATTTGTAAGATAAAGTAATGTGCATCAGTAATTTGCATCTCTTCTTAATTAGTATTAATTTTATTCCGAGATAATAATCAGTAATTACTTAATTTCACTAAATAATGCTATAATCGTGCTAACTAAAAGATTTAATTACTATATACGAATTACAGTATAGCAATGTAATAGCAATGAAAATAAAAAACATTGTATGGGTCATACAATGTTGTGGGATATTACATAGTCTCATTAATAATTAATTATTATTTTTTAATAGTTCTGTTGAAATGGTATATTCACTGATAATAGGAATTTTAGTGAATTGAAAGTAAATACTTTTGTTGGACGCTATTGATCAACACAGTAAATACAAATGAATAAAATTAAAGCTGTACACAATGGGTTTGGATAACTTACTCAAAAATAATTTTCTGGTCATATAACGCCTGCCTATCTGCGATGTTATGTGTATTAAAAATGAATTAATTTCGTAAGTACGTGATATTGTATGTAATGTAAAGTATGTCTTGGTTTCTATTATACATTATAACAGTAATGTAAAGGATGTCTTGGTTTGTCATCGTCTAACATTTTATTTTATTTTACTTTATTCATACCTTCTTTGCTTCTCAGTTCCAGCATCTTCTTCGATCAATTTATTCAAAGAAATTTAAAAATATTTTTATTTTAAATAGAAAAGATAGGCCCTCGGCCAGGATTCGAACTTGGATCCTCTGTCTCTCTGTGACAGCGCTCTAACCATTTAAGCCACCAAGGCCACCTGTCGGCAGAGGTCTTTTCTCTTATCCGATTCCATGTGACCATTAATTATCAAAAATTATAAATAGTAATATGACGTAAATCAATAAGATCCTAAAATTAAAAGTAATGTTCAAAGAACATTCGTTCTCGTGTACACATCGCAAAAATTGCGAGAACACGAGGACATGGGATCGGATAAGAGAAAAGATTTTTCCTCTGCCGGCAGGCGGCCTTGGTGGCTTAAATGATTAGAGCGCTGTCACGGAGAGACAGAGGATCCGGGTTCGAATCCCGTCCGAGGGCCCATCTTTTCTATTTAAAATAAAAATATTTGAAAATCAAAACAGTTGACCATTAATTATAAACAATTTAAAAATAATTTCACTCCAATGCACTACGAAAAATGTTGATCACTGAAGGTGAAAAAAAAATCGAATTCATTTTCATATTACATTCCAATACAACTAACTTTTCTTGTTTGCATTTTTAAGAAAAATAGTTGCAACCACAATCCATTTATCTGAAAAATGTATCTAAATAAGTTGACTCTACCTATTCTTCCTTTATCTGGATTTATTTTTTAAATAAAATTTTCACAAAATGTTTAGTGATCATAGACAATAGACACGTACACGAGACAAAAACCAAGTGATGTACTAAAAAAAAAATTGCGGAGATTTCTGTGAAAAGTTCTCAGAAATTTGAGTAAAGAACTACATTTTCAACTACAAGCATACTTTAGACTTTTTATAGTTCCAATAACACCGAAGATAAAATTTTAATATTTTTACGTAATACTTTAATAAAGAATTTTTATTTTTTCTATAGGAATTTTATTTAAAATACGAAACATATATTAAAGTATAAAATGGAAAACATACACCCAACGAGGAAATTACTTTGATAACTAACAACTTGCAATGAATCGTAATGTATAATACACACAAATATATTTTGTCTCAACTTTTACTGTTAATACAAAGCATACAATTACTAAAACAGAGCATCCTATCTTTATAATACCTATTATTATCGAAGTATACTCAACTATAGATATTTTATCTTCAATGTTATCACAACCATAAAAAGTCTAAAATTTACATAAAGTTGAAAAACCTAGTTCTTTTCTTAAACTTCATGGAACTATTTCTGGCAAAACTATATACCTAAAATATATATATTTTTTATTGTATAAATACAATCAGATATAGTATTCCAATCGAATTCAATCCACATTTTGTAAAGCTCTTCGAAACGTTGGTATAAACATAACCGCAAAATAAATCGTGAAGTAAGAACTTGAAGAAATGATGATGTGATGCCAGGACATTCCATCTTCGACTGATTGTTTCATTTCTATTCATCAAGAGACGCCTTTCTATAATTCAGAGTTTACTTAAGAAAGAATTGAGCGACATGGCTCATGTCCCACCCCCGCATCTTGTATTTATTAAAGCGTAATCGTTTTTCGATTGGCCGCCCCTAAGGCCCCCTTCCTCCCTAATAAAAATTAATTATTCAACAGCCTATGACTAATCATAGTTTGAGAACTATATTCAATTAGTTTGGCATATACATTCAATTAAACACGAGAATCTATAACTGGATCCTTTTTACATTTTTGTTCGATTAATTATATGTTAGAAAGTTCACCCTAACCCTCTCCCGGTAATTAGCATTCATAAAACGTTACTACTTGATTTCTGAATTACCTGTTAGTTCCTAAACATTAGCATTTATTTTAATTTAAAAAGCTCATTGTGTTGAAAAAATGAATTAATTAAATATTAATGTAGAAGGGCATTAGCCCATAAGAGACATAAAGACATTAATGGAAAAATTTCAACTAAAACGCTTAAGTCTCTAAACTAAAAACAGAAGATATTTAACAGATATCTTTGTTTTCTGTTTTCCGTATCCGTTTGTGTCTGTTTCTATATTTTAAAAACATGCTTTAGAAAAATTATTTCTAAAACTGAAAGCTCAAAGTCGATATATATATGTATATATATATATATATATATATATATATATATATATATATATATATGTGTATTTATTTATTTAATCGGGTTTTGCAATTTCTTTTTCACATTACGTTCCTCCGCACATCTTCCCTCCAATCCAATGGTTTCCACACAATCGTCCTCTGTCAGACCTCCACCTGCCATTTCTTCTCTCACCTCCTCAATCCTGTTTCGAAGCGCTCCCACGCTTCTTCTCTTCTCAGGGCAATATTTAAGTGATCGAAGGAGCCGATACCATAGCAATTTCCTATAACTGATGTTATTGGGAAATCTAAGATTAGATCACACCTTGTTTCTTATCACATCATTTAGGACCTTCTGCAACTTGGATTTGACACAACCTCTTCTCCAGAAATCTATTTCTAGGGCCATATTATTTTCTAATTGTTTGTCATCGTCCGTGATTCTAACCCATACAGCGTTGTACCCACCAAGAAGGAGCGGTATATCTTCTCGATGAGGATTCATTAAGAATGATATCTATTGCATAATAGAAAGTCTCATCTTTCCATCCTCTGCACTATGAATTCTCTGCACATATGTTGTGTAGTTTTAATGAATCAATCCATACTTGAACATACCGTTCTGTATGAACTGCCTTGCCCACCATTTTGTCCCAGATCGTTTTTATAAGCATGCTTGGAATACAATAAGCTTCCGGTGGGAATCTGATATGACCTGATATGATTCCAGCAATTATGAGTAAGTATTTTTTAAGTAAGTAATACTAATTATTCCAGTAGTTAAAGTAAATAGGCTCGTTATTTACCTGAAGAATGTATAAAAAAAGAGGTAATTATATCACAGTACTTCCTCTGCTCATTGCCACAGCGCTATATCCGAGAGGAAGGAGCGGGAATACAAATAGTCGGAGGAGAGTGGTTTAATTGGAGGAAACGAGGCGACCAGGGCTACTCGTGATAAAGATAATTAGTGGCAGGTGAGGAACCGCTATTTCAGGTAACACTAACGATCGTTAACCGACCATCCTGGCTCTTGGGCCGCTGCCATCCTCCCTCTCTGTCAGCGGGCTATAGCCATCCTTCACCGAGCTCGGTGCGTAGGAGTCTTTGTATGCAGTAACTGAAGGAGCAAGAGGAAGTAGAAACCGGAAAAGGCAATCTAGAATTACGAAAATTAGATTAACAGTAAGCTATTACTCAAAAAGAATCAATCGGGGGTGGCCTGTGGTGTAGTGGTTAGCATAACAGCCTTCTATGCCAAAGGTCGAGGGTTTACAGCCAGGCAGTTGGCCCTAGCATTTTTCTTATGGCCATAAACAAGTTGTACCATCCTTCTCATAGGGGACGAATGGCAATCCCTGGATTGTGCGGTGTCAGGTACTCGCTAAAGATCTCTGTTCTACTTACACTTGGACAGGCAAAAATGAGAACTAACACAGTAGCATCCTCTAAATTAAGTGAATCAACCGACTAAACGGATCTATAATCTATAAAATACCACACATTTAAGCCCACTGCAAAGTTTCATTATTTAAATAATTCTACTTATTTGCTTAGACTTACGTCAATCTATATCAATAGGTTATTCGAACAAAGTATCTCATCAAAAACTTTGTTAGCCTTCATGTACTATCAGGGTGAGATGTTTATTGTAACAAACCCTTCAATGGTAGATCAGAAATTATTGTTTAGAGCTAAAGCGATCCTAAAAAAGTGAAAATACCTCCTACAATAATCGATGTCATAAGATGCAAGGTTTTAATCAAAGGAACTATTGAGGATTGAACTCAAAAAGGATCAATCGGGGGTCGCCGGTAAAGCAGTGGTTAGCATAACATCCTATGTCCAATATGGCGGGTTTACTGTCATACAGGTGGCCTAGGATGTTTTAAAGAGAAAAAAATATTCCCCTTCGGAGAGGAAGTAAAATGGTGATCTCTAGCCTATGCGGCGTCAGTTACTCGCTAATGGTCCCAGCCTTAATTATGCCTGAATAGGCAAAGATTTAGGAACCCCATCGTAGCTTTGCCAGATTAGCCACAGCAGCACAAAGTGACGTTAAATGAAAAAGCAAACAAAAAGGACCAATGTCTGCCAGTATTTCGTTTAAATTACCAAACTTTATTAATGTTTGTTGAATAAGACTTCATATTTTTAGCGGATATTAAATTTCACCACATTAAATATATTTGGAAGCTTGAGCAAATAAGAGCGATTAAACAACTCTATACAGGGCAAACGCTCAAAACTTTTAATTTATTACAAAACACCTATGAATACAATAATAATAATAATAATAATAATAATCACATCTTTACAGACGTAATGTACCTTGTATTTTGTGGCTAATCTTAATCTTGTACGTTTTCTCCCAACAGAGCCCACTCCAAAGTTTCTCTACTTAAATAATTCTACCCATTTACAAGTTGTTCATACGAAGTGCCTCATCCAAAGCTTTGTCAGCATTCATGTATTGTCGGCTTATCAGAGATGTTTTTGAAACAATTTCTTTATATATAGTTCAGAAAATTTTTTTTGGACTAATAAGTTCCTAAAGGTTTGAGTCGTTCAAGATGAAGATCGTTAAATTGCTTCAAGAAAATTCAATTTAATCACTTAACCACCGAGGGAATATAACATCAAATACACTGACTCACAAATACTTTAGATTCACCAGCTGTTGAACAAAGTGAAAAAGCCTCCTACCATAATCGATGTATCTTATAAAGGTTTTAATCATAGGAACCATTGAGCATTGTCGTAAGAAAAGATCCAGAGAAGTGGCCATTAAGTAATTTATCGCCATATCTTCTCCGTGTCCTTTTGAAAAGCCATTGTCTGTCGGAGAGCTTTATCTGTAATTTAGAAGGTTTCTTAGCGTAATGCTATAGCCTACATGATAATCTTGTGCACCTCATGGAGGGGTAACGAATCATCGACAATGGTTCCTACCGCAGCAGATCCTCAATGGAACTCTCTCACATGTTCCAGTATTAGCATGGTTTGAGTACAAAGGAAAGGGATACTTAGAGGAATGGATCTATTAGCAGAACAATAGAACCGAAGACCTGTTAGAAATTCAAATTCAAATAGAGTAGATCATTGCAGTTCTGTTTGAAACTATAAACAACAACCTCTCATGTCTTTGATGAATTCCATATATAATCTTACCATAAATGATCACGTTAATTTAGCAAAATCTAAATCAGTATACAGTATTCGACAAAATCGATTTTTTAAGATTATTGAGTAAGATCTGATATTTTTAGCTGATAATAACTTTCACCACTCTAAGAATATTTGGACACTTGAGATTCGCATTCATCTGGAATATTCCAGCTCATAAGCCCTTTTAAAATATAATGGCGTAAATCAACAATAGTGTCGCTTCTGCTATGTCCCGAAATTGATAACTAATATTTAATCTATAGTATCTATAACTGCTATAACCCATTAGAAGTTATCTAACCCTTCTTTCCAATTATTTATAATTTTCCTATGTGTCTGAAATCTTAGCCACGTTTTTTATCCGGTACCTTTTGATGAAAAAGTACTATAGATTAATTTTTTAAAAATTGAAGAAACATTTTATTAACTGTATTCTGGTTGACTCGTGAATAATATATTTACATACACATATTGTATACGTTTGGTTACATTCAGTGGCTCCCTTGAAGTACAATATGTATGGTTTATTTCAAAGCAGAAAAGAACGTGGAGTTATAGGGTCAAAATTAATACGAGAATTAAATGGACGCTAGAGAAGTGCCTTTAGGAGCATTGTTTTTTTCTCCCATCAATGCCGTTTTGATGTTTTTCAATTTTTTCGGAGCTCTCCTCTACTCGTCAAACATTTTTTCAAATATCATAAATCACAATGATGAAATAGAAATAAACTACCGTGTTTTGTTGAATAATATTACATTACAATGTGAATTAAGCCTAGAGCATTTTCATTCATGAAATTTAATGGTCTTAGTTGTGTAAACTTGATGGTTTTAAAGTATTTATTTTTTTTAAGTTAGAAAAATGGATGTTTTCCAAATTACAGCTGGAAAAAATTATCCTATCTTAGCATATATTCTTTTCAATCTGTATTGTAATTTATTTCTTCCTAACGAGTTCGCTCTAGAAGTGGTCATGTGGAGTTACTTCTATTGATAAGAGGCACGTGATGATAACAGGCACCATAAACTTATGACTGCCTTCCTGCCATAACTTACCGTCCCAACTATTAACATTTCTCCTTCCTTCCATTCTTTATAATTATTTGTCAATAAAGAAACTCGAAGGATTGCAAATCGGATTGGCTTAAAGGCAAATATCTAATATTTTTGGTTACAGAAAAAATAATATTCGAGATGTTCAAGATAAATTGGAGATAAACAATAAATGCAAAACTGTTATAATAAACTATAAATTACAATATATAAGTTATAAATACTTTTCTATATTTTATTTACTATGTATTTATAATTGTTTGTAATATATTTATTATTATTATATGCTCCAACTCACCAACTGGTTCTGATAGGCTGTAACCGCTGTGAAGATAGCCTCCGGGAACACGAAAGTCTTGTACTGTTCCTGCTCGAGGTCTGTGATCGGAGCTGTCGCGCAACCTTCTGGTCTCTTCACCAAGTGTATCCTTGGCTGGTATTTGTGCATCGAGTTGAGGATGAGCTGCAAAAATACATTAATATTTAGTTTGCTGGTAATGGTAACTTAGTACGGCTTCAAGAATGGCCCCTGGATGCAGGAAAGGAAATTAGTGTCCAAGAATGCTTCCAAAGATTCGTTGAATATAAGGATAACAGATTAATTTAGGATAACACTATAACAGGTATGGAATACTGAGTCCTTGCTTTATTTTTTGGAAACATTTTTGGCAACAAATATTTCTTATCTTCTGAATGACGTTTGAAAATGTTGAATATACAGGAAACGCATGTTAGAACTCATGGCGTAGCATGGTATTTTTAAAAAATGGTTCAAACCCAAATATTAATTTCACGTAAATACAAATAGTTTCAGTTTCTAGAATGAATTTTACTTAATGTAAAACTTTTACATTGTAGCTTCCTATTTTTAAAGTCAAGAGGGTACGAGAGCGGTTTAGGTTCAAGAGGGTTCCGAAATAGAGGATACAAAACAAGATGTCTCGGTTTCATTATGGCCACTGGGGTATTATAGTTTTAAGTAACCGGCTAAGTGGCAAGACAAAGTGTACCTGTGAAAATAGATATCTGATAATAAATAGAAAATTAAAGTATACAGAAGTTTTATCACCATAAACGTAAGCAACAAATTTTACCCATCTGCATTTATAGTTAGACATATTATTAACATTCATCTCAATTAAAAGTATTAACAACAGTATGAACTGGTTTCTGTCACCCTTAGAACATAACCAAAAAACCCTAGACGCCAATACATGGTGCGATAGGACCAGATTTTAATTCGACCTTAATTTGGGGCACTTTTTCAGCCATGTATGGTTTAATGTGTGAACAATGTCTAGCCTTAGTAATTTAGTAACTGATACACATAAATTCTTTAATTAAAAACACTACGTCAATTATCTTATTGAGGTGAAAATCAATTGAAAAAATAAACTATTAATTAAAAACCTTTCTCTTCCTTTACCTCCCAGAGGTAAGGGAGAGAATGCACTTCTTAAGATCGTATTATTTCTAATATCATAGGTTTTTAAAAATAAACGATAAATGAATGGAGAAATGTATTTTTTTTATTTTTTCTATAATCTAAATAAACCCTTAAATAGAATATAGTGTTACGGCCACAGAGAGAAGGATGGAAAAAAGGGATTAACGTCTTAAGCCGTCGGCGGGAGAAGTTAAGATTGGATTAGGACCTTCTCGAACGCCTCCTTTTGTCTGAAGAGATCAAGAAGGTTCTCGGCAATCCCAGAATAATCTCTCCCTCTTTCCGTGTTCTTGTCACTAAATGTTGGGCCTTGCCTATTTAAATACCCCCTTCGCCTCGAGCGAGTCTGTCTGAGAGTAGACCACGCATGGTGAAGATCTGTGATAAGTGAGTATCAGTGTGATAAACTATTCAGTGTTGAACCGGCCAGTGTAATAAGTGTATCAGTGGACTGTGACAGTCTTGTGAGTGTAATAAACCGTTTCTGTTTATTACTGTGTGTCAGTTTGTCATACTTAGAGAATCTTACGGTCGGTGGACTTTGATTAGTGAACTGTAAGTGTTAATTAGTAGTAGTTAATTAGTTAAGTATTAGTTGTAATTTTATGGTATTTGTACAAGCTTATGTAAATAGTTGAGCTATTTAGTATTAGTAATATCTTATATTATTGTAATAATTAAGATATAGGGCTAGACAATAAATATTTAAAATATTGTTATTGTAAATTTATATTAGTTTAATAATTTAAATGTATTCTTTTTGCCAAATTGTTAATAAATATTAGTATGTTTCATTTTGCAGTAGTTTCATTTTTCATTTTTGATTCATTTTAATACCCGGTATCCCGTAACAATAGATTTTATTAATTTATTAAAAGGCAAAAAAGGAATGAGGTACGTATGAAGGTTTTAACATAAAATAATAATTGGCCAAAACTCGTTTGAACAGAATTAATATTATCTCTTAAATCGGGTTTGGTAAATAATACTGAAAACTGCAACATATCGATTATAACCAACTAGGAAGTGATAGCAAAGCAGTAGTTAGCGTTGATATCCTCTGCTTCTTTTTTTTTTTGTGTGTGTGTCATTGATATTCGTTGTAAATTCGATGATAATTCGCCACCCATCATTATCATCATCATCATCATTTTATCGACAATGTTTATTCGCCCCTTCGGCGCTTACATCTAGTTCACAAAAGGACCGCTAGGGTCGCTATTAGACTTATCTTGGGCCATTCAGTGGTCATCTTAATGGCTCACGGCTGCTTATAGCTACATGCTAAAATACTCAGGCATAATTATTATTTTTCCAAACGGAAATATCTAGAAGGCACTATTGCCCGATAAGATGTAATAGCCCAGTATTAGTGAAGATGGCGATCAGCCAATACAAATACATTTTTTGCAAACTGTATAATTGAACGATATTCAGATGAAAATTTCATGGTAAATAGCGTAGCATGCTATATATACATTATACGAAATTACATAGATTGGTACCTTTTTTAATAAATAAGGAGGGATATTATATACAAAATTATAGCAATGAAATAGGTTTACTGTATCTATAATTGTTACATTTAATATGAATTCAATATTTTATTTCTGGGTAGAACCGCGAGAACTGTATGATTTCATATGACATGAAGTATATTATCGATTTCATTCAACTTTGCCGATGAAATATTTTAATCCTGTACCACTACAACTCATGAGGAGTCTTGGCTCAGTACGTGTTAGAGACTGTACTGTTTCTAGGACAAGGGTTGTGCAGGGTGGTCGTTTGTCATATATCACGTTCAACCACCAGGGTTTCCTCCTATTATGGGTACCCACATTACAGAAACTGGCTGAATCCCAAATTCCAAAGAATGCATCCCCGGCTGTCAATAGATTAAATAAAATCTGCCACAGCCGAATTTAAACCTGAGACCTTTTTACGTAAAATAGAGAGACATAATTACCAGCAGTGATTTTTTGTTTTTACTATATTGTAGAACAACAGTTATAATAAGGAACATATTCCGTATTATATCATAATTAATCAGTCCCGAAAATACCTTTCTCAGATATTTTTAAATCCATTTTAAATGATATTTAAATCTAATCTTAGATATAGATAAATGGACCATTCAAATAACAATAAAATGACCTGAAGACAAGTGTTACTGAAAATCTATTATTATTTCAGATTGAATGCCGCATTCAAATCGAAAAGTCAATACGTTCCCAAAGAAATAGTCTGGGTAAATGAGTTTTAGCATGGCCCCTAAACCTCCCTTACCATCTGGCGGCCATTAAAAAACAGTTTCGAGTTTCAGAAAAAGTATCATTTCCGGTTCATCAATTCTATCCTAAATTTAATATATTGTTACAATTGTTTTCTTTAAGTAATTCATTTAACCAACCAAAAACTTATATACAGTAAAATGTTTTTATATTTCATATGAAATGATTTCCTTTCCTTTTTTTTAATTATTTTAAGGTTAGATATTTATACACTCCTGTGTGATTTTAATATTGTACCATTTCCAGTGGTATAATAATAATAATATCCGGCGCAACAACTCGTCACCTAGTCTGGTCCGCCTCCAGCATTCTCCGCCAATCAGCTCTATCCTGCGCTACATACCTCCAGCTTCTAGCATTAAGAAGGGTACGTGCATCCTCCGCTACAGTTTCCATCCACATTTGGTCTCCCTACTCTGCGTGTGCCATGGATTCCCTCTATGAGAATCTTCTTGGGAATCCGAGTGTCCTCCGTCCGTGCCACGTGACCTGCCCATCGCAGTTGGCCAAGTTTGATTGTCCTGACAACATCTGAGGTCTTATAGAGATCGTATATCTCTCTGCCCAGAAAGGAATCTGCTAGTAAGTTGCTTCCTTAGGCTATAATAGCATTCATTAGCAGAATTAATTCTTCTTCTTATCTCCTGAGACATGGCATTTTGTAAATTAATTTCTGTCCCTAAGTAGAAGAAGCCGTCAACGCAATCGAATCGGTACTGACCAACTTCGAAGTAATCCTCTTTTTCTTGGGTTCCTCCTATTCGCATAACCTTGGTCTTCTGTATGTAGACATTAAGCCCAAGTTTCTTGGCTGCCCCTTCCAGTGCTAAGAAAGCTTCCCTCAGCGCCCTTTAATTCATAATTTCAACGCCCTTTAGTTCATGCTACGATGTCAAAGTCATGGGCATATCCTAGGATTTGGACTAGTCTGTTAAACAGGATTCCATCTAAATCGTAGGCTATTTTAAAGTCTACAAATAGGTGATGTGTAACCAACTTGTAATCTTTGCATTTCTCCAGAATTATCTTTAGTTAGAATATCTGGTCCATTAGAGACTGCCCTTTCCAAAACCTGCTTGATAATCCCCCAACTCTTTCTCTGCATGTGGTTAGTACCTTGCAAATATAATGTTCGAAAGAACTTAATATGCGCAAGATAGCAGGGTGATTCCCCGGTAGTTCTCACATTCTGCCTTGTCTCCCTTTTTATGGATCGGACAAATGACTGCATATGTCATATGTCGAGGATGAGGTTCTATAATGCTTTCTTTAATTTTTCTCCGTCATACTTCAAGAGCTCTGACTGAATACTATCCATTCCTTACTTATTATTACTTTTTAGTTTGGCAATGGCGTCATCAAGCTCATCGTCATCTGGGGGTTCTGCATCCTCCATAGGCTCTCCCTCATTCTGTTCGAATATGGGTTCTTCTCTACTCAGGGATTTTTGAAGAATCTCACCCATCTGATTAGCAAATTACCTTGGGTTCGAAAATGTGTTCCCCTTCATATACTTTCCAGAAGAATTGCCGGATTTCATGTGATCTTCGTGTGAGTGTGATCATTCATTTCATGCAGCCCTTAACCCAGCCAGCGAATTTTCTGGATTGCTGTCAGTTTTGTATTTATCAAGTTGTGTCAGGAGCGTCCGTAGGTCTCCTAGTCTATTGAGGGTTAAAATGTTCCAATAAGTGATGCGTAAGTCCTTATGACGTCTATCTTCTTTTACGCTTAGGCCCGGCTTCATTTTTTGGAGATTTTGTGACGAGAATTTTAGGGGAGGAGGGTTGACTCGCTTCCCGAGTCAGGTGGAGGGATTTCCATTGGCATATGAATGATAAATATTAAATTTAAAAAGTTTTAAACGAAATTCAATATAATAAAAATAATTTTATACCTAAGTGAAGTACGACTTCCAATTACATATAGTTACCAAAAAAAAAAAATAAGTGTTAGGAGCTACACTAATCGTAATAAGAAAAAAATGTTTTGAATTATACTAGAGACGAACGTACGCAATGACTTTTATCAAAACTAGACAAGAAGAATTAAAAATGGATAAAATTAACAATCCCTCGAAATCTGAAAATGAGAAATTTTTGCTATAACAACACTTTCTTAGCTACACACGAGAAAGTAAAAACAATTTTAGAGAAAGTAAAAAACAACTTTGATCCGCATGGTGCTGATACAATATATATTATTCCAACTCTTTAATACGTGTAGCAGTATTGTAAAGAAAGATTTTTTTTTTAATATAATGCAAGTGCGTTTCTCGAAATCCTTGTAAATGAAACTTATTTTTCATTAATTAATTTCGTTCCTTTTAAAATTGACTCAGTAGCATACAGGATATTTTAAAAGGATTTTTATATTTTTAGAATCTAAATTTAGCGTTGGTGAAACTACGATACGCAACCATGAAGATTTGTTACTCGTAAAATACTACTAAAGTTCCATATCCTATAACATAAAGATTAACATTTAAAAAAAAAAGATCATAAAGGTACCTGAGCAGTTACAGAAGTTAGAGAGATCGGTACTTTAGTTCAAAGTGAGTTTATGAAAGGCGGTTTGGAACTTGCGCAAGACGATTCGCACTAATATCTTGCAATGGGACTTTCAATTAGATTACAGGATAATGCCTTCCTGATGGCTATAGAGAGATTAACCCATTTTCTTCATAACGTCACTTAATCTTTGGCAATCGAGGCCGCCTATTCGGGGCTAAGCGGATGGCGGTACGGTTTAGTGGATGCATCATTGCATTTTATACGAAACTTTCAAGAACTATACAATTTAATTGAAAAGAATTAAATGAACGATTAAAACAGAGTTTAATTGAGGCGCTTGGTTTCAACACCGGTTAATCCATTTTCAAAAAAAAATCAATACTGATCAAAAAAGATTCAAATTTAAGAAATAATCAATTTAACAAATTGTTTTTATTATTTCTCGTTATTTTGCTAACAAATCAGTTCGAACAATAATAATTACTCACAAATCTTTTATGATCTTCTCTTTTCTGAAATCTCATTAATTATAAAAAAACATGTTGGAAGTACCTAACTTTGGTCAGATAATATCGAAATCAGGTTAGTTTATAGTTGGTAAAAAAAAAATAAAATAGAAATTTTTAAAAGAAATCACTTTAATCAATGTAATTAAACAATATATATATACACAGTTTTGATTCTTCATACAGCAAACGTAATGGATGTAACCACTGTGTTAAAATGGAATCTTGTGGTATTGATTTTTGAAGGATCAAAACGGTTTTGAAACAAAAACATCTGATACATCATTTCTGGTATTAAAAAATAATAAACTGTTTTTTGTTGGAAAAAATGGAGTATACGATTTTGAAATCAAAAGCCTCATATCTTCATCTCGTTTTTATAAATACTCCTGTTGTGTTAGCGGACATTGGATGTGTTGTCCTATTTGGGAATATACATACCTACTATATATATATATATATATATATATATATATATATATATATATATATAGTATGTATACATATATGAATATGCATATATTCATATATAGTACTAGCTTATGCCCTGTGGCTTAGCTCGCGTGGAATTTGCTCTGCCACATAAAGTTTCATGAAAGATAAATATATTTTTTTTAAATATAAGTTACTCATACATCCAAAATTTCAGATGCCTAACTTCAAAACTGACGGATTCTATACATTTGAGCCCCTATTATATTAAAGGAGAAACCCTTAGAGTGGACTGATCCAAATTTCTTTCTCAAACTATACAAAGAACCTATCTACAAAGTTCATGATGCTAAGTTCCTGATTTGCCTTTAATTATGAACTATAACGGGAGGGGTGGGGGGAGAACATGCCCCCGTGCCCCCACATAAATCTGCCCTAGCTGTAGCCTATGATTTTACTCAATAAGTTTCATCCAAATCCGTTCAGTAGTTTTTTCGTAAATGAGTAACAAACATAAACACAAACATTCGCATTTATAATATTAGTAGGACATCAAAACAATAGTTTCACTCATGTTCTTTCTGTTATTTTAATAACTATGATCATGAGATTTCCCTTTAATTATGTGTGGATTCTCCACAATACCTAAAAAACAGTCGGGGGGCACGTGCCCCCGTGCGCCCCCTATATCCGCGCTTGCTATAAACTATGTGTTATTCTGATGTAATATTACTGTCAAGTTTCATCCAAATCCGTTCCGTAGTTTTTGCGTGAAAGAGAGACAAACATACAAACTTTCACATTTATAATATTAGTATAAATGTTTTATATATGTGTATATAAAACCTGTAATTTTGTTTTATGATATTAAAAAAAGTCACTTTCACTTCTCCATTAATAGTGCTTATTTCCAAACAACTAAAACTGCTGACTAAATTACACCAGAGGTATATCACCTGCTCTCCTGATTAATGAGAAAAGCTGATATAATTGTGTCCCGTTATTTGCCGTCCCATAGCTAATTTTTATTTTTCAAACGTTGGTTTCATGTTATGGCAATAACTTTTTTTTTTTTTATTTTACCACTGAGAGAGAGAGAAGTACTTAGTATTCGAAAGGGCCTACTTCAAGATTAAAGAGTCAATTCCTGAGGAAATATTTGTCCAATTAGTTACATAATAACAGTTATTGACCCCGTGGGAACACTAAAATGATGGGAAACAATGCTTATAAAAATTGATGCTAAAAAGTTATTATTACACATGAAAAATGACAATTTTTTCTAAAATTACCCAATATATTTTATTTGATATATGTTTTTGTCATATTTCTCACTCACTCACAGACTGGCGCTACAGTCCTTGCAGGACCTTGGCCTCCTCCAACAGCCTGCTCCACTCCGCTCTATCCGAAGCAAATCTCCTCCATCTCCGCACTCCCATCTTACGCAGATCCTCTTCCACATCTTCCATCCATCTCAATCGGGGTCTCCCGCGTTTTCTCCTTCCTCCCGGATTATCGCACACCAATTTTCGAGGAAGTCTCTTCGGATCCATGCGTTCAGCATGACCCAACCAGCCAAGCCTTCTCTTTCTAATGACCGTGAATAAGTCTGGCTTCGCTAGCAATTCCATCAGTTCTGCATTGCTTCTCATTCTGAATTCTCGCCATCCTTAATAGGGCCATATATTGTTCTTAATATTCTTCTTTCCCAAATTCTGAGGGAATCTTTGGCTGCTTTTGTTAGGACCCATGTCTCGCTGCAGTATGTCACAACGGGGCGTATAACTGTCTTGTAAATTAATATTTTACTTTTCCGGGATAGATTCCTAAATTTCAAGACCTCCCGTAGAGCAAAAAAACACTTGTTGCCCCCTGTAATTCTTGCCTTGAGTTCCATTGTCATGTCGTTGTTTCTTGACAACATCCCTCCCAGGTATCTGAAGGACTCGCATCCAGGGAATTCCCGGTCACCGATCTTTACTGGTCCATTCCCATGTCCCGCTTCTCGTCGTTATCATGTATTTTGTTTTGGCATTTTTTACAACGAGGCCAAGTCTCCTTGCTGCCCCTTCAAATTCTTGCAATGCCCCCGATAAAGCTGACATTGTTCTGGCCGATATAAGCACATCGTCGGCATATGCTAGATGCTGCGTCAATCTATTGTAAATTGTGCCATTTGGGCTCGTTTTTATACATCTGATTGCTACTTCCAGAATCAGGTTGAATATCACAGGCGAGAGAGGATCTCCTTGTCTTATTTACCTTGAATTCTTCTGAAAGCTTTCCCTGGATCTTTACTCTACTCCTAGTATCTTTCAGAGTCATTCTTACGAGCCTAATTAATTTTGTCGGCAGTCCCAGATTCTTCAGTCCTTTGTACATTTCATTCCTCTCCACACTATCATATGCCTGACGAAAATCAATGAATAAGTGATGGAGATCTACGTTGAATTCATAGGACTTCTCCAGCATTTGTCGTACGGAGAACATGTGGTCCACTGTTGACCTCCTTGACCTAAAACCACATTGGTACGCTCCCAAGATTCTTTCCGCCCACTCATTCACTCTTCTGCACAAGGCTATAGATAAAACTTTATACCCTATACTAAGCAATGATATTGGGCGATAGTTGCTACAATCTTGCTTACAGCCTTTCTTGTATATTGGGCAGATGACTGATTCTGACCACTCACGGGGCATCTTCTCTTCCATCCACCACTCCCATATTATCTGGTAAATTTCTTCCCATAGGTTCTCTCCGGCATACTTTATTATTTCTGAATTTATATTGTCTGGACCTGGAGATTTGTTATTTTTGAGATTCATGATTATCTCCTTAATTTCTTCCCTATCGGGAGGTACCTCTTCATCTACCTCGTCTTCTTCGCACTCCATCCTCTCTTGATATTCAATGTCATTTCTCTCTGTCACATTAAGCTCTTTAGCGAAGAAACTAGCCCACCTTTGTAGTTTCAGGTCAATGTCCACCACAAGACATCCATTTTCATCTTTTATAAACTCAGTTCTTTGGTTATACCCCGTTTTGATTTCCTTTAGCCCTTTGTAAAACTTCCTACTCTCCACTCTTTTGTGGTTTTCTTCTAGTTTTTCTATTTTTCTTTTCTCCATTTCTCTCTTTTTTTTCCTACATAGGGACTTGGCCATCTTTCGGAGCCTTTTGTATTCCTCAACTGAGTTCCTTGTACTTCTCTGGAGAGTTTTTAATCTTGCTTGGTTTCTTAGGTTTATGGCTTCTTCACATTCGTTATCGTACCATTCATTTCTCGGTGCCTTCTTCTTTGCTCCCACTACTTTATGGACGACATTATTCATTGCTTCTTTTAAGGATTTCCATTTTTCGTCTACTGAACAATTTCCAGATAGTTTGTTCTTCGAAAATTCTTCTTGAAATTCCTTTCTCATTTCTTCTCTTGCTCGCTCTTCCGTGACCAACTTTTCTATATCCACCGGGTCCGCCTGTCTTTCACTAGTCTTTTTTAATCCGCAATTTATCCTCTGTTTTATTTTGCTTAAGACCAAGTAATGGTCACTGTTACAGCTTGCACCTCTTCTGCAGTCTAGAACAGCGGATGAATGCCTCGAGTCAATGAGCACATGATCTATTTGATTCTTTGTAAGACCATCTGGGGAGATCCACGTCTCTTTATGTATCTCTTTATGTTCAAACATTGTGCTCATTATTTTCATACCGTTGGATGTTGCAAAATTTATTAGCCTTTCACCATTATTATTTGTAATATTGTGAAGACAGTGTTCCCCTATCGTGGGCCTGAATTCTTCTTCCTTTCCTATTTTGGCATTCAGGTCTCCGATTACTATTTTTACATCATATTTGGGCACTGAGCTATACACCCTTTCCAGTTCACTGTAGAATTCTTCTTTTTCAGATTCATCCTTCTCTTCTGTAGGAGCATGCACGCTGATTAAGGATATGTTGGCAAATCTTCCTTTAAGCCTGACGCTACAAACTCTTTCACTAACCAGTGAGTAGTTTATCAAAACCTGCTTCAGGGATTTTTTTATTTTAAATCCAGTACCGTATTGGTTGGTCTTGTTCCCACTGTTTATAATTATATATTTATTCAATGAGACTAGTTCACTGTCCTTCCAACGAATTTCCTGTAGTGCTGCTACATCCATTCCATACTTTTCTAATTGGGTCTCCAGATCTTTGCTGGCTCCCGCTAGCAAAAGACTTCGGACATTCCATGTTCCTACTCGCAATATTCGCCTTTTCCTCTCTCTCCTTCTCCTTCTCTTTTCCTCTCTCAGTTTGCTTACAGTAAGCGCTGGTTGGGACCCCCCGCATCCGATCGGGTCCCTCTGGAGAATGTATTTACCTGCATTTTTTCCATGAACAAAGCTGTCAGTGGTTTCTCCACTGTTGTGTTTTACAGGGTAGGGTTTTTGCCCTACGCCCAACCCTCCTGTTTTATCCGGGCTTGGGACAGGCTATAGGGTCTAGCAAGCTAACTCCATAGGCACAGTTTTGTCATATTTACTAGTAATTAAAAACATATTTATTTCATTACATAGGGTCATAAAACTCTCTCCGTTCAATTTTCATATGTGTGGTAAAATAATGTTATAATTATTATTATCAGACAGGTAATATTGTATATCACTGTGCGCACACATATGCCCACATTAGAGATTGTTATAAGGGTGCTGTAGCCCCAGATCCTGTATTTCAAGAGTCGTTATGTCACAGTGACAGGAAGAGAAACGATGGCGCCCACCCCAGCCTTGGTTTTTCCTTCTCTCAGTTTATGCAAGCAACGTTTTGTTAGATAATATTTTTAAAAATCTCAACAGAACACCAACTACCACATGTTTATAAACAATATTAACCAAAATGTTATTTAAGTTAAACAAATAAACATTTTTTATAAAATTACTCCATAAATCAAAGCAAAAAAGTTGTGAATCTCATTAACAGTGACATAAAAGTATACGCTAATATTCTTTTTTAAAAAATGTATCTTCATTAACTTCACTTATTCAATTATTGAAAATTATTCTTAGTTAACTGAACTGACCTCAAAACACTATTTTGAGTTCTCTCAAAACACTCCGCCAATTTTGCGTTGGCAACTAAATTTATTTTTTATAAACAAAATCTTAAGGTATTGAAAATTAGCTTTTCCATCTTCAAGTCATTCATTTTTATATAATTTACGTCGTTTGATAGGTCATTTAAAGTTTGTTATCGATACCTATGTAATTTTAACAATTACATACATATTTTTCTTTAATGTTTAGATATCTTCATGAATAGCAATACATGCTATATATAACAATATCGTTGAAAAAGTTACATATGCACAAATATATATGCGCCTAAAATCTATTTATTTTTATATTGAAAAACAACTAGTAAGTAGTGGTGAAAGGTTAATATGAATTTCATCTTTACGACAGTGTTTAAGATTAACTATTTTTTTGCATAAAAATTAATAGCATAAATATAGTAGTGTTTTAACCAATAATAGTCATATTACGTTAGAAAAATTAAAAATACCAAGAAGTAAATAGTTAGTAAAAGTACTAAATCGACTATAAAATAAATAAAAAGATTAATTCAGAAATATATGATTCTTCACCAGATGTAGCGATATCAGTGAAATAGATTTTGATATGAAAAATAATTCATGTCACAAAAAGAACTTCATCTTAAAAAAAATATAAAGTAACTGAGGTTTATATAGTTATGTAAAAAAAAACATTTTGCTTTCGAGAAGAAATCAATAAAAATGGTTTAAATAGTATGTGCAGTTTATGTACTACAAAACACGAACATATATATAATTGCCTGGATATGTTTCGATGTTTTCATGATACGATAAATCATGTTTCCTTTTATGGCAAAACTGTAAAACAAAATGTCCCTAATAAAAATTTGGCCTTCGTTACGGTCTAAGATAAAAAGTTGCTTTGTTTTAATTGCTCTTATTTTCTTATCTTTTCATAGATCACGTTATTCCCATTAATTAAAAGTAAACTTTTATGTCTCCACGTTCAATTAATAAAGTGACTAATAAGTATCATAATCGTGATCGTAAAAGCGGTTTCTAATTAGTGATGCTAGTTATAAACTATAAATTTGTTTAAGAGTTTAACTTAGTTTATCGTTTTACCTCTACAGTTTTACAACAGCTTGACAGCTCCGAAACTAATCCAAACCGTAACACCTATAATTGTATTTCAACTTCAAACAAACATCCGATGGAATAAGGTAGTTGTAGATGGCGAGATTGTCTCGTATCAATTTTTTTTTTTTAATTTATTAGGATCATGTGGTGAAGTAGTCGTCTTAGAAGTGAGTCGGTGATTCAATTTTTTCTTCAAATTAATTACGCGCGATTTACTTACAATCATGGTTACCCAATTTTGTTTTGATTAAATACATAATTTTATTTTTACATGAATTATATTTATAAAATGATATAATTTCTTACATACATCAGTGTCACTACGCACTTTTTATAAATTATACATAATTCTTATTCCATTCCCTTATCCAAAAAATCATTAAAAAACCTCACTTTTGGACAAATATTGGAAGGTCAGAGGCTATGAAACCATCAAATCCCACCCTTAATCCAATCCTTGGAAGAATTCTTAAGTTTCTTTAAATCATAAATTAGATTATCCGCGAAGACCTCAATATATGGTTTCTTTCTATTTTCAGATTTAGTCCGAAATAGACAAATTCTTTTTAAATTACAAAATAACTTCATAGAAACGTTTTATCCTAGTCATCTGCAGATATTTCTCTTTGGTCAATGAAAAGAAGAATGGGATATATATTGAAAGAATGCTTATTGATATGCTAACAATCGTTTGAGTTGCACAAGCTAATATGAATTTTATATTACTTTATCACATATATTTATTTACTTGTATATGTACTTAGTTTTTGTTTCAATTCTACAACACTACGGCGATTCAATTCAAACCACACTAGTTCTTTCTATCAGGATTTGCAGTACCTACTTAGAATTTTAAAAAATCGTTTTCATTAGAATATTTTTAAAGCTCTTATTTCTACCATTTGATAGAATTTAAGATTTTTATTGCTGTAAGCCTCCAATGAAAAAACCTCTTTTTGAGTTAGGTATGTGTATACGTCTCGGGAAAGCATAGCTAGCGAAACTACACATGTTATGATTTTATTAATGCAACAATAACTAATATCCCAGTAAAACCCAGTCCACAACTAAAAAACACCATTGGATTTTGACTGTTTCTTGTACAGTCCAATGATCCCTCCGCAAAGTGTTTAATTGTAAGTACTGTACAAAGGATACCATCCCTCCCTGTTGTACAGGGAGGGAGATAACTCTCAATAGCCAGATTTCCCCCCTATTTTGTGTATCTAATTTATAGAGGCTGGGAGAGCCCAGAAGAGCCTCCAGATCCCAAAGGATCTATTCCTAGCAGTACCTCAGGCCCCTAACAGATTAAATAAATTATCTGCCACAAACGAATTTTAATACGGAATTTTCAACACGGCAACTATGAGCGATTATGAATTCCACTATTATTCTATTTTGCACTGACGCGGCGCCTGAATTGAGTAATTTGTTTTTCTTTTAATTGGGAGCGCAGTAGTTCATTGGTAGAGCACTGAGTTTCCGCGCTGAAGGTTCTGGGTTCGAATCCCGCTTGATCCGAAATACAATTCTGCCAGTTTTATTTAATATGCTAGCGGCCAGAGCTGGGCTCTATGGGATCTGGGACCCTCCTGGGTCTTACCCATCCTCTATATAGTTGATACTGTATAAAGGGGGGAAATCTGGCGGTTGAACGTGATCTATGACAAAGCACTTCTCTGTAAAACCGAGAGGTATTACTTTTAATTTTTGAGAAATAAACGAAAAATTAAAACTTGATGTGACAACTTAAGCGAACACCTGCAAACTGATACCAATTTTATTTATCCAGGAACTCGAAAATGATAAATCCTTTTTTAATTTTTAGATAAAATTTTTATCTATTGTGTTCCTTTGTAAAGAAATGGTAAAGACATATCTAGACATCTTCCTGTCTTAATTCATAAGTGGAAGAAACTATACCACCGCCATCCCAATATTGGACGCAGTTAAAGAAGAACTCAGTCGCTGGGGGAGGGTCCCTGTTTTATACCCGGCCGAGGAAATTTATGATATCGGCGAAGCAGGCCGTGAAAAAAATAGATTGTGGCCGCTGACTGCTCCAGGTTAGGACCGGAAAGAGAACGGTATAAAACATGAGGGGAGGTTACAATATTTGATCGGGTCGGAGTCACTTGGAGGCATCCACAAGTCATACATATGGAGCAACACTAAACTTTTATGTCCAGGGGCTAACATTCTCGTTCGAGACGGCCCTTTCATATTTTTGGCATCAAGGGCCAGATGTGCTCCGGTTAAGAAGATGTATCCGTCGATATGCCATCCAGAGTATCCTTCATCTCCAGTAACCTTCAAGGACTGCCTATATCTTTCTTCCTCTATCCTCCATCATGCCCATGTCAACGTGGATACAAGGACCAACCAATTACGTTTATTTATGGATAAAAATTAACGTATTATTTCTCCTACTAGGAATTTTACGTGATGTAAACGTATTCTCGTGCATGATATATGGTGCCTCTAAACAAATTTTAGAAGTGAAGACTACATCCAAAGAAATCATTTCTTTCCAACTTTATACTGTACCATATTTTGCATTCCATCCACATTTTTAATTGAAAATTAAGTGCAAAATCTTTATACAAAATTTGAATGTTGTACTTTTTGTGGGTAGTATGCAAATAAACTACTAACTTAAACATATCATCCAGGAAAGCATGAACTTTTTTTTAATAGGAATCGCCCTTTTTTTTTTTAAGAAGTTGCCCTTATTCAATTAAGTAGTTCAGGATCAAAAGCGGATATCACAAAATTTCAAATATTAACAAAACCACATTTTTCGCTAGTATAGTCTAGCTATGCTTTATGCTACCAAAACTTGAGATTAATTAGCGAAAAATGTAAAAATTTGGAGTTATCCCCTTTTAGAGCTGAACGCCTCAATTATACTAATCTATAAATCATATTAATTAATATTAAATATTAAATGAATATTAAGTACTGTTAGAATATTAAAACAACATAAATATATATTCTCATAGCGGAAGTGACGACGACATAGTTTTATTAAATCGCAACGTCACAAATTTTCTGAAAATCAATTCAGATTATCTGTTTGACTGATCATTCTCTTCTTGCATTCTAGAATAATTTATCATGCATTTTAGTTTTTGAGTTATATTACTTTTAATTTTTTTTTCTCACTAATTACGGCTTTTCATTTTTTACTACACGAAATTAACAAAATTCAATTAGAGCAGCATTGATTATAAAGATCAGTCTGTTATCAGCTAAGATGTCGGTTGTTATCTTAAACTCTTGCACACTGTAATGATAACAACTCTTCAACATCTTCACGCGGCAACTTGGTATTAACAATTTTATTGAACTAAGTTTGATTGCCTCAAATTATCATGTAGGCTCGGAACGAGGCGATGATGGCTACCAGTACCAGTACCAGTACTCAGCAATGGAGGCAACTATTAATTTATTCAGAAGCGGCAGACAGATTATTAAAGATCTTAGTGCTCTGTATTTAGGGGCGGCCATTAATTGAACATCACAGCCTTCCATGGGCCATTGTCAATTACCGAGAGTTCAATTATTGCAACCGTTGCTAATGCAATTATTCTTAATTCAATGTTAATTGGTTATTCTCTAATAAGGTCATTAATATTTTATTCTGAGAAGCGGCTGGATGTAGCGTATAAGCGTTCTGCTCTACATTTGGTCATATCTTTGTTTTAAGCTCTCCATCGGGTGAGCTCAACGCTAGAGTGATAGCAGCAGTTGTAATAAGGAAAATTAGGAAAGAAAATCATGATAACAAAGATATCACAAGGATAAGAAATTTTTAAAACTCCGTAAAAAAAAAAAGTACCACTGCAATCTAAGTGTCTTGGGTGGGTTCGGTACATGGGAGAAACTGTACCGTTTCTTGGGAAACGGTTTTGTAGTGAATGATTGGGACAAGGAGATGATTTGTTCGAGATTATGCTCAACAGCCAGGTTCTTTCCCCACTAAGTGAACCCAATTTATTGAGTCTAGGTAAGCTCCAGGAGGTTCAAAAGGTCCGTGGCTGTTAACAGATTGAATAAGGTACCTGCCACTGTTACTAGCCGGATTAGTTTATACGGGAACCTTTAGAATATCAACTCAACTCTCTACAAGCTGAGCTATCTCGCTCCTTTTATCAGACCAAAAGGATTCTAGTAACTTTATATTTTATATTGTATTAAAAGCGTTTCGTTATTCGATCATTATTTTATTAGAAACCAGATTGCGTAAGATACTTAGTTATGATATTGCGATATCTTCTTGAGTGACCATAGAACATCCTGGTTGGTGTATGCTCTGTCAAGGTCGGACTCAGTCATACTACCAATACAGTCCCAGTTCTACAATGCGATACATGCGATACATTTCAGCGCTTAGGCATAAACAGAGGTAAAACTAATTAATTTATGGACCTAATCCGTCACTTTAATCAGTCACAGAACATTTTTAAGAGAGTTGAAGCACTTGTAAGAGAATTCTTTTTCTAATTAATAATATAGTAAATATGTTGATTTCTTTTGATGAAATAAATGTCATCGTATTGATAAAGATAGTAAGGCTCTACAGGGCCAGGCATGTTATTAAAATGAAATAGTTGGGCACTGATAAACTTGGAAGAGAAGCTACAAAGAGGAAAATCGCTATTGCGAGTAGCAACGGATTGATGGAGTGGAGAAGAATGCGTTGTAATTTTGGAAATATAGAAATAGAACACAACAGATTTAAAATATGGATTATACAAATGGTTAATTGTTAATATTAGGTGACTTACATGACCGTGCTTGTCCAGCTCATTATTAGTGAGCTTCACCTTCTCGAAGGTGACGACTTGCTTCATGAGCTGTTCTCCGGTGAAGGGAGAGTCCGGGTGGAGGTAAAGCCTGGAAGGTGCTGGAGGATCGGCCTTTCCAGCGACCAGCCAGGAGCTCCTATGGTACGCGTACCTGTACCGCTTGTTGTCCACCGGCACGATGTCCATCAGCACAGCGTACCTCAGTTCCGGCCGAAGATCCCTGAAGGACACTCTTAGTGTAGGGAACATCCGCCTGTAACAACGATGGATTAACTTACTTCACATTCTTTGGATTGAAACAATATTAACGCTACTAGTTGAAGTAAATTTTTCCTATCTCTCTAATCACAGCACCGTACATAAAAAGTGTTATTGAAATTACAATTTTAATCATCTTATGAAATATTTTCATCGTGCCCTTTTTAAAGTTTTGCAGGAGCTGAAAAACAAGGCAGGCTTATTCTGTCTTATTCTATTGTAGAAATAGTCGGTTTGAATATAAAGATCATTAATTATATCTGATAGTAATAGATCTAATAGACTCAACCAAAACTATTCCAGTAGCAGTGAAAACAATGGTGCATCCTCTTCCACTATTCCGGCTCTTCCACATCTGTGCAGCATTCTGTTTTATCACCATGTCACGTCCCAAGTTTGAAGTAGCATCAGCTGCCGTTTAAGACAGGAAACACTGAACCCCGTAACGAAACCCCACTTACAATTAGTCTTTAGACATGGTAATCTCTGCCAATCTCGCTATTTGCTTTGTCGAAAACTTAACCAAGTCAAACAACAGTTTAGGACTAACAACATGGTAATGAACTGTACATTTCCAAAGAGGGGAGTCAGTTTTACATAACATATTAAAATTAAATATATAATGCTGAGTTGGTTATTTTGTCATAAAATTATGTTATGTGTAAGTAATTACATTATTATATGTTTATTGGTAAGAGTGAAGAACTGTAAAGTAAAGTAATACTACAGTGACTGTCTTACGAGAATATTCCCAAACCATAAACAAAAGGAAATGATAAATATCAGATTGATAAAAAAGTCAGTGGGAATGCTCCTCCAGAAAACATTCAGCGTTTTTTTTTTATAAAAGTGATGTAAAGGTAACAAGCATGTATCAAAACAAGATTGTTTTTGGAACAAGATCAAACATTTTTTTACTAACTATAACATAAATGTTTAATACAAGAATCACAAAATTCCAATGAAAATGGTTTAATGGGAAGGACGTATACCTTGCGATATTTCGACGACTCTAGCATAATCAGGCTAGAAGATAATAATAAGAAAAAAAATCAAGAACACCCCAACATAATAGTCTATCAAGACACCAACCAGAGAAAGCATACCACTATCAATAATGTCTATATGTAACAACTGAATTATCAGGAAGGTTACAAGACAACTGATGCGAGAGTTTAAATAAAAACAGTATTTTATAATAATATGGAAAAAATCACATACTAAACATCCAAAAATAAAGATAATAAAAATTAAATAATCACATGAAACAATTAAAAAGAAAGTAAAAAAAAAAATGGATAAAAGTTCTTGATCAAGAAGACCAGTGTAGTTACGGTTATTCCACAAATTATATTGAATTGAATAAGAAAGCTGTTATTATATGTAAAATATTTGTTAAGACATGAGTAAAAAAATTCCAAACAAAAATCCTTAAGTCTCTAAAAAGGTAGGAACAGCAAGAAATACATAATAAGAAAAGGATTAGATAAATAAAGCATTTACCAGCCTCACAGCCCAACAAGACATGATCCAGAGAAAGCATTTCATTAATATCATACGAACAATGCCCAATTCTAATCTTTTTGAGATTTTGCTTTTCTGTCATTCACGATTCAATGATTTAAATAAATATTGCTCTTACTTTTTAATGTGCGTTTATCATCTAAATGATTGTATTAATTATGTATTCCGTACTCTAATACGCAAATTGAAATGAAATTTAATAATTGAATATTTTGTCTACTATTAATTAAGTTATTATTATTATTTAATTTTCATTTGCACCTGCGCAATTGCGCATCCAGCAAATTTGATCCAGATGTTTTTCTCTTTGGTATTGTACAAGAACATCGAGTTTTGGAATGAAATATCAATTTTTCAGTAGGTCTCTTGGCCAATGTCTTTTTAATCTTTTTTTATTAAGTCCAGGTAACAGGGAGTAGGAAAGCGGAAGAACGAGTGGGTTTGGGTGATATTGTGTCGATAAGTGGAATGTTATGTATTTGTTATGAATATATGATTTTATAGTAGGAATGTTCATGTCATTGTGTATTATGTGATTGGAAACATACCACGGTGCATTAAGAATTTTTCTGAGAATTTTGGATTGTGTTATTTGAATCTTGTGTATGTGAACTTTTTTTGCTGAACTCCAAAGTTCTGCTCCATATGCCCAAATAGGTTTTAGTATACTGTTATAGATAAGTCGTTTGTTCCTCAAGTCAAGTGAAGATCTGTAGTCCAGAAGATGTGATAGTTGTTTGTACCGTCTAGTCAGTTCTTGTCTTTTTAATTTTGTATGTACGTTCCATGTAAGTCTTTTGTCCAAGTATAGTCCTAGGTAACGTACATAGTTTTTGGAAGGTACTTCGTCGTTGTCAATTTTGACTGCTGGACACGAAGCTTTGTGTAGAGAGAAGCTTACATGGCTCGATTTTGAGGCGTTTATTTTTATTTGCCAATTATAGAACCACTTTTCTAAATCAAATAAATGATTTTGAAGAGCTATAGATGCTAGGTTTGGGTCTCTGTGAGAAGAAATAATGGCTGTATCGTCTGCGAAGGTATAGATGTTGGTGCAAGAGTGCTCGGGAATATCTGAGGTGTATACGGAATAGAGAATGGGGCTTAAAACACTGCCTTGCGGTACACCCTTGTATTGAGGGATGAAGGAGGAAATCGAAGAGTCAACGGAAGTACAGAAGAATCTGTCTAGGAAATAAGATTGAAGAATTAAAAAGTATGTAGGAGGTAAGTGAGGTTTTATTTTCCAGAGAAGACCCTTGTGCCAGACACTATCAAATGCTTTTTCAATGTCAAGAAAAATCGCAGAGCAATATTCTTTTTTCTCAAAAGCGATAGATATTGCATCCACGATACGATGACACTGTTGTACAATGGAGTGATAAGAACGAAAGCCAAATTGGTGGTTCGGTATCACTCCGCTATTTTCGAGGATAGGTTTTATGCCATTAAGGAAGAGTTTTTCAAATAATTTAGACATTATAGGGAGGAGTGCAATTGGACGATAAGATGAAGGATTAGTGACAGGTTTAGAAGGCTTAGGTATCATTTTAATTGTGGAAAGTTTCCAAAGGAGCGGAAAATAGGTTGTGCGCATGATTGAATTATAGATGAGGGTAAGAAAGAGAACAGCTTTCCGAGGTAAGTGGCGGAGGATGAAGGGAGTGATGAGATCATAGCCAGGAGCTTTTTTGTTTGGCATTTTGTTCAGTACTTGATAGATTTCTTTTGGATGAAATGCCGGAGGAGGGAATGATAAAGGTAGTGCTGTTGTCAAGTCGTCATCTATTTTGTCAGTGAGAGCAGTATTCTTAATTTCGTTTCCCTTGAATATATGAGCAAGATGTTTTGCAAATTCGTTTGCTTTTTCTTCGCTCGTCATCGCCCAAGTGTTGTCTGTACGTCTAAGAGGGTATTGTACCACCTTTTGCTTAAGTATTCTTCTTGTAGCTGTTAATTAATTAATTAAGTTAAGATTAAAACAATTATAATACCCTAAATCGAATAATTTTCCATATTTTTTTAGTTAAATGCCTACAAACCGAAAAAAAGTTTCACTTGTAACGTGGTTTCATAAAACCACACAACTTTTTTTTAAGTTAAGCGAAATTATTTTAAAATGAAATCCATTCTCTTTTTTTTACTTCCCGAAAAAAAGGGGATGCAAGACCATGATGACCAAAAACTAAATAAAAATAATGTCGGGTACGTACTATTTCCTATAAGCAACAGCCAAACTCTTCACAGGTCATGCGCGCAGGCCCTAAAATGATTTTCGTATCTTTTTCATAAACTATATAATATAGCTACTGCCATTAAGCTTATTGATTATATATTGTACAAGTATAAAGGAATAATAGAGAAAAAATTATTCATTATTTTGAATGCTATTGATAGTATTTAGTATAAATGAATAAAAACAATACGGTTCTTAAGTATGCGGGGTCTGTTTCGAAAAACGCATGCAGATTACTTATTCGGTAATTATGATTACCTATATGAAATAACTGCATATGTTTGAGAAATGTGACATGTAACCTAATTATAAATTCTAATACGACCTGGGACAACAATAGAAGGGAATACAGCAAATTGTTGAAATGGATGAGTCCTGCTTCTCCAAAAGGAAATATAATGTGGGGAGGATATACCCGCAGCAATTCGGAGGTGTATGCGGGGACACTAGCGCGTGTTTCCTATATTCTGTCCCATATAGAACAGCTTTAATGCAAGATGTCAGCATTAAAGCTTAATTGACTTCTTGCATTAAAGCTGCAATACGACCTGGGACAAAAATATATGATTGCTGGAAGGCCTATAAGGGAATAAAGCAAATTGAAGGCATGAGGTATACACATTACGTTTACGACATCAAAAAATGTCGTTGACTTAAACACAGGTGGAATCACCCAGAGGGTGGAATCACTTTGGGCGTCAGTGTAACGAAGAAACGAAAAAGAATGAACGAATAGAAATAATTTGGATTCATATTGATGCGAATCGATATGGAGGAGAAGGTATGAGAAAAAATAGAATATATGTTTCTAAGATTTCAGAAAGCATTGCTGATTTTTATCCACAATTTTAATTGCAATTGTTTTGTTTTGAGGTTATTTATAAATGTACACATGTTTTGCAATGATTATTTTATTTAATGGCATAAATAACAGATATCCTAAAACATAATCTGCATGCGTTTTCCGAAACAGACGCCGTATGCGAGAAAACTTCAGACTATTGGGATTTTGGGATTTTGGGCCTGATAATGATTCGATAACTATATGTGTGACCTTTAAGAACTAAATACTTTCATCTGAAGATATCCGAATATTTTGTTTGCGAGATTTAATAGATGTGAACACGCCTAATGTGAAATCAGCGGTTTATTTAACACAACTACCCTATTTAATTTGAAACTAGCCTTTTAATTTAAAATATGATGCTTGAAAAACAAAAAATTTTTAATAAGGAATACAAAATTTTAATTAATGAGGAATTGTTATCATAAATCAAGTTCAGTGGAAACTGAGTCCTTTCCTTTCCGTTCAAAATAACACAGTTAAAGAAAAATACAGATATATATATTAAATAAAAATTCGTACTGATTTAAAGAATTTAAAATAATGATATCATATTCAAGTAGTTTGGGGAGGATTTCGTAGTTTAAAAATAATTTTTAGATACTAAAAGTGTAAAAGGAACCCATGATTTGTTCACAAGTTAAGTATTAAACTTCCAAACACTTAAAAATTGTCAAAGTTTTCCTCACTTAACTAGTTACCAATTACAGCTAAAAGGCAAGTCGTTACTGCTAAGTAATTACCTCGCCCTTTAGAGTAAGACGGAGCAGTTTATGGCGTGTTTCTTTTATAAGATTGATTAAATTGATATTTAGAAATTAATAATGTGCCTTTCCTTAAGCCTATTTGATAATTATTTCAAACCTTGAGTCAACTTCTGTTCAACACGGTATTCAGAAGGACCCTTCATAACAGATATCGTCAATGAAAACCATTGATGAGTTTTCTGGCCAAAGCCAATAATATGCCCACTTAAAAAAAATATGTATCAGGACCATGTCATGAAAATAAAAGAAATAGTTATTCATAATGTTAATTTATATCTTGTATTTGACAATGAATTGTAAAGAATTGAATAACTTTCAATATCATTACTGTGCATGTGAACAACTGGGAAAGTCAGAACACTAACTTCTCTCTTCAAATTAGTAATAATAGTTCAAACATCGGGTTCATACTCAGAGAGTCAAATAAACTCTTCCCTGCTATTGATCTACAGATGACATAATAAGGTATGGTATTATGTAGTTGGTCTTCTATGAAAATTCGATGCCATCCATTAAAGAGTCAACTATGGGATATTATCAAAACGGCAATGAAAAGATCGAAAAGCCTTCCTTGTTTTGATCAAGAACAGTCATTAGGCACAGGTTGCCGATCCGTCACCTCATGCCTCATTCACAAGGAGAAATTCGGTCTGTTTACCAAGTAGTCGACGACGGGAGAAGTTTTGTTGTAAAAGCAGTTCAATCGTCGACAAACGATGTGAAAACAGAGGCCTGGCCTCTCTGAATTTATTATCGCTAAATGGTTCCCCATCCGCACTCTTGTCGGAGTTGGAGAAGATTCAATGAAGAGTTAAATATTTAAGAGACGACAATGACTGTCCTTGCCTACTAGAGATAATTCGCCCTAATGGGAGGGAAGTTGGAGAAGGAATTGGGAGGGAAGTTGGACATGCCGTGTTTACATTAAACATAGCCAAGGCCGGGTCCGCCGGAGGGACGATAAAAAGCTAACAATTGCAGGGAGCTGTAAATTGCCGGATTGAATTATTCCTGAATGATAGCCGTATACTGGAGTCGAATCGTTCCCTAATTGAGGTCCCCTTGGCGGCATAGCGCCTCCTCTTCCAACCAACTTAATATTTAAACAAGGCTTTCTGGGTTTGTCGTTGCATCCTCGTTAACACCGAACTGTTGGAGTGAAGAAGTTATCCAAAGAGATACCGGAGTAGTAATCAATATTGATGGGTCAAAGAAAGGTAATCACGATTACAAAAGGCAAGAATCTCCGAAGAAACAACAAGAAAAACCCACCGATCCACAAATATATATTTACTTTGTTAATATGGAAAACAAATTTTAATTACTCATTTATTATTTACGAATGAAAACATGAGTTTAGTATTGTAAATAAATCAGTAAGAAATGAAGCAAAAACTGGAAAAGAGACACAACATAATGATCAGTAGTCAGTTGGAAAACTCCAAAAAAAATCAACTTTTATTGGGAGATAATTAACGATTCAACGTTTTAAAAGATCAGGTTCCCATCATTTTTGGGGGTAATTTGTTTTTTGAAGTTTTCCAATTGGATTCTAATTAATATACGGAACCTTCGTCTTCAGAAAACATTTGTATAAAAAATTAAAAAACTTTAAATAACTGTTTATAAACAAATAAAGTTCCTTTATAAAATATTTTAACATTATAAAATTGGTATCCTTTTTGTAAAATTAACTTTATATCTTCCTCTTAGGTGAGGTTTGCGACAGAAGATGACAAATAAAACAATAAGACCTGCAATGTTGGTCGAAACTTTGGCACTGCAATAAACAGTTCTGCCTACTAAGAGCAAATATTTTGCTCCTCGTATATATATATATATATATATATATATATATATATATATATATATATATATATATATATATACATAAATATGATATATATATATATATATATATATATATATATATATATATGAGGTCAACTATTATTATTCAAGAAGACAAATACATGGCATATTTATAATTTATATCAATAACTATTTATTATCATTATCTCTGTCGTCTGTATCGTCATTAACGGAGATACTTCTGATAATTTAAAAACAATAACATACATAAACATTTCGTCTGATCGATATCCACACCATAGTCAGACACAGTATTTACTTTTGTAATCGTGATATTATCTATCGATCCAAAATGACTTACAAATGTTTTGTAGTTAAAATTCAAAATTTAATTTAAATATTTTATCATTTATATTGTTCAGTCTCAGTTATTCTCTAGGAATAGACCGAAAATGGTAATATGATTTCCCCGTAAAATAACGTTATCACAAAATAATATTGTAAAATTATAATTATAAATTCACAAAATCACTTATTAAAAAGTTTAATGTGTTTATCTGAGTTTTTAATAATAGCAAAACAGTGAATTCCCCCATCTTTATACCGTCAACATTCATCAATAGTAAACAAAGAGGCAGTATGAAAAATTTACTAATTTGGGTTGTTAGTAAATAATATTGCAGCCCTTCAGCCCGTTCATATACTATTCAAACTAATCAGAACTATCAGGACAAACTATCGATTTACCTAAATTAGTCCAATCGTTTATCAGAACATCATTAATTCTGGGCGATTAGTAGTCAGTAAGTGACGAATATGGTGTGAGGGATGATGACACCCAAGCCTAACATTGCAGCATGTAGAGGGTTGATTAATCTTTTATTTAAAGGAGATGTTTGACATGGTCGTTAAGTTTAATGATTCATCTAGAATCATATTAATTATTAAACTAGTTGTAATTTAGAAGAAGGTAAAATAGAGGCTGGCACAAACCAATGATCTCACAGATTAGTCGCATTTAAATTTTAAACTGGAGAGAGCTCTCACTGACCGCGTGAACAAAGGCCAATTCCGGAATAGCCACCCTGGGGATATCCCGGCTGACAGCGAACCATTCCCAGTTTCACCAATTAGAGCTGGGATCCACCAAATGGTTTTTGGATTTCCCACATGTCAATGATGGCTATTTCATCTCCAACGTGGGTGACTTTCTCAATATCCCTTTCCGATCTACTGTTGGCAAAAAAAAAAAATTGCGAATTCATTTATATTTGATATAGCAAGTTCCAAAGGTACTAAATGTCATCTAGAAATTCTAGGTGAACTAATTTTTCATACCTGAATATATTTTAAAATACCTTTCCTAATAATGTGTAAATAATAGTCTGTTATTAGTTCAATCAAAATTCAAAACAAAGGTGATTCACAGTAACAATTCCAAATCATGCGGTCATAAATGTAAATCTGTAAATTCCTCCCAAACGTTGATTACTTGTACTTTATGGTTATTCAGACACGAGACGTGGTTAATCGAGGCGTTATAGGCAACCTAATTCGATTCATTTGTATTGATAATGATGATCATTAACTTGTCGTTTTTGCATTAGTCTTTCTTGCCGTAAGCGAAATGAATAAAGTAGATAAAAATAACTTTTTGCTAAACAAGTATTCAACATAAAAATATAGTTTATTATTTATTCATTTAATGTCACTTTAAGCAGATATGGCTAATTACGATTACTAATTACGACTCGAAGTCCTAAATTTTTCATATCGAGGAATAATTAGTATAGATCTTGTGTATCAGACATCGTACGAGCACGGGACCCTCATCTTAGGTCCTTGGGCATAGAAGGTTGTCATGCTAACCAGTAAATGGATAGTTTAAAGGCTTTAGGAACGAGTTTCTTGAAAACCTTTATCATAATTATAACAGTCGTTTAGGGAGTTCACCTTAAATAAAAACAAGTTACTATAATATTAAATTCAATTGTGTGTAAACCCTTTGGAAACAGGATAATTACCATACATTCTTAACTTTCAACAAAATATCTACTGTTTACATCTGCCTCTTCATTTCCTTTATACCTTTTTTATTTTAACTTAATTTTCCCCGTCCCAGGGATGGGTAGCACCACCGCCCACGCTAATTAGGAAGAGTTTCGACGGTCCTGTTCCACACATCCTAACCCAGATTTCCTGTACATCTGGACCCTCTAGGTGTCACAGAGGTCCATAAATTGCAGGAACATGGCGGGCCGGGTTATAACTAATGGTACCACTCCTCCAGAGCTCGGTATTTCGGTGCGCACGCGACCCTCCGCTTCTCAAGACCACACAGTGAGTGTCTTTTTATCCAGTCACGGAGTAAGCTGTTATAATCCCATTCAGGCACAGCTAAGCCAGAGTTTTTCAACATTGGTTTTTATTTTCAACAAACTTTTAAAAAACCAAATCGTGCATTCAAAAGAAGGTTAGAAGTCTGATAGAATAAGATACGTTTTAAATGAGAGTTGAGGAATGTACCTATTTAATTTATTTCTATGTATATAGATAGTACCTATACATTTGGCCATATTTTTTGTTTTATCTTATTGTATTATCTTCTGATAATTTTAAGGCCATGGGTATGTTGAAAACCGACGAACAATAAATACAAACAACGATTAATTTAATGTTACAATATATAATTTTAGCTCACAGACAAATTAATTAGTGTGACTGCTGCTGTCTTAACAGATAATAACTCTTTTCACTATCATTGTTTGTATTGTTGTTATAGGAAACGCCATGATAATATCTAAAATATTATTTGGCTCAAATATATTCTAAAACCCTAAATGTATCGTTATTTAAATAAAGCGCACGATGTAAAACAATCAGAATTCAAATTTAACAGATTTACTTACTAGACTGCACGCAGTTTTGCTTATTTCGTATCTGGTATTGCGATTTTATCTTCCAGGCTATAAAGTAATGAATAATAAAGCATGGCGATAGATAAGTGAATGTAACTAAGCGAAATATTTGAGTCAGAAGAGAAAAATTATTTCATTTTTAATAAATTTTACAAAAAATAATTATAACATATATTGGGGAAAAAATTCTCCAGTCATCTCAAGTGCTTAATTTATATAATTCCTTAAAACGTTTCAACAACTATATGCCATTATCAATCATTTAAAATAAGTTTTCTGCATCGATACAACAATTATACATAACTTTAAAGAAGTTATATGTCTAAAAATCTGTAAAAAATACCAATTATATTACGAAAAATACATAATTTCAATAAAATTGTCCCAATAACCTGACCCTAACCTACAAATAGTTTTTATGTTATCTTAATTTTTCCATATAACTCTTTTTTACAAAAGATCATAATTTGATCAAAACGATTAAACAAAAAATTAAAAAATGTAAAGATTCTTTTTTTGTGATTTTTTTAGATATTTTAAAATATTTTAATACATAAAAAATTTTAATACAGTAAAATAAATAGTTCATAATTACATACAATTACTAATCTAGTAGTTTAAAGATCAAAGTTTATAAAAGTTTAATATTAATAATTTTACCATGGAGGAAAGATAATTCCGAAGAAAATATTTAATAAATATGCATTTATGAGATATCTATACTTGAGTTTACTAATTATTGGGACAATTTTATTGAAGTAATGTATTTTTCTTAATATAATTGTTATTTTTTTACAGATTTTTAGACATATAACTTCTTTAAAGTTATGTATAATTGCAGTATCGATGGAGAAAACTTATTTTAAATGAATGATAATGACATATAATTGTCAAAACGTTTTAAAGAATTATATAAATAATGAAGTTAACTGGAGAATGGTTTTTCCCCAGTATATAAAAATCAAAAGATTTGCAGTCCAGTTTACATTAATTTAAAAATAATTGTAACTTATTTTATTTGTGCTAACGTTTCGGCCAAGCAGAGTCAACCAGAAGCTAACACTAGTACTGAACAACTAACTTAGTTTCTGGTTGACCCTGCATTTTTCTTCATCAAATCAAATATCATCATACTAAAATAATTTCTAGAATCCAATTTTTACGATTTTTATTCCTCCCTATTTACCCGAATAAATCACACAATGGGAATGAGCTGCTGCGTAAACAATAAAAGCTCCTCTTTTTTTTTCTTATAAGGAGCCTCTTTTACTTGTTTTATTCTGAAATGTTGATTGAGTTATATTATTATGTTACATCTTATATTATTCATTGGCTAAACAGGATAGAGCGACTTTTAGAGGTCATAATTTTATTTATTCAACGGGCGAAGTTAAAAATTCGGTGTGACACTTCGATTGTCGAATACTTGGACGATCCTCCTGAAAATTACTTTTTTTCCAAACGACCATTAAAATTTCACGACAGCCGAGGTGGTGACGCCATGGTGTGTTTATGTCCAAAACAAGAAATGAAAAATTGATGAACCGATATCTGTACTTTGCCTTGCGGAAACAGTAAAAACTTTATTAGGGAGAATATGGGAGGTATTTTGGACCCACCGGAAGGTAAGGGTCGTAAAGCTTAATCTTATGTTTCATTTAGTAATAATAATAACCACTCTGTATATTTTTAGCACATTCCTCTTATATTCCTATAAAGAAAAATATATTTATAACTCCTTAGATAACTAATAACAGTTGGAAACAACTGCTAGATATAGGAAAAACTAGATCTTTTAAAGTAGTGAAGAATAATTAAAGCATTCGATCTTATCTAATCCTTATTAAATTTAATTTTGATACGGTATGTATTTAAATAATAATAATAATGCTTAGCGAACTTGAAGGCTTGATGTCGATAGCATCCATTTCTGCGTACCAACTTCCTTCCACGGAACACTACCGAAACAAAAATCCGCAATCCTCCCACATACGCCTCGGTCTACCCCTCAGACGCTTTTCAGTCGGCACAGCGTTTATTAACATTTTAGCAATTCGTTCGTTACTAAACCCAGCAACTTTACAAGCCCATCTTAATTTTCAATAATATTGACCCGGCGCATGCTTCGCAAATCTCCTAAATTCTCATGTGCTCTCGACCTATTTTGATCCGAATGTTCTATGCAACTCCTTATTTTGGGATACCTTTAGATGTTTTTTATCCTTCAGCGTTAGCGGCCATGTTATACATCCCTAAAGGAGATTTGGAAGGATGATGGTAATTATAAATTCTTATTTTAATATGTCGAGACTAAAGACGCTTAGTAATGTCGAGACCGAACAATAACAAGCATTTTCTGACTTTATTCGTGCCTTTATTTCCTCTTGAATTTCGTTTTTCCTATTTACCATCGACCTAGAAGTACTGAAACTTCTTAACACGTTGAGACTCATTCCCTCCTAAACAATATCACCATAACCTCCTCCTTTTCAGCCACATTCTTAATCTTATCCGAATTTAAATGTTAAGACCGTGGGAAAATTCCAACGAAAAGCCCTTAAATCTCTAAACTAAAACCGAAATTGAAAATATCTGCCCAATATTTCGCCTATTCAGGCATCCTCTGGGTGAAAGAGAAAAACAGCAAAACAAAAACATGAATAATGCACCCAAGAAACATCCCACCACCTCCAAGGCTCAAATGCAACTAAGAAATTTATTTTCATTCCCTAATTACTACCTGCATTCATCAACTTTTAACTTTTCTGTATTTAGTTTTATAGTTTCCACGTATTCACCCAAGGTACCAAATCGTCCGCAAACCCAAGCACGGATTTAAATATATCTAAATAAATAGCACGGATACATTTAAGACAAATATAATCTTCTAACTGACAAATAGCTGTATCCTGTCGTTTTATATACTTTTATTCATCATTTTTTTTATAAATAGAATAAGAGCGAACTAGAGGAAACTAATAATTCGATCCCGGCATCTGGTTTCTTAATTTAGCCGCTAGATTACTTATTCTGGCCCACTTCCAATATCCCATGAAATTATTCCTAATGCATAAACCCATTTTTTCAGAAGAAAATTACCAAACCAAAAGCTGATATATAAATAAAATAATTTCTATGTCTTGTAGGATCAATTTTCCGGTGGATTTACAATTTCATAATGACAGAAAAACATGATTAATTATTTTGATTTGACCAATTTTATATAATATTTATCTACACGAGTCGGTGATATAAAAAATCAGACAGAATTCAAATAATGACAGATATTCTTCTATTGCTTTTGGTATTTATGATATATCATATAATTACTTAATAACTTCATATCCATTTAGTTTCATGGCATGACCTTTTTTATTAATATATTTTTTTTAAATACATACTAAGATGAGGTTTTTTACTTTCTACCTGTTCCTAACCCGCGTTAGCGCTTCATAATTGACAAAATCATTAGACTTTCAGTAATTAACTTATATCTATTGACTATTTCACTATTACTTCTATATTGAAAGGAAATTTCTCTCAGGCATCGTCGAAAATAATAAACCCGATCTTCAAAAAATTTGCATTTGAATATCTTTACTTCCGTTTTTTAAACAAGCGCTAATTTTATTCAAAATTAATGTAAATACAAGTCTACAAGCACCTTATCCGTATAATAATTATCTTAAAGTTATACTCGAAAGGTTTTGTGGGAATTCAATCCATACTGTTCATTAAAACTATTTATGATAAAACTGTTCATCATTTTCATTAAAATGTAACCTCATTAAATTTTATATAAATCAGTAGTTTATTTTTAAATTTTATTATTCTTCACGTATTAAATATTTGTTCAATAATAGGGCACCACTAAATTATTTTAAAGATAGCTATACTTATAGTAATTATCTGTATTAAATAAAAAATTCTGTAATAATATAAAAATTATTTAGTATTTTAAGCTTATGCTAAAATTCTCTAATATATAAAATTAACTAGAAACATTTAATTGAAAACACTATGTCTAGGAGAAGTAGTTATCATTGCTAAAATTATGAATCGGCATTTAGTCGAGGATAGAGGCGCGGCAACATTTAGAAGGTAATAAATTTCACTTCTAGGTTAATCAAAAATGATATTTTCAACATTTTGTTTGCTTTCACCTTGATGAAGTCAATGAATTAATTAATATTATATTTTTAATCGATAATATTTATTTCGTAATATATTACGAAAAATATTGTTACTAAGCTGATGACCTCCAGTGGAGGAGAAGCTGTGGAAGGAATGATATGAAATAATAAAATTAAACTCAGGCCTTCATATTTATAATTCTAGCCCTACTTTTTGAGTTAACCTGCCTGATACCAAAAACTGTGCTAGTGACTTATGTCTGAACCATCACCAATACTAAAAAAAAAGCCTGTACCACTAAACTGGGTTTTAATTATCAATAGAATCCATAAAGAGACCTCGGTAAATGGTATGGTGCCTTTTCTTGGACAACGGTTGTGCAGGGAGGTGACTGGCCCGTGATCACGCTCAAACGCCAGTTTTTCCTATTAACTAAGGGTACCCATTTTACGGAGTCTAGATTCGCAGCAGGAAGGCTTGTAAACCACACGAGGTGGCTGATATGTAACCTAACAAACTTAATTACCCATAGAAATTTATAAATCGCCGTACAAAAAGATTAATTAATCATTTATAAAACGTTTCCGAAATGAGCGTAACAAAATAAATAATACGAAATAAATTTGAATTAAAAAAAAAACTTGTACCACTATATCTCATGAAAGATCTTAGGATCAGTACACGAGATCACCCTCAACCGGCAGGTTTTCGCCCCAATCAAGAGAAAATTTATATAAAATGATATAATTTTTTTAATAATATGAATGTATAAATGATAGGAAACGAAACTTGATACAGATAACGATAAATGTAGTGTCAATATGTGAATAATAGATATAGCACAAAATCCTGAGTAAAGTTTAAAAATTATTAAAATAATTTAATCTTAAGGTCAAAGACACGTTACATCACCAGTGGATTTTAAATTAATAAATTCGATAAAAAAATAACTTCAATGCGAACTATTAAACGAATGTTTAAATATATGAATCCTTTATCTAATAATATAGTAATAGGTCATTATTAATCAATCAGTTAAATAATAGAATATGATTTGAGACGTTCGTTGTATTTTTCGTTTGAGAAGAGCATATACATCTTTAATGTATTTTTTAATTTCATAATAAAATAATGTTCAAGTTATTGATCCACATCCACACTGATTCAGTATATGATTATTTAATTGTAAATATTTAGAATAAGATTTACGATCGTATGATTTTTTTCATTCTTTTTTTTTTAATAATATAAAAAGAAGTATTTTATTTTTTATTAATTGTTATAATTTTTAAACATTTTTATTTGAAACGAAAAGATATGTCCAGGACCGGGATTCGAACCCGCGTCGCCCACGTCTCTAGCGTGGTGCTCTTCTAACTGGACATTTCTTTTCTTTTCAAATAAAAATGTTTAAAAACTATAACAATTTATAAAAAATAAAATAAATTATAATAATATATAATGAAGTAAGTCAAAAAGATCCTAATTAAAGTAATGTTCAATGAACATTTTTCACCATTTGTACATAGAAAATTGCGTGAACACGGAGATATGGGATCAATGAAAAGAAAGGGTGTGACTGATGTGTGTCAGCCGCTCGGCCTAAGATGACCTACAATGTAGGTCGAAACGTCGGCACACAATAAATAAATATGCACTTGTTATGGTGTTTTAATTGACAGCACCCCCAACTATCTCAATCCTTAAATTATCTAAATAGTTATTAAATATTTATATTATATTCTTATAATTTAGGAAATAACATTTTTTTTTAAGGTTTAAAAAATAAAGCTTTGATAATGTGATAATACTTGTAGATTTATTACTAACAAGGGATTTCATTATCTTTACCATCTAATTAGAACCTATGTAAGCTAATTAACATAACATAAAGGCAATTTGTTAATATAATGAATATGTGTGTTCATAATTATAGTTGATGATAAATGTAATCAAGTCACTTTCTGTGTAGCTAGGAACACCCATGGATTACCGAGTATTCCTAACGGTTTATTATTATTTATTTTTATTTCAAAAATTAATTAATATACTAATTAAGTATTTACAGATATGTTTCTTGCATAACTTAAACTATAGTTAGTCGTATCGATAATTTAAGCTTCTTCACAATTATATTTATGTCTTAAATTGTATGATATTGTGATTTACTTAAAAATGATTAAATTTAATTATTGCTGATACAATAAATAAATTTCTAAACATTTTTTTTAATTGTTTGTTATTTTTCAAGCCTCGTAAAAAAAATATATATATACTTAAATTAAGTGTTTTTTTCCAATGAAGAAAATGGTTTTTGCTTTCATTTTTTATATGTATATGTCCTTTTTCATTTTGTAAATAGTTTGATATTCCACCATGCTCTTTATTTTAATATAAGATAATTGTTTGTAAAAAGAACTGTTTTATTATTTTTTTCTGACAGGCCGTTATTTTAATGAATTGGCCGAGCTGTAAGGGCACTTTCCCTCAAATTGGCGGCTCCCAACCTTTTTGGATGTGCAGACCACAAACTTTGAAAGACAAACTTCCAGACCCACAGGCTAAATATAAATATACAACTAATACACAACAATAATTTAGTATATGAATACAGAATAAAATAAAGTAATGTTCAATGAACATTCCTCCCCTTGTATTCATCACAAATTCGAGAATACGGGGATATAGGATCAGTGAAGAGAATGGATTTGTCTGACCGAGGATTGACGAACAAGGATAGCTCAGTAGGTAGTGCACCATGACGATCTGGATATATCTTTTCTCTTCAAAATAAAAATATTTAAAATTATAACTATATAAATAGTGGAGTTTAGACACTAATCACGACTTATTAGTTTATATTTAGGATCAAAGTAGCTGTCTCGATCCATTCCTGTGTTAAGCTATACAACTAGCAGTTACTAGAACTGAGTGACTCAAATTATTTGCACTCAATATTTTTAATCTTCTCTGCACGGTCCATTTGTTGGTAACTACTTCCCTACAGAGTAAACAAATATACTTTTAATTCGCAGTATTTTATTTTATTAATAGCCAATTCTTCTCGAATCCACAAACATTAACTTAAAGACTAATTAAGAAGCATAAACCCCGACAGCCCCAACCATTAGCCACAATCGCCTTGAGAACAATGACACTAAGATTTCCAGCAATGGCCTGACAGATTGGCCGCCCCTAGGATTAGGGGCAATTTGTAAAAATGGCCCCTAGGGGGCATCAATTTGACCCTGCCAGAGAGCGAATTTCAATTTGAGGGGGTTGGAGTGGGGGGGGGGAAGTCCTGAATAATTCGACCAATCAGCTGCCGCCCTAACTCAAAGCCCGCTATCTCCCTGATTCATCGGATAGGCTTCCCTTTCGTCTCGTGCCGCGGTAGGTTACATAGATCTCCATTTCCACATATCATAACCTGCCAGCTTCTGACCCGATTCGCCCGGATTTTATTCCGTTTTTTCCAGGTAATGGCTTACAAACGACCAGGAGTGTCTGTTAAAAATTGATGAGGCGTCTGTTTTAAATCTACGAGATATATGTAAAAAAGTATCCGACTTAGGTATATTAATATTTTAGCAGAGATATGTAGAAGATGTCCATTATTTTTTACGATTCGATATTTATTTTTCTCTTTAATAGGAACCGATTTTTAATAAAATGAATCTGTATACTTCATATTTAATTTTAAAGAATTATTAGTTGTTTTTTTACGCAATATATAATCCCTCAAAAATGGTTTTTGATGTGAAAGGCTGAAAATAATTGTTATTTATCAATAAAGGTGAGCATAATTTGAAAAAGAGAAATAAATTATAGATAGGAAAAACAAAGCCATAGGTCTTTAAAACTGGTCTTATAGAGGCTTAAAGCTTTCTTTTGGGGATTTTCCTATTGGCATTGATTTTAATAGATTAATTATAGCAATAAAGCTACTATGCAAGTTGAAAATAATAACTATTAGAATTACCATATTTTACAATTCAAATTAAAGATAATGTATATTGGGCCATGTAAGTGAATAGTGAATTTACTGAATTTATATACACTTAAATGTTAGAAAATTGTCTATTGGTTTTGACTTACAATTGATTTTCTAAAGTTCAAGAAATAAACTAAACCCGGTAGTTAACGCTAAGCTAACTTCACGCTACGGTTTCAGATATTAGAACCTTTGGTGACAGTTACTGTTACTTTAAAATACTTACAGTTTTAATTTTTTTTTAAAGTATGGACTTTATACTTGAACAACATTAAAACTCTTCGTGAATTGAATTAATCTTAAAAATGGAAAAGCCAAATGCTCTAGGTAGCCCGAAAAAATAATATTGAAAAAATAACATGAATAGTTATTGCTCCGTCATTCTATATGGAATGCTTGAATCACATCCGTGTTTTCCCCAAAACTACTTTAGTAATTTGATATGGAATGTTTTTCAAAAGTTTACATAAGTGGAGCTGAAGATTACTCCTGCAAATATTGCCGAGAGATCATTTTTGAAGACAAAGTTGTCCAGATCATTGGGTTTGGATAAGTAAATACCTAAAGAAGGGACTGCATTTATAAATCTACAAATGAATCATCTGTGACTGGGAAAATAATATTTGAAAGGTGTTATTGCAATATTTTATTGTTATTTATTATCAGTATAACAAGTATTAGTGTAAAATAAAACTTAAACAATTAATGCATATATCTAAAGACATTTTTTTATGATTATTTTATTTTGAAATTTCCTATCTCAGTGACATTTTAAAGATTTACTTTCACGATATGGCGAAAGAATTATAAAAAGTTCCTATTACGTGTAACATTTCTAACACATAAATAAAACTTATGTCATATCAATTTAATAGTTGTGAAAGGTAGTTTTTACCAACTTTCATCCTGCGCTCAACATATCTTTAAGCTGCATTCCATTATTTTATCAAATTATATAAGCGAGTGTAATAATGCCGTTGTTAGTGTGTGATATTTTTACGGATTATTGTTAAAACATTTTAAAAATCAGACCGTGTAAGAGAATTTCATAATAAGGAATAATTGTTTAAGTAATTTGGAAAGCTAAAAACCATTATCATCAATATTGCTCTCTACCACTCATGCAGTGTAAGGTTCCTTTCTGTACAGCCCGGACCACGCCGTACGATCCTCCGCCATTTCTCTTCTTCGGTTCCATTCTAGATTTCTCTTCACGAAGCATTCCTTTACACCTATTTCCCCAGGTATTTCGGGGTCTTCCTCTGGACCTTCTTCCATCAACCTCAGCCTAGTATCTCACATGTCCAAACCATCTTAAAAGGTTTTCTTCAATAACTTTTTCAGGTTCCTCTTATCGATCTTATAGTTGTGTTACGAATGCGGTTTCGTCTGTTTTTCCTTCTATCTTTCTGAGGAATCTCATTTCTGAAGCTTTTTGTGTGGTGCTTAGTGAGAAAGTTTCGGGAGAATAAGAAATCTTCTCTTCTTTCTCTTCCTCTTGCGCCTTTCAGCGTCGAGGTACCGCATCAACCCAGGATTTCCATATATCTCTATCTCTCGCCATAATCCTCAGATCCTACATGTTCTTCCCTAGTGCTTGTCCCAACTTGGAAATGTAATTGGAGTACGTCTGTCTTGGTCTACCTCTAGGTCTAGTGCCCACGGGTTTGGCTTCCATTAACTTTCTTGGATCCCTGTCTTGGCTCATTCTGTGGGTATGCCCAAACCATTTGAGCTGACGCGTCTCCAGGGTTTCTTACAGGGAGGCAATGCGTAGCTCCTCTCTAATAGTATCGTTCCGGATCATATTTTAATAAGAAATATGGGGATAAATATACTTATACACCTCAATCCTTTTGGATCAATTTGGAACTAAATAAAAAATATTCTAAGAGAAAGAAAATGGTCCGGGTGGAAGTGATAAAAAATTATCTTAAATAAGGGGAACTAATTATTTGAAAGCCAACATATCGGCCCACATTGCAGGTCTTCTACAAGGCTTCAAATAAATAGTTCTCCATATTTAAGAGATTTTTTTTCACCTCTGCCCGGACAATTTTCCTTCAAATGTCAACTAATATTATTCAAGAATATATCCTAAATTTATACATGTTTGATAAATTAAAGTAATGGTCAATCTCTTGACCAATTTTATTTATTTATTTTTTGTACTATAAGGCCCGTGAAGGGTCCGGGAATCAGTACATGGTAGAGACTGTCCTGTTTCTTGAACAACAGTTGATCAGGGGGGTGATTTGTCCTAGATCACGCTCAACCACCAGATTTTCCCTCTTAAGTTGGGGTACCTACTCTTTAGAGGCTGGGTGGGCCCCAAGAGGTTCCTAGATACCATAGGATTCATCTCCGGCTGCTAAATAAGTGTTTTGACCTAACTATTATTTATTGTTCGTATCGCAAATCAGCGCTCTTCCACTGAGCCACTCCGCTCCCTTTATTTTTATTTAACCACACGAATAAATGTCACAAGAAAACCATGCATTGTTCGTGTACGATTCAGAAAATAGGTAAAAAACCATTGTGCGGCACCCTATTTAGAAGATCGGACAGTTGACATAACCTGAATAACCGATGTTTTGACAAAGTGTCAGGAGCCATGAAACGGAAGGCACCGCCAAAAGGTTTGTGAGCAGAGACAGGATATTCTCGCTCATCATGTTGTTAGTCACGTCACATGTCAACTCGATCTGGAAATAATGGAAAGGGAAGGAACGCTATGGAAAATAACCCGAGTGAAAACACGTGAGGGCTGCAAGTAGGATTTTCACATTACGGTGGCCTGACAGTCCCGGCAGGGGCCAACCTAATTACCTGCCTTCTCTGGAGAATTAGCTTCCAGCGGCGAGGCGACTTGTCTCGTCTCAATTTGTATTTTCGCCTAAAATTGTCACTGAGAATAATTCTCTGGGGTTACATTACTTCTTATATACCTTCTCCATTCTTTTTGAGTTAAGATGTTTTTTTAAATTTATATTTATTACTCTTTTAACTATACTATTATTAATTCCATTAAAGGCTTTATTTTACTATGCCCCTTGCTTTAATGAAACGCCCGGTAATGCTCGTTTTAGGGATAGGTGTAATTTCCTACCTAAATATAAATGTATAACTTCCGCCATGTTTTTCTCCTTATTACAATATAGATCATACAGAGTTCATCTATGGCTGTTAATAGAATTTATTATTGATATCACATTTATTCATATTTCACCTCCGAATTCGAACCCGCGACCTTCAATGTAGCAATTTAGCGTTCAACACACTAAGAACATCTCGATATAATATTTAAATCACCAATTTTTTTTTCAAACCATTTAAATTCTCTCTACCCCAAACATATAAGATATATTGTATTATTAAATATTCGAAAGCAAATTTCATAGACATAGGGGATTAAAACTAATTGTACATTAAACTAAATAATTATGTATTATTTTGCATTTATTTATTTTTTCTTTAGTTTTATTTATTTTTAATATATTTTGTAAAACATATTTTAAAATTTAATTAATCTATTATTTATTTACTGTATATTATTAAAAGTATTTTTTCACATGTTTCCTGCTATTGTAAAACGTATTTATAAAAGATAACTTTAAGTAATTAAAATCACTGCTCTTAAAACATGTAAAGGAAGTCCGGGACATGAATTTACACTAATGAAGCTTGTATATGTAAAATTGCTGTATGTAATTTGTTGTTATATATGTAAAAATTGTTGTTTTTTTTTTTAATTATTAGTATTTTATTTACCTGAGAAGCCCATAATTATAAATTTTTTTTCTTAGTTACTTAATATTATTATATATTATTTATATAGATATTAAAATAAATATATTTAAAAAAAAATCTGATGTGTTATAAATTTATAAATATATAAGGTGGGATAAAATATAAATTTAATATTACTAAATATGAATATTACAGATGAAATAATAAATTGAATATGAGTAAAAATTGAATTTTACTTATTTTAAAAAGAACGCGTTTTGAGAAAGAGTAGATAAAAAAATTTACAGAAATACAACTATTGTTTAAAAAAAAAAAGAGATCAGTGCCAAATATAACTTCTGAACAATTGAGGTTGATCTACTGCTAGGAATACAGAAGGAATTCCCAAGTAGTCTTAAAGGATATGTATTTATATTTTCCCTCTTGTAATGTATTGTTTTATTTTTTGTATACCGTATGATTTTATTTGTTATTGTAACAATGATGTAGGGTGAATACATACCCTGAATTGAATTGATACATTCATAGATGACACTCTATCTAAAATCAAAAGTCGAATGAGTACAGTTACCCCCTCGAGTAACAAGTAGCTGGTAGTACCATTACCTGTAATACAATGGCGGACTAAGATGGTTTTGATATATAGAAGACGGTGGGGGTATTTAGCCGACAATAGGGGCGCGGTCGCTATGGTTACCGAGGGGTCCACGCTTTTGAATTATTTACGGGCGAGGGAGTGTGTGAAAAATCTATACCGCCTCTGTGTTGGTCCCGGTCTTCTGTCCGCGCTTTTGTCTAAGTGCCTGGTATTGTAGCATAGATTTGTATTAAGTATTTAAAAAATATAAAATTGAGTCTCAGTACACTTCAATCGGGCACAAGGCCTGTTCAGTACCAATTGTGTTACTTCTGAATAAACTGTATCAGTTTATGTTAGATGTATAAGCAAGATTGTTAACACTGGAAGAGTCGCTCTAAAATTAATAAAATCAATCAACAATTATTGAAAATTGTTTGTACTATTAATCAAAACACGAGGTGATTTCTGTATTCGAAACTGTTGTAATTATAAAGTAGAATCCAATGAATACATTAACAGAACAAGGCAGGGCGGGATTAAGTGTTTTAAGTTTTAATTAAGAATTTAATTGAGTGTTTAATATTAACACATAACCGGCTAGTTCTTAATAACTCATTCCAGCTAATTGCGAATAATTTACTTTCTATGACGAATAATTAGTCAAATCTGTTACTTCGTTATTAGTCAATAATTCACTGATAGCGTTTTAATAGCTTTTTTCTAATATAAAATATCGATTTATACAGAATCGATTTTTACAAGTGGCCAGACTGGAAAGAAATATCGATAACTAAAATTCAGTTCAAGGAAGTTCCCTGATTGCTAAGAGCAATTATGTTGCATCTTTAAATAAAATAACCGTTACAATAATTAACTGTTATTTGGCCAAAGCCCATTTCAACTTCCCGATCAATACGTAACTATATCGTATCTGTATTTCATTCTTCACCACTCATTTATTTTTCATATTGAAAATAGTGAATTTGTGTACTTTCCACGTATTTGATCAAAACTTTCAACTATCAAAACGAAATAAATTATAAAAATCCCAAATAATCAAAGAATACATTAATAATATCGTTTTATATCATTAAAAATTCTGGGCGATAATGAAATAGCAATCAGCTTGTTTTGAAATGTGATTCATAACCAATACCTCGTAATGCTTGAAGGTAACCGAATAATCCAACACGTTTCATAAAATATTGATAATTTTTCATATATTTGTTACGTATGTGATTGACAGTTACTACGTTTCAGAATATCAGATCAAATTTTTATAATTTGGAAATAGGATTTTCGCCAAAGTTAAAATCGCGCTATTTTGGAGCACATCCTTCTGTCCCATGTATTATAAACGTATTTCCTTGCTAATTCCAGAAATAAGTATCACAATCTCTTAAAATTAATTAATTTACTATAAATAAACGATTAAAAAAACAGTTTTTAACAAAAGCTAAAAAAAATAAATCCCTCGTGTTTCAGTGCCCTCTAAATTCAGCCGTTCTTGGTTGGCCTCCTTTAGAACCGGCCAAATCTGTAAATCAAGCAATAAATATTTTTTTTTTTAAATCACAAACGTTTTGTCTTAATCTCTGATGATTTCAACAAGATGGACCCGTATCGGTATAGATTCTAAAACTATTTTATCCAGAAAAATGGTCCTTCTCCATTTGTAAATGCCAAGGCAAAGGGAAAGCTACAAAATTGTAAGGTCTCGATTACAGCAAAGAGAGTAGAGTTGCCTTAGAGTCCCATAAGGTCAAATAAGGCTTTTAGTTTTTAGGATTATATATTTGTTAGTTTGTAAGTAGGTTTATATTGTTATTAGTCAGTAGTTTGTAAATAAATAGGAGGGTAAGAAAAAAACCCTATAACAATCTGTAGATAGCAGACCCTCCTGAGACTCCCCAGCCTCTATAAATAGGGTACCCGTAATTAGGTGAAGCCTGGTGGTTGAACGACAAATCAACTCCCTGCAATAACCGTTGTCTCTACCGTTCTGATTTCAATACCTTTTTTCGGTTTTAGAGCTACAGGGTATTTATTTTTAATCTTAATAAGAAGCGTTCTGTTTTCATAGGTCATATTCCAATAGTTTGTAAATCTTTTGAACTTCGGTTAACCTTAGTCTACCCTAAGTAAGCTAGAAGCTAGATTCCCCATCAGGAGGAAAACATGAGTGTTGTATGTAGTACACACATATAGTATGCGAGAAATAATAAGAATGTTAAAAGCCTAAAAATAATATACTGAAACCCTCTTCTTGCCTCAAAAATCTTAAGAACCAAATATGACCACACTACTTTTAAAAACTCCTCGCCACTGCTACCGCCAATATTTTAATCCAATCATTACTGATTTCTTATATTTCCTTAAAAGGACTTTGTTAAGTCCCAAAGAAGCTTGCAGTATAGCCAGCGAAACGTCGGCAAATAACTTAGCATAAATAACGATACGGTCGAAACCAGAAGAAATACACGATGAATGGATGAACTATTTTTATTCGAACAATCCTACAGAATGTTTATATTATATATCTAAATAACTAGGAATAACATAATCATAAACAGTTCCAATAAATGAATATTTATTGTATCTATCCTGTTTGTTTATGTATCCTATTTCATGAATTTTACTATGGTAAAGTAGGATCTCTTAGTTTTGGTAAATCGATGACACTTAGCCAATGGCTACTAAATCTACAGCCGGAAGGTCAACGAGGTAATGTAACGGAGGGAGGGAATGGTCCCTTGTTGACACAACTAGCTAACGAGTTGGCCAATAGCAAGGGCCGTAACAATTGCTCTGATTGAGAGCTCGCGTGGCCTAAGTCCTAGCGATTTGTCCCATTCCTTCCTAACGACTCCCTCTTCTGTCAGTCCTTGCCCAATAAGCCTTTTAACCAGGAATAAAAAACAGGTTATCTTATCTGTGATCATCGCTCTGTACATTTGTACAAAGTTACGGTATAGCAGAATAATACACGTAAAAGGTGCGGAGAGCTCTGGTTATTGCCAGAGATAATGTGTATTGATAATTTTAATAATCTTTTTTACTTTCCTATGGTGCTAGATACAGTAAAGTGGAATGCAATGCTTTACAGACACTTACAGACGCAATCAGTATATAATGGAATTTCGTCATTTATTAGCATGGAATCTCAAAAAACATGAAATACCTGTCAACACATTAGTGAAAAACTTCCAACCTGAAAGCCTGTAGTCAATAAGCTGTCAGTACTTTTTTTACGGTTTTTAATTTAGAGACTTAAAGATTATATATCTTATCAATAAATTTCTTAAATAATTCAACATTCATAAATAATTTAAACCAATCTTAGAAAAAATAAGATACTAATATAAACAAAAAAAGTATAATTACAAAAATAGTTCTGAGGATGGGATTAAATACCGAAAAGAAAATATATAATAATATGCAATAAAGATTTATTATTTTTTCTAAATTTAATACATGTTTGTTAAGCTTTAATTTTTAAAGACAACTTGTTATAATCTAACCGAAGAATTTTATTTCGTTTATTCATTAGTGATTTTGGCAATCCGTTTTATGAGCCTTGTTCTGTGAAGTAAAGCCAATTTCAAAAGGAAAATTATTTATACTATAAAGAAATAAAATTACCGATAGCGATGATTCAATTAAAAAAAATATATTCAATGAAAAAAAAGTTATAAAAATAAATGACAAAAGGATGGAATCAAAATATTAACAAGTAAATATATAATAAAATGCTTTAACGACTTGTTCATTTTCGAAATTTAATATGCTTTAATTTAACTTTAACTCTGAACTTCAACTTTTTATAATTTTTGAGAAGGATTTATTTTGTTTTTTACATAGCGATTTTAGCATTATTCGTCGAAGTAAACACTAATATAAAAGGAAAATTATTTATATAATAAAGAACTTAAACATCGATAATGACGATTCAATGAAAAAAGGAGTCATATAAATAAATGAGTAATAAAAATAATTAGAAAAATAGATGTAAGGATGGGATTAAAATCCCAAAAACTTAATATTTAATCAAATGCATTAAAAACTTATTATTTCTAAAAAATAAATCTCTAAATATATTTTAATTTTAAAATACAAGTTATCATTTTCAAAAACAGTTTTATTTTGTTAATTGCTTAGTGAATTTGGAAAACGAGGTCATGTGCATCATTCAGTATAGTACATACTGTTGCAAAATAAAGCATATATTATTAAGAACATTGAAGTATCGATGGTGACGATGATCCAATGAAAAGAAAACATAAAACGTTCTCAGTTAATTAGCCCACATGAATGGATTAAATATTAAAGTAGATTTTGACAAATGGCGGCTTGAGGCTATTACCTAAGAGCTTTAATAAGGAGGGTGTTTACACGCTCTACATTAATTAACTATAGCCATGATAATTACTAAGCTGACATCCTTGCCCCACACTTCAAACTCTGGAAATTTTTAAATTATGTGAAGGAATGACAAACATAGAAAAAAAATAGAAGGTAAATCAGGTATTCGCCTAATGTATGCTACTTTAGATTTTTTTTTTAAACATTTATTTTAAAATATGACTGTTTCTGAATAATAAGCAACTGATTCGATAAGACATTGGAATAGCTTGACTTGGTCTACCGATTCATTAAGAAAATATTTTTTTTAACTTATTTCTTTTATTAAAAACAATAAATTTACTAACCTTCCTGTTTTTGTTATGATCATTTCAGTTCCTAGTTCGTTGAACTTCTCCCAGAGGTCTTTGGTGTCTAGTAGACACTCCACATGCGCCAGTTCCTCGCAGTTGGCCCTCTCCTGGAGCAGAAGGTTCGGCTGCTCTTCTCCCGTCGATGAGGATATCTCAGGAGGGCTGTCTCTTCCTGGGCTCCTTCTTTTTCGACGGCCAGGACCTCCTGAAGAAAAAAATAACTACTTAAACACAATGTATTTTATGCATATACAATGTATTTGATATATATTTATTTTCACTATACATTTAGTCTAGTTCCATCCACATCCTTCTCCCTCTCTCCTTATCACATCCCTTCCCTGCTTCATTAATTTATAAGTTTTAGTTTTACATTTTTATTTATATTTACTTATTGCTAATAAATATAAACAATATTACTAATAAATAATAAATAGCCTACAATAATTAGGAACATGTACAACGAGTCGTAAATTTTAAACCCATCTTCTAGTACCGTCATATATAAAAAGATTGTATTTGTACAGAATAACATAAATAAGTCCAAACTGCATGATTTGTTAACTCTCTTTATCTGATTTTATTTTTCTGGGTCTCTTGAGGAAGGAGGATGAGGGAAATCTCACGAACTCAAAGATTGAACTGTTAATGTAATTGTTAATTGTCGAGTAGTGTTTAAAAGTTCTATGCAGTCATAGTGTGTGATGTAACTTAGACATCAGTTTGTGAACAAAATTTATAAACTAACAAGGTATTTTAATTTTGAGTAATTGCAAAGTATATCTGATTGTAAATGTCCGAAAATTATTTATGTAATTCACTATATGTCACTAGAAGACAACAATACATTTTTTTTTCAACGTCACCAAAAGATAGTATAGTAGAGTGTAGCTTGGGAGGTGGGCTCGATTTATTTTATTTTTTAAAATAATTTGCACGAAATAATCAATAATTGTCCAATCATGTGAATAAAAGGATATTTTTTTTTTAATAATCGAGCAGTGGTGGGTTTCCTTTTTAAAATCAAGACTTTGTTTTCCAAAAGTGAATTTTTTACTCTATTCCGAAGAATCATGCTAGATTTATGCCCAATTAATTCTGAAATCAAACACCCTCTTTCAAAAATAGTATCTCGCATAAATATACAAAATTCTATATAAAAATAAATGGTATTCTCCTATTGGAATGAGACAGGCGTTTATGAATCCCCAAATATTCCCAAGAATATTCTTTTGCATTGATAAATTGCATCTATCTTTTGCAATATTAAGTTGCTAATAAAATAAGAAGTAAATATACGTTTTCCAGTCATAAAATAAAGTTTAAACTGTTTCTACACCTCCTAAGCATTTTTTTTTCAAAATATAAAATTGCATTTTAATTCTATATGCATTAATTGTACTGTTAGTTTACTTTTTCCATGCTTACTGCATACGTACATGCGATGTAAGCAGATTAACCAATTAGTAAAAAAATATATGGTATATTTTCTTTATAAGATAGAGGGCATATAGCGGGATAGAGCCGTGCATGCGTATTATTCTTATGGTCGTTATTTTAATATGAATTCCCAAATACCTTTATGAGCTAAGCATAATTATTGAAATATTTTTTAATTATCTGTTACAGTCGCCCCTACAGTTGCAATTCGTTCTCCTTCGTCTGTTATAACTTCCTCCGCACTAAGTATTAATCTTCTCCATTCTCTTAATTGAATAGTACCCGCACCCAATGACCACAGGGGGCACCTAAGGAAGTGCTAATAACAATAGTTGGGATCTTGGACTGTGGCGATGCCGCGATGGCTAGCGTGTGCCGGGTAATTCAAGTGAACATTACAAAGGTGTGTAAATAGGCGACTGCAGCGTGCTGTCTTCTAATAGCACAAGGAGTGGATCTTATAATGAGGAGGTGGTGACCGCAACATGCTCCGTGGCCACGATCTCGCATCTGCTCTAGCATCTTACAGGTTCGAACCATCGGCTCCTGGTGCTGGTGGGTACAGTCGTCAACATCTTACGGGTTCCCATAGGATCCTGGTACTAGTGGGTACAGTCGTCAACATCTTACGGGTTCCCATAGGATCCTGGTACTGGTGGGTACAGTCGTCAACATCTTACGGGTTCCCATAGGATCCTGGTACTGGTGGGTACGGTTGCAAATATTATTATAATCCGAAGCGAGGAAACAGTGGTATATACTACCAATTTTACTCCTTGAGAACCCGGCTGCAGTTGACAATCACTGTGCCCGGGGCATTATTATACAATGTGCATCCATCACTCTCTCAATTCATATTTCATGAGTTTATTTTCGTAAATAATATTCATTTAATTTTACCTCATTATTATTTCATGCCTTGTGTTACATACAAATAATGATTGTTAAATATTAATACAATACAATTATTTTTCAAAAGGTTTTGATCAAGACGATATAGGCTTGTCATAATTACTTTCATAATAATTATAGCGTTTATAAAAAAAAAACCTGTACTACTACATGCCATCTTCGGTTGCAGGGAGGTGATTTGTCCGAAATCATGCTTACCCGCCAGATTTTTATCCCAATCAAAGTATCACTTACAGGGGCTGGGTGAGCCCCAGAAGGGCCTTTATACCCCACAGGGTCTTAACAGGCTGAGATAAAAACTACAAAATTACAACATCAACAGCGCCTGATAAAATATAACAGTTTCATAGACGGAAATTATATGAATGAAATGCAATAAACAAAAAGTTAAATTATATAATACTTGATGAGAAATTAAAAGTAACAACAGTGAAAGATATTCCGGGACCACCTTACTTCTGTGCTTCGCCCTTCAAGTTTGCAGAAGAAGTATATGAAAATGAAACTTTTTGTGTTATTTTTTTCGACAGTACTAAAAAAATGCCATGTACTGCCTATTAATGATATTAATTATTTGTGAATCAATTATCTTTGATAAATCTTTCTTATTAGGAGTTAAAAATGACTGCTATCTGATCGATCATATTCTTTTAATTCTAATCACTAATCTCTTATACTAATCTCTCTCCCTGTATATTCAACAGAATCGGCAATTTCAGGAGTGTCAAAAGAATTTTGCTTTGTTTTATGAGTTCTCTTAATAGTTAATAACATTTGTATTTTCATTTACATTTATTTATGTAATGGCACTGATTGATTTAATTGTAAATTTTTATCTTGTCGAATTTCAGTAACAAATAATTCTGAGTTATTTTTAAGTAATTTAAGATTTTTTAACTTATATTTGTTCTCCAAAAATGGTTGAAACGAAAATTTCTTAATATTTGCATTTTTGCGCATTAAATGTTACTAGAAACAATGTTATTAACAAAAGATTACTAAAAAAATGTTTTATAACATAATCACAGCTTCTTTCTAATCCCGTCAACAGCAAAAAGTTATTATTATATTCGCCAAATATTTAGAAATAAATTATAAGGTTTTTAGCAGGAAATGTTATTGACACAAGTCAATTTGTTTTGATTGACAATTTCACAATCCGTATCTCTTTAGTTTTCTCTTTAATTACATAAAATAATCGGTGTTTTTGAATGTTGTGATAATGATTAAATAGTTATTATAATTTTAATAACATGCTGAAGATGAATAGTAAGGATACCAACGTTGTTACAATATTTTCAGTGAAGACACTAACGCGCATTAATTCTAAATAGAATGTTTTTATTCCAAAAATTCTTGTCCTGTGGAATAACTTAAAGAAAACCCTGCCAAGAGCAAGACAAAATAGAATGTAAGTATCTACTTACTTTCAAGGCCGTAGCCAAGGGAGGGGGGAGGTAGGGGGTCAAAACCCCTCCCGAAATTCCGAAATTTAGTTAGTATTAAAAATTAATACTAGGTTAAAAAAGTGCAAATAAAATTAAAAACAACACACACAACAGAGGATCCAAAACATTTTACATCATTGTGCATTGCAACAAGCATACTTATATTTATACTAGCTTATGCCCGCGGCTTCGCTCGCGTGGAATTTGGTGTGCCACATAAAGTTTTGTGAAAGATCATTTTAAATTAATAATTTAATTATTTTTTTAAAATATAAGTTACTCGTACATCCAAAATTTCAGATGTCCAACTTCAAAACTGACGGATTCTATACAACCTTTGAACCCCTATTATATTAAAGGGGAAACCATTGGGGTGGAATTATCCAAATTTCTTCCTTAAACTATACAAAGAACCTATCTACAAATTTCAAGATGCTAAGTTCCTGATTTGCCTTTAATTATGTACTATAAGGGGGGGGACATGCCTCCGTGCCCCCACATAAATCTGCCCTTGCTGTAGCCTATGATCTATGACCTATTTTACTCAATAAGTTTCATCGAAATCCGTTCAGTAGTTTTTGCGTGAATGAGTAACAATCATAAAAACAAACATTCGCATTTATATTTTTATAGGATATCAAAACAATAGTTTCACTCCTGTTCTTTCTGTTATTTTAACCACTATTAGCATGTGATTTGCCTTTATTTATGTACTATAATGGATTCTCCACAGTACCTAAAAGACTGTCGGGGAGGGGGGAGCACGTGCCCCCGTGCGCCCCCCTCTAAATCCGCGCTTGCTATAGCCTATGTGTTATTCTGATGTATAACCTATATTACTGTAAAGTTTCATCCAAATCCGTCTTGTAGTTTTTGCGTGAAAGAGAGACAAACATACAAACATTCACATTTATAATATTAGTAAGATTTGCTTAAAAATGACCTCCAACAACTTCACAATAATTAACAATCGTATTGAAAATCAAAAATTGAAGCATTGTCGTTGTTGCGTACCGCATTTAAATCATTCATCGTCCAATAATATTTTATTTGGGCAAATTTATCCAAATTTTAAAAATTATCATGAATAATATTATTAAAATCCTTGATCCTGACCTGATCCCCCCCAGAAAGATTTTCCTGGCTACGGCCTTGCTTAAATTAAACCTACTTCGTAATATGTTATTATTGAAAAAAGAGTTTACTAACTGAGTAATTTCCCAGGCAGACCAAAACATGAACTTAAAAGGTATTGGTACGAGTATATTTGTTGTCCTAACAGCCCTTGTTGGACTCATTTATTTTTATTACAACTATTTATGTTAACAACGATGTATACGTTGTCCTATGCTAACAATACTTGTCATAAAATTGTTTACCCTACAAACAATTTTAAGGTCGTTTCTTGTTGGTTGTTTTGGTTAACGAGCCTCGCATTTCTTCTATATTGTGGTTAAAAACTGAAAGAGGCACTACTATTATACTATTAAACTACTACAATAGTTTATTTAATTACAATAAATAAATTATTGATCAATAGACTTAATGTTATTAATTTAAATGATGATCTGAATTATAAGAATGTATATTCCATATAATTAATTTATATAAAATAGTTTTTAATTGCAATTTAAAAATATAAATACTAAGTGAACTAAACTAGTCGATTATATTATTCTAGCTTTAAAAACAAATGTATTTATAATGCAAATGATGTATCTAATTAATTACATTATCTGATATGTTTTTATTATGTAATAGAAAATATATCCCTCTAAGATATTTAAAATAAAAATATATTTCAAAACAATCTCATTTTTGGTTTATTATTTTTAATTATGAACCTGTTATCTATTTATTTATAAGGTATATTTATAAATAGTATTAATATCCATTCTAGAAGTCATATGTACCTATCTGTATTTCATTTTTAGATTTTTCAATAATCACTGTTAAACTTGAAAACATGCTGACTAATTGTTCCTTCCTTTTACAGTTAGCCAATCGTCAGTATTAACTAATAATTATTATTATTATTTACCAACATTTCTAAAACATTAATAGCTTTACTATTTATATATAATAATAAATAGGTAAATAATTAAGTTTCTACATGACTGTACAAATCAAGCTCAGTTCGGTAGCAAAATAATAAAACGAGTACATCCAAAATCACAATGTATAATTATCATGTTGATAATTAAGTTGTATTCATAACCGTTTGATTAAGTATTTAACCGGCAATTTTATTACGCATTCCTCAAAATAATAACTAGAATATTAACCAAACATCAACAAAAGGTATTTCTTATTTTTATTAAAACATATTTTCTCTCTAAAAATAATTAAGCAATATTTATAACCGCTTGATTATTTATTTATTCGCCAATTTTATTACTCATTTCTTCCAATAGTAACAGTAATTTTTATGTCGGTATGAAAATAAATCATATTCTAATCCTATAATTTTTTAAATTGCTTGATAACAATGCTATAATCTACAATATTTGATCAATGAATATGAAACAATTTAATGAATAACCAAACATCTATAATCGGTATTTCGTATTTTTATTAAGACATATTTTCTCTAAACAATTGTGCAGTTCTGCCTCAGCAGATGTCCCGGACGATTGGTTCTGCCATATTATCTCCCAGAACTGGACTGGAGACACTTGTGACAGAATGCCATCCATCATGTTCCAGATCACACTTCAAAGCGCCGCCCTCTTCTGGAAAACTTGCGATGACCAAGATTGAGGGAATGTTCGTAATTTTAAGACGTAGAGTTAGTAGATACAAAATAAATTGTAATTCGAATTTCTACGCATTAATAATTGTTCGGATCCATACACTTAAGACGCTATAAGTTGGATCGATTTAACAAAAAGATGAGAAATCATACACAAAAGTTCTTGTAGCCATTGTGAAAACCTTACATGAAAAGAAGTTGGGACAAAGGAACACTGGTGCTAAGTATAGGTTCTTGCTAAGGCTGTTGCTCTGATAATAACCTACTCTGCAGATTGTAACCTTCAACGCATACCTCTTCTTTTAATACTTCCGACGATTGTATAGAAAAAAAAAGGGTGAACCACTGCTTTTATGATCTTCAGATGCTCGATGGGAAAAAAAAGAATATGCTCACCTGATACAATGTAAAACCTGGTGGCACTCTAAAAAAAAAAATGTAAATTTCTTGAGATACATATGTTGCATCTGTTGGGGATAAATCTGGCATCACGCAAGAATGTATCGCAGACAAGGGACGGGAAAAAGTAAAATGGGGAGTAGCTAGCTAGCACCTGGCGGTGGCCATCTGTGGCTCAGGTAACACTAATTAATGTATCCACCAGATTTGGCTCTAAGAAAGGAAACTGGGAGAATCTGGAGGGAAAGAAAAAATGGTCAAAGCGATGGAAGACAGCCGACCATTTGGTGGGAACACGAAGGCTGTCAAATCACTGCCTTCTTGCGCGAGCATGGCAACTGCTATCCAAGCATAACCCCACCATTCTTATTTAAATGCCACTCTCCATCTATGCCACAGCGCTCCTAACTGCCTGTCAGCCATTGTATTCCGTTCTCGTCAAAACTTTCCATTGAACTTATATATTCACATTTAACATAATTCGGCGGTTACTTAAGCAAAATATATCTAAAAATAAGAAATTATTTATTTTTAAAAATGTATTTATTGAAATTTACAACTGTGTTATAATAATACAACATGTAAATAGAATGAAACGTAATGACGTATAAAGAGAAATTGAGTAACTACCTACTGCTATAAATCAACCAACAATTTAGCTTAGAGTTACACAGGGACACCTTTTCTTTTCAGAAACTTCGGAGGATTGTCGGGAATTGAAGAGGTGGCTAGGTTTGAAACTAGTGGAAATAATATTTTAATATTAATATATAATAAACTAGTGGTAATAATATTTTTCATGAAAAGAATGACATCGGATTCGGACTGAATGAGTAACAAATGGGACATTAAGTTCATTATGGATGACTTTATTCGATGGTTTGTTGGAGCCCAAAAGTCCAAATTATAATATTCATGTTTATGAGTCTTTTGTAATTAGGAGCATAGAGCGTATGTCTTGTAAATGTTGAAGTAGCCTGAAACTACTAGCAGTTTCTTATTGTCTCAGTATACACTATTATGAGGATTCCGAGTTAAAAGTTTTTCAAGATGTAGTCCTAAGTATCGGATTTGTTCTACAGGAATCAGTGGGATTTTATTAAGGGACACTGGAGGGATGGAATTTATTTAATTACAAATTTAAATTGAAAACATGGCAGCTCTTTTAAAAGCCAAAAAAAATTTGTATCGTAAAAAAAGGTGTAATCCTTCATATAGCTAAATTCTTGTTATTTAGTTTAGGAACTATAGGTGATAGTGTTTAAATACACTAAAACGAATAAATAAATGGATTTATCATAATTATCAGTTTACTTCCTAACCAAAACATAGACCACAACCAGAACAAATAATGGAGAACGAAGATAGTTGGGGTGTGCAGTAAAAAAAAACACCAAATAAGTACTAGACTTATATTTAGTTAGTGGCGATGTTTCGACCTACAATGTAGGCCATCTTCAGGGCTAAGTGAGAGAAACAAACAAAACAAGCTTTCTACATACCTCTCATACAGAACAAATAATGTTTAGTTGATGTATTGACGTTATTATATTTTAAGAAAATGAACTGAAAGTGAATATATTTTTTATTATGTCAACTTTTTTATTTACGACGTACGCAGACATGATTGATACAATTTAACAAAAGAATAGTATATATAATATGGTATTTTATAAAGCATAACAATATAGATGATAAAACGTCGCCATGGAAACAAAATAAATAGAATAACACTATGAAATTCAGTCTGTAACAATAAAGTACATTACTAATCAACGATTAATTTGGCAACATATAGTATTGTATAAACAAATTTTAGTTATTTTTAATTTTCTGTTTAGTAGCGTTGTTAATAAGTTCTTTATTAAAACACTGTTCATCCTTTCCTTTTGTTACCCTTTTTATTTTCCTCCACCATGTCTGCAATTTTATTCATTTTTGTTGTTTTCTTTTCTCTTTACACAACAAACATTAATAGCGACAACAAAATAATCTAAAGATGGCCAGTGGTATATGATCAGCATAAAAAACAACAATACCTAAGATCGCGGATTCGCAGCCCGGCTTGTAGCCCTATGATTTTAAAAAGAACTATTAACGCTTGGGTATGCTGTCCTTCTGAAGGGTTTTAAAATGAAGTCCCGATCATTAATCTGAAATCAGGCCTAGCCTGTACGATTTCAGATTAATGATCTCAATCCTAATTTTACATGGATAGACAAAATTAAGGCCTCGTGCTGTACCATCGACCGATTAACTAAAAAAAAACATCATCATAAAGTCATAAAGTGACGTTAAGTGAATAATCTAACAAACAAAAGGATCATCGTCATATTTTCCTCGTGAAACTTAGACATGTTATCTATCAGTTACTTTGCAATAAGGCTAATGAATGTTAGTAGATAATCTTATAGATTATCTGATGCATCTTGAAATTAATAATTTGCAAACGCATCCAGTTCATTGCAAGTTTGTATGCACCTTACTAAATTGTCTTTTAGAAAGAATGGTTATATGCACAAGGACACATAATATTTCCAGCAGAGGAGATTTAGATAGGGTGGACTCATCTCCAGTAACACTGCCTCGCTTACTTCATTACAGAAGGCTGATAGGGCGGCGGTAGCTGGAACCAGAAGGAGCTGGCGTGCAGAAAGGAGCAGCCCTGCGAGGCCACCCCTGGCGCAGGTTGCATGTGCAACCCTCAAGTCGTGCAGTTGTTCAGTTAATGCTCCAATCTGCAGTTAAACCAGAGCCACTACCGTCAGCTAATAGCTCCCAATCCTCGCCATGATTTTATTTCCACCCGCAGTCTCTAATGACCCGGCTGGTATTAACACGTTAGCGATACTCACCGGCACCCAACTCAACGGCATGTAATCGATATGTCACATCAGATACAACTGAAGTTTAATTTTTTAAGGTTAAGCTACTTTTAAAGGGGTAGTAAAGAGCTGAGATGCCGTCCCGAAAGTTCCAGCTTCAGATTTGATTGTGACAGATAATTTGATTTAAGCTGTTAAAAGCCTGAGTGGATCCTTTGAGATCCGAAGGGGGCTCACCCAGCCTCTATAAAGTGCTATCCAAAATAGGGGGAACAAACCTGTCACTTGATGGTGATCGTGGACTAATAATCTCCCTTCACAACCGTTGTCCTGAAAACAGTTCAGTCTCTACTACTGAATCGAAGACTATTCATATGCCGTAGCAGTAATATGTTTTGTTTGCTTTTTAAGCTCATTTTAAGAAATTTCTAAAATGATATTACTTTTTTTGTTTTTGTTTTTAATTTAATTTAATTTAAGAGAGCTGCATTTTTGATATGTTGTAAGGGCAAGTCTGACTAGTGGAAATCCAAGTTTGCTACCAAAAAAAACGAATGGGAAAACTTTTGGTGGTCGAAAAACCTCGAAATTTTCGGAGTCATTTCAGTTTTATATCTCCTAATCGGTGCGCTATTGATAAAACACACGGTGAACTACTTTTAAAGTAGATTAAATTTTCTAAAATTTGAACCCAACCGCAGTTCTGTAGGTGGAACAGATTCTGAGTTACGCCTCTTTGAAAATTTGTCATTTTTTGCAATAAGTCCAAAGTTTATGTTCTGACCGACTTTCGTGAGGAACACCGGCCGAAAGAGTGTTCCTACGATGATAGTCAAGTGAAATGGAGTTGTAGTAAATTTAATTAGCTTTAATTTAAGTACATAACAAGGCCTGTAGGTGTTATACCGATTCAACGGAAAATCGGGAAATGCGGATGTTTTAAGAAAATTACCTTGTACCCCACGAATCGATCTAAAACAGCTAGTTTATTGTAAAGAATAAATATTTACTTGTAAATTACCTATACAAAAAATAGTGGTAGTACTAGTAGGTGCTAAATATAAAATAATATAAATATAAATATAAGGTAAATATATAGAAATCACAGGGTTTATAGCCTCCTTCGATATTAAAAAAAATTATTTCCCTCTAATTAAAAAATGATTCCCTCTAAATTTATTATGAATAGAAAAAATAATTAAACGTTATCCAATTACAACATTTTCAAACACGAATGAAAATATCGATACAGTTCTAAGAAATAGCCCGTCCAACTAGACTTCCTTAACAACCTTTTTTTTCTCTTTTTTTTTTTGTAAATTAAACAAAGTACCGAAAACGCACATTGGACATCAAACAGCCCACCTTATCGACAGGATCAAATTACTGCTACGGAACTACACAGACATTTGTATTAGTGTCCCTTATCTTCTTAGGATCTAGATGATCAGAAGCACCTTCTTCTAAGGCAGCCTGCCCTGTTTTTTTGAGGATGGTTTGCCGGAAACTAACCGTGTCATCCCTAATCGAACAACATTAACTAATAACAGTTATTTTCTTGATATTTTTTTTGAGTCGCTCCCTGTAGCACGGTCTCTGGGGAAAATATCTGGAAATTATTAAAAGCTGACCATCTGTTTACTAAACAGTACATGGTACCTTGAAGGCTAATAATTATAGATTTTAAAAATTAATACCCATTAATTATAAATTGATTGGTAATCATCTCGTACAATAACAAGTGTCTTCTGGCCCAATACAATGTTTATAACAGTAGTTTAGTTTATATTTTATATACAACGGATTGATAATTGAAAATTGTTAAGATACTGGAAAAATCAAACCAATAAGCCTGTCATTAGTCTCTAAACCAAAAAAAGGAAACAAAAACAAAACAAAAACTGTCAAATAAAATATCTGGCAGGACTTTATATTTCCTTACTTTAGTTTATAAGCTCAAGACTTTTTGGTTGGAATTTTTCTACTAATGATTTAACCAATGTTTTATGTTTCTTCTGTGCTTTCTCAATTCTTCAACAACAATTTTTCGCTTGTTAACAGCATAAGTAACGATCAGTTCAATTAATAAATCAAAAACTAGGTTATTGTTTTTGTATGGACTTTACAAGACCGTTAGAAAACATTAAGTAAATATTGGCTCCAGGTTCTATCAGCCCTGAAGACGGCCTACAATGTAGGTCGAAACGTCGGCACTCATAATAAATAAGTTTGTCTTATTTTGTGTTACATTGACTGCACCCCCAGACTATCTATATCCCACATTAAATAAATCCAAAAATTTCAGACGGTAATATTTACTAATAAAAGGTACCTGTAAAAAATGTATACCATTTCATACGTCCTTCATTTCAATGTTACTAATACGGTTATTGTTGTTACAGCTGGGAGATAAGAACCGAGGAGATTATTCTTATTTATGTTTTTATATTAAATGGTTGAAAGAAAATGGTTTTGTAAATAGTGTGAAAAAGATTAGCTTTAAATGTCGTTTCTTATTTTACAGATATGACTGTGTAATATAATGAATTTCTAAAATTATTAACAGAAAAATATTGTTAAAATAAAAATTCTAAAAAATTCCAACGAAAAGCCCTTAAGTCTCCAAACTAAAACAGAAATTGAAAATATCATCATAGAAACTCTGTTTAGTATTTATTTCGACATACCATGTTTAGCGTTTGATTCCATCAACATAAAATATCATAACATGATAATATTTACAAATAAAAGTAACGTCGCAATAAAATATATCTCTTGAAGTTAGCATATTTAACATAAACTAATTTCATATGCTTCGTACCTATGAATATGGGTCAGCAAACATATAGAACTTTTAATATTGAAAAGGGAAAGGTAAAAAGAGACCTTACATAAATGTTGAGACCGTGAAAAAATTCCAACGAAAAGCCCTTAAGTCTCCAAACTAAAACAGAAATTGAAAATATCATCATATCGACCCCAGCTGAATAGAAACATGAAATATGAAAACAAATAACGTAAAAGTGCCAGAAAAACATATCAAGAAACCAGTGGACTTTTACTTGCACTTTTACTTTCATTTTTTCATATGGTCTTTTGTCTTATGTTTTTGTGTTGTTTACTATTTTTTTTCCTGTTGTACTTTTTAAAGTTTGGTGAGTGTATATTGAATTTTCAATTTCTGAAGTATTTATCAGCTGTTTTTATCTAACCTTATTCAGCTGGGTTCGAGTGGACATTTTCAATTTCTGTTTCAGTTTGGAGACTTAATGGCTTTACGTTGGAATTCTTCCACGGTCTTAACATTTATGTAAGGTCTCTCAGCAAGCAACAGAAACGAATTCTTTTCGAAATATAACGCAAGGAAAACATGAAATAAGTATATTAAAGATGAAGCCGCAGATCTGGTACAGCAGGATATCAATTTGATTCCCAAAGTTCAGAACCATCACTGTCGGTCTAATACCTACAGAGGGAATTTATCGGAGGTGATCAATCCATTCAAAAATGTTTGATCCATTTCTACATCTTCATGTAAGGAACAGGTTTCAGTCTGTCAAATCACATGGTTATCGCAAAATATTTTGCAATGAGTATATCTTTTCTTTCAATGAACCTTCGGAAGACTTGTGTGATCTGTTTGCAGAAGTAGATCTTAAAAATGAAGTGAAGGAAAGAACAGTATATGAAAGCAGCATCTAATTGATAAGAGATGGACGGACGAGCAGGTAATGGTATTGCTAGCGCATTTAAGCGGTAATGATGTATGGTTATAGAGTTTCCCTTATTCGAATGTTTGATATTATGGAGTGATAGCTGTGGCTCACAGCAATAGTTTGATGAGCTTTTCCATTGCTCATATTTTACAAATAAGCCCTAATTTGAAAATAATCACTATCGAAATTTCCGTAACCATGCCCGGCCTTTTCATTTAGGAGATGCAATTGCAAGGAATTTGAGACAACCGGAATACTTTTTTACCTTACTTTCGAGTTTAATATTTAAAATGAATACGAAAAAGCATTACAAATTACTTCTGGATCTCAGCTAGTATTTTTCCAAAATGCAATATAATTTAGTTCAAAACTAGTACCCTAGAATTAAGAAAATCATTTTACGAAATGAAGTACCGAACGCCCACTGAATCTCACTGATCTAATCTGTGAAGGAATATCTCTGATTAATAAAATTGACGTTGTAATAGCTGACCTTCACCAAAATAAGATAGATACTCTGAAGTCCATATATAAATGTATGCCGGGATTGGATCTACTAAATTAACAAATTAGTTTTGCCAAAATATGTAAAGATTTGAACAGAAAGTAAACTTATGCATAGACATACAATGGTTCTATGTTACATTGTCATAATTATTGTTCTCATTATGGAGTAACAAAGTTCTATTTTATTTCTTCAATAAATATTATCATTCTTTCATTTTTCACTAAAAGTATTTATGGGATTCTTTTCTGCTGCTCTATGTCACCAGACTGCATTGAAATAAAACTATAATATTCCTTCACCTAAAGAACCCGTTACTCAGAATATTTGACATTATTTTTCTAATTTTTACATATGTGTATCATAGAACTTTGTAATAATAATAATGTACCGAGTAGATTGCGAGGGGAGTTAAGGGCTTGATGAACAGGAATTTTAAAATCGAATCCTACTTATATAGCTTAATAAGGCCAAACGAAGCTTGTTTCTTGTTTCGTAGGATGTTGATGGTGGTCGATAAGACACTAAATACTATTTATTACATTTATACTTGGAGATTACTCCTTAAACTAAATTTTATCTGAAGTTGACGAACAAAGTACGGGGAGTCTCCAAAAGCTCAATACTCAAGTATTTTTGCTTGTAAATTTTGCTATGTTTGTATATAAATATATGAAAGTTCTAAGTGAATTAAAAATAAAAATGAGGAAGAAAATAGTCCGGATATAGGTCAAAAATATATAGTAACTCTTTGTTATTATATAATTCAATCCCCTCATTTGTACTACTTACTACATATAATACTAGCGACCCCCCCCCCGCATGAAAATCCGTGCAGTAGTTATTGAGTTTACCGCGAACAAACGCGGTCGAGTACTTTGTTTTATAATATGTATAGATTGATTACTCTAGGGCTACATTACAGATTGAATAAAATTTGCCACAGCCGGATTTGAACCCAGCGCTCTACCATTGAGCCATTCAGCTATTACAACCCTTGTGTTACTAAAGCCGTCAGGAGACGTCAAATACAAAATTAGCCTAATCTGCCAGATCTGGATCTGGGTCTACTAATGTTTCCCTTGTCTGTCGCCGTCCGACTTTTTTCACTTACCCCCCAAGCGGAGGTGTAGCCCTCTGGCGACCAGTTAGCTAATTACAACCCCCACCTCGGGGACAAATTACTTCTGGTGTATCAGCTCCCAGGCGATTAGGCTAGTTTAGCCTTGGTGAAGATCTTGGGCCAGATAGAGGGCACCTGTTGGTTATTGGCTGCGATGTTTATCTGAATGTCATGTCTTCCTCCCTGTTCTAAGTTTCGAGAAAGCAGGTTATTGTTAGTAAAAAGTTCTAGACTTTTCAAAAGCGTTTAATCAATAATATTTAATTCACTAAGAACTAAACTTAGCGTTCATAAGACTCAAAAATCAATGTAGCATACGTCCTACCTAAGTTATAATCCTTACATGACTTCTGATCATTGGATTTGAATTTGGAAAACATCAAGATGTATTACACATATTAATTCTATATATCCTAAACACCAACAACGCTCTTCGTAATAATGGCTTCAATTCCTTTCATTCTTTTATACTCTTTACAAGATATCCAAATATTCTAAGTCTTACAGAGAATTGAAACTAAATATCACATAAGAAAAAAATTATTATGTGTATTATCGATATTTATATAATTTTTTCCTTTATAATGTTTTCTCCTCCTTAACATGTACCTCCTTGAACGTGAAAGTCCTGCAAAAACGATGAAAATCCATGGAATGTGGTTCACCAAAGGTCGAAAGGGTATATCCACACTTGTTTGGAAGGATATGTAGGCAGACCAAGGAGTTTATGTTCTACCTGATCGAACAGCAAACACGTAGCAACAGACTTTAAGGAAACCCGCCATTCCAGGTACTGTTATCTTTTCTGGACTATGGAAATCCTATTCCAATATTCAAAATTTAGAAGGATTTAACTATAAGTAAAAACTGTGGATAATTCCAAGAATTATCATACTCCGCAAATCGAATTCTCATTATCTTTCGACGGAAGAGGAAATAAAGTAGAATCAGGCACCTGAAGAGCACTATTGCTGGACCCATATTTGTGCGATTTATGTAGCGTCTGTGGAATAGAGGAGAGGATCTTTTTCAAGTCATTCTGTCAGATATAGCCAGTTTAGGGGAATTATAAAGGAATAAATAAATATAAATGTTGCAAAAATCACATGCTATTTTTATTGTCCTTACATTAAAGTGCAAGTGATTAGTGTAGATAACTGGCGGAATTTTAAACGGAAAAGACTAATTTTTTTTTACTCTTTAACACAAATCATATCTAGCAGCTGCAATTATTGATAGTAACCTAAATAAGTAACTTAAGATGGGCACTAGTAGTCAAAAATTGCAACCATAGCAGTTTTATTATGCAATTTAATAAAATCTTATTATTACAGAAATCAATAAAGACATACTAATTGAATTAGCATTTACTCATCAAAAATGAAAATCTGACACACTTCCATTGTCACTTAGACATAATTACACCTTACTCCTTTCTGCAGAAGAGCTCTAAGAGCAGGGATGCCTGAATGAACTGTGTTTTTTCCCTCGACTTGCGATAAAGATCTGACCGGCGGCCTATATCCCTTCATTAGCTCCCGAGGTAGCTTTGTTTTTTGTTTAGTATGGCTCCTGTTTTTGTTGGATTTTAGTTTTAAAGGCTTCTACGAGGGCACTTCGCTGCCTAAGGTCACGTGTCTGGTATCTGCGGGACAAGTGGTCTCTACTAAGTGAAAACCGTCTTCGTTTTAAATGCTTTGGGTCTGCTTTAGAGTACGTCGTGTTAGATATCCTCAGAGTAAATCTGGTCGACTCTTAAGGTTGGCCGTAGTACAATAGTATCAATTCTTCTTTAATGGCAAGATACTTTGACTTTGTAAGTTAGTGAAAAACATTTTAGTGGTACTTAGAAGACGGTCAGAAACCATGGTAATGATATTTCTTTATATGTAGGATTTTATATGTATGTTGAAAAGAGGAGGAAATATCATTTATAAAACAATTGCTGAGATTGGTTTAAAAAACATCACCATACCATGAAATTATGGATAATTGAATTACAATACGTCGATATTAAAATAGATCGTTTCTTAAATTCGATTACCTGCATCTTAGTATGCCGTATATGCAATATGTATATATATATATATATATATATATATATATATATATATATATATATATATATATACTATTTATACATATATGTATACTATGCAATTTCTGATACAAAATATTTTGAATTTTTATGAATCAACTAAACTAAAATCCATAACTTTTTACTACAAACAATCATCCTTATACACGTGATCTCAACTAAGAGACAATAACTTCAACTCAAAATTAAGTAAACTCTCATGGTAATAATTACATCAGTTAATTGTTATTTGAATGCTTACTGTTCTACTGAGTATACGAAATTGTATACGAAATACCATTTTATTTTTTTAAGTATAATTATTTTTTCTCTTTTCCTGAAATATCACAAAACGGATGCAAAACACTTTTACACGTCTAGCTTTTATTTAATTTAGGGTTGTAAAATTGCTGAAAAGTATCGAAAAATTAAGCAATAAATATTTGGAAAAAGCATGATCATAATGGGTTCAGAACATTTGAAATAATTCAAAACTAGTCCTAATTTGATATTTAAAGTTTGATAGTGTCTAATTATTTTAATTAAGTAATTATATATTATGTGAGCACAATTATCATACTGTTTTTATAAGTTACTAAGACATAGAACAATTCAAGATAGGGGGTTAAGGTTTTCGGTAAGGCGTTTTAACTGCACGGTTTTTGGCGCCAGCGATTCAAGATAGATCCTTGTTACAGTAGTTGAGTATATGAAATAATTATAATTATAAATTGTAGTAAATATTATTACATATATATTATATAACTATGTCGCTGAGCACCATGATTATTAAAAAATTTAACTCCCGTTTTAGTATTGTTTTCTATGCCGAACGTATTAATAAATTATTTCTGTTTATAGTTTTATAGCATAAAATTTAAAATTTATAGATATTATTATTCCCGCTACCATTTCTATACGTCAGAGGTAAACTTCCGTAAGTAGTATTTTCGAAATTTTAGAGGAGAGCAGGGAATAGTTTCAGAACACCCTGAATAGTGGTTAAATCTATACATTTGCAGTGTTCCTTCGAGCTTATTTACGATACTTCAAATGTTTCCAGAATAATATAAGTAAGAGAATAAAATAAAACCTATAAATTGGAGTTGACAGTTACGTACAGATTTATTTCTAGATTTCCTGTTCTCTTCTTACATTCGTAGCCTGTAAGCGCTCTGTTACTCCCGATGGGTGGTCTCAGTAATCTCTAGTTTTTCTTTAGCAGCCTTCGTGCGCCGATTACAACCTCCAGAAGAAAGAGGAAACATGTGAAATTGATTTCATGACGAGAGTATTAGCCGATAGAGGGGCTAATGGTTGAGCTCGATAAACCAGCTTTTAGAGTTAATCCTCGATATCGCTGCCCCGGCCAGCCTCAACCCAGCTCTCGTTCGAGACTTGAGGTTGACGTCGGGTTAATGGCTTCATGGAGGCTAATAAGATAACTACTGTCAGGAGGATGACAGAAGAAACGGGTCGTCCAACAATGACACATACAATAACAATATTCCATTTTAAGCTATCGATTAATCGAACAAGCTATTTTTATTTTTAATAATTATTTGCTTAGTTTGAACAATCTATGTAGATAATCAAATTTGATCTTTTTCACTTTTTCATATCTATTCGTGATTTCAGGTAACAGAATAGCTCAATGGTGGAGCGCTGAATTGCAGTGTCGAAGGTCCCGTGTTCCGGTTATGGCAGATAACACTGGTCTACATCAAATTTGCCTTTTACATGAAAATGTACTATATTGATAGTATTTCACTCCCTGAAGATAAGTTAATAAGATAAGTTAAAATTCACAGTTAGCTCTTCTTGTTCATTTGTGCCATATTTAATATAATAGTGGGTAGCACTATAGATTTATCACATTAATGATGATAATTCCAAATATTTACGGATTTCCCGCGGAAATTTTATTAGTACTAATTTTTTTGTTGCTTCTAACGCTGACTGTGTTTTGTTTACCAGTTAAAATGTGAAGTTGTCATAGTTTTCATTATGTCGCGTAAATGCGTTAATAGTTCAGACAATTTTTGCTACACATGTGGTAAAGTGACCCATATTAACCAAAGATTTACCCATATTAAGCAAAGCCCAATAACTCAACGTTTATAAACTGCTTACTTCCAATATTTTGGAATTAAAATTAAAAAACAAGACAAATCGTGGGTACAACATTTTAGTTGCCAATTTGGTAGTATGAATATAGAATTTACCAGTTCCTCGACTTCCCGAAGAGTACCAGCAATATTCTGAAGAAGAGATTAATTTAATGGAAGTTGACTACAATGAGCATACATTCTCATAATCGTCACAGTTTTCGGGTGACAATATTGTTTTTCATAGAATTTCGCAAGATGAACTCAGTGACCTTATACGAGATTTAAATTTGTCAAAAGATAAAGCCGAATTACTGGGATCAAGACTTAAGCAATGGAATTTGCTTCAACCGGATCTCAAAATCAGTTTATACAGAAATCGTTGGACGAACTTAATACCCTATTTCAAATCCGAAAACCAGCTTGCATTTTGTAATAACATAAATGGCTTGATGAACGCTTTGAACATTGAATACCATCCACAGGAATTGCGGCTGTTTCAATACTCCTCAAAATAAAGTTTAAAAGCTCTTCCTCTCCATAATAGTAACACACAACCATCGATTTCGTTATGTCACGCTGAGCATACTAAAGAAACATATGAAAATATGAAATTAATTTTAGATACTATATCATGCTCAGAGCACGCATGGCAGATTTGTGGTGATCTAAAAGTCATAGCAATGGTGTTGAGTCTACAAGCGCCTTCCTCTAGTAAATTCCCAAAAAATTCTTCTACCACCTTTACCTATTAAATTGGGGCAAATGAAAAAATTGTGACAAGGCTCTCAACAAGGATGGCCCAGCATTCAAATACCTGCGAAGTAAATTTCCCCGCATAAGCGACGCCAAAATAAAAGAAGGAATCTTTATAGGACCTGAAATAAGAGAGATTCTAAAGGACCAATACTTCAGTTTTACATTGCTTTGAAAAAGAATCAGGGGAATCTTTTAGAGCAGTCGTTTATGTTTTTTTGAGCAATAAGAGAAATGAAAATTATATTACAATCTCCTTCGAAAGTATCAACAGTTGGGTTGCAATATGTCCTTAAAAATTCATTTTCTTCATTCTCATCTTGATTTTTTACCTTCTAACTGCGGTGATGTAAGTGACGAACATGGTGACAACGGAAAAGAGATACCAGGGTTGATAGAATGTTACCGGACTAATGCTGGAATTTGAGAAGAGATACCCCTGAAAGAAATTACTATAGACAAACGAAAAAGAAGAGGGAATCTTAATTAAACAGGTTAAAATATTTTGTTAGTATTTTATATAAAAAGTAAAAAAATGAATGAATAAATATAGCTTTTTTTTAAATAAACTGTTTTTTACTGTTTTAAATTGTTATGTTACTAAAAGTCAATTTTTGTATATTAGGTATATTTTCAAAATAAGAGCTAATTAAAAAAATATATTCGTGTTTTCGTATTCAGTATTCTCGAAGCAGTTTAAAAATATAGTATTCAATTGAAAGGCACACAAAAAGTTAAATTTTGTAGACCAGTGTAATTTATCTAATCTGTTAACAATCGGGGATTAACCATGTGCGACCACAGACCCTCCTAGGGTGGGGAAAAATATGGTACAAAATAAGAAAAACTTATTTTATTGAGCCAATCACTGAGAGTCAGTCTTTAGTTGAAATTCTACGGACTCACATTTCAACATTAATATGTACATTAAAGAATTAACTTTGTAGCAATATTCCATGAATAATTACGAAATACTAAAATAGTTAGATTGGCACAATAGTAACTACTTTCTAACCCCAATATTCCCCAACACTAGGCTTCATTCCCATCTAATTGTTCAGTTTGGATATTTTGATGAGAGTTCGCATAGATCTGAGTGGATCTGCCTCAAACAGTAAGATGGTAGAAAGTAAAAAATAAAATTAAATCAGTACAAAGTAATAGTAGAAACTGTAATTTTAGATATATTCTTTTATGAATAATTTAGTTTTGAATTATACGTTTAGATCAGTCAAGATGCAACATATTTATAATCAGAATGAAAAAGGCGATTGATATATTTGTATTGCTGGGACCATTCCCATAGCCCGGAATGCCCTGGAGAAGAGCAGGTGAAGCCGAGGCCTCGACATCGGGAGCGGATGACACAGCACACAACTGTCAAGACAATCCCTTTATAGAAGAATGGAGTTGTTTCGGGAGTTTTTTTGTCACCACAAGATAGCCATCAGCTGTAGCTCTATCCTATTCAGGCTTACACCATTTCCACATTATCCTCACATTTCTGTTTCATTTTTTTGTTTTGGAATCCATATAATACATAGATTCAAAAGATAAATGACCGTTGTTAACAATAACATTTGAGATAAATGATTTCCACAAACAACCCTATGGTTTTTGAACGTTTTACTCATCCTGGAGAGCAGATTGTGTTGCGAATATTAAAATTTGGTAACTCAGCCATTATAGAAGTGTCTTCTAACATGATAGATAGTATCAATGTTTTTTTTCATTGATAGGTTTGTTAATATTTTTCTATATATGTAAAACAAAATATTGTAGCTATTATTTATGAGACCCGTTATCGACCACTATTTTGAAACTTGATGCGCATTGTAACATATTCCGAATATCATGAAAGTGCATTTCCCTTGATCAGAGATCGTCAAGGCCTGGAATCATTCTATTCCTTTACTTGTGCCATTCCTAAGTAAGTGTAGCAATCGAAGGAGGGTGAAGTGAGAATATGCCAAGTGAACAAGTTGCTAAACACTGAAGCTATAGATGTATGTTAGGCTTAAATAAATATCTAATGGCGAGTAGAACACCAGCCGAATCTTAATGAAATATCTTCAATAGTTCAAATTGCATTATAGTATATTTCACCCTGTGTTATTTCAAAAGAGACTTCGAAATTCAAACTTACAATTCTTGTAACACAGATTTTATATTCTAATATTTATATTTCTATACTGTTTATTCATAATAAAATATTGGAGAATGAGTAAAAATTGGATATTTTTATTTTTATTCAGCTATCTCAGAAATGTTCATTGAACATCATAGTACAGCAATGTACTATTGAGCTAGTAAATCATTATGAAGTACAATAGGTTAATGATTCAATGTGCACTAGAGCGTCAAAAGTTGTGAGGGTTTGGGATTATAGTTTTATAAGAAGAGAATCATTCAATTGTTACATTAATTATAATTTATTTATAATAATTAATTTGGTCTTCAATGTTCTCTCCTCTATTATTCATTACCTTATTATTACCATTCATTATCTGAGCATTTTATGAAGTAGTCGTTTTATAGTTGCGAACGACAGAATGATTAAAGAACAGTAATGAATAAACAACTGTAAACCTTTTTATTATTATTTAAAAAACTCTGCACTACCTTCACATGCCGTAGCAATATTTTAATCACAACTATAGTCGTTTAATTTTTTTTTTTTAAATTCAATAGATTAGGGTATGAATGTGTATATTATATTTATTATTATTTTTTATTTTATTTTTGTTTACTTTATTTTATTATCATTTTCGATTTAATTTCTTTTTATTACCGCATGTATATGTTTATTTATTTTATTTTGTTTATATCATAGTTTTGTTATGGAATGATTGTAAGCTATATAGCACCATTACTTATTACCCACAAGTGGCAGATTGTAATGTTTCGATAAATTGTTTAAAAAAAGAAAATTCAATCGATATAATTTATGCAATAAAAAAGAAGAATCCTGTAGTATATATCTATCTAGTATCTGAGTATCTAGTATATATATATATATATATATATATATATATATATATATATAAATGTTACTCAGACTTCGGAGGTTTTATAGGCATATAATTTTTTTAAAGATTAATTTATTGATATTTACAACTGTAATAATATTACAACAAGTAATCTGCTGATATGAAAAAAAATAACACTTGTGGAGAAACTACCCATTGGTAGCACTCAAATAAAGTTCTATAGTAGAAGGTCTCGAGGCCATCTTCATTTCAGACGCCTCGGAGGGTTAGCAGGAATGGAAAGGGAAGCAAGTTGAGAGACTAGCGGAATCAAGTGTGTATGGAGCTAGTCATGGAAGGTTAGGTATCTAGTTTGGGCCAAATCAGCAACCTATGGGATATTAAGATCATGATGAATGAGTTTGTTTGTGACATAACAAGGTGCATTGAGGATTTTACGTAGGATTTTGGATTGTAAGGATTGGATACGAGATGAATTGGATGGTTTAGTAGAGCCCCAAAGCTCAAATCCGTATATCCAAATAGGTGTGACAACTGTCATATAAATGAGTCTTTTGTAATTAATTGGGAGCTTAGAGCGTTTGTCCAGTAAATGTTGAAGTAGGCGAAAACGTCGAGCAGTTTCTTGTCTTTTCAGTCTTGTATGAGGAATATGGGCATATAATAATACCATTATTTTAAATTTAAACTTTGTAAGCGAACAGTCTTTCACCGGTTCTGTATTCATGTTTATTTCATTCGCTGGAATATTATTTTCAGGAGCTAGGCTAAAGGTGATAAAAAGTTAAGACTAGAAATAAATATTGTTTAAAAGTTATAACCTATTGAGATGCATTCCGGTTTTTATATATTTGTGAATTCTAATATTCATGAAAAAGGATCGTCAGATTTTATGATCAAACAAAATACGATTTTTACATCTGCAAGTGATTAACAGTAGTATTATACTCGTTGTATTGTACGATTGGCATTTAATTTTGTTCTTAGAAATAATTAGAATCGGAATTGACGCCTGATGTCAACTGATTCATGTGCTAGTTCTAAAATAAAATCCAATTCAATTTATCTTTTGAGCACAGCGCCTCAAGATTGGTTTGAAATCTTTCTGCTCCGAGCTTTTTTTAGAGCCGTGCCGGTCATAGACCATAAATAGAGGAGTTTCTATTCATTGCTCTGTTTCCTTCAACGGTTTCCTCATCAGCGTTTCTCCATTTCTACTCTCGCAGCTGCTAAGTCGTAGTTAAAATATATAAATACAGGTTGAAATCCTGAAAAAGAAAATATAATTTAAAAGCCATCAGGACTTGATCCAAAATTTTTATTTCAGTTACTATTAGAAGGAGGCGTTCAGGATCAAAAGTGGATAACTCCGAAAATTCAAAAATTGACTATTTCGCATTTTTCGGTTGTTTAGACAAGCAATTTTGTCTTCCACTGCACTTGGCTGCTTTATTTCTCATGGTTTTAGTCTCGTTCTGAACCCGAAGTTTCGGTAGCATAAATAAAGCTTAACTGAACTTAACTGAACGAGCGAAAATAGTGAAAATGTCAATTTATCCTAAACCCCTTAATATACTAACATAAATCATCTTCAAAATATCTTCAACATTATTATAAACTCAAATGATGTGAAAAGTGTAATACATAAAGTTTGGGTATAAAGAAACAAATACAATAGAATGAATATACTTTTTCAGAATAATTATTTTTAAAAAACTTTATTTTTTCAAAAACTACCGCTAAATTTTCAATGCATTAAAACCTATTTGGTTCTTTCTCTATTCTCAAGGAAAATTTTACTAACTACCCATAATAATTTCAATATTTCATCTTAGGTTTGGTCCTTACGTTACGCATCAAATATTTGTAAATTTGAGTACCTGGCTGAATAAAAGTGAAAAATTGTATTAACCTTTTCAAATATTTCAAATTTTTTTTTTTTAATTTATAATTCGTGTCATCTCTCTATTATATAAAAAGTAATGATTAAACTTTAAAGTTTTAGTTTGCGTTAAAAGAGGGGATAATAAAAAATAACCGATGAAAAACTTAATTGGTGAAAAAAAATAACGAATGAAAAAGGTCTATAAAAGACAGGCATTGTTAAATAAAACAATAGTTGAAAACTTAGAGCCTAAACAGCTAGAAGTCTTCAAACCAGACAGTGAATTAAAAATTTTAATTCAGATTAATTTAAATCAAATTAAAATTCAGTGCCATTTAGAGGAATAGGTTATCACGAACATTGTTTTTTAATAGGTATTAAATTGAACTACAAATTAAAATGCTGTGATAAAGACTTGAAATTTAAATAACAGTGATACAATATGGGCGACGAATAGTTAAATGAAGACTTGTATAACTTTAAAATATTTCTGCCGTTAAACTAGTGTTATTGTATATACATTATATTTTTTAAACTAGTGTTATAATATATATATATATATATATATATATATATATATATATATATATTATATATATATTGTTGTACTTTAATAGTTAAAAAGGGTATCTTGGATTGCCTTCATTTTGGAATTCTATACCTTTAGCTCTACGCAAATACAAATTACTACATCATTGCAGTATATTCACAGCAGAAGTAGCGGCCATAACATATGCCCTCCATAATATACCTAATGACAAAAGAGGGAGACAAGTACGTAATTTGCAGCGACTCATTATCTGCGCTCCAAAGTCTATTAGAATTATACAACGATCACCCATTAGTCACAAAAATTCATAAATACCTGACTGTGCTGAAATCATTACAAAAAGATATTGAATTCCTATGGACACCATCACTTGTTGCCATCAAATGAAATGAAACAGCTGATAAACTTGCAAAAGAAGCTGCACTCAGTAATCAAGACATTGTCCCCATTTACATTAAAACTGATATCAAAAAATGGCTACCAAAGCTGCATGGAAAAGTATGTGGGACAATGTAGACAATAACAAATTAAAAGAAATAAAGACAAATACAAACAACTGGAAGACCTCAGTGAGATCAACGCGAAGAGAAGAAACTGCTCTTGCAAGATTGAGAATTGGCCACTCACGACTGACTCTGTACGCAATAGATGCCAGAGGTGTGTGTGGGTGCATCACAATAAAACTCATTATAGAAGAATGCCCAGACTACAATAAACTCATGTTGAAATACAATCTCAATAGATCTCTTTAACAATCACTAAATGACTGTGAAGATATCATAAGTAGACTACTCAAGTTCCTGAAGGAATCCAATCCACTGAAAACTTTATAATATAAGCAGTACAATGTAATTTAGTCACATTCAAAAATATGTACCACAAATATCTCTACAAAGAAAATGACTTCAGAATATTAAATTCATATTTATTATTTATAATTAATATATAATAATGTAAATAATTTAAGCTTGTATTTCACTTTATTGTATATATTTATTACAATTATAATATTATTATAATATATATTTATTGTATATATTAGAGAACTACTACCGAATTCTTATTTCATAATTTAATCATTAACAAGTACGTGTGTGAGTGTGTATGTACATATACATAAATAAGAAAATGGCGTAGAAAACCGTGCAGTTAAAGCGCCTTAGCGAAAACCCTAACCCCCTAACCCTATGGCTCTACGCAAATATGACACCGTTTTTACTTTTCTTTTACAACTCTTCCAACATTTGGTACTAACAGTCCAATACCACTGGCAATGAAACAATAATCAAAACAGTAATTATTGCATTCCGGCCCTGTTGGGTGGTCCGCAAACTTTCACGATTTCCCCAGGTAACTGGGTACATGGAAGATATAATTTCCTACTTGAAATCAAATTTAATCTACGCAATATGCTTCTGCACTGCGTATTTTATTCCATGTTCTTTTTCTATACATAACATTATAGTATACTACTCACACATGAAATAATAATTAAATATCCTTGATCTTACTGATTTTTAATCCTTGAAAAAACACCAATAGTTGAATTTCAAAGTTTGTTCTATATTTTATTCATTTATCTACCCTTTTACACCCTTTTAGAATAGGAAAGGAAGTATTGCAGTCGCGAAAACTGTCCATTTTGACTAATTCTGAATCCACTTAACGTGATTTCCCGCATATCTCATAACCGTTTGTCCATAGAAAGTTTAAATTTTATATTAGGGTATATCTTGTTGTGCACCTCCATTTTTGTACTTCAATCTAAGAATTTTTCATGCATTATTAGATTAACTGGGTATAGAAATTTAAGAAAAAAAATATTAAAGAGTTTTTAAACTTGTACGAACATTATTTATACTTGTTCGAAATGATCACCTCTTAAACACCAACTAAATATTCGATCGAAATAATGGCTTTTGTGATTTCAAAATTAATAGACTTCCTTTTTTATTTATTTTTTTGGTTAATATATTATTCAATATATATTTAATACATTCTTCGAGATGTGATTCACATAACCCTTTTTTGTTTTTGTGTCTTGATAATGCCTGAATAGACGAAACGTCGACTGGTAAGTGGGTGTATTACTGAATTTGAAACATATGGCTTTGCATTGTGGTTTTTCCCAATTGCATTGTAATAAATAATAGTGTTTCTTTTTGAGTTTTTGGCTCTATTTTATTGATTTTATAGTTCATATATATATATATATATATATATATATATATATATATATATATATATATATATATATATATATATATAAAAGAATAAATGGTAAAATAACTAGAATGAATGTTTTTGGATAATACGGATTCCGTATTGATGAGGGTGCTATAACAAAAATAATGCATGAACTTAATCTTAAAAAACTAGGAGTCAAGAAGTTTTAATATTGAGGTAAAGATTTGATATCTACAAAGCATAGAAGATAATAAAGTTCATTATACAATTGTTATCTAATTAATTGGACTTAACCGTTACGGTCATATTATTTTAGTGTCTTATTGTCAGATGATTTTATTTTAAAGATATGTACTTTTTAAAGAATTGATAGTTGTATAACTATTTTATTTCGGGTTATTTAGTACAAAACGGACAACTTTATTCATGAAATTAATGGCTTTTCAGCGTTAATAATAATATTGTTAAATGAAATAGTTAATAGTCTCAGTAATATACAGTCCATCAGTTGTCAATTTGATTTCCCATTATAGCCTATTATTTTAGAGATGATGTGTACTTTTAAATCCATTAAAATTTACATTGAGCAATATTCTTGTGGTTTTAATTTTATAAAAGTAAATTACCAATGACCAGTATAGAAACGAGTCTGGTAATGTGGTTGTAATCACACACAAAATATTTCGTTCTAAGTATATAATAATTAAATGTATATTAATGACTTATGATGATTAAATGTCCCAGAGCAATATTTTAATTAAGTGCGAAAAAAAATTATTATTTTGTAATAGGAGTATTAAATATGATATAATGGATCTTTTCGATTGTAGTACACAGAAAGGTTATATTTTTCTTTCTAAGTAATAATATCAGAATTAGATTGCAGTAATGTTATGTAGATACAGAAATCAAGAACCGTTGATATACCTCCCACTATTTTGCACCCGATTACGATGACACACTATTAGTTTACTGGACTACATGTATGCGCGCCAGGGAGTAGAACTGTAAGTGACTAGCGGACCCTCCCCAGCTTTAAGACATACCCCCCCGGGTAGTAAGACATATTACGCCTACACGTTTTGTCTGTCTAATGTATTTAATTATGTAGATATTGTAAACATAAAAACAAAACATTCCTTTATTTCTATTATATACTATTTATTTAGAATTTATTTTCATGCGCGTTAAGTTTTTGCGATAACCGATAAGGCTTATAATGCGCATGAAGTGCTTAAGGTAACTAAAGTATATTTCAGAGTTTTTTTGTAAATCTATAAAAGAGGAATATTGCACCATGTTTAGTTATATGACAAAATCATTAGGCAGCGTCTTAAATGAAACCTTCCTGGTGGCTATACTTTTTCCAATATTTCCGACAATTATCATTAGGTATATTCCAACCCATTTAAACAAAATCTCGACAAATTACATACCTAAACCTTTCTGGTGAATCACTCTATTCTATTGGCGAAAACCCCATGAAAATCCTTTCAGTAGTTATCGAGTTTACCGCGAACAAACGTGTCCGAGGACTTAGTTTTATAATATGTATAGATAGAAAAAGTCAGACTATCAACATTCTTATAAGATTGTTAGCCATGTAGTGGACATGAATGCTCAGTTCAATAGCAGCCCATGGGTTCGTCCGCTTGTAGCTTATAAACTAGTTGGGTGTGATTTGAATGATTTTTTTTTGTTTTATATAAATAAATAGTTTATTTTATACAAATATCACTATGTAAAAATTATTTCTTGGACCTCCACCCGGATGATTTTTTAATCCTCACTCTTGTTTAGAGTCACTGATAAATATTTATCCAGCTGGCAATCGTCGAGTAGTATTGGAAATACAAAAAATAAATAACATATTTTTATTTGTCATTTGACGCGTTAAAACCGATAAGGCTTCATAAACTGATACATACAAACTACAATAATGTAACATTAGAAGCAGATAATAATTAAATTAGTCATGAGACATATTTTAATTCAGTTATAATTAAAATAAATTTCATTTTCTAACAGCAATATTGTACATTGAAATGATATAATACATTTATTTATAAATTCTTGTTCAAATATATATTATTGTTTCTTAAAAAAATAAATATAAAAATCCTTAGAGGTGTTTGGTTTAACTATAATTTATAGACTCATAATGAATTTTGAATAACAGTTTATATTTTGAAGTTTTCATTTATGTTTAATTTTATAATATTGCTTAGGCATTATATTTACCAGAAGAATTATTTTTTTATGATAAAATTATTTGTTTTAAGGGTGAAACTTAATTGTTAACTGTCGATCCCACGATAATAAAAACTAATATATTGATTAACTATCAAAATATATAATATTAATTGAGAACGCATTAATTTTATAATTGAATAATAAATTTACACTTCTTTTTTTTCAAATATCTCATAATTTATTTTTCAACCTCGTTACATGTTTACGTAGCGGAATAATGTTAGAAATTCGTAAAACAAACAGCGAAACACAAATCAATAAAATCTCAATAACAAAGCATTAAAATGTTTTAAGCTATTACGGAATTGTCATCACAGGTGATTTAAAAAAAATTAGATATTTATCTGGTATGGCTGGCAAAAAATGAAAAAGAATCAACTAACAAAACTTCTGGATAATAATATATTTCATTATTATTAGCAAAAAAGAAAATTCATTTCACAATGTTCCGTAGTATAGAATGCATATCTATTGTAGAATAATATGATCACTTATAAAAACAAATACAGATAAGATTGAAATACTGTTCTGAAAAATTGTCTTCAGAGGATCTTCTGTAGCAGATAAAAGATGATTTGCTTTACACATATAAAAGGACTGGAAATTTATAGTTTATACATATATAAATACATACAAATCATCTAAACATATATTGTATACACATTCTTGTTGTTTGTTTTTTAATTATTAATGATTATTAGCAAAAACAATATTTTTTGGGATGGGGAGATACACCAGAAGAGTCTATATTATCATCTGTCATAGGTTTCTTAATATTAATATATTTTGATATGTTATCTATGCATTAGTTTTTATTTTGGTGTGTTCGATAGTTAACAATTAATTTCCACCCTATAAACAAAGAATTTATCAGGAAAAAATAATAATTCTTCCGGTAAATATAATGCCTAAGCAATATTATAAAGTTTATAAACAACATTTATTAAGCAGAAATGAAAACTTCAAAAATTCAAACTGCCATTAAAAATTCATTTCATGAGCCTTAAAATCATAGTTAAATCAAATGACAAGCACTTGTAAGGAAAAAATATATTTATTCTTCCGGTAAATATAATAACTAAACAATATTATAAATTTAAACAAAAATGAAAACTGATACCAATGGAAATACATAAATATAACAATTCTGATAGCTCTGATGGCCTAAGCGCCCCAACGAATTTCGATCATGTATGTACCCGAATTAACAACTGGCTGAGGAAGATTTGCATAGAGACAGGCTCCAGAGTGTGTGAGCTCAGTTATGGAGTCGCGTAAGAGCGCTGGAGCAGATTCCAGCCTTATCTTTCTCTGGGATGATAAGGAAGACGTGTGGCCGTTCAACAGTTGCCGTATCCATGGCAACTACCAAACACTTCTCCCGCCCTTCCTCCCTTGTCGAGGTTCATTAGCCAATAGGATTCTTAGTAATTAAAGCAACAATAAAATAAAATTAGTTAATATTTAAATCTTAAAGCGGTATTTGAACAAAAAATTTGAAAGAAATATTTATCATTTTAAAAATCAAAATGATAGCTAAATCGAAAATTTAAGCATACTAATTTCTATGATATGTAATATTCTACTTATAAATATATAGGTATATTAATACACTCGTATGTCATGTAGTGTTAAAACCCACGGAAATATTCTCAGCTTCTTTATTACTGTCAAATTAAGTTGAAATTTCGGATTATCTTAATTTTTCTCGACTGCTAGGAATAAATATATTTATTTAAATATTTTATTAATACTTAATATAGAAATATTAAAATATTTATAAATATCTCATGTCATAAACATAATAATGAGCGAAAGAATGCTACACCTTTTTTACTTAAATTAATTGAATATTTCACAAAATCAATTTTATCAAATAATATTTTGTGATTTCTAAGTGGATATAAATGCTAAGATTTAACAGAGAAAGCTCTGATAATAAAGAAAAATAGAGACTTTGAAGTTAGTCATAAAAAAACAAACTCAATAATGCTGACAACTATAAAAATATTATCTAAAACTTAATATTTAACAGAATTTAAATACGGATATTGTAATATACTCGGTATTTAATATCAAGCAAGTCAAATTTAAATCTAAATGATATTATGATTTGTTAATTAATCATAGTTTATTGAAGAAGCTTTATCATTGGGTCCAGTTTATAATGTTAAGCAGCTGGTATAATTACACTTATGTTTGGTAAATACATAATTATGAATTAATATTATTTATGCTGGGATCATGATGAAAATCTTAATATTTAGGAGAGTAAGTTATATATTAATGTACATAATTTAAAAAAATAATTTTTTCAGACAGTGTTGCCTTTAGCAACCCTAGGAGGCATGGGGTCACAATTAACTCAAGAAATACATATATTTATATATATTTATAAGAATAAAAAATAATGATAAAGAATACTTTTCATAACAATCTTAGTGATATTTTTATTATAAAAATTACAAATATACAAATAAAAACCAATGAATAAATTAATAAACTGTTCACTTAAATGCTCTTAATATTTCCTAGAATGAATTAAATCAACCAAGCGACTGGTTCACATCAAAAACCTAATGGCTTAGAACCTAATCCTATCAAAATTATCACAGGCGAATTGTCAATAACAATAGGTGATAAAGGCAGGGCAAATAGACAATAATAAATTTTCTTGTGATTAATCTACCTTAAACAATAAGACAATATATTATTCGTGAAGTAAATGCGATTGGTAAAAATTATTGATAATTATGACTTAGCAAATACATTTTTTTCATTATATGAGCTGTTTATTTTTAAGTTGAGACTCCATTTTGTGATATTTACTTTTAAAAATCAACTCATTTGAAATTTCTAATAAAAAATTTATACTGATATTGAAATAATACTTATTGCTGATTGGTTAAAAATATAAAATTATGATAATTTGTGATAAGATATAGTTATAATAATTTTGCTCTACCTTTACTACGAAATGGATTTGATAGCTGTGATAGAATGATTTAAGTGTACCGAGATAGATGGGGTACTTATTGGAACTTATTTTTTCTTTGCATCAGGTAAATGATTTTTAAAATAGGAATGGGGATAATTCGAAAAACATTGCTTTTATGGAGGATTTGAATTCTTTTATTTTTCCCTTTATGTATTATTATCATGTATTTATGTATGTATTCATATTTGTCAATAAAATAAAATGACTGTTTTATAACTGATTTTTATAACTGGAAAGGGTAAAATAAAATGGCATGAGAGGCGTGAAGAACATCAGCGGATTTAATAATTAAATAATTCGTATTGTTTACGTTGTATAATAATAAGTAGTTATGAACTCTGATTTTTATTTTGATATTTTTCCATTGGTGTATGGTATGTGCCTGATGTTGAGGTTTTCTTTAAGTCGTAGAAAGATGATAATCTGATTTAGACGGAGATTTCCAAGATGTTTTCGAGTTATTTTTTTTTTAATGTTTTCCAAGTATGGGAACTGAAGGAGTTACCTGATACAGCTGCGACGTCCTTGAGCGGCCGTGGCCGGCGAGCCATGATGGCCTCGATGGAGAAGTCTGTCGCGGCGGCGGGCCTCAGCGGCGAGCTCTCGTCGTCCATTCCTCCTCAGCCGCACATGAGGACTACCCTCGGGGGAGGCGGGGAGGGGAGCGACGACAGCCGCGATGCCACCTCCCGGGGGTGGGGGCCGGCAGCGAGGGCGGCGCGGGACACGCCTCTTGCCCCGCCTACTTCCCCCACCTCTACCACTCGAAGCCACGCCTACTTCCTCCCCTCCCTCCCTTCCTCCTCCTCCCCGGAAGGAGAGGGAAGAGAGGAGACGCAATAGCGCGGCAACAATCAGGAGCAGACACTCAAAGAGCAGCCTTCATCATTACTTAGCCTCCCCCCCTCCACGTCAACCCCCTTGCTCCTCACCCCCCCCCGCTCTTCCCCTCCCCTGCACTGACTAACAGGACCGAATTAAATCTGATTCTCCTAATTAACATTACTTTTCATTGCCTGTCCGTTGGGCGAATCAAATTTAAAAAAAAATACGTCTTCGAAGAGAAAACATCTTTAGCCCCGTTTTGCGAGTTTTAGAAGAGGGTAAAATAATGGCTTCGCGTCAGCAACATGCTGGAGACTGGCGACACATAATGGTCTGTGCATCAGTTATACAATTCATTTCAATCAATATTAGTTTAAACGTTAGAATTCTATCGATTAAAGATTAATTAGAAGTATTTAACTAAATAGTATTTATTAAACATATGGTATCTATTAAATAAATTTTATTATATTTAACTTCTTTAGCTGCTATTGGCGAATTTAGGTGGTGTTAAAATAATGGCTTGGCGACAACAACATGCTCTAGACTGGCGATACCCAGATCCTTGTGCATGAGCTATACATTTTGTTTCATTCAACTTTAGTTTAAAGGTAGCAATCCCATTGATGTAAAATAATTATATTTAACTGAATGGTCGTTCTGTAATTGTGCAATGCATACTCATTGTAACTAAAAACATTAAAAGATATCTGTTCCGTAGATAGTTATATACATTATATATACATTACATTATATACATACAAATTTAAATGATTTATAAATTCAAAACAGTTATTCCAAAGTTTTAAATTTTACTAATATTATTTGTAGCAATTATTTTTCTACTAAATTTTTTACTAAGTGAAATCATTATGAAAATATCATTAAAAGTTTATAAAATTATTTTTTTTTTTTATTTTTAATTTATTGAAATTCACAACTATAATCTGCTAATATGTACAATATGACATGAAAAACACTTGTGGAGAAACTACCCATCGGTAGCACTCCAATTATAAAATTAAATTTTAAATTACACCTTTTGGATCTTTTTAAAAAATTAATCAAAAGCCTCATTCAATTGATCATTATAAACCAAAAATCTATTTTGAAAGGAGACAAAAGTTCAGGGATGATGAATAAATAGAAAGTAAACAAGGGAAATCATTGGGTTTATAAATTTCATACTTGTTCGTAAATTTAACCATAGTTTCAAGAAAACGCTGCTTAAGGTGACTTTTAAACAATGTACTTATTAATGTAAATAAAAAGGTAACATTATTTGGCTATAAAATATTTAATATATTATATCTAATAATAAATCTAATAAGATCTAAACAAATGCCTAGTTATTCCCCTTTCGTACTCCCTGTGCACTCAGATATGGTCAACTACCGTTCAATACAGAGAGGAAATTAGTTGACTGGAAGAACTAATGTAAAAATGTAGGTAGTTGGGGTGCAGTCAAATTAAACACCAAATAAGTGAATACTTATTTATAATAAATATAAATATATTTATAAATAAGTATTCACTTATTTTGTGTTTAATTTGACTGCACCCCCAGCTATCTCTATCCTTACTGTTCAATATAAATCTCCATTATATTTTCATAATTTATTTGAACACAGAATCTTTACGCAAATGCTGATTTAAATAAATGCCAAACCTTAGCACAAAACGTCATCATTATTTTACCAAGTCTTATGGCATCGATTTGCAAAATAAAAATCAATACTACAAAAAAACTCCATTTCCTTTTTCGGTCGGAAACAGTGCCAGACTTGTACTAAGCCGTTGGATACACTTGGCAAGCACTGCTAGGAAAGTTCCTAGTTCCCAAGGAAATAGTTAAGGAAATTCGACCAAGCAGGTTATTATTCAAAACTGACCTACGTGGCAGAATATTGCTGTTTACATATGATAATTACTAAATGAGACACCAATTAACAATAATTAAAAAATAATTAGTAACAGGTCTGTCACACGCAGCTGGTTTTCGTATGTATCCTGAACCCCAATTGCAATACATACTTATAAATAGGAGTAAATGTTTGGTTAGAGAAAATGGAAGTTTATGGGTAATTCAGATATGGTCTGACCAGTTTTGTCTCTGTTATTTCAAAAGATTCCAAAATAAATTTTTAAAAAGACCCAATCACAGTTCATTATCGAATGTTATTACAGCGTGCAAAAGAAGTACAGGGATACCTGTAATGAATGAGAAATTAGATTCAATTAATCTCAAAGTCATCGGATAAATTAATTTATTAATTATCCAATATGACTTATTTGTACTGCCGTCCCAATTTTTTTCATTTTGGCTAAAATGTATTTTAACGTGAAATTTTCTATTCATTTCACAATTTCACAAAAAGCAAATGAAATACGACCAATATTAATTTGAGACCAGCTACCAGTCTGTGATTTGTTTGTTTGTTCATTTAACGTCACTTTATGCTGCTATGGCTAACCGGACGATGCTACTGTGGGAGCTCTAAATTTTGCCTATCCAGGTTTAATTAGGATAGGGATTTTTAACGAGTACCTGACATCGTACAGGCCCGGGACCCCCGTTTAACTAAGGATTTTTTACTCCCTTAAAAAAATCCTAGGGTCACCTGCCGGGCTACGAACCCGCGATCTTGGGCTTAGTAGTTTGTTACTCTAACCACTGGACCACAGGTGACCGTTTTTATTTATGCACTAGTCTATAATCATAAAGTTGGATCATATATTGAACAATAGCTGTGACTAACTTGTACAACAATGTGACCAAATATTTGTTCGTACAAAAATTAAGAAGGATGATTCATCAGTCTCATAACTGACACAGTTAGTTATTAACTGAACAGATATTTTTGAAATTCGTATATGTCGATTGGGACAAATTGGTTAATTTAAAAAAAATAATTATACTGATTATTATTTCGTTATAAAATTTAAAAAGTGTATTGTTTTAAAAATGTTTTCCCACATTTTTCAATTAATTCAAATGCAAACCCTTAAACATCTAAATACATGAATAAGTTTACTTATACCAATTTCAAAAATTATAGCTCATATCTCACCTTTGTAATTACAATTATAAATGTATTTTTTTTAAATGTTCAGTTATGAACTATTCCATAAACTTTTCAGATATAAATAATTGCCAGTCAAAAGAGTTAACCCCCTTAGCGTTATTATTCATTGAAGAAAAAAGTGTAATGAAGGGCTAAACCCAATCAACAAATGTCCGTAAAATAACGGTATCCTTTATAAAATAATTTAAATTTTTAAAATAAACTGGATTCTATAATTTCTACACTGGGATTAAAGTATGCATGATTTTTCTCATTTCAACATTTTTCTGGTTGAGGAAAATATGTTATGCTAGGGCCTATTACTTATAGTATCAATTTTGTGCAAATAGTGTAAAATTGATAATATGTTTTCAATCAGTGTTCTTCCGGTTCAACCAGTCTCGAAGATGTCACACATGTTTGGGCTGTATACATTCAGTTCAACATAGACTGAATCCTGACTAGGTACTGCCATATGATGGAATAGAGCATGTTATCAGCGATAAATATATATAAAGAGTGTACAATTTTAAATTCATATGATCACAATTGTATAAATAATAGGTTAAAATTCATAGTTTTTAGAAATTTGTAAGTCTTATCGAATCAGCTCAGATAAAATTAAACATGTATGTTTTCGTCTTTAGCACTTTTATCAGGTATTATAATTATTAATCTTTGTAAACTTCCTTGCTCATTTAAGCAATTATTTACTCAATTCCAGAACAATGTAATAGCCACCGCTATTAACATAATTATTCTCTTGTACTTAAATGTTGTGGCGGCTTCTTGTGCTCAGTCAGCGTGCGCTCCCTACCCTCTAGAGAAAAAACAACTGTTCCTGTAATTTTTTTTGTATCATTAAGTGTTTTGCTTAACTAATGTGAGAAAAGGAAACAGTAATTTATTAAGAAAAAAAAAACTTCTTAGCCTGAATGTCCTTTACAAGGCAAGTCGATATTGTCCGTGTCCGTGCCCGATACCCCGTTTCGCACACACGACGGACATGAATCCACATTATGCTTGCCATTGTATGGATATGGATACCCCTTTGGATTACATATTTAGAAGAGTTTCTTTTAAAAGTTCTGTTAGCTTTGCAGCCGTTCAAACAAGGACAAAGCAGGTATGAGACGCTTCGCAACAGTTCTCGCCTGCATAATTCATATATGTTTTGCACACAAAAAAACGATTTAAAGTCTTAAATGCTTTAATTCAATTTAGATTTTAAATTATAATAACGTTAACAGTATAAAAAGTTTTTATCATTAATAAAAACTTTAGCATACAATGATGATTGTTTATTTATGATACCATAAGATATTTATGATTGAAAGAGGTCCTCGAAAAAATAAGGCTGCACAATTTTAAAAGATATTTAGGATCACATTGGATCTCTTTGGAATGAGGCCTAACTCTCTATTTTGGGCATCTTATTTTTTTTTTTTTTTTGCATTTCAAGTAAGAAAGTATTCTATATTTTCTTATTAAAAAACATATTAGAAACCATAGAAAAAGCTTAGATTTTCTAACTAGATTACTAGCTCATCTACGCCCAGCATCATAAGTTTACAAACGAGTAACAGAATTTATTAAATAAAGTTGGAACAAGAGTTTCGGAAAGTTTCAAGTTTCGGATATATTTGATGGATAACTTGGTCAAGTTCATCTCTTTCTGCTGCATATATAATTTAACTCAATTTATTTCGATTACAATATAGGTCTGATAAAATACTTTATTAATACATATTTAAACCTATACTTGACGGAAAAAGCCACTAACTACGATACATTTTTATCATTTTTTTCTTTGTTCAGAGAATTTTCTTTAACTTTAAACTATTAAAATTTGTTTCTTTGTTACTTATAGAAACACCTTAAAGAACATTATTCACATTGTCATCGACTTTAATAAGTACTTGAAAGTACAGACCATCGTATTTATTTACGTCAACTTATCTAAAATATTACCTATTTTGTGGACATGCTGTTTTTTACCTTTGGGGTATAAAAATATTGTATATTTGGTTAAAACTAATTTGCCATATTTTAATTTATTTTATTATAATAACAATCCTATCATTGTCCTTCATATTATGTTCAGAAAATATAGGAAAAATATATTATCCTATTTTTTGGAACTAAATCAGATCCCCAGGAGTAAAGGAAGTTTACATTTCACATTTCCCGATGTTTACAAAAGTTTAGCTTAAATAGATTCTTCGTAACGAATCATTATGGAGTTAGAACCTATGGAGTTAGTAGTGTACCTTTCAATACAAATAACTCATCATATGTTTTGTAGAAGATCCAAATATCAATAATTCTGAATGCAGCATAGGAAATTACATATTTATTTAATAATTATGAATTGGTAAACATAGAAAGAATACAAAAAAAAAAGTAAAAGAAATCCAAAATGAAGAATTATTGTTTCGTTTGTATACTGATTAAAATAAAAACAGTTCTTCCTGACCCTCATAATGAGCAAAATTAAATAATAATTTGAATTAATTTTTTAGTTACGGCAGAGCATGTGTTCCAGTTGTTGACTGCATAAATTCTTCCTAAGGCTGCCTGGAGGGATTAAAACAGACTTTCCCTTCCAGGCACTCAAGCACGCGTCATACTTGAGATAAGAAGATTAACTTATATCGGGCCATTATGTTAGATTAAGAAAAAGTAATTAGAAAAAACAACTATTGAGGAATTTATTAATTGTTTTTCATTCCGAGAAGCTACTGTTAGTAGAATTGTAAACTATTTTTTTATCACAAATCGGTAAGAAGCTATGAAGCACAAGTACCTTTTTTTAAAGATACTGTCCAGCGCAGTAAGGATAGTTAATGTGTATAAAATGTTTTTTAAAAACAATAATAAAATTGGAGAACGCAGTTGGGGGACCTACACTGTAGGTCGAAACGTCGGCACTTACTAAATATAAGTCTAGTACTTATTTAGTGTTTTTTTTTACTGCACCCCCCAACTATCTGCGTTCTCCATTTTATCATCCAGTCAACTATTTTCTCTCATAATAATAAAATTGATTATTAAAAAAAGATTATTTAATTATTCATATAAAACTATCATGCATTAATTTCTGTGTAGATCTGTAAATATAAAAAAAAACATAGCGCCACCAGAATTAGTTAGTTATTATTATTGTTAGTAAACTAATTTTTAAATACTTAACATTTTTAAGATGGGATAATAGTTATAAATAAGATATATCTACAGCCCCGGTGAATTAGTCGAATTTCCTACAAAATAAGTACCTTGTACTTAAGGAAGCGGGATTGCGTTATTTTGTTAGTGAATAAGGGCCAGGCATTGGCTTGAAAAGGAGTTATTGCTTCTATTACAACTCCATTTCAAGCCAAAAACTACGATAATGAATTAATTGATTCCTCGAAACAATTAACTCACTCTGGATAAAATTCGACTTAACGAATTAATCATAGGGCAGATATATAGAAAAGTATAGAAAAGTAAATTTATTGAGGGACTAAATCCTTTTAGAATAACAACCATGAACGGAAAAAGAAACATTTGGCTACATAATACCAATCACAAAGTATTTATAAAGTGCCAAAAAATTAAATAAATAAAAATTACGAATCATGGCAAGCAATTATAGACAATAAATAAATTAACAACAGTTACATGCAATTACAAAAAACAACAACGAATAAACAAAAAACTAATTATTCAATACAGATTTACGTAAGCAAATGACTAAATTTGCCTATATAGATTGATCATAATTTACCGTAGATATATACATTTCTCGTAATTAATTGTCATTTTATAAAAGTTTTTTTAAAGCATAATTCATTGTAAAGTTCCTAAAGTTGGGTGAAACTAAAAAAAAAAAAATTATACTTGCGGGGGATAAGAATAGTCATGGAGTAAAGAATAAAGAAGGGGAAGGCATACAAGCTATCATTAGAAGTTAAGTTCAGTGTTTTTTTTTTGTGTTTTTTTTGCAAGTATGATTATTTTGTAATGAAATAGGTTAATTCAACAGAATATTATTTAAAATAACCTGCCCTACATTATTAATTAATGACAATTGTAATTGTTGATTATAACGTATTTAATTATTGTGGATTGTAAAATTTATTGGATTTGTAAGAATGTTAAAAAGAAGATAGGGCTGGTAAAAATTGTTCCCTAACTGGAGGGTGTATCGATCCGGGGTGCCGGCTATTAAATGAAGATTACCGACCTCCCCGCTTCTCTTCTTGTCTTCTTAGTTAGTCCTATCAACGAAACCTACTTTTATATTTTTTTAAAAATTTATAGGTTTTATTATAATTATTATATGTAGAGATGTATAAATATATATTTTATCCCAGGTAGACTGGGATAAAATATGGGACGGACAGAAGCATCTTTGGACACTCGGTGTAAATGTGAGAAGAAATGCTATAGAAAACACCACTGCCCAAAGATTTATGTGGACTGTCTGTGAGTGTGTGTTGGATGAAAAAATGGTTTAAGAAGTAACATTTTTGGGATGAATCATAAAAAATAATCATTTTGCACTATGTTACAAATTATTTTGGGGATAGTGTTAAATGCTTAGGTGGTGCAGTCAACGATTACACAAAATAAGTATGACTTATTGTTTCTACGTTTCAGGCCATCTGAACAAATAAAAACAGAAAAATCACTTATAGGAGTCTTAAAATGTAGAAGGCAAAGGTCTTAAAATGTCTGGAAATATTTCATATTTAATCCCAGTTAGTTAGTTTTATTTATTGTTTTTTCTTGCTTTGAATGATTACCCGTACATAAAAATCTCGTGTCACGATGTTTGTCCTGGCTAATCTCCGACACTACTGGAACAATTTTAATGAAATTTCGCACAGATATGTAACTTTGTCCAATTTAAAATATAGGATATATTTTATTTCGATTAATGACCTGGATATTTTTGTTGAAAATTTTTATTTTTTTCTAACCATGATCCAACAATTTATTTTTTACGTTTATTCACACATGCTATATTCGTTAAAGAAGTGTTTATTTACTTTAATAATATGATATTACTTTATTTATTGTCATGGTGCTGTGTAATTAATAATTATTAATTAATTAATATAGAACTATGAAAGATCTGAACAACAACGACAAGCTATTCGGTGGTGCTGTTCTATTACTATCTGGTGATTTCCGACAGACATTGTCAGTCATTCCTCGCTCTACTTTTGCCGATGAGATTAACGCTTGTTTAAAACAATCGTTTTTGTGGCAACATGTCGAAACACTTCGGTAGACCATAAACATGCGAGTACAATTACAAAATGATCCATCAGTCCAAATATTTTCAGCACTATTGCTGGATATTGTAAACGGTGAAATAGAACTGCATCCAAATACACATTCCATCAAATTGCCAGCAAATTTCTGCACTATTGTTCAGACAAAAAGTTATTTAATTAGGAGTGTCTTCCCGGATTGCTAAATAATTACTTGGACAATAACTGGCTCTGTAGTCGTGCTGTTATGGCAGCGAAAAATGCTGATTTTGACGAAATTAACTAACAAATAAAACAGTTGTTAACAGGTGATATAATGTCCTTTAAATCAATTGATACTATTGTTGATGAAAACTAAGCCATAAATTATCCAACTGAATTTTTAAATTCTCTCGATATACCAGGAATGCCACAGCATAATCTTCGGTTGAAGATCGGTTCACGTATTATTCTTCTGCCTAATTTGAATCAACCTAAATAATGCCGTGGTGCACGTAGGGTCATGAAAAAGATCCCCAAAAATGTTATTGAAGCAGCCATGTTGACTGGAATATTTAAAGGAGAAATCGCTCTGTTCCCGCTATGTTCCAATGATACCACCAGAATCAAAAGACTTCAATTTCCAAAATACACTTGGCTTTTGCTATGACCATCAACAAGCCTCAACGCCAGACAATGTCCATTTGCGGCTTGGACTTAGAAAATCCATGTTTCACCCATTGGCAATTATATGTTGCATGCTCACGTGTTGGTAAACCATCTAATCTACTTGTATTAACAAAGGGCAGATTAATAAAAAATATTGTGCTTCGATTAGCGCTCAATTAAATAAAATAAATTTATTATATCAATTAATTACAACAGACTCATATACTAGGAAATCATTAGACCCATCTGAACTTAGAGAATAGAACTTTGGGACTCCATTAAACCATCGAATTCTTCTTTTTGCTGATTTGAACCGAATCCAAACTTTATTTCCACTCAAACCCACTAGTTTCAAACCTAGTAACCTCTTCAATTCCTGATAATCCTCCGAGGCGTCTGAAGAGAAGATGACCTCCAGACCTTCTAAGTTGAACTTGTTATTTGAGTACTGCCACTACACTAGTTTCTCTATTTGCCTTTCATGCTAATATGAACCGATCATCACATTTACTTGTTGTGTTATTTTAATACAGTTGTAAATTTCATTAAGTAAATTATTTTAAAAAAAATTATTACATACTATACTTAGATATGAGATTAATAAAATGTAAAATCAAAAATCTATTTAATTCATTTTTTTCATTCATTCATCATTTGTTTAAAATTCAAATTTTAATGTAATATTTTTAAAAACTATTATAACAGTCACAGTAACGCGTGGCCAGGTCAGCTAGTATATATGTATTATTGCCCTTAAATATTTTACAGTGTAATAAATAATAACAAAATTCAAAAAATCATTTGCTAAACATATTCACAAAAAACTACTACAAACGTTTCAATAAAAAACACTTATACTTATCACAAAAACATGGTCAATAACATAACTTAGTATACTCAGTTAAAAATACAAACGGTTGAAGAGCAGATACTAACATACTACAAACAAGAAAAACTACACGAACACCCAAACTGATATAACAAATTGGCCAACAAACTCTCATGCCCGAGGATACAAGGAGGAAACTATACATGGATGAGGGATTTGTTTTCATAAGAATATTAACTAAGGTCTCAGAAAATGTACCGCTGGGTACCGTTTTTCTTCATGCCTCATCTCATGCCATTTAGTTTTATTTTTATTTTACTGATGGTTAAACTTCAAATATTTTGTTTGTCAATTGTTCGTACTCGACAGGCGTGGATATAAATAAAAAGTGGAAAAAAATATTACCTGGGTCTGTAGCTGTAACAAAGGAAAAGACCTTACATATCATTGTTCTCACAATATTATAACTCATTTGGCAGTTTTGTTTATATATAATATGTGCATTTGTTCATAAAAACATATTAATTTTTTTAGTGTCAAGAGTACATGAACGAATGCATTTGTCTAAATACTCTACTAAAGACTAAATACTCATTTTCCTTAAATGTTTTGTATTGTAAAAAATAAATTTAAAAAATAGAGACGGTAGGACAACCGTAGACACGGTACTATGACTCCTTCGACAGAGACAGGGAGCTGCAGGTGCTAGGCGGTTCCTTTGAACCCCTCCAGGAAGTTTATAATGTCAGTTAACGATTCTATTTAGATTATTTACCCTTTGCTTTTTTCTTCATGTTTTAACATAATGTTCCTCTTTACACTCTCCACTTCCACTTAGCCTCGCTTCATCTTCCTGTTTCCGTTTAGACTGATCTCTTTAACAGGGGCGGTAGATTGTGGAGGTTGGAGGCGGAGATGAAAGGGATAGAATTAAAAGAGATGTTTCGTCGAGAAATAGTCGCGTTTTAATCTCCTCACCGCCACCAGAGAGAAGTCTAAACACGGGAGGAATTATATTAGATTCCTTTTAGATAATGCAATATCTAAAAAATATGACGAAATCTATATTATCTTCAAGTAGAACCAAAAATGGAGATTTTAACATTTGAAAGCAGATAAAGACGTCACCGCGAAACTAGCCAACGTAGATTCAGAGACGGTCAAGATGATCGAGCTCTGAAAATAATCGATTAATAAAAATAAAAATAAATATAATTAATAAAAAATAAAATCGATAAATTTTATATTTATATTAATGGCTTTACTGCGTACATGGATATAACAAAGTATGCGGAATCAATGAGATACAATATAATAAATATATTAATTCATTACCTCACCATTCTCCACACCGCTTAAAATGCAAGATAAGAAACTACGAGACCATTGTTCGACAAATTTTGTCTTATGTTAGAGAAGAATTGGTTGACTGGAACTTCTGAATTTTTGTCTTACAGTTTACCAGTTGTTAGCAATATGCCTCCCCTCACACTACTTGAAAAATTACCTTTCAATCAAGTTATAAGATTAAACATCGCCATCAAGATCCTGAAGAATTTGAATAATCAAGAAAATTCAATAATCTAGACCTATTTATTACTGGTTTTGAATACAGAAATTCTTCATTTTATTTTTTTTTACTTGTTTAAATAATTGAATTTAAATACCATTGCAAAATAAGTAAGTAAACTAGTGTATACAGTCATCGGTATTTACAATGATTAAATTCTTAATTAAAATCTTTTAGTAAGTTGCAACATAGAAACTAACCAAATTAACTCGAAATCAGTCTTGTAACTTCAGTTAACTTGCATAGCAGGATTTTTGGACCTTGATGAGAGATTTCAGACGGACCAGCGCACTAGCACTAATAAACTGGTTATTAAATAATTAAATAAATATATTTTTACGAAGAGTCGTTATTTGTTGATATTTGCCTACCGCCCCTTAGAAATACAGTAAACCTCAATTTTATAATTTAACAAAATATTGACTAGGCTCAAAATATTGGCCTTACTGTAGCCAAGGATCTTTACATTGCTTTGACATATAGACAAAAATTACCTAACAATTGCAATAACTTAAATAAACTACAATACGACTTCAACTACAACTACAATGATACTTCAACTACAACTACAGTACTACTTCAACTACAACTAAAATACGATTTCAACTAAACACTAGGGAAGAAAGGATCGGCGAAACGTTAGCGAGCCATTGATGGAAGCTTTGAGTGGACTTTAATTCGAGTTTTATCGACTATAGGTTTTACAACATCAAAAATGCAAAGATTCACAAAAATGCATATCTCTCTCAATATACGAACTTTCTAACTGTATTGTGATGATGCAGTTTAATACTTTGATATTAGAATTTTTACTTGTTTTAACTTAACTCTATTGAATGTTGAAACATTGATGCACTATAATAATAAGTTCTATTTATTAAAATATTTATTTTTTACACCTTCCAAATTTTTTTAATGGGTTATAGAATGGCGGTGTGAAAAAATTATTTTCTTAATTGAAACAAGAGGACAAATTAAAAATATATATGAATATGTATAACTTATTTAAGTGAAGTATTATTAATATATATAAAATATTTTTGTGATTTCAGCCCAGACTCTTAGGAAAAATGCAATCACGAAAATGAGCAATGTAAAAAGCCTTATTATTTAAAAAAAATATGTTATATGTTAATATTGTGTTTCATATGTAAGTAAAGGAAAGTAAAACAACTAAAAAAGTTTAAACATTAAAAGAAATCTGATCTGCGTTTTAGAGACTATTTTCTCCAAAGTCCTTTTAATTCACTGGAATCGTGTGCTACTTCTTTTTTGTATATATTTTTTTAGTTCCAAAGTTAATAAGTCTTTCTGCGATGTTACTACATTTTTGTTTAAGCATAATACTGCATAGAGTGTTAATTACTGTTAGGTGTTTATTATTTAACTATTTATTATGTTAAGCAAACACATCATTAATTTAAATTTATATTATTCGAAAATTCTAAAATCGATTTTTAAAATGTCTTTCGGGATTTTTTTTTATTGATCCTAGTTTTTTTGAACTATTAAAATTCCAGTTATCAAGGTTCAAACATTATTTTTAGACTTTGTCTCAATTACTCTATAGTACTTTGATCTATACAAGTAGACACTAATAATTAAGGTTAGAGATATACTTCGATAAGCTAATTAAAATTGCTTTGCATGCTTTTTCAAAGCCTAAAAGCCTAATTAATTGCCATAAAATAGTTATGGTTTTAAAACTTATAAATGCTTTTATTTGTTTGAATTGGAACACATATAGGTTGTATGTTATATATAGAATTGGTATATACTTATCAATCAACCATCAAACCGTTATAACTAGAATAGATTTCTTTAAAAAATGTCAATTCGAAAACTAAATGGGCATTTAATTTAAAAGAGAAATGATATGCCCGGCCGGGGACCTCTGTCTCTCCGTGACAGCGCTCCAACCATTTGAGCCACCAGGGTCGCCTGCCGGCATATCTTTTCTCTTTAAAATAAAAATATCTAAAAATCAAAACAGTTGACCAATAATTATAAAAAATTATAAATAGTAATATGACGTAAGTCAACAAGATCCTAAAATTAAAAGTAATGTTCAAAGAACATTCGTTCTCGTATATACATCACAAAAAATTGCGAGAACACGGGGACATGGAATCAGATAAGAGAAAAGATTTGTCCCCAGCCGGCAGGTGACCCTGGTGGCTCAAATGGTTGGAGCGTTGTCACGGAGAGACAGAGGTTCCGAGTCCGAATCCCGGTCGGAGGCATATCTTTTCTCTTTAAAATAAAAATATTTAAAAATCAAAACAGTTGACCAATAATTATAAAAAATTATTAATGGACTTTTGATCGGTTATTTCAATATAAACCGACATACCATCATAGCATCTTATATTAAATAATTTCTGAAATAACATTCAATACATACAAAACAACAGAGTATATTTTACAAAACAAAACTGGTAGCCATTTGAGCTAGGTTAAAGTTGCGAAATTGAAATGAATACTTTTGCTTCTACAATAATATAAGATTCTGCAAAAATTTTATAATTAAATGGACAAGAAACAAGGCTGGAATCCCTTGATAGCCAATAGCTTGAAGCCCAACTAATAGACGAGTGAGGAGTATGATCATAACTCTCAAGCCACAAAACGCTAGAAACCACTTCTAAAAGAAATTAGACGAGTTCTCCGGGCGAGCTACACTGCTATCTTCTTAAGCAATTAAGTGAGAACGAACCGTTTTGAAACTTAGATTAGAAATATAATAAAAAGTCGTGGGCTTTCAGTATTACAAGTTGTAATTATAATGAGGAGAATATCTTTTTTAAGTTTTTATTCCTCCAACAAAAGACAAAACCGATTTACCTCAATATTTGGAATTTTTGAGTTAAAACTTCAGTAGATATTGTATTGGTTGAAGCTTTTTAATGCAGGAGGAACGGTATATCTGATATTCCACTTACAATATCTTTCTTTTTTTTAATAATGTCACGTTTTGAGTTCTTTCTTTGAGTGCAATATTATATGAGAAATTTGAGTTATATTACAGGTATGAATTTTTATGAGAATAATAGCGTAATTTAAAAAAGTTTCAAGCTTTTAAAAATTGTCTAATGCCTTACCAATATTGGAAAAGCAAAGCAATCCTATTGTATTGATGGTAATGAAATTATTTTATTTACCATTAGAAAAATTTTAATAGCTTTAAACTTTTTTTTATTTTAAGTTATGTCATAGCGGTTCCTCACGTCTCTCTCCACTTCATCCCTCCACCTGCTTCTAGGTCTAGCTCTTTTCCTCTTTCCACTGAGCGCTTCTAGTATTTTCTTATGGACTCTTTCATCCTCCATTCTGACCAAATGCTCTGCTCCTTTCAGGTTATTTACTAACTTTATTATAGTTCTCTAATACAACATCAATCTAATCTTCCACTCAATATTAACTCTTGTAGCGAGTTATTAGCTCCTTCTAATTATCTTTCTTTCAAATGCTTTTAATTTACGGCAGCCCTCATGCGACAGACACCAGGTTTTCACTCCATAGCTGACTAAGGTCCAATAAGAGTTTTATACAATTTTTTTTTTTTTTAAACAATTGAGACTAAGGAAACTTAAGGTTTGCATAGTAGACTCTTTTACCAGCTATCATTATGTTGTTAATTTCTTGGTTTATTAAATTGTTATCAGAGTATCTTGGTACACAAACTTCGATATACTTTCAAACTTACAATTATTTATTTTCATATCGCTGCGGGATCTTCTACTTGCTACCAAAGGAAATTTTAAGTACTTCGTTTTACTGTAGTTGACAACAAGCCCTACTATTTTGCCATTTTCTTATATTATTCCAAGTGCCTTTTATCTTCTGGTAGCAATAACAACAGGCCATCAGCATAGGCACTGCCATAATTCTTATGGTTAAATTATTTAAGAGTGTGTTAATATAATAATGATCGTTAATAATTTATAATTACAATGCTTGTTAGATAAATTATAATTCCGTCAGTATAATCATTTCAAATAACAAGGTAGCTTTTAGACCGATCCTATTGAGATTATTTGCGTTTTATAAGATCAAGAATAAGTAAGACAGAAGGAAATTTAATACACCAGATATTTTGAGATTGTAATACGATGTTTTTTACTCTGTATTCATCATGTGGAGATATAACTGAATAATAATTTTATCAAACTTTGATATAATTTCCCTAAAAGCTTATAAAGTATAATTAGGAACCACGCCCTTTCAGTGGATAGAATGTCTAATTGTGAAATATTTCATCTCTAAACAAGCATGCCATAGATCATTTTTTGTGGCTCATTAACTCTATGATGAAATTTAAAGAAATTCAGAATTTTTATCCGAGTTTACTACATGATCAGTGAGCCCAAAGTGTCCTGAAATGTTCATTATGAACCTTGAAGAGTTAATCTCTTCTCTCATTTCTTAAGAAAATACATCTATAGTAAAGTTCATGGATCTAGTGATGAGGTAGAGTTAAATCAATTACGCGGGATACTTGGAATACCTCCGCATCATGTATTCCTCCCATCTCCTCATCAAGATATGAGCCTCCCAAGGAACAGACAATAGAGCAATATCCTGTTGCTATTAGAGTGGCCACACCCTGGTGTCTTCATCCAGGAGCATTTGTCCTCGATGACACCCGTCACTGGAGGACTATTAGTTCAGTCATCAGTCTCTCTTCATATATGTTTGTTCTTTTCATTTTGTCCTTTACATCTTCATTGCTTCTTCTCTTTTCAGTTCATTGTTACAGGATCAACAATAGTGTAATTCGAATTATATAACCCAAAAAGATACAAAGCGTCCTGGCCATCTTGAAATGAATTCTTTTTACTATTTACTAGCCTTCTCACTGTTTGATGAGGTATTTCTACTGCAGTATATGAAGGGTCTTGGGTTCAGTACGGGGTAGGGACTTTACCATGACGACGGTTATACAGAGAGATTACCCCAATTAAGGGTACACACTTTACAGTGGCTGGGTAAGCCCCAAGGGTAACTATATCACAGAGGATCCATCCCCGGCCGATAGCAGATTAAACAAATCAACCGTAGTCGGATTTGAACCCAGAACCATCGGCATGGCAATGAAACGCTACACCACTATATACAGGGTGTCCCGAATTTAAATGGCAAAACTTCAGGAACTTATTGGGGACCGAAAAACTAAGACAAAAAGTCCTTTAGAGATTTGCTCGTTTTTGCTTAATTTTAGAGAAAATCGCAAAAAAAGAAACAAAACAAAAATGGTACAGGTATCGATTATCACCTTTCAAAGTTCGTCATGCTAGGCAGTGAGATATGTAAACACTTAATGTTATCCTTTGCATTCTTTTAATTGTTTACATTTTGGCTTCCTTCTAGGATTACAATTCCTAAATCAGTCTTCAGTCAGTTACTCAGATATTTTTGTGTGAATAGCATCAGCCACAATGCCGCATACATATTCTAATGTTAAATACGCAGATATGATTTTTGTGTATGGTTTCTGTAACAGTAATGCTTTAGAAGCGGTGCGGGAGTATCGGGAGCGCCGATTCACAAATAGAAGAGTGCCTAATCGAAGAGTCTTTTCGTTAAGTTTTAATAGACTACGAGAGACTGGGTCATTCTTAATACGTAATGAAGGCGACCAGGCCTGGTGGCAGCAGTAAGAGCAGATTATCGGAGAAGAAATTGAGTCCAACGCCACTTCGATAACAATCCTGAGACTAGCATCCGAAGAGCATCTGCTGCATTAGCAATATCGCGGCAAGCAATATGGCGAACTTTGAAAGGTGATAATCACTACCCATACCATCTTCAAAAAGTTCAGAATTTATTACCTCAAGATTATGTCAAGAGATTAAATTTTAGTAACTGGTTTCTTGAAAAAAATCGCGATGATAATTTATTTCCATGAAAAATATATGGACCGATGACGCTACCTTTACAAGAAGAGGAATTGTTTATCAAAGAAATTATCATGTATGGGCTCTTGAAAATCCCAGAGCTATTAGAGAGAATAGGTTTCGGCATGAATTTGCTATTAACGTTTGGCTTGAAATTGGAACGGATTACTGGTGGGACCATATTTTTTACCTGGAAGATTGAATGGTATCACATTTACACATTTTTTGGAGAACGACTTTTCTAATTATTTAGATGACATTTCCTTACAACAGCGGATTGAAATGCGGTTCCAACTCAATGGATGTCCAATTCATTATAGCAGAGTTGCTCGAGCTTGGCTGGATATAAATTATCTACAACGATGGATTGGACGTGGAGGAGTATTACCTTCCACCCAGATCATCTGATATGACACCCATGGATTTCTTCGTATGGGGAGAAGCAGAAAGTTTATTCGGTGTCAATCAACTCAAGAGAGCAATTAAGAGACCGAATCATAGATGCAGTGCACCAAATATCATCAGGACAATGTTTAGCTGTAATTTATCAAGTGAGTGCTAGATGTAATGCTTCCATTGGTGCAAGAGCACAACATTTTGAGCAATTTTTACATTAAAAAGAACATAACATAAATATAAATGTAAATAAATAAGTATAAAAATGAAAAGTTGTTTTGTTTCTTTTTTTGCGATTTTCTCTAAAACTAAGCAAAAACGAGCAAATCTCTAAAGGACTTTTTGTCTTAGTTTTTTGGTCCCCTATAAGTTCCTGAAGTTTTGCCATTTAAATTCGGGACAACCTGAATACCACCCCCGCTGTTTTAACTGATTTGGGCTATTAATGTAATAATTTTCTTGCTTGATTTTTCAGTCACAAATGAATCATAAAGCTGAGTTGTTAGTGATACCTTTCCGCTCTGATACTGGAAGAGATGAGTAGAATAATCTATTCATAATCCTGTGCAAACATGGTTTGGAAATTATAAATAATTAAAAAGTGATAACGAACACTTGAGAAGTTTATCATTATCCGAAATCACCAGCAAACGATGAGATTACTGTTTTTTAACAACAATTTAGAGAGCCGTAAGCCGTTTCTAAACTTGAAGTAATCGATAAAAGAAAATAACAACTGGAATAAGTTAATTGTCTATGCAAATTAAGGTAAGGTTTCGCTTCTACACTAATTATTATTCATTAGTCATATTATTCATCTACATCATTGAATATTATATTTCAGTGATTTGATAATCAATAAAAAAATCAAAAGAATTACTTAAACAGATTGCGCATTAACAATTTTGCAATAAAGAATTTACACAGAAGAAACTCCCATTTTGTGAGAATTTCAGTATTTTATTTATGAAGACGTGTGGGAATAATTGCAGCCTTCGGAGGGTATTGGATAAAACATTGAGGATATGTTCGCCTGAAGTACTTTGATTATTGATGGCAGTGATTACCAATGACCCATAAATATCTGATTTCTTCACCTGTTAATTAATTGAAGGCATGGCATGTATGGTCGTTTCGTTCGTATCAAACTGTAGAATCAATCGAGCTTTTGGAAAAATCTCTAGCGAAGAATATTTAGATCAGCTATCTTATCGTGGAGTGGAGGCACCCAAGCATCTTGAACACCACCTGATGTTTCATCTTCACAAATAATATATATCAGTTATATAAAGTATTAAACAAATGTACTGAATAAGTTAAAGCGATTTCAATTTCTATAAAAAAGGTTTTTACGTGCCTACAACCTTTTTTGTATTCGACTTGAAAATATAATTGCCTTATCGCCTGTTGATAGTAAGTAATAAATACCAAGCATTAACACATCAATAAAAAAAACATTTATTAATTTCCATGGATTTCATTTATAAAGCTATGTAAAGTAATGTCACTAAAATTCAGTTGAGTTAAACTTTTATATAATCCCAAAGTCAATTTAAATTTTGTTATGCAATGTAGCTATTACGACTGTTATAAGCTAGACCTCAATACGGCTACAAGTAAAACTGCTCAGATTCAAACTGTATCTCGTGGTTCAAATCCAGTTAAAGAAATGCTTCGATTGCGGGCTCATATCATAATTAGAATTTTACAAATAAACTCGAAACATATTTCGATAATGTAATTGTATATGTTTTACATATTATTACGATACAAATCAGTTTATATACTCAGCGTGCAATTCTGTCAGTCCAACGCCTTTTGAACAAATTCAGTCCTTTAGTAAGGAAAAAACTATGCCATGTACTTTTTTAAGATCTATCTCCACATTTCATCAGAATCTTTTCTACCTTCCTAATCCTTTTGCACAGTAGTTATAAAGCCCAACTATAATAGTCTTCGTAGGGTGGAAAGTGTATACCCTGAGAAACTGTATTTACTTGAATTTCGGCAAATGCCATATTCATTACTCAAGTCCTGACCGATTGTTGGGTTTCTAGTGCTCAACCACCACTGGCTTTCAGTGCTGTTTTATAAACGCAGGTAAAAATTGGTTCCAAAATTTTATAGTCCGAATGTAAAACCTGCACACGAGTATGATGGCGTTACATAACAAAATGTTTAATTTTAATTAAATTTATTTTTCTTATTTACTAAATTTTGCTATGATTCAATTATTTTATTTTTCAATTATAAGCCATGGACAGTTACTTGGATCACTATCAGTAACTGCTCTTAAATGTTTTTTTAAAATTTGTATTCCAAATTTTAATATTTACCTATCGATATATTTTTTTTGAAAAGATGTAAGCCTGAGACAAATATTCAGAAGAAGGATGATAAACAGTAAACTATGCTAAAAGTAACTTTTTTTTATTGTATTGTAATATAATTATCTTCAATAACCGATCATCCTCCGTCATCACTATTTTTTTTAGATTAATTTATTGATATTTACAAATGTAATAACATTACAACAAGTAATTCTGGTATGTGAACAAATGACATGAAAAAAAAAAACACTTATGGAGAAACTACCCATTGGTAGCACTCCAATAAAGTTCTATAGTAGAAGGTCTCGAGGCCATCTTCTCCATCACTATTAAAATAGGTTTATTGGTTTGTTTTGTTTAGCATTATTACCTCACAGCAAATATATGACTAGGAAATTCAATTAATTATTAACGTACCTCAGCATTATAACCCATCCGTGAATGCGCGTTTTATTAATTGATTACACCTCACCCGTAATTTCGAAATGTGCTAATGGTCATGTAAACCCGATTACATAGCAATGACCACACTAAGATCACAAACCACGTGTGGCGCATAATCATAGCTCTCCGGTTAAGGAATAGGCGAAGCGCATATTATATTCTATGAAATGTTATTGAGAGAAAGGATTAAGTTGACATAAATATTCTATATTTCAAAGCCTAACACTATGCTGCATCTCGTAAGTTTACAACTTTAATTCATGTTCAAGTATACATCGATTATGAATAAGTTTATAACATTGTTCCTTATTATGATCATGAGTCCATCTCTTTGGTATCTACTGGACGTTCAAGACAAAACAAATCCTGAACAGATAATATATCAAAATCTTAGTTAAAATCTCTTATGATTTTATTGTTTGCATCTTGCAGTAATACACCTCCGTTTAATATTTAAGCTTATCATTTATTTTTTTTTAAGATCAATTTATTGATATTTATAACTGTAATAATATTACAATGTACTATTTTATTACAAGTAAATTTGCTAAAATGAAAAAATTACATGAAAACAAATACACTTGTGGATAAACTACCCATCGGCAGCAATCCAATAATGTTCTAAAGTAGAAGGTCTCGAGGCCATCTTTTTTTCAGACGCCTCCAAGGGTTATCAGGAACAGTATGGGAAGCAAGTTGAGAGACTAGCGGATTCAAGTGTGTATGGAGCGTGTCTTGGAAGGATAGGTATCTAGTTTGGGGCAAATCAGCAACATATGGGAAATTAAGATCATGATGGATGAGTTTGTTTGTGAAATAATAAGGAGCATTGAGGATTTTACGAAGGATTTTGGATTTCAAGGATTGGATACGAGATGAATTGGATGGTTTAGTAGAGCCCCAAAGCTCATCTCCGTACGTCCAAATAATATAGGCCTGATAACTGTCATGTAAATGAGTCTTTTGTAATTAATTGGGAGCTTAGAACGTTTACCCAGTATCAGTACCAAATGTTGAAGTTGGTGAATACGTCGAGCAGTTTCTTGTCTTTTCAATCTTGTATGAGGATTCAAGCTAATCATTTAATATAAATTTTTTTAAATCCAAGATATATATATATATATATATATATATATATATATATATATATCCGATATCCGTACCGCAGGTTTTAGCTTCGAGTTAAGTCACCAGTGTTTCTTTTCATTCGTATCCTTTTTAATATTCTCAACAAAAAAAATAACCGTGAGTTTCACTATGAAAACAGAGTGCAGTTATGGGAAATGTGTATGCGGTAATAGTTTCATCAAAAAATAACCGTTTCGCTTATTTATAAATTCGTTTATTAATAAACGTTTTGGGCGACCTGTGATCTAGTGCTTATCATAACAACCTCATAAGCCTAAGATCGCGGGTTCCTAGCGGGGTAGGTGGCGCTAGGATTTTTTTAAGGGAGTAAAATATCCTTGGTTATACCGTCTTTCGGAAGGGACGTAAAATGGGGTCCCGAACCTGTACGATGTCAGGTACTCGTTAAAAATCCCTATTAATTTAATTAAACCTGGATTGGCAAAATTTAAGGATCCCACTTTAGCATTATACAAATAGCTGCATCAAAGTGGCGTTAAATAAACAAACAATAAACGTTTCAACTAACATTTCAAAGTATAAACGATATATTTATTTTAAAGAGAAAATATATGCCCCGGCAGGGATTCGAATGATATATGTTTGTTCAAACACTCATTTCTTGAGGAAATGATTATCAATTTTCCATAATTACAATCTTTTTTCCTGAATCCCCCCTTTTACTTCCGTCCATTTCTTGGTTTTTCCTAAAAACCCTGGTGAGCATTTAATTTTATCCTGAGATGGTTGCATTCTAGAATATTCTCGCAAATAATCTTGAAATCAAAGAGCTTTTCGTTTGCAAAATATTTATTTAATGATCCTTTCGACTGAATACATCTAATCGACTCTCATCGTACCTTGGGCAATGAAATACCTTGATGGCTAGCGAACGCTTAGAGCTGGCACAAATGACACTAATAAATGGAAGGGTTAACGAAGACTAAAGATGGAGGAAGATGGGGCAGGCGCCACCAAGCCATTATCCTGTTTAATAGAGGCCTCTTGTGAGATAGCTCTCGGCCAGCTAGCAGCTCCCTGGTACCAGCTACCAGCTCTCCACTTAGCTGCTTCCTCCGACTATTAAAAGATTACCCCCGGACTCGGTCTGCAGATAAGCCGTCATCGCGGTTAAAAATGCTGACTCCCAGATGGCTCTGAAGAACACGTGCCAGGCTTCTTCTACCGGCCTCTTTTTGGGCGATGTGCTCGTCCGGGTATTAATATCGCTCATAGCCTCTCTTTCATTGATTACCGAAAATACAGCCCGACTCAGAAGAATGCTATCTTCAACATACAAATTCGCTCAAATCTTTGTTTCAATTTAGGAATTTTGTACTGGAAGATATATAGGAAGAGTAGCTCAGGTGGTAGAGCGCTGAGTTGCGATGCCGAAGGCCTTGGGTTCAAATCCCGCTGCTGGCCAGACTTTTATTTAATCTGTTTGCAGGCGGAGATAGATCCTATGGAATCTTGTTCCCTCCTGGGGCTCTCTCAGCCTCTACAAAGAAGGAGAAATACGGTGGTTAAACGTGAACTAGGACAAATCCGCTCCCTGCACAACCGTTATCCAAGAAACAGTATTGTCTCTACCATTTACTGAACTCCAGATCGTTGATGGGTTGTTTGTTTATTCATCTAATGTAACTATAATCTGATAAGGTCAATCGGTCGTTACTGCAGTGGGAGTCCTAAATTTGGCGCATCTATTAGGATAGCTGACACTGCACAAACTCGAAACCTCGGTTTTACGCCCCTTCCGAAGGACGGATAACCAAGGATTTTTTACTCCCTTAAAAAATCCCCAAGGCTGACTAGGGCACATAAAAAAAAAGTATTTGATTTTCACTTTCTTCTACACTTCTGACTATTAAGCACTGATGAAGATCTACAACGTTGTTCGAAACTTCGGCTTTTATTAAATATTTTCTCGCTGTCCGAAAATTTATTTTGACCTACACTCGGATAATATTTCCTATGTAAAAAATAAATAGATAAGCAGTCATAAGGCCTGTAGGCAGAAGTGAAAGCTCAAAACTTTGAAATGACTGTGTTTATTTTATAATTTATGAATCAATTGTAGCATGAATCATTTAAATTTATTATTATTAAATTGAAATTATTAACATCAGTTTGATTTTCACATCTATTGGCATTCCGAGCAATATTTATTTACACTTTAATTAAGTTTATTTATTAATCATAAGATATTATGGGGTGCCCAAGCTCAATACAAAATGCCAATGCAACTTAATCGAAAATAATTATTATGCAGTTATATTATATATATCATCCAAACTCTTGTTTATTTGCATCCATTAGCTACTTAAAACAAGACATTTAACTATGAAAAATAAAATATTTTAGGGGAAACGAACAGTTATCTTCGTCAGCTATCAGAACTTTGGTTTCTAATGAATAGTTTCTAGAAATAGTTTAGAATTTATTTTGGACTCCACCCTGACTTTCTTCTCCATATAAAAAAAAATTTGCAATATCTGTTGTATTTAGTGTTAATTGTTAATTATGGGACTATTAGTAAGGAGAATGTTATTCCACTTTAAAGAGCGACTGGCCCGCAAGTTCCGAATTCGAGAACGGCCGTGGCAAATAAATTATTTATTCAGTTAAGAGCCTTGATTCTACGGAATGAGATCTGCAGGCTCTCTCGGGACTGGCCCAATCTCTATAAAGAGGGTTCCCTTAATTGGGGGAAATCTGGTGGTAGAGCGTGATCGACAAAATCACCTTCCTTCACAACAATCCAGTCCTTACCAAGTAATAAAAACGGAAACGATCAAGGGTTTTTATTGCTACACGTATATTCCATTTTTAATTTAATTACACATGTTTTTAGTTTTTAAAAATATTTCAGTGGCTTGCTTGGTTTTGGACTGAAGTTCTAATTATTATATGTCTGTAACCGACATAAAACATCATCTCTATTATTTAATACCCCGATTCTCTCTAAAGATATAGTAACATTGCTATTCTGAAATAGAAATCACCTCCAATGAATTATTTATTTCTCTTTTATCTCTAGTCCAAAGCTCAATAACAATGTAGCGCCACAGTGGTGTGCTTGAATAGGATCTCAATGTCTAAATTTATCGGACCATAGAAGTTAACGGTGAACATCTGCATTAATATATCATCTTCGGGATAAGCTTGGAAATTCGGAGGGCGGGTTAAGAGAGATGTTTCAATGCGCAGCAAAATGTAGAAGAATTTAATTTTTTATTAATTCAGTTTACAAAATAAGTTGATACTATTAAATAACAGTACTTATTTTAATTATAAAATACATTTTATTTCATGTAAATAATGGTACTCATTTTAATAATAAAATTCTTGTTAGTTCACATATTATTTGCTTAATGGTAATACTGTTTATTGAGAGGACCAGCTTTATATCAGTAAATATGTTAGATTTTAAAAGCTAATCTCCTGAATAAAAATCAAATTCTGCTTCTTTATTAATATCTTAATAAATAGCCAGTTCCTGAATCATGCAATGAGAAAGCTATCAATCTAATTTTTGTTTTTGTAAAAATATTTGAAAACTTAAAAAAAAAGTAAATTGTAAATAAATAGAAGGGAAAGCTGCTGGGCCAAGAGGAACATCATTAGTTAAACTTTAAATTTGCACTGAGTTTCGATACAATTATAAAATATTACTATGTTTAGAAAATTCAATGAACTTGTTTGTTCAAAATTATGTCTACATAATATTTTTCTGAGTCATACACTTATTTATATTTTTAAATAAAATGTTATTTTAGTGTAATGAAAATGTGTATTAAAATAACGAGACAATCCGTGCTAAGGCCTTCGTTCTCTATACTATCTGATTATAAAAGGTGGAGAAGCATAATTAAAACTAATAGTTAAATGACCGCCTGTGTTAATTGAGTGCATAATGTTATTCATGAGTGCACCCACTGCGTTCTGTGAAATGATCATCACCAGCTTGTAATTTCGGAATTTATTAATGCATGGGTGAACCCGTAATTATCTGGCACAACCCACTATCCATGTTCGCAGGCCACGTGACGAAACATGATGAACACATCGTGACCAGAGGATATTCATATGCGCAGATCGTTATCTTATGCAATGTGGTAGGTAGTCATGACAGTATTGTTAATGATTTGGTTTTCGATGTAATTGTTTATTAATCGGTGGTTTAGTTTTTGCTGAATCTGTTACCGCTTAGGAAGTTACTCATCCTAATATCAAAGTAATATCAAATACAAAACATGAGACATCGTTGAACATTTTTGCTATATTCCTTCAAGATTGTTGTCCTAATAAGGTTATTGGAATAGAGTCAATCAATTACCAATGTTGCCAATGTATAAGATCTGTTAATAAATCAGTACATATTAATTTAAATTTATTCTGCAGTAGTAACCTTTATCTCTTAATCCATAACTCTACAACAATTATTCTTAGTATGTAATATTAAACAAGGATTAATTATAACTAACCGAAATATTCTAAATAAATATTTCTTAAGCCCAATGATTAACTGTAAAGGCGGATAGTGAATAATTAATATAAATAATCGTACTTATTTTAATTATAAAATCATTCTTAATTCATATTTAACTTAATTGTAAAATACTGTTGATTTTATTGAGGGAGCAAGTTTTAAATAATTAATAATCTTTAATAAATTATGGACATCTTAACACCATATTTATCAAAAGTATATACACCTATATACTTTTATCATTGTGATCGAAATGAGAACAAAATATATCCTAATATAACCATAAAATTTTTATTCTAAAATAATTCTCATAATAAATTTTGCCCTTTATTATTTTTAATGTTTCTCCTGCTAAACCTCGCAGATCAAATTAATTAGAAACCGAAATAAAAGTTATCATCATTTCATGTTATTTCACTGCGTTCTCTAGATTAAAATAACTATCCTAAGATCGAAATATTGGAAAAAGTCCTAACTTGTTTTATTTTTTAAATAGATGCGTTCCATTTGAATTCAAAAGCAGAACTATATTTTGTGCTACGGCTTAAAAAAATGAGGAACTTTTTGATTAGTCAATTTTTTTAAATATTTAAAATTTAATTGATTGAGCAAATGACCAAGGCAACGTCGATAAAATATATAACTAATAAACAATAAATCTACAGCCTCGGTGAATAAGTGTTTAAGTCATATTTTCTCCAGGGAGAAGTTATATGTATTGATGGAAGCTTCTCGCAGTATTTGGCTTGAATGGAGGCACAATATAAGCAATAACTCCAATTCAAGCCAATGCCTGATTCAGCCCCTTATTCACTAGGAAAATAACACGAATCCTCTACTAACACTAAACTCATTTTGGAGAAAATTTGACCACTTATTCCTCGCGGCTATAGATAACCATAGAAATTTACTTATTAGTAAACAATATTTCTCCTGATTCTTTATGTATATTTACTAAACAGTATCTGGCCATCTGTTAACTTAAGTATAACTCTTTCATAACCCGAGCTGTTATATTTTTTCGTTTAATTTTTTTTTAGCCATATTCTTTCTCAAGTATCCAGTGCAGTAGCTGCCTAAAATGCTGTTCACCCTTTGCTAGGCCCCAACTGAAGATAACAGAGGACCAAAAAAGCGAGTGAAGTGGGCGGCTAGGACTTGAGTGAGGAAGCTACAGCAGATAGTTTAGTCTCAAGGAGGTACCGATAAGGAGCGAGAGAGATTTTTTTGGTAATTATTCCGCAGGTTGTCACTTCGAGTTGAGGCACAAGTTTTAACTTTTTAATATTTTCCAAAGATACAAGTTAGCGTGAGCTTTAGTATGGAAAAGAGAATATAATTATGGGTGATAAGTAGATTTCGGTAATCATTTCACCAAGAAAGGAAAGTTTCAACTATCATTTCGAAATATAAACGATATGTGTTTGTTGAAATGTTCATTTCTAGATTAAAGTATTACCGAAGTATACACATTTCCCACAATTATATTCTCTTTTCCATCCTTATTTTCAAGATAACTTGTGTTTGGAAAATATTAAAAATGAAACAAATAAACAGTTAAAACTTGTAGTAACTCAACTCGAACCAATGCCATGTCTATTGGGAAAAAAGAAAAAAACTGAACTCGAAGCGATAGCCTGTGTAATAATTACCATTTTTTTTTAAAGTTTGTTCATAAATTTAATACTTAAATTATCTTTTGGCTGTTTTATCTGCGATCCCAGATAACTAAATATAGTATGCCCCACTGCTTCACCGGCGCTAAATTTGGATTGAAAAATACTAAATAATCTAAGTTTTATTTCGCAAACAGGTAAATAAATTTGTCTTGAATGATAATGTTGGAGAATCCACTATGGAGAATCCGCTGTGGAGAATCCATTACAGTACATAATTATAGGCAAATCATGTGATGATAGTTGTTAAAATATATGAATAAAATAACAGAAATAACACGAGTGAAACTATTGTTTAGATATTTTAATAAACCTTTGAAAACTTTCTATAAATACTAAAAGTTTATTTCTAAGTTATTGTTGATTTTTTTGCCCGTCTGCCCGTTGTGCCCCCCAGAAAAAAAATCCTGGATCCGCCCTTGTACTACGGGACCATTTTCTTCTCAATTCAGCTTAATATAATATTAAAGAGCTATACTACTAAATAGTACGTTTTCTGGATAGAAGTAGTAAAGAGTAGAAAAGTTTATTTATGGATAATGTTTCATTCCTCTTTATCATAACGCGTTGCTCTAAAGCAACGATTCATAAAAAAAAACTCAATTAATTGAGAAAAAAAAATTTCTAATCCGATCGGTAGATTTTGAGATCATATTTTATCCTATGATGATTCTTTAAAATAATTTTCATACATACTGTTTGAGTATAATTTTTTTTTATTGCTCCCTTCATTATGCAAGTCTACTCGTTTAATGTTAAATCGTTTTAACAGAAATGTTAAATAACTTATTTCGTTACTCCATGTTATATCAGTAGTTGTATATATGACTATTACCACGAAAACTTCTCTAATTATGTTGCGCAATGTAAAAATCTATGCAAAGCCGGAGACATGATAGATATTGCCATTTGGTACTATATTATCGTGTAACCAAACATTAGATTCTTCCTTATATAGGATAAATATACTTCGTGTTATGAAGACAACAAATCACTTGCTCCTTTAGCAAGGTAATCAGCCCATATATTACGCTCGATCGTGAATGTGCCTTTGCTCATTTTAGTGAATATTTTCCTTATATTTATATGGGCTATCAAGGTATGATTGAGTCTATCAATCAAATGGTGGTGAATGACGAAATTATTAACTTCGAGAATTTATATGTATATTTTATAAATCAGTATATAATAAAGTAGTATATATAAAGTAGTATATATAAACGGTTATTTCACCAAACCTAGAGAGTGATACATGGTGTGAGGTAGAGTTAGAGTCAATTCAGAGCAATATTTGTAGACTAAATGTAGGTTAGGGAAGGAGCTAATGGATAGCTCACGATATGCCCGGGGAACTCTTATGGAGATATATTGCCAGTCCTCCATCCAACTGTTACTTAAGTAATTTCCGTAGGTGGCCTTACTATTTGATTTATTATTACTTTGAAGCACGTCTTAAGGTTCTCTTTATTCTTCAATATTCAATCTTCAAATGTCAACGAAATTATATTAAAATATACCAAAAATTGCTACGAAAAACTCAGTCATCAAACGAGCCAGGGTGACCGAGATGGTTGAGGCTTCACCAAGGAGAGGTGACAGACCCGGGTTCGAGTCCTGGTGCTGGCCATATATTTTCTTTTGAAATAAAATATTTTTTTAAAAAAATTATATCATATATCAATTAAATAAGTTAAAATTTATTGTTTCTTTCCATTAAATCAATAATTATATTATATTTAATACATTTTAAATATGGATATTACTATACTACGTTCTATAAAAATGTTCTTGTCCCCGAAAAATGGAAATATAAACTAATGTTTCTTTTGCCTAATTAATGTCGGTATTATTGTTAATATATCTTTATTACCGTTATTATTATCTATAGTCTATATTATTATAAAATTATGGCTTTTGCTTAATTAATATTGGCTCTAGGAAATCAATTATGGAAGTTTAGATAAACAATGATTTGAAAAGCACGAAAAATTATAGAACTAAAAACTAATATTATCTTAACAAGTTTAAAATAAATATTTTCAATTAATATACTTTCATGATATAGGTAGCTAATGTCACGCAGTAATTAGGCGAAAGCCATAAAATCCATTTTAGTGTAATGTAAATTATTTCCTCATCTTCAAATATTCACACCATCTTTTTTTTTTTTGGCTTCCAACCTTCAGATCATTAACGCCAATGGGCACTGGTGTTGTTGATATTTAATCCATTATTTACCTAGCCTGATAACATGTATTGGTATATTAAAGCTTACTTCAACCTCTTAACTTTATTTTAAATCTCATATAAGACTGAAAAGACAAGAAGCTGTTCGTCGTTTTCGCCTACTTCAACATTTACTGGACGAACGCTCTAAGCTCCCAAATAATTAGAAAAGACTCATTTACATGACAGTTATCAGACCTATTTGGACATACGGAGTTGAACTTTGAGGCTCTACTAAACCATCCAATTCATCTCTTATCCAATCCTTACAATTCAAAATCCTTCGTAAAATCCTCAATGCTCCTTATTATGTCACAAATCATGATCTTAATATCCCATATGTTGCTGATTTGGCCCAAACTAGATATCTATCCTTCCATGACAAGCTCCATACACACTTGAATCCGCTAGTCTCAACTTGCTTCCCAACATACTATCCCTGATAACGCTCGGAGGCGTCTGAAAAGAAGATGGCCTCGAGACCATCTACTATAGAACTTTATTGGAGTGCTACCGATGGGTAGTTTCTCCACAAGTTTTTTCATGTCATATTGTACATATTAGCAGATTTACTTATTGTAATATTATTATAGTTGTAAATATCAAAAATTAAAAATAAATAAAAAAATTATAAAATATTAAGGAAACATTTGTCACTATTCTTATTCTAAATGAAGCTAGCAGTTTATGATATCTAACTAGAGAAAACATATTGATGATAATTGTTGACCTATGATAATTTATGTTGAAGAAATTGGTCCGGGTAAAGGCCACTGAATGAAATTCTCAAGTAATTTGAGAAAATCTTTATTGATAGCCAATGTTTCGACCTACGCTGTAGGTCTTCTTCAGGGCTATATGCAAAATACAGACAATATAAGAAAACGGTACAAATATATTAAAACATTTTAAATACAGATAAACTAAAAGAAGGTGAATATAGGCAAAAAAATTGATAAAGATGTACAGTAAGGTAATTATGAAGGTTAAAATGTATAAGTGTATACTATAAACTACTAAGTGCCAAAAGGTAGTAACCCACATCATGAAGAAAATAATAATAAAACAGAAAGTGTTGACAGTTAAAAAAAATAATTTGTAATATCTGTAATACCTTAATTATTAAGGTATTACAGATAAAAAATAAAAACTGAATATACAATAGGAATGTGAAATGATATGGGTAAATTAGAAAGTGATAAGAATTACGCACTAAAAATTATAGGTAATAAAAAAGAAGAAGTAAAAATTGTAAAATTATAAAAATCTAGAAACGAATTGTATATAATAAAATAAAAATGAAAATAAAATTTTTTTTAGAAAATACAGTATTAATATTGATAGGTAGAAAATACTTTATACTAGTGTAAAGAATATTAATTGCATAAGAGAATGTAAGAAGAGAGTTTATATAAGTGTAAAATATCAATTGTATAAAAGTAGGTATGTTTTAAGTAAAGTAAGTGATATTACAATCAGGCTATATTGGACTAAAATACATATAAAAAAAACAAAAAAAAACGGCAAGGATATGGTATTAATGATATCTATGATATTATGATATATAATATCATAAATATCACAAATAACAAACGTTGGCTATCAATAAAGATTTTCTCAAATTACTTGAGAATTTCATTCAGTGACCTCTATCCGGTCCAATTTCTTCAACATAGAGAAAAAATACATTCAGATAAATCTCTAATTTGTTCTTATAATGTATTTTGGGTCTAAAAAGTGAATTTTTCAATACCAACATTTATTTTTTTTACAGCTGTTATAATTCAAATCATACCTGTATTTAAAATTATCATATTATTGGTGGAAATTGGTATGGCATTTAATATTTATATGAGAGTAAATGTTTATCAGCAAGTATGGAAAATGATAACTGAATCTCTTTTTAAATTTTATCTATTTCTCTTATTTTTATCGCGTTTCAAACTTACAAGAGTGAATTTTGACTAGTAAACGTAAATATCTTTCATATTGAGCCACTGTGGACTACGAATTAAAAATCAATATCTTTTTCCTTGTCCAGATCTTGTTTTTCTGCCAGCTTTGGTATTCTAGCAGTGTCTCTCCAGCTAGTGTCTTCTTTTGTTCTTCTGACAGAGGTACCCTTCCTCTGAAATTCGTAAAATTCCGACTTAAATTTCATATAGAATGATGCTAAAAATGAGAAATATCAGCGGAGTAGCACAGTTGAAAATTAAAAATTCTTACTTTTAATATAGAACTTTTAGAAATTCTAGTTTTTTCTCTAGAATAACTTTGTTAAGGTAAAAGAGAAATAACCAATCAGATTTTGTTCTTCTACCAGCTTTGGTATTCCAGCAGTGTCTCTCCAGCTAGTGTCTTCTTTTGTTCTTCTGACAGAGGTACCCTTCCTCTAAAATTCGTAAAATTCCTATTAATCACTTAAATTTCATACGCTGTCGAGATGAATAATTAGTCTTTCGTTTAACATTGCCCAAATTTCTTGTGTTAGGAATAGGATGATGCTAAACATTATAATTATCAGCGGAATAGCACAGAAGAACAAGAAATGAGTTGTCATTTTCGAAAGTTATACAAGTCCATTTTGGATCTAAAAAAATCGATTAATGCTTTAAATTAGTGGTTCCCAACCTAGGGGGCGTGAGTTCAAGTCAGGGAGGCGCGAAGCCAGTTGAAAATTAAAAAATATGACTTTTAAAATAGAATTTTTAGAAATTCTAGTTATTTCTCTAGAATAACTTTATTAAGTTTACCAACTAGAAATTTAGTTATTTCTCTGTTTCCAGTAATTCTTTACTGAAATACCTGAAATTGAAACTTATTTTTCGAAAGTTGTATTTTGTGACGGTCAAACTAAATGTTTTGTTTTATATGTAGTACTTATTATTTTGTTTTTTTTCATATGCTCATATGCTCACAAGGAGAGCGTAGTAGGGATTTTATTTAATTTTATTGGGGGAATGAAAGATTTTCATTTGAAAAAAGGGGGCGTGGTATAAAAAAGGTTTGAAACCGCTGTTTTAAATTATTATTATATCATAACAAAATTTTAAAAGTACATAGAGTCTATAACACCACTCTTTGCCAAGTGCTAAAAACCTTTGCCTGTGTTCCCATACTTTTAAAGCAATTCAAATGGAAACCCTTAGCATATCATTCATATCGTGAATATGAAAACATGAAATTTCGAAAATAACAGCTCATATGTGGAATAAGATACTAGTATGGAATAGGATAGGAATGTGTACATTTCATGAGCGTGTACATGAATTGCGTGGTTATTTGTAAGGAGCAATTTCATATCATCATTGTGGAATACATGTCGGTTTTCGTAACCCATCATAGAATTATCCATTAACAAGTAACTATCGAAAGTCGATTCCGGAATAACCGAGTCCAGTTAAGACAGTGGACTAAACCGACCTGTGCAATCCATCAAAGACTCAATGTTTCATGACGTCCTCAAGACGGGAAGCTCGATACGGAGCAACATATAAGCTGAATAGCAAACTAGCGCTAGTGACTCCGCTATTAAGACGTAATGGGACAGGAGTCGCGGGGTAGTGTGCAATTATACGAAGAGTGTGTGTTCGGGCGGGCGCTCTAATCAGTAAGGCCCAGCTCAATGATTCACCACACCGGCTCCCTCAAAAATTCCCCTTTTCCCTCTGGTAATATTAATGCCCCGGTTCCGAGTCCTCAATTATTCCTGACGGACGTGTCCCGGAGCGAGGTAATATTCCGAGGAGTCGGATTGTCACATGTGACCGTCAATAATCCACGAGACCTCACCGTCTTCTTAAATAATAGCCCTAAGGGAGACTGTTCCATTAATGGCCCTGGACTAGGTATTAATTCCTAGCACAGACGAGATATTTACCCTCCCCGTTGCCTACCCGATCCTCACGTATAATTTCTTCACATGGAATCCGCCGGGAATTAGGCGCTGAATGTTTCATCGGCCACCGACAGAAGAGCTGATGTCACCTCTCAATTTGCCCTGCCACTCCGGCTCAATAATTAATCGAATAAACGTCTTGGAAGTTATAGTCTCTTTTCATTTATTCACCATCACTTTATCCATGATAATATCATTTTCTTGAACCTGGTTTATATGAACGATTTTCAAGTAAACAATAGTTCAACATCAAATTTTCGTGTCTCTATATCTATCCGTTCTAATTACTTACTATAAATCCATACTATAGTAAGGATTTCGCACCAGTATTTCTAAAGTGACATAAATTAACACTACTTTATTGGAAAAGATATTAATAGTAGAAAATCTCGGAATTTGAAACATTAACAATGCGTTAATAAACTACTAAGCCCAAGACCATGGGTTCGGCAGGAGGCCCTAGGATTTTTTTAAGGGAGTAAAAAATCCTTAGTTACGCCGTCCTTCGGAAGGGACGTTAAACGGGGGTTCCGAGCCTGTACCATGTCAGGTACTCGTTAAAAATCCCTATCCTAATTAAATCTGGATAGGCAAAATTTGGAGCTCCCACAGTAGCATCGTCCGATTAGCCATAGCAGCATAAAGTGACGTTAAATGAACAAACAAACAATGCGTTAACTCAAAATAATGAACTTTTAAACTTTGTTCCACATTTGTTATACACAAGATTCAAGTATCAACTTGATCTTTGTCACTATTGACTGAGGAGGAGGAGCATATGGACACTAAGAGTGACACAATTTCTATCAAGCTCAAAAGCTAAATAGATAAAGTTTTGATGAGTGATAAAGATATATTTACCTATTTCTTTCATGTTCATAACTCAAAAACACCAATTTTAAAATTTTTCTATTCATCTTCTATTAAAGAAAAACTGAAATAAAACCTAAATTCTTAAACACATCATTATCCATGACATTCATGAAATCATGGTGTAAAACTTTAATAAATATATGATTTTTACTTGTTTATAAATTCTTTTTAAATTAATTACGGTGAATTATTAATGCTTATCTTTGGGAAGTTCTCTAATTATTAATTAATTAATTATATATTTTTACACACTTGTATCCCAGTTTAATTTTTATTTTATTGTAGTAATGTCATTGGGTTGCTTCACTACTTCCCTTTGTCCATGCTATTACGTACAATTAATTACACTTATATATTTATTTTTAGTATTATTATAATACAAAGTTGTGTTATAAAGTATTGAATTGCAATAAATATTTCTTTTTATTCATTTTATAACATATCTTACGAGTATATATTCATTTAAAAGTATTTCTTATAAGTTAATGATTGAATAACTGTATATTGGTCATAGGTCTGGTACTCTCAACCCTCAATTAAATCTAGAATTAAGCCTACCTTTAACATGAAGGAAAAGATTGGATTGGTCCAAATCCGAAGTCCTCTTCCCCTGAACTGCAAACATTTTATTCGCTGTTTCAACATACGATGGTGATTCTAGCCATCTCGCATTTGGACGGAACAACAAACTATTTCATACTATCTGAAGGAATTTTAAAAAAGAACAGATACAGCCAGGTTCACTTTGAAGAGAACCATAATATCTCCATCCCCTCTAGTAGGCACGACTACCTAGAACTTAAGCAGGTTTATTCTACCTAATACTTTGGATGAATCAGTACAAACTGCATTATTTATCCCCTGGCGGGGGTTTCACGTCCTTCTTTACTATTAATGGAGTGAAATCATATGCGCTTTATGTTTGCTGTTACCTTGCCGCTTGCTATGTGTTTGCCACACGTGACTAAAGAACACATTCTGCTCAGGGCGTGACAATCATGTTTGTCACGCCGTCCCAATGCTCATCGAGTAACCATTTCGAAATTACGGGTGTGGGATAATAGTTTCTAAGTATTTCAAATTGTGTGGTGCATCGAACGAGGGATGAGTGATCGCTTTTTAATAATAAATTCGACTGTAAATGTGTTTCTATCATCATGGCTTAATGTGCCCTGCTGACGAACAAATAAATTTATTCCGTTTTGTGATGATCGGTCAACAAAATGTTTGTTAGCGTTGGTAAACAGCTGTTGATTTTCAAACATACTCCTATTTGTTCCTTCAACTGTATTTTTCAACTGGTGTTTGCCGATGATCTCATTGTGTAAGTAGATCATGATAAAGATCTGCAGCACAATATTAGGATACTCCAAGAAGAGCATACGTTTATTAAAAAGTAATGAGGATCGGAAGGAAGCCAAGCAGAGCTATGAGAGTAATCAGAATTAACGGCAAAGTAACTGAACAGGTAACTTATTTCAAATATCTGGGAGCGCATCTCCAGGAGAGTGGCTATATCGACTGTGAAATAACAGAGCGTATCGGGGCTGCAAACAGATGTTCAACGCCCTGAAAAGAGGCTTTTTGAACCGCCGCAAGGTGACATAAAAGACAAAGATGGCTGTCTTCAAGGAAACCTTTATTCCGATTTTGACATACTCTTCAGAGTCATGGACTCTAACAATCAACCATCAATGAAGGCTTCACCGTACCGAAATGAGGTTCCTTAGGAAGGTGGAAGGGAAGACCAGAAGTGGCCGAGTGCGCAATAAAACAATTAGGACACATGGTTTGGACATCTCTTACGTATGGAGCAAAGCCGCACAGCAAAATGTGAATACAATGCAAGAGAAGAGGGCAAGCGAGGGAGAATAAAGTAGAAAGATGGGTTGAAGGAGGCTTTCAGGAAAAGAGGTATGAAATTGGAAAGGATTGGAATGAAAGAAATGTGCTGGTATAGAACAGGAACAGCTGGGCCAAGCCCTCTTCACACTCCTGAGGCGGTAGGCGAGGATAAAAGTTATGGTGATGATGATGACTATATTTATAAAAAAATATTGATTGTTCGAGAAAAAAATATGGAATACTTCATCCTTTATCCCCAGCCTAATTGATATGTCCGCTTATTTAAAAGGACTGGTTATATATAACCAGTCCTTTTAAATAAGCGGGTGGTTAAACAAAAATTATTGAAAATTACAAATGTATTTTAATAATACAGCAAGTAAATATAATGAGTAATAGATAAATGCAGGACGAAAGTCAAGTAGAGAAACTAATCAGTAGTACTCAAATAACAATTTCAACCTAAAAAGAGCAAGAATTTTTGGGAATTGATGAAGTAGGTTTGAAACTAGTTGGCTTGAGTGAGAATGAAATTTGTCATGAAAGGACTGATATTTGGTTGGGGACAAATCTGTAACACAGGGGGCATAAAGGTCATTATGGATGACTTTATTCGTAACAATAATAAATATATAATAATAATCCTTACTATCACGGATTTTTCATACTAGAGGAATTCGAAGGCTTACTGAAGCCCCAAAGCTCTACTCTATAAGTCCAAATAAGTTTTATAATAGTCGTGTACGAGCATATTAGTCTTTTTGATTAATTGGCAGCTTAGGGTGTCTGTCTAGTAAGTGTTGAAGTAAATTGAAACAGCGACTTTAACTATTAAAACATGCCTTTACCTCAATACTTGAACTTCAAACTCACAAATATGTGCAAAATGCCACGGTTTAGTCCGACCACCAATCACCAATGGTATTCAAGAATAATTTCCGATTATTCCGATCAAGCGATAAGAGATAAAGAAATAATTTCTGCCTTTTCACTCCAACCCTTCAATTTAATTATACATAAGTCAGAGAGACGATACCGAAAGTATCAGCAGTAATATTTCAACATGGAGATAGGATCAGGGCAGGATAGGGCATGCTCAATCGGAACGCAAGCAGACGGATGTAACGTCAGAGGAGAGAGAAAAATGATAAAAATAAAGCAAATGGACGTGAGTATGTGAATCATGGAGCGGGATGTACAGCACAAAGGGCCGAGCTCAGATCCCATCTAGGAGATGCAAATGGGCTGACGAGACCTAGCCGGCTCCGACTGTCACGTATGATAAATATATATTGATATACTTTTTTATCCCATTCATGTCTCCGGGGGCAGGGACGAGACTCCCTCATAGCACCTACTGTCAGCTTCAGGTTCCGCTCAGCGGTGTCAGTGTAGCAGGACCTTCCACACTTGGAGAGTAATATTGGAAAATTCAATATTAAAAAATCAAATCAATATCAGACTGTCTAGGTTATATTAGGAATCTACATTTAAATCAATTAGAATAATTCGCGCAACAAACAAACGAACTAAAACTCAAAAAGAGGCATAAAACAATTGAAACAACGCAATTGGAAAACTCCAAAAAGCAGAGCCACAAGTCTGCAAATAAAAATACTAAGCAGCAACGTAACGCCTATTTAGGCTCCTGATGGTGCCTATAATTAAGGTATACTTAATTATTTTATAATACAGTTTATATGAACACCAAACAATTTTTAGGAGAAGAGCAACTACAACCTCTTTTCTTAAAAAAATCTGACTCATTTATCTCATATTTAAAACAAAATCGGTTTTTATCGTTTTACCGAAAGTGGAGAAAGTGAATTGTACGCCCCTCAACTATCGAATCAGTGCCTCTTGAATTTGTCACTCAGGCAGAGCATACACGAGCTTAATAACAAATATTCAAACAGCTACTTGTATTACTTAAAATTCTGCACCCATTGAGTGCGACAAAAAACTGTGCATATACTTATACAGTTCTTCCATATTGGTAATATTCGCAGTTGGTACATTGGTGCAACAGAAATGCCATATGGTTTTCTAAAAATGGAATAATGTTGATTTTGAAGCCCGTTGTATAGATATAGCCACTCAGGTGTTTCTAGTTCTCCTACCAGCGCGTTTTTCGCCATCTTAAAAAGTGTTCTTTTTCCAGTTTTTCAAGAAAAACTGTCTTCCAGCGATATAATTAAGGTAAAATATTCCCATGGCCAAATTTAAGGAGCGTTTTACATCCTTCGTATTTTGTATGTAATATTCAAAAGTGGAAATATTAAATATTTTCATTTACCTTTATAATCATTTACCTTAAAAGAATGAAAATAAAGATACAAAACGTGACGAAGATTTAGAGATTGTTACTGTCGAGAGGCTTAATTGACCGAATTCTTACTTGTTTGTCTTCAATGGATGCAGAATTTCATACTCTTACATAATAATGTGTTTTTATTCTATTTTTGGGAAAATCGTCGTTTTTGGTCAGGATTTTCTTCAGCCTTTTTTCAAAGCATTTATTAATTTGTGTTATCCATATCTAAACCATTCGATAGAATGCGCCATTTAGGACTATTGATTAACAAAAAGGGTTCTATATCAGGTTTTTTTCGGCTATTTTCATATTCAAAATTAGCTTTTGAAATAATTTCATTTTTGTTTAATTTTTTTTCTTTTGATAATGATTAATGTGTCTTATAGCCACTGTATATAAATATTGACATGAAAAATATAAACAAAAATTTAGAATTTACAATCTCATCGTGTTTATTTTAAATATTTACGATCATTAATGATTCCGAATCATAAGTATGAATATTTTTAAATTATCTAAGCGTAAATATTTGGAAAAAAAAAATACATTCATATCATACTTAAGTGAAAATAACTTACTTCTAAATATAAAACACTGTCTGTATCAGAATGTTTTATGACGCATTAATAAACGGTAAAGATACGATCCCCGATTATATATTTTCACCAGTGATCATCATTTAACAATTAGTAACAGAATGAGGACGCGGCGAAGACGTATCAAGAAGAAAGAGTACGGTGCAAGGGTTGCATCAGGAGGAGCGTGTACTAACTGCAACCAACTTCAGCTCTCCTTGCACGCCAACCGATCGTCACGAAGGCTATTCCTTTTTACTGCTCCCTTCATGGGATTGTCTTTATTCAATAAGGATCTCTCCGAGCAACTTGTTTTTGCTCGTTAGTGAAATAATTTCTTCATTATGGCTGATTAAAAACAGTTCTGAGAAAGAAGAGAAGGGCCTTCCACGAGGTTTATTACATCACGTCACTAAGTGACAATGAAACCATTGTCTCATTTAATTACTAACAAGTTATTAACCGGCATAGCGTCAGGGCCCATGATTAAAGAACAAAGCAATTTTTCCGAATATTGTCCTCCTCCATGGTTCAGACACATGAAAATCAAATTACAAAACTTGTATTCAGAAAGGGTTTCAACCTTATTAAACAAAGTATACCACCAGCGGATTATTTATGCCTACCATTTTTAGGTATATCTCATCCATTGCACGCTACAATCTAGGAGGAAGAAGGGCTATTGACAACTGGATACCTTTCCGAAGAGAATTTCCGCGAGGGTTTCGGAGAAAGCTCATCGCAAGTTTGGATCTCGCTAATCAGCCCCCAAAAGTTATCGAAATTGGCCTAAAATATTATATTGATAAGATTATATAGGAATACCTATTTATTAATCATCATCACCTGCATAGCGGTTTATTAGATATGTATCTACATTAGTACGTTTTTTGTTTTTGTTTTGTTTTTCAATATGTTATTTACTCGTAGCTTTTTACTTTTTTATTGTATCATACACTCATATGTAACTATATCATAGCGTTGTGGACTTCAAGGAGGTCAAACAGGCACATGAAAGTTTTATTCAAGGACGGTCTACTTCTATTAAAGACATAGGTCCTCGTGCGCCAGCTGACCCCGAGCAGCCTTAATCCTTGGACCAAGACCGATCTGTCACTGTCCATGAATCCTGAGTGTATGTCAATGGGAAGGACACTGGTTAGTCAGCCTCAAAGGGACGGGTTATGGAGCTTTGAACAACCTGCTGCTGTGCCTAGAAACCGTGGTTCACAGCAACGTGAGGTTGGGTGACAAAGTTGATTTTTGCTCCAGTGAAAGCAATGGTAGATGGCCACATCGCCAAAGATGTTCACGGTTTATAACGCCAACCGAAAAAAAAATTATAGAAAATAATGTAACATTTTTTTATTATTTAAAAACCATTGATGAATATCTTGTAAGAACCAAAATATCGCCGATTGAAAGGAAGAACCGTTAATAAATAACGGTTTCATAACTTCATCTAAGTTTTATATTAATGTAAATAATGCTGATCTAGGGTAAATGCTGAAACTAGTAAACGAAATTGATTTTTATTAAATTAAAAACTAACGATTAAATTCTAGCCGGTTAAGCAGAGAGTTCTGCTGTACTGTTTAAATAACAAAATGGTTTAGGATCACTTGAAAAGAATAATGTGAAATGTAATAGAGAGTTATTGGAAGATTTATAAAAAAATAAAAGGGAACAGAAATAGATTTAATGGGGGAAATATACAAATATTGTATTTAGTTATTAGAAGTTATAGAAAAAACCTTATTTATGGTATTTTATTGTTATATTATGGCACAATTACAGTTCTTGTTACGTTATGCTATTATAGAGTCATAAGTAAGTTGTATACTTAGAAACCTAATGTAAGGTATCAATGTTTTATGGTTTCTATTATAAATATTTAATGTTTCTTTTTTTTTAGGAAGATGATTCTGTGGGAAATCAGAAATTGTTTTCTAATCGAGAGAAAGGAACTGTATGTCTTATTAATTCCAACATTCAATCAAAGATCCTTTCTTCAGTACAAGATAGTCATTTAACGTACAACAGGCGTTTCTCTTTATGATTATATTGGTACTGGCACTAAGGTAATGGGAAATAAATTTATTTTTCTTAAATAATGGATTTTTAAATTTGTCTTATTAAGATATGTTGCAATAGCCTCAATGTTGCTTACATATCGATAAAATTTGTATTAAATCTATCGACATTCGACTCTTGAAACATTTGTTGCACACACGGAAAAAAAATAATCATTTTTAAAACAACGGAATTGGTTTTAATGTTATCCTGATTATTTATTCGATATATTGTTTGTTTAAAATTTGAACTAAAAACTAAATTGTAAACTATTGTCTTTTTCTTACTATTCTCAGAGGCAGAGATAAAATTATGGAGGTTCAAGTCTTAACTTTTCTACGCATTTCAAAGCTCCAGAGTTCAAATAAAGCAGCCTACTTTTTGCTATAGACCAGTCTGTTTTGTTTGCTTTTCGTCACAATAATTTCTAGAAAATTCTATTTTCTTCACTCTATTAATATGATTCTTAGTACTCCAATTACCATTAAAGCAATTTATATTACACTTTCAAATGTGTTCAAATCTGATCAATTCAATGATGGAATTTTGAGAAATGAATGGAATGATTATGGGTGATTCCATTCTATTAGTGTTTATTAATTTCCTGTTCTGTTTGCTCTCACTGATAATCCATTATCAATCTATTTATAATTATAATTCCCAATTGTAAAGTTGCATTTAAGCGATAAAAATTTTAATTGAAAAAATATCCTCATACAAGACTGAAAAGACAATAAACCGCACGACGTTTCAGGCTACTTCAACACTTACTAGACAAACGCTCTAAGCTTCCAATTAACTACAAAAGACTCATGACCATCATACGACCTATTTGGACTTACGGAGTAGAGCTTTGGGGCTCCACTAAGCCATCGAATTCCTCTCGTATCCAGTCCTAACAATCCAAAATTCTTCGTAAAATCCTCAATGCTCCTTATTTTATTGAGAATAAAGTCATCCATAACGACCTTAATGTCCCTTTTGTTGCTGATTTGGCCCGAACCCGGTATCTATCCTTTCATAACAAACTTCATTCCTTCTCAAAACCTCTAGTTTCAAACCTAGCTTCCTCTTCAATTCCCGATAATCCTCCGATGCGTCTGAAAAGAAGATGGCTACGTGACCTTCTTAGTTGAACTTTTATTTGAGCACTACCAGTGGGTAGTTTCTCTATTTGTCATTTTTATGTCATTATGTATCACGTATCCTATTTACTTGTTGTATCATTGTAATACAGTTGTAAATATCAATATATAAATTTAAAAAAAAAAATTGAAAAAATATTTTTTATTGTTGTATAGTTAAACACAGTTATAGTTCTTGTTATATCATATTATTATAGAGTGATCAGTATGTTGTGTATGTAGCAATCTAATGGTATATAATAATCTTACGATATATTGAAGTTTAGGCCAAGAGACCTGAGCCATCACCAGGGCTTGCCGGTTGCTCCGGATAGAAATTTAATACTGGCAGTATCTACTATCAAACACCAATAAATCAAGTCTTTGTAAGTAATAACAAAGTATTGCCAGGTCTCTTGTTACTATTGGTCCCATAATCAGGCAATTCGCTATATATATATACGTAAAATATACCTGCATCACTACAACCCAATAAGGATCTTAGGTTTAGCACATGGCAGAAATTGTACTGTATCTAGGTCAGTGGTTGTAATTTGTCCGAGATCATGCTCCTAATCCTTCAGCTAAGGTACCCACTTTATGGAGTCAAGGTGAGCCCCAGGAAGATCTGGGTTAATAGATGAAATAATTTATCTGTCACTGCTGGATTTGAATCCGAGACCTGCGGCACTCTACCACAGGGCTACCCGGGTATCAAAGAAGTCAAACGTAATGCCAAATTCTATATTTGGTCAAAAAATAATAATATGCTATAATACTATAAGCTCCTCAAAATGGGAAGATGGCATGCTCCTGCAGATATAATGCCATACGCTTTGAGGAGGCCCCATCGGTCATTCCAAAATCCAGGGGCTACCACACCCTAATAATTTTGTACCTGGCATAATTGAGCACATTTAGGAATATGTGGTAATCTAGGAGGGGGCAACCATATGCCAGGGCGGTGGAAAGAGGACACAATAGAAGAGCGATCCATGTCACAACAAAGGGAAGGTCCTGACGGCGGGCAAGAAGAAAGCTGGCGTGATCCCTCCTGCTATGTTTATTATAAACAGCTGTGACAGGTGAGGTCTCCTTGTCGGGAACCGCCTCCTTACTTTCTCACACCTCTCGTGTCAAACCTGTCAAAAGTCAGTCAATCTTCCCTACTAAGGAGAAACTGCGAATCGGCCGCTGCCTTAGAGGTATTTCTTCAACATTTCCAGGTTTTTTAAAATATTAATACATAGTTGAATTCGTTAAATAAACAAATATTTGTATTCTACACATTCTTTAGACTAATGCTATAATGTACATTGACTTGATGTGTTTACTTTCAACTATAGTGATAATGTTTATTTTATCAGAAGAAAATTCAGCTAGTAGTTGTGGATGCCAATTATATAATTTATTATTGGTAATTTAGGTTAAAACTTGTACCATAAAGGATCTAGGGTTCAGTACATGGTTTTTCTGATTCTAGGACAACGATTGTGCAGGAAGGTGATTTGTCCTAGATAATACTCAGCCGCCAGAATTTCCCCTTACTTTGGGTAACCCCTTTTATGGAGGCTGAGTGAGCCCCAGGAGGTTCCTTGATCCCATAGGATCTACATTAGGGAACAAACAGATTAAATAAAAGTCTGCCAGCGAGCGTTATTTGAGCCCAGGGACCTTCGGCATGGCAACTCAGCACTCAACCACTGAGCCACTCCGCTCCCTATGTTATCCAAGTTATAAGGGCAGAGATCTACTACAGATAGATGGTCATTAACTATCTTTTGTGTTGTTGTCTTGTTTTTTGTTATTGCCCATTTAAAATTAATATAATAGCACTTAGGGAATAGCCATCATTAAAAGGAGAAGCTGTGAAATACTTGCAGAAGTTCGGTATAATTCCCAAGATGAAATTACGTGAAAATGTTATGAGTTATAAGTGAGGGATAAAAATGGAGATGTTTTCATCGAAAGTGTAGGGAAAACGCTTGTAGAAGAAGAGTAACATGGTTAGAGTTAACATTTTGTAGATTTCAATTTACATTAATATGAATTAAAATATAGGTGTTACCTGTTTCAGAATCATCAGTGTTCAGGTTTATCAACAATTTGGATTGCAGTCATTGGGTACCGGCTAAGTCGCAAGTAGTGATGTTATTCTTGTGGAACATTTTATTCTGAAAGACCAAACTTTAAAAATTAATTTATTCATTTTTTTCCGGCGTTCAATTTCTGTGCAGCATGATGAGTTTAATAGTAATTCTGTGGTAAATTAAGTTAAGGATTGGTGATATACATTCTTCAGCCACTTCATCTTTTATCTGGCCTCATAATTTTATTTAGTATAAATTATAAGACCAATATCAGTTGGGATAAACTTCGACCAGTGGGTTTAACCCTACGATCCACCATCGCTAGACTAGAGACGTCCTCTTGGGCAAGGAACCCTGCACCCCTGCCATCGCTGACCCCAGGTTGCGAAGGAAGCCGCTGGTGGCGCGTGAAGACCTGATTAGTTATGAACTATTAAATGCTACGTGAGCTCTCCGGAGGTTCCCACGAGCCTCTTGGCAATTAGCCGTCCACTCTGCGCTCCCTTCTTCCATTTCTTTTCTATTCTCGCTGGCCACGAAGCAAAGGTTCGGAATAGCTACCAACCTATCACACTGGACTGGATCGCAAAATGTGAGAAATAGGTTACGGGCAAGATCTCTAGACTTCAGCGGCAATGAACTAGAATTTTCTAATATCTATGAAGATAGCGAATTATATCAGCATTTTTTTAATTAAATTAGTCGTTATGATATTAAAATATTGTAAAATAATTATAAAAAATGAAGAAATGGCCATTCTGAACTGATTTCTATATTATTCTATATCTTTTACAACGCTTCCAATACAAACCGCATTTCGTAATTATTGATTATGGTAGGCAGGCTTAGCTTATATTCAATATAACGACTGAAAAATTAAAATTACTTTTTATATTAAATTACTTGCATTAGTAAGTATGATACAAAAATTGCAGAAGTATGATACAAAATACTTAGTATTTTAATTTAAACTAAATTCTTTGTTTTCCTATCCAGAAAAAACTAAGGTTTGTAGCAGAATATATATAGTAACACATCGAACTAGTATTTCTAAAGTGACATAAGTCCTGTTTGGAAAAACAGAAAAAGAACTTAGAAAAGTATTAGGACACTAAGAGTGACACTAGTCCCCTCTTGCAGACTGAAGTTAAGTTGATATAGTCTTGAAGAGTGATGAAGATATATTTACCTATTTTTTTCATTGTTGTAACTCACCACCGAAAAAACACCGATTTTTGTCACTTAGAAGTCCTAGTGCGATTACAGAAAACTCCCCATTCTTTCAAAAACATTTATCATCGAATCGCGTATACTCAAAACACTCGAATGAGTACTGATTCCTTCATGAAGATCATAGTAAAAATATTTTATTAGTTTTATCATTAGCATTATTTTATACATCTCCTAAATGTTTTTCGTTAATCCTATAAAATTTGATTTACTACACTCAAAATTTATTTCCAGACGTACCCCAGTATGGCCTCTTAAAATCTCTTTTTCTTACGTATGATTACACGAAAATCCTAAATTATTCAGTTGCTATCAATTATATATTAAAATATATATGCGTAATAAAAAATGAACTAATAAAATTAATTAAATTACTTTTGTAGAGCATGGGATGGGCAATCTTCAACAAGGAGTCCTCAATTGTTTGTCCGATCCTGATTGGTCATCGTGAAGGAAATAATGTCATGTCTGAAATAACAGTACCGTCTGCAATTTAATCCAGTTACTTTTCCTGCGATTAAGAAAAGTAATTTATTTCTTTTTGGCCTCAATTGCTATTTTCGAAAACGCGTATTTTATCCCATCTCCAATAAACACGTATAACGTACAGTAGTAATGATAAATATGCAGAGTACGGTTATTGTTTCCTGGAAATAATGTCAGAAGTTCTGTAAATAAAATATTTCAATTAATTATTTCTTATAGTTAAAAAGAATTAGTGGCTTAACGTTGCTAAAACATTACAAGTTATGAAGTCTAATAACTATCGTCAACTATTTCTTCTAAAATCAATTCATCTCTTTTATTCAAACATTTTTGAAGCTTTATTTATTATCTGGTATTTTTCAAATTAAAAAAGGGTAATTATTCCGCATTATCGCTTCGAGTTGAGTTATTGAAAGTTTTAACTGTTTATTCGTTTCTTTTTTAATATGTTAGCCAAAAATACAAGTTATAGCTTTATTATAGGAAATATAATGTAATTATGGGTAATGAGTAGTAATCTATCATAACCATCATTTCTAGATGAAATTATTACCCAAGTATACACATTGCCCATAATTACATTCTTTTTTCCATGCTAAATCTCATGATAACTTGGATTTTTGGAAAATATTAAAAAGGAAACGAAAGGAAATGCTTAAAATTCTAGTGACTCAACTCGAAGCGACAACTTGCAATATAATTACAAAAAAAAAGTCAATGATATTTAAGTCCGTAAGAGCCGAGTAATAAAGATTTCTTTATAATTGATGATGTGACATCAGGACTTCTGAGCAATACAGAATACGAGCTTTTTTTTTAGAGTGGTACAAGTCCATTTTTTCATGTATAAACGGTACAAGTCCAGGTTTTCATTTGAGTTAATTAATAAATATATTGAAACTTTATATTTTTAACACTTTGTGTATAGAAAAGAAGATGATTTTAGCACTATTCACATTTTAAATATTATTATGGAAAGACAGTCATTAAAATTATTTATATGAATAAACGGTTTTTGTTTTTGATCCAAATGGACTTATACCACTTCCAAAGATAACAGATCATATTTGTGCTAAAATTCATACTAACATTACTCAAAGTAAAATCAAAGCGAAGTAAGTAACTTTTGTACACCGCCCAACAATAGATTTTTAAAAATTTCGTTTCCTTGTGCCAGGTATAAACCACTTCGACTAACGTATCTAACAGGGTCATTATAACAGGATCAGGAAAGATAACATTTGGAAGGGAATGAAGATGAAGGGCTACTTCATTACCCAACCTTGGACTTTACAAATAGATGTTGGTTCGAAAGTAGTTTTTCTTCAAGTTTATTAGCTACAAGGCATGATGCACTTCAAATCATAAATTAGTTCATGCAATTATTTACCTCAAAGCGTATTTATTCTCTAATTCAGTATAGGTCATAGTTCCAACTCTGATTAGCAGAACTAGCGAAGTATCAATTCCTGAGGTAGGAAGAAAACAAAGGAAATCATGATTTATAAACGATGATATTTTTAATCATTTAGCTTTAATTTATCTGATTCAAACACAACGTTTTATTTCCTATCTGAAGGTATTCATGGTTTTCAAGCATTGGCGGAGATGTCTGTTTCACTAATTTATTTAAACAATTTAAACTTTTACTATAGATTTGCTCTAAAAACTAAGATTTCCAATATAAGTAAATTTGTTAGGGATGAGAGAAACGTTCGAGACGAAATGTGAACAAGATTTCCGCAACTGAGAGGACATAGCAGTCTCAGCTAATGAACAGGATCCTATCAGCTACCCTGATTTCTTCTTCTTCTTTGACTACGTCTTATGCCATTCCTAGCGTCGAGGAGCCTCCAACGAATGGCGCCACGCCTCTCGGTCCCTGCTCCGCCTCATTTTATGGGAAGTTTTGCCTCTCTCCTCTGATGCGCTGAATGTATTCATGACAGGAATCTCTGGGACGCCCTCTCGGCCTCCTTCCTGTGGGTCTAGCTTCCATGACCTTCCTTGGCTCTCTATCTGCATCCATCCGACAGACGTGGCCAAACCACTTTAGCAGTCTGTTTTATATGGAATCTTTTAGCTCAATCATTTTTAGCTCCTCTCTAATTCTTTCATTCCTGGCGCGGTTCCTCCTGGTCTTTCCACGAGACCACTCTCCGCAGCAATTTCATCTCCGCTGATGTCACTGGGCTAGCTTGACTGTCAAGCATAACTCAGCTTTCACTTCCAAAAGTAAGGTTTGGGAGGTGAACTGATTTGTAAATGTGCATTTTGATTTCCTTTCCAACCTCCCTATGCCCAACTATACTGTTGCAGATAGGGTAGTAAACCGGTTTGGCTTTGGATATTCTGTTAGCTACTTCTGGGTCAATTCTTCCCCTGCTGCTGATGATTGTCCCCAAGTAGGTGTACTCTTCTACAACTTCAAGTACCTCCCCTTTACAGATCAGCTGGTCGTACTCTTTATCCTCTCTTGATGCCAGTAAGACTTATTGCAAGCTTTATTCTCTATTGTATAGGTTTATTGTTTATTGTATAATAGATTTTATTGCTATTTCTTGTCATTCCTTTGCGGTTCTTCCTCCCATTTCCTTAAGGGCTTGTCATTCGTGTCCGCAATCAATAATATGTCTTCGGCATACAATAGGCTCTGGAGCATAACATTTCTTAAGTTCCACTAGCTGATGACCGTCCATGCAGTTCTGCGCTTACAGATTTTATGGATTTCATCCATAAATAATAAAAATAGAAGAGGACTCAAGCTGCCGCCCTGCCTCACACCTCTCTCTATGGGAAAAGGCTTGGACTCCCTTCCGTTGATCCTCACTACTCCTTTTGCTGCCTCACATGCTGATTTAATTGCAGTGATAAGATCTTCTGGCACATTTTTAGCCGCCAAAGCATCCCATATTTATTGTCGAGGGACAGAGTCGACTGCTGCTTTTAGTTCAAGAAAAGCCATGTGCACATTCATATTTCTGTCCCATGCTTTTTCTGCGATGCTTCGTAATACGAAAATGTGGTCTTGAGTCTTAAGGGCAAAATCCCGCTCTATTTGGTTCTCAGCTGCAAAACTTAGTTTCCTTTCTAGGATTGAGGTGTGCAGCTTATATGCTACTGAAAGCAAGTTTATTGGTCTATAGTTTTCGCATTCAGTGGAGCTACCGTTTTTGTGAATTGGGATAATAATGCTGAACTCCCAATCTTTTGGGACTTTTTTTGTATTCCATATTTCTTGGAGGAATTATTGCAGAAACCTCCAAATTTCAGTAGTTCTGGAGCTACACCGTCCCTTCCTGCTCCTTTGCCGGTTTTAATTTTTCCGATGCCGTATTCAACCTCATCCTCCTCGATGACTTGCATACTCTCACGGATATTATTTCCTACTAGATGTTCTCCTGTGTTAATAGATAGGCAGTATCATCAGATGCACTTCTCTATCAGAGAAGTGCATCTGATGATACTGCCTACATGTTTCCAATATTTTCTCCTGTCTCCAATCGTTCCAATAATCTTGCCGCTTGACATTTCTCACTGGCTTATTTCTTTTCCCTCTCAAGGACTTCAGAAATTCATAATGCTTTCACGGTGGTCTTCGTTGAGGCTTTTTCCAAACCTTTCACATGCCACTTTTTTTTCTTGATGAACCACTACTTTGCAATTGTTTCTGGTTAGGTGATATTGACTCAAGTTTTCGGGGGTTTTATCCTGAAGATATGCTTTACAAGTGTTTTTTTTATTTGAACAGCATAGAGCACTTCATCACCATCACCATTCTTCGCACTCCACCATTCTGTGCGCTTTTGTATACCTGAAATTTTGCGCAAGCCACAAACTTCTCTTACTGTTTTCAGGAGACATGATTTTAAGCGACACCATTGTTGCTCAACGTCACCGCCTTAACTCATTCAGGGCAGTGAGGTGGAGATACTCCTATATTATAGATATTATAGACTGAAGAAATTATTATATTCTTTATAAAGTCCTGATCTGTCAGGTTTGGTGCCGTTATGCAAATTCAGCTGAAGGACGGACAAGCAAAAACTTCTAGGGTTCGAAAGAAATGTTCTTCTCATAATCAATGTTCCAGTGAAGGTATGGTATTCTAGAGAATGAAGTGATGCTTTAGACATCTGGCTAAGCCGGAAATTATTAGAGTTGTGAGTGGTTCAACGCAAGAGAGCGTTCTTAAGAGACTTGTGTAAGACCAACTTAATGGATCGAGAAGCATCGGAAACTGCGCCGGGAAAAGACAGTCTTAACTGATTCCAAAAATCTGACTGAATTGAATTGTGGCTGCACAAGATGAAGAGAAATGGCGAAAGCTGTTGATGCTGATGGAAGAATTAACATATTTCTATGAAAATGAAATTAAAATTAAAAATAAGAAGATGTAATTTTCTTTACACATTTATGTATATTCCTGACTGATCATTATTTTAATTATGGTTTTGAATCGGTGTACTCGTATTTAAATGTATAAAATGCTGCCTTTTTTTTCTTTTTAGGAATATTTTTTAGCTGTAAATTGATACATTAAAATGCACGTCAAATATTTTCCACATTTTGCAACTTCGGCCAGGTATTAACATCGTAATGTAACTGTTCTGTAGATATGCTTACTTTTTAGTGTCGTAAGTCGCTCGTAATCATAAAAAATATGATGAAGATTTCCTAAAAGAGCTTGGACATCCGATGGAACGAACTGCCATGCACCCACCGACCGGCTAATGAACAACTGTAAACAGTGACATGTTGAATAAATGATGTAGCCAACGAGAGAGGAGGATACAGCAAATAGAAGAGAGACCGGCTCGGATTGGCTACGACTCCGTTCCTCGATCTAAGGACCGTTCCTAAATCACTATTCTGCCAGGGAACAGCAATAAAGCCGATGCCTATTCATTCACATCGCCCGTTATGGGGCCTTTATCAAAACAACTTTTTATATCTGTATTATTATAGTCTTGAGTGCAGATGATGCTTATACCTCCTCAAAACTTACTTGTTTTATGTGTTTCTTTTATTTTTTATATTTTATTTCGCCACCGTACCATAAGACTATTGTTTTATTTAATTATCTCCATAAATACCCTTTATCCTATCGGAAAAGTGTGAAATTAAATTTGTTTTGTAAATGAAAACCCTTACCTTTATTTTTTTTTTTAATTACAACAATGGAGCTTAGGAAAGACACTGTCGTTCCTACCATTTATCGTTGTATTGTTATAATACAGTTGTAAATTTCAATGAAAAAAAAGTTATTATTAGAATCAATTGCAACTATTAAACGGTGATTTAGTTAAATATAATTATTCATACATCCAATTAGATTAAAACAAAACGTACTCATGCTTGGTGTGGACATCTTCGTCACGAGCTAGTCGATGACGCGAACCAATAAGTTTCCCCCATCAAAAATCGCTAAACGCGACTAAAGAAGTTTTCACTTCAATTAATTTTAACAAAGCACTGTCAACAATATTTTCATACTTCCGAAAACCAGGAAAACCCGGAACCTTTGAAGAGCCGCTGAAGGAGAAGGGGATCCGGGAGCCGACGAGGAGCGGCGACGGCTACCTGGCGGCCGCTGTGAAGTCACCCCAAGCCCCTCATTATCGAGTACTGGATACAGATTACAGGCTACGTGATACACTCTCCCGTAAATGAACTTTCTAGTGATTAGCTCCAGGGGCTAGCTCCTGTCTCTATCCGCTCCTGATTACTTCCTGGTACGTGGAAGGTCCCGACGTGGAGAACCGTAATCCTGGAATCCTCATCTCTTCATCAACTCTCTCGAGGATGAGGCAGTAGTCGTGTCGACGCACGAGTGGCGCGGCAAACCCTCGATGTCATAATCGGCCGAAGCGGTCCGGAACGCAACTGGATATGCGTTGCCCCCTCAATCTTCGCCTTGTCGGGAGCCCACGGGAGCCAATCCTATCCAGTCCAATTGGAAATTACTCCTGCTACGAGCTAATTTTCGTTTCCTGATTACTGGGAAATCTCACTCTGAATATTAGAAATGATGTTAATTAAAATAGTTTTGACTAACCATATATTTAACCTGAAATATATTAAACATGAAACACATAATTATTCATTTCTTCATTCCTGCCCGTTTATGTTCCCTCTGAATTCCAACCTCGTCAAATATTTCTTTCTGAATTCCGCCACGCTCAAACATTTCTTTTCAACCCCTTCCTATTTCCCTAATAAATGCCAGCTAATTTAAAACTTAGAAATAGCAATATTGGTTTCTGAGACTAAAAGGTTGAAAATGTGATATTCAATTTGTAATTTTGTCATCGTAGATGTGCAGATATTTTTTTCTTTCCTCTATTGAACAAACGGTAGACGAATTCTAAGAAAGATGTTTTTGTGATATTGAAAGATATTATATAGATATACAAAGAGAAACTAGGTAGATTTATTGACTATGGAATACCATTATAACTCTTTAAATCCTACAATCTATCCACACCATCTCCTCTCTCCTCCCTAGTATCTCTATATCTTAAAGCTGATATAAACATATATATATATATATATATATATATATATATATTCTATATATTTATATATTATATATATGGAATATATATATATATATATATATATATATATATATATATATATATATATATATATATATATTCCATTTCAAGTGGATCAAACGCTTTTAACTTTTAAAGGAAACAAAATTCAGGTAAAAGTTGTAGTTATTCAGGCCTAGTTTGAAGAAATGAAAAAACATTGTTTGATTTTTCACTTTAAATGGGCTATAACAACCTTCAAAAAATGTAGTTTCCTCTTGACCCCCGTCTATTTTTATTTTTCTGAAATGGACAATACAAAAAATGGAAAAAATGTATGTAACATTTTTTTCTATCTTTCAAAGGTCAAGTAGAAGAAGTATCTGAAGCTCACTACTTCAGTGTGCTGTCTTCACAGAAGGTTTTTAAATGTCCAGACATTTTCTGAAAGATTCAAAATACCTTGATTATTAAGTTATTTCGGCTAAAAACTCTTAAATAAAATAACTTAATGCTACATAACGTTAAAGGAGGTATACTAAAGTAGTCAACTTTGAATGCTTTTTCTACTTAAACTATGAAAGATAGAAAAAAATGTTACATAAATTTTTTCCATGTTTTGAATTGTACATTTCAGAAAAATAAAAATAAATGGGGATCAAGAGGAAACTATATTTTTTTAAGGTCGATATTGACTATTTAAAGTGAAAAAACAAAAAATGTTTTTCTTATTTTTTTAAACTAGGCCTGAATAACTACAACTTTTACCTGAATCGTTTTTCTGAATTTTGTTTCGTTTAAAAGTTAAAAACATTTGATCCACTTGAAATGGTACACCCTGTATATATATAATGTCTATATATTTCTAATACAGATATGTAAATATATTTAATACGTAGATTGCATTATATGTGAAAATGATACATTAAATATGATAATATGATATGAGGCGTGGAGATGCAAAAAGGGATACATTTTTTTATCCTATAATGTTTTTAATGTTTTTCACAAATTTAGCGTCCTCTATGCGGTGGTACATGGTTCACCATTCTAAACATGTCAAATCCAATCTAATTTTTCTAAAATAATTGTCTCAAATAAATAATCATTTCATAATAAACTAAATTATACATATGTTTGTGATTCCTGAAAAAATTTTAAATTTGGATTTATTCCCTTTTGCATCTCAACGCCTCATATAGCAAAAAATGTAGGCTATATCATATGAAAATACCCACCGATTTTCTCATCCAAATAATCTAAACTCGATTTATGTTTCTTAAACTATTACAATATATATTATACCTAATCATATTCGATCAAAATTATTCAATTGTTTTTGTTTTTGTGTATTTTTATATTTAATTATTGTCATCAGTTAGCTATATATTTTTATGAGATTTTATATTGTTCCTTTCATATTCACAATGCATACAATTGTTTGTAATGTAAATAAGTATGTCTTTTTTGCTCATACTGCTTCTGTTGTCCAAAATTATTTTCAAGGGACCTTATCCTAAAATAAAGTGCTCTTTTGCATCTATCTATCAGCGTTTTGTATTTCGCTGTTCCAGAAACAAATGTGCATATTTGTAGAAGTTTAAATTATGTTATAATTCTTTAAGATATACTTTTTTAAGCGTGATTAAATTTAAATAATGTTCCTAATTATTTTTTCAGGCGCCCCTTCTATTTACCATAAATTTTGAATTATACCTTAAAATTTGAATACCTGTTAAAAAATCATTTCATTTATTCGAGTCAGCATTAAAAAATACATTAGTACAATCTTCTTGTATTCTTACTTATTTAAAACTTAATAATTGTAGTTTAATTACTTTGTAAAGAGTTGTCTTAACTTCTGGTAAGTCACGGGTTAATCAACTTACTTATTCAAGTTATACGAATAAATTAGTTCCCGTTCCATCATAACTTGTATTGAGTAATATCTATTGATGAACCAGTTTTTATCTCAAGATATACCACACGTAACTTTATGGCTCATTAATTCACTATTGCTAAAATAAAAAACATTATCCAAGCGACTGTATATGATTTCATCGTTGTAAAAATAATATGAAATAAATGAAAAAAAAAAATCCGCGAGGAGTTTGATAATTAATACTTGGTTGTAGGTATTATTTATCGGTTGAACGAGACGGGGCAGCGAACGAGCTAAATCGTGTACAAGAATATTTCAGAGCTAGATAAGGCCATGCAATTTCTAGGGCAACTGTGACTTATTAGCTACTTTATTTCCCCATACGGAGAAAGGTCATGTAACTCTTTTATGGAATGTTAGACCAGGTCGTGAATGGAAAAACTTAAAACCAGAAGAAAAATATCATTCGGAATAGATTGTTTTTGAAAATTCCTATAGTGATTACGCAGTTGAAGAAAAACAAATAGTAGAACCATTAATATTGTGTCTACATTTACTTATAAGATAGGGGATCTTAGAACGATTTATAAATAAATACTCCATTGAAAACGTTTATCTGCCGCATCTTCACTCTTCGTGGAATGCAATAAACTGCAATCTGCAGAATGTACATGAATGCACATCAACATGAACGAAAGCACATTTTTCGTTTTTTCGGTCTATAGGTTTAGGATTGAAAATTTACATAGAATTGATAGAGAGACATCTCTAACGCATGAAAGTAATGTAATGAAATAGTAATGGAATGGGTAAAATACGTTTGAGATACAAACTGATTTTCATTGACCTTTGAGTTTTTGTTTCTTTTCTGAAAACAGATTTTTCACTCGCCTGAAAATTGGTATTTTTCGCTTTCGATAATTTGCATTTGTATCGACGAAGACATCTCAATCAGTTTTTGTGACATGATTTATTAGAGAAGTAATTTTTCCCGTTAAAGTTCAATATTTATCTAATGCAACAGAATATTTTTCAACTTTTTTGTAATAATTGCATTGTTTATAATATAGGCTCGATCATTTAGTTGACAAAAATATGTCTACAGATACTTCTCCAGGTTATCACATTAGCCCAAGCGAAGTAAATAATTAAAAGCAGATGATTTTTATAAATATTCGGTACAATCTTATTGAATTATTTTCTCGCTACGTTCGTGATTGCAGTGGCAATAATGATTTATATATTTTATATTCTTTTTTGCAAGTAGTGAAGATGGTCATCGCAATGTGTTAATTAACAAGGGTTTTGTAGAAAATACTCCATTTACATACTATATTTTCATAATCATCTCCAACACTTAAAATGAAAATAACAACCATATGGAAAAGTATTTTTGAAACCATTTTAAGAAATCTGAATGTTCGGATTGGCAATATTGAACTTCATTTTTTATCGACCTACTCACCCTCAACCACCTACGTTTCCTCCTCGGACATTCTGTATAATGGAATTAAGAAACATTACACACTGTCCATTAAACTTTACTTTGGGTGTGCTCCTTTTTTACTTACTCATATTAATATAAACTGACACAATGAAATAAATATGCTGCCGTTGCTTCCTTAGAATAGCTACTTTGGCAATAGCAGCCCACCTCCTGTTCCTTCCGTCAATGGATTCTGCTTGCAATATCGCCATACTTCTATTCATCGGGTTCTTCACCAAATCCTCACTCGATAATTATTCTCTTCTGGAAACGTGTTTGATCCTATCTTCTCGCAGGAGGAGAAAGAGGATTATCTCATTTGCTAAAGAAATGCACTGCCTCATGTGATGACCATCATTTTGAATGTTCAGAGGATCTGCAACAGAGATTTGCTCAGTTCAACATAGAGGATGAATACTTTAAGATGCAAATATAACTCCGTTGAAATGATATTTGGTGTCTATGACCCTAGAATGAACTCCTATTCATACATACGTATTTTCCATAATGGTGGCAGAATATGAGTTTCAAAGACCCATAGCTCAGCCATATATGAACATAAAAGAAAATAATAGTGTTTTTAAATATTTTTTATTCATTTTCGAATCACCCTTTATTGAGGTGTTAGATTAATTATTTTTACGTGGATGTGCAGACAATTTTTCTTTCTCCAATATTCCTTTATTCCCTCCAATCCTCCTTCATGCCTTCAAAATTACTTTAGTATTTAGAATCATCACTCCACATATTAAAACATTAAAAATCACTGTGATTTCTTTTTATGTTTAACTATTTTGAAAAAATAAACCACTGTGTGATAATTTGTATCATTTTTCAGAATTGTAAATATAAATAAATAAATAACATTATTATTGAATGGTATAGTTATACCACACTTTCTGTGAAAAATATACAATCCCTATTTAAAGTGATCATATATAATGATTCTACAGCGTTTCAATTTATAAACACAATTTATTTTTTTCTCTGTCATACTCTACTACTACAAATGACTGCCCGTCATTTTAGTTACTTATTTTTTATTTTACACACTAGTCACTCTACTAGTATATACAAAAAATATATATCAATGACGCTCGTTGAGCTAGACAAATCGTGTAGGGCGGTAGCACCGAACAGTAGGTGAGCTGGAAGGCAGAGGGAAAGAAAAAATAGAATTACTGATAATGCCAAGAGTGAGATTCTTATCTCCAGGACGGACACTGCTCCCGCTGACGTTTAAAAATGACCCACCAATTTGCCTTCAGTTTTATTTTAACAACTACATAGGAAGTAACTAGTGAGGCACTCCATGTTGGTAAATCAATTAGACAAAAAAGATATTTCTCAATTTAAAGCAGCTTTCAATGTACTAGAATACCAGAGAGCTCGTCAAAGGGAAAGGGTTGAGGGATTATTATCTAAGAAAAAAACCTGAACCGCTTTAACCCATGAAGTGTCTTGAGTTCAGTAGATGATAGAGATGGTTCAGTACTGTTTCTATGACAACAGTTGTGCAGGGTGGTAGTTTGTATCAGATCACACTCAACCGCCATTAAGCGTAGGGAAGTGGCGACCCCATCGGACTGCAAACAGCCACTGGTCCTCGAGGTTGGGGGAACAATAACTCTGACACTACAACTGTACACCATATACAATTCACTCAACCCCACACTACAGACTATGGTCACCTACAATACACACCCTAGGATCACAGGATCAGCAAGTCAGGTGGATCTAAGGAGGCTGCACCTCTTCCTGACCGGGGTTTGGAAGGGCTAATAACCTACACCCCTTAAACAAAATTATTATTATGAACCCTCAAAGGAAATAAAGCCGGGCGGGTTTAAGGAAACAAACTTCAAATGGAAAAAGAATTAATCCCCGGAGAGCGACTTGGAATGTTAGAGGACTAAACCCACCAGGTGGATAAATGTCAGGTGGAATGAAATTAAAAACAGCTTGGGAGAAGCTGCAGAAGAGTTACTGGGAAGGAATGGTAAAGAGGGTAAATGTGGTTGATTGGTTTGATACTCAATGCGAACGAGCCCTGAGAGCAAAGCAGCGCCCCTTGCTTTGCTCTCAGGGAAGAAAATGCTGCAGAGAATGACAAGAGCAAGCCGGAATCAGTACTCTGTCAGGAGGAGGAATGCCAAGATTATGTGGAGGAATGCCGTCAGAAGAAAATGAAAAGGAAAAAAAGTTTGTAAGGGAAGCGGCAGAAGTGGGTCTTAATGTAAATGAAAGAAAAACAAAATATTTAAAAACACCCAAGAGCCAGCAAATGGAACGCAATTGCTACAATTTGCATATCAGCGAACGCATTTTCGAAAGGACAGGCACTTTTAAGTACCTTCGATCTATCAGAACATATGACAACAGAATGATCGCGAGGCTGTCTGTAGGTAACAAGTGCCTCCTTGGCCTACAAAAAACTTTCAACCTCAAAGTTCTGTGTATGCTAGTTAAAATAGCTATTTACGAGACTATCCTGAAACCCACAGTTACATACGGCAGTGAATTCTGGGTATTGACAGACGAAAGTAAAAGGAACTCAATGTCTGGGGAAAAAAAAATACTCAGGAAAATATATGGTTCAATAAGAGAGAAAGGTACGAGGCGATCAAGGATGAATCGAGAGTTTCGCACAATATTTGGAAAACCAGACCTGGTTTGTAAGAAAATCCCGACTCAGATGGCGGAGACATATGGAACGGATGCCAAGACGCCTGTTATTCAGAAGCATTGGAGGGAAACGACTCAGAGTAAGGTCTAGGATGGGATGTTTGAACGATGTTGAGGAAGACCTCAAGTTCCTTGGAGTAAGAAGATGGAGAGAACGAGGAGGGGACAGAGATAGCTGGCTTAAGGTCCTTGAGGAGGCCCAGGTCCTTGTAGGACCGTAGCGCCCATCAGTAAGTAAATAACCACCAGGTTTTTCTTAAGTATACCAACTTTATAGAGTCTTGGTGAGCCACATAAGGGTCTTTAGATCACACAAGGTCCATCCGTGGCTAATATCAGATTTAACAATTTATCTGTCACAGCCAGATTTGAACCCGTAACCTTCAAGAGGGGGTCTTACCTCTCTACAATAATTTTTAAATTTCTGAAGTTCGAGAACTTAGTTTACACTAAAATACATATTAAACCTCTTACTCAAATAGTTACTAAATTTTCAAATAAATTTTAGATTAAGTAATAAAAATTTTGCTGATGCAATTTTGTTTGAAGCAACAAAAATCTTTTTTCAAACCTCAACTGATATGTTTTTAACTACTATAGTGTTCATCTGACCTGCAGGAATAGATTCTAAATAGAAGACATAGATAAACATAATTTCTGATTATTATAATATAGATTTATGTGTATATAATTTAAACTTTTCAAGTTTCTTTCTTTCTTTTTTAAATTCTTTCTTCTATTTCATGGAGTCAATTTTATGATTGATAAATAATCTGGAAACCATGGAGAAGATCCAGTTAACATTAGGTATGGATTGATTTAGTAGTTTTCACGGTTAGTGGTTACAAAAGAAAAACAGGCTGTATTTTTATATAGTTTTTAGACATCTACATCTATATTACCAGTATTATCTATATCTATATTACTATTACTATGTACAAATGGATTACTATCATTATCTGTATCTATATTATTATATTTATAAAGCTAAAAAGATTATATGTTTTAACGTGCTATTTTGTGAAACAAATATCTTTGAGGACTTCCTTTTTTCGGTCAGACTGATCGTTCAATGATGTAAAGTTTAGACTTTGTAGTACTACATTAGAAACGGAATCGTATCTACAAATAAATAAAAGCACCTGAAAGAAGCAGTGAAAGAACCTCTGAAAGTATGTTTTAAGTATGAAATTATTTTTTGAATATATAAAGGTTAGGGAAAACGAGAGGTAAAATTATCGAGTGTTGAAGTCGATAAATTTTATAAATAAATAAATAATAATAATTAATAATTCTAAATAAATAAGAATAGCACATAATTCTTGCCACGTTTCTGTCTATTTGTTAGGTCATCATATTGGCTTAGGGTTGTAGATTCCATGGGGAACTGAAACTGCTAGACTCTGCATCCCTCTGCCCTCATGATAAAAAGAAGACCGAAACGTGGACTTTTTTAGTTTGTTTACAAATTAAGCAATTTAATCTTACATGAATAAAATTTACGGGCTGCACCCCTCAACCATCTTCAACATGGCCCAAGATACATCCAATCAACCATTTTTTCATGAATTCGATAATATAAAATACTGGGACACATTTAAATGAAAAATAGGGGTGTAGTGAAGAAATGAACCAACCTTTATTTAGCATTGATAGAGCAAACTAAATTCAAATATAAATATGGTCTTAAATTTTTTTTTTTTTTATATATATTAACACTTTATTGAAATATTACAATCTGCCACTTGTGGGCAATAAGTAATAGTGATATTTAGCTTACAGTCATTCCATAACAAAACAATAATGTAAACAAAATAAAATAAATAAATATATACATGCGGAAAAATTTATACATGCGGTAACAGAAAGAAATTAAGTCTTAAAAATTATTTAAAAGTATCCGAAAAATGAAATGATAATGAAAAGAAATGAATAGTTCTTTTCTATTTAATTAGTACGTAATAACATCATTAAAAACAATTGATATTTGTATCATTTTTGGATTGGCTCCATTTTGTTCATATATGCAGTCAACTTTATTGTGATTGATAAAAAATTATTTTTATTTTGAACAGAAAAGTTTTGTCCAGGCCGGGATTCGAACCAGTGTCGCCCGCGTCCCTAGCGCGGTGCTCTAACCAACTGAGCTAACCTTGTAACGCGGCCAGACAAATCCATTCTCTTCACCGATCATATATCACCTTGTTCTCGCAATTTTTTTTAAAAATTATTATAAGAATAATAAAATATAAAATAAATTTTAAAAAATTATGTTTGTTTTATCACAGTACTTGAAAATTCCAGTAACAAATGAGACTGAACAGTGGATTATATTTCTTCACTTACTATTATCATTATTATGTTTGTAAATATTATTTCCTTTTTTTGGAAATATCCAATCCACTATGTATCACTCCTGATATTAAATTATAATTTACTTGTTGTATTGTTATAAAACAGTTGTAAATTTCAATAAATAAGTTATTAAAAAAAAAGTGTGTGAAATGGTCAAAGGGTCCATTCAATCGTTTTTACACAAAATAAGCAAATCTAATTATATTGTGTAAACGTTTCGGCCTAAGATGTAAGCCATCTTCAGGGGAGCCAGTATTGGGTTCCGAGTCTGTGGTGACGCGTCAAACTATCAAATGTCAACTGAACTGAGTTAAATTAATATTGGATTTTTAATACACTCCGGATTAACCGGATCCCTCACTTACCAGCAATAATTACAATTTCAGCAATAATCTCAAATTTGATTTGATAACTTAATTTCCCACAAAATCATTTATTATTTTTTATTTTAAAGAGCTCTAGGCCATGGCGATCTCAAAGGGGCAAAAAATTATGAAAAGAAAAATTAAAAAATACTACTTTTTCATCCCTTCGTGCCAGAGGTCCCGGTCCCATCTTGAATATACTTGGCAAGATTAGAAACAGCTTGGAGTACAATGGCCACGATGCGCACGCTAGGTCCTTGTTATCAGGACAAAGGGCCCGCTATACACACACACACTAACACCTCTTCGCTTCTGGACTACCTGAGGTAATTATTCTTCATCTTGGATACATTGGCTATATGCTGCAAATATAGTCCACATTTTTCGGAATGAAGATTTCAGAAATCTTGAATCATCAACATAATATGTATGGATAAATTTAAAAACAAATAAACAAAATGATTAATTAAGAAATAATAATAACCGTACCTCTACGATCAATTAAGAGTCTTGGGTTCAGTACGCGGTAGATACTGAACTACCTCTGCACAACCGAGTGTACAGGGAGATGATTTATCTGATATCAAGCTCAACCTCTAGATTTTCTCCCCTGTTTTGGGGCCAATATTGTTAAAGCTGGGTGAGCTCCAGTTTGGTCTCCAGATCCCGAAAAGCATCCACCCGCAGCTGTTTATAGATAAAATGGATTATCTGCCAGTCTGTGGAACTCAGCACTCTGATATATACCATACATACATATATATATATATATATATATATATATATATATATATATATATATATATATATATTAGTTGAAACGTTTATTTCTGTTTATGTAATGATTACCTAAATATATTCATTGCACTTAATTACATCCTTTTTTTCCATTCTAAAAATTACGATAACTTGTATTTTGGGAAAATATTGTTACCAAATAAATGTTTTGTTTTCAATGTAATACATACTTCTTTTTTGTATACCATTACTGTGTAAAGGGACACGGGAGGCTTTCATTTCAACAAGAGGGGGTCTTGGTACAAAAAAGTTTGGGAACTCCTGATGTAGAACGACACTACTCGCTAATAGTGAACATATCTATTATATCTTTTTACCTGCAGAGATTACTTTAGTCACGGATTTCGAACGATCGCCCGCTACAGAAAAGGAGTTTAAATATAGCCCGTTTGAGGATTCCCCGCAAACGACAGACAATGGGACCCCTTCCAGATAATATGCCGAAGCGGGGCGATCAGTGAGGCCGAGGAAAATAGCAAAAAGAGACGAGTGAAGAAGTGAATGTGTCAAAATCTATTAGAGAGAGCGCTAGGTAGGAGGTCGGTCTCCAGATTACAGGGCGGCCATTCAATTAGCTTCTCCCTCACGGCAGCTTTACGAGCTCCTCTAATAGCCATCTCTCTCTCTCTCTCTCTCTCTCTCTCTCTCTCTCTCTCTCTCTCTCTCTCTCTCTCTCTCTCTCTCTCTCTCTCTCTCTCTCTCTCTCTCTCTCTCCCCTCTCTCTCTCTCTCACACACACACACTCTCTCTCTCTCACACTCTCTCTCTCTTTCTCTCTCTCTCTCTCCTCTCTCTCTCTCTCTCCTCTCTCTCCCTCTCTCCTCTCTCTCCATCTCTCTATCTTCCTCTCCCTCTCTTTCCCTCTCTCTCCATCACTCCTCGCTCCAGCTCCGGAGCTCTATTAATCATTTTAGTAGTTCTGCATTTTTCTCCTCTCCCTCTGCTTCTACTCATTAGCGACACTTCCCCTTCGCCCCTTCCTTCAGCAGCCTCTGGTTTACGGCCTTAACTGTACCATAGCTCTCGAGAGCTGCCGCTAGCTTGATGGATTGTTAACCTAAATCAAAAGATTGTGAATTTGACAGAGGTATCTATCTATAACTATGGGAGCGGAGTATCTAAGTGGATAGAGCACTGAGTTGCAATGCCAAAGGTTCTGGGTTCAAATGTAGCTGTGACTGATAAATTATTTTATCTGGAACGTGTGGAATTTGACGGCCCTCCTGGGACTGACCCAGCCTCTTTAAACTGGATACCCTCAATTGGAGGAAAACTTGGCGGATGAGCGTTATCTCGGGCAATGTACATTCCTGAGCATCTGTCGTCCTAGAAACAGTAATGTCTCTACCATGTACTAAAAAACCCTTCATGGTAGTAGTTGTACAATTTTATTTTATCTATAGCTATCGTTTCAAGCATTGACCCGGGCAAATATTATTCAAGTACTAGTGCCGCGAAGATTAAGATGAGTGGGCTTGGTAACGAACGAATTCCTAAAAATTTAAGCTGTGCCGACTGGGAAGGAGTAGTCCAATGGCACCCATCTTTCAGGAGTTATAACTCAATAACTGAAAAAATATATATAAAACTGTGTTAAATGTCTTGTAATCAGTATTTTTGTAATTTATTAAAGTATTACATTCTTAATCCTGCGAGGCATCTGAAAATAAGATGGCCTCATGACCTTTTAAGTTGAACATTTTATTTGAGTACTACCACTGGGTAGTTTCTCTACTTATATTTATTCATGTCAATGTGTACCATTCATTCTATTTACTTTTATTAGTATAATACAGTTGTAAATTACAATGAATAACAAAAAAAAATTATTACATTCTGAGTTCATGTTTGGAAGTCCACATTAATCAAATGATAACACTAACCAATAATTTAATATAGCAGTTAAAAAAATAATTATTTATAAATTATGATTATAATTTATTTATTAATTATAAATTACTTTATTAGTAAAGGTTTAAGTGGAATATTAAACAATTTCCAAGAACAAAATTAGCATCCGCTAGTAATTAAATTTAGTTTAATAACTATGCATTGTACCCATTATTATTTTTTTATATTAAACCAGCTGGTGGCAAATTATATAAAATTTGAAATCTTGTCATGTGTTACGAAGAATTCTAAATATTATTTTCTAAGTAAACCTAGTTATTTTTATAAATAATAAGATATTAATATTCAATGAGTAATAAATCTTTGAGAGATGGGGATTCCTAAGTATCAATATGTTTAAATATTTATGCTAATTCTAAAATTAGAAATAAACCACTTACCACACAGCATACACTAGAGTAGCTAACCTAATTGATTGCTTCTTTAAGAATATAGTTAATTACCGATTCCTTCTGTACACTAATAATAATATTAATATTAACAAAAGCAGCCCATTTAGCTAATTAACTTTTTAACACGTTATTATTAAGAGTTGAAATAATTATTATTATATAAAAAACATAACTGTGACTGCGAACAAATGATAAGCTCATTGTGCATTTATCCCAAACTGAATTTAACTAAAATGTTCCTTTTAATTGAAACATATATACAAAATGTTTAAATGAGTGGATGTAAATCAGCGATTCCTTTAAGATCGACATATCTTTAAATGAATATTGAACTACTGAAGACAAAAAAAACATTTTTGTAAAATAAAGCATTTCGGGTATGTTTATTCTTAAACTCCTTCAAGCACTACAATTTTAAGCCGATGATCTAATTTTTAGGTTTATTTCATTTAAACGTAATAAATTTAAATATTGTATGGTTATTATTTCAATATATAAAACAATTGGATCAGGCAATTCAACCATTCTATTTCATTAAAGAAAGAATTGAATTACTTAATATTCGAGCAAATCTCAATGTTTTCGTATTGTCCTAAGTCATGCTCAACCGCCAAGTTTTTCCCGCAATTAAGGATACCCACTTTACAGAGGCTGGGTGAGCCCCAGAAGGGTTTTCATAAACCTCAGGGCCCATCCCCTGCCGTTTACAGAGTAAATAAATTATCTACAACAGCCGAATTTGAACCCGGTACCTTTGGAATGGTAGCTCAGCTGGACCACTGAACTACCACGCTCCCTAGTGGTGAAGAAATTTATTTAATACACTCATTAAATTTTTCGTATTCAATCAATAAAATACGTCATTTATTTTTTTTCGATTGCTCCTATTGTCCATGAAACTAGAAAGAGCATAGATAGATAGAGGAAGGGTCGACAATCTCGTGTCGCTACGAACTATTGTTTCCATGGTCCTGCTAAAGGTTACCCATAGCTCCATAGCATGCAAAACCAACAGTATCCTTTGTCCCGATGTACACTCGGGTTTTAACAGAATGAATCCATCTAAATCCACGGATCCCGTGGGTGAACTAACCGATATTTCTTTCCTCAGCATACCGTCCCTGGGATCCAACCTTAAGACAGTTATTTGTCATCCTGGAAAATGAATCAATAGAAATATAATATTTAAATTTCATCAAATTTGTAATCAATTTATCAGGAGATTTATTTCAAATAAATTTTTGGATATTCGGTATATATTTCGAAATGCTAAATGTTATATATTAAATTTACACTTAAATATGTCAGGAATGAACTAGCAGTTCACGAATAACATAACTTGTTACACCCTAAACATAAAGGCGAAGGGATTAAAGCGGTGGAGAGAGTGAGCGTGGTGGCATTTCTCTAAAAACAACAAGGCTTAAGTAGCTTTTCCAGGTTATGATATATTAAAGCCTACACGGCTCTGTGGTACCAACCCTTACGACTAATACAAATTTATGATATGTCAGAAACTTTTTTAATGTAATTAAGATAAAACGTATATTTGAAATCCTGGAAAAAAGAATAGACTGAACGGTGAAATAATTTAAATATATCACAATGATAAGGACAAAACTAGATAAGAGCTAGATGATTCGAATCATTGCATAAAGGGAAAACACAGTATATACAAACTCATCTGTTAAATTCGTGGTATGGAAGTTAATAGAATATTCCACTGTTGTTGTAACAATATATTAATTTGTAACAAATCCGAGAAACGCTTTATAATAAGTAATTGGGACAGGGTGGTTGCAGAGGAGCCATCCGTCAGAGGCAGGAGAGGAGGTTACTATTTGATGAGGCTAACCTGATTAGGGGGGAGGTGGGGGCGGGTGCCCCCCGCTCCTGATTGGCAACTACTGAAAATTGCAAACCCTTTCCTGTCCCCTGCCGCTCCATCTCCTCTTCCGCATTTTTGTCTCCTCTGATAAGGGATCACTCTCGTCGGCCAGGGACAGTCGGGCAATGGTCACTTCTATCACGAGTGACATCTGTACCTCTGTCAGGTCATGTAATATTTATTTATCAATAGTATTTGGGGTTTAATACACTTCATAGCTATGTAGTATCTTGCTGTATTTCTTTGAGACACAGTAAATAAGAATATTATTCCCTACTACTGATGTGGAAAGGGCTGACTGGATGTATCTTTAAAAATGTTGAAAGTGGTCGGGCGTGCAGTGAATAATTTTTTGGAAAAATTAAATTTTCTTAATAGCACACAAGGAAGGAATCCTCTGCCCGCCTTGCGGTGAACCAATCCCCCTTATTTCTTTCTCAAAAAGCGTTCTTGCTGATTTTCTTAAGCCAAATTCAATCAATTACGACCCATTTTTATTTTATTCCAGCTTATATTTTATAGCTGTTTATAGTAGATATAGACTTTATATTCTCCACAAATATCAATCAAAAATCTTCTTAGGAATATTAGGAATATATTGATATGAATTAAGAAAACAAAAAGAATCAGAAAATGTAACACAAATAAATACACCAAAGTACAACATAAATTAAATAGGATGAAAGAACGAAAATATAGTGCATATAATTGGAATAAAGTATCTTAAACTATGAAATAAATTCGTGTAAAGAGATTTCTTTGAAATAATAAGATAAAGACACAGGAATTTAAGGGATTGGGAAATGACATTTTCCTAAAAACAACGAGGCCTAAGTAGTTTTCCAGATTATTATATATATTATAGCCTACACGCTGCTCTCGTTAAACTGTCCCTTACAACTTGTATAAATGTATTATAGGTCCAAAACTTGTTTTATTATGATGAAGAGAGAAAACAAAAAAATGTTTTTGAAATTAGACCTTATTACTACTTCTACATCTTCTTTGTACCAAAAATAATTGAATATCCCAGTTTTCCCCAAAGTTAATGCAGGATAGGAGAATGCATTTCCTCCATATATCCTTCGTTAAGGAGTCTCGACTTCTTCTTCCACACCCATCATTTTGATATTTTATTAAGAAATAAGAAGTTTGTCACGGAGCTTTAATTTCATATATATAACTTTATGTTATTCTGTATTCTCAAATAACTTCTAAAAATATGACTCAAAATATCAAGAATAATTTGTACTCGACATTATTGTATTGTATTAGCAAGCTAGGGGTGATCAGACACTTTTGCATATATGCACATCTATGCATACATACCCTTTCATGTACCAATAGATATATTAATAATGACAGGATAGGTAAGACTTCTCACAACTTATCACTACTAAATCATGAATGAATAGAACCTTTTATTACAAAAAATTAACAGGATTTTACTGATTATAATACATTTTACTTCAGATGCTATTTACAATTTTATGACCTTTTTTTCTGTTAATTTATGTAGGCCTCCCCCTTAGGGTGTAACTTCCCTGGAGACCAAATCCTACTGGGAAGTGGGGCTCGCTGTTTCTCTCCACAGTTCCTTCCATGCTTCTTTGTCTCTGGCTATCCTCATCCAGTTTGGCTCAGCAAATGACCTTATGTAGCCACTCCATCTCCTTCTTTGCCTTCCGCGATATCTTTTGAAGTCATAAGGAGTCCATTCTGTTGTCGTTAAGGACCATCTTCCGTCGGTAATTCTAGCCAGATAGCCAGCCTATCCCCATTTAATTTCTTTTACAAGAAGATTTATGTTTTTGAAGCCCGTTCGTCTCTTTATGTCCCTGATTTTGATGCGGTCATTTTTCTTAATGTTTAGCACACTACTTTCAATAGAATTTGGCCAGACTATTAATTTATTTACCAATTTCTTTGTTAGAGACCATGTTTGACAACCAAAGCTTACACATGGCATTATGCAACTTTCAAAAATAATGTTTTTGCTGGTAATTTCAAAGTTTCCTTTCGTAATAGCCTCGAGGTTCCAATATTTTTGGCATCCTAAAGTTTTTCTCCTCTGGATCTCTTTTGAGATCCTTTCAGAGAAAGAAATTAGTTGACCTAAATAAATGTACTCTTGTACATAATTTAATACTGAACTGCTCCAACTGATTTCAGTTTTTTCACTGTTCGCCATCATAACTGTCTTCTCGTAGTTCGGGGCCAGGCCTACCTCCTGGTTTCCAATTTCCTCGACATCATGATTATTTCATCAGCTTTATCAGAAATCAGAATAACGTCATCAGCATACTTTAGGTTATTTAATTTAGATCCATTTCTGCTTAGGCCCAAAATGTATGCCTGCCTTTTGAAATATCCTTTCCAGTAATACTGTAAAGAGTATGGGTGAAAGTGGATCTCCTTTTCTAACCCCCTTGTCTATTTTAAACTTCGGGCCTTTCTTTTCAGTTTCAATGAAAGCTGTATTATCCTTGTAGAGCTCTTTGATAATTCTGATGTACTTGTGTTCAATTCCCGTGTCATCCAGCGCCTTCAGAACGTTACTGTGGTAGACACTTTTGCTTTCCGGAAATCAATGAAACAAAAGTAGACCGGGAAATTATATTCTTTAGCCTTTTCTAGAAGCGTATGTTATCACTACCTGTATGTTATCAGCACTTGAGAAGCCTCTCCTAAATCCTGCTTGTTCGCTTGGTATTGAAGTTATTATGTAAGGGGTTATTCCTCTAGTGCTAATGCTAGTAAAAACTTTTCCAATGGTTGGACAGAGCGAGATTGGTCTGTAATTTTCTATGTTGTTTTTATTGCATTTTTTATGCATAAGAACTATGTTTGCTGTTTTCCATTGTTTCGGGGCTGTTTCTTCCTCCAGGATGAAAATGAATATTTTAGTAATTCTTCGGATACTACTGAACCACCTGCTAGGAGGGTCTCATTTCTTATGTTGTCAGGTCCAGCAGGTTTATTTTTCTTGAGAACATTGATGGCACTTTTTACTTCTGATAGTAGTATTTCAGGGACTTTTTCTTCTGACTGAAAGATCAAAGAATGATATTTATTTTTATGCTGATAAAGTGCTGTCAAGTAATCAGTTGCCACACCTAATATATTTTCTCCGTTCATTATTAGTCGATTTTTATAACCCTGAATAGAATAAGACCATTGTTGGCCTGAAGATAATTCAGACAGTAGTTTTTTGGTTGATCTGGTTGTATCCAGTTTACTCTTAATTGTGTTCTCCCTATGTTGGTTCAGGTCGGACTTGATCTTCCTCTTAATAAGTTTATTCAGCTCTGTTGGCTCAACTTTATCATTTGAAGATGCTGGCGTCTTTCCTTTTAATTCTCGTCTTTTGCATAATAGGAACTTTGTCTCCTAATTTGCAACTCCCGGGTCCGCTTGATGCCACTTGAGGTGGTATATATGCATCTTCTAAAGCCTTTGTAAAATGGTCGTACATCACCCGGACTTGTGGATATTGGTTACCAAACGTTGCTTTTTCTCTAGCTTGGTTAGCTTTTAGTTTGGTTTTAAATGTATCTTTGGTTTACGAATTTTCAATTGTTTTTTATTACTTTGATGGGTCTATCTTTCTTGAATTTATTTATTTCAATGACCCCTCTGTCTATGGTCAGTATGGTAATCGAGATTTTGAATAATATGTACAGTTTTAAGATATTATATATGGTTAATGAGTAAATAATCAATTTCAAATTTCTGATCTCTAGGTGACGGCTATGTCCACTTATGTTTCTGTGAAAGAGCAAAATTCACTATTCTATTTCCTCCTTCATTTCTTCGTCCATAACTATAATTTCCAAATACTGATTCTTCTCCAACAATTCTCTATCCAACACGCCCATTGAAATCTCCCGTTATCACTACATAGTTGTTTTTCCTTCTGAAGTTGTTAAGAATTTCTTCTAATTGTCTTTATCTTGTTCTGGGGAGTCCGCAGTGGGAGCATGAAACTGAACCATAGTGATAATTTTACTTTTTCCTAGATATGCAATGAAGGTGGCAATTCGGAAATTAGTCTCTTAAAATTTTACAATGCTGTTTTTAAATATTTTTGAAATTAAAAATCTTGTCCCATACTCGCCATTTAAGGATGATGTGTACATAAATATATTACCTGATTTAAGTTATATTATTTTTGGACCCTTCCTTCTTAGTTCACATAAACCAATAATATCCCATTTTATTTCATTTATAGCCGTTTAAAATTCCATTAGCCTGGAATGTCCTCTCCTAGTAACGTTCTCACGTTTAAGGTCCAAACGTTGAGGGTGTTAGAGCTGGATTTTTTATTTGTTGTCTATTCTGAAATTTTTGATTGATTATAATTAATTGTTTCATATGTATTGCCAACTTTGGTCAAACCTACAACTTTTGAATTATTTTTAATTTGGAAATTCCTTTCCAGTCTGTGGCTTCCTGAATTTGAATTTTTAGCTCTCTTCTTTTCAGATTTTAATTTGGTATTTGACAAGATTTCTTCCTTATCCGCCGAGGTTTCTTCTTTCTCTTCAGGGGAAGTTTCTAATTAACTTTTCCTTAATACGGTATTTGTTTCCAAATCATAACCATTATTAACGCCTTTGTCTTTAACCTTTGAGTGATTCGAACTATTGAGGCTGCTCAATCTCAGTTTTGCCGTCCGAGAGAGTGAGATCTTGGACGTAAAAAAATATCTAACGAACCCTGTAGTATCAGATACATTTGCATATATGCATATCTATACATACATACCCTTTCATGTATGAATAGATACATTAATAGTGACAGGATAGTTAAGACTTCTCACATCTTATCACTACTAAATCATACCCAACATTTATTACGTAGATAATTACAATAATGATATTTATGGCCTGGAGGTCGAGGTGATAGAGGACCCCTGTCGCAGTGCTGTCAGGTCGGAGGTCTCCGTATATTTTTTCTCCTTCATTTATTCAATCGTTTTTTCTTTCTAATCCCGTAGTGACTAAATATATTCATCAACTTAATTCGCTATAAATCGTGGCAGGATCGCCACCACAACGGCCCCAGAACCGGTCCTCAATGTCCAGGGTCCAGATGGCACCAACTGCCCGCTACGAGTCGTCGCCATGACCAGCTGGCCGCCATAGTACTTACTTGTCTCGCCGCATAATTGATTTCCAACTAATCATTCTTCAATATACCATCTTACAATACGTTCTAGGCTGTTGTTATTACCCTTGGTGAGCGACCGATCGCTGAGCATTAAGGTGGATTTGCTAGAAAAGTAAGAAATAACAGCCACTAAACAAACTGTATTACTATGACACCAAGAAAAAATATGGCGTAATACTCCAAATACAAGAAAAGCAAATTTATTTTTTTCCAACAATGCAATAAAATTGCATCTTATATTTGGAAGCGTTGTAAGATTTAGATGTTCCACCTTCTTTTTTGGTTATTACAAGGCCATATGTGCTGTTTTACTGTATTATTGTACTTGAAGGTCATAATAATAATAATTATTATAATGAGGCTTAGAGAAAACGAAGGCTCAATGCAGATAACACCAAGCTCTGCTTACAAGCTTCTGTCCAAGGACTACCAGCCAGTCCCAAATCCGACAGGACTCTTGACGCACTCTTGACGCCGATCCCTCGGTCTAAACCACTGACACTTTCCAGTCGGCACAGCGCTTATTAACATCATAAGAATTAGTTTGTTATTAAACCCAGCCACTTTCTTAATCGGCCTATCTTAATCTTCGTTAAGCTACTATTTGTATAATATTTACCGGGTGCATGCTTCACAATTCCGCGTTGTGTAATCTATTATACTCTTCGGTAGTTTCATCTTTGTTTGGGCCAAATATTCTACGCAACACCTTATTTTCGAATTAATGTTAATGTTATCTGTAAAGAAGAGTTGAAATGATAACTGTTTCATAAATCCTGATTTTAGATTTCGGGACTAAAGACACGAGTTTGTAATGTCGAGACCGAATAATAACAAGCATTCTCTGTGAAGGTCAAAACAGATAAAAAAAATTATACCAAAATAAAATGTTAGACTTACGAAGTAAAGCTTTCGGACTCTCCCACAAAGCCATCCAATTTCCCTCGTATCTAATCCTTAAAATACGAAATCCTTCATAATATCCTCAATGCTCCTTGCTTTGGGACGAATAAAGTCATCCATAATGCCCTCAATGTCCCATTTGTTACTGATTCGGCCTGAATCCGATATCAGTCTTTTCATGACAAACTTTATTCCCACTCAAACCCACTTGTTTCAAACCTTGCTACTTCTTCATTTCATTATCATCCGAGGCGGCAGGAAAATAAGATGGCCTCGTGACCTTTTAAGTCGAATTTGTTATTTGAGTTCTACCATTGGGTAGTTTATCTACTTGTTCTTAACCATGCCGTTTTGTATCATTCATGTCATTATATTTACTTGTTCTTATACAGTAGAACTAACCAAACACCAAATTTTAAAAATTGATGTGAAATTTTAATGTTTGATACAAACGACTTATATATTGATATATATATATATATATATATATATATATATATATATATATATATATATATATATATACAGATATATATTCTGTTGGAATTGCAAACTAGAGTCAGTTCATTACAGGAAGCTGAAAACAGAATATGATAAATAGGTAAATTACGCATAATTGATACTCCATAACATGAATAATTAATGACAGCGCAGCCTTCAGCTGTGTTGACATAATCTATCTATCTCCAATACATAAATCTATATTGCAACAATTCATAATGCACCTATAGGAGCGAAATGTCTAGGAAGAATTGTTCCTGTAGGTTTTTGAAAATATTGGGTTGTCGGTGAAGGTGTAAATTTAAATTATTAGCAAAAAACTTATTAAACAATACTTTTATTAATCAAAATAGGAACCTTCACTTTCAATACACTTCTCCCAACGTGAAACAATAATGCCTATCCCCGCTCTGTAGAAATTAGGTGTCAAGGAAGAAGCGAAGTCTTGGAAGGCCGATTTCAGTGCATTTTCACTGTCAAATTTTTTATTTCTTAAAAAATTATCCAAACAACGGAAAAAGTAAAAATCAGCTGGAGAAAGGTCCAAATAATATGGTGCCTGAGGAAGGACCTCTATATTCAGCTCCTGAAAAAAAAAAATATCGGGTGAGCTGCTGGGCCTCGGTTAATTCATGTTGTATCCATATTTCCAGTTTTTTTGTCTTACCAAGCTCGTTAAGGTGCCTGGAAACAGTCATGGCACTTGCTTCAAGTTGTGAACCTAATTCACGAGTGGTTTGGGAAGGGCCCGCTTCGACCAGCTCTTTCAAATTTTTGTTGTCCAACAGCCTTCGGCCTACCACGTTCTTTGTTGGTAAGGTCATCTCCAGACCGAAATTTTTCAAACCAACGGAAGATTGTTCTTTCGCTCACCGTAAACAATATTAATGTTTCGGAACGCCTCCGTGATGCTATGGCCAAGTTTAAATTCGTAGAGAAAAATTATACGAATTTCCGCTGCTTCACATTCAAAAGGAAAAGTAAGGAAAAGACTGATTACGAAAAAGGATTAAATGATCTTTCAAAAGGTATAGACAACATAATTGTTAGTGTGCAAATAATCTAATACCTAATGAAAAGAAAACTATAAATAAACGAAACTGTCATCCGTTACGAACCAATATGATATTAATTGAGAGAAAAATAGTTGACTGGAAAATCTAATATGGGAGTTAGATGGGGTGCAGTAGACAGAAAACACTAAATAAGACAAACTTATTTCTTGTAAGTGCTAAAGTTTTGGCCTTCGTTGTAAAATGAGTCCTCTGACTGTCTGAGGACACTCCACAGTCAGTGAACTCTTCCTTCCACCAGTCCTGAAGATGGCCTACAACGTATGCCGAAACGTTGGCATTTAAAATAAATAAGTTTGTCTTATTTAGTGTTTTTTTTATTGTACCCCCAGACTATCTAACTCCCACAATATGGTAATAATTTACTATTAAAAATTGTTTGTTTATTAGAATATACTTAGCTATTAAGAACTGAATCACCATTTACTTATTCCAAAAATTGTAGTTATTAGCTTATTATAATTATTTTATATTTTATATCATTTACAGTTCCTACATGATTGAGCTCCCATATCTAAGATCTTTAAAAAAAATGTGTATTTTTATTTTGTTTTAAAGTATATATTTGTTTTAGTCCATCGGTTGTTTTATTGATCCTATAACTACATAAATATAGGTATGGATGAAGAAGACATAACATTCCTACGGATAAATGATCTAACAATTTTCCTAGAATATAATAAAATAAAAATTATGTAATATTTGGAAGCAGGATGAAAACCGAAACACCGTAAATCCAAATTAATTCTTACTAAAACAATAGGCTTGAAAAACCTCTTGCTTACAATAAGTTAAGTCTGTTTAGGATCAGATGAACCGAATTCACAATTGTCTAAAAAGAAACGAAAAGAATAATCAGTGGCGATTATTTTGTAATTCACAATTATTTGAATATGTCCAGAAAACTTTTTTTTTTTTAATTTATTTATTGATATTTACAACTGTATTACAATTATACAACAAGTAAATAGAATGCATGTTACATAATGACATGAGAATGACAAGTAGAGAAACTACCCACTGTTAGTACTCAAATAAGAAAACTTTAAATGGTCATTAGTGATAAATAATACATATAGCAAAAGATCATCCAAAAATTCAGTCCTACTTTCAAGGAAAGTAAGAATGAGAAATGGAAAATGACAAGGAGCAAACTTCATTTCTAAATCCTTTCTTCTAAGATTTCCTCAGAGTTTCGACCATGGCGTTAAGTTCTTCACCAACATTTCGCTAAGTTAATGGATAGTTGGATTGTGTTGATGGCTTGGGAATATTGTGTAAAGGTGCGGGCTCCTTATCCCAAAGTTATGAAATATCTTCCTTGTCAGCAATGTAACTTCCTTGAGTTCCCCTCTTCCTTTACTGGTTCTAAGATTAAGATAAGAGAGAAGGTAGGAAGTAGGAGAGTAGAGATTGGGTGTAGTAGATAGTTTATAGTATGTAAGAGAGTAGTCACCAAGTTAGATGTAGTCCATAGTCCATAAGTTATAATGATGGTCAATAGTAATAAGTCACCTAGTTAGTTCCTAAGAATGTCTCTTTCTTATCTCTTGTACATCCATATTATATATGTTAAAAATCTCTATACATCTATATATTTCTTGCAAGTCGTCCACCGTTTGGTAGAACCCTACTCAGGGGTTAATCAGATACTTTGAAGAATGGACTATTGGAATATTGGTTCATATTTAAGAGAGTGCTTCATATCTAGTTTGAATGCTCGCAGCAAACAAAGTATGTAGTACTGATTCTGATACTGAAGTACATTTAAAACAAATCGATAGACCAATGCAAGTAGCTATCATCAAGATGGAATACGGTTAACGTGATATGTCCGCCACCCGAAGGTCCTCCTCAGCTTGAGATATTTCCGGAACCGGACGTTGATGATGCAGTGAGCCGCAGCGGAAGTTCCATCATGTGATATCCCACGAGGCCTCCTCCTATTGGCTCAATTATTCAGACACAATCTTTTTGTCCCCCCTCCCTCTGGCTCCTGACCTCAGAGCTCCAATCCTTTTAGGTTTGACCCACTCCGCTAGTCTGTGATGCAATTTAGAAGAAGGACAGAAGAGATCATGTCCAGTCGAATAACCGCGGTGCTGGAGGGACACTTGAAAATCACCTTAGAACTCAGCTCCAGTCTCATAAAATACTCTATAAAATTGACGTACAACGCGTTGTTGCAACGGTTCAAACCATTAAAAAGCTCAATTCCAAACTTTTGGTAAGTTTTAACTTCTCATTCGTTCCCCTTTAATTATTCTTCAAAATTACAAGTTATCATGAGCTTCAGTATGGAAAAGAGAATGTAATTATGGAAAATATGAATACTTCTGTAATGATTTGATATACGTTATAAATAAACGTTTCAACAAACATATATCATCTATACTTCGAGATGTTAGTTGAAACTTTTATTTCTTGATGAAATGATTACCGAAATCTACACGTTACCCATAATTAAGTTTTCTTTTCCATACTAAAGATCACGATAACTTGTACTTTTGAAAAATATTTAAAGGAAACTAATAAACAATTAAAACTTGTAACTCATTTCGAAGCGACAACCTGTGGAGTAGATACCTTTTTCTTTATATATTATTTTACTTCCTTAATCGCTGAAAGGAAGTAGTGCAATTTCGAAAATCTTCAGGTTTCAGGGTAAATATGCGTTATGAACAGTTTCTTCCAGGAGATTAAACATACCTCCGTTTGAACATTTGTTTGTTACACCTACCTTTGGGTCACTACAAGGTCCTATAGGAAGCTGTACTTTACTTGAAAGCCATAATAGATATCAAACATTATATTAAAATATTTATTTATTATAAATATATACTCATAACTTCATATTCATAATAAATCTTGATATATTGATATAAATATCATGCTAGATTTTTATTGTAATCCATTACAAGAATCACAAAAGAGAGTTTTAGGAACAAATAAAAATTAACAAAATAGATTTCTTTTTAAATTTTGTATTTAAGATGTTTATGAAATTTGAATAACGTGCTAAATGTCGAAGACAAAAAAAATAAATCGAAACTTTCTATATCAATAAAAGTTTCGTCTAAAAACTGTTTGTAATACAAACCAATTACATTTAGAAATGTAAAAGATACATCATAAGGTGAAATACTAACACAACTGATAATGATGTTATAGATCAAGGGAAACTATACTTTGATTTTTCATTATCCGGAAGGTCTATTAATAAGAGAATAGAAAAAAATGATGGTCAGCTATGAAGCCAATACGAGAAGTAGTGGTATTTTGTTATTCTAATCCCGTTTGAAATTTCTTCTTTTCCCATTTGTAACTGTGCCTATGCATGTATAATCTGATACTGCCTCTAAGTACTTCTCTTCTCAGGCCATGTCATTCCATTCCAATACCGCTTTGCATTTCACTATTGACTGCTTTATGTCTTCCTTTCTTAATTAGGTTATGTCGCTGCAATCCCAGTCTCTATGAATGTTATCCATTCCCAACATTCTAATCATTACTTTGTATACCAAAGATCTACAGCAGTCAATAGTGAAATGGAAAGCGATATTGGAATGGAATGACATGACCTGAGAAGAGAAGTACTTAGAGGCAGCATCAGATTACACATGCATAGGCACAGTTGACAGCACAAATGGGGAAAGAAGAAATTTCAAACAGACTTATAATTACAGATTTATAACAGAGTAACAAAATCACCATAACCGAATAAGTAGCCAAAACAAGCAGGAAACATGAAGTAGAAACAAAGATAAGACTGCATATCATATTTTCTCTGGTTTTGTCCCACCTTCCAGTGCTTTTGCATGCAAGTGAGAGATTTATCTTTGACAGAAATCTTATCAATGTCATCAGAGCAGAGATAAAATATTTTAGAACAATAGCTAGCTAAATTCGGAGCGATCTCATCAGAAATTATAGAACAAAAGAGACGTTAGAGGTGTAACCCTTAACTCTGATCTTAGAGAAGAAGAGGCTAAAGCGGTTGGGTTGTTAATGTCGAACAAGTAACGATTGCGAGCCACCAAGCTTCTCCAAGCTAAAACAACATTTAAAAGAGCAAAAGCATGTCCAAATACGCAAATGAGAAATGAAAAAAAGAATAATAGTTTTAACTTTTGTTTATTCATTTAGCACCACTTTAAGCTACTAATGGACGATGCTAAAGTGGGAATCCGCAATATTTCCTATCCAAGTGTAAGAATCTTTAACGAATACCTGACACTGCTCAGGTTCATGACGTCCATTTCACGTCTCATCCGAAGGAGGGCATAACCCCCCTTTTTAATTTACTGCCCCATTAAAAAATCCTTGGGCCACCTTTAAGACTACAAAACCGTGAACTGTACAAAGTGTTCATTGTACATAGCTGTTGCTAATGTTTTGCATAAAAGTAACTTCTTGTGATAAATCATTTTTCCAAGTAATTGAAGAAGCCGAAAACACCAGAAGACATCTTGATGGTTCCTTCTAATAATGAACCTCGGTGTTTCTTTTATTGTTTATGTGGTCATTTATCCTTACAGAGTTTCTTGTATTAAAAAAGCAAGATCAAGATGGTTGGGACACGTATACAGAATTGATAAAAAAGGATCCAAAAGCTGATTATGGAAGGACGCCCAGATGGAGAAAGAGGAAGAGGCAGGCCTAGAATGCGACGGCTGGACGATGTGGAAGCAGACCTTAGGCTCATGAGGGTAAGAAGGTGGAGAAGAGGCCGCGGAAGCGGTCAAAGCGTAGACCACGGTCCCAAACCCCCTCTGGTCCCCTTATGGACCATATCTGATGTCGATGATGACGATGTTACTTTCTTCGTATGATTGTTCTAGTTTACTGGAAGAATAATGATTATGGAAGTTACAGTTCTAGCTACGTAAACAAAGCTCAATATAAATATTAAAAATTAGAAAATCTATAATTACTGAGGACTTGGAGGATCTTTGAGGTTGATGAATACCATCTCAAAGCAGAAGGAGTTTTGGTTATGAGGATGATAGCACCCTAGATATTTAGAACATTATTTTTTTTAATACAACAAGATTCTGCTTAAATCCGGACTAGAGCGTTAAAAATTGAGAATTTATTCTAAGGTAAATGTCTTGTGGAGGAGAGTTGAAAGTAGATTGATGGGTCTGTGTTTTTTATAATTTTCGATGAGAAAGTAAAATGATTTAAGAGCTTAATGACCGCCCTTGGAACCGTAATACACAGCTCCATAAATCATAAAGCTGCTTCATTTACAGAGCGTGAGCAATTTTTTTTTCTTTTGTTTTGTTTTACGCTCCAACATACCATGGTGCAAGGATAGTTATGAAATCCTTTAGATAATTTTATAAGATGAATTATATTTTATATATGTAATTACGTTTGATCGAGCGGTGAGTGCATAAAATTCTCATGATTCATTCCTTACTTTATTATTTTCTGCTCTTCGCAAAATTGTCAAATATACTATGCCTGTTTGTGGTAAATCAGTGAAGAGAAAAGGTGCCGTTTGAAAGTGATTTTCCCACCACAAATTTCAAAATAGATTATATATTAAAAACAGGATATTTTATAACAATAAAAATAGTTTGCTTTTTATAAACAGAAACTCAATCTTAAAAAACATTTTTTTGGATAAATTTTGTTTTGGAACCACCTATGCCAGAGTAATAATAATCAAGACAGAATTGCACTACAGTTATCAACATACCGCGCTTTGAACAACCCTGTGGCTAATGAACTTAAATATTTAAAATTCGAAGAAGAGAAAAGAGTTCGATGTGTATTTTATGAGTCAAAGCATATTTAATTTTCTTTACTAAGATTTTAACAACCTTGTAAGGCTCATATTTAAATTATCCCTAGAATTCATATTTAAATGAATTAAATTAATTCCACTTATTAGTGATTGCATTGTGTTGATCTCGCCTTAAAAAGAATCCTGGTTTGTTATATCTGGTCTTGCTCGATAACTTTAATTCTTGACAGATAATTTTATTATTATATTTTAATTAGTTCATTTTTCAATTCGTTCAAACACCACCATCAACCAGACCTCAGTTATTATCCATGCGAACGATAGCCCTTATCAGGCAGGGCCTGAGCGAAATAGAATTAGAGGCCTATGTCATCCTTAAGAATAAAGCTACATCAGAAGAGAGGACCGTATTTGATTTAGGAAAAGCAGAGGTTGAGTTCGTTTCCAATCTTTAGAATCTTTAGCCTTAGAAATAGTACACTCTCTGTCATGTAGTGACCACAAGATCCTTCGTGGCCTATAGTGGTATAGGGTTTTTTTCTTTTCTTTTAATGTCTCATTCTATTGAAGGTTGGCGATCATCAGAATCATTTGAATTCTGTTGACTGCTCTGAAGACATGGTTTGACCTACAGTTAAACCATTCTCTTATATTGCGGAGCCACCGCATACATCTTCTTCCTACTTTGTGTTTTTCTATGATTTTTCACTGTATGAATACCAGGAGCATTTGATATTTATATTCACCCTCGCATAATGTTGCCAAAGTATTTGAGCTTTCTGATTTTCATTTCCATGTTTAATTCTTTTTCTTTTTTTGTCTTCACTAAGCTTCCTCATTCGAGACTCTATCAAGGAATGATATTCTCAATATCCTTCTATATATCGCCACATCTAGAAGGTTCAACAGTAGTCATCTTTCTTATCAAAACTTTTGTAAGGGTAGCAGGCTCTTTACCGTATAACAAAAGAGAGAATGCATCTCATCATAGGCATTTTAAGATTATTATTTATAAACCTACTACGCAGCTGTTTCGTGTTTATAAATGTGATCCGAGTTTTTTTCAATTCTAGATTTAATTTCTTTAAGAATAAGAGTTGTTGCTGTTGATTAGACTTCCGAAATATTTATATTTGCTCCCTCATCCGATTTTTTAATGTTTCTGCAATTACTAACGTTGTAGGAATAGCAGGATGCTCAAGATTAATTATAGTTGATTCTCGAACAGCAAGTACCTAGCTGAATTGTCAACAGTCATTCCTAGTTAATATGTTATTTTCTTCGACCTCAGTATATTTAATGGAGGTAGTTAAGGTGCCTTGCTACTTATATTGAACAAATTGTTTATAAAACGTTCTCTATAATTATAAGACGAAAAACAGCCCTTGGAAAACCCTAACCAATTTGGTTATCATTGAATTGTTTTAGCTTATTATAGGTTAGGGTTGAGGTAGTGGCATCATGACTAATTGCCGCGATCCATATGGCTGTGGCAGGCAGGTGCGCTCATTGTCTACAACAATGGCCTCTTAGATCCGCGCTCTCTCATCTATAATCTATCGCCGGGATTGTTTCCTTTTCATTAGGGCCTAAATGGCTACCTCTACGGCATAATTAATAAGGAATAATCACTCTTTCAGCTTCCGTGACAGTTGTCTTTAGACACCTATCATTATCTCTTCATCCGGAGCCTCTTAGGCGAACAAGAACAAAGAGATAAACTATTCGCTACTGTGTTGAGCTCGTATCTTGTTACTCACGGCATAACACCTGCTTCTTCTGAAAATGGACTGACAGCTTTTAGTTTTTTTTTTTAATTTCAATTGTATATCCGAATCTGTCTCTCAGCCTCGCAATTAGCGGTTGAGATGTCATTGAGTATAATTGGAGTATCTAATATATATCTGGTTGTCCGAAAAATAATGCAAGATGTTTATGTTTTTTTTATTTCTGACTTTTATAAATGTAAACATTTCTTAATCCTCTGTCAAACAAAAATATTTACCAATGTTACATATTGCTACTCGGAAATAATTTAGTCTTTACTAAGAAGCCAAAGCATGATTTTGTTTTTACGAGTTCAAACTCGGCTGGAATGGGGCCCAAACGGTAGAAACATCAACGAGGTCTGGAGCGAAGGCAGTTCTGTTCACCGATGGTTTCAGATTTTGGGTCTTGTTTCTAAAAACCTCTCCAGTTATTTACCTATTAACAGTAACCTAGTGATTAATTGAAATACATTGGTTAGAAAAACATTTGTATTTATTCAATTGAAATGATTGTTTGCAAAATTTCCAAAATAAGCAAAGAAATAAATATAAATACCATTAGTTCAATTAGTTACCTCTGGCGGCCAAAATTCTATGTCCTTCAGTAACACCTCCTCAAAAAGATCGTCATTTCTGAACCTCTGCCTCCACATAAACTCACACAAAATCCATGAGTCAATCATGGAGCGATGAGTGCCATTTTCTTTTTTATTTCTTCTTTTCACTTTGGCCCATATTGACTCAACTGTTTGAGTCTGAACACCAATAACTGGATCGACGTAATTTGTTGAATGATTCACAGTAAAATTTCTATAATCCATTCCAACCAGTTTTTCGATTCCATTGTAGGACTTGCATTGATCCGACATTATAATGGAACCTGCTCTAATTGACGTTCTAATACATTCTGCCAGGGTTTTAGTTGTTCTATCAGGTACTGTGTATAGAGAACATTCTTTCATCTCACGACAGATCCCGCCTAAGACCCGTTACTGTGGATGGGACCATCCAACGTTATACTTGCGACGAGATAAACACGACTCGTCAATCTCAACTGTCAATCCTTCCCCTCTAATAACTGAGAGGGTTTTCAATAAACTGAATGCGCACACCTCCCTCAGAAATTTTTCCAATCAGCAATCGTACCGGAGCTCATGTCAAATTCTTTCGAGCAGAATTTAACCGTCGTATGTTCCTTTGTCCAAGCCCAACTTTCATACCGACATTGCCTTTTATTGCATCTGTATGTGTTCCGACCTTGGTAAAATTTCATGATGTGGCCTTCTTTGCAATGCATTACTTTCGGCAAAATTCCTCTTTGTTCCAAAAATTACTTTGCCCCTTTCTCTTCATTGCATAATTCCTACAGTTTCAAAAGATTCGTATTGATTGCTTCATTAAGCGTATTCATTCTCACAGTAATATATTAAAATACCATTAAACATGTGTTTCATTTGTGTATCCAAGGAAATAAAACTATATAGCAACCGTTAATTAATATCATAAAATCACTGGCGGGGGTATTAGAAACAAGACCCCAGATTTTTCGAGAGGGAGCTTTACCTTTGAAGACAAATAAGGCTGTGAAAGAAGTTCTGCCAACTTTCAAGCTTGTTCACCTTCCCATATTACTTGAGATGGTCATCGACGGTTGATTTGCTGACTTCGAGTTTCCCGAATAGTTTTTCTGCTATTTTCTTCCACCAAAACTCGGAGAACATCATTATCAAGCGTAGAATATAAAGAGTATACTATTTGGAGGGATATTTTAAAGAAAACATAAAACCTGTTTTCTTTTCCAATAGTAAATGTTATGTTATGAAGTTCTAAGAACAGGACGTAGCTCAGTGCGTAAGGTGAAGGAATTACTAATCTCTACATCGCGAGTTCAAGGCCGTCTTCAACTAAATTATTCATCCCGTCAACAGCCATAATCTGCCCTGTAAGATGAAAACCAGGTTATCGTTTATTCTTTGTACGTTAGCTTAGAAACAGTACGGTCCCTACTAAATACTAAGCCCATTACCTTCTCAAGGTTGTAGTGGTACAGATTTATTTTTCAATCTTCAGTTCATAAGATCATACTAAAGACCTAAAATTACTATTTTAGATACTAATCCGACGTGAAATATTATGTACTTCAATTCTTGAAATAGAAAATCTTATCGATAGGAAGTACTGTTATATAAAGTCTAAAAATGGCGTTTTGTGTGTTTATTCATTTAACATCACTGTATGCTATTAAGGGTAATCGGGCGATACCCATTTTGGAACCCTAAATTTTACCTATCCATAATTAGAAAAGGGATATTTAACGAGTGCCTGACATCTTACAGCCTCGTACAGACTCCCGTTATACGTCCCTTCCAAGAACGGCATAGACAAGGATTTTTATTCCCTCTTAAAAAATCCTAGGGCCACTTACTGAACCCGCGATCTTGGGCACGGTAGGTTGCTAAGCTATTCACTACATCTCAGGTCACCCCCGAAAGTGAGGGTTTCATTATCCGCCATTTTGTATTCTGGAAGCTAACCGACGATATGATTTAAATTTTCTTCTTGGTCATAATTGAATGATAATCATGAACCTTTGTGTAAAACAAGTCACATTTTCTGCACGGCCTTCTGGAGTGTTGGCGTATTGATGATAAATATCTGAGGTATATGTTTCATGAGTTCTACGCTTCTTCCATAATTACTTTTTTCGTTGCTATAATCTTCTAATGTAGTAAATTTTAATCAAAATAAAAAATAAAATGTATTTAAATAATTTAAGAATGGCAATAGACATGGAATCAGTGAGGAAGGAATCAGTAGAACCCCCCTTTCTGTTGGAGCGAGAATGGTATATAAAAAAGCGGAGCGAGATCGGATTGATACGACAGTGACCGCCCTTAGGGACCCCGTTCCTGAGGAGATCGGGAGCAGCCGCTTCGGGGTTGGCAGCCCGTGTAATTACACGAGAAGGAAGGTACTCGATGCTCCGCGTAGGGCCAGCTCTTTGGAATGACAACTTGCAGAAAGGGTTTTAACGATGTTTAGGTCCTCAGGGTTTCATCGATTGCAATTCATCAATAAGAAATAAATAATCCCATCAAAACCAAGTTAAAGACCAACTAATAGGTATTGATTTTTTTTTATATAGAAAGGCCGAGTATCCTCAATATCATTCTACAACTTCATAAAATCGTAGGTTGCATAATTTCTTTACATTTATAATTAGCACTAGAGCTCCTTAGTGAGCCGCCTTAATTAAGGAGTACTTAATATCTTAATTAGGCCTATTCACTAGCCTAAACATTCTACTGAGAATTTTTCTTTAAAAACTCTGCAGGCTACTGGCTTCGGCTCATGATAAGGACAGCGTATATTAGCATTTGCGAATGAGTGACTTGTACAATCACATTTTGGTCCCTCTTGATACCAAATGGCTTTTTAGTATTTTCGCCGGACCAAAATAGTACCTATTTGCTACAATGAATCGCATTCAAATGTGTGCCCTCCGAAAGTTATTGCGGATAGCGGTGGCCTTAGGGAAGTGGCAATCATATATTTGGGTCTATGGGTGATTGATTTGCAGACCCACTTTCTTTCACGTATCCTCTTTTGCAAGGAAAGCGCCTTTTAATTCTTTCTGTGATCGAGCTACAATGTCAACATTATCTCTATAGGACAAAATTTGTGCGGATTTATTACCTACAGAAATATTTTATTTGATTATTTATTTTTTTCTTTAGGATAGCAATAAGCTACAGTTTACTTGCCAATTAGGATTAGCCTGGATTAGATTGGAGTCAATGAAGAAACATAAATAAACAATTTCGGAGAAAAAAGCTGAAAAGTCAATAATAAGCTTTATTATTTTTTAACATTTGTTTTCTATGATCTATTAAAATCTGTACAATCTCTCGAATTGGGTAATTGATATACTATAGTGACTGTACTGTAATTGGCTGTAATGTGCACACTACGACAGCACTTGTACCCACACTCTTGGGATTTCTCCTCTCCTCTTCCTAATCCAATACCCCCGAAGAATGCGCCCTCCCACTAGCGACCCAGATCGCGAGCACATCAATCTGGCAGGGCGTCGGGTGCGAGGGCGTGATGCAGGTGCCCGGAGGCAGATGGGGCGATAATAGACTCCTCTCCGGTGGTCAGTCTCAATGAGCCGTCACACCAACACATCTGCCAACTGACCCGCTGGCCCTCCGTGATAAATCTTATCGGCTCCTGGACAGCTTTATGTGCTCAAGAAGACCCCTTGTGGTCGCGGTGTACCAACAGAGAACAGAAACAATAAGTAGCCTCTGGATGAGAGGGCAGGAGATGCCGTTCCATGTCCCAGGCACGCCGAAGTCACGTAACTTTGAAGAATAATATATCACGCTTAATAGAGAAGTATAAATTACATGATATTTTGGAACAAGCTAAGATAACAATACTAGCAACCACATCTAAACAATCAAATGCCATTGTCCCTTTCCCCATCGTGTCTCAATATTTTTGTTACTTTTTATTACTCGAAATTCACAACTGTATAATAGAATACATCAAGTAAATATAATGGAAAGAGATAAAGCCAAATAGAAACTTTGGTGGTACTCGAATAAAAAAAGTCAACAAGGGGTGACCCGTGGTCTAGTTGTTAGCATAACAACTTACCAAGTCCAAGTTCTAATAGGTCTAATAGGTAGCCCAGAAGTTGGCCATAGGATTATTTTAGAAGTAGTGAAAATTCCTTGGTTTTGGCGTCCTTCGTTAGTGACGTTACACGGGGTCCCAGGCCTGTACGATGTCAGGTTCTAGTTAAAGATCCCTATCCTTACTAAACCTGGATAGGCAAAATATAGAGCTCCAACTGTAGCATCATCCGATTAGCCATAGCAGCATTAAGTGACGTTAACTGAACAAACAAAAACAAATTCAACATAGAAGGTTAAGAGGTGATATTCTCCTCAATATTAAAATATCATTTCCAATGAGCCTCGGGTGGAGGTATTGTTGTTAGTCAAGTATATGTTGTTCAATAAAGAAGGGAGGTAAACAGTGCCGAATGAACAGGTTGATTATAAATTTTATTTATCTCAGTATGACATTCCTTGAGAACGTTTGAGGTTTTGGGAACAAATGCGGATAGCTCCGAAATTTCAAAAACTTACTTTTTCACATTTCTTCCCTCGCATAGTCAAGCGATTTTTTTAACACGACATTTTATCGTTTTATTCCGGATCTGAACCTAAAGTTTCGGGAGCATAAAATCGCTCGACCAAATGAATGAAAAATGTTATCCAAAGTTTCATAGTTAACCGTTTTTGATCCTGAATTCCTCAGTCAATAGCTGGAATAGTGTATTTTATTGTGAATCATACCAAAAAATTTCTTTTCCTTTTTAAAAATAAAAAATATCGTTCGTTTAATTCAGTTAAAGTCAACAGTCTTTGACTAAAAATATCCAATTGACTGAAGTTCATCAAACCTAAAATCTTACATCTGAGTTTTGCGAGCGTGTGGCAGTCATTTGGTAATGTTTTTCAAAAAATATAAAAGTATAAATTATTGGTAACAGTAGTCACATAAATGTATGCGTTTTACTCCACACTAACTGATAGTGCTTTAGTGGTTTATAAGTTACTGCAGTAAATTCTATAAATAATAAACCCAGAAGCGATTTATTAAATTGAATTACGGAAAATTTGACGTTTGATTTCAACCAGACTATTTCAATGAGCAAGGGCGGCCCCAGGATTTTATTATGGTGGGGGCACAACGGGCAGACGCGCAAAAATCAACAATAGCTTAGAAATAAACTTGAAGTATTTTTAGAAAGGTTTAAAGGTTTATTAAAATATCTAAACAATACTTTCAATCATGTTATTTATGTTATTTTATTCATATATTTTAACAACTTTCATCACATGATTTGCCTATAAGTATATACTGCAATGGATTCTCCACAGTACACAAAACACCGTCTGGGGGGCACGTGCCCCCGAGCCTTCCCCCTGGATCCGCCATGTAAATGAGAATAAGACAGAAATGATATTATATTATATAGAATGTTGCACCTAATTATATAAATAAGTACAAATTTCTAAATGCAATTTGAGAAATTAATAAACATTTCTAAAATCCATAATATAATGACACTGCTAGTAGTTGTGTTATTCCAATATTTAACACGAATTTTCATTTTCGTACAGCTTTTGGTTTAATACCTTTAAAGTTTCGAGAGTATAAAGCATTGCATGATAAAAATAGAAAAATAACAATTTTTGAAGTTTGAAGTAACTCGCTTTCGATCCTGAATGCCTCAATTATGGGAAACTAAAATTGAAATACAGAGAGATCTAATAGCTCTGTGTTTTAACACGAGGTAGCAGCACCGACTGGGCATCTCACAATCAGTGACGGATATTAATTTTTCATATCTAGTATATTAAAAAATGTGCCACATTTGTTCAAGGACGATGTGTATGTGAACTTCTGAAATATTTGTTTAAAAGATTTATTCGTCTAATAAAATATTCTATTAGGTTTAATAAGAAACTCATATCATCAATTAAAAAAAATAATTCTTCCCAAATAATATTAAAATCTTTTAGTGTATTTTTTTAAATTCCTGCATATTTAGATGCTACTACGAGTATATCATACAAAGATAGTATGCTTTTTATGAATTGATCCAGTAGATTTAACCAGTTCTGTAGAAGCAATATTGTGAAATTATTCTCGCACTATCACATTCAGTGTTTCAAATTATTGATCCGCTGAAAATAATAGTGCTATGTACCTTCAAGCCATGACACAATGCTATTCTTAGTTTATGTATTAATTTCATTATATCTTTTTTCGATTTAAAACCATATCTTCAGCTTTATGGCTCACTATTTAGTTTTATTTTAGTGCATACGTGTTCGCAATATGTTTTTAAATTAAAAAATGAAACAGATCATAGTTATATTTAAATGTATCATTTTATGATCCTACATTGTGCTATATTGCTTTTAATATTAAATAAAACTTTTTACTTCAATGCTACACAGCAAGGGCGGATCCAGGATTTTTTCTGGGGGTGACACAACGGGCAGATGGGCAAAAAAATTTACAATAACTTAGAAATACACTTGTAGTATTTATAGAAAGGCTTATTAAAATATCTAAACAATAGTTTTACTCATGTTATTTCTGTTATTTTAACAACTATCATCACATGATTTGCCTATAAGTATGTACTGTAATGGATTCTCCACAGTACACAAACAACTGTCTGGGGGGGCACATGCCTCCGTGCCCCCCGTGGATCCGCCTATCAGTTTATTCAGGAATGACTTCTTCAGAAGGGAGCAAATGGTTTCATCGCCAAAATAATTTGAAAAAATATAGAGAAACAAATAGAGAAATTTAAATTGAAGAACCTACTTCAGACTTGTAAAATATTTTTTTCAAAAATTATTCAAATTGGGTAATTCAAAGGTTAATAAATTGGTATTTAATCACTACAAAGTTTACATTTTCTTCAAAATTTGGAAAAATTGGTAACAGGTACTTACAGTGAAAATAAATATGAATATTTTTCATGGCAAAGAAAAGTAACATTGCACATTTGAAATAATTTTTACCCAAGAACAGAGGATTCCCAATTTTTTAATACTCAAAAAATCGTGGTATTTTTATTACATTTCACGTGTGTTATAACTAAATTAATTACATTCCTTCTTTTTTACAAGAAACTTCAGGTAAGGAAGCATAAATGTAATCATTACTCATTTTTCTGACCAATAGTAACCACTTATTATTTACACTACCATAGTTGATTAAGGAATATATAATCAACTATGTTACGCATCTATGTTTTAACATTTCCAAAAGATATTGCTTAAGTAACAAGAATTTGGATCATTGAAACTGCTATATCAATTTTGATGATTCATGAGAACATTGTTAGGTAGTACTTGAAGCATTAAAAAAACTAAAACAAAAATCTGCTCTCTTTATTTTAGGGGGTTATATCTACCATTTAACGACTTAAAACAATTTTCCAAGTATTTTGAATTTCGTAAAATTAACCAATCAATGGATCGAGTTGTCCATTACTTTTATACCCATAAACTGATAGTGCGTATAAATACTAGTATAATATAATAAGTGTTTGCTATGTTAACAAATAGTATACTTATTCGCGCGAAGATTAGTGGAGCGATAACATCACGACAATGGAGATAGGCTTGTAAAGTTACTGGTTCGGTGACGAATGAATTTCCACAAAGCTATTTAGCACTGATTAGCAAACGTCCAAAAAAGACCAAGGCGTAGATGGGAAGATTCTGTTAAGAGTTATCTTTACGGTTTGGGTTGTAATCCGTGAAAGTTTGCCCGCAGTTGGGATATCGGCATCAAAACTTCGGGTTTGCAAAGCCTTTATTATTATTATTGACTTTGGATTAAGTTGCGTGTTTTTTTTTTCTCTCTTACATACATGGCAACATTTAAATTGGTAAAAAATATAATAAATAAATATTAGGTAATAGACCTTAGGTAATGCTGAAATAGGTCAACAACATAATCGCTATGTAAATCTATCACGTAACATTGAGCTAAGGTAAATATTTAACAAACAAAAAATAATTTACTGAGCTTGTTATGCGTATTTTTTTTTTGCTACATAACGCTGATTAGTCTCATTATTCTTACGATGCAACCATGTTTAAATGTTTATCTGGTTTTATAATGTGTATTTTGTAAATGCCTTCATAGATTGATTTATACATTTCATATATTTCATTGATTTATACATTGTAAATTTTCCAGGAAGAATATCATGTATAACTTTAATTTTTCTGTAATTTATATATGTAGCCCTGAAGAAGATCTGCAATGTGGGTCGAAACGTTGGATTTTCAATAAACAGTTTTCCCTATTAAAGAGTATTTTTTTACCTTCATCCGGATTATTTTCTTCCTCACATCCATGATTTACTTCTCCTTAGGGATTGTGAGAATAAAATGTTTATCATTGATTTTTATTACAAAAAATGAGCTAATTTTTTTTTTTTAACTAAACTATCTGTTTACTCAAAAAAAAAAAAATAATAAGGAAATTCAAATTATTATTTTTTCACAAGTAGAGTACTTATGCATATCCAAACTTATGCATACTCAACATCTTACCGATCTTACGGAGAGATATTGAGGATTAGTGTAAAGATATTATAGTTTGATACAATATTCATAGTTAGTACAAGTTTTATTGAATTCCATTCACTACTTTCACTTTCCCATAAGTAATCATAGAAATCATCTATTCAATCCACTGAGAAATCATGCAATTAATCATGAATCTTAGTTGTTAATTTTAATAGACAGAATCATTTAATGCCTCGATGAGCCTCCATCTACTCATGTATACAGTTTCAATTGCCTTTTTTATTTATTTCGATGATATCTAATAGTATTACATCTATCATCGATTTATTACATTTTGAGCCATATATACTAGTAAAATATTTTTCTCTGCATATGCAGATGACCCAGTGATTTCAGGTCAAAATAGTTTTGTCCGTATCATTTGTCTTTAGATTATTAACTGTCACAATGGTGCAATCATACATATGACCTTCTCAAATTGGACTTTTAAAGTGTAAGAATGGTTAATAATGCAGGACTAGTAACAAGTATACGATCGGAAGGTTCCAAAAATACAATTTAGATATATCACTTCTGATCATTCTTTTCAATCCAGTTAGTTTTAGTTAACGTTTCTTAATTACTGGAAGAAATTGAGCTATAAAAGGCCTAATAGATATAAAATAGAATGCATAATCAAACATTTTTTTACTTAATAAAACTAAATATAATAAATAAAACTTAATAAAAATAAAACTTCGCTAAAAGTTAAAATTTTATTAACATAATTAATACTTTTTGTGGTTACAGATATTTTCAAGTTATTGATTAATACAATAAGAAAGGAATAAGGTGTTATACATAAAGTTGTATCTACATCAACACATTCTGTCAAATCAAAATAAGTATGTTTTATTCAAACGGCAAATCGATATAAATGAGCATTGTCGTCATAGAACGTGCAACGGTTACGCCTTGGACTTCTTCGACTTGGACTTCTTGTCTTTTTTGGCTGGAGCAGGTTGGGCTTCTTCTCCTTTGCAAGAAAGTTTAGCGGCATTGAAAGCATGGCCCCCGGGGCACTGGTACAGTTCTGGAGCTAGGGTTCCATCGCGCTCCAAGCAGATGAAGTAGAGGTTAGGGTTTGATGGGACAGCGCCAATCTGAAATGGAATTGGGAAGAGATCAGATGTGAGCTTTGGGTTGAGGAATTCTGTATTTTTATATCTTAAATAAGTTTAGTAAACAAACAGAAGAATTTCTTACTTGGAGTCTCTCAGTGCAGTCTGGAACTGGCCTGTCGATGCAGGCTGCAGAGGTCAAGGGGTAACCGCAGCTTGAAGACAAGGCGTCGTACGAAGTTCCCTCAGGGCACTGAAAGCTCAACTGACCGACAGCTACGCAGACGTGGTATTTCTGTAACATGAGTTTAATTGTTAAAGTTTATTAATTATTCAACAACAAATATACCCCATTTAATAATTAAAATACAAAAACCTTACAGTGCAGTCGTAAGGGTCGGGGAAGAATCCATCCTCGGAACACTGGAAGGGCCTGTAGTTACAGATGGCCCCCTTGACGCACTCTCCTTCGACACATGTTTCACCGTTCTGGCAGGACTGGTTGATTGCTGTGGTGGTTCCGTTGGCGTTCTCGATGCAGAGGGACACGGTATCGCAGGTGGAGCAGATCTTGCCGGCGCCGGTGCACTGCCTCACAGGCTGGGCAATGGATCCGGGTGACAGCTCAAGAGGAGTCTCTGACTGACCTCTGCAGATCAACACCTATCGGAAGATATGACAAGTCATCTTATAGTTCGAAAGAAAGTGGTGTAATATGGAAAATAAATTTCTAGTCTAGAACAGTCAAGAAATAATTTATTGTTCATGAACGAGAGAAGCTGCCTTAGACTTAAATAAAAATGTGTGTGGTAAAAAAAAAATAATGAGAGCACAAAATCGTTACTTCGTAACTATCAATAATATTTGAAATTAATAATTAAAAATTTCCATAAATGTAGTTATTAATAATTAATGATGTTTGTAATTAATAAAGTATCTAATAAAATATCCTTTAATGAAAGAAACCGAATCAACAGTAAAGGAGGAATGTATTGTTCATGACCGAGAGATGTAGCCTTAGACTTAAATAATTGAAATTTGGTATTAAATTTGGTATTAAATTAATTTGGTATTAAGGAGGCTGTGGTAAAAAAAAAAATAACGAGAGCACAAATTCGTAAACTATTAGTAATTAATAACTTCAATTAATAAATAATCATTTTGCAATTAATCCATTATCTAATAAGATCTCAATTAATGAAATATATTATAAAAAATACGTACGAACGCTGAGAGGATGAAATAGCTCAATGTGTGCTTTGCTCTTGCCATTTTTTTCGGACTGGACTAACACTACGTCTTTTCCCTTTTTATATCTTGATATTATCTACACCGACCATGTTTATTCCAAGTTACAAAACCTGTTACAGGATGAGTAAATGTTTTATTATGTTTGACAAAGGAGATGAAATAATTATATAAGGTGGTTATGCATTTTCTAAATAGCGAAAACTGAGGTGTCCCAACTAATGGTTCAATATGAGATTTAATTTTAATTCGCAATAAAATCTATATTAAATTATATGATATCTATAATAATATCAACATATTTTATATTACATGTGAATATAAGAATATTATAAAACAATTTTTTTAACGAAAGTTACGTCTTATCTCACTATGCTATTAACAACAGTCATAAAACCTAAGAAACATAATAAGGCCTATTGTAATTAATCTGTATATAAACAGATTTGAGCTAAATATAGAGGCATTAAAAAAAAATTATACATCTATTTTTAATAAGTAGAAAAACAAATTTTCAATCGATTAAATAAAAAATAAGTAAACAAAATAAAACACAGAAGTCCGCCATAACTGTAAATCTAGTAGTATGAAGATGTTTTGGGCTAAAAGTATACACACTTAGAGATGATGTGTAAATTAAATCCTTGCAATTAGTATATTGGCTAAATTTGAATGTCCACTAATATTCATAAATTGACTTTAAATTCAATATAAATTGATCCACTTCGCTATTACTTGATTTGAATATATAAATATGTCCAATGAGCACAACTGGATGTTTTATGTTAAATATTGTAAATGGTGAATGCAGTATTAAGCATGTATACGATATGAAACTAGTATACAGTCTAAGTTATACACCTGATATAAAAATCTTTGAATAAATAAATAGTTTAAATAATATTACATTAAAAACAATAATTAATTGTTTAAAAAAACGCGTTTCAGTACATCTTACAGTTACAGTACAGTTACAGTTAACTAAATAAAAATTTTATAAATTAGTAGTACAGAAAATGTGACTCACTGAACAATAACAAAAACATAATATATATAAGTATATAAAACTTTTTACATCAGGAGCGAGCCGATGCTTAGGTATTTCAAAAGGAATATCCTTAATTTATTCTTTAGTTTTCCTCATCTTACTGCTTGTTTACATCCTGTAGTTTTTCCAAATGATTTTTCTTCGTTCTTTTTCTGCAGCTGTAGGAAAATGACAAAGCCTTGGTACAATGTATGATAGACACTATCCTATTTATGAAGGAATAAATTATTTCTTTTTAAATATTTTTATTTTGAAGGGAAAATATATGCCCAGTGCCGGGATTCGAACCTGAGTCTCCAACATTTCCGTTGTGGTGCTCTACCAACTGAGCTATCCTGGTTCGTACCTCGGACAGGCATATGCATTCTCTTCGCATATCCCCGTGTTCTCGCTATTTGCGATGTATAAAAAGGGAAGAATGTTCATTGAACATTACTTTTAATTAGGATCTTGTTGGCTTACGTCATTATATATTATTATAATTTTTTTTTTATTAATTTCCATAATTTTAAATATTAAATTTTAAATAAAAGATATCTCTTCAAAATAAAAATATTGAAAATTATAACAATTAATAAATAAAAAATTATAATAATATATAATGACGTAAGTCAACAAGATTCGAATAAAAAGAGAATGGTTAAGTTTGACCGAGGTTCGAACCAGGTTAGCTCAGTTGGTAGAGCACCACAACGGAAATGTGGGAGACTCAGGTTCAAATCCCGGCACTGGGCATATATTTTCTCTTCAAAATAAAAATATTTAAAATTATAACAATTACTAACAAATAAATAAAATAAAATAAATGATTTCCTTTATGACTTTTCCCCCATTTTTTTCCGCAAATGTAATACATCTATGTGCAGTTAAAACACCTTAAGTAAAATAATATAGGCTTGCAATAATTTGCAGAACAAGGCAACACAATAGTAATAAGAAGAGTAAGCACTTCAGAACTATTTATTTATAAGAGTTTTGGAAAAAAAAAAGAAAACTGTAGGCAAATTTCATAAAAATCTTTCCAAGATTTAGCACTACACTAAATTCTCGAAAAGAAAAGTTTTTTCGGCTGTTCTGCGCAGCCGCTATGTAGATCTCATTAATGTTACTAAATTATCTAAAGACCAGGAAGATGATTTAATTAAAATTTAGTAAATATTGGTTTAGTAGTTTTTGCTGTTACAAACAAAAACAGGCTGTTATACACAACAACAACAGCATTGTTATTATTTACTAAATCGCTCCATGATAAGAAGAGAACAATACATTTATTTAACTTAAAGAAAAGACCTAAAGTTCAACCTAATACGTGTGTTGTAATTCTTATGATACTTTCTTCTGTATTTGAATACAATGAAATTAATGGTGTTTAATATGTTAAACTAAATAAATATTAAATACAACTGAATAAAGGTGTAAATTAATATTATAAATACTTCGAAGATTGCCCATCCCATGCTCTACAAAAGTAGTTCAAGTTCATTTTTTATTACGCATATATATTTTTACATATAACTAGCTTATGCCAGCGGCTTCGCTTGCGTGAAATTTGGTCTGCCACATAAAGTTTCGTGACAGATAATTTTAAATAAATAATTTAATTTTTTTTTTAACCATAAGTTACTCGTACATCCAAAATTTCAGATGTCTAACTTCAAAACTGACGGGTTCTATACAATCTTTCTCCCTAAATCGGCCCTTGCTGTAGCCTATGTGTTATTCTGATGTATAACCTATACAGTAAAACCTCTACTAACGGGCATTCCTAAATAGCGGTCACTCCCCATTACCGGACGATTTTTTTTGCACCATCATTTTAATACAATGTTTAAGGCATTTGAACCTCTATTTAACGAAACCTCTCATTAACGGTCACGGACAGGCTGTGTTGGTTATAAATCGATTAAAAAAACCTCTAAAAGACGGACAGTATGACTTTATCCCTTTCCCGTTTCTCGTAAACAATTGGTTGTTTCCGGTCTAAGAAAACAGGAACAGCTGTGTTTACTTTTGAGTAAAGGTTTTCCACATAAATACTTTTTTTTTTATTCTCAAACTTGCTTTATTAAAATTTAGTTCTGTTCTAACCCTCGTGGCAGGCGGCTGAAAATGTCTCCCTCACGTATGAGACTCACTTTAGAACAAAAAATAAATGTAATCGACGTTTATGACCGTGAAAAGTTAAGTGTACGTGCGCTAGCGGAAAGACTCAATATCGGTAGGACACAAGTTTCGTGAACACTCAAAATCCGTGCGGTATTTTTTTTTTATTCTACTTACCTTTTAAACACATGGGAAATTGAATAAGAGAGAATTAATTTGTACAAATACATATTTATAAAAAAATAAAACCTCCCTTTAAAGGACACCTTTAAATAACGGACAAAAATATTTGCACCAGGGCTGTCCGTCAATTCGAGGTTTTACTGTATTACTGTGAAGTTTCATCCAAATCCGTTCTGGAGTTTTTTCGCGAAAGAGAGACAAACAAATTTCGCATTTATAATATTAGTAGGATATATATATATATATATTTTTTTTTTGGCTTCGAAAAAAGTTATTTATTTTAAGGAGCATGTATTTAAAATAGCAATCATGAAATAAATAATGTAAATAGTAACATCTCAATAAAAAAAAAAAAAAGGTCAGTTATGGATTAACCCAGCTGTAGAGGTATAAAAAGATAAAGTACTAATATTAAAATAGACTTATTTATTCCTGTAGTATAAGTGACGACACCAGTGATGCTATTATAATTTAATTGATAACGATAATAAAAGTCAAAATTGGAAAACTACATAACCCATTATTTATGACGAAAAAATCCAATTCTATGAAAGAAAACTATAACGACAGCAATACTGTAAATTTCTTTCAAGGCAGGAAGATATTTTAGGACAGTAAACTATAAGCAGAATTCGAAACTCGCAGTCCTAAATTGGAATAAACACTGTAATAAAGCATTCGTCTGGTTTAAAAATTAACCGAAATTGTTGACAAAATTAGCATATTCGAAAACTTCAAGAAGGATCAACAAAATAAACCTAAAATTCATCTCACCCACTCGCATCATCCCAAAAATCTTTGAAATCAAGCCTTTCAAAAATCAAGCCTTTGGTGACCAAAATACGAAACCGAACATCTAAAAAAAATTAAATAAAATAAAACCTGATGAACAATCTTAAAATAAAATAAATCATCAACAATTCCTCCTTCGGTAGCCTAACAGAAGACCTTTATACCAATGAAATCAGAAAAACTAAAATCAATCGATACACGATAACTATCTTTTTCTCTGAAATGTTTTTTTTTTTTTTCAATAAAATAACTTCTTCTTCTTTTCAAAACCAGTATCACGGATACCCTAATGTTGCATTATTAGCCAAAGAAATCCGTAACTTTGAAATATGTCTTTACATAGTTGTGCGATCTTGATGTCAATTCTATTTCTAAAAACCGTGAATCTCATAACAAATCTACACAGGTATGAGTGGGAGATCATAAACACTACAATTGCTGCCAATATAAGTAATTGTATCCTCAATTACATAATATAAACAGAGAAGCACCTTCTGCCACCGAAATCGTTTTTTGTAACTTCTTGTTTAACTGTAACTGTTAAATTTTAATCGAGTGCCGACCAGAGGGTAGGTGTGACCTAGGTCACAATTGCACTCTTCCGCGACAGAGCCGGCGCTGTATTAACACACCATACAGGCGAAGTTTATATAAAACTGTAACCTGATTGACTAAAACACCCAGCGGTCAACGCACAGCAGAAACCACTGAACTTAGCATCTTGAAATTCGCAGATAGGTTCTTTGTATTGCTTAAATGAGCACTAAAAAAGGAATTTAGACAATTCTTCCCCCAAGGGTTTTCCCCTTAATATAATAGGGGCTCAAAGATTGTATGGAATCCGTCAGTTTTGAAGCAAGACATCTGAAATTTCGGATGTACGAGTAACTTATAGTTTAAAAAAATTAAATTATTTATTTAAAATGATCTGTCACGAAACTTTATGTGACAGACCAAATTCCACCCGAGCGAAGCCGTGGGCAAAAGCTGGTCTAGCACATGCGGATGACGTCGTCATAACCGCTAGAACCCAAGGAGCATTATCAGAAACATTCCAAAAATTTGAAGAGGCAGCCATTCAACTGGGTCTTAAGGTGAATGGAGATATAACTCATGTATATTTAAATGTGAATTAATATATGAAAAACTCAAAATTGGAAAAGATGGCAAATGAAAAAGTGAGTTTAAGAGAACACAGGTTTAGAGCAGTAACCCAATTCAAGTACCTGGGGAGTGTGGTCACAGTTAATAACAAAATAGAGAGTGAAATACAAGCCAGAATAGCAGCAGGAAATAGGTGTTATTCTTCACTACAAAGGCAGTTTCAGTTAAAATCACTCTCTAAAAGAATACAAATTCAACTGTACAAAACCATAGTAAGACCGGTAGTCACGTATGGATGACATGGCCCCTGACCAAAAAGTCAGAACTTATGATCAAGACATGGGAAAAAAAAATATTAAGAAGAATCTGGGGCGGAGTGACCGAAAATGGTGTATGGAGAAGAAGAAAGAATGAGGAGCTGATGGAGCTGTATGGGAAGCCTGACATGGTGGCGTTGATAAAGAAAGTCAGAATTAGGTGGATGGGAAAAGTGGATAGAATGTCGGATCATAGGATACCAAAGCGAATGCTCAATGAGAAACCGGACGGTAAACGAAGCAGAGACACCCCCGGATCAGATGGCTAGGTGATGTCGAAGAGGACCTGAAACTGCTAGGTGTATTAAACTGGATAAGGATAACACAGGACCGCAGAGATTGGTTGGCTGTGGTGGTGGAGGCCCCCTAGAGCCAAAATAATAATAATAATGATAACAAGTATCCATTTAATAGTAATACGTTAACTACTTAACGTTTTATTAGAGATACCACGATAATATAAGTGAAGTTCAATTTAGTTCATATATATACTCTCCAAGTTCGCCTATTAAAATATGAGTACCAACTCAGTGTTCTTCTGATATATAGATTATTTTTCATTAGATAAAATAATGATTTTTTTTAGGTTTGTTTTATAGATGAAAAACATAATTTATAATTAATAAGAAAACTGTCTTAATCTTATTACACGTATTGAAATAACAATCCTAAAATCGAAATAATGGGATATGACGTAGCTTTTTTTATTTTTTAGCTCGACGTATTCCATTTTTTGTCATTTTTATTCAAAAGCAGAGATATAGTTTGTGTAGAAGCTTAAAGAGCTAGGAACAGTGACTTTGTGATTTGCCAATTTATAAAAATTGTTATAGTTTAGCTGATAGAGCACAAGAAAAGACTAAACAAAAATTGTTTCTCGATTCGTTGCTATGCAACGCCTATATAATATTACCTCACTAAAAACTTTTTATACAATAAAGAGATCCACAATTATCTTAATTTTATGTACATATAATAACTGATTTAATTTCTTATATACTTTACAATGCATCAATTGCATGAAACTAATGTGATTAATCCTAAATGTTTTTTTAACAAATGTGTCATTAAATAATATCTTTATAATAATATTAATATCTTAGGGATAAAAAAAATATGTTGAACCTATCCAAATATCCAAAAGAGTTAATAAAGTGTGCACTTGTAGAATAAGTCATTCGATTACAGAGCAAAATATCAGTAAGTAGATTATTTTTCATGAATAGATCAACCATAAATTATGTAAGAGAAGTGAGCTAAGTATTTTTTATATAGTGAAGTAGTAAAAAATGCCTGGGCATTGCGTTTATTTGAATGCATATCTGTACACAGTGCACCGGCAGTGTATTCTTGAAGTCAAATTCTCAATATACTGTATGCTCCATACACACGAAGTACTGTTTGTCCATCTTTACTTTCTTATAAGTTTACTTAATATCAGTACCTATTATTATCGATAATTTACTTTAATGGCAAATTTGTAACTTAAAATCGATTTAAGAACTTCAATATGTGACAACCATCGATGATCATGCTTCGCCTCTGTATTCTGCGGAAAGATATATTATTTTTATCTTACTTTTACTTGCATATTTTTCATTATCGTTATTAATCTTTATTTCACTGTTTTAGTTCGAAACACAAAAAATACTTTCATTTTATTTTATAATTTAAACCATTACTACTTTTGTATCTTGTTTATTCCAAATGCAGTTTAAAGTATTTTTTTTCTCCAGTTTTGACATCATGTTAGCCATTGAAATACTATATCTATCAGAAGCCGCTGCTACTAATTTCTGGGGAAAAAATCGGCTAACCTTGTTTTTCCCCAGTGTTCTTCACATTTTATATATTTCTTCTTAATTAAAACTATTTCATCCCGTACATAATCATCTTTAGATTCACATTAATGTCAATAATCATGTTATGGTGAAAATACTCCTCCAATTTATGTGCAAAGATAATTATTTTTAAAAAGCTGATAGTAGCTATCAATATAGGTACAACAAATCAATATATAATATAGTGGAGAACGGAGATAGTTGGGGGGTGCAGTCAAAAAAACACCAAATAAGTACCAGACTTATATTTAGTTAGTGCCGACGTTTCGACCTACAATGTAGGCCATCTTCAGGGCAACTAGGAGAAGCAGCTGGGTGAACCGGCTAACCAACAATGACTTTTTTGACTGCACCCCCCAACTATCTCCGTTCTCCATTTTATCATCCAGTCAACTATTTTCCTCTCAAATATACAATATAATTTTTTTTTTGGACTTATGCTCTCCGCGGTAACTCGAAGCACTTTTCTCTTTAAATACTTGATATAAAATCTTGAAAATAAGTACTCATGGAGATCAATTTAAAATAAAGAGGTGGAGGAAAGACCAGGAAGTAAGTTTTTGTCTTCGTAGATTTACATAGAATATTGAAGCAAAACTACACATTATAACTCATTGTTTACGAAATTAATAAGGACGTAATATGGTTTACTTTTAGTGCGTAACAGTTTATGTAAGGAAAAAATATTACAGAATATTTACCATCGGCAGTTAGGAGAAGAACAGCTGACGTAGAGATAACTACTATATAAAATCTATTCCCTCCGAGATACTGCCTAGAGAAACCAACATGCTTTTCAATCTGATACTTGCTGTTTTTGTGAGTATACCTAAATATATGCATACACATATACATACCAGATATATATATATTTACATATATACATATATATATATATATATATATATATATATATATATATATATATATATATATATATATATCTTTTAATTTTTTTAAACAATTCGTTTTACTACTACATATTAATTTTAATTTTAATTATATTGAGATATATTGAGATATAAGATAAATTTTTATATTTTAAAGTACAGGTTCACCTGTGGTGTAGTATCAATTACAGTGGTAACAGTCGTCCGCTAAAGGTTCTTTTTTTATAATAATTTAATTGTTTTTAATCATTAAAAAGCAAATAATATTTATTAGTATGGCTTTATAATTAATATCGATGAAATGAAGGAGTTACAATACAATTACACTCATTTAATACATTTGCTAATTTAACAGTCTCATTTATAATTAATTAATTTATAAATATAATTGTGTTTTAATTATCAAGCCTCTCCGAAAGGTGGAAATTTACTGAAATCCAACGATAGCAATAAAGACTAAAAAATTAAAATGACAGAGAGAGCTAAATCTGTAATGTTTGCCCGTATCATTACATAACATGAGACAATTCCACATTTTTTTTTTTGCAATTCTTAGAGTCCGCCATAAACTTTAACAGAAAAATATTGTTCAGAAATGTGTAAGCTTATTTATCATAGCATATTGTAAATTTTATTCTGTATTTTCTAATAATGTATTCATCTATTCCCTTAGTTAACAATAAACTTTTACGTTATATGTACTCATAAAATAAATCAAAAGGACATTCTTGAAAAAAAATTTAGTCCCCAATCGTTTCAAAATGGCGGCGGGTGAAATGTTTCATCAGCCATTTGTCAATATAGCACAAAAACATTAAGTCTTTTGTAATCAGATTTAAATTGTTTTATTCTTTAAAAATTAATAAAACATAAATCATAAATACTTGTATAAAACAACAATCAATGGGGTAGCGTTTCGTTATTTAATCAAGTACAAAGTAATAAATCAATATCATAAATGCAAAATTCTATCCAATCATAAAGTTAATAGTTTTAATTATAGTGAGAGGGTTTAGAGTCGTTTTACTATTACCGTTAAAATCGAAATATGGTAGAGAAGTATCGTTATACTAATAAATATTAATCTAGAAGCTTAAGAGGTTTAAGAAAATTGTTTTTGACCAGGAATCTAAAATTTTCGCTAATTTTTTATTCACTGTTAACTGACCATGAGAAAAAATATGAATACATTTTTAAAGGAAATGAAATTGGCCAAATTGTATGCCCTGTTAGGCCTGTTTAGTATTTTATCTCAGTATATCAACCCAAGATAATTAAAAAGAAATTACTTTTATCGAAAAATAAGAAATCATCATTTTATGAATTTCTTTTGGCAAATTTAATTAACTGTTCTTCCTACGAAGACTATCATTAAAATCTTTTTTACTTGGCACTTTTATGCCCGTATCTTAAGTATTAGTTGACCTTATATATAGGAGGAAGAAAATGGTCCAGGTAGAGGTAAAAAAAAATTCTTAAGAGAATTTAAAAAAAATGTTGTTAATATTTAAGAATAAGGAGAACTGTTTATTGGAAAGCCAACATTTCGACCCACATTGCAGGTCTTCTTCAGGGCTTATATTCGGGTCAGTTTCTAATTAAATATAAATAGCCAAAACTACTTACTATAACTATTTTTATTTTCAACTAATGACGAATATTCTTATTATATTTAAATCGGGAGTATCTAGGAAAAGTATAAGAGAAAACATGTTATAAATACTGTTATCTAAGTAAGTTTATTCTGTGGTTTTCAGCAAGATATTATTTCTGCTTTAGATATTAGAAATATTTTTAATTAATGGTTATAAATAAAAAAACTGATTTATTTTAGTGGTTAAATCAGTAATCCCATTAATTGACAGAGAATTTATATTCCATTGCGTAATTATATAATGATAAGAGATATCTTAACATCTAAAAGTAAATTTACTATCTAGCAGAAAAAAACATTTGCATATTTTTAATAAAAAAGATCAAGGTAGTGGAAGAGACAATTTTAATATTACATCACTAAAATGCAATTCTCTAAAATTGATGTGTCGCAGTTTTATTTTGGTGTATGTTCTGATGAAGCCTTAATAGGTAAAATCTTGAATAGTTGTTTTTTGTATTTTTAGCCAGTGCTTTAGTTAAGGCTGTGTTTTATTTTTATTCTTCCAATTGCAATCTAATTATTATTTTATATCTCTTTTTGAGTTTTTTCTCATTTCTATCATTATTGATTTCAAAGGTGGTGAGCTGCCGGGGGCAATCCGATGAGGCATCGGGAGAGGTCCAACCAACGCAGACATCGGGAGAAGTCTTACCAACCCTACCACCGGTGAACCCATCCGTACCTCAGCCACCTAGGCAATGTGCTGAAGCAGGACTGATCTGTGCCACTTGTGACACTGTATCCCTCTGTATCGTCAATGGCGAGGGTATGATCAACACAATCAATCAGACCTGTAGGCCAGACGAGCAATGCGTCGCAGGACAGTGTGTGAAAGGAGCCCTCTGCAACTACAAGCCCTTCCAGTGTTCCGAGGAAGGATTCTTCCCTGACCCTTACGACTGCAAGGTAATAAAATTCAAAAGCTGCTCAATTTCTTTTTAAAAATTGGTTTTCCTGTTATTATTCGAGAATTATGACCATAATGGCATTATATAAATAATGTATGATTAGAATCTGAGAAATATGTAAACTATACAATATTTTAAAATCCTTTAAACATTAAGTTAACTTTCCAGTAAATAATAAATATCTTAATTTATATAAGATTTTTTTGAGCTAAATAATGGATAATTTAACAATTTAATAATCTTTTCAAATCATTGTTATATTTTCCTCAAAAGCTATAATTCTATCACATGACTAAATTTAAACTATTTTTATTCTGTTTCTTTACCATCTGAACCGAGGATAAAAAGTTTAAGTTTCAACGAAAGTGCTGCAAAAATTCCCCATTGGAAAGTTATCTATCTGTAGCCCAGCTTTAGTTTAATATTTTTAAGATAAATTGCTGTAATTAATTAATAAACCTATATTGACAATAAAAATTTTTTTTTCAGAAATACCATGTTTGCCTTCCTATAGCTGTTGACGGCAACGACGACCTAATGACTTTCGAGTGCCCAGAAGGAACCTCATATGATGCTTTATCGGCTAGCTGCGGTTTTCCTCTAACTACTGATGCATGCATCAATAGACCAGTGCCAGAGTGTACACAGAGATTACAAGTATGTCATTATAATAAGTTCATTAAATATTTCAATTTAAACGAATAGAAAAAACAACTAAGCCAAGATTAATACTCATGATTTTTTTTTACCATTTTAGGTTGGAGCATTACTAAACAACCGTAATATTTACTACACTTGTGTGGAAAATGAAGGCAGGTTGGCTCCTGAATTGCGTAAGTGCCCTGGTGGTGGAAAATTCAAGGCTGATAAACTGACTTGTAAAGCAGAAACATCAGAAAAAAGTACAGACAAGAAAGGGAAGAAATCTAAAGAATAAGTCTTAAAACCAAAAGGATTGTACTAACTATATAAAATAAAGTTATGCATAAATAAATAGACAATCAATTAATTTAAGTATTCAACTCTAATATTATTTCCACAATGTTTAAATAAAGAATTCACAAAATCAAAATTTTCAAATTGTGTAGTTATATATAAATCACAAGCATATCCACAAAATAAAATCTACCATATGGCAAATAAATCAAGAGTTTAAACTTTAAAGAAATGAAAAAGACTATAGACAAAATGTACATGCATACTGGGGAAATAAGAAGTAAACAATGTTTTTCTTCATTTGGGCTCCTCAAAAGTAATTTTTACATTACTTCCTTAATGATGGGCGATATTGTCCTACAAGGAACTGGGCCTCCTCAAGGACCTTAAGCCAGCTATCTCTGTCCCCTCCTCGTTCTCTCCATCTTCTTACTCCAAGGAACATAAGGTTTAACTCAGCATTGTTCAACCAAGGCCTTCCCCTGAGTCGTTTCACTCCGATGTTTCCGTATAATAGGCGCCCTTGTTTCTGATATCCGTTCCACGTGCCCTTGCCATCTGAGGTGGGATTTTCTTACTAACGATATCAGGTTTGGTTTTCCATATATTGTGTGGAGCTCACGATTCCTCCTTGATCGCCATCGTTCTCTCTTATTGGTCCATATACTACCTTCCTGAGTATTTTCCTTTCCCAGACATTGATTTTCCTTTTACTTTCGTCTGTCAATACTCAAGATTCACTGTCATATGTAACTATGGGTCTCAGGATAGTCTCATAAATAGCTATTTTAGCTTGCATGCACAGAACTTTGAAGTTCAAAGTTTTTGAAGGGCATGGAGGCACTTGTTACCTGCAGACAGCCTCGCATTCACTTCTTCTTTCATTATGCTGTTATCTGTTATGATAGATCCAAGGTACTTAAAAGTGCCTGTACTTTCGAAAGTGCTTGGGTGTTTTTAAATATTTTCTTTTTCCTTCATTTACTTAAGACCCACTTCTGTCGCTTCCCTTAAAACTCTTCAAAAGCTCCTCCAAGCGCTGCCGTGCTTCTAGCTATAATGAGCACGTCGTCCGCATATGCCAAGTGCTGTATTAATCGATCGTAGATAGTCCCGTTAGGGTTGGTTCATATTGCCCTTATTGTTTTTTCCAACGCTAAATTAAAAAGAACCGGTGATAACAGGTCTCCCTGCTTCACGCCACTATTTACTGAAAATTCCTCTGATAGCATCCCTTGCCTTTTTATTTTCATCCTGCTATCATTCATGGTCATATTTGCAAGCCTAGTCAAATGGTCAAATCGAGCATCATCTGTAGTAATTGCTGTCAATCGATGCTGTCGTACGCCTGCTTGAAATCGATGAACAGACTATGGAGGTCAACGTTAAACTCATGTCCTCTTTTCAGGATCTGTCTCTGAGAGACAATCTGGTCGATGGTTGATCTCCCAGGCTGGAAACCACACTGGTAGTGGTCAGTTGCCCGCTATCAGTTCAGAGTATGCTATGAGCCTCCTTTTACGAGGCTTAGTTGTTTTTTCTATTCGTTTATAATGACATATTTGTAATCTCGCTGAGAACCTTATAGGCTGTGTTCAGGAGTGATATCCCTCTGTAATTTTTACAAACTAGCTTGTTGCCTTTCTTGTGTATGGGGCATATCATTACTACTTTCCACTCTTCAGGCATTCTCTCTTTACACCATACATCCCACACCAGTTGGTATATACATCTTTTAAGTTCATCCACTCCATATTTTAGCATTTCTGGATGTATAAAGTCATTACCATTTTTACATTTGTAGTTTAAATAATCTAACAATAAATAAGAAAAAACGTACCTATAGTCAAACTAACAAAAATAAAATTATGCACAAATTTTTTTTTATCAAAATTTAAAAACAACAGTTACAAGGACTACTTAAATTCTATAAATAATAGAGACAGACCAGTGTGGACAGCAACAAGGGGTATACTAAAACAAAAGGTGGTTTAATACCCTCTTAGACGTACAGACAACACTTGGGCGATTACAAGCGAAGAAAAAGCTAACGAATTTGCAAAACATCTTGATCATATATTCAAGGCAAACGAAATTCAGAATAATACTCTCTCTGACAAAATAGATGGCGACTTGACAACAGCACTACCTTTATCACTCCCTCCTCCGGCATTTCATCCAAAAGAAATCTAACAAGTACTGAACAAAATGCCAAACAAAAAAGCTCCTGGCTATGATCTCATCACTCCCTTCATCCTCCGCCACTTACCTCGGAAAGCTGTTCTCTTTCTTACCCTCATCTATAATCCAATCATGCGCACAACCTATTTTCCGCTCCTTTGGAAACTTTCCACGATTAAAATGATACCTAAGCCTTCTAAACCTGTCACTAATTCTTCATCTTATCGTCCAATTGCACTCCTCCCTATAATGTCTAAATTATTTGAAAAACTCTTCCTTAATCGCATAAAGCCTATCCTCGAAAATGGCGGAGTGATAATTTGGCTTTCGTTCTTATCACTCCACTGTACAACAGTGTCATCGTATCGTGGATGCAATATCTATCGCTTTTGAGAAAAAAGAATATTGCTCGGCGATTTTTCTTGAAATTGAAAAAGCATTTGATAGTGTCTGGCACAAGGTTCTTCTCTGGAAAATAAAACCTCACTTACCTCCTACATACTTTTTAATTCTTCAATCTTATTTCCAAGACAGATTCTTCTGTACTTCCGTTGACTCTTCGATTTCCTCCTTCATTTCTAAATACAGGGGTGTACCGCAAGGCAGTGTTTTAAGCCCTATTCTCTATTCTGTATACACCTCTGATATTCCCGAGCACCCTTGCACCAACATCTATACCTTCGCAGACGATACAGCCATTATTTCTTCCCACAGAGACCCAAACATAGCATCTATAGCTCTTCAAAATCATTTATTTGATTTAGAAAAGTGGTTCTATAAATGGCAAATCAGAATAAACGCCTCGAAATCGAGCAATGTAAGCTTCTCTCTACGCAAAGCTTCGTGTCCAGCAGTCAAAATTGACGACGAAGTACCTTCCAAAAACTATGGTACGTTATCTCGGACTACACTTGGACAAAAGACTTACATGGAACGTACATACAAAATTAAAAAGACAAGAACTGACTAGACGGTACAAACAACTATCACATCTTCTGGACTACAGATCTTCACTTGACTTAAGGAACAAACGACTTGTCTATAATAGTATACTAAAACCTATTTGGACATATGGAGCATAACATTGGGGTTCAGCAAAAAAAGTTCACATACACAAGATACAAACAACACAGTCCAAAATTCTCAGGAAAATTATTAATGTGCCATGGTATATTTCAAATCACACTATAAACAACGACATGAACATTTCCACTATAAAATCATATATTCATAACAAATACATACAATTCCACTCATCGACACAATATCACCCAAACCCACTCATTCTTCCGCTTTCCTACTCCCTGTTACCTGGACTTGATAAAAAAAAAAGGTTAAAAAGACATTGGCCAAGAGACCTGCTCAACAATTGATATATATATTCTTTTCCAATATAACTGGATGATTAGGTAGAAAAGCGAAGAGAAAGACACTTCAATCAAATTTGCTGGATGCGCAAATGCAAATTAAATAATAATACATTTTTAAAAAAGCTATTAAAAATAATTACTAAATTAGTATGTCCAAATAAAAATGTCTGAGAAATGACATTTAAAATGCTCTCTACTATCCCTAACTTAAAGAGAATATTTTCATGAAAGAAAAAGCCATGCTTCACTTATCCTATCTTTCCACTTCTTTCTTGAGAAGGCAAAGCAATAGCTACTCAAGAAATTTCATGTTAACAATTTATTGAAGAAAAAAAAAATTCAGAAATCGTACTTTAATTTTCAATCTTTCTTTGGGGATTTTTCCTACAGCAGCGGGAGTAATGGTCTTACCATTTTAAATTGAGACTACCACAGAAAAAATACAACTATAATTTTCAATTCCATACATACTTCAAAAAACAAGTAAAAAACCAATTATTAAAATATAAGGCAATTTTATTAATTATTCTGCTAAAGAGAAAATTAGCATTAGAAATTTCACTGGATTTTGTAAGACCATTGAGGCAGTGAGACCTTCCAGAATCTTTAACTGGATAACATAAAATCATAAAATAGGGCATAATGGACTTTGTAATAACATGGATTGAAGTATTTTATCATTTTCCAGATAAATATTCATACATTTCGTTATCATGCATAAACCATAATCTCTACTGTCAAGTATTGACAGTACCCAATCGCATCTCAAATCACCTAAGATCTCTCATTCAGCTCCTTTGTAGTAGTAGAGACTTCCTCGTGTTTTTGGTCATATCAACTGAAATGAAGTTTTTTATCTTGCTAGTATATCAATAAAGAGTAGATAATTTTTAGGCTATTGTTGGTTATTAAGGTCAGTATGTAGAATTTTGTAATAATTAATAACCTCATCATAATAAAATCAAGTTTTATAATGGTATAATAGCATATGCAATATAGTTAGAAATAAATATCATCCCATAATATTAACATATTTTATTGGCTAAATTAAGTTTTAAAAAATAATTTCTTTAATTTATTATTTTTTTCTTAATTAAAAATTTCTCGTTTTTCTTTTGTTACAAAAAGTATTTATGATCTCACAATAGTTAAGGGAAGTGGTTTGTTTGCAATCAATTAAGAGATTTGTTAACATTAGTTCAGTAATAATGAAGTTATACAGAATAACAGAAACACACCAAAATAATGTTGAATAAAAGGTAATAAACAATAAACAGAAAAAATAATATAAGTGGTTAAATAAATTTATTTTTAAGATCTATATAAACATTTTAGTTCAGAAAACTTTAACTGAAATATGTTAAGCCTGTTACAGTCATGGTAGACGGTGAAAAAATATAATACATTCCTTTTTAATGTAGAAATTAAAATTTTGTTTAAAATTTCAGATCTTTTTATATAAGGATCAGATTGTTCTGCTGTCAAGATGATAAATTACAAAATAAGAGTGTACATGTTAATTCTCGATATCTTTTTCAACATAAATTAGGCTTAAAAGGAGTTTTCTTTCTAAATTAAGAGAAATCAATAATCTAAATAAAACTTTTTATTTTACATATTAAATGTGCATGTGAATAAATACATTCACAACTAATTCAAATATACAAAAGTCAATCAAGACACTATTTTACATTTGATCACTGATATCAGTCATGCTATTCAGTGGCTTCATATAATTTTCCAACAAACGAAATGGTGCATATATAAAGAGTTTCTCCCTCAAGGTAAGTTTCATTTTAGCTCCTAAAGTATAGAGTTGTTTTCATGACATCTCGAGCATTACGCACTATGACTTCAAGTAGTCCTGGAATACAAATTGACTTTACGGCCCTTCAATGCCATATTTTATGATGTCATTCTTCCCAATTAGATAAAATTGAGTACCAGCAGCCATTATAGAAGAAATGCCCTTGAACTCTACCTCGCATCCTCAAGATAAATCAATCGGTGTGCGTGAATTAAGACTTGAACGCAGGCAGATTCAATTGTGACATTAGCAGCATCGATTGTGGCAGACCCAGCTGACAGGCCGGAGTGCGGCCTAATCTGTGCTACCTGTAAAGAAAACGCTCTAGAGCTGTAAAAAAAACAACAACAATACTTACCACCTCTTGACAAGCCTAATAGTAGAGGAAACCTCTTTAACTCTTTTCTGATTACCCTTCAAAACCCAGATATCATCACCCAATTATGATTAAGAAAAAAAAAGGTGAAAAGAAATAAAAAGAGTATAAAAAAAACAAAAAAAAAAAGATATAACTAAACTACAAGCGTATTTGTTGAATGAGAAAAAGGAAAACAAGGGAAAATAGGGAATAAGGATAAGGGAGGCTCCGTTGCTTGGGCTTACCCGGCCTCACGTGGGGACCTAAACACACGGAGTAGACACTCAGCTATCTAGCCCATAGAACAAGCAGCAATATCTTTCTCTCTCTCTCTAATACACCTCTTTTTTTTCCTTTTCCTCCCATCTCAATTTCTTATTATTTCTTCCGCCTAGAATCCCTAGACTTCTCCCTATCTTTATCTCTTCTAGAATGATCAGATTTTCTCAATTCAGCAAGCCTTCTTTCATGCTCAGCCATATGTTGCCTACGCATTTCCTCTTTGACTGCGATCTGAAATAAAAATATCTCTTATTAGCCCATAAGTACTAACATGAAAACTTACTATTATCCAATTTAAGCTCATATGTGGAATAATATTAATTTAGATTAAAGGAAAAAAAAACTGTTAATGAAATAAAATTTAAAAAATATGACAAATGATTATAATTAAAAAATTAAAAAGTATGCATCTTAAAAAGAAGGAAACAAAATGAAAAACACACTGCTTTGAAAGACCAACTTGCAGATAAAGCTAGGTGGTGAGAAAAGTATCAGTGGTTGGAAATCTGCCAACTGTATCAGTCTTCCCGCCATTTCTATCCAGTTTGTTCCAACTGTCTATATTTTTCAGAAAAACCCTTTGTTTTGGGGTTAACAGGACTTAAATTAAATCAACTCTGATCAATTGTGGGGGAGCTAAAATCTTATTCTAGAATCATTAGCTCAATGCTGGATATAGGAACTCACCCAAGGATGGGTTTAAAGTATCAAGCCAAGTTCTTAGTAAAAAGTACACAATTTTTCATTAATTATTCTTTCATATTGTTTTTCTTGTAAGAAATATTTAATAATAAATTTGAAGAAGTATGGAAGTTGTTGAAAATCAAGAGATGTTTAGGTAGGATGTTTCTAACATGACTTAAAAATTATTGATAGGTAAGAAAGTATTAAACCCTTATCAGATCCAAACAAGATTCTATTAAGAGCGAGGAAACCAGAATTTATGATACATGGTATATCATAAAATAAAATAAAATCCTTTCATGGTAGATAATTACAGACGCAGAGTTAATGTAGTGTATAGCCGGATATAATAAACCACCAACGCCACTATGATATCTATCTCTCATCTTATGTCACGTAATAATTTATATCAACTTCTTATCTAATGCTTTATTACTCATAACCCTTACCTGAGCTGCAGTGAGGGGAAGCCAGTAAATACATGGTGTTGCTTTTGTCTTTCGGAAAAGATCATCTAAAAGCCTTGCAGGGGCATCATTATCTCTTTTCTTGATTTTTCTTGCTACTCGACAATAATAAATAATTTATTAGTTTTTAAAAGTCATAGAATAAAGAAAACAATAATAAGACAGACATTAATTTCAATAATATATACCAGGAGGTTCATATTTAGCCTCAACCGGACTGGCTGCACGTCTTTTCACCTCAGGTGGTTCTGGTTTCACCGGCCACTCTTCCACCTGCCTTTTCTCCTCAGTTGCACCCATACCAACTTTACCCATATCCCATTCCCTCACTGCTGTTGTAACCTAAATAAAAAATAAAATATTAATAACAACAAGTTTAAAGTAAAATACAAGAAAGAAAAACTATAAAAGTTAGAGAAGAAATTAGTTGACTGGAACTTCTAATGTAAGGATAGAGATAGTTGAGGGTGCAGTCAAATGAAACACCAAATAAGTAAATACTTAATTTATTAAGTGTGCTGAAGTTTCTTTACTTTGTAGGTCATTTTCAGAGCAAATAGAAGGAGCTGCTGCTCGGAAATCGTGTTAACAGACAACTCAACCAGTATTCACTTATTTGGTGTTTCATTTGACTGCACCCCCACCTATCTCTATCCTTACAAAAACTATAAAAGTAAGTAACTATAAAAAATTAAAATAAGCAATACAAATTCTTAATGATAAAGTATACTCCTTACCCTTCGCTGAGGCTTCAGAGCAGCTTGCTCAGATAACCAACCAGCAGCTGTGGCAGTTACTGGTTCGGCATTCTCTGGCTTCTTAACGGTTACTTCATCCTCAGCCAATTTCTGTACAAGAGCCATATCCTCAGCCGTGGCGAACTCTACTTTAAGCATTTTTGGATTGTTGACCGGCCACCTAACACCATTCAATGCATGTCTAGTCTCCACAGCCATTTCAACATCAGTGTACTAAAATATAATTAAGGTCAATCACAAAAAAGAAGTAAAAAAATTAAAAAGAAAAGGTTAGAATTTCAGTTTTTGGATTAATTTCAAAATGGTGTTGAGTAGAGAGGAGTAGATAATTATCACTTTTGGTCTGATTGTATACCAGCTCATTTTAACTAATAAAGGGGAAAAAAGTTAAGTTCAAAGGCCAGTACTCATTTCAGGAATATTAAATTTGAACTTTCAGCCAGCTTGAAAAGTGTTGCCATAACTGTCAAAAAAATTCTATAATTAGAACTTATAGGTAGTATTTATTAATTAGGCATTTACTTAATTTATTTAGAAATAAAAAATGTTAAATTTACAGATGAAGATAATTACCACTGAAACAATAATTATGTTTTGTTTTATTCTCAGCCCAGGCAATGGCACTAAATAAAGAAGTTTTATTTTTTTTTTAATTTCTTTGTCTTCATAAATTGATACTTCATATAAGAAAAATAAATACTAATAAGTATATAAGTATTGTAAAAAATTCTAGAAATATAATTTTGATTTAAATCAATTAAAAATGTAATGAACTTTTACCTTTACGTAACACTTTGATTTTATTTTATCAATATAAAATCCATTCGGGGCAATTGTCCCAGTACGAGCCAATAGTTCCCTCAGCTGTGGAATAGTAAACGGCCTCACAAGATTGGTAATGAAAAGAACTTCCGTAGCAGGCTTTCCAGAAGGACTTGGTGAGCGGCGGGACTTCTTAACATCTTCAGTAACCAGAGAAATCTTTCTTATCACTACAAAACAGCAACATTAATTGAAGAAAACAAATTCAGAAAAACTTCTAATGTCAATAAAAAAATAACTAAAATAACAAGTTCTAGGCCAAGTATATCTAACATTATATAATAGTTTAATAACAATGTAATGTCATTTACTTCTTATCTTGAAACAGGATGTCATTTTTTTTGCTAATGGCTAAGAATGATTGGGTTTGTTAAAGATAAAAAAATTTTAAATTATAATTATTTATTTTTGGTCAAAAGGAATAGAAAATGCTTTTGATTCTACATCCGCACCTTGAACACCAATTTTTAAATGGAACTAATATACGTTTTTCCTTGAATTCATTGAAAAGAATCAGACAAATGCATAAATATTTACTAAAATAATGTACTGTTTATAAACTAACATTAATTATTCATGATCAATTCATTACAAGTGTTGGAAAATTTACTATTTTCCTTATTACATTTTTAAAACCTCAAACGCTCCAGGTTTTTCTGTATCTCCAAGATTTAAATAATTTAATAACATATTTACTCTTTCTATACCAGTAATCATCTATATTGATATATTGTTATTGGATATAAACCGTTATACTATTACAAAGCTATTATGGTATGGTATAATTGTCTGAGAATCATATTTCTTTTAACCTAACTTAAGTAATGTACAAAAATGAATCAGAAGCAATCATACTACAATAAAATGAAAATAGTATAACAGTTTAAATGCAACAAAGGTATGTTTATATGGATGATTGTTGATCTAGAAGGAGTAAATATTTCATTGAATAGCTCAAATCCTGAAAAAGTATTTGTCAAAAGGTTTGAGAAACTTTTATTTTAAAATGAAATTACAAAACTTTTTACATCCTTTTAATATAAGGCATTTACTTTATTTTCCATTTTTACAATACACTATTGAAAAAATTCCAATCAAAATAAATGGCTGCTCATCATTATTAATTAATAATTAATTAATTCTAGGAGTAGAAGTCATCATTAAAAAAAATATTTTCAATAAAGTGGAAGACTGGACTCCCGTCTCGCCAAGAATAATCGCAGTGGATTTACAGCTATCAGTTTAAAGTAACACTGATCCAAGTATATGATCCCACAAAAGATGCAGACATCCTGGATAAAGAACAATTCTATGTTGACCTGGAAAGAACAACAAACAATAGCCAGGATAGGGGAAGAGGAATTATCATTATGGGTGATCTCATTGCAAGGATTGGCTGGGACTGGAGAGGAGCACTTGGTACAATGGGGATGTATGGGGGGAGAAGAAACGAAAAACAGAAACGGACAAAGACTGATAGAATTCTGTATAGATCAAAATATGATTATTGGAAATACTCTCTTTCCTCACAAAAGAATTCACAAGATAACATTCTCCGCAGAAGAAAGGAATGTCAACAGTGTGATAGACTATTTTAAATATAGCCAGAGCATAAGGAGGTACATCACAGATGTTAAGGTGATGAGGGGAGCGGAATTAAGCACATACCACCTTCTCCTAGTAGCAGACACACAAATCATGAAGCCAATAACAATAAAGCCAAAAGTCTATGAAAAGATAGATGTAGCTGCCTTGCAAGATCCTATGAAGAGAGAACTATATGCTGAGAAATTGGACCGGGAAATACAAGACATAGACTTGGACGATGATATAGATGAAGTATGGGCAAAGATTAAGAGAAAAATGATTGACACTGCTACAGAGTTATGCTCAGTTAAGAAGATACCATTAAATACAAGGAAAAGGAAAAAATGGTGGGACGAGACAGTAAAGCAAGCAATAGCAGAGAAAAGGGAAGCATGGAAAGCACAGAAAACTGGAATGTGAACTGGAATGCAAAGTCCTAAAAAGAAATATCTCCAAAAGGATAGTCAGGGAGTCCAAAATGACAACATGGGAAAGTTTTGGCAAGGAATTAGATCAAGACTACAGGGAGAATATTAAAAAATTCTGGAGAAAGGTCAAAGCCATCCGAGGGAAGAAATGCAAACCCATTCGAAATGTGAAAAATGAAGAAGGGGAAATAATAACAGAGGAGAAAAACATTTTGGAAAGACGTACACGACACTTTTCAAACACTTTTACCACTGAGATCCCCCAAATGCAGAATGAAATTATGAACGAACAAGATTAAGAAGAAGATGAAAATGTAAATGTAATTAGGAAAGAGGAAGTTGAAGCAGCCATTGAAAAGATGAAGATAGGGAAGGCTGCTGGAAGAGATAATATTGCCCCAGAGTTCATAAAGTTTGCAGGAAATGAGCTTAGAAAGATCCTACAGGCCCTTATCCAAAAGATACTCTCAAAAGCAGATACCGAAAGATTGGGAAGTCAACATTATAGTACCAATACACAAGAAGGATTCTGCTAGCGAGTGTGGTAACTATGGTAATTAACAATATGTCTGTCACCAGAGGTATATAAATTATATACTTCCATTCTTGAAAAGAAGCTGAGGACATTTGTAGAAGATGATCTCCAGGAAGAGCAAGCAGCATTTAGCCCAGGAAGACAAACATAGGATCATATTTTTGCCTTATGTATGATCATAGAAAAAGCATGGGAGAGAAACAAGAACCTATACCTTGCTTTCCTAGACCTCAAATCGGCCTTCGACTCTGTTCCTCGAGATGAAATTTGGAAGGCATTAATGGCCAAGAATGTTCCATCAGGCCTTATCAAGGCAATAAAGTCTTGCTACCAAAAACCTAAGGGAATAGTGAGAATTAATGGCACTGAATCCAAGAGCTTTCCCATGGACAAATGAGTAAAACAAGGAGACAGTCTCAGCCCACTACTCTTTATACTCTTCATGGACGAAATCATAAAAATATGTAAAAGAAGAACTGCTAGAACTACAATTGGGAACTGGAATATGAGGACTATACTAGCACAAGTGGTAGTATATGCTGACGATATAGCCCTGATATCAGAAACTTCTGAAAATCTGTAACGGACGATAACCGAATGGGAAGCAGAGCATGCCAGGGAAGGTATGATCATAAATGTTAATAAAAGTAAAATATTGCAAGTTGGAAGAAATCCTGAAGATATACATATTGTTTGCAATGAACAAGAAATAGAAGTCGTAGAGGAATTCACATACCTGGGCACAATGATTTGCAGAAATGGGAAAATAGAACAAGAGATTTCGAACAATGAAATTTGGAACAGGATTAAACGCCAAATAATGTTTACTACCAGATCTGCAACGCTATTGTAGGCAAAAGAGAAGTAGGAAAGGACGTGAAACTCCGTATATTCAAAAGCATATATTTGCCAGTTCTCTTATATGGGGCTGAGAGTTGGGTACTCCTGGATAAAGACTGGAGTCGTTTAACAGCTGCCGAAATGAAATTTCTCAGACGAGTAACTTCCAAGACAAGAAGAGATAGGATCCGGAATTAGAGAGGAGCTACGCACTGCCTCCCTGAAAGAAACTCTGGAGAAGCGTCAGCTCAAATGGTTTGGGCATACCCACAGGATGAGTCAAGACAGGGATCCAAAAAAGTTAATAGAAGCCAAACTTGTGGGAACTAGACCTAGGGGAGACCAAAGCAGACTTACTGCAATTACATTTCCAACTTGGGACAAGCAAGAGGGAAGAACATGCAGGATCTGAAGATTATGGCAAGAGATAGAGACAGATGGAGATCCTGGGTTGATGCGGTACTTCGACGCTAAAAGGCACAAGAGGAAGATAAAGAAGAAAATTTTAATTCTTAATTAAACTAATACAAGATCAATATTTTAAGTTTACACGTAGTAAACTAACTTTAACTATTTAAAGCAATAGTATCTGTTATTACTTTTAAAGAGATTTTTTAAGTTTTAAGGCTACAATTTTCAGCCTCCAGAATACACTAATAGTTTCTAATTGTCAAAGGATAAAACATAATTGATTTGGTTATTCAGTATGAAAGAGGAGCCAAACTATATCATAAATATTGAAATAGTAAATAGCAACACTGTGAAGAAAGAAGTAATGAATAAATAGGCAATTTGGACAGATGTAATGTAATATTATACACAATAGTTAACGAACCTACAAAACACAAGACACAGATCATTAATTTTGACAAATTGAAATTTTATAAATACAGCGTATATTTAAAACTAATATAACAGCCAAATATCAAGAAAAACACCATCAAACTATTATGAATATAAGGCATGACACTATAAAATTGTAAAACAAAAACTAATAGCTTCAATTAAACTATTAAATTAAAAGTAATATTAAATTCAATCATCCAATCGCTATCCTAATTAAACCTGGATAGGCAAAAATTAGAGTTCCCACTGTAGCATCATCATCCAATTAGCCATAGCAGCATAAAGTGATGTTAAATAAACAAGCAAACTCGATCGTTCAATTGATCATTCATAAATAGAAAAAAATAACTCTAATTACCTATAAGAGGCACTGTTAAGAGATATGTTCTCACCTAACTGGTTTTAATAGAACGAGCAGTATATATAATAGAATTAATTAATAATAAGCTCTAATTTTGAACATTTGTTCACGAAAAAATAATTTTAATTACTTTAAGGGATACTGTTAGATAACTTCTTAGCTAAACAGTTTCAACTGTTTAGGATGGAATTAATTAAATCATGCCACAACAAAATACACATCTTGCTACAAACTTCCTTGATGGATAAGTTGGTGAATTTGACTTATGGGTAGCTGCTTAATATGTAGAAAGTTTCAAATATACAACAAGATAATATCAAACAACTGAATACATCCAAAATCTGCAATTTTTTCAGAATATACTATAAGAAAAATATAAAAGTGAAAATTATTTGATTTTTGTGGGGTCAAAACGATGATAGAAATGAAATGAAAAATATGATATGTTTCATTCCAAATTTTAATCAGAATGGAAACAAACACCACAGATGAAATGGATTGGCCTCTTCCATCTGAACCGGCCACCCCTGCCTAAATATGATACAAGGCATAATAAAGTCAAGCACGAAGATGAAAAATCATAAATACTTTGAATAGAGAATAAAAAATTATTCGTTATAGATTTTTAATAAATTTTTATTTAATATCTAGTTCTAAACCTGAGCCGCAAACAAAATCTAGATCAATTATTTATCCTCACCTACACCATAATGATTGCAATAATGGATTAATATTATTGGCCTATGACATGAAGGTGAATGGATGGAGCCAAAGACGCCCTAGAAAAACCTGGGAGGAAGGTGTCCAGAAAGCATTTGTGGCCACTTGAGTAAGAAGGGAGATGGCACAGGACCGAACTCAATGGATCAGGCTCTACGGAAAGAACCCTTCCCACTGCACCAGGCAGTAGGGGAGCAGCGAATTAAGAAGAATAATTATGTGTGACTCTTGTTTGTTACCATGCACTTTGGCCTAAAAAGGCCCATTGTGCTTGAGTCCTAAAAATCCCTAACCTAGGTCTAGACTTCGGAGAAATTTTAGATAGTCTTTGAATCTCAGATCTCAGTTCTTGAAGTTCCTAGAGTCCTCCAGGGCCAAGGTGAAATGTCCTCTTTCGACTAACACTAAAAGGCTAATTGAAATAATTAAAAGCCTCATAAATTAAACATCTCTACTAGCCACCAGTTTGAATAGATATATAAATTTATATCTTTTCAATAATTTGTACATATAATTATTTTTTTAAATATAAAATATAAAAATTAAAGCAACATTTTTATATTAAAATAAAATTCACGAAAAAATGTTGTGCAACAAATAGTTTAGTTTCTATTCTAACTTATTCATTCAACTTAATGTTTGAAAAAATTAATAAGCGGCAATAAAAAGCTTTTAAGTTATTAATTTTATATTTTTAGAAGTACTTAATTTAGGCTTCGGAATCTTCAGGGGTTAATTTGGTTATGGAATCTAAAATATTAATGGTTCTTAACAAAACTGTTCAACCTGATCGCCTGAATCAATACTGAAAAGACTTTTAATGTGGAAAACCAATCATACTTATACATTACCCTCATCCTGTGTACCCTTAAAAATAAAAACAAGTATATGATTAAAACTTCACTGACATTGAAAGTTATCTTTAAGTGCTAATATATTGACAAAAATTTTATATCTCCTATTTAATTGAAAAAACAAATTAGCAGTTTTTAAGTTTTTAAAAAGTCAGAAAAAATCAGTATATGACAATCAAAATCACCTCTATGATTTTCTTGAAGTGGCAATTTTGGACCAACAGCATCCATTTCATCTACCTCATTAGTTGCATCGATAATAATCTGTTTCTTTTTAACAACTTGCCGATTTTCATTTTGTACCCTAACTTCAACATCTTTGGTTTTCAGATTTATTTTTTTCTTATTAGTTATATCAGAAGGTTGTTCCATTTCGAATTTCGTTAGATCTTCATCATCAAGAGGAAAAGTTGCTACTTGTTCTGGTGTTATAGTTTTTACTTCGGGTACCAGAAGCTGTTAAGAAAAATTATTTATATAAGACTTGTGAATCTATGTTTAACAGATACAAAGAAATATTAACAGATAAACGAATCTCACCATTAACGACTGAGAGGATATATTAAATGGATCTTCTTCTTTGTCTTTAGGTTTAGGATTCGAAACTAACCTCCTTTTTCTCTCTGATGGTGGGAGATCATCTGTGATTGAACAAGAACAAAAATGGAGAAAAGAAAAGAAAATAAGACAAATAAAAGGAAATGACATTGTCTTACTTATTTAAAATGTTAGACAACTAACTGTGATGCAACTATTAAAAACCATTTATTATTATATTTGTTTGTTTATTTGAAGGTATATAATTTCTGGTGTTTAAATTGAAGTGTTAAAATGAATATTAATATCTTAATTTTACTCCAAATAGAAAACTAATCCTTAAAGAATAAGAATTTCATATCAAATGGGATTACTACGTATCATATATTAGTAACGCAGATAAATATTTGAAAGACACTGGGGCGATGAACAACTTCTTTCTTTCTTTATGTATGACTTTGAAACAATAAAGAATGAATTCATTGGCTAATATGGCTGGGAATCAGAGATAGATCTCAAGGAGAAAGAAGCAAAGACAATTACTAAGTTTGCTAGAAATTAGAACAAAATAACTACATTATTTTTAACTACAATTTTTAAAAACTAAAATTAAGCCTTCCCCCCTCACAGATAAAAATCTATCCCAACTGATTAATTCAATTTATAAACAGAACTTTGGTGACGTTACTGACACAAATATCATGTACAATCTAGTAATAATTGAGGCAGTATCACTCTAATAAAACGGTTGGAGTTAAAATGAAAAAGGCAACAGTCTTATCAATGACTAATTGATAAGAAACGAATAGAAAGTAAGACAGCACAGAATTTTCTTCAAAGAGTTTATAAATAAAAACATGTAAACCATAACACAACATGCACTAACACTAAAACTTTTGACTCAAATGTAAATAGAATCAATCATTAGGTCTAGAAGAAATCACAGAGGTGATTATTAAAGATAATCATTAACCGCAAATATTAGATAATACTGGACTAGAACATGGATTTTTTCAACTTATGAAGTTGTTTACGAGTATCAGGAATAATCAATCTGAGATATTGAAAGATCGAACTAGAACACATATGATCAGAATGCTAAAACTATGTCATATGTATTACGAACATCGGTGAAATGCAATGAAAAACATTCATTAAGGAGATGAGAAGTATTATCGTCATTAAAAGTGTTAAGAGAATATTATAATATTTATCATTATTGTTATTATTATATTTATCCGAAGTAACGAAGAGATCCTATATAAAAAAATTTCCTGACAAATTAATCAGAAAAAAAAGGAATATTTGTACTTTTGTGTTCAGAAATTGATCATAAATAAGAACAAGATTGCTAAATAAATCACAAAATCACTGATTACAAATTATCACTGGTTACAACAAAATAATTAGTCTTTAAAATTCTACCTTTATCTTAGGCTTGTTATGATTATTCATTCCATTTTTATCCTCATTGATAGAATTATTATTCTCATTTTTCTTAGCTATGTATGTAAATAAATAAAAATATCAACTACAAATTGTGATTCTTTTTAAGGTTAGGTTATACATTTTTTTAAACCTAGTTTTAGATTATAAATTATAGACAGTAAATTAATACTGCATTTTAAATTTCTCATATGTTCAAATTATTATCATGGTTATTAATTTATGAATATTTAATATGAACATAATTATCTAATTGTGTTTAAATTATCATACATAATTCATAATTGTTACTTAAAAAAAAAAGGTTGTATACTGAAATAAAATTATGTACTCCACAATAAAAAAATATATCTGATAGGCCAGCATTAGATAGAACGAAATAATGATTTTCTAATAAGAATAATATTTAAGTTTTTGATTCTAATAATAATAATAATCAGAATCCAAAACTTACTAGGAAAAGCAAAAAATAAATAAATAAACAAAAATAAAATTGTGAACTACCTACGCTGTAAGACTGATCATGACAAAATTTGATATATTAAATACTAGCTTATGCCCGCGGCTTCGCTCGCGCGGAATTTGGTCTGCCACATAAAGTTTCGTGAAAGATCATTTTAAATAAATAATTTCATTACTTTTGTAAAATATAAGTTACTCGTACATCCTAAATTTCAGATGTCTAACTTAAAAACTGACGGATTCTAAACAACCTTTGAATCCCTATTATATTAAACGGGAAACCCTTGGGGTGGAATTATCCAAATTTCTTTCTTAAACTATACCCATCTACAAATTTCATGATGCTAAGTTCCTGATTTGCCTTTAAGTATGTACTATAAAGGGGGGGGGTTAGGGTTAAAAGTTAATTTTTGCAAAATAAATAGCATTTTATATTCTTACAAACACTGTCACGAAACTTTATGTGGCTGACCAGAGAGAGCGAAGCCGCGGGCAAAAGCTAGTTTATTATAAAAAAGTAATTATTTATGATATTAAAACAGCTGACATCAAAAACCCCTTTCATGTTAACTTTGTTCTTTGATTCTTTATAGGTTGTTGGACAGAGTATAGGTTATTGACATTCAATTCAGTTTTATCTTTTTTGAACTATTATAGTTTTAATTCAATAAAGAAGACAATGACAATTTTATGTTTCATTAGTTAATAATTTAAATGATCTTGTAGTTAAATAAAACTTTTGTTAGATTTTTTTTTCAGCATCATTACAGTTTGAATACGTTATAAGAAGTAATCAATTTCAAAAAATACTTTTATTCTACTCTATCACCAAAAGCAATATAAACGTAAATATGTACACAAAATCTGTATTTAAATGCTGCTAAAATAAATAAATATTAAACAAAAAAGATATTATTGACAATCATCAAAAAAGATATTACTGACAAGTGTAGAAGCAGAGACAGAGGAATGAAAAGATACAAGTTAGTGCCAATGCTGAAGACAATATTTAAAAAACTTTAACTGATCAAAATAAAATAACCAACTAAAATACTAAAATAAAACCCCTATAAAAAAAATAGATAAATGACTATTGAGCCCAGTTTAAAAAATATTCTATCAATGAGCCAATTCCATCATTATGCTGAAATACCTGTAATAGGTCAGTTATATTAGATTAGTTAATTGTATACATCTTTTCTTTTCACATTATTAGTGTAAAGTAATTCCTCATTATCAAGAATTCAGTTAAGGCGAACGTTGTATAATACGAACAGAACTAGTGTCATAGTCATGTCAAAAATATATTGTTTACAGAAGTCCTAAGTTAATATGAATTTCGAACAATTTCATCATTCCAATAAGGTAAGGAAAAACAGATACAGACATCACTCTATGAAGAAATGCCAGACAATTGATGCCATAAATGATTTAGAGAAACCAAGAGAAAGTGAAAACTTGGTGAATATTTTTACTTATTTTGTTTTTGAGGTCACTCTTTACAAAAGCTTGATAACGCCAATTGCCATTTACAGCTCAGAAACATGGATGCTCTCTAAGACCAACGAGGAATGCTGTGCATATTTAAGCATGAGATTCTGAGAAGGATTCATGGAACAGTACAGGGCCCCTCAGACTGGAGAAGACATACCAAGCAATAAATCAGGGACCTGTATTGAGAACTGGATGTAGCTTAAGTAATTATGCTCAGTATACTACACTGGACAATTCATCTGATCAGAATGAGAGGTACATCCCAAGGAAACTAGTAGACGAAAAGGCAGACCAAACTATGCTGCAACCCTATCCTAATGGCAAAAGTATTAAAAGCAGCGCTAAAAATCTGTAAAACAGCTGTAGAGCCAAATATAAATAAATTTGTTTTTATCCCTAAAAAAAGTTAATTTTACACGGAGAAAGAAAGGTTTTAAAACCATAATGACAACATAGATAATATTTTAAATATTTTTATTTTGAAGAGAAAAGATATGCCCGGTGCCGAGATTCGTACCCGGGCCTCCCATGTTTCCGTCATGGTGCTCTACCACCTGAGCTATCCTCGTTTGTACCTCGGTCAAACAAATCCATTCTCTTCACTGATCCCATACCCCCGTGCTCTCGCAATTTGCGATGTATACAAGGGGAAGAATGTTCATTGAACATTACTTTAATTAGGATCTTGTTGGCTTACGTCATTATTTATTATTATAATTTATTTTATTTTATTTTTTTATTAATTGTTATAATTTTAAATATTTTTATTTTGAAGAGAAAAGATATGCCTAGCGCCGGGATTCGTACCCGGGCCTCCCATGTTTCCGTCATGGTGCTCTACCACTACTATTGTGCTCTACAATAAACATGGGAGACCTGGGTACGAATCCCGGTGCTGGGCATATCTTTTCTCTTCAAAATGAAAATATTTAAAATTATAACAATTAATAAAAAAATAAAATAAAATAAATTATAATCTTACTAATATTATAAATGTGAAAGTTTGTATGTTTGTCTCTCTTTCACGCAAAAACTACTAAACGGATTTGGATGAAACTTTACAGTAATATAGGTTATACATCAGAATAACACATAGGCTATAGCAAGCACGGATTTATCGGGAAGGGAGGAGGGGGGGGCACGGGTGCACGTGCCCCCCTTACTGTTTTTTAGTTACTGAGGAGGATCCATTATAGTACATAATTAAAGGCAAATCACATGATAATAGTGGTTAAAATAACAAAAAGAACATGAGTGAAACTATTGTTTTGATATCCTACTAATATTATAAATGCGAATGTTAGTTACTCATTCACGCAAAAACTATTGAACGGATTTGGATGAAAGTTATTGAGTAAAATAGGTTATACATCATAGGCTACAGCAAGGGCAGATTTATGTGGGGGCACGGGGGCATGTGCCCACCCTTTATAGTACATAATTAAAGGCAAATCAGGAACTTAGCATCTTGAAATTTGTAGATTGGTTCATTGTATAGTTTAAGAAGGAAATTTGGATAATTCCACCCCAAGGGTTTCCCCTTTAATATAATTGCGGTTCAAAGGTTGTGTAGAATCCGACAGTTTTGAAGTTAGACATATGAAATATTGGATGTACGAGTAACCTATATTTTTAAAAAATAATTAAATTATTTATTTAAAATGATCTTTCACGAAACTTTATGTGGGAGACCAAATTCCACGCGAGCGAAGCCGCGGGCATAAGCTAGTAATATATAATGGCGTAAGTCAACAAGATCCTAATTAACGTAGTGTTCAATGAACATTCTTCCCCTTGTATACATTGCAAATTGTGAGAACACGGGGATATGAGATCAGTGAAGAGAATGGATTTGTTTGACCGAGGTACAAACGAGGATAGCTCAGGTGGTAGAGCACCATGTCGGAAACATGGGAGACCCGGGTTCGAATCCCGGCCCTGGGCATATCTTTTCTCTTCAAAATAAAAATATTTAAAATTATAACAAAGAAATAAAATAAAATAAAGATAATATTTTAGTTAATTTCAAGAGTGTTTCACAAGTAATTTCATTTCAAAGTAATAAATATGGAGATGAAGCCTCTTTTAGCATGCAGCAATTCATCCATAAAAATTACTTTCTTTGAACTTAAATTTTTTTAAAAAGTAAGCTATCCCTAATAAACTGATATAATTCAAAATTACTTAATTTTAGAAATTAAGAATACCTGTATTTCTCTTTAACTTGGTAGGTTGGCTCGTAACTTCCTAAAAATAAAAATAAAGATATATTAAGTTGCAGTTGAAGTTTACCATTCCTTAGCATAATTTTTTATATATATTTTATATATATTTATAAGTCCTTACAACTACTCTACACATTTATAGAATCCATTCTCAGTCATGAAGAAAGGAAAGTTTGAGAAAAAAAAACCGAAGTGGAGTTGTAGTACAGTAAAATAAGTTTTGCTTTTTTTTTTAATTAAATTAGTTGACTGTAACTTCTAATGTAAGGATAGAGATAGTTGGGGGTGCAGTCAAATGAAACACCATAATAAGTATGCACCACTATACTATACTTATTATGGAGTTTCATATGACTGCACCCCCAACTATCTCTATCCTTACATAAGTTTTGCTTATTTTGTGTAATCTTTGACCGCACCCCCTGACCAATTCGATCCATTATTAGAATTATCAAGTCAACTATTTTCCACTTAAATATTCACTTTCTTGGTTAGAGTTTATTACATTAAAACCTTTCCCCTCATTTCTCAGTTCAAAAAATTTCTGGGATAAAAATTCAATATGGAAACTGGGTGTGTCAACAAAAGTTATTTGTTTTAGTTGTTATTTGTATAACTACAGATGGTTTTATTTTTTATTTTAGTTTCCGCCTTTGAGAGGCAAATGCCATTGATGCAAAGAGCAAGGTCTCATATTTATTATTTTTATTTATATATATATTTATTCAAGCTATAACTTTTCTTCAATAGCACATAACAGGCATATAGCTGAATTAAGAATTTATATTAATATTTTACAAAGAGCATATTGATGAATAAGAATCATGTAACAATAAAGAATATGGTTTTAGAATCATAAGTATAGCTATTAATTATTCATTATAATTAAACGAATATCCTAAATATAAAGTAACACAAACATGAAATAAAACCAATCATTTCATTACTCCACAACATCCACACTGATGAAATGTACTAGATAAAGAATCTTGATAACCTCTTGTTCAAGATTGATTTATAAATATTGAACTTAAGAATGTTCCATTAGCTTACAAAGACAGGAAGAGGTCTTTACTAAAACTACATCATTCTGTATTAAGTACTCTAATTCTATATTTTCTATTAATTCAAGATACTTTTCAATAAAAAAAATCATAGCCAAATTTAAATTAATAACTTCTCATAATTGAATGAAAAAAACATGAAATTTTGAGTGCTCATGGAATAGTTTAAGAAATGAAATTACTAAAATAGCAATTTCCAAAAACAAAAAAATACTTTTAGGATGTAAAAAATATTTAAAAACCATTAATAATCAAATTTAACTTAATCATTCTGCATGACTTGACCATTAGTGGTTCCAAAAAAAATAAACAAAGAAAAGTTATTTGCAAGTACTGGAAACCTTTTTGAGCAAAACAAAAAAAATTCAAACTTTTCAAGCTTTCAGTTGTTAATTAAATAAATATAAATTTCTGGCATATAAAATTAACATAAAATAAAAATGTTATAAAAACAAATTGTACCTTTGGTCGATTTATAACAATTGTGGTATGTTTTGACTTTTTAGTTTCCAGCACAGGGGTCAGTTCGCCTTCTTCTCTAGGCGATCTCGGTTCTGCATTAATACTTTCATCTTTCTTCTTGTTATCATCCAACTCTTTTGAAAATCTTGCTGCTCGTTCATTTAGCTTCTTTAGAATATCATCTGAGTTAGTTTCATTTTTTTCTAGTGAACTTACTTGGACGGGATCTACTGATTTTGATTCCTCTTTGCTATCAACAGAAGTATCACATACTGATATTTCCTTTTCTGACCTTTCTTCAGACTCAGTTACACTTACTTCTACATTACTTTCTTCAGCACTACATTCTTGAATATTACTTTCATTAGCATTACTTTCATCCATGTTGTTTTCTTTTTTATCGGATTTAGTCCTTTCTTCTACAGAACCATCTTCCTTACTTAAAGCAGTGATTTCTTTATTTTCCAATGCACTGTCTTCTTCATAGTCCATGACACTGTTTTCTTCTATTTCCACAGGACTGCTTTCATTATTATCCAATGCTGTGTTTTCTTCTTTGTCTTCAGTAGTATTTCCTTCGTTTGTTAAAGGAACACTTTCTTCACTGTTCATTGTATTGTTTTCTCGTTTGTCCTCAATGGTATTTCCTTCATCTACTAAGGTGGTACTATCTTCATCTTTTAATGTGGTACTTCCATCAGGCTCTAAGGCAGTACTTTCTTCAGTTTCCATGGCAATATTTCCTTCTGTTTCCAAGGCAATATTTCCTTCTTTTTCCAAGGCAGTACTCGCTTCAGTTTCCATAGCAATATTTACTTCTTTTTCCAAGGTAGCACTTGCTTCTTCTTCAAATGAAGTGCTTTCTTTATTATCTGAAACAGTACTTTCTTCACTGTTCACTTCACTTCTTATCTCCTCAGTATTCATTTCCCTATAAAGGCAAAGGAAGTATATATTTCAATAAATGATAATAATGTTGTTGCATGATTATAAATAAATGAAGTTTTAAATTTAACCAATGATGATAGAAGTGTAAAACTCTGAATCATCAAAGGTGGCAAGCACACACACGCACGCACCACAAACTCACATAAGCAAACACTTACACACCCACAGCAGTCCATAAATACATACATACACGCCAGTAATTTTTTTTTAAATATAAGCATTATATTAAATCTAACTTGATTAAATTAAAATAAAAAAAGTAAACAAATCAAAATTTAGCTAATTTATTTTAAGCAAATTGTATGAACATACAAAATTATTTAATATACAATAATTTAAAATAACAAATTCACATAAAAGATATGGTACTAACTCATCTGGTTTTGTACTTTCTTGTGATGTCCTATCCACTTGATTTTCAACAAGGTTTGTTTGTTCTAATTCAGCTGAGGGCTTATCGGAAGACTGGTCAGTAATTTCGTTTTCCTGTAGTTGTTCTACGGGTAAATCAGGTTGGCATTGCATACCTTCATTATCAACATTTATATTTTGTTCATTTTGGTCAGTAACTGCCTCTTCAGATGACGTAATGCTTTGCAAAACTGGCTCAACATCATTACATTCTGATGTTTCAACCGAAGGACTTTCTGTAACAGCAGGTACGTCAGCTTCTAAACTAGAATCTGGTATTTCTTTACCACAAGCAGGCTGGTCCTCATGTACTGACTCTGGTAATTTGTCATTAATTGCTTCATTATCCTCATTATTTTCAAGACCTGGAATCGCCAGGCATTCCGAAAAGATTTTCCCGTCTGATACCTCATTATTAATCTCTAAAGATTCTGTACTACCACTATGGGTATCCAGATTTCTTGATGACCTGGTAGATCTAAAAATGCAAATAATCAAAAAAAGATGTTTTTAATTAAACAGATATGATTAATTAAAGATTAATACAACAATATAATTTATGAAGTAATCAAAGAATTTAATTTAGTGCGAATAAACCTTTGGGTGCATTTCTCGCATCATATAAAAAGAAAAGAAAAGAATTGAAAAAAATATATATACATATATTTTTTATATTTTGAATATAAAAACATATATTGAATCACTGAAATCGTAAAATATATGTTTATACTTTAAATATCTGAATTAAAAGTGAGAATACTCAATGCCCCTGTACCCCATTTTCAATACTCCTATTAGGACACACTTGGTCCTACAAGTTACCAACAAATTTTAATGAGAGCGGAAGGTCAGATTCATTCTAGGAGTTTGTCACACGAAATAAATTCCAAACCAACCAGACCAAATTTAAATTGACACTACAGCTGACTTGAAGCTGATAACGTGACACTTCAACACTCTCATCCACTATCGCCTGACTCAGTTAATTGTGAGAGGTATAATCCAAGTAAATCACCTAAAAGGAAAATTATACTAAGCATATATTTTTTTCACCTCCAATGCCCGCATAGCTTAATTGTTCTTCACTTTTCAAAATGTTGTATTTATATATATATATATATACATAATGTACATACCCTAATATAGTCTTAGAAACCATAACGGAAAGTATATTGCTAGTAATTCGCCTACAATAAAAATCACGCAAAGCATAATTTTCTTTAATATTTTTTTCCTCCAATACTGGAATAGTTTATTTTTTTTTTTCCTTTTTAAAACATTTTATGAACATAATTTGCTTACCACAGTTAATTTTCAACTCAATATATTAAATTAACAATTTAGACTTTAATTTACAAGTATAAACTTGATCATATTTGAATAACTTATCACATTATCATATTATCATAGGGGTAGGGGAAAAAAAACTATTAATGAAAAGTAAAGCTTTAATTGTTCTAGAATGTATTAAGTATTATTATGTATGATATAGTTCACTCTTAATTAGACTCTGAAAGAAGTGTTGAATTAGAGCAGTGTTCTTCAACCTTTTTGCACCTGCGGACCGGTAAAAATAGGATAAATATTTCGCGGACCAACTGAAAGCCAAGACAAATAAAAACTAATATGCTTGTAGATATTATTTTTTATTATAGAATATGTTATCCAATTACATTTATTAGTGCGATATCTGCTGCTGCTTCTTTGATATAAGAGTTGATATTCGAAGCTTCAGAGTTGTTTCTGAGAGACGAAGCGCTGCATAACCATCTATTCGGTTTCTCTGTTTGGTTTTAATTACAGACATGGCTAAAAAAGTCTTTTCACATAAATAAGAAGTTGAAAAATTTACTAAAAATTTGATAGCTTTATAACTCGAAGATGTATATTCTTTTTCTGGCGATATCCAAAATTGAGGCAATGAATGCATTTTATGTCTGGAGACCAGAGTGACATCAGAAGACAACTCGATCAGCTTTTCTTTTTCATGAAGATCAAGTGCACATGAGTTTATATCTTCCAAGAATGGATTATTAATCCAGAGGTTAGATGCTTATTCAAATTGTCAGCTAATGCTCTTAAATGTTGCTTTATTGTGTTAAATATGACTTTCGTGTTCACATCAGCAGCAATCAAAAATTCATCCAAAAGAGAAAAAATTTCTACATCTTTCTCTAGTAAGCGGCTATTTCTTCTTTTTGATCGCATCCATTTTATTTAAAGTAAAAATATTTTTATATGAACCCTGCAGAGAAATATTAACTTCATTAAACAGACTGAATATGTCCGCCATTATATTGTTATTATACATTATATTTGTATACTTTTATAATGTATGTGGTAATGTTAAGAGATCTTCATCAAAACAATTACCAGCATTAGTTTACTTAAAATACTTAGCTTATTACAAAATCAATCAACTTAATTCCTATTATTGAATGATAATTGTTGACCTTGATAATATATGTGGAAGAAATTGTCCGGGTAGAGGTCACAATGAATTTCTCGTATAATTTGAGAAAAACTTTATTGATAGCCAACATTTCGACCTACTTTGTAGGTCTTCTTCAGGGCTATATGCAAAATACAGACAATATAAGAAAATGGTACAAATATATTCAAACATATTAATATAAATATAAATAAACAAAAGTAAGGTGTGTAAAAGTAATATGTTTTAATATATTTGTACCATTTTCTTATATTGTCTGTATTTTGCATATAGCCGTGAAGAAGACCTACAAAGTAGGTCAAAACGTTGGCTATCAATAAAGTTTTTCTCAAATTATACGAGAAATTCATTGTGACCTCTACCCGGACCAATTTCTTCCACATAATTCCTATTAAGTTAGTCAGAATTAAAAATATTTAAATTTTTTTGACAATTTCTCAATAAAACAACTGAGACTCAGTCTTTATTACATTACAAAATCAAACAGATAAATTTTAGAATATAATACAAATACAGTTTTTGGAGCCATAATTAATTATGCAACTAGATTTCTTGCTATTGCTATAACATTGAAATCCCAAGGGAGACGTGGTCAACAAAGATAGATGTAAGAGGAGTTTTCCTTTAAATATAAAAGAAATAATAAATGGCTTAAAACACAAATTGTAATAAACTTAAATTGAGGAAGGAGCAGGAAATGATGAGCACTGATTTCAACCGAAATTACAAAATGATGAGTTTTCAGAAACCACCAAACAGTAAATGGGAAATAAACATAATCATATAGGCAAGACATAATAATTTCCAAAACCTCAATAGATCAGAACATTAAAAATTTGGAATGTTGTCCTTCTATGTTTCATGAATCATGAATGATTTAAATGATTGAGGTTTACGTAATTCATTTCATATTTTATATTTACAAGCTTTGTCTAATCGGACAAACTTCCGACTAAATTTGAAGAACATTGATCGTATCAAACATTTTTTTTTTAATTTAAATATTTGGCAAGGCCATATTACTTATAGCTCATTTCATAGGTGTCTAATGAAGTTGTATAAATATGGTTTAAAAAAGTATGAAATTGTTAAATAGTATACAGTATAAAGTACAAAGCATTAACTTACTTCCTTCGACGGGGTGAAGCTTCTTTGGTAGGGGAAGAAGAATCGTTAGATTCAGTAACCCTTTGCCGACATATTTTCAATTTTTGAATTTCGCCACCAGAACCATTGGAGCTTTGAATCTTCCACGTGATACCATCATCTACAGTTACTTTGGATTCACTAGTTTCTTGCTGTAAAAGTAACAAAACAAAAATTTTTTAAGAAAACAAGAATATTTAAAACCCTTTAGGCACATTGTATGTTTATATTATTTAATAGCAATATTATTTTTATTTTATCTAAACATATAAAATGCTTTGTCCTGAATGACTAAAGGATCAACGCACAGCCTAAATCGCTGACCGTAGAGCCCTGAAACTTGGAGGCTGTGTTCTTTGTATGATGTAGGCATCCGATTAGAAAGGATTTTCCGAAATTCTACCCCTAAGGGAGTGAGTGAAAAAGGGGGGCAAAGTTTGTATGCTTGCTCATGTGTTTGTTACTGGCAAAATCTACATATTTTCGTTGAACAAAACAAATCAAGTAACATAGTTCACTTCTCACTGCTCCCATACGACAAGTAAAACCGTTATACTAAGTAATCCTTTTCAATAAATTCAATAGCATTACACACTAATCCTTTACTGACACGAACAACAGTAAACTTCTGTCCATCCCGTTTGATAATCAGTGTCAATGTGTTTCATGGTTGTGCTGATCCATAAGTGATGAAATTTGATGTGGATGATGTCAAGCCTGGGGAAGGCATTGTTTATTGCTTATGGTTACAGTTCATATATTTTAAAACTGACACGAACAATAGTAAACTTCTGTCCATCCCGTTGTTAATCAGTGTCAATGCATGTTTCTCGGCTGTGCTGATCCGTCTGTGATGATATTTGATATGGATAATCTCAAGCCTGAAGGAATGACACAGCCTACTTTTTATCAACACACCGCACAGGCGAAGTTTATATAAAACTGTAACCTGATTGAATAACACATCCAAGGGTCAAAGAACAGCAGAAACCACTGAACTTAGCATCTTGCAATTCGCAGATAGGTTCTTTGTATAGCTTAAATAAGCACCCAGAAAGGAATTTGGACAATTTCACCCCCAAGGGTTTCCCCCTTAATATAATAGGGGTTTCTGAAGATTGCATGGAATCCGTCAGTTTTGAAGTTAGACATCTGAAATTTCGGATGTACAAGTAACTTTTAGTTAAAAAAAATTAAATTATTTATTTAAAATAATCTGTCACAAAACTTTATGTGGCATACCAAATTCCATGCGAGCGAAGCCGTGGGCAAAAGCTAATATATTATAATATAAAGATATAATATTTTTAATAAATATTAAAGTTTACAAACCATAGTAAAAAAAAGAGCATATACTTATGAGTAGGCATAGTTATACTTTCTATATCTAGATAGTAGTTATTGTAAATAATAACTTATACACTAACTATCCACATCTCTCTTTAAGTGAGGGCACGATCTTGATATTGATACTGATTTCAAAAGTTACAGCCCCTTTTACATAATATTAACAGATCCCTGAACGTAAACTGTTGAGATAACTCAATTTATGAGTGCAAAATTTAAAAAATGTTCATATTTCATTTATGTTATTATAAAAAATTCACCCTCAATGCCCCAAAAAGAAGCATAACTTTAAACATTCAACTAAAATAAATGTTGCTGATAGTATACAGTCAACATGAAAATAAAAATTGAATAAATTTAGTAAATATTATATAATTAAAAATTAATCTAGAATAGTTAGTTTTATTGCATAAAATATAAAATGATGAGTGTTTACATAAATATACAGTTTTATACCTGTGTGAATGTAATTTGGCATGCTAAACCTGTTAAAATAAGATTTTGAAAATAAGATACCTAATCCTGATCCCCCCCACACTCAGGTACACTTTAAGTATTCCTTTCATAAATTTTGCATATTTGACAGGTTCGATCAGACACTGGACTCTTAACTCTAGGGAAGCCCCATTGCTATTAAACGTGGTGAAGCAATTTAAAAAAAAAAAATACATATATATATATATATATATATATATATATAAATATAATCCTTTATGTTTCAAAATAATAGTCTGTCAGATTAATGGATCTAAGATCACAAATACATAAAACAAAAATGTTATCAAAACATAAAAGCAATAAAATACCATTGGGCTAAGCAATCATTAGGTCTAGCTCATTAATCATATACATGAATCTTTCAATAACTCCAAATCATTCGACCGTAAAACCACTATACTACATACTCCTCGTACAGATGAAAATTAAGGCAAACTAAGAATTAATAAGAAACAATGAAAAGAAAGAATTATCTCCCAACAAAACAAAAAGCAAGCCATGCAGTTACCAATACAAAAAAAAAGTAAATTTCAACTTCAAGACCTATGACAAATCAAAATGAAGAAAAGATAAACATATTTAGCAATACTGATATACAATACATCATGCTGATCCCAATCATTAAGGAAAGTATTTCATGTTCATTGATCTATCTAGGTTCTGACAACGGGGTTAATGCAGGTATGATATCTTACTGGAGGGGGTCCTTCAGAGTGCCAAAAACTTGCATCTTCCTCCCACTCATTATTTTGTTCATTACGGTCCTGCTCTTTGCCTGATTGTAAGGCAGCTGGGTGCCTTCTAACAGAACGGCGCGTGCGCGTACCGTCCTCTTTTGCTTCAGGGATCAAAGAGCCCTCGGGCTCTGCCTGTAGTTTGGATTCAGAAAGTTCACCAACCTCCTTTATATCTTTATCAACCACCACATCAGGCTCTCCTTCGGACTCAGAGGAAGACTTCTTCTTTCTCCTCGATGACTGTCGTGTGCTTTTTCTAGTCCTCTCAGGAATCAATTTCTCTGGTGTCCCTTGAGCTTTATTCCTTTCACTTTTGCGAACCATTGTCCTGTAATAGAAACATAAAAATAATATTGATAAATTAAGTACAAAATATTTAGATACAGTAATAATTCATATGTATCACACATATGTTAAAGCGAACTTTAGTAAAAATCAATATATTCTAGAAAGAAACACCGCTTTTGATAATTCAAACATTTTGGTAATTACTTTTAAAATGTAAACAAATGATTGATAATCAAAATGTTTAAGCAAGCTCCTTGTAATATTTTTCTTAACATAAACAAGCCCTCACAAATCAAACCTAGAAAGATAATATTTAATAAATTGCAATGTCTTTTTGAACATTCGCAAAAGAACAGAACTTAATAATTGCAATTCATTTTTAAACAAATAACTCTTACTAAGATAAAAAAAAACAAAATATACTACAGCATAAAATGTTATATTTTTATTAACTCTCCTGAAAAAGGGTGAAAAAAGTTAAACGTAATACCAGGTGGGATGGGATCACTGGAGGACCCCCATCTTTTTCTGCCATCATCCATCTAAGAATCATTGCTTATAATTTTGATAGAATGGGACTGTAGAAAAGTAATAGCAATCATTTTTGAACTATCAAAATTTATTTTATTTATTTTGAAAATAACTCATTTTAGTGAACAACAAACATGTTCCAAGAGAACCTAAATTACCTACTTACAATAAATGCATGAATATGCTGTGATTCTGTGCTCTTTACAAATATATTTATTGCGAACATTACAAACAAGGTTTACTTTAGTGTCTTTTTTTGTTGAGCATAAGTAATACCTTGCCCTCTTTTCACGTAACCTTTTCTGAATCTTGGGTGCAGCGAATTTTTTTTCTGAGTTTAAAAAAAAAATATTGTTGATAAGCCTTTTTCTATTCCATATGTAGATCCACCCAAAAACCAATGCATTTACTGCAACAACATCTATCAGATTCATAAAAAGTGCGAAAGGCCACCTTTTAGTTTGCCGCTGACAAGTATACTCACTTATCATTCTGTCAAGATTTTCCACTCCTCATTTCGTGTCATTGTAATGGGCAATGATGTCAGGCTTTTTCTCAATATCATTTTTGAGGATGTTTCCGCTGAGATAATAAGCCAATGACAGAAATGCTGCAAGTAGAGTTCTGAAAAATCTAGCTCCTCCCCACCCTTCGTTTAGTAGGTACCTAATCCATCTAAAAAAATATCAAAGAACTAACACACATCAAAGAATTCATAGATTCTGATTAAAGGATGTAAAAGAGAAAGAGAGAGAATTCCAACGAAAAAACACCAAAGCTTGAACGACATCCATAAAATATTTACTTACTATAATAATACATATTTACGGTGGTAATTGGAACCCACACCACCAATTGACACTGTAAATATTCTTCTAGGGAATTATATAAGAGCCTGAAAAAGCACAATCTGTGACTTCCACGATCTGAAATGAGGCTAACACTAACTACCAGGTGGGGTAGTTCCGAGACCCCATCTTCATTTTTTGAAAAAAAAATAATCCACATTGATTTATTTTGAGCATGAAATTCGTTAGAACTCTACTCTTCCTATTACATATAGTTCAAGGATAAATGTCCTAGACCCTCATGAGCATAATTTTGTTTTTGACTTTAGAAGAGTCAAAAATATGAGCTTTGGGTTGTTAGCGACCCCACCCGGTAATAGGAGAGTTAATCAGGATGTTGGGTACAATAACTTATAGTCGAGCATATTGGGCAATAACTAAGTTATTAGCTGGAAACAATTTTGATTTAAATATGGATTAGGAGTGTTGAATTTGTTATATTTATCATCATCATCATAATGAATAGCATGATAACTTGCTTAGCGAGTCTGGGCCTCCTCAAAATCTGTGAATTTTTTATATTATTATTCTTAATTCACTCATTTTCAACTATAGACCCCCCTCACTCTTTCCTTTTCTCAGCATAGCTCCTCTATCTTCGAAGCCGGCTCTGATTCTCCAGATATCATCTAGAGGTTATAAGTATGGTCTTCTTCTTAGATTCCTTTCATTAGGCCTCAGGCACATGGCTTTTCATGGGTCTTTCTGGAAGCACCCAATCAACATGGCCTATCCATCTGAGTTAAGCTTGAACAGTATTTACACCCACCACACTAGGCAACTATTCTCATCTATAAAGGTAAACATCTGAGAGTAACCTCCTCTAGTTACTGATTAATTTCTCCCCTTAAATGATAATAATCATGAAATCTTATTAAAAGATAAAATCGGCTCACTTTTCTAATGATAAGATACATTATTAATTTCGACCTTTCCCCAACAGATATCAATAAGTTATTTAACTGTAGGACTAACAATTATACCTCATTTAATTATAAACAGTGTACAAATAGTTAATTAATATACTTTGATTATGAAAACTGATATTTAAAATGGAGTAAACATTAAACTTAATTTTCTAATAGAGTGTTGTTTATCTGTAGTATAAATGTTTTTTTTTTTTTTATTTTCAGCTAGTTGTAAAACATAATTTCAATTTATTATTTCCCTGTATCTTACATTAAACATTTATGAAAATGTTTTATTTTGAAGAGAAAAGATTTCTCCAGGGCCGGGACAAATCTTTTCTCTTAAAATAAAATATCTAAAAATTATAACAATTAATTAAAAAAATAAAATAAAATAAATTATTTATAAAAATGGTTAGAGGAGATCCTGATCCTCAACACCTATGATTTATGGAAACTAATGCTTATTTCATGGTAAAGCTGCTAGAGAAAGTATACTGTCTACCATCCAATCCAATAAATAAAGAAAACTGATAAAAAATGTATTCTAAAAAATAGAAGACTGTGGGAACACAACTAAAAATACCTAATACATGCATACATACTTCATACATATGGTTATTAACCTTGCAGGAACAATAAAACTTCAACTACGCAATAAAATACAAACACAGAGATAATCTATTTTAACAGATTAAATAACAAGGAAGCAAACTATTCATAGAATATAAATAATCATAATGCAAATTTCTTTCAATTTTACTATAACTATAAAATCATTTGATAATGCTGTGGTTTATTAGCCCAGTTAAATGTAAATATTATAAAAGATAAATAAAATATTTAAAGTGAATAAAATAATATAGCAATTTATTTTAAAATAAAAAATACGTTCATATAACATTGAAGAGAAATAGAGTCACACAATTGTAAAATCATCTTGTTATAACATCGGTTATCAACCAAATAGGTTTATGGAACAGTATAAAAAACGAAAATTATAAGTTCTAAAACAATATATAAAAACACTGATTTAGAAATCCAAACTTATTAATTAAAATAAAGAGATAGAAATAAAAAAATATATATAGTAAAATGACAGAAATAATGATTGCCCAACTTCTACATTATTTAGAGTAGGTTATCATTAGGACATTAGTGAAAATTAAAACTGAATAAATATAAATATATAGAAAACATGCGTAACTCTTACCTATTTAATACTTCATAGAAGAAATACTTAATAAATAAATAACGGTCACAGATAAAATAAAAAAAATTTAAGCGTCACTTAAAATCACATTTGTTGTTGAATAATACCGAACCTTACAATGGCGACCGTTGTATTTACTCCGTGTTAAACATTATAGGATTTTGTTCAATAATATTATCAATAATTGTTTACATCACTAATAAAATCAAACAGAAACGTCAAATAAAAATATCTAGGACAGATTAACCATCGAGAGGCCTTAAAAACTTTCAGAAAAGCATTGATTAGTATCTGCCACAGCCAACTAAAACAGCTCGTATAATATATGTACAAAGCACTATTTGAAGCAAAGAGATAGAAATTTTATTAAAGACAAAAACTATACATATTAACTATTTTATTTGAAAAGAAAAGATATGACCAGGACCGGGACTCGAACTCGGGTCTCCCACCTATCCGTGGTGGCGCTTAGCCACCCACCTCAGCCATCCTGGTTCGCTTCTCGGTCAGACATACCCTTTCTTTTCAATAATCCTATATCTCCGTGTTCTCGCAATTTGTGATGTTTACACGGGGAGAATGTTAATTAAATATTACTTTTATTTTCGGATCCTGTTGAGTTACGTCATTATATATTATTATAATTTATTTATTTTATTTTATAGTTAGATGTTATAATTTTGTTAATATTTTTAAATATTTTATTTGAAAAGATATGACCAGGACCGGGACCCGAACCCGGGTCTCCGACCTATCCGTGATGGTACTTAGCCACCTCAACCATCCTGGTTCGCTTCTCGGTTAGACATATCCCGTTAACATGTTAATAACACATGTTAACATTTGTTGATGTGAATGGTTATATTGTGGAACGCACAACGTAGCACTAGACTAAAATGTACATTTTTTTTTTATTATGCTATGTTGAAAAGCCAAAAAAACATTAAAAGAGTCGTAACGTAGATCATAAACCAGATTGGTACTCATAATAGCACTTCTGTTTCCAGAATCAATAATAAAACCCTTTAAAAAAGATTGATTTACTTTTTCAAATCTGTGTGGGTAGTCTAAAAGACAGAATGTTAAGAAGTTTAATGCTACTTCCTTTTTTTTTTAATCTATTCCGGGACGATTAATTATAGCTATAAAGGGATTGAGAGTTATCTGAAAGGAGAAAACAAAGGTCGTGTTTGAATTTTATTGTGATGCTCTTAGTTTTAATGTTGAAATTTGCTAGCGAAGACAGAGAAAAGTTAAACAGTAAAATACTAAATAATAATGCAACTTTATTATGTCTATTAATGGCATATACGCATTTCGTTACAATTCTTTAAAATTGTTAAACCTTTGCGTCTGCTTTACAACGGAATCTAGTCATGTGGAATGTAAATACTATGTTAAGACCCTGTAAGATTAATGAAATTTTCTGTGAATTGAATTAATTTGGTATTGACGTTGCTCCATCCACTGTAAGAGGTAAGATGGTTTAGAAGTGTAAAAAAAAAACCTCTGTTAACCCAATATATATCTTATATTCCTATAAGCCCCCACCCTATTTCGTAGAGCGAAGGAGGGCCCTTAAACTGGAAAAAGTTTTGCTTAATACTAACTAACAAAATTGATCTTAGAGCCTCATTGAAAACCCCTGAAAACCAAGACGATGCTGTAAATTCCTTTGCTATCCTACAAGATCAAACTGCTTGGTCTGGATCCTCACCCCTAATGTTTCTAAAAACCCTAAGTACAATTTGATACCATAACACCACCTATACCTCTTCCGAACCAAGCGCCAATACAGGACATTATTGCAACGCATAAGATGTCCCTCTGATCGCCGCTTATATGATTATTATTATAAAACGATGAATAACGAAATGGCCGTCTATAGATCCCAGTCATTTCATTCCCACCTTATCCCTTTCTATTCTTGATAACTCTCCCTGGAATAAAACCAAAGAAATCCTGAAATACAAACACATACCCCACTTCGACGTGATGACGCTGCATGGGCTGCATTTGATAAAGAAAAATCTGCAGATCTAGCCAATCACCTACCCCACACAACCCCTATTCACATTCATTCATTGCACAAGTTCATCCTGTACTAGATCCCAACCGCATCAGTTGAAGAATTCCTTTCCAATTCCTCTACCCTTGCCATCCAAAGCTATTACCTCCTCTGAGTTCAAGTATCAATTAAAAAGTCTATCTTCTCGTAAATCTCCAGGGTATTACTTACTTATCAAATCCTTCGACAACTACCTCCTAAAGCCATACCTCATAAAGTATTCTTCACATATACTTACGATTGTATTCTTAGAACGACTCACCTTACAGTCTTGTGGAAGCAATCCATTAAAATCCTTTTTCATTAACCAGAAAAGTCTATCAAGAATACTTCTTCCTATAGGCTAATCAGCCTACTTCCAATCCTCTAAACAAGTTTTGAAAAGTCCCCCTTAATATTATTATGGAGGGTTTGCTTTGTTAACCATGTCCGATGATAAAGTAAATAAATGGTGATCAAGATAATGATAAAGTCAATGGAGGAGATGGAGATGAACCTAGGAGTCGAGAAAAAAAAAGTATAATAAATATGATTTTTTATAATTATTGGTCATTTTTTATGAGTTATAAATATTTTTATTTTTTAAAGAGAAAAGATAGGCCCTCGACCGGGATTTGAACCCGGAACCTTTGTCTCACCGTGACATCGCTCTGCCAATTGAGCTATCAAGGCCCCTCCCGGTCGAGGACTAACCTTCTCTCTTTTATCCTACCCAACGGGACACCACCTTGACGCGGTGGGTAGGCTTCGCTCGTACTAAGTGTGTCTCAGACGATTATACGTCATGCACTCACTCTCCACGTTAGTTTATACTGGACATAGAGTTTGTGCCTGCCATGTGTGGCTTTTTGTTATGGTTCCACACTTATGGACTGCTTAAATAGCTTTAGTTTGATTTCACACAGTGAGTCACTATAATAGTTATCACGCGGTTTCATATTATCTCTTTAGGGTTATATTTTAAGTCTTATAATAGGCGTGATCCCCCCCTAGAACTCAAACGATATTTGACGGATATAACCCTGATCATGACTAGGGACGTGATCTCACACGTGGCAGACACGAGGTGGGGGAGCTACGTGGTGGGGGTACAGCCTTGTCAGGGCTGGTATTTTTCCACTCGCCCTCATGCTCCGATTGTTGTTGTGAGGATACAGTTCTCAAGGACTACTATGCCTGAGAATAAACACCGCCGACTTCTAGCTAGGCGAAGGAGAGGTTTACATCCTTTCTTGAGTTGCCTTTATTATTCTGATTCCCTTTTATAGAGCTAGCCTCTTAGGTCCCCAGGGTTTATTTAAATCCCTCTTGGCCGCCTCACGGTCTCGACCTACCCAATGGGACACCACCTTGACGCGGTGGGTAGGCTTCGCTCGTACTAAGAGCCTTGATAGCTCAATTGGCAGAGCGATGTCACGGTGAGACAAAGGTTCCGGGTTCAAATCCCGGTCGAGGGCCTATCTTTTCTCTTTAAAAAATAAAAATATTTATAACTCATAAAAAATGACCAATAATTATAAAAAATTATAAATGATAATATGACGAAAGTCAATAAGATCCTAAATTAAAATTAATGTTCAAAGAACTTCGTTCTAGTGTATTCATCGCAAAAATGGCGGGAGTACACTGGGGCTTTAGGATCTACCTAAAAGAGAGAAGGTTAGTCCTCGACCGGGAGGGGCCTTGATAGCTCAATTGGCAGAGCGATGTCACGGTGAGACAAAGGTTCCGGGTTCAAATCCCGGTCGAGGGCCTATCTTTTCTCTTTAAAAAATAAATATAATAAATATGGTAAGAAAACTAAAAAGAAAGATGATAAGATTTAGACCGAAGTTTGGCAGAATTAGAGATGGGATATGCTGGTATTCCTAAAACTGAAAATCCCCAGCCGATAAAAAAGAAGTTGCAAAGGAAAAGAAAAGTAAAAAAGAAGAAAATGAGAAGATAAGAATGAATCTAAGCATAAAAATGAATGGCATGACTTCAAAAATTAAAGAAAATTGCGATACAAAATATTACCATGTGAAAGAGGACTGACTTTTGCAGAACCAACAGAATTAAAAGATACTTGAATTTGTGTTAAAGTTAGTTTGTGATTTTTTTTTTTTTTTAATAGTGAATGAACCTTTCATACATTGAGGGGAAGTTTTGTGATATGTAAAATAAGAAGAGATGTATGACAAATGATTTTGTGAATAGGGTTGGTTAAGTATTTAGAAACGGTCGTATGAAAGTAGATATTGTTCAGTATATTAAAAAGTTGAACTTCAGTTCAGTTGTTTTGAATAAACTAAAACTTCGAATTATTTAACTCTGTCATTTTAATAATTCCAAGCCAATGTCCTCAGAACCACAGTTAATGGTCGAGATAATAATTAAATAATTTTAGAAAATTCTCCTGAACTTTGCAATCATCCAAATCCTGTAGTGCAATCCTTATCCAGCACCACTCAATCTTTATAATTCGCACCGGAGGTTGAAGCGGTAGAGGGCGAATGATCTTTTGTAAACACGCCATAGGAGTTCTGGCAGTGGCCAACTTCCACTAATGTCCTGAGCGTCTGCGGCTCTATTGCTGTAGCGCTCTTACTTAAGTCTCCACAGGTATTGACATGGACGCTGCTGGGAGAGTAGCGCTTTCATTTCCGCTTTGCTCTCCACACGTGGAATACGAACGAAGTGTGTAAACATTACTCGGAGTACTTACAACTTTTTTCGGGCTAATATTTAAAAGTCAGTGGGCATATCCTTTAGAAATATTATTATACAACACTATCAGTATGGTTTCAGCCATGATAGAGTCATCATATACTTAATATTTTCAATCCGCCGAACGTTTGAAATGTTTGATCTATGATAATACATCTTAGATCTTCACTTTCTCTTCATCGCTTATCGCTTACTTTATAGTTTCGACAAACGGATTTTAATTTATACAATTACAAGCCTTTTAAATCGATAGAACAGATTGCAATGACGCTGAGTAAAACTTGTTCAAACATGTAGTCAACAATTGTAAATGACAGGTGAACTCCAACTTTGATGCTGTATCTAAAATTCATTTTAATATTGCTCGGCACGAAAAAAAAAGCAACTTGTAAAACTGGATCCATAATTCATATGGTAAGTATTTGCATACACAGACGATATTGTAATCTTCACCAGAAATAAAGTGTGGCTAAAAGAGGCCTTTTTAGAGAATGTCAGAAAAGTAGGGCTCAAGATTCATTCAAACAGAGTGGGAATATTAAATTAGAAGATATCAATTCTTATACTTCTACCGCGCAGTAAGGCGTGAGTCCTTCTTACCCATCCTAGCCTTGTTCAGCTTTAAAAACTCGTTTAGCAAGGAAATACCGTTTTATCTATTTATTTCCGACAACTGCTCTCTGTATCATAATATACTACGAGTAGATTTACTAGCTTTATTGTTCAGATCTCTGAATTTTCTCGGACAAAGAAGAAGCGGTCAAAGAGTTATGATTGATAAAATAAACAGTATATGCTTGGAAGACTGGGTTGTGATTTAAAAATTGGGTCTCTATCCTCTTTAAAACTTAATTCAAATATGAAAATTCCCTGAAGCCTAAAATAAAAAAAAAATAGTTATTAATTTTGCTTATGACAATGTATATTTAAATAGGACTACGCTCCATTAAAAGGCTCTTGCGATGTCATACTGGACAGTTTTTGGTCATTTGGACTAAAATATTTAATGCTGGGTTTGGCATTAGATGGTGTTGCACTTTTTTTAATATGTTTATTTCACATTTCAAAAATAGCTTCAAATCACAAATGAAAGCATATTTTTCTCATGACCTAACTTTTTAGAAGCATACTTTACAATCAATATTCTTAATTATCTATTAAAATCAATCCTATCAATCATTCTTAACCATTTTAATTATATGGGCCAGGAAAAAAATATTCAAATCCAATATCTGTCAGTACAGCACTTTTTAATATTTTATTAATCATAAATGATACGTTATTATTCCAAATTACTTGCTCTTCTATCAAAGAAACTTTCCAACAAACCTTGGAAAAATCTCAAATCTGCTTATATTTTTTTATTATCACTGCCTAGCGTGGGGAATTAGCTCTATCTATGGCCTATCAGAATCTGTAAGGACCAGTGATTGGGATGCTCCCACTTTGCTTGTTTAGATAAACTGTAGGAAAAAACTTCTTTTAAGTTGAATCCTTTTCGCAACAGACCATTCCCAAGCTCTGTTGTTAGCGGCCATAGGTCGTTATAATAACTGTCAGGTCGTTGACCTAAGCCGCTCCCCAGAAACTCCTCTGCCTCCAGTTTCCCCAGCTACTGATCGAACACCATTTCCACAGGGCCACCCGAGAACGAAGCCCTTTTTATTCTTCTCTCGATCTAATAGAAGGTAACACGCATCTTGTCTCTCCTACCAAAGAGAAAGATGCTGACGAGTGAATTCAAAATGGTGAAAGTTCCAACTTTCTTTAAAACGAAAGGTCACCATATTCGGTCAAAGACAGGGGGAGGGTGTTGTGCCAATTATCAACATAAAATATTGCAGACATACATATGCTTGTTTCCCTTCTCTTCAATCTTTCATCAAGAACTACATCAGGTGTTCATTTTCCTCTTGACCAAAATTGTCGTGGAAGGCTCGCCACATGGTGGGCTGTAAGACTCTAGTAATTAGATCTTCCAAGGCCTCATTGAGAAGGTATATGTGGCTCCAAACTGAGGATCTCCAATCATTTCCTGCAGGGACGAACAGCAAACTAGAATGAATTCTTCGGGTTGCACGATAGAACAGTGGTTCCCAACCTTTTTTGTACTATGCCCCCTGGTTTAAATTAAATACTTCGACACCCCCTCTCATATTCAAATGAAAGCCTCTCACGCTCCCCTTTTGTACGGCCATATGAAAAAAAAAAAGTATTGCATTGAAAACCAAACATTTAGTTTTACTATTACAAGAAACAACGTTATAAGTTTCAATTTAAGATAAAGAAGTACTGGATAGAAAAATAGATAAAACCAAGTGAGAATTTTTTTATTTTCAACTGGTCTCGCGCCCCCCTCCTGACTTATCTTCACGCCCCCAGGTTGGGAATCACTGCTATAGAGGAATAAAACTAGTGGTGTATGGCTGCCCCCAACCAAATAAAAGGAATGTTAATCACAAGAAAACACATTCTCACTATTTGCTCTCCCTTAAAGAAAACCTGTATATTTCTAATTCACTTTTTTCGGAGCTTCAGGCATATTGTAGATGATCGCAATCTACATATGAATGATGCCGTTCAAGATATTCCGCGGATAATATTAGTGAAGGGATCACGACGTTAATTCTTCTTTCCAATGTTACCGCTAGCTTGTACGAATATTTGTATCTTAATGATTAGGTGTATACAGTAAGCCCTAACTTCTCTCAACAGGAGTTAGTGGATTTTTACATCAGACATATATAACTTTTTTTCACACTATTCTCCTTCCTATTATCGATTTTTGTTGGTCGACTGTGATAATAGAATAGTAGGAGTGTTTTCCGAAAGCCAATTTGAAATCAAATCAGAAATACAATATAATATAATACAATGGTTAGTAAAAAAAAAAAAAATGAACAAATTCATGAATAAACAATAATATACTAATATATTAATGCTAATAATGTAAACTTAGTGATATTGATACAAATGATAATGCAAGAAAACCTGAATAGCCGAGTAAGCATCCACACACTGAAGCAAGTACCTCTGCATGCAATTCCTCAAATTCTCGTTGACTTTGACTGTAGGTCGTCATGCCAACGTCTAAGTGTGGTCAGGGCATAAGCAGAGTAATAAAGTATGTAGTAAAATGTTCTCAATCATTCACCGGCTTATCTTCCAGGAGGTATTCTGTGCCCCCTTGCTAATGTTCCAAATATGGATACAGGAACGTGCAGCAAATAGACAGGACTAAAAATATTCATAACCACACAAGAGGGTATTTTCTACTAATAGAAGGCTACACATGACTAAAGTATCCAACTAACACGTGTTTTCTTCTGTTTTTGTTTAACACATGCAGGCCATAATATTGTGGTATTAAATTACAACATTCAGTGTTCACTTGTTATTTTAAATTTCTTTGTACCATTTATTTATTTTTTCCACACTACTGTTTTGGAATATCTAATTGTTTTAATTCTAATGCAATCTGGAAACAAAAGCTTTCACATCTAAATGAACTGAGGCAATAGTGATTCTCTCTGACGTTAGCAGGCTTTTTTCTACCTTACCTTCTTAATTCCATTATCTACTTCTATGTGTAGTACATTCAGAAAAAAATGACAAACCAGTTAATATTTTATGACTATGAAGGATTAGACAAGATGAGCACTACTCTACTCTATATTCAGTATGATTATTCCAGCATGGGATCTTACAATTCTATAAGGATCCAAAGCAACAGAAAAAAAATCTGGGGCCTATTAACTTTTGAACTTACCACTTCAATTCCAAAATTTAAATAATTTAATCAAAATTGGCTAAGAGACTTAATAAGGGTAATGGTTTACTCAGAAGATCTAACACTAAATTAACAAAATTGACTTACTTAATTTATAGGCTAATATACCTCAACAATTTCACAGAAGAAATAGTAATATATATCATTATCAAATATCTTACTAAGGAACAGGCAATAAGGGCAGACAGACATATTGATTTATCAATTCCGCCCGTTAAGTGTATTAACATATTAATATTTAGAAATTCTTCACTCTATTTGTACTTTTTAAAAATATTATGGTCCTTTGTGTGCTTACTTCCTAGTTTATAAAACTTAAATCATTTAATCATATTTAAAAGAACCAAATAAATAAAATAAGAAAACTAGTTGCTTTTATTTCAATACCATATGCAATTTGGATTAACTAAACTGCAATTTGACTAAAGCAAACTAAAATAAAATTGAATTTATCTCTCATGCTATTAGCAAATTAATAAGAAAACAACTCCAAAAATTATTGTACTAAAAAAAAGAAATGTGGTTACAACTCGTATAATTTGATCTGTGATCAAAAATTAAAAACCATTTGAAGTTATCCAAAAAATAAATACAATTTTAGAGTAAGAAACTCAAGAGATTCAGCATTTTAATTTACTTTAATTCTGTATGTATGTAGAAAAAAAAGGCATTTTAATATTGTTAGAATTTTTTGGTATCAGACTTAACAAAGCTTATATATTATAATAATATAATCAACTGTAACATTGAAAGCTCAGAACAAAAAGAAACTGTCCAAAATATCACTTTTATAATGAGGTCAAGAGGGGATAAAGAAATGAATGATTTTAGAAATGAAATGTATATATTATTCAGCCTGATACAATATGAAGAAGAAAATAAAAATACGTCTACAGAAAGTTATGTCTTCTGCATGAAAACATTTCTTTTTTTTTTAAATGCCAAGTACAAAACTCTAGAACCAATAATAGACAGAAGTACATGGAACTGAGCAAAAATTAAATTAAAAAAATTTATATAATATAATATAATAATAATAATATTACGGTAAATGCTCAAGAAAACACGACTTCAATTTTTTTTTTTTTTTAATTTATTTTTGTTTAATTATGGTAGTTGTGAAACAACAATCTGAGTAGGAAGTAGAGTGCGCAAGGAGGAGAGGGAGTGGCGCGCACCGCTACTTGAACACATCGCCATCTGACAACACCGGGTTTCATTTCTCAGAAAAAGATAACTTTCATACATTTATATTTTAAAAATATTTTTGTTTCTTGTTTTCTTGACTAACTTTCTCTCTCTCCCCTCTCTCTCTTTCTCTCTTTGTTGTGTTGTAAATAGATTTAGATGTGGACTCTTGGTGTCTCACTTTTACTGTCTGTCCGTTGCACGTAATTTTTCTTCTACAGCCTCCTGTGATGCCTCTGATAAGTCTGTTGCCTATAAAATTATAAAGACATTATAGCTTACAATTATCTTGGAATAAAAGTAATTGCAAAATTTTTTGAAAATAATGAATAAATACTTTTTACTACAAATTATTTAACGAAAAAATACCAAATAGGTTTTATGAATTTATTTCCTCCCCATTTATTTATTCAAGTGTGTAAGATTGAGAGCTAAAATAATATTTATTTCTATAATTAAGTGAATACTGTTTTAAATAAAAGTGCATTTTGAACATTAAAAAAAGTTTCATTGAACAATCTAATTAAATATGAAAATTAATTCAGACAAAGAAAAAATATTTAGTACAGCTCAAAAAGTGAAAATAAGACATTTAGTAACTTAAATTTTAATTCAACATTAAAAATAGGGAGTACGAGTGATTTTCATCCGAATTTAAAGCTCATAAAATGCTTTAATATATTAAATATATTACAGAAAGAACCATTAGTTTATAAATATATACTATAATTATTAAATGGATATACAGAAGAACCATCGAATAAGTATGAAACAAACTCATACTTAAACATTTTAGGTTTTGTAAAACTTTAAGATGAGTTTTCACTAAATTATTAAATTACACTCGTAAACTTTGGCTTCTATCCTCTCTGCCATATACATAGATTTGAAACCTTTATTATTCAAGTTTTATCGAGTCAAAAGCATAAAAATATGTACTTGCCTGAATATACTTCTGTACACCGACTAAAGACTTCTTTAGAGCATCAAAGCTCGAGGAGTACAACATCTTCTTCTTAACTTTGGCGGTATCTGGGCACCAAGACATTAGGAACAGTTTCTGCTTTTTTGATGCCTGAAATATTTCACAATTTCAATTAGCAAAAAAATTACCAAACAACTTTTAAAGTTGTTTACAATTAATAAAAAAAAAGCAGAAAACTCATACTTAGACCTTTCAATGACACCAGTCCTAAGTTTTGTTCTATAAATATTGTAAATATAAATATAGATTTAAGATGTTAATTAATACTAACATTTTTGATAAATGTAGAATATATTGGGCTACAGGCAGTGCCACAATAATAAGCAAAACCTGTGAAGAAATTTCAACTTTGATTTTCGCTCAGAAGAAAATGAATAGAAACTATTGAATAAGCTTCAAATCATCAAGCACTAAGCGGATTTAATGCAAAAATTGGAGACTTGTAAAACTTTTTTTTATAAAATATATAGTTGCTTACATAGCAGGTCGTGAAAATTTACTATAAATATTGATTTAAGATGATATTACTAATAAGTAATATTTTATAGTATTACTAATGAGTAATATTTTTTAATTAGTGTAGAATATATTGGGCTACAGGCAGTGCTACAAAAAAGCTAATGCCTGTGAAGAAATTTCCACTTTAATTTTCGCTTAAGAGAAAATGAATATGAAACAACTGAATAAGCTTCAATTCATCAAGCACCAAGCGATTTCAAGTGTAAAACATGGAGCCTCTTAAAAAATTTTTTTTAATAAATACGAGGGGTGATCAAAAAGTTCCAGGACTGATTTTTTATTAATTTATTTAAAAAATCTACAGGCTATTGGACGTCGTCCCCTTCAAAGTACTCTCCTTGGGAAGCTATACATTTTTCCCAACGATGTTTCCACTGTGTGAAGGACTTTGAGAAATCATCTTGTGAAATGGTGTGTAGCTGCTCCAGCTATTTTTTTTTAATGTCATCTACGGACTCAAATCTCTTTCCCTTCATGGGTCTCTTAAGTGTTGGAAACAAGAAAAAGTCTGCAGGGGCAAGGTCAGGTGAATATGGAGGCTGGGGAATGACCGTCATTCCATTTTTGGTGCAGTAGTCGCGAATGAGCAGTGCGGAATGAACAGGCGCATTGTCATGATGCAGCACCCACTCACCGCTCCGCCACAACTCTGGTCTCTTCCTCCTTATTGCCTCGCGCAAATTTCTCAGGGTTTGAAGATAACGAAAGCGGTTAATGGTCTCACCTCGTGGAAGAAATTCATGGTAAACAACACCCTTCCAGTCGAAAAAAACAGTAAGCATTACCTTGACGTTTGATTTGACCTGACGTGCTTTTTTGGGGGTTGGGGAGGATTTGGTCTTCCATTGTGATGACTGGACCTTCGTTTCCACGTCGTAGCCATAAACCCACGTTTCATCTCCAGTAATGACTTGTTTTAAGAAGTTTTCATTGGCATTTGCCATTTCAAGAAGTTCCTGACAAACTTGAACTCTGTGTTCTTTCTGCTGCTCAGTCAACAGTCTCGGAACAAACTTTGCAGCCACCCTTCTCATCTGCAAATTTTCTGTTAAAATCTGTTGACACGAACCAAATGAAATGTTCAATTCTTCAGCCATCTCACGAATGGTTAGTCGACGATTAGAACGCACGAGACTGTTCAATCTTGCAACATGATCGTCGTCAGTCGAAGTTGATGGGCGCCCTGAACGAGAATCATCTTCACACGATGTCCGGCCTTCCTTGAACCTTTTGTACCACTCATGACACCTTGACCGACTCAGACATTCATCACCGAAAGCCACTTGCAACATTTGAAAAGTTTCAGAAAACATTTTACCCAACTTCACACAAAACTTTACGCAAACGCGTTGCTCTTCCTTTACATTCATTTCACAAAATCGCCGAACACAAAAAACTTTTTTTTACGAAATCAGCAGTAACTTTGCAATGAAGAAGGTTATCAACAAACTGAATAAACAGCTGAGCTCAGGAAGAGTCAGGCTAAACAATGCTGCCAACCGCACTGCTCTATGACACTCCATTGCCGCGCAATCTCAACAGTCCTGGAACTTTTTGATCACCCCTCGTAGGTGCTAACATGAAAGGTCGTGAAAGATTTCAATAAATATAAATTTAAGATGTTAATACTAATATTTTATTATCAATGTAGAAAATATTGGGTTAGAGGCAGTGCCAAAATAATCAGCAAAAGCCTGTGAAGAAATTTCAACTTTAATTTTCGCTTAGAAAAAAATGAACAGAAACGATTGAATAAGATTCCATTCATCAAGCACTAAGCGGTTTTAAGTGCAAAAATTGGAGCCTAATAAATCTTTTTTATAAAATTTATAGGTGCTTGCATAGCAAGTTGTGAAAGATGAATATAAATATTGACTTAAGATGATATTACTAATAAGTTATAGTTTTTAATATTACTAATAAGTAAGATTTTTTCATTAGTGTAGAATATTTTGGGCTACAGGCAATGCTACAAAAAAACTAAGGCCTGTGAAGAAATTTCAACTTTGATTTTCGCTTAGAAGAAAATGAACAGAACAATTGAACAAAATTCAATTCATCAAGCACTAAGCGGTTTTAAGGATACAATAAAATAATTTATATAATCTTACACTGTCTTCTATAATCAAAATAATTATGCAAATAGTGTCACTTAAATAAACTTTGGCAAATAGAGGGACTTAAATCACATCTCAATTTAAATTACAAATTTGACCATCACATGCTAATCAAAAAGATGAATAGGAAAAAATTCTTAACTTTGTTATTTACTGAATAGTTTATCTTTTTGAATAAATAATGTACATCATTGATAAATAACTAATTAATACCACCTAATCATATAACAGTTTTTAAATTTTATTCTTTAATATATAATCTTGTAAATAGGGAGCTTAAATTTAATCAATACGGTTTTGTGATTTATTGATGTATAAATATATCTGAGGCACCCAAAACTGGAAAAATAAGTACTTCCCAATAATCTAAGGTATAAAGCAGAAGCCCACCATACTTGCTTGTTAAGGCTACAATATCGATTCAATCATTTTTAAGTATTATAACATAAATCATTTGAAAATTTAATGTAGAATATTTTGGGCTACAGACAATGCTACAAAAAGCTACTGCCTGTGAAGAAATTTCAACTTTAATTTTCGCTTAGAAGAAAATGAATAGAACTACTGAATTAAAATTCAATTCATCAAGCACTAAGCGGTGTGTTCACACATACTGGAATACTTCAATACTTATTTAAATGATTTTTTTTTTTTAATTCAAGTAACAGGTAACAATATGAACAAATATTCAGTTAACAATACTCTCTTTACATTATTCATTTGCGCAATTCAAGAACTGTTGTCAATACAGCACATATATACCACCATTTTAAATGAAATGCCAATATCAAATCATACATTCCAAGTTATTTTTAAACTTTGTATGTATGACTTGATATTAAGTTAAAAAATTAACAAATTGAATAAAAAAAAGAAAAGAATATTTGATGCAGTCTGAACTTAACCTATAATTATACATTAATAAACTTTGATAAATTATATATATATATTTTAACAAATACATATTTCCTATTGGCCTAATTAATTCGTATTCCTAATAGTAAACCTCATCTATCCACTCTATGGTTATTTAACATACCTCAGAAGTTCCCTGACACTGGTGTGTATACTCAAAGTCGAAGAGACCATAACGGCATTCACCAGTGCCGCCTTTTTGAAGGTCTTCCAAAAATTGATCATAGGCGGCATCTCGAGAGCCTAAACACAAAAATGTTCTAAATATAATCACAATAGCAAACAGTTGTGTTTAATATCTAAAAATAATTAAAAAAATAAACACGTAACTAATTTTGAGGTAATAAAATCAAGAAGGTAACTAGTTCAAGAAGTGAAATAGACTTACCAACAAATTCAACATCTATTTGCTTCTCATCTCTGATGAAAAAGACAACATAGCGATGTTTTTTATCTTTCTTAATTTCTTCGTAAGTAGTTTTACAAGCATCCGAAACCGTGACTCCCGAAGCCTAAAAAAAAATGTTCAAGTGATATTAATAATAGATTAGATAAATGATAATAATATATAAAAAAGACTAAGTGATATTTAATAATAAAATTAATAAATAAAGAAGCAGCAAATGGGACATTAGATATCTTCAGTCAAAACCTTAAATCTAGTGAGAACGAACTTAACTTATTTTGACTTAAAGCTGCTGCACTACTGCCTAAATTTTACACACAACTAGTTGTTAATTTTTTCTACTTAATGGTATATTACTTGCTAGGTAGTCCAAAATCTATATAAATCTTTATCTATGTGATGGATATCACATTGTTTTTTACATTTACTTTCTCATTATTGCTGAAAGTTAGAATTAGATGATGCAGATTTTACGGGAATCCAGAAAATTTATTTATTTATTGTTGATAATAAATAATAATAATAATATATTATTAATTATCAACAATATTAATTTTAACACAATAGAATTTTAAACTGAATAAAATAAAAAGGTGCTTGTGTGTTAACGCAGCCAGTTATTTTTGCCTACTTGTTCGCATGTGCAAGCAGTTATATTATGTAACAATTATATTTGTAACAGATGATTATATTATACATTATATTTCTAACACAAACCTCCCCTAACCCCAATAAATAGTTTTAAAAACGTTGTGCAAGATAGCTGTTATAAAAGATAACTGTTAAAAAATATAACTGCTCGCGCATGCGAACAAGTAGGCAAAAATAACTGTGGCTGCGCTGACACACAAGTACGAATAAAAATTTAGAAGTTATTAGACATTTATGTAGTTATTTTTTAAACAAAAAACCATTTCGTTCGAAACTATATAAGGAATGAGTTACTGGAAATACAAATTGATACTGAATTATGTACAAACAAAAATTGCTTTTGATGATTAACTTATTACAACTGGAATAATATAAGAGATCAACATTTAAAATTATTTGTTGATTTTTTAACTTATTCTGGTAAAAGTTAAAAAAAAAAATCTAAGTTTTAAATAGAATAGAAAACTTATAATAATAAAAAAGTAGTCGTGGACTTCCAATATTAATTATAGTACAAATACAGCCAATAATTTACTACTCAAAATCACTGTAAACTGCAATAATAATAATAATAATAATGATGTTTTGCTTTAATTAACTACTTTTATTTCGAACTGAATAAAACATACAAAACAGCAGTATTTTATATAAAAATAAGAGTAACTGAGAAGTTCAAAAAACTCGTCCAAGGACGATACAGGATCTTCAAACGAGAGGAGAAAAAATAGACCCACACCTATTTATAAATGAAACCCTTTAGTTGTGGCACATATCCAAACAGGGGTGGATAGCTCTTCTTTAACACATGTTGATGTAATAAGCTTATCTTGGTCCAAAGCACCGTTTCAGAAACAAGAAAATTAGTTAATATTTTAATTACACTCGCAATATAATTGGTAATGAGCTTCCCCCAGAAGTTAAATGGTAAAAGATAAATTACCAACATTATAAAAAAGCATAAAGAAATCTTTAAAAGTAATGAGTGCTCTAGGATCTTAAAAGTAAATCCAAATATCTACTATAACACAATGGCCACTTTCGACAATTTAAATTACACTTTTAAACTGGTTAGGATTTGGAAATAATTAAAATACGATTAGTAAACATAATGAAAATAAAAAGAAAGGTAGACAAAAAAATATTTGGTGTTAAGAAATAAGAGAATAAAATGAGAGATGTGGGTGTGGTTTCCTTGTAAGGGGGTGCATTGAAACTTTTATCATCTTATCTCTAATCGATTACAAGACATTCAACTGGTACTTATAACTACTTCCAGAGAGATTGCACAACTTCGATAAAAAAATGTTTTGAATTAGTTTTAAGCAGTTTTTTATTCGCTAAAAAAACAAATTTGCAGTCACATTTTGCTTCTGATCCCTAATGATATACAACAGTTTTGTAGAATAAAAAGTATACAATTTTTTTCCTCTTAGACTTTCTCAAACTGAATCAACTTTATACTAACTAGCTAAATGATTCTTAAAAGTTGCCAAGTCCATATTATAAAGTGCGTGTATTTAATTCCACTGAAGTATTTCATTAAACTAGAAGAATTAGAAGCTTCATTTCAGGATGTAGGAGAGAATGATTTTTTTTGTGATTATTCCGCAGGGTTGTGGCTTTGATTTGAACCCTTTTCATTTTTCTTTTGTTCCCCTTTTGATATTTTCCAAAAATAAAAGTTCCCATGAGCTTTAGTATGGAAAAGAGAACATACTTAAGGAAAATGTGTATACTTTAGTAATCATTTCACCAAGAAATGAACGTTTCAGCAAACATATATCATCTATACTTCAAAATGTTAGTTGAAACGTTTATTTATTGATGACATTACCATAATCTATTCCTTACCCATAAATACATTCTCTTTTCCATTCTAAAGGATAACTTGTGTTTTTGGAAATTATTAAAAATGAAACGAATGATGATTTAAAACGCATTTATTTCTGTTATAAATCCGAGAAAGAACTGAATACATCAGATAATTTCTCAGGAGAAAAAAAATTATAGAGATTAGATCGCACGCACCGCCTCCTAAGCTAAGGAAGTTACCAATACATTTTTTTAAAAACTGCTATTTGATGACGTAGACCGCAAAGATATTCGTGATAGGAAATAACTATGACTAAATAAGGAAACAAAGGTTTTAAAACGAAATCGATGAGGTTATCACTCTCAATTCTCCCCCCCCCTTAACACTTTCTCAAGTGAGTCAGCCAAGACTAGCTAGACAGCGCTGGGATCGACCTAGGTCACCAGGTACGTCACTACAACAGCCTCCGATATTAGAGAACTAAATTATTCATAAGGCATTCGGTCATAAATCTGAATTTACCCAAGTGGGAAGTCGGCCGACGAAACGGAGGCATAACAGCGAATTATTAAGACGTTTGCAAGTCGTGTCTAATGTCAACGAACTTCCATTCAAACAAATATTTATAATGTATTTTTCTTTTGATCGTGACTATTTTTAAATATTTTTATTTTTAAGAGAAATGATTAGTCTAGCGCGGTGCTCTAAGAACTGAGCTACCAAGCCTGACAAATCCATTCTGCTCACCGATCCTATATCCCAGTGTTGTCGCAATTTTTGCGATTTATACAAGGGGAAGAATGTTATGTTCATTGAATATTACTTTAGAACACGGGGCTATAGGATAGGTGAAGATAATGGCTTTGTCTGGCTTGTATACGAGCCTTGGCAGCTCAGAGCTTTGGTAGAGACGCGGGCGACCCGGGTTCGAATACCTCTTCAAAATAAAAATATTTACAAATATTTGTTTCGATAAATTTCAACGGTTAATAATGGAATCAGATCTGCAGGTGCTCGCTTCGAGCTAAGTCACTAGTTCTAATTTCACAACCTTTCCCTTTTTAATATTCTTGAAAATATTAATTAATCCCGCAGGTTATCGATTCGAGTTGAATCACAAGTTTTAACATTTTATTCGTTCACCTTTTAATATTTTCCATATCCAAACACAAATTATCGAGAGCTATAGCTTAGAACAGACAATGTAAAGAAGGGAAACGTGTTTACTTCGGCAATAATCTTGAAATGAACGTTTAGAAACAAACATATATCGTCTATACTTCGAAACGTTAGTTTTAAACTTTCATTTCTTGATAATGATGATTACCGAAATCTACTCCTATTTTCCATACTAAAGCTCATCATAACTTGTTAGGAAAATAATAAAAATCAAACGAATAAAAAGTTTCGTTTCTTGATAAAATGAGTAATGAAATGTACACATTTCCCATAATTCCCATATACTCTTATCTTCAAACTGAAATTCACCATTATTTATATTTCCGAGAATATTAAAAATAAAACGAATAAACAGTTAAAACTTTAATCATTGTTAATAATTATTTAATCAATGTGACAATTCGTAGCAACAACTTGCGTAATAACTGCATCATTACTAAAATCGAGAAAATTTATCCCTATACACCTCAGTTAAAAGTAAATTTACTAAGCAATATATTAACACATATGATTTTAAATATATTATAAATAAACCTTGGGTTTGTTTGATTGAAGATCATAGTCTGTACATATTTGGACATTTAGTACTCCAGTACATATGTACTGATGTACAAGTTCAATAGTTGCAAATAGGGTTAATCAAACGAGATTAATGCTCTCAAAGATAAAATTTTGAAAGAAAGTGTTCATCGAAACTACATAATTTAAACGATAGACTGACATCAAAGCCTTATTTACTTTATTCCAAAATTAAAATTAGTCTCTCTCGATACGGCTGGAATTTCATTTTATGCTTAACACATCAAAGAACCGCATACAATGTTGAAAACTTATTAAATCAGAAATTGAGAAAAGACTTCTGAAGACTGATCAAGCAAAATTAATATATTCTTTAAATAGGAGAACAAAAAACTTATTTCCAGTAAAAAAAATTATTTATTCCTTCTTTTCGAGATACGTTTCGGCCTAGACCATTCTCAATCTTTTATTCTAATTGTTTCATTTTTTTACTTATTATATGGTTAACAATTTGACCATAAGTCATTTATCTGTAAAAACATGCATAAATTCTATAATTGTAACAATATAAATAATTTAATAAATTTTTTTTACTGGAAATAGGTTTTTTGTTCTCCTATTTAAAGAATATATTATATGATTGAGTCCAGTTGACATTTTAAAAAAAATGCAAAATTAATGCATTATAAATTAATCCTTATAAAGATTAATTATAATACAAGGATTCAGTTTATGAATGGCAGGATGGAGTTACCGCATTCCTTAACGCTCTCGAGTTTCTTATTCTCAACGAACAATGATCTTTTCGAAAAAGTTATTTTATTTTTCGATTACGTTTATTACAAATAAGTTATTTTATTTAATGGTTTTAAAAAATGAATTGTGGTCGAGAGGGGATCAGCATATTTTTTAGGCAGATAAAGGTTAATTAATATTTATCATTCAGAATATTCAGCTCATAAATGGCCAGCGGTTAGAACTCCATATCAAAGCAAAATACGAATATGGGCAGCGACGAGACTAAGAGGGTACCATGTTTGGAGCTGGTTTATGTCCTAAATACCGGCTATATCGCAAGCTAGTTGCTGTCCAGCTTCTCAACACGAGGGTATTGTATGTTGACAATGCTTTTTATATTATTAATAACCATCCAGTATTAAAATAAATATATATGCAACATAACATCAGAGTTTGGGAGTTTATTCGAGTATCATAGTCAAGCAAGATTAACTCGAGACAATCCAGTAGTTCTGGTTAGGTAATAACAAAAAAAACGGAGAGAAAGGTGTAAAATGCAGAGTATGAAATTGACAATGCGATTCAATATCTCTGGAACGAATTTTCTTGAACACTATTTTTTAAGAACAGGGAGTTTAATAAAAATCTACACGGGATAAATTGCAAAGACGTAAGACAAAAACATGGTTTAATTGACTATATCCATTCAGGTTTCATAAAAAATAAAGTTAAAAAAGTGAGACAGAGTGTATCCTCCCGCACCAGTCCAGACCCGCAACATCATCCTTAATGCTCTCACAAACGACTTAGTAATTTGTATTCAGTTCAAAATTCCATCAGACTCCAAATTTAAAAGAAAAACTAAATATAGTTTCTAGACTATTTTTTTTTTCTACCAAAACTGAACTTATCACTTTCTTTTCATTATATTTAAAATATGTCATTAGTAAAAATCTGAAGTCAATGCAGTGACATTGTATGATTTGATCGGATTAATTTCTACTAAATAGTTCTAGAGAGATCGAAGACAAACAGATTTATAATTCGGATTATCACTTTAAAAAAAATAAGGTACTTGTGTACACAGCCCTGGTTACTTTTCCCTGCTTGTTCGCATGCGCGAGCAGTTACATTTTGTAACGGTTACTTTTCTAACAGTTACCTTCTATTTATTTCTAACAGCTGATTTGTTCTATGTTTCATCTTGCTTACTGTGTTTTGATTATTGCTGATTTATTGTTTCTTATTTGTTGCTTATTGTTTGTTATTTGTTCTTTATTCTTTGTTATAGACTTTTCGTTGCTATTATTTTAGTTAGTTATTTAATTAGTGTAAAATGATGCGTATTTGAGATTTGCCTTCAACAGAAGAACAAGCTATACATTTTTTGCAGGAGCGTAATATTTTACCAAAACAAAGAAAATGTAGCAATTCCCATCAAATGAAATTGTATTGTGGTGAAAGGTTTCTTTTTGAAATGAATCATATTTATGCGAGTTCGTATGGCGACAGCATCAGTCAAAACAAAATACAGACTGTTTTGAATCTATATTGAAGTCTATATCGACGCATTTTCCACCTAAATGCGATTAAATTTTTATTATTTATATTTTGTAATTGTTCATTCTTCTTTAATTAATTGTTCATCATATATTACATTTTTCAATACTTTTATTTCTTAATTCTTTGAAATTATTTTTTGTACATAATTTTTCATTACTTTTATTTCTTAATTGTTCATCATTTTTCAACCCCAATAAATAGAAGGTAACTGTTAGAAAAGTAACCGTTACAAAATGTAACTGCTCGCGCATGCGAACAAGCAGGGAAAAGTAACCAGAGCTGCGTTAAGACACAAGTACCAAAAATAATACATGTTTTTATAATTTTAAAGGTCCTTGAAAAAAAAAAATGAGGACCACAGGTGTAAAACAATAAATATGGTAGGTCTGCGGGCTTGTTTTATTTTCAAATTAATCATCACTAAATTATTACTTTATTTAGAAGTTGTATGTATAAATAAAATCCTTCTTTCTATTTATTATTCCATTAAAAGTTTAGACTTTATATTTCCCTTATCTTCATAAATGAAAATATGGATGGTGAGTCTAAGAAAAATATGAAACCTTCAATAGCCCGCCATTTTGAAACGAGCGTTGAGTGGCACTGTCGAGTTTCAGGGTTCATCTCCTTCTGGTGCGACTTGAATAAAAAAATCTAACATGTCTCGGAGAAATGGATGTGTTGAGGGATATTTTATACTGATTTTTAGATTTTACAAAACTATTAGGGGGAATATTAAATTTTAACTGAATACATAGGAAATATATTTTTGGATTTTATGGGAATTCGAGAATAGCATAGTCGGATGTGAAACCACGATATATGTAGAAAATAACGTGGTTATAAAATATCTTTACATAATCGAATGACATGATCTAAACCCGAGCATGAAAACAACAGAGCTAACCAAGATTAACATAAGAGAATGAGATGAGAGTAGTACAGCAAAAGAACATTTTTAATACGCAAATAAATTTAAATATAGAGGAATACATAGTCTCAGAAATACTACTGTTTCTTTCCCTTTTTCGGTGTGGCTAACTAAATTAATTGAAGCCCTCATCAATATAATTTAATTAAACTTTTAAATAATATATAAATTAGGCGCGAGGTGTAGCAATGACCCCGAATAACAAGGATCTGCTTGCTCTGTTTCACCTCTTAACGAGGGCTTCAGGGGGCTCGATATGGAAGTGATTCCAGACCAATGGCCGAGCCTTCGAATTGTTAATGAACATATATAATCTAGCCCATTAAGTATCGCAAGATAGATAAAGGACTAATTAAACAATAAATAATTACTTGATTCAAGTAAAGCACAAAATCTCCGCTCATTCTTCATTCGTTTATTATTAACAAAGAACAAGAACCTGAATAAGCTCGAAATTTTGTCCTCTCAGAGTTACATGAGGTTTTGTTAGGTTTATGGAATTTATTCCTAAATTTTTAAAATATTTGCATTTTTAAACCTAAAAGTTAACCTCGAAATGGAAAGTTTAAATGATTTTAGAACCTTAATATACAGCCCTTGTCTATTTAATCATAGGTTTAAAAAAGAGTAAATTACTAAATCAGAGGGAAAAGTATATTTATTAGAATACATAACTATGAGGGAGATATATTATATAAAAGAACATTTTTTAAATACATATTTAATTTGGATGTGAATAAAAATTTATCGTCGCAGTTAGTGAAACAGGATGATTTAAAGGCTCACTCTAGGACGATATAAACATCTTTAAATATATGAATTATAAAATATTAATACAAATATAAACATTTTAAAATAGCCTTGATCTAATAATAAATAGAAACAGCGCCAGCGGCTTGGCAAAATTCGGACAGCTCTATATTTTTCTCAAGAAAAACTTGATTTTTTTCTTTAACCATAAGATTTAAATTTTATTCGATTTTCAGATTAATGATGTATATATTTAAAGGTTAAAACTCTATTATTTATAAGAACTAGTTCCTGATTTTTTCATTATGAAACTATTGCATCAACTAATACTCAAATGAAATTGACATTACCATGTTTTAAAACTTTTCATTTTATAATTATTTTTTGACTTCACTTTAAATAAAATTGATATTACAATTTAAATGGAAATTTTAAATAGGGTTGAGATCAGTTGAAAAATTTAAAGAAACATTTCTCAACATAATATCTATTCTTAAAACAAAATATAAACCAACAATTAAGTTTTGTGTCATACTAAAGCAAAGAAAATTTCAGAACCCATTAAATTTTGGGATAAGTTCATATTGACTTGAAGAATTTATATTTTCGACATTAAGTCCAAGTATAGAAGCGAAAAAATATCAATTTAAAAAAAAAAATCATGAATAAGCTTTCACGATTTCATAATTACGACAAAAGTAGTGAATAATTTGTTTAAGATCAAAGATGATGATTATCACAGGGATAAGCTTGTAATGGTAACTTAAAAACGATTGATACTAGTTAATATCATTCAATAAGTATGGAAAAACCAAAAGCGGGTTGCCTTGTGTCATGCATTCAGGCTGTTATCAGAACTTATCTTATTGATAACATCGTTAAATAAATTCTTTCAATTGTTTATAAAAATAGATCATACTGTCATAAAAGGTCACAAATTTTATTGTTCGAATTTTATTTTGAAAAATTTTCTTCAGAAATACCAAGACAAGATACGTCAAACATGTCATATGGTCCGTTGATTTTAAAATTGAAACAACTATATTTTGTAAAAAATAAATAAAAATAAAAATTAAAGCGGAATATTAATACAAATTAACATTTCATATTTTTAATCTATTACTAATCGATATTATTTCAATATCAGTATAAATCTGTATTAGGAATTTAATGATTTTTTTTTAAGGGTTTCTTTTTACTAAAAATTTCCTTTTATCTTGTGCATCTTCCTCTTCCTCAGATTAAAACTGTATTTTTTTTTTTTAACACTATTCAGACATTACAATCTACCACTTGTGAGCAATAAGTAATGGTGCTATGTAGCTTAACCATTCCAAAACAAAACAAAAAGTGGTATAAACAAAATAAAATAAGTTAATGTAATAAAATATATACATACGCAAACATATATACATGCGGTAATAAAAGGAAATTAATGCAAAAATGATAATAAAATAAAGTCTAGTTAAAAAATAATAAAAATAAATAAAATAATGTGAATAAAAATAAAAATAAATAAAATAATGTGAATAAAAATAAAATAATGTAAAGCTGTACTACGTAAAATGTAAAATAAAAATTTATTTCAACGCAGAATGAAACTAGGAGTATTATATCATATTTTTTACCTTGTCAACGATATAATATTTTTTATTTTAAATTATTATTCTAAAAACAGTTAGTAAACGATTATAAAGACGTCATTAATTGAATATTTCTTGATCCTAGATCATTCAAGATACAATAGTCAAAAACATGCTAAACTCGTGCGGAGTTATGACATTTTTGTTCGATATTACTCGAATTATTTTTCTAAAGAAAGAATAAATGTCTCAAATAAGCAGAACATTATTTAATTAAAGAAATGTTCTTGAGAAACTGGTTTGAAGAGAGACAGCAGCGGCAAATGACCGCCGAGAAACCAGGTTCGTACAGATGGAGGCCTAGTATTAGTGCAAGCGAAGGTTGATACCATATAAGGCAACCAGGCTGTCAGTCCACAGCTGAACTCCCCAAGTCCATCCAGGCTATAACCTAACCTTTTTCTTATATTTATAAATTTATTTTTAACATTTTATACAAATATCAGATAGAATGACTACGTATGAGCCAATTTATTTCTTGTAAATTGCTCCTTTGCAACGAATGAACTCCATAATGACCTCAATATTCCAGCTGTTGCTGATTCGGCCTGAACCTCATACCAGTCTTTTCATGAAAAACTTAATTCCCACTCAAACCCAATAGCTTTAAACCTAGCAACGTCTTCAATCCCCTGATAATCCTCCGAGGTGTCTGAAAAGAATGTGGCCTCGTGAATTTTAATAATTAATTGGTTATTTAAGCGATATCACTGGGTAGTTTTTCTATTTGACTTTATTCAAGACATTATTTATCATTTCACTCATTATATTAACTTGTTGTATTGTTAATAAACATAAACTAAAAAAAAAAATTGTACAAAAACATTCTGAGGTAGAATAAACTGTGGTAAGATACAGTGGGCATTGCTATCAGCAATCGACGAGAGATTCGAAGACAAAGCACGAGGCCTGCAATAGCGACAAAACCCGCCAATATTCTACTGCAATGCGTCTCTACTATAATTTTAAGATAGTAAAAGAAAACAATTTTTTTAAGCTGCATAACTAAAAAATCACAAGCCGTAGAATTTAACTTTGAACCAAGAAAAAAAAAATACATATCAGTTCTGCACCTTGTCTCTTAGAGTTAAGACCCAACAAGTTTTAACTTTCCATTCGTATAGTTTTAAATATTTTAGAAGATCTAATAAATCGTGAGTTTTAGTATGGAAAAAAGGTGTAATTATGATGAATGTGCTTATTTCGATAATCCTTTTAACAAGAAATGAACGTTTCATCAAACATTTCGAACTATAGACGATGATAAAACCTAAACAGTATGTGTAAGTCTATTTACAGTGAATCTTTAATCTATAAAATTAAATTCAGTAATAAAATTATTCATATATTCGAGAATATCAAAATGAAAACTAATGGAAAATAAAAACTTATGACTTACTCGGAACGACGAACTGCGAAACTGATACAATAAATAATAATAAAATAAAATTTTAAAACAAACAAATATTGAATGCTACAATTCATTAACTATATATATTTAATGGAGGATGGAAGTAGTTGGGGGGTGTAGTCGAAAAAATAACAAAATTTATTTTTTTATTTGTGCCGACGTTTCGGCCTACTTTGAAGGTCATCTTCATGGCATTGCCACTTTCACGTATAGGTCAACAAATGTCTCTCTTCCTTTGTTCTCCATGTGGGCTTGTTCTTTGTTCCCCTTTCTTCACTTTCACTTCTCCCCTGCACCCTCATGAAGCAGGGAGCTGAAGAGGAAGTATGCAGGGGAGAAGTGAAAGTGAAGAAACGGGAACAAAGAACAAGCCTAACTGGAGAACAAAGGAAGAGACATTTGTTGACCTATACGTGAAAGTGGCAAATCCCTGAAGATGACCTACGAAGTAGGTCGAAATGTCGGCACAAATAAGAAATAAGTCTTGACTTATTTCGTGTTGTTTTTTTTTACTGCACCCCCAACTACTTCCATCCTCCATTAGATCTTCCAGGCAACTTTTTTCCTCTCTATTATATATATTTATTTAAATATTTTTACATTTTATTTAACTAAGTTTTATATAACATATTGTTTGACCAAATTTATTATTTCAATCTTTCTTTTTAATATACATATCACAGTGTACGCAATCATTTTGTGTTTATTAATAGATTTGATATATTTTTTTTTAAAACCTCATCACGTCAACGCATAGATAGTATTTCATTTCAGTACATGGTCCCGACTGGTACTCTTTCTAAGCCAATGGTTTTGCAAGGTCATTCGAGATCACGCTCCAGCGAAAGGTTTTCCCCTCAATTAAAGTACCCAGTTTATGTTGGTCAAGTCTTCATATCCCATAGGGTTGATTTGTGGCGGTTAACTGATTTTATAAAATACGACATATATGAAAAAATCGGGCCACTGATGAAAATTAAAGCATTTCATTCGTCATAAAGAATCTAAAATTAAGATTCCACAAAAATGTCTATGACGGAACGGCGATTTTTTTAAGAGTAAAATTACGGAATTAATTAATTAAGGTTTTAATTATTTCTTTACTATTAATCAAATGAAAATGAACATAACCACCCAGGAAATAAAATAAAAAACGCATTGTTTTTATTAATAATTATAACGCTTTACGATTGTAATAAAAATGTTGATGAACACATAAAGTTATTTAGATGGTATCTCATGGTAATAAAATAATTAAATAGCACATAAAAACAATACTAAGCAGTTTTAGTAACCAATAAAGGTTAAGTAATGAAAAAAGTAGGTACTTAATTTTATCATGCACAATAAAAGAAAATAGTTAAGATATTTTAATGCTTTTCTTCTGAGTCACCTTCAGACATGAATTCTCCAGGGTCAATGAGTTTGCTTTTTCTTCGTCTTCATTTTGACTTACCTCTTTGGTTATTATAACTGAAGCAGAACTTAGCTTTGCTTCCTCATTCAAATACATGAGTTAAATTAAAATAGGTCTATCCCATGCCCTTACAGAACCTTTACAACCCTACCATTGACGCACATGATAATTTTTTTAACCTTAAGTAAAAAACCAAAAAAATCATTTTTAACTTAGATGTAACCAAACTGTTTTAAGACCACGACGCCATACTGATATATCAAAAATCATTAGCATTATTATTATTCACAGCTAATTAGAAATACAATATTTACCAGTACCTTCTTTTAATAAATCATTTTTATTAAACTTATCAATAATGTCTATATAAAGTAAATAAACCTAGATAATTCTACTTCAGATCAGATAATTTTATTTACAACTGAATAGCCATTCCTAGACCACAGACAAAGTACTGGTACAAAAAAAGCGTTAAGAAGCAGTATGTTGAATGATACAAATGATCTTACCCGATCAATAAATCCACTCGTGTTTGGGGGAGGGGCGTCAAATGCTCAAAGGGGGATGCTGGGAAAATATGAGTCAACATAAACATTACTGGACTTGAAGGGGGAGATTTAATAATTATTATATATTTAATTACAAAGAGATAAACAATTATAGGAAAGGTGGTGCAGAAGAATATACTAAGGGACGAATTATTCTAATGAAGTATTAAATAGCCCGAAGTAACAATATCTTACTTAATTTTATCGAATTAATTGATTGATATAAGTTGATACAAAATTAATAGCATTAATTATGTTTTGGGAGATTATTTTATCAGCTAGTTCCATGTAATCAAATTACTGAAAAGCAAGAAAACCGTTAACTTCAGAAGTATTCAAATGAATATTGTTTAAATCTTTAGTTTTACTTTAAAAAGTGAATAAAATACAATTTCCCATCGCAGTGAGGGATTATTATTATATATAATATGATTCAAAGTTTGCATTCTTTATCAATAGATTAAACGATTTATAATCGTAGATTAAACAATTTATTATCAGTCCTTTAAGGTAATACTTTGGCTACATATAATTTAATACCATACACAAGTTTGTTTAAAATGGATTAAAAGTATTAGGCACTTTTAACAAAACAATTAAGGTACCAAAATAAGGAAATAAGATACATCGGACAAAAATCGGAGGCTCGCATAGGATAATTAGTTTAATACTGATTATTGTGCTTTAATTATTAAGTTATAAACAAATACAAATTTAACCCCATGAACCTATATTGACTTACCAAGTATTTAAACGCGAGGACCATAGCGAAACGTATCTCTCACAACTGTGGATTGAAACTAACAGAAGTTAAGGAACCTTTGTATCCACGATATATAAATACAACAGTGAAGATACATAGATCTTATTTGCCATCCAACTGCGACATATTGATTCACAACTCAACGGAAATTTCAACATATGATGCAGCGATATTTCAATTACAAAAGACATTGATCGAGCTATTTAAATAATATCTTCGCACGGACAGCCTTCCTATAACATGACCAATAACTGACAAACTTTGTCGATCTTTCAGGAGACAAAATAGAACACGGAACATTCCCAGTTAAAACCATAGCATTGCCCGATATGTTGGAATGAAGAGATGGAGGACGACAGTTTTTCTTTGTTATTTTTTATTTTTTAACTACAACAGTACATCCAATTTTGCTAGTTTGGATTTTATTATAACTTAGAGTGGTAAAAATGCATCAGTCCAAATCTAATAACAACCCATAATGACACAGTAGAATCTGAAACTTTTTTTACGTAAAACTTTGAAGGTACGACTTATGCTGTTAGAATTAATTACCTTCTTGTGTTTCAGATACGAATGTTAATCTTCTCAACATTTCCAAAAGTGCATCATATCTTGTAATCATATCCAAACACGAAAAATTAGACTAGGCATTTCCATTACATTAATTTAAACTACTATAAATTCCTAACTTCAACGGAAAAAAAAGTTCATGGTAAGTTTGTTTCTCTTCAACGAGCATAGCGAGTCCTCTCTTATCTAATCTAATTAAAGCAGTTATTATCTAAATAATCACAAAGAATACAAATTTTTATTAAATATTATTTATGCTAATTTTTAAAAGGACTACTGGTAATGTAAACTAAATTGAATTTCGACTAATAGCAACCTAAACATTTGTGTTACGAGGCAATCAGTAGCAGCCATATTATATCAGTTATTAAATTTAATAAAATTTGAAACAGTAATACCAGAACAGTTAACAGTTGTCATATTGCATGAAGTCGATTTATGACGTGGGTTCGTTCCCAACGTCCTCGACAATCCGATAATGATAATGTGTGGATATAAATTGTGTTCCATCATTTTTTTAAATCAATTATTAATAAATTGTGGTTAACGTAAGTTATTGACATATTGTGAAGTTATTATTTTTTTGTTCCGACTCCATACAACGTCCTTAAATCAATGCGGACAGGACGGGATACTCCGAGAGGTTACCAACCTATCCTAACCTCAGTGGGTGGATCAATATTCTTTCTGTGGGTCCAATACGAAATACAACTTGAATAAAACGGTTTCTGGCAGAGTCAAACGGTACATTTGGTTTAGGCAAAAGTAGAAGGAAGAAGACTGTAAAAAATCATTATACTAGTGATATTGGTTGCAGTCCTCTTTATCCCTCCCCTACTAATTTTTCTGCCCTGATGATGGCCAACAAATTGGGTAGAAACGTAGATACAAATTAAATAAGTAACTTATGATGCGTAATTTATTGACTAACTTCCCGACGAAACATCCACTGATCATATTACACTCTTCTAAAGATATTTTATTTTTAAAATATTTGCCATATTACTTCACCCTAATTATTATAGTCAATTTAAACTAATTAGGAGAAACCGAAACAAAACATAACTAATGATAAATGATAACTATACATTAGATTTATATGAAATAATAAATCAAATTTAGAAATTGAACTTTTTAGGACAAACTATGTCGTTCGTATGAGGTCAGAGCACTGCAGTGGTGACGTGGCAACGCTAGCAAGGAATAAAACGAACTACTCTTTTTAGCAATCGCTAGCACTCATAGCAGCCAATCCCATAACAATAAAATCTAATAAAACCTATCGTACATTTCTCATATTTTTATTACTACTTAAATGAAAATAACTAGTTAATTTTTAACGTATTTATAGATTTATAATGTTGATGTATCTTTGTTTCAATCATAGCACCTTGTCATGGAACCTGTTTCCTCTTTGGTTAAATGGAGATTTTATTAGCTATTAGAAAAGTTGTCGTAACTGAACCACAGATTTTTATCTCATGAGCTACAATGGCCATATTTGGACATTTCGAACGTTTGGTTGACGAATGCAGCACGATAGGGTTGCTTTTACATTTAAAAAAAAAAACTAAAAAATACTTTTCCTGAGAAATCAATTAAAAGTAAAAATTTAACCAAAAATAAACGTTTTGTATGTAATATTAGTCAATACCACTCTTCTAATATACAGTATGAATGCGGCTCCTCTTCACACACAGAACAGAATTATTGTATTCGCCATGATTTTTTTTTGTTTAGATTAATTTATTGATCTTTACAGTTGTAATAATTTTAAATCAAGTAAATTTGCTGATATGAACAAATGGCATGAAAACAAAAAATACTTATGAAGAAACTAACAATCTTTTTTTTTTTTTTCTACTTAGTAAACCACTCCAATGCCATGATTTAAAATAACTTTTAATAAAGCAGACAAAACCAACATTTGAAACGATAATATTCATAATAATATGAAAAATGGTATGTGTTCTGCAAAGATAAGTCACAAGTTTTAACTTCTTTTTTAATATTCTCGGAAATAAAAATAATTGTGTCCTGGTATGAAAAAACGAGTGTAATTATGGGAAATGTGTCTATTTCGGTAATCATTTCTACAAGATAATAATCTTTTAACTAGCATTTCTAAGAATTGATGAAGATATATTGAGTTGTTAAGTTTTTCATCAAGAAATGATTACAGAAATATACAAATTTCCCGTAACTACATCTTTTGTATAATAAAACTAACAATTATTTTTATCCTCGGGAATAATGAAAAGGGAGCGAATGAAAACTTAAAACTACTTGTGATTTAACTCGAAGCGACAACCTGTGGAACTGATGATAACACAGGCCAATGATGAACAACTGTTTTACTGAAAATACCTTATTCCTATAGTTTTTAGGGTGCTGAATCCAAATATGATATTAAAAAAGCTGTAACCTCCACAATTTCTTCACATTTTATAGTTAAATTTATTAAATTAAGCGATTTTTAAAAATTGAACAGCTTTAATATTTAAAATAAATAACTGAAACTAAGTCTGTTAGTGCGGATGAAGTTGTTAGCACTGCTGAAACACATTTGCTGGCCAAAAATTTCTATTAACAGCTGATGTTTTGTTTACTGTCAACCTAACCTCACTTTCACGTTTCCTGTACGGTGCTCAGTACAATGTCTGATCGCGGATGTAAAAACTCTGCTGACAGTTTTTGTTATATTTGTGGTGAGTTTGTGATTGAAAAACACCAAAGAAACATTACAGACTTTGTCAAAATAGTTTATATATCATACTTGGGAACTAAACTTGGTGATAAGGTTAAATCTTGGGGCCCGCAAAAGGTATGTTATGTATGTGTCGAAGATCTTAGAAAATGTTCTGAAAAAGAGAAAAAACTTTAAATTTGCTGTTCCTATGATATGGAGGGAGCCAAGAAAGAAATCCGAAGGTTGCTAATTTTCCAGTGTGGATATTACCGGCCATAACTCGAAAAACAAGAAGGTACATAATAAGCTACCCTAACCTTCCGTCCGTCATCTGACCAATAGGGCACGATGTAGATTTACCGGTCCCTAACTAAACCACCAGATGATTTAAATTATATTCCAACGGAAGTATTTTCTGATGTACAAAGGGAGTTAGATGAATAAGATGATGAAGAAAATGTAAAGCCTTAACTGTTTACTCAAATCGAGCTTAACGACTTGGTTTGGGATCTTGGATTAACGAAAGAAAAAGCTGAATTGCTTGGCTCTAGACTAAAAGAAAAGAACTTGTTGGCGGTTGGAACCAGCACTTATGGGTACAGGAAGAGAGAGCAACAAAGGAAAACTATGGCTAATACAAAAAACTAAGACCAGATTTAGATTCAGCACTTAAAAATCTATAAATATCAACTAATAAAGTTAAAAAAAAAATTTTTGTTGGCCTGTGTAATAATCAAAATTATTACTACAGGAAGCCGTTATATGTTTAAGTTTTCATTATCTATTTGTTATCCTTGGGATATGTAAACTTACTCCCGAAAACTGTTAAATTTTAGCAACACAGCAATATTAATATTTATAAGATGATTGAGAATTTTCATGGAAGACATTGGGGAGGGAACGCGGTGGTGCAGCGGAGGAACATGACCAACCACCCGAGCTGCAATCAATATTTACATTCAAACTCGATGCAAGTACACTCCTCAATACCATGGCCTCCAGGAGAACCAGACAAAATAATCTGGGTATCGGTTGCACCTGTTGTCGCTTCGGAGTTTCAACCATTCATTCCCTTCAGATATTCTCGAAATTAAAAATAATCATGAGTTTTAATACTTATAAAATGAAATAATTATGGGAAATATATAAATTACGATAATGTTATCATCGAGAAGTTGAGTTTCAACTAACATTTCGAAGTATAGATGATGATATAACCTAAACAGTATGTCGTTTCTTTAATCTATAAAAATTTAGTAATAGTAACTATATACAGTCAGTAATGCAATTATTTTTATTTTCGAGCATATTATTAAAAAGGAGAAGAGTTTTAAGCTAAAACTCGTTGAAATTTAACTGCGCATCCTGCAGAACTGACACCTCCACGAGAACAAGACCAAGTCATTTTTTAGGAGAGTCGAAATCGATATTATTTAAATTATTAATTAAAATAGAATTACTATGAACATAGAATAGTTTTTTTGAGTACATAGCGTCCTTCATTGAAATTAAAAATGATGGTATCAGTCGAGGGCGGATCCAAGATTTTTTTCTGTGGGGGCACAACGGGCAGACGGGCAAAAAAAATCAACAATAACTTAGAAATAAACTTGTAGTATTCATAGAAAGGTTTCAAAGGTTTATTAAAATATCTAAACAATAGTTTCACACTCATGTTATTTCTGTTATTTAAACTACTGTCATCACATGATTTGCCTATAAGTATGTGTTCTAATGGAATCTCCACAGTACACAAAAAAGCTTCTGGGGGGGGGGCCCCGTGCCACAGGATTATTGTCGGTAGACTTGTTTCGTGCAGCGGTCAGAGAAATAAGATGGACCGTTATAATCGCCAAAATCCAAGGAGGATAAAAATAGAAGAAGAGGAGATAGAATTTATATTTTTCAGAAGTAAATAGTGTCCTAAATTGAAACTACAAATAGTTAATAGGAAAGGAAATTGGAGAATACTTTTTTCGTACCTTTAGACTAGTAAGAATTAATAAAATCCGACAATAGGAAACAGATAACAAGATAATGGAACTGAGAGAACGAGGACGAGAAAGATGAGAAATGCAGAAGCTAAGAACTGAGGGAAGTCCTTCCGTGGATATTGACGGCTGGGGGTGGGGCATTGACCCTCCTCACCACCGCCACGCCCAGCTTCCACCCTCCCTACAGCCCAGGAGGTTCAACTCTACGCCGATCTACCTCCAGTATAGGCAGAATAAAAACTAATTTTATGATAATAATAAAATAAAACCCTCATTCTAGATCAAATGTAAAAAAAATAAAAAGGAAAGAAGCATTTCTATACAGAGATACAGAACTTACTCAACAAGCATCCATTTATATGTAAAAAAATTATATAATCATAAAAATTTACCCTATTATTTTCTTAATTTTGATTGTATTTATTCGGTTATTTTTCTACAATCAAGGTATCCCATACCTAATTTTTTTTCCTGCCAATTCTTCCTCAGTCTATTAACTTGATGAAAATATAATTTATAGACATTTTATATTTATTAATTAATTTATATAAATTCATATATTTAACTGCATTATCGATTGACTTAACATGACAGATTTATTTACTGACGATACATTTAACAAAGTAAAACACTGAGAGCATCATTAGTCCTAAGTTTAAAAAAAACGGAAGAATACATTTTATCCAATAATATGGTTATAACTTGGTATATCTCATTCCTTGAAGATGTAAAACAACAAAAAAAAGCATGATATAATAAATCCTTTAACTCCACATCATCTCACGCCAATCAAAATGGGACTAAAGATACCACTGAACAATAAAAATGATATACCAAAATATTAAATCAATGTGATCAATTTTTGTCTGAGCAAAACACAGAGAGAATTTGAGCAAGAACTAATAAGGTAAGTGCCTACATGACCCTGGGTCTTAGAACATTACTTACGGAAGCTATTGATAATAAATTCCAACAAACTGGAGAACGCAGTCTTCTAAACTGAAAATATTTATTGCATAAGGACAATGATACAACTATCATAAATTAAAATCTCGTAAAAAAATATTTGTAACGCTAAAACTGTCATAGTTATGTGAATTAAAATACGATGTAAGAATCATGTGATAAGAATAATAAGAGGTATTAAAAATAACAATACAAATAAAAATAATAAGTTTTAATATACTGTGGAGTTGAGAAAATCAATGCAATGACTCAGAAAGCTTCGATTAAATATTTCCTAACAAAAAATGATGTTATAAGAATTAAAGTTAAAAAATTCGAGTGAGTGGTACTCAACTTCACACGTAAAATAAAGAAAATTATGTTATAATGGTGGTGGAGATGAAAAACGAAAAAAATAAATCAGTAAGGGAAACTTAAATACAAAATATTTTATAAATGAGTTATCATAAAACATTACTTAACTACTAATAATTTAAATTTAATGTATTATGTATCTTTTTAATTCATTCTAATCAGCCAAGGATTGCTAAAAAATAGCATTATCTCAAATCAATTGTAATCATTCAAATCTCCGTAATGCATAAGGTAACTTAACAATATGAATATCTTAGGTTTAAAATTTACCAAGCTTGGGAAGGTTTAAATTTCACCAAAATTAAAAAGTTCAAAAATAATGCATCAGAAGACATTCATACCATTTTTCCTACATGATACATCATAAATGAATGTGTTGTATACTTATATTTAAGCCTTACTTTTATTGAAACAAACTTAAAATCTGGTCAACTAAAAATTACATAGAACATTGTACTTTACAACTACAACATAACAATAGACAGAGAACAACAGATCAAAATATTTATGGTTAAACAAAATAACAAAAAAAAGAATAAACCAAGAAATTAACTGTAATTACAAAATGAACTACTTTTAGAAATAAGAAAATACATTCAAAATTACGAAAATTTAATTGTTCAAAATGATAGAAGAAATGAAGATTTAATGGAGAAACACAAAAAAATGTTTAAAACAAAAACAAGTACACATAAAAGCTTTGAAACTATTAGAAGCTACAGTGACTCAGTAATGAACATGCTATCTCCTTGAGTGACTCATCTTCCCATAGGGCATTACTCAAATCCTAATACAATCTTAGTTTTTTAACTAGACTGAAATTACTGATATCATGCTTTTGAGACCTAAATTTAAACAACTAACCCATTTGGTTTAATTTAATTTTGATGTAATTACTGGAATAATTATCAATTTCAATATTTTCAATACTCATGGAACCAACTGTAACTGAAGGAGCATTGACTAATGTGATTAGATAAGTAAAAATAAAGTTAAAATGTGTTTCACAGGGCCACATGAATAGTATTGTTAGGTTAATGAACTCACCACCACTTATCCATCTTCTAGCAGGCTGGTTATAAAGCAAATGCCTGGCATTTTAAGATATTAACAATCCATACAAACACATCTAAATAATTAACATCAAAAATATGGAACAAAGCTAAACGTGTTCATGGCTGATAATTCAACGTTGGAAAGAATGGGATATGATCACTAACAACGGTGTCTTCTAACAGCACCATAATAAAGATTCAATACTTATAATCAACACGAATCTACGATGTAAAATCAGAGAAATTCAATTTCAAAAATCAACTACACCGAAAATGGCGGAGCCGGCTTATAAAGTGGGAATACAACACTGCATTTAACAATGGTATCGAATTATCAGAAGGAATTGTAGCTATAAAATACCCCTATAGCTAATTCACAACAATATAAAGTACTCACCATATCTTTGTGCGATATCCGTTATCGGTAATAACCTAAGTAAAATTCACTATAGTTACTGGATAGGTGTACCAGCAAGAGAGGCAATCCTCGCATTCACTGCTAACTGAATAGGAATAAGTTTTAACGTCAAGCGTATTCATACGCTGAGATAGGAGGGTAAGCAAAGCGGCATCTGATTGGCTAGAGAACCTGGCATTCTCTCCTTTAGGGGAACTTTCCACCAATCGCGTCACACCTTGTATCTCGTTTCATTCACAAGAAAGCGGCCTAATCTTTGAAAGTGATTATAAATAAAAAGCTCTTATAATTTGTTTCTAAATTAATTTTGGCAGGAAAAAAAATTATGTCATTTTATTTTAGTCCATTTTTACTTAGTTTATTTAAGAGAACTACTTCATGTAAACAGTCACTGAATCAACCAACGGCCTATTTTAATTGGCAAAACTATATGTATTTCTCATTGTTTTTAATTATTTAATTGTAAATGTGTAAGATATTGACTTTTTAGGGTTACTAATTCCTGTTTTTATAAAAACATTAAATTTTAAATGTATAATCAATGTTAAAAACTTCAGGACAAGGAGGTTGTGGTTAGTCATAAGCTGGTTCACTTTCTCAACCAATCAAATTGAAGAGTTGGAAGGATATTGCCATATATGGTAAAGAGGGAAGAGAGACTTTTTAACGGGAAATTCAATTGTTAAGAAACAACGATTATTTTCATTGGGAGTGAATTAACATCTAGTAGATCTTACTGAACATTTTCATAAATTAATATATAGTTGAATTTATAGTAATTATCTACTGTGTATTTCCAATTATTTGTGTTAACCTTGTAATGATTATTTTTTTCTTAATAATGTAAGGTTTGCACATTAGTCATGAATTTCACAACATTGTATCTATTTCTTAACTGTTCAAAATGTATAATGACATTAACTTAATTATATCTTGTGACTACTGTTATTCTCAAACAGTTTTAACTGAATGAAAAATCTAAAAACAAATACCCTTTATGATAAATAATTGCTGCAATTTATTATAATTATTTCTGTCTGATAATGGGAATTCATATGGCAGATTTATTTCTAAGAGTCCTTCTTACATAAGATATTTTATCTACTTTTTTAAAAACATTTTTATTAATTGTTTTATAAAGATGTGATTATTTTTACATGAATTTTGCTCCAACTATTAGTATATAAGTTTTTTGAGTTCTTTCTCATTCAACTTGGAATAATGCAGTGTATGGTAACTATAAGTGCAGTCATAGGTCAAATACTTCTCACGCCATAAGGAATGAATATCCTTCATCGCCATTTTCTCAAGTCACACTTTTTGAGATTGACATAAAAATTATGTTGCTTATTAAAGTTCGTTGATTGGGTGGAATTTTAGTCTTAGTCAATTAAAAAATCCTCTACCTAGATAAACCGCTCCTTTCCAACTTAAGAATGGGGTTGTTTTTTTTAGAAATTTTAACTTTCTCCTAATAAGCTTCTTAGAAAATAAGTTTGTAATTTAGCTATTCACTGACAGGATCCATAAACAATGTAAAAACAAAATTTTGCAACACAATGCAGGAAGAAAATGTTTTTTCAATTCCTTATTTCATAGTCATTTTTTATTTTTTTCATTCTTTTCATAGTTATTATATTAACAAATTATTACATTGCTACTCTTACCAGGAGTATTACAACATTATCAGGACATTTTTACCAGTGCTTAATCTCTAGACTCTTAAAGTGTTGTGGAACTAAAGCAAATAATATTAGACCATCGATGTCTATCTTTTATTTAACAGTTGTATTTTCCTTAAATTTAAATTTCTTTTGTAATTGGTGTTATTGTATTAAAAATAACAAAATTGTTTTTATGTTTTACAGAATTATTTTAAGTAAAATTGTCATGCTTGTATTAATTCAATATTTACAACAAGATGTGCTTATGATATATTGTGATTATTTAAATATTTTTATTTTGAAGAGAAAAGATTTGTCCTGGCTGGGATTTGAACCCGGGTGCTCCACATTTCTAGTACGGTACTCTACCAGGGCTCGTAATGAGCCCAGACAAATCGATTCTCTTCACCGATCCCACATCCCCAGCACTCGCAATTTTTTGCGATTTACATTGAATGTTCATTGAACATTACTTTAATTGGGATCTGATTAATGTACGTCAAGTTTACATTTGTAATTTTTTTAAATTTTATTGTGACTATTTAAATATTTTTATTTTGAGGAGAAAAGATTTTTCCTGGCCGGGATTCAAACCCAGGTCATCCGCATCTCTAGCGTGCTACTCTACCAACTAAGCTACCAGATTTTTTATTGTGCCAAAGTACATTGAACATATAGAATGTCCAAACATTGTAATATAACACATTTTTGGGTACAGGATTAGTGTAAAAGGAGAAAAAGAAGGTTTGGGCTGGTCAATGGATGTGTTAATGGTGAATACAAATCATAAACACATCAAATATTTAATCAATCAACTTGAATTTTCACAAGAAATTGTGCAAACGTTTGTCAAGGGCCCAGAAAACATCATGTTCGTGTAATTCAATTTTTTTTTTCAATAAAGTTCATTGATTTAGACTTGATTGAATAGAAATTTATATATCAAGTACAATATATAAAAATATGTGCTAATGTTTGCAGTTTTGATTTCATCATTAGAACCATATGTAACATACATGACTAACAATTTTGATTCATTGGATTATATTACAATTTATGAGTAAATAATATATATACATCACTTTATTAAGAACTATGTTTCCTTTTTCACACATTGTAATTGCTTGTGTTTTTAAAAATAATCTCTGTTTCATGATGTTCCATATCTATCACTATGTCAAGAATTACATATTAAACACTATAATTTTTTTTTCCATTTATATTTTTCCATTATAAACCAAAAAGAGTAAAATTTACTTACACAATTGAACAAAATTCAAAAATGAAATAGTTGCAGGCATTAAAAACGACTCTAAAATAAATTTTTGTATTGATTAATTGAATATGTAAAACCTGTGACCACTACGACCCGTGAACGAATCTGGGTTTCAGTACATGGTAGAGACTGTACTGTTTCATGGACAATGGTTCTGCAAGGAGGTGACTTGTCCTAGGTCACGCTCAACCGCCAGGTTTTCCCCCTTATTTTGGGTGCCCTATTTTTATAATATTTTATAGAGGCTGGGTGAGCTCCAGCTTCATCTCCTGCTGCAAGGAGACTAAATAAAAGTAACTCCCTGCAGCGGGATCCGAACCAGGATTCCTGCATGGCTACTCAGTGCTCCACCACTGAGCCACTCCGCTTCCTATTGAATTAGGTAAATTGTAAATTGAATATGTAAAGTGAAATTAGCAAATTCAAATATAATAAGCCTACAAACAAAGGCAAACTGCATTAATGAATCCCATCCCTGTGGTGTTTGCTTTCTTTATTTGTACTAGAAATTCATCTTGTCAACAGAAAATTCCTCTCAGTTCCAGTCTTGTAGAATTAGGCAATGACAAATTGTTTCATTAGATTTTTTGAATTTCATCAAATTGACTAATAAAATTTAACTATGTATTATAGTCATTGGTTAATGTATTATAGTTTGAATAAGAAAAATGCTGACTATTAGTTATCAACAATGTCCTTAAAGGTTAAGGGTTTTATCTTTAATTTCCATAATAAAATAATATAATTTTGGAACAAAAAAAAACCTGTACCACTACAACTCGTGAAGGGTCTGGGGTTCAGTACATGTTAGATACAGTACTGTTTTATGGACAAGGTTGTGCAGGGAGGTGATTTGTCCTAGATCACACTCAACCGCCAGGTTTTCCCCCTTATTTTCGGTACCCACCTTTAAAGGCTGAGTGAGCCCTATCCAATATATATATATATATATATATATATATATATATATATATATATATCCAATAGTGACCCAGGAGGGTCCTAGATCCAATATGATCCATCTCCACTAAATAAAAGTCTTGCCAGCAGCGTGATTTGAACCAGGATTTTCTTCATGGCAACTAAGTGCTCTATCACTGAGCCACTCTGTTGATGTTTGTTCATTTAACGTCACTTTATGCTGCTATGGCTACAGATGATGCTACGGCTACAGATGATGCTACAGTGGGAGCTCTAAATTTTGCCTATCCAGGTTTAATTAGGATAGGGATTTTTAATGAGTACCTGACATCGTACAGGCTCGGGACTCCCGTTTAATGTCCCTTCCGAAGGACGGCATAACTAAGGATTTTTTACTCCCTTAAAAAAATCCTATGGCCACCTGCCGGGTTACGAACCCGCGATCTTGGGTTTAGAAGTTTGTTACGCTAACCACCAGACCACAGGTGACCGTCTGAGCCACTCTGCTCCCGTTGGAACTACACACAATAGTATTTAAAATGGATTAATACAACTTGAAGAAAAAACAACAACATTCCTTAACAAAATATAATTAGCTGTGTCGTTTCCTATTATGATTTGCTGAATGTTGCTTACTATTTATAGTATGACAATGTTTCGATCTAACTTTATGGGCATCATCAGGGCATAAAACTAATCTGTGATGATAAAAATACATGAAAACTAAAAATATATGAGAAAATAGTCTGCCAATTAATTTTTTATTATTATTTCTGTTTCAATAGAATTACATGTTTTAAGCATAATTATGGGGAGCATCCATTATTCTTCCATTCCGTCCAGTCTTGCACAGATTTCAGCGAATATTCTGTAAAATTTTGTTTAAAGAATATACTTTGACATCTCTTGTGAGCATAAAAACATTCCTAAATTTAAATTAAGTGCTAAATCTTTTTCCTCTTCCATACCTCTAGATTATTTTTTGGAATAATTAGATTAACATCATCATGAATTCAAATAAAAAATGTAAAAATATAAACTTTGAAAGAATTTTATTATTAACCCTTTAGCTGCATGGAGCAAGTGGCCAACCAACCCCCAGTGTGCACCATTTCCGGCTCCTCTTCCAAACTTCGGAGAATACTGTATTTTGTATTCTATTTATTAATTAATACAATTATATTTAATATTAAAGCGAAAAAATTGTATATACAATAAAAGAAATCAAATAAAAAATATTAATATTATTTATTATTAATTTTTTTAATTTTCTTTTAGCCTATTAAATTTTTTTTCCAGTGTGGCATATTTTGAACCAGTCTTCGATACATAGTCGAACATTCCACTTATTGCAAAAAAAATAGTCCAGTTCCCCTTTTTATTCTCCGTACATACAACACAAAGTATGGGATAATTTTTTTGAAAAATGTCTCTCTATAAGGAGGCCTAGAGGGTCCTAAAGAAGCAAGAAGCATTTCTAGTACCTAACAGAAGCCTCTCCTATCAAACCACTGAAATATTTTAGCACAGTTATACGAGAAAGAGTCCGAACTACTATAGAGTCATGCACTCGCAGCACAGAAGCCTCAAACCACTATAGTTCCAGGTAACCAGTATAACGTTCCAATTGAAACTTCTGTGAAAACAAATGGTGAATTTTTAAAATATTGAAATCAAACTTCGATAGTGTTAACTCTCAAGAGAATTGTAGAGTTACATTGTAGTATTATATTTGTAACTATCTCTGGTACTTGCGTATTGAACGGTCTGCGTGAAACCTAACTTCAGAAGTTTGGAATAATTCCAAGGAAGAAATTATTTGAAAAATGTCATCAAATGGATCAAAAGTGTAGGGAAAACTTATTAGGGAAAGCTTATATATAAGTAGAGGAATGTTTCTAGAGGGGACAAAAATTATCATTTTATTATTATATTTTGTATATTCCAATTTCCATTAATATTAATAAGAAGATAGGTGTTATTAGTATCAGTATTATCAGTGTGCAGGTGATAAATAGCGGTAGATAATAGTCTCAGAAGACCGGCTAATACACAAGTGACCTATGTCTTTCCACTTTAATTATCAGTTCTCCTGCCTCACAGGATCAGGTTGAAAATTATGCATGAAATATTTTATTTACTGAAATATTAAAATACATATTAATAGTTCTTACAATAGTTTTAATTTTTATATTCCTAAAATGTTTTCTATTCTGTCATTCAAAGTTTTAAAGCTCAGCATAATTCTGACTTTCTTAGGAATCTATTTTTATTTGTTTTGAATTGTATACACCTTTATGCTGAAAAATTAATTATGAATACCACTCACAAATAAAAATGTATTTGTTAAAAGTAAAGCTTTTGCAATAACTTTCTCCAAACCTCGACATATTTGAGTGAAATATCCTCAAATACTATAATGGCTAAAAAAATAAAAAAGGTAGTTCTTTCTATCTATAAATTTGATGAATATTAATATGTATTTAATTATATAAATAACAGGGAAAAAATACTGTCTACTTATACTTGAATGCCCATCGTATAAGATTAATACAGGTATAGTAAAACAAGAATTTTAAAATTATTTTTTAAATATTCCTTGATATTTATTTTCAAATAGAATTCAGTTATGTCAGCATATTCAGGAAATTACACCAACTAAAAAAAAAAAAAAAATATATATATATATATATATATTTTTTTTTTTTTTTTTTAGTTGGTGTAATTTCCTGAATATGCTGACAGAACTGAATTCTATTTGAAAATAAATATCAAGGAATATTTAAAAAATAATTTTAAAATTCTTGTTTTACTATACCTGTGCAGCTTCTGTTAGAATCAATTATGAACATTACTGCTAAATATGTAAATTATTTATAAGTTTAGATCTTTCTTCTACTTTTGCATAAGGGTATTAATTTTGGGAGAGCTTATGGTCTTAAGGGCCTATGCTTAGAGTTTGGTCCACATTTCTTATAAATTAATGTTTTTCAGGAGAACAGCTTACACCACTGATTAATTCAATAATGGCTCCATATTTACAAAAGGTATCTGTGCACTCAGATAGTCTTAACAAACCCTTTTTTTATTTTACCATCATCACCTTGCTGATGCTATATTGAAGTCGAAATTTCATGGGTGTTAACAAGCAGGAATACAACCAAAAGCTGTTAGTGTAAACGAAATAAGTGAAATGAATCAATTAGCTGTGAGCAACTGCTGCAGAGAGCCTAAGAACCAACTCCTCAATAATATATTGGATACTATAGATGCATCCCTAAATTATCCTTCATGAAACAAGATGGGCACGATCTGTCCTGGAAGGAATATTGTAAAAAATTCTCTTATTTCACAAAAAATAAAACTCATCAGGTACTGATTACAGAATCTTACTGGTACTACTAACTGAGGAAAATCAAGGAGGTATTTTCTTGTATTGTAGAAGTTCTAAAGAAATTTTCATGGGTTTGTATAAAAAATATGAGTGGGGTGGCTCAGTGGTAGAGCGCTGAATTGCTGTTCTGAAATTCTAGTGTACAAATCAGGCTGTATCAAATTTTTTTTTAATCTGTTAACAGCTTGGGATGGATCCTCACCCAGCCTCTATAAAGTGGGTACCCAAAATAGGGGGGAAAATCTAGAGATTGAGCGTGATCTTGGACAAATTACCTACCTTTACAAGCTTATCCTAGAACCAGTAGTCTCTACCATGCATTGAACCCCAGACTCTTTATGAGTTTTAGTGTTACAATTTGTTATCAATATAAGAACACTAAGCACTCTCAGACTAAAATTGTGTTATAAACAGAACTATTGCCATTTTGTTGTCGAGGATTTTGTGCTTGTGCATTATGAATGCATCTACCAAACATCGAAGAAGACACATAGTTAATCTGTGACCCACACTCTTCTCAGTTAAAAAACATATTTGTACGTACTTTAACCACAATTCGATAGGAACAAGAGTCCATTATAGGAAATTGTTAAGCACTTGGGTAGATAAGATTTCCATAATCAATTGCTTTCATAAGAAGTAATAAGATCACTGAAATTAAAGTTTGGTTTTAGTTATTATTCTCAGTACTTCGACCAAATATAATACTGAAAAAAAAAATTTGTAATACTCTCTGGATCTTAAAATTAATAGCAACTAATTCATACATTAAACAGAATTTTTATAGCTTATTGAATTTCGGAATCAAATCAGGGTAAATGTAAAAGGTAAATGATCTGCCATAGAAAAAAACATCAGAAAATGTAAATAGGAAAACAATGTTGAAAGGTTACTTTATAAAAATACAACAAAATATGTATATTGGCCTTTTATTGCCACATTTTACATAAAACGAACAATTTTTTTCTTTACATAATATTGACAGAGGCGAATGGAAATAACAACTCTTAATTATACACAAACAATATACAAGATCCATTTCTTTGAAAACAACTCTTTACATCCTTTCTTACAATATAATTTATTCAGCCTGTTTCTGAAAAAATATTCTATGGCTTTTATTGAACTGCATATAAAAATATTACCTGTCTACACTTTGATGTAATCTAAAACTACATTTTTACTTTCAATTTATAAATTAATTTTTATTCTATTACACAATTTCTATATTAAAAAACAAAAAGTAAAATGTAAAATAGACAAACATACAACAATATAACTTATCAATGCCATCAAGGAAAGAAAGGGATGAAAACCTAGTCCGATATGAATTGCTGTTTGTTTTTTATTACACATTCAATTGCCAAGGATAGAAAATGGAGACAAAAGCCACCTTACACTTTCATAACCTTTTTCATTAATTTAATTTCTACTTTTAGAAGGAATAAAACAAGAGGGCAGGATAACTATAATTTTGTTCGATTCCTGTCAAAGAAATAATGAATTTTTGTACACATATATTACAAAGTATTTATAGATTTCCTTTGGTTTAAATAAAACCTGTGGTCTGTATTCATTATTAATATTATTTTTTTCTTAATCTGGCAAACTGAATGGCTAATTAATCTGTCGACAATGTGAAAAATGAATTAAATGTGCCTATAGCTGACACGTATCATGACCAACATAAAAACTTTAAAAAAGCTATTTCCAATGCACAAAATAATAATAATGAGCTTAATAATTTACAATATATTAAATAGTTCTTAAACCCTTTTGTACTTTAACAATCATCACAAATTAATAATTAGCTGTTTCTTTCCATTTAAAAACCAAATCTCAATATGCCTAGACAAAAAGGAAGAGTTGCACCTAACTTATTAATCGATAATTATTAATTAATATAAACACGCTTTTTATAATAATAATATTTATAACAATAGTAAAATTCAGTTATAGTACAAAATATATATATATATATTTAGATATCACATAATAAAGTGCTTATTGGAAGTATATACAAATCGAGACAATTAACAGTATATATATAATTTTATGTATATGTTTATACATATATTATTTCATGAAATAGAAATTTGAAATTTATAAAGTATGTTTGTATGTTAATATATATTATATAGAAACATACACACACAAACAAGAAATCTTCATAGATAGATAGATATACAGAAAGAGATAGAGAGAAAGATAAATCACCACAAAGGTGGCGGTTGACATAGAATGGAAATGCGTAGAGTAGAAAAGATAGAAAAACGGAAAAGCTTTTTAGCACCAAATTAAGCACGTCAAGGGGTTCAAATATCTAACATTATTTAAAAATAAAATTTTACTTTACCTACATATTAAATGTAGAGAGAGATGCATACATAGTTTTGGTGTGTTTTTTTTTTTTTATTTTATTAAATACAATCACAGTTAATATTTAAAAATTTGTAAGAAAAAAATAATAACATTAAAAAATGAATTATGTACATAAATACTCAGTAAAAAATAGGTTGGAATTAAATTCCAAGGATAAGAACCCCCTGATATGGTTCGGCACTGATTAACAAGCTCCACAGAGGGTATTCTTGCACTAAACAATTAAAAAAAAAATAACGAATCACTGATCCCATCTTAAACATTGCACTTTTACATTAAAAAAATATCATTCTCGAATAAGACACAAAACATTCTTTTAAAAATAGTATGCCGTAAAAAAAATTTATTTATAAAAAATTATAAACTATATTTTCTAAACAAAAAAAAAATAGTCAACAGTTATAATTTTAAAAAATTTAATATATTATAAAAATAAGGACTAAATTCTTCGTATGTATATCAATGTACTTCAATATACATACATATAACTTTCTTATTATATTTTCTTTTTACAAATTCACAATGCCATTACTTATCTAGCATATCTGACCTTGATCAAACTTCACCAAACACATATTTTGTTAAATTTTAAAATATTGAGTAATCTAAAAGCTTTTGAAACATTAAGGGATAAAATGGTTAGGAACATTGTAGGGCAAATGCTCTTTACAAGTGAACTCTAGCAAATTGAAAGCATTATCCCTCTAGGTAGAGCATTGTGCAATGAGTGCTATCACTATTACATAACATAGTGGTAAGGAGAGAAGATTAACAGGCAAAAGATATGGGACAAGTTCACTAATAAATAATTCTACAATTGTTATTGAGCATTTTGAGGTTCCTCTTGACCAGTCATTTTTGTCTTAATATTTTTTTTATATATCCACTTTCTAATAAGATACATTCAATCAACTATACAAGAACAATATTGGTGCTAGTAATTGTCTGTACAAAATTTTCCAAAATTACATCCAAAATATTAATCATATATCATTACTTATATGTAAAATGGCATAAAAGAGGCATCGGAGGATTTGTTTGCTTGAAAAAAATCCATAAAAGTGAGATTTTAGCTAGACTAACAAAAAAGTGAAAGCCCTTTTCATTAAATGAAATAATTATTTTGCAAACAATACCTCCTCCATCCTTTTTTTTTCAAAGCCAAAGAGAGAAATACATCGAATGATAAAAAAGCAATGGAGGCTATATACTCTTGTATATATCTTTTAACACCTATATAAACAGCAAGAAAGATTTGGATTAACAAAGAAAAAAAAATTAGAAAAATTAAAATTCAAACATTGAGCCCAATAATATTAGTGGCTTGGTAACCCGCATTCAAAAATATATATATTAATATATATATATTTACTCTAAACCTCTTTATATTTATATATTATATATATATTTATAAAGTAATGTTTAAAATTATATTTATAACTATTATTTATAATAATTTATATACATATTTACTTTTTTTTAATAATTTCCTAATGAAATTAAATATAATAATGCACTTAATTTGTGAGGTGTTTTACATTACTCAGACAAAAGTTTTTGTAACAATGATGATTTCTGGTCATTTGATCTCGACACTTCTTCCATGGTACTCTGTAAATGGAAAAACATTTCTTGAATGTCATCAGTATTCTATATAACTGTTCAGCCATCAGCCATAGCTTTGCACAAACTGACTTTCTTATAGGTTTTACAAAAAATGGCTGGAATGCCTGAACAGAAGAAAGGATGAATGCTACTTTAATAAATTATTATTATCTGCACATCACAATTACATATATTCAAGAATTTTCAAAAGCTTATTTCCACACCAATGACTGATTGAATTTTTCTCAAAAACCAATTAAAAAAAAAAACAAAGAAGAAAAGTGTTGCATTCACGCAGAAATTCTTATTACACTCTGGTTACATTTAGACATGTAGTTTTTAATTCCTTCCATTATGGTAAAAACAGATACCTTGATATATTCCGGTACAAGAACATTAATTAAAAATCTAAAATATAAGCAATTTAATTCAGAGGTTGCCAACTATACTTCTGAAAACAAACGATTCTCCAATTCCAAAAATTTTCAAATACACTTTGGCTTTGTCACGACAATATTTATTTATTAATTATAATATACAATGTAAATCACTAATAGTTTTTAAAAATACAAATAATTAATAGTTAAAACCAACCCTGGAGGAAAGCTGTTGAGTTGGTTGAGGTGAACTAGTGCCCATTTCATTCATTCCACCCCACATCTTTGGACTGTCATTTACTCCTAAAATATAAAAATGGAAATATTATTATACAATCATTTATTACAACAAGGTAAATTGCATGCTTAGACAAACTAAAATCTAATTCAATACCTTGTTTTAATGATAGGTGTTTCAAATTAAGTTGTGTAGAAATTTTAATAAAGTTATGTAGAACAAACTATTGTTATTCAGATGAAAGAATACAGAAAGGCTTTAGGTTCAATACAATTGCAAAAACAGTTACAACAAAAATCCGAATAGAAGTTGAATCTATCATACGAAATATTACGAATTACAACATTTAATTAAACATAAAGAATAGTTTAAAAAACATACACAAACAACAAATAAAATAATCTATAATAAAATAAAGAACCACATTGTCATACTTTAAACACAAGTTTCACACTCAATTTTAGGTCTTAAGAGATCTAATACTTAATAATCTAACACTTTACTTTTTTTATTCAACAATTTTCTTATATTCTTACATAAAAATTAATGTAGGAAAATATATTATGTACTGAATGAATTAAATTATATTTTAATGGAAGTTGACGAATTTAAATTGTATCAGTTTAAAAACTAAAATATGTAACTGAGCATTCTTCAAAAACATTTACAAATAATACTAAGTTAAGCCCCAAATCTGCTGGAAAATTGAAATGTAGATCCATGACAAGGCTGTTCAAACTATATCATGTATCTTTTTTTATAATTATTGGTCAATTTTTTGAGTTTTTAAATATTTTTATTTTTAAAGAGAAAAGATAGGCCCTCGGCCGGGATTTGAACCCAGAACCTTTGTCTAGGCTCAAATCCTGGCTGAGGGCCTATCTTTTCTCTCTAAAAATCTAAATATATGATGTATCTTTTGGAAGGAAGCTCCCCCCACAGGTAACTTATTTTTTCACTATTACTTACTCATCCTCCCCCCTCCATTTTATTTTCTTTCCCTCATAACCTAAAACATTACAATACACATAATACCATTATTATCACTACTTCCATGCTCACTATTGCTGTAAGGCGTTTATTTATTTATTTCCCACCTTTAAGTATCATTTTACGACATTCATCCAGGTTCAATTTCACTCACTATTTCTATTTTTAATTATATCTTTACTCTTCCACATATCCTTGCCTTTTTATATGTATTTTAGTCCATTATAGCCTAATTGTATTATCACTTTATTATTACTTACTTTATTTAAAACAAACTGTATTTTCTTTTATGCAATTAATATTCTTTACACTAATAAAAATTCTCTTTTTACCTATCAATATTAATGCTGTATTTTCTAAAATATTTTTATTTTAATTTTATTTTGGTACGTGTGTCTTAACGCAGCCCTGGTTATTTTTGCCAACTTGTTCACATGCGCGAGCAGTTACATTTTGTAACAGTTACATTTCTAACAGCTGATTTGTTCTGTTTCTTCTTGCTTACTGTTTTCATTATTGCTGATTTATTGTTTCTTACTTGTTGTTTATTGTTGGTTTGCTAGTTTGTTATAGATTTTGCATTGTTATTATTTTAGTTATTTATTTAATTAGTGTAAAATTATGCATATTTGGGATTTGCCGACAACAGAAGAAAAAGCTATTATTTTTTTGCAGGAGTGAAATATTTTACCAAAACTAAGAAAATTTAGCAATTCCCATGAAATGAAATTGTGGTGAACATTTTTTTTGGAAACGCAATTTAAATCAATGTCGTGAGAAAGTGGAACTCAGAAATTATTATTATTTAATTATATAGAATTATTGTTGTTTAATTAATTATTCATTATTCATTATTATTATTATTATTATTATTATATTCCCTTTTTCAATAAGTTCTTTTGATTTCTAATTGTTAATAATTTTTTAAACCCAATAAATAGAAGGTAACTGTTAGAAATGTAACTGCTCGCGCATGCGAACAAGTAGGCAAAAGTAACCAGGGCTGCGTTAAGACACAAGTACCTTTATTTTATATAATTTGGTTTCTAGAGTTTTAATAATTTTACAATTTTTATTTCTTACTTTTTTATTACTTTAAATTTTTTTTTCGTTATTCTTATCATTTTCTACATTTACCCATATCATTTTATCATTTTTACATTCCTATTTTATATTCAGTTTTTATTTTTTATCTTTATTACCTTACTTTTTACTTTTCAACACTTTCTGTTTTATTATTATTCTATCAGCTGTTAGGCCTCGAACTGTGAACTTGCTTAAGTTATCTTTAAGTTTTTGAATTAATTGAATTCATGTATTTTTGATGTCTGTTATAGTGAATAATGGTTTTTTGAAGTGACTTATAGCATAATTTAGTGAAAAAGGATACTTTTCTGATGAAAGACAATAAAATTGCCGGAACAAGTAGGAAAGACAATGAAGCCGCTATTTCTACTCTTTTGAAAAGAAAGGTAAGGAGTAACTCCAGTATTTCTTTAAATGAAGGTCAAATTGACAAAAAAAGGATGAATACTAAAGAATCTAAAGTTAAAATATTATTAAAAATCCTAACCTACCCAAACCACGTGGTAATTTAAATAATAATATTAATTCAGAAAATATTGAAATAACAGGTGACAATCTAGTATCTCAATCTACACAACTACCAGTGACTCAACCCACTACTCATAATTCTATGAATATTCCTTCACTAAGCAATGTTCCTAATGTTCCTGTTAGTAACATGTTTGCTCCACTATCTCTCGAAATGGAAGAACGCGTCGCACCACCAGTAGTCCATTTACCACCGCCAATAAAAATAAAAGGAATCACAAACTTTCAAAACTTATGCACAGACTTATTAGCTCATTTAGGGGACAATAATTTTGAATGTTTTTCCAATAAAGAAGTGATCACATTAAAAACTAAAACCAGTGATGCATATAGAGCCTGCATAAAATATTTATAATTGAAAAACTTTTCTTTTCACACATTTCAACCTAAAGAAGAAAAAGCCTTCCGGTTTGTCATCAGAAATCTTCATTACTCCACACCTCATGATATGATTAAATATGATCTTGAGAGAAAAGGATTCACTGTTCGCCTAATCAATAATGTAATACACCCAAGGTCGAAAGAACTCCTCCCACTCTTGTTCGTGGATATTGAGACAGCTCCAAACAATGCTGAAGTCTTCAATATAAGCCATTTAGCTTACACTAAAGTAAAAATTGAGGAACCTCATAAAAGAAGGGGCATTGTTCAATGTATGAGGTGCCAGGAATATGGACATACCAGAGCATTCTGCCGACACCAACCAAGATGCGTGAAGTGTGGCCAAGATCATCCTAGTGACAGATGCCAGAAACCGCGAGAAGAGCCGCCAACCTGTGCGCTGTGCGGCGAAGATCATCCAGCAAATTATAGAGGATGCACAGTTCATCTCGAACTTCAAAGAAGAAGACTGCACTTCCAAAGATAGGTAACTTCACGTCGTGATTTAACAGATCCCCTGCCTCTAGAGACAGAACGTGACCGACTTACTAACCCAACTACTATCCCGCAACAACCACAGGCTTCATTAACTAACACAATATTTGAGTACAAAACACCACAACACACATCACAATACACAATACCACAACATTTCAATACACAACACCTCAACACACAATGCCCCAATACACAACACCTCAGTACACAACGCCCGAATATAGAACTCATCAAAATACAACTCCTATCCCTCTAATTATCGGGGAATTTCATTACTTTCATGTGCCTACAAGATTTTCTCAATCATCCTCTTCAACAGGCTAACACCATTCTCAGAGCAGGAGATTGGAGGGTATCAGGCTGGCTTTCGTCGAGGCAGATCCACGGTGGATCAAATCTTCACCTTGAGAACCATCCTGGAAAAAGGCCATGAATACAAGCTACCCACACACCATCTTTTCGTGGACTTCAGAAGTGCCTATGACAATATTAAGAGGGGGAAACTGTACAAAGCATTAGAGGAAATGAACATCCCCGCAAAATTGATTCGCCTTGTGAAGTTAACGATGAGTGAGGTAAGGTGCCAGGTCCGGATACAATCTGAGTGTTCCCGGGAGTTCCCATGTGATAAGGGATTAAGGCAAGGAGATGGACTTGCCTGTCTTCTCTTTAATTTAGCACTAGAGAAAGTAGTAAGGGATTCAGGAATCCAAACTCAAGCAACGATATTTTCCCGACAAGTGCAGGTTCTTGGTTTTGCCGATGATCTAGATATAGTAGCCAGGTCCAGATCAGCTTTAGTCAAAGCCACCACAAACCTCATCAGGGCAGCGTCATCTATGGGACTTTCAATTAACCAGACTAAGTCCCAGTACATGTACACCGGAGCTGGTGATAACAGTCCTTTAGTAGTGGGATCCTACAAATTCCAGCAGGTTAAGGAATTTACCTACCTGGGATCACTTGTCACTTCAGGAAATGATATGGCTGCTGAGATGCAGCCAACAGATGCTATTTTGGCCTTCTCAAGATCTTTCGCAGTAGGTTCATCAGCAGGCAAACCAAGATGATTATTTATAAGACTCTTGTCCGGCCTGTATTAACTTATGCCTCGCAGACCTGGACCATTTCCAAGTACGACGAAAGGGATCTGATGATCTTTGAAAGGAAAGTTCTACGTCGTATTATTGGACCAGTCAGGGATGCGGCTGAATGGAGAATAAGGAAGAACAATGAGCTATATGGCATTTATGGTGAACCGGATGTGGTTGAGTTTGTGAAGTTAGGAAGGCTTTGTTGGGCAGGCCATTTGACCAGAATGAATGAGCAAGAAATCCCGAGGAGGGTACTTGATGTGACACTACATCGAACCCGAAGAGCTGGAAGGCCCAGGCTGAGGTGGGCCGATGGTGTGGCAGCTGATGCTCGAAGCCTACTTGGGATCAGGAACTGGAAGGCGGTCGCACAAGATAGAGCCGAATGGCGGCGGCTCATTGAGGAGGCCAAAACCCACCTAGGGTTGTAGCGCCAAAGAAGAAGAAGAAGAAGAAAATACAACTCCTCAAGTTATGAGTATAACCTCTCATCCTTCAATACCACGTTACCCACAGTATCATTACCCTCCACATTCTAACGCAGTTCCTAAATACCCAATACCACATCCACAATCTAGTACTCCAGACATATCAATATACCTCAATTCATTTTTAAATGATTTTAAATCGATGATAAATCCTCTCATCACATTACTTACCACGCTTGTTACTAAATTCATTCCTAATGCCAGCCCGTAATTCCACTTTAAACCAATCTTTAAAACTCCTTCTTTGGAATTCAAATGGAGCCCTACATCGAAGAAACGAACTTGACATATACTTACGTGAACATGACATCGATATAGCACTACTTACCGAAACCCATTTTTCTCATAATATAAAATTTTACTTACAGGGATATGTCGTATACCGTACTGACCATCCAAGCGGTGCTGCCCGTGGTGGCTCTGCGGTAATTGTGAAACGTACATTATATCACCATCCTTTACAAATGACGGCCTTATCCGAAATTCAATTAACTGCGATTTCAGTTGAAATTAATAACTGCAGTATTTCCATTGCTAGCGCATATTGCCCGCCTAGGCTACGAGTTTCCAAGGAGATGTTTACCAACATATTCTCCACATTAGGGCCCAAATTTTTATGCGAAGGTAATTTCAACGCCAAGCATCCCCGATTTGGCAACAGGACACAAAATTCCAGAGGAAATGCTCTTTTTAATACCTGTTTGGACCTTCATTATGACTGCCTTCTACCATCTGAACCGACATACTGGCCAAAAGACACAAGCCGACAACCAGAACTACTTGACTTCTTTATCAATTCTAATCTAAGCCCTCATCTTAAGCATAAGTGTTGATAACGATCTTTCATCTGACCATACCCCAATCGTTCTATCTCTCTCAAGACAAGTACTCACTATAAATCATATACTGACGTTAACTCCTGGACCCATAGTGATTTGTGAATTTCATCGTATAATAAATGACAAAATTAACCTTAATACAAGCTTGAAGACTGCAGATGACATTGACAACACTGTTGAGACGCTTACAAAGACTGTATAAACTGCCGATTGGCAATCATCTCACAGGCATGAGACATTCAGACATAAACAATACTTACCACCCGACATAAGGTCCCTTATTATTGAAAAGCGATGTGCACTGAACCAATGGAAAAGATCTTGATATCCTAGTGACAAACAACTACTAAACCAACTGTCTAATAAATTAAGAAAACGAGTACAGCAATACCAAAATGACATCCACAACAATCATCTGACTAACTTACAGACAAGTAATAATATTCTATGGGAACAAACTAGAAAGATTCTGCATTACCATAATACAAAGACGCCCCTCCGTAAATCTGACAACTCATGGGCCAGAAGTGATAAAGAAAAAGCAGACCTATTTGCCTCTCATCTCACAGACGTATTTCAACCACACGACGGCCTATTTGACCCACAGCACAACTGTGACGTCCAACAAATTCTGACTTCGCCACTTCCTCTGTCTTTACCACCCCCACCAATCAATCTTTCAGATGTTGAATTTTGTATAAAAAAATTACTGCGCAGAAAATCACCTGGTTATGATCTTATTACACCTAAAATTGTACTTCTTCCTAGGAAAGGCTTAATTTTTCTGACAGCTATCTACAATTCTATTCTTCGACTTACTTATTTTCCTTTAGTATGGAAATTTTCAGTAGTAAAAATGATCCACAAGCCAAACAAATCATTAAACCTAGTTACGTCCTTCAGACCTATTAGTCTTTTACCACTATTTTCCAAAATATTTGAAAAACTATTGTTAAAGCGGCATTATCCATTATTAGAAATAAATAATTTAATTCCTAACCACCAATTCGGGTTCAGGCCAGCACATTCTACAACACAACAATGTCATAGAGTGGTTGATAGCATTGCCGTAGCACTAGAAAAGAAGGAATATTGCACAGCAGCGTTCTTGGACGTTTTACTAGCTTTCGATAAAGTTTGGCACGATGGTCTCCCGTACAAACTAAAATTAGTTCTACCGCAGGCATATTATCTGATCATAAAATCATATCTAGAAGACAGGTTCTTTATTGTTAATCAGGATGGTAAACATTCCGACTATTGCCGAATTAATGGAGGAGTACCGCAGGGCAGTATTCTAGGTCCAGTTCTGTACTCTATATACACCTACGACATCCCACAGACACCAGAAACACTACTTGCTACATATGCGGACGATACTGTCATACTTTCGACCAGTACTAACCCCAATATAGCTTCTCAGAACCTACAGACACACTCAAATTCATTAGAAAATTGGCTCCATAAGTGGCATATAAAAATTAACATACCAAAATCGAACCAAGTAACATTTACACTTAGACATTCAGACTGCCCCTTGCTAACACTTTACAATACACCATTTCCCAGACAAACACAGACAAAATACTTGGGCATTAACATGGACAGAAGACTGACTTGGAAATCACACGTAATTAATTTGAAGAAAAAATTGAATCACCGACTCTCACTTTTAAGACGACTACTTCACCACAAAAATAAACTATCACTAACAAACAAAATTATAATATACAACATGCTAATTAAACCAATATGGACCTACGCCTCGCAAGTGTGGGGGTTATGCAAAAAATCCCACATACAGGCCATTCAAATTTTTCAATCGACATTCCTTTGTTATATTACACATAGTCCCTTTTACATCACTAATAAAACATTACACAAAGATCTCAACATACCACTAGTGGCTGACACAATCAAGAACAACTACAAAAAATTTCATGACTCACTTGCTGAACATCCAAACTTACTGGTACAAACATTACTGACAGACACATTACCACTTAATCCGAAAAGGAGACTGAAACGTCTCTGGAGCAGGGATCTACTACAATAAGATGAACCACGCTAGGAGTGCCTTCAATGGGAGATTTCTCCATACACGGTTTCAAGAGAATCCCTTAGGGAAGGTTTTCCGAAGAACACCAAAAATTACAATATGTGCCAAATGGCATTTGTATAATTTCTTAAATAAATATTATTATTATTATTATTCTATTCTTCATTATGCAGTTTACTACCTTTTTGGCACTTCATTGTTTATAGTGTACACTCATACATAATCTTCATATTTACCTTGCTGTGCATCTTAATCATTTTTATTGCCTGTATTCACCTTACTTTTGTTTATTTATATTTACTATGTTTTAATATATTTGTACCATTTTTGTCTGTATTTTGCAAATAGCCGTGAAGAAGACCTACAAAGTAGGTCAAAACGTTGGCTATCAATAAAGTTTTTCTCAAATTATACGAGAAATTCATTGTGACCTCTACCCGGACCAATTTCTTCCACATAATTCCTATTAAGTTAGTCAGAAATAAAAATATTTAAATTTTTTTTACAATGTCTCAATAAAACAACTGAGACTCACTCGTTATTACATTACAAAATCAATCAGATAAATTTTAGAATATAATACAAATACAGTTTTTGGAGCCATAATTAATTATGCAACTAGATTTCTTGGTATTGTCATAACATTGAAATCCCAATGGAGACGTGGTCAACAAAGATAGATGTAAGAGGAGTTTTCCTTTAAATGTAAAAGAAATAATAAATGGCTAATCAATAAAGTTTTTCTCCAATTATACAAGAAATTCATTGTGACCTCTACCCGGACCACTTTCTTCCAAATATATCATCAAGGTCAACAATTGTCATTCTATATGATGTATCATGTGTAATCTTTTCAGTTATATTATGTATCTTACATTTATAGATATTGTTAAATACAGTTAAATTTCACAAAACCATAATGTGTCTTGTCTCTGGTTCTAATACATCAAATCCTAGGCCCAGTCCAGAAGTAGTAAGTTAGTGAATTTTTTACAAATCAGTGTTTTCGTTCCGCATATCTGTTATGTCTCAGCACCTGTTGGCCGAACATCTAAAAGGATGAAAATATTTCGACACGTGGAACTTTAGAGTGTAGGTTTGTCAGAAAGATTGGGAGCTGAAGGAATGTACAACTGAAACTTTGACAAATTGCCAAGAACTGCCCTTCACCTGCAAATGGTAAGAAGAGGATAAACAATCAGAGCAAAGGTGCAGATACCTCTTTGTTTGCAGCATTTTCTGCGCGTTCATCTGATAATTCCGAATTTTTTCTGGACAGTGGAATATCCTGTCATATCTGTAAGAGCCATGAAATGTTAACAAATGTGAGAATAGCAGAAAAAATATCCATCATTGTGGTTAACAATGTGAGTGATGTTAGATATCATTGGCGATATTTCAGTACCAGTGACAACTTCAAGTAAGCCCTCAGAAATAAATATTAATAACGTATATTATGCTCCAGAACTACAAGCTAACTTTCCATCAGTGAGCCAAGTTGTCAGTAAAAGACATTTTAAATAAAATTAATTAAAACCGAGATAAGAACCCATAATTAGTTTAACTAAAGGAACTTTCTGACACCAACTATAAATGATAGAGACAGCTATACTGGATGAGTTTTTGACATTCAGCTTTCTCTACCGGCTCTGAGCTGTACGATCCAGAGTCGTAGGACGATGCGGTACTTCATCAGGACAATCAGTTGTGGGTTGGTACCATGTTGAAGGCTCAAATGGACAACAGGACCTGGGAATTGTTCGAACTCCCTGCTTCAAAACAACCTCTCACCTGCAAGTGAATCTTCAAAACAAAGAGGGATGTCAGTGGCAAAATAACAGGTTATAAAGCGAGACTTGTCAGGGGATTTTCCAAAGGAGGGATGAAGAAACATTCTTGCCAGTTGTCAGGTATAGTTCTATCATACCTTATATCACTGGCTGCAGAGTACAATCTGAACATTGATCAGATGGATGCAGTATCCGCATTCCTTCAGAGCTGGAGGAGGAGGAATTTCACATGTCCCAGCCACATGGTCTCAGCGATGGAACTTCAATAGTATGTGGACTTCAAGAGAGGTTGTATGGGCTCAAGCAAGCTAGCTGAATATGAAATAAAAAATTGAATGGAGTTTTACAGGAATTTGGCTTGATACAGTCAAAATTTGACTCTTGTGTTTACGAGGGTGGTCTGAAAAGTTTCTGACCTAACAAAAATACAAAACATTTTTTCTGATTTTTTTTTATTTTTCAATATAGTCTCCTTGTAACTCTACACACTTCTCCCAGCGATGCTCCCATCTCTGTAACCCGTCTAAAAAGTACTCAGCGTTTTTCCCTGTAAAATAATTGTTCACAGAGGTGATTGCCTCTTCATATGACAAAAATCTCTGTCCTCCGAGCACAATTTATAGATGAGGGAACAAAAAGAAGTCGCTTGGAGCTAGATTTGGTGAGAAAGGCAGATGGCCAAGCAGTTCAAACCGTAATTCGTGGATTTTCGCCATGGCAACCTCTGAGGTGTGAGACGGTGCATTGTCTTGGTGAAACAGGATTTTCTTTTTCTGCAAATATGGCTGTTTTTCCTCAAGTTCTGCCTTCAGCTTGTCAAGTAATGATGCGTGGTATGCTCTGGTTTTTATTTTTTGAAGATAATCGATTAAAATAACTCCATGACTATCCCAAACAGTTTTTCCTTTTTTTGGAGCCGGTTCCCCCTTTGCAGTCCACTGTTTGGACTTTATTTTTGTTTTGGGAGTATAATTGTGTATCCAAGTTTCATCTACAGTAATTAATCGATGCCAAAACTTGGATTTATTGTGGCTAAACTGCGCCAAAAACACATTTTTGGTCTAACGTGAGCAAACATGTTTAACACATTAAAATGTTTATTTAATATGTAACAAACATGTTCATAACCTCTGCTATCTCTATCACTTTAATTCAGCGGTCGTCTAGCACCATTTGGTGAACTTTGGCGAAGTTTGGCAGAAGCTTTTCAGACCACTCTCGTATTCTGTGACAGGAAAAATGACAGGAAAATGTATAGTTATACTGCATGTCTGAGTAGATGACTTGCAACTTGCAAGATCATTTAAGATCACCTTGGTGAGGACAAATCATTTAGGTCTTGTATTAGCCCCTGATAGACAATCAATGAAAATTTTACCTGAACATCAGAATTGTATTGAGCAGATTCTCTAACGGTTCAAGATGGATGAAACAAATCCAGTATCCACTCCGATGTTCAATGGTGAGAAATTTTTTATAACTCAGGAGCCACGAACCAAAATAGAAGGAGAAAAATTAGTAACCTAGAAACTGTTGGCAGCCTCTTATTCACAGCCCAAGTCTCAAGACCAGATATAGTGTTTGTTGTTAATAGTCTGAGTAGGTACAATAACAATAACCCAAGGTATGTTGCACAAGGCGGGAGAGAAACAAGTATTGCGATACCTCTGTAAAACCTCTTTATAGAATATACTAGAAAACAAACTTTATTCTGGGACCAAGTCCCTTTAGAATAACAATCATGAACAAAAAAAAATAAAACATAATATACATCGGGCCAGAAGGCAACATAATAATACGAATCATGAAGTAATAAAAGATGACAAAAACTTAATAAAAATAAAAATAGAAATGAAATAACTAAAAAGTACGAAACATGACAGGATTTTAACTAATTGTCAAAAATAAATATATTAATACCAACAAAATAATTATAAAAATAATTAATAAAATAGTTAATAACAACATTTCTAAATAAAATAAATGAATGGGATAGCATGCAATAAAGTATTTACATAGTCTGTATCTTCTTTGGGAAAAATAAACAAAACACGTAGCCAACGAAATTGATTATTCAATACTAATTTATTCTAGCGGAAGATTGACCTTCTAAGAGAGTGTCTTTTGGAGATGTCAAGAGATGTTGGAAAAACAGGGAATTAAATGAAGCCAGTGAAGAAGCATGGCGGATGAAAGGAGGTATTGAGTTCCAAACAGTGGTGGAGCGGGCGAGGAAGGAACGCTCGAATGCATTGGTTCTATGGGAACGATTATAGAGATCGGAAAGGTGGGATCTTGTTTTGTGGTGCTGAACAGAGGATTTGAATGGATTGGTATAAAAAAGCACAAAGGAAATATTGTCTACGAATGGTAGGAAAGAGCCACTTTAACTCATCATAGCGATGTGACACCCGGGATAGCCTCGCAGTACTAAGGACTAATTTAAGAGCGCAGTTTTTATAAATATGGGCATAAATTGCACTGACACCATACTTGGTCAATTGAGCACCCCGCTCCTATGTATGCGATGATTATAATCTTAACTTGGCTAAACCCACAAATTTAAGAATACTTGCAGGGTTGATTAATTCGACCTGCCTAGGGTTAGTGACTCTATCCTGACCATAGGTTGCAAACCTTAGGTCAGCTAACCTATCACATAGGCAGATAACATAATAGGGTGTTTCGTCCTCTGTACGACCATAGTGGCATGGGGGAAGGCCCGCCAGTCCCAGCCTGAACATATGGGCATTGAGTCTACAATGACCCTTATATGCCGGGTTTTTTATCTTTCCCTGTCCAGATCCAGAAGAGTCTTGTCACATGTCTTCTCATTGGGATTGTCAAGGAATAATTTAGAATGTTTTAATCCTTTTTGCTCGCACCACGATGGTACGATTTCTTAAGGTAGATATCCTTTATTCTTCTCTTGGCATAGCTGAGACTAATGCCACATACTGGTTCAGGAGTGCATGGAATGTTATCCGATCCCAGCCTGGCTAGCCTATCAGCTTCTTCATTACCAGGGATACCAGAGTGTCCAGGAACCCACTCAATGCTAATCCTGTTGTATTCTGCCAGTTTGTTGAGAACTGTATAGCTGTCCCATACAATATGTGAGTTTGTACTGTGCCCACTTAGTGCACCAATGGTAGCTATGATACGAGATGCTTACGGGTATATTGTGTAAGGAGATGCTGAGATCGATGGAATAATTTCAGGAAACTAATTGACAGTATTAAATTTTAGCCTAAAATTTGATGGATCAAAAGTTGGACCTATTTATGGATATGACGATGCTGATTGGGCAAGTGACACAGATGAAAGAAGATAAGGAACAGGCTACATTGATAAAAATGTAAAAAATTAAGACCCCGATATCCTGGTGCACTAAACGACAGCCCACTGTAGCTCTCTCAACAACAGAGGCTGAATACATGTCAATGTCTTAAGCAGTGCAGGAAATTTATTGTAAAGGGGCCTCTCTGAAGAGATTGAGCAGCCTTAAAACGGCCCTATTCAGATCTTCTGCAACAACCAGGGTGCAAGGAATCTGGCATTGAATGGTGCTTATGAGCCAAGAACCAGGCACATAGACGAACTGTACCATGTTATGAGAGAAAAGATGCCGGAGAAGCTTATGGCCTTCACCTACATACGAACCAAGAACATTGGTCGCCGACTGCTTGACTAAGGCACTTTAGTTATTACCTTAGGCAAGGGGATAAGTTCAGAGGGTGTATTAAGTGCCAAGGACTCAACAAACAGGTGTTGGACAATTGATTTGTAGATCTGTGGCAACACTGTTCAAACCATATGTTGTATTATGTGTAATCTTTTCAGTCAAGTTATGCTGCTTACTTATATAGATAATGTTAAATATAGTTAAATTTCACAAAACCATAACATGTCTTGTCTCTGTTCCTAATCCATCAAATCCTGGATCAACAAAATCAAGTCAAGCTATTAATTTGGTTCAATGACTCAAAACTATATAATGATAACACAAGGGAACAAATTTTTATTAATTTTTTGTTGCATGGAGTTTTAGGCCTGTTGTTTACTAATTAGAGGTTGGTGATTACAAATCTAGCCTCAGTTTTTCTCCAGCACCTTTTGTTTTTGGCAAACAGCTGATAGACATATATTTGTACTAGTCACATTCAAACTTCAATTCAACTGAGTTGTTTAGTGAAAAAGTTTGTGCTCTTGTGTTAAATAACAATGTCCAAGTTAAGAAATATCTGTAGAAACGATCCAAACTATTTCTGTAACATCTGTGGTGAATATACATTCAAAAATTGTAGGCTAAGTGTGTCAGAGTTTATAACACAGGTATATTTTGATTACTTTGGATTCGCTTTGGACATCCGTGACAAGTACTGGATCCCTCATATGGTATGTAAAACATGTGTTGAGTCTTTGAGATTATGGGCAAATAAGAAAAGACCCCATTTTAAGTATCAAACACCAATGATTTGGCGGGAACCTAATAATCATCAAGATGATTGTTATTTTTGTATGATTGATATTAATGGAATTAATAAAAATAACCGGTCGAAATGGTCTTATCCAAACTTGTTATCTGTTACTCGACCAGTCTTGTTCTCTGGCGATGCACCAGTACCCCAAGCTTCTTCATCTGTACAAAATGATCATGATATAGAAAAACAAAACTATTCTTCAAGTGATGAAAGTCGGACAAGTGATTCTTACCCTGATTTTACTTTTGAGCCCCAGCTCTTTAATCAGGAAGACCTCAATGCATTAATCAGAGATCTTGGTCTTTCTAAAAAGATATCGGAGATTCTAGCTTCTCGATTAAAGCAAAGAAATCTTTTAACCCCAGAAACAAGAATTTCATACTATCGTAACCGAGAAGCAGAATTGCTGTCATTCTTTTCTAAAGATGACGACTTTGCTTTTTGTTCAGATGTTCCTGGTTTATTGAAAGCAATGGGAGTACAGAAGTATGATCCAAATGAATGGCGTTTATTTATTGACTCCTCTAAACGTAGCCTGAAATGTGTACTTATGCATAACGGCAATAAGCTGGGTTCGATACCGATTGCACATTCAACTACAGTCAAAGAAGAATATGCTACTGTAGCTTCTGTAATGGATAGAATCAAATACAACGAACAAAAGTGGTTGATAAGTGTTGATCTAAAAATGGTGAATTTTCTTCTTGGACAACAAGGTGGATATACAAAATATCCATGTTTTATTTGTTTATGGGACAGCAGAGCTAGGTCTGAGCACTGGATTAGAAAAGATTGGCCTTCCAGGCAATCTATGGTTCCGGGACAACTGAATGTAATAAATGAGCCCCTTGTGCCCACGGATCGAATAATACTGCCACCTTTGCATATCAAACTAGGGCTCATGAAACAATTTGTCAAAGCTTTGAACAAGGGTGGTGATTGCTATAAATACATCTCTAAGAAGTTCTTTAATTTGAGCCAAGAAAAAATTAAAAATGGAATTTTTGATGGTCCCCAAATAAGAAGGTTGATAAAGGATGAAAACTTTATTAGTTACATGACTGATGTTGAAAAAAATGCCTGGAATGAATTCGTTTGGACTGCTCAAAATTTTCTGGGAAACAAAAAGGAAGAAAGCTATGCGGAGCATATTGAACTAATGTTGTTACACTTCCAGCAGCTTGGTTGTAATATGAGCATCATAGTACACTTCCTCCACAGCCATTTGGACCGTTTCCCTGAAAATCTTGGTGATCTGAGTGAAGAACAAGGGGAACGGTTCCATCAGGACATTCGAACTATGGACGAACGTTACCAAGGTCACTGGAATGCTCACATGATGGCGGACTATTGTTGGAGCATTAAAAACAGCCCCCGTGAACCGAATCAAGCCAGAAAATCTTACAAAAGAAAATTTTTTGATATGTAGTGGTAATTTTTTTAATAGTTTTCTTAATAAAAAATATTTTCATCTTAAAAAACAGTTTATAATTATAACCCCAAAAGTAAAGCTGATACAAACAAACTGACTTCAGATCTTAAATCAGCACCTCGAGGAAGTAGAATATTAGTCAAAATATTTCATGCAACAAAAATGTTGTTCCCTTGTGTAATCCATACAATAAATTTGTATGAATGGTATCGTTGTAAATCCATTAAGATGTTCTAAAATCATCAATGAAAACAATCTAGCCATCTTTCTATTCAACCAAGAAATTGCTGATGACCAAATGAATGTTTGCATCGATGGACAGATGTATATAGCCTCCATGTCATTTATGTTTATAACTAAATTATTGGTATAATAATCTGTTATCAATGAAAACAAAAGTTTGCCTTTGTGATCAACCAATATTTAACTTTTGTCGTAATCTCATGAGATAACAGCAAGAAAAGTTGTTGCTGTTATCTCATTAGATTGATAACATTCACTTAAATCAAATAAGCCATTCCTAATCTAAATACACATTTATACATATATAATCTAAATACACATAGGAAAAGTGTATACTTTGGTAATCATTTCATCTAAACATGAATGTTTCAACAATCATATATCATCTGTAATTCAAAATGTTAATTGAAACTACTATTTCTAGATGAAATGATTACCGACATCTATTAATCACCCATAATAACATTCTCTTTTCCATAATAAAGCTCGCGATAACTTGTATTTTTGGAAAATATTAAAAGGGAAATGAAAGAAAAGTTAAAACTTGTTGTGGCTCAACTCGAAGCGACAACCTGCGAAATAATAACCATATATTCTGAGGGCAAAATACAATCATTGATGACTTGAGGGTTATATGCGTTGAAACAAAAGCTAATCAGGTTACCTTAAGTTAAAGACTAAAAATATCTAAATTGGGTCTATTAACTGTATGAATGAATTGCAAAATATATCACTTATTAAAATAGTTCAGTTTCACTGACAATGACATTTAACTAAAGTGTTAAAAACTCACCCTGAGGTTGGATGTCATATGGTAAAGAATCAAGGTCAACCGCAGGTGTAGGAAGAGGAAGGGAGCCGGGGGGGACCTGAGGCCGCCCGCTTCCGCTTGTTCTGGCGCCGACCATTGCACGCAGCTCTTGCCTTACGTACTCTGTCACACCGTTATTACCACCTGACAAGAAATGACACAAATTTATAAAGATAATACAAAGTAAAAAAAATCAGTATATTATCAAGAAACCATTAAAATCTATATAAAATTATATAAAAAAAGTTTATATTGATTATTACAATAACTATTGTGCATAAAAATCATAGAAAGTAGAAATCCTAAAGTATTAAGTTAAATCAGTATGTTCTTCAGACATTAAAAAATTAGCTTTACCTATAGTAACGAAAAAACAAATTTCAGAAGTTACAGGAAAAGGATAAAGGTTTTGTTTTTTTTAATTTATTCCATTAACAAAGATGGAGAAAGTTGTATAATCACATGAAAACATTCATTTTATTAATTTACCAATTTAAATTATACTAAGGCAAAATAATCGATTTAAAGAAAATTGTATTCTGCTATGATAGTCTAAGCTCACTACTGAGGATGACCCATCCAATTGAACTCTCAACTGTAGCTGTTAAGTTCTCAGCCATATTATACGGAATGATATTTGAGACAAAATCTTTTCTGGCAGTGTTGTAGGCAAAAGATTATCCATTGTACGAAATAACTTAGCTCAGAACCGATTTAAACCAATTTTTAGAATTTTGATAACAATCACTAGTTTTAGAATAAATAATTTTTAATATCTGTAGTGAGTTTTAATATCTAAAAAATTCATTATAAAAAAACAAAATTCAACTTAAAAGCATCAACAATTACTTCAAAATATATCTGCAGCCCAGGTGAATAAGTGAATGAGTCGAAATTTGTCCAGAATGAGTTTATTGTATTAAAGGAAGTGGAATTGTGTCATTGCCTTTGGCTTGCAATGGAGTTGCAATACAAGCAATGACTCCATTTCTCTCATGCACTAAAAGAATCAAGGGCGGATCCAGGATTTTTTTCTGGGGGCACAACGGGCAGACGGGCAAAAAAATCAACAATAACTTATAAATAAACTTGCAGTATTTATAGAACGGTTTCAAAGGTTTATTAAAATATCTAAACAATAGTTTCACTCATGTTCTTTCTGTTATTTTAACAACTATGATCATGTGATTTGCATATAAGTATGTACTGTAATGGATTCTCCACAGTACACAAAAAACCGTCTGGGGGGGCACGTACCCCTGTGCCCCCCCTGGATCCGCCTATGAAAAGAATGTACGATTCTACTTCCTTTGGTACAATTAACTCATTCGACTTCATCAGTTATTCATCAGAACTGCAGACATAATTGGTTAGTTAGGTTATATGATTTTTTAAATACATAGTGATTTTTTAATTATAAAGAGTATAATTACAATAATTGATAATTAAATCAAAACTTGCTATATGAAAAATTAAAAACTCTAAAGACATATTTCTTTCAAAAATCTTTCAACAAGAACAATTCAAGTATTGGATGAACTAAATACTAAGAAGGAATTTCAAAATGTAGAATTTACATTTAATTGATCTTTTTAGAGCTAAAATGGGGGAGCACAATTTTCTTAAATAAATAATATTAAAAAATATCATTCCTCATAATATGATAAAAATAAAATAGTTTGATTTAAGTTTATTGCATTTAACAAATGCAAGCTAAAGAATAAAAATCTTTTAAATACACTTAACACCATCCGACGAAACAGAAATCAACACAAAGGTTTCTTGTAATAAACAATATAATTAAAGGCACTCAAAAAAAAGTGTCCTAGGCCTAGAAACCTAGTGTCATAGGCTAAATATCTTTAAATACAGTTGGACAGAACCTAAAAGATGAAATTTGGCAACACATTCCAAATATGAATAATAAAACTTTGTTATTATTCAACAATTCTCCTATAATAGCCTACAAATAATCCAACTGGATTAAGAGGAAACTTATTTAATGTTTTACATAATTATTAAATAAAATTATAACAATTAATTGAAATTAATTCCAAATACTTCTATCAACAAACCAAATGGTCAAATTAACTATTTCTTCAATATGTTATCATTTAAATTTAATTTCAAGACTTTCACTTTAAAACAGCAATTAACTGCTTGTGTTAATCCTAACTTTCTGCAACTAGCAGTATCAATCGATATACAATTAATTTTAAAGAACACTGTAACGTGATAAATAACAATATGGAATTTACCTTGGAAATCTACTTCTACTTTATACATAAATTCTTAAATAATTATCATATCACATTTGTTTGTTTTAATTGTGCTCATTTACTGTGATGCAAACTAGCTAACTCAATAACTTCAAGCATTTAATACAGAGTGATGTATTCTATTATGATTGTTTTTGTAAATGGTTGAATAAGTAAAATTTTCTGAAAGTACTGTCTTAAAATATAGTACAACTTCTAAATAAAAATAATTTAAAGATATCATGCAAAGTCATAAAAAAAAAAAAAAAATATATAAAGAAACAGAAAAAATATATGATAGTAAAACAAATTGGTTTGAGGTAGTGGTAAAAGACACAACACATTAGGTTAGTAACAACTTGTGCATCCACACGCTTAAGCATAAGCTGAACAAGTCCCCCAAAGTATAAAAAGATACATGCAAGAGGGAATCTAGGATGGAAATGACACAATATATACATACACATGTGTAAATAGAAAAAAAAAATTGGAACAGAAAGAAAAGCAAGATACCAATGCATATGATGAAACAGTACATGGGAAATTTTGCATATTAGAATAATGAAGGATTTGATAACAATTTACTACACACATATGCGAATATGAAACAAAATGGTCTATAAATGAAAAGACAAAGACATTCATATGACATTGCATAGGTACATTTCAAATACAATAAACATACTTATCACATAACTTGTCTGATAGAAGATGAATTATATATTACATTTTTAATAAATATTCACAAAAATGAAATAGTTTTTAAACCAACAATTTATTTATTTTTTAAAGATAAATATGGTAATATTTAAATCCTAATAGCATCCATGTACATAAATACTTATCATACAAAGTCCAAACAAGGTATTTTATTTATATTGAGTTTAGTGAGTAATGACTTGTTCTGGCATTTACAAAGTATCACAGAGAATGAAAATATTTAAACGATATAATATTCAGTATACAATGAGAATTCCCAGCAGCCCTCTAAATAGCAAGGTGTAATCTATATGCATAGGTAGTAAATAGTAAGTTAAGTCCTTAATCTGTCACGGTTATGACGTATGACGTATGTGTATCCTTACATCTGAAGAAACTAACAAAACAACATTAATCACTTGATTACAATAGTCACTTTAACTTGTTCTTAAAATTTGAACAAAAACCAAACAGAGGAATTTAACATTAATCTCAAAATATTGTTCGCAAAGTCCAGCTATACACACTTTGACATAATTACTTTATTAGCTTTTTAACAATACTAACATCCTCCATCTTACAAGCACATTAACCAACACAAACAGGTGTACAAAGAAAGAACTGTTCTTAAATTTTCTGTTTTATCACAAACAAACTGTGCATTGAATTTCAAATAGATGAAATATCTTCATTTTAATTATGTAATAACTAGTAGTATTGTAATCCAGTATGAGTGTTGTACAATGAATATCAATGTTAGAATTTCCAAATCAAATATTTTGACTATAGACTATAGACACTTGTAAAAGTACTATAAAGGTGTTTATTAAGTTGTTTCATGTTGGATGTATTACTCAAAATTTGAACCTAATTGTAATTTTTTCTTTATACAAACATCAACCATACTTATCTCTTAATGAATGATTTACACTGCAATAATTTAAAAACAATATGCATATAATTGATAATTATAATTTTTAAAAATTCTGTCTTTCACTTTTAGGAAATTCAAAATCTAAAAGGCTATCATAATTTTAGTTTATTTTTGTCTTAGAAGGGTTCAGTCAATGTTTTCGACCAACTCGTGGCCATCATCAGGACTGAAATAAAATCAGATAAAAAGACTTATTCAGTAAAAATATTCAAGTAAATTTCAATATTTTTACTTAAAATGTCCTATACCTCAAATTTCAATCAGTCTTATGATGCTTCTTCAGAAGTTTAGGTCAAAATGCCTACTTTACTTTTACTGTAACAAATAATAAACTGACTTCATCCTGATTATCTATTTTATAACAATTTATACAACTTTATAACAAGGATTAAATGATAACTTGAAATCGTTATATATGTATTTAAGATTTTGTGACTAAATAGCGGTATCCTGATGTAATACTAGAAGTCTCATATACATACCTCAATATTTCAATGGAATAATATTATATTTATTTATAACATTTACAAACAGTACTCAAATGTTCATCTAAGCTCACTAATAAAACATAAAATAAGTGTAAACAATTGATAGATTAACCAAATAGCTAATTCTACAAGTGCTCAATCTTCCCCAAAACCACTCCAAAATAAAATATCGATAAGTTTACCCAAGGAAGTAACTATTGATTCATAATTTAATGGTATATATAAATGTCAATTCTAAATCCACAAATGTAAAATGACTAGCATTAACAATTCCGATGTGATTTTATGAATTTTATTGCACATTTAATACATTAGAAAACTTTTAATTTCTGTTTATATAAAATTTATTCTTTAATTTCAATTTTGCACAAATTAGAGCTTAGATGAGTTTTTCAACAAGTTAAAAAACATGATTCTTGATAATTAATAGTCCATAACAAACAAGTGTCGAGATTTTCAACCCACAATTGAAAAAAGGTTTTTTAAAGAAGAGATACCGAAAAATTACAACTTATTGTATTTTAAAAAAAGAAATTAGAGGAAATTAAAACTGCTTTGAATTTTATTTTGAAATGAAGCCTACTATCTGTTGATACTATCATAGTTAGTATGATAAGATTTAGTGCAAGCCTATCATCACTGGAATTATTCGTATTTTGTAAAACTACAAATTCATACATAGCAAAAGCTTATTTGCATTTATTTAAAGCTTTACAAATCAATTAGAATTGTATTAAAGGAGACCTCCAGGAAACCAGAAAACAATGAATGAAAATTTTATTCATATATATTTCACATTTATCAAAACTGGAAACTGGCAAAAATTCATCCACTATCAGTACAAGAATGAACATCAAGTTGATCGACTGCATCCATTACTATACATTTGCAATATCATGTATATAGATTCTGTTTTATTTTGGTGGTTATAACAAGATACATACATTTAATTTACTTACTTAATAATAACTATACCAATAACTGGATGATTAGCCCCGCTGCAAGAAGCTAGCCAAAATGTGAATTGACAACAGTTTTAAGGAATCATAAAAATAAAAAACATATATAAGCATGATTTGCAACCAAAGCATCGGTGGTCCCATGGTGATGCGGCCTCAAAGGTGACCGGCGGTGCTTTGGTGATTGCTGGCAGTGTGCAAGAACAAATGACCTGGACGTTGAGGGATTAAGGAACCCTGGCAAGGAATATGGAGGATACATAAAGTTGCAACATAAAGTAACATTGAGGGGCAACATAAAACACAAAAGGATATTAACAGAGGGCAAGAGGATGTCAGGAACATGCAAACAAAAACCTCTGCTCACAGTTCCTTCCACATTTACTTTTTATTTAGGAAAGAAAAATATGAGGATCAGTATGATAATAAACAATTGTTTTTTTTTTTTAATTTATCAATATTTTAATCATAATGAAAACAGATACACTTAGGTCATTGTAACATGAAACATATATTTTTACAAATCTTACAACTCGATTCTTCTATATATTACATTTTAATATCTTATACAATAAAAATTTGGACAAATATTTTTTTTTTCAAGATGATGATTCAAATACGAAGAATATGGAGTGTATTTTTACTTAATACAAACCACGACCTTTTCAGGACAATATCGAATTTCATTAATCGGTATTTATACATTAAAAAATATCATTTGTATTCATCATATTTACATAATTGTTCCAGGTTGGTATTTCTTTACAAAAAAAAGAAATTAATAATATGTGGAAGTATTGGAAGCAGAGAAAGGATAGTAGGATTTAGAGGAGGGTCCAAAGGACAACTTACCATGGGAGTGGAGTAGTAAACGAGGGGGGTAAGCTTGGTCTTGGTAACAGTACTGTTGTTGCTCTTGGTAGACTCCCGGCGGATGGTGGCAGACCGGAGGCGAACCTAAACCACCAGCTCCGTAACCTACACCTACTCTTGTGCCACCTGTAAGCCATTATCGCCACACCTTTATATTACCACCTTTCCTCACAATTCATATTCCCTCACATCATTCTATTTTATTTCTTCATCATTCTTTCACATTTTATACAAAATAAAAACATTCTTTGGCATAAAAAAAAAATAAAATAAAGAAATATTTTTGTTATGTATAAAACATTTTATGGTAATCGTAAATTACAGAATTGGGAGTTGCATTTTACAAACAATTGTAATTGTTGAAATAAGAAATAAATAAAATACAAAATTTTAGGAATTGCACTGTTTAAATCAATTTAGGTTACCTTCGTCAAAGGTATACATAACACAATGGTCTTACAAGGAAATAAAAAATCTATTTCAGACATTTTAATGTACTTTATTCACATTCAAGTATTCAACTATTTGTAAAAGAAGAGAAATGAATATTAAATTACCATGTAGAAAAGAAAAAAAAAACAACAGCATTAAAGATGAATATTCTTATAATGAACAGATAGCTGAAATGTTAAAAGTTAGGAAATTACTTAATCTTCTTAAACAAATTGATCCTCTGTATTTCCAAAAATACCAAAACAAAACAGACAATGCGTGTTCCAAGTTATGAATATTATTAAGTAAAAAAAAGGTTAAAATATTAAAACTGTTGAGAGAAAAATTATACAGGGGTAGAATTAAAATTACTTTCCATTAAAGTAAAAAAATGTATTTAATCTGACTTTTTGCTAACAATAACAGTTTTTTAACATCTTAAAAATCATTTTACCTCATAGCGAATAAGAATACATTATATGAAAATAGATGAGGATGGATATTATTAAATTTTATTAGTTATTAGTTACAAACTCCCTATTCTGAATTGACATGAGACAATTTTGTGAAAAAAAAAAACAATTCATATAAAAAAAATATATATATCATAACATATTATAAGAAGCATTCTCCTGAAGAGACAGTAAGTTTTTTTGTTTATTTATTTTATGATGCCGTATTTCAGTGATATTACATTCTATATGAAAAAGCAATAATTACTTAAAATAAAAAAATTGTTTAAAATAAAATAAACAAAAATACTTACCACATGAATAAATTTATAAAAGGAATTCTGTTGACAAATATCCTGAAAAAAAGCTTTAGGATCCCTTAAGATAAAGAAGTTATGCCTATTGACGGCCAGAAATTAAAATGCAAAAAACAATTCATATTCATGAAGCTTTTGAAGCCATAGTAATCTAGGAAAAAAGTTTGGCTACTATTCAAAGCACTAAAAAAATAATAAGTTAACAGAATCCGAATGCGATTTGGCAAAAAATACAAACAAAAAGTATTGGCACTATTATGATATAGAATACACAAACCATAAAATTGATGTCATGCGATGGAAAAACTAATATAAGAAAGATTAAGGAAGAAATCTAGATTGAGAAAGTACATCATCTTTTTTAAATCACTTGAAAAGAAAAAAAAATTAACTAACTTTTTTGAAAAATGCACCTTAAACATTATATGCTAACAGTTCTCGACTGTAACTACCTCAAGAAGGAACCAAAATCATGACCCTACAAGAGAAGTCTTTAAGTTCCAAAGTAAATACTAGGCATTAAAAGACAGGCAAATCATGCTTAATTCATTTTCATCTCAGTATTTATTTGTTTTTTAAATGTGTACATACAATTCCATAAAACCACACAATTTATTTAGAATTAAAAAATGTATATCCAATAGAAAATAATACATTATGTAATTAGTTAAACAGCTCCATTCAACAAATTAGAAATAAATATGAAATATCATCACAGGGGAAACTTGTTTATTTTTAAAAAAACTCCTGTCATGTAGGAGATTTAAAGAAAAACAGAAACTAACTTGCTAATCATTTACTAATTTGGAAAGATTTGTTAATACTGCATTACCATCCAGCCACACATTCTCATTTTAAAACAGTACTGCCTATTAAAAGGTAATCAAACATTGTGACAATAAAGAAAGAAGTGATACATTTTTTTTTTTTTAAATTAACAGTTCTATAGATAATAAAAAAATAATTATATTCATTATGATTAATGACCCTATCTACTAAAATGATATACACTAACAAAAAAAATCATGTTTAGGTTCTATCAACTTTAAATCCTTTTTATAATTTATTTATTGCTATATTATGATATAATTTTTTAAAAATATTTTATTTGAAAAGAAAAGATATGGCCAGGACCAGGACTCGAACCCGGGTATTTCACCTCTCCATGGTGATGCCTCAACCGTCTCGGCCACCCTGGCATGTTTCTCGGCCAGCCCTATCAATTCTTTTTAACGATCCTATATCTCCGTGTTCTCACAATTTGCAATGTATACACGGGGAGAATATTAATTGAACATTAATATTAATATTATTTATTTAATTTTTTAAAGATATGGCCAGGACCGGGACTCTAACCCGGGTAGGTAGTATTTCACCTCTCCGTGGTGACGCCTCAACCATCTCGGCCACCCTGGCACGTTTCTCGTGTCAATAAGATCCAAAAATAAAGTAATGTTCAATTAACATTCTCCCCATGCATACATCGCAAATTGCAAGAACACGGAGATGTAGGATCAGTGAAAAGAATAGATAGGGCTGGCCAAGAAACGTGCCAGGGTGGCCGAGATGGTTGAGGCATCACCACGGAGAGGTGAAATACCCGGGTTTGAGTCCCGGTCCTGGCCATATCTTTTCTTTTCAAATAAAATATTTAAATCCTTTTTATTTGTAATCCAAACACTGACTGAATTCAAAGGAATGAACATTTGAAGGAGAGTAAGCAGATGTATTTCAATTTGCTCTCTTGCAAGATTTTGTTTTTTTTATTTGCATGAAAAAGAAAAAAACACAATTACACATATTTTGTATTGGCAAGAGAATAGAAATTTCCCTTCAACTTGAAGAGATTACTGAAAGAATAATTTAAATTCTCATGCTACATAAATACATCAGGTTAAGCCAATTATCTCCTCGTTCTTTAATTAAATTCATGAAATTTCTTCAACTTAGACAATCAAAAATGTAACTGTATATACCTGGTAACTGTTGGTTGGGTGAAGATTGTTGAGGTGGAGGTGCCGACACCTGTCGCTGCAGCCGGAATTGGTACGAAGCAGCGCCAGCCTGCTGATCAGCAGCAGTAGGGAATCGCTGGGGGCCAGCAAGAGATCTTACAGGAGGTAACCCTGCAGAATTAGCCCTAGTATATCCTCGCCCTCCACTCTAAAAAAGTCACCATTAAAACGGAAACATTTGATGTTATATCAGAATATTATATGTATATCGACAAAATAATATAAACAAGAAATCATATTTACACACACACATATATACATATAGTTTTTAATAAGCACTAACAATAGTGGCAGTCTATTAGGGAACAAAATTACAAGATAACTTAAAACTTATTTTAGGCTGACTGATGTCATTGGATGGGCCAAATAATATTTTTGTCACTATGGGCATTCCACTTATCATCCTGTAGTGAGGTCTAACTTCAAACAATACTTTATTCTTTAAGATTATTGTATCACTTTCAAGGGGAATACTCAAGCTGACGCTATTCTACCTCTCATTAATCTGGACTAGTAAGTGCTACCTTGAATCTTCATTTTCTGTAATTATATTTGGTTCTAATATAAATTCTATCTTGGATATAATGCTTACAAAGCATTTTAAAACATTATCATCATCGCTGATGATCAAGGAATGGATAGACTATATATTGGTAGCTATTTAGATTTTGACCCAACAAGACAGGTATTAAGAATCATAGAAGGCCAGAAACTTTTATATGCTCCAGCCCGATACTAATTATTTGTATGATTTACTTAAATTTACCATAACAGAGCCTGACCATAGATTTTTGTTTACCGTCAACTGAGCATTGAGGACTGGGTTCTCCTGTTGCTGCAGAGAGAGGCGAGAATTCTGCTGTGACCAGTTAGCACCACCACCATAATTTTGCTGACCCTGTGAGAAAATTAAAAATAAATTAATGTTCCTTTTATTATTATTCATGTTCAAATTGTGTAAACAAATTTAAAATAATACCTGAGATAGCCTTGGTGACAGTTGCGCCTGTTGCTGATAACCTTGCAACGAACTAGGAGAAAGCCTGGCTTGAGGACCACTTCCTGATACGGGTGGGCCAGCACCACCAGCACTGGAGAAATTCGTCATCCCACCACTGCAAATTATAAAATATAGGTGAGCTCAATGAATTACAAAAATATAAGAGTTGGGCTCACTACGCAAAAAGATTTATGTGCATTGCATACTGTAAAATAATTTCTCGCAACAAGTAATCTCAGTAGGTCGATTTTCATATTCTATAAATTCCAATGCTTATTGTAGTTGATGGGGAAACAGTTAACAGAATATGTAGTACATAGAAATTAGCCAGAAATACTATCAATAAACATACACACTAACTACTTTAACTTTTTGTTTATTATGAGCCGTTATTTTGGCCTAAATTTTAGACAACTCAATTTAACCTAAAACTGAGCACTTATATCTTTTAATAACTATAGTAAGGAAAACATACTTGACAGGTGAGAAAGGCCTTCTCTGTCCAGGTGAAGGCAGGCCAGGGTAACTTCCAACAGGAGATAGCTGCGAAACGGAATCGGGTACACTACTCGATCTCTGAAAAAAATTGAAAATGAAAATTTTAACCTACAATTTTTATTCTGATAATGTTACAATCAAATTATTAAATATCCCTCTTTGAAATTAAATAACCCCCAAAAAAAATTACTAGTGTACAACAATTCCTAAGCATGTTTAAAAAATTGTATTTTTTAAAATATGAATAAGGCCTAATATTGAAGAGAAAAATAATTACTATCAGGATATAAATTGAAGATTTCAAAAGCAAATTAAACTAATCACCTTACTTTATTCTTTTTTGATAATGCCTAAACTGGAGAGAAACACTGGCTCATTTTGATTTTGTACCAATATTTTAGAGATTCGTGACTGTGTTCCCACCCAATTATATATATATATATATATATATATATATATATATATATATATATATATATATATAAATAATCCATATATATATTAGAGAGAGAGAGAGAGAATTTTAACATTTTATGCATGATATTGTTTGAAGCAAAAGCAATGTAAAATATTTTGCTTTCTAAAAAACAGTTTAAAATAGGCAGCCATGAGGCTAAAAGGAAGTGAAAACTAAACATTTGAATAACTTTATTTAAATGTCATAATATAAACTGAAATTATTAACATTAGTCTGGTTTTCATATCTATTGGCACTCGGAGCAATAATTTATACTTTTCCAAGTAGTTTATTAATTAATTAAAGCATGTGTAGGGCTACAAAAGCTCAATAATAACTACCAGTACAACTTAATTGAAATAATCTGTATACAGTTAAATTATTCAGATCATCAAAATGTTTTTCTATTTGTATCCATTAGCAACTTACAACAAGACATTTAACTATGAAAAATAAACTCTTTCAAAGGAAATAAAAAGTTTAACTAGTTATTGATATTTTAAGTTATTATTAGTAGGAATTGCTGCATGACCATCATACCACCTATTTGGACTTACGAAGTAGTGCTTTGGAGCTCCACTAAGCCATCCATTTTCGTAAAAGCAATTCTTCTCGTATCCAATCCTTACAATTCAAAATTCGTAAAATACTCAATGCTCCTTAAGAATAAAGTCATCCATAACGACCTTAATGTCCCTTTTGTTGCTGATTTGGCCCGAACCCGGTATCTATTCTTTCATAACAAACTTCATTCCCACTCAAACCCTCTAGTTTCAAACCTACCTTCCTCTTCAATTCCCAATAATCCTCCGAGGCGTCTGAAAAGAAGATGGCCACGTGACCTTCTTAGTTGAACTTTGATTTGAGCACTACCGGTGGGTAGTTTCTCTACTTGTCATTCTCATGTCATTACGTATCACTTTTTCTATTTACTTGTTGTATTATTGTAATACAGTTGTAAATATTAATAAATAAATTAAAAAAAAAAAAAGGAATTGCTGCACAACTATTGAACAACTTTTAAGCTAAATATTACTATTCCTATATCGATCGAATTCTAATATTTAACTTAAATTGATTGAAAAAAATTGTATAACTAATGGACAGTTTAACTCAACTATGTATCTTGTGCAACATGAGCGACATGTTGGGGATGCAAAACCATAAATTTTTTCCCTGAGGAAAATCTCTCAATTCAACTAAAGAAGTTTTCACTTAAAAATAAAATAAAAAATATTCCAGTAAACCACTACCTGGAGTGATACATTCGGCGCAACCGTATTATTGATCAGGCTATCAATATTATGAAGGGCGGGATCAGCATTAGAGGCAGTAGCATTTGACGGAATTACAAGCTGTTGTTGCTGCTGCAGTTGGAGCAGTCTCTGCTTCTGCTGCATTTGTTGATGCTGCATTTTGTTACGCTGTGCCATTAGCATCTGCAATGATTTAGGATAAAAATGAATTAATAACCTCTATAAAAAGTTTATAACTAATACTGTATTTATAATAATTAATAAATTAATGAATGGTAAATTACCGGAGACAGGTTGAATGGTGGCCTTATTTGTTGCTGTTGCTGTTGAATCGGGAACCTCTGCCTTTGCTGATACATAGGAGGAGGGTGAAACTGTTGTTGCTGTTGTGACTGAGGTTGAGGCTGTGGCTGTGGTTGAGGGGACCCCTGAGATATCTTAAACCAAAATATTTTAATGAATATAATTTATTATATATAAGAAATGTATTCAATGAGAACACAATTGGAAATAGCATACATTTGTCGGATACGAAGGACTTTTAACAGCAGATTCACAGAGCATCAATGATTTTTGTATAGCATTTATTGCCATCTTTTCATTAATAAATTCTTGTTGAGAAGCGAATTGCTGTGTCTGTACTGATGGCTGAGTCTCTTCCAATGCATTGATCATATTCATTAGTACTGGTGCATCTAAAAGAGAAATTTAACTATTTAACTATCGCTCACTATCTAATGACAGCTAACTGATTAAGAAATGCAGCCAAGATATCTTTATATCTATATTGAAATGCAATTATGTATATTATAAAATTACTTAATATATGAAAGGATTATACCTGTATTAACATCAGGCACTATTTCTATGACTTGGTCTAGAATATCAGAAAGCAAAGGATCTGAAGAAGCAGAATCCCATGTATTGGCTCCAGTATAGCCTGGACTTCGACCTGATCTGGTTTGCCCGGGTGAGCCGGCCCCGGCTTGGACACTACCGCCAGACCAGCCTGTTGAAACAGTGATAGTTACTGCATCACAAGTAAAGACCACAATGTAAGTTTCATCGGATAATAGTTTTACATGCACAATATATAAATATATATATTAGACATTATATACAACAAAATATCTAACCTGTTTGAGGATGTTTAACAAGGCGTTGCAATTTATCTTGAGGCGTAGCAGATATAACTGATGCAGGGATAGGTGGAATTGATGCCGGAGTAGTTGGGCGCTTTGCTAATAGAGAAGCAAGCATTTGGTTCTTCTCCCAAAGCCTTGATTTGCCAGAAGCAGCAGAAGGCGCTGAAGGTGTTGGAGGCGGAGGTACGGCATCAAGGAGAGAGGAGGAGGATCTTTTAGAACCAGGTTGGTCTTCACTTTCATCTGAAGATGGCCGTTTTCGTCCTCCCCGAGTTTCTTCACTACCTTCTCCTCTAAATCCAAGGCTTTTGAGAAGCCCATCATCACCACTTTGCTGATTCTAAAATAATACAACATTGTGTGGTTTAGAAAATTACATGGTTAATGGTACAACGGAAATATCCACAAAATTTATGAGGTATATATTAATACTTAAATTGGCCTTTACATTTCAAAACATAAACTCCTTTCACACTTTGTTGTTAGTATACAATATTTTCTTGGTTAAATATTGGATTTATTTAATAATTATTTAGTAAGAAAAATGTTTTTTTCAGATTGAATAAAAAAATTAAATTTTCTTATGAGAGTTCTCTTAATCAAAATAGAACCAAAACTTATTTTAAAATTAATTAACAGAGAAAATTTAAAATTGTATAATCCAGACATTTATTTAATTTTACAGATAATGTCATTTCAAAAAATTCAACTATAAATATCCCACAACTAAAGATAAAAAATCCACTGTTACCAAATACATAAATACATTTTTTTTTATAACGACTAATAATTATTGAAAAGAAAATATTAAATTTAAAGCAGTATTACATCTTGGTTGTTATCCTCTTCCTTAAGCAACTGATGGAGGAGCTCATTTTGTTTCTTCAAACCAGCCCTAGCCTCTACATCATCATCGTCACTTTGTGTGTTTAAAAGCTGGGACAATAATAAATCGAAATGAGGCAAAGCATCACAAATAAACATCATAATAAACGTAATTTAAATTTTCAAGGAGGGAGCACAAATACCTGCCTGAACAAGATCAAATGACATGTTTCATAATTTTATCACAAGCAAGGAACAGAGACTGTTCAACTAACTCAAAAGATAAAAAGGAGAGACAAAGATATTCCAATCTGTTTACTTAGGACTGGGTATTTATCAGTTAGTGAAAGTCAGTTTTGGATTCCTATTGGTGTTTTTGTAAACAATATATAATGGATTCATTGTTACATCAGTACCCATCCTACTAGAATGGGAATAACATTTTTTTTCTCTAACTTTTAATTCTTTAAAATATAACCCTAAAATACTTAGTAAAAAGTTAAAGAGAAACAATAAAGAAAAGCATTTAAAATACCTGGATTATTTTATGGATTAACAATACAATTTGTTTTATGAAATGATCACAAGAATACAAATATAAATTCTGTACTAACAAATATCTTCCAGGCAATAATGATGCCTAAAATTTATAAATAATATATTTCTAATATTTTAAATTAAATTATTGAACTATAATAATAGATACAATTTGTACAGGGAAATAGCTATAATGAACCATAATTATAAACAGAAACATCAAATAATAAACAAAAAATAATAGGGTATCTATGAAGAAATAAAAAGTAGAAAGGACTTAATGAACTGAATTACTTAAATGTTGGTAATTAAAAAAAATTATACAGAATTTGATTTCTATCCAAATCATGAGGACTACTGAGTAAAACTATTCTCTAATTAAAATAAAAATAATCCTTTTGGGACATTGATGTTTAAAAGCCTTTTAGAAATTTTATTTATTTATTCAAAGCAGCATAGCCCATAACCTAATTTTCTAAAAGTGTAAGTGTTATTGAGGAAACCAAAAGTAAAAAGAATACCCTAATAATAATACCTATTAACCTTCAATATTTTTCTAATAATAAAATAATGTATATAAATAAAAAAAAAATTTCAGGCATGTATTTTTATTATAACTATGAACATATTATCTATAAATTATAATAAATTTATAAATATTTTAATATTTATTGTATTCTAATTAAAATAAATTATAATTATGATACTATGAACATAGAATCTATAAATCTAAATAATTAAACTAACAATAAAAACTAGATTTTCAAGAAATTAAAGTCAGATATTTACCTTTAGTAGCATATTATTAGGTGGTTTTGTATCCTGATGTGATTCTTCATCTTCTTGATTAAGAAGATTTTTTAAAATGCGATGTCGATTTCTTTGGGCAATATTGCCTCCACCACCATCATCCGATTCCGTGGAAGTTCTTTTTGTCATTAAGAGATTTCGAAGCCTTCCAGAATCTTCCTCCGGTGGATCTTCTTGAGTTTGCTCCTGAATCGGAGAGAAGGCATACGGTGTAGAAAAGGAGCCCGCAGCTGGTGATGGCGCAGGAGGATTTGAATATAGTGGACTTTCTACTGGAGTCAAACTCTGACGAGACTCGGGCCTTTCCCAGACTCTCTCGTCACTGCTAAGATCCCAAGTTGAAGAACTTGGAAATATATCAAAATTGAAATCTAGATCATTAGAGTTGAGAGTGACTGAATGAAAAGCAGAGCTGTTATTAAGAGTTATGGTGTTACTCAGATCTCTGCTGTTAGCACCGTTAACACTAGCAATGAGTGGACCACCAACTCCACTGGTAGAAGTGCTCTGCTGTTGAGATTGATGCTGCTGATGTTGTACTTGTTGAATATTATTATTGTTTCCACTGCCTGATTGGTTGCTGTTGCTACCAGCAGGTGATCCGATCTCAAGATTGGCTTCATTATCTCTGTTAAAAAACAAAAACAATAACATAAATACACAAATATAAGTATTTGCTAAAATTAGCTAATTACTGAAAAAAAAAACAGTTTTGTATAAATAGCCGAAAAACTGTTGGGACCAATGACACTAAATTTGCATACACTCTTCTCAAAAGAGAATAATTTTATACTTAATAACAGTTTAATAAATAAATAAAATAATTCAAATAACGTTTAGACTATTTTTGTTATTATTTTTCTTCTCACTGGTAGAACTTTTTAGTTTGGACCTTTTTCAAGAGATATATCACTATTTTTATTAAGTGTTGCAAATAAAATTATTGGATATTATGAAATATTCCAGATTGAATTAAGCTGCAGAATAATATCATTGAAAAAGGTGTACTTTTAGATTCATAAAACCGATTGTATTGTTGATTTATCTCCGGACATTACTATTTCCAATTTTCCTTTTAAACTACACAGATGATGAAAATTGAATATTCACATGAAATTGGCAAATTAGTTCATTTTTCAATTCCATTTGGCTTTATAGAGGTTCACTACTCTATTCCAATCTACTCCAATAACCTAATTTCAAAAGATTCATTTCACAGATCCTCATAAAATAAATATTAGCTGAAACAAGTAAACAATCTAATATAAAATCTAAGATAATAATGTGACTAAATAAATCACTTACCCAAATATGGAGTGAGTAGCCATTATGAAGTCATTTTCCACCTGGCGATTAGCTGATTTAAATAACTTATATTTTGTTTGTACATGAACATATTTGTCATGGCTAATTTGTAGTTTGTAAATGGACGAAGAACTTTGTCCTGCAGTCAATGCTTCTTTTATATTACCTACTACTTTAGGCACATCACTGCTTTGAACAAGTTCATCTAAATTGCGATGCATAAGATCCTAAAAATACCATTATCTTTAATATTTTTAAGTTTAAAAATAAAAACTTTATCTAGTTAATATAAAAAATAATGAGCAACTATTTAGTGATCTATGAAAGCTAAAGTTAAGTATTCTCTTGCCTTGCTTATGTACTGGGAGTAAGGAGCTGATACTCCAGTATTATCAACATTTATTATCCTTCCTGAAGTATTTAATTTCATTGTGAACTGCTCAATTGGAGAACTGCTTGCTTTCTCATTTGCAGGTATTCGCCTAGCTACACACATCAGACAAGGCCCTGATTCACTGCTACCATCATCGTCTTTATCTATACCACTGCTTTGGGGAAGCTGGGTTGAAGAGATCTAAATAAAAAAAAGTAAAAAAAAATTAGTCACTCCTGATTTTTTTTTTAATTTTCAACATCGTTTTCGAAACCAGTTACCTGCATATTCTCATACTTGGACGGTCTCTGTTGTTTTTCCTCTACAGTAGTATCTGGAGGAGGTTTAATGAGGAAACGACAGTTGAAGGTTCTTGGTCTTGGTGGATGGTAATCGTTCGACCAACTCATAGGTAGAAGCCAAGATGAAAATCTGGCGTGGTCTCCGTGATGGATTATGTTATACACCGGTTGACCAAGAACTTCTTCACGACGATATTTGATAAACTGCGTAATATTCTCAGTACAAAACTCAACTTTTCCTTCAGGATTCACAACAAACAGGAACCCTTCTAAAGCCTGATAATAAAGAGGTCAATTGTACTCAGTAATTTTTTTTTTTAATATATAAAAACTATATCCATTATAAGACTAATTTAGTATGATTAAATGCTGAGTAATTTTAATACATAAGAAATAGTGGTAATTATTCCACTGTTTGTAGCTTTTGATGGCGGCTATATTAGTGACGCCAGTGTTATGTCATGACACTGTGTTAAGAAGTTGTCTACCTCCCACTCCATCACTGACTATATATGCATTAAACAATTGACTTCTCTATATATTTTTTAATGATGGAACTTTTGATATACTTCCAAATGTTTTTCGATACGTTCATTTCTACATGAAAGTATTACCGAAATATATGCATTTCCCATTATTACGTTCTTTTTTTGTAATATTATTAACATTAATTCATTCATCAGATGTTCCTTCTGGTTTCGACCGTGTAGTCAAATTCTATGCTAGGCAACTACAGTCGAAACCATAAGAAACACCTGATGAATGTATTAAAAATATTGGCCATGGCAATTTAAGAGATGAATTATTAATTATAATTATTATAAATAAATTAACAATTTTACAAACATCAATTAATATAATTTTAATCTATTAAATCACCACAAATAAAGCAACACTATAGTTTTACCACACTTATTTATTATTATTTAATCTTTATAACTATTATTTTTTTTATAGAAATTAAAAAGTTTGAAATCTCTCTGCCTCTTCCCTGCAATCACCATATCCTTTTTATATTAACGATCTCAATAATTACAATGAATAACAAAAACTACGGAAATGGAAGGAGAAATGGTGGGGGAAACCATTGATGTAACACTGACATTACTAAAATGGTCGCTACCAAAAGCTACAAGCAGTGGAATAATTACCAAAACAATTGTAGAAAAAAAAAAAAAAATTACAATTCGCGAATCTACCTCTAAATTAATGAAAACTGACTACTCCCTTTTTTTTTTAAATTCACTATGTACACAACTATTCATAAAATTAAACCTTCTTTTAATTTTATGAAGTATTTGATTAAGTTATTTATTTAAGTTTTCAAAAAATTAAATATATAAAGCATCAAATATATCTGTAGAGGTCAGTAAAAAGGTGAAATGTCAAACATATAAGGAGGCAGATTGAATGTTTTAGGTAGGTTACATTAAATCTGCATTTCTCATGATGGTTTCATATGAAACTTCAAGGAGGAGGTAATTAAAATGTATGTAAAGGATTCAAAATAAATATTGATTTAAAATAAGTTATTAACACTCAATTGGCTGACATGTATGTAGTAGTTTAGATATTGGAACAGAGCACAAGAAATATATGATCTGGGAATTTTCAATTATAAATATTAAGGAAATAAATCCATGTAAATGAATGTAAAAGATTAAATGATCAATCCTTAATATAAACCTATTAAAAAAATAATTTTAATCAGTATTTGTTGAAGTTTTGGGATGAGAATATTTTATCATGAACTTATGTATCAATGAAATAATGAGTAGACAAAATTAAATCAGTCATTATTTACCTCGAGTAAGAGCGGCCCAAAAACCTCGTTGGTTAAAATAGTAGGCTTGCTGGATGAGACTTCTCCCTGTTGGACGGCATCACTTGTCACTCCTCCGCCCTTTATAGTCTTTATCTGCATTAAAATAAATTTTCATCACAAATCATAAATACATCAAAAAAAGGTAAACTTAGTTCATGGAATAAAAAATCACCATAATGCGAGTTTCAAATAAACAAGAACTGATAAATAAAAGACAGTAATAGAACTTTATTAAAATCAGTTTTTAAAATAAAAAATAAAACTAACACAAAGAATTTTCTTCCCCCAAGACCATAAAACTAATTTATAGACCGAATAGACGAATCTGCTCTGCCAATTTAAAATTTAGGTCTAATAATTCTAATAGTGGTTTGGATCACTTCAAAAGCTACAATTAATAATTAATTTATTCTAAATTAATCAATTGCAGAAGGGTATGAAATTGACCGTGCAATTACCAACTTAGTATTAGTACACTAAGCTGCTGTTAGGGTCCAGTAAATCATGAAATGTCCCTCATAACGGCACATTCCTAATTATCTACATTTGAACAATTTACCACGCAACGTGGGACAGAAAAATGATAATGACAATAAATCAAAGAAATAAAATTAAACAGAAATGTTTATAAAAAATATTAATATAAAAATAATAAAATGCCTGCTATAATTGTGAATGTCAACGCTTGACTATAGTATATTTAGTTTTATTTTCTTAAAATTTTTAAAAGTAATTTTATAAACTCATTCATAACGGAAAATGTAAAGATTTTCAAAGTTGATTTTATTGCCAAAACTAAGGCATAAGTCAATTGCCATTTTCCCCATTTAAACGATCGTCGTAAAATCGTGATTATTATTTTTTTTCCCTCACTTGAACCCAAGAAATCACTCGAGAAAAGATTTAATAAAATTTAACCAAGTTCGTTAATGAATGAAACAAACAACTGAAAATTGATGGTATAAATAAGAGTATGAAAAAAAAATGGCACAATTAGAAATAGTATTCACCTTCTACCCGATACTTGAATGGACCAGGATCGTATATGAAGTTTCAGGATACAAAGAGAGCAGCAAGACAAGAGCCTCCACTACACAATAGGACTCACACTACACTGCTGACACTTAGTTGTACCGTCCACTAGCCACGAAGACTAGTCCAGTACTGAGGTCTTGCTAAGACACTACCCCTTCCTAAGGGTAGTACTAATACCTCATTGGTCAAAAATTTTATGACCTGGAGAATGATGTATGGCTGTCAGTGAGTTGACAAGTAAGGACTAAGGGGCGGGGTGCAATATAACCCCAGGTAGAAGGTGTGGAGTCAACTCAGTTCCAGATCGCCCAAGAATGTACAAAAATATTAAATATCAAAACAGTCTAATCTGATATCTAAATCCTTATACTGTTAATTATTTGATTTAAACACGATATATTTTACCGATATTATAGGTACCGAAGATTAAAAAAAAAAAAATTCTATAATGGAATACAATTTCTTAAAGGGGTTGAAAAAAAAAAGAACAATAGAGATGATTGAGATAAGAACAACCCCTTTGGGCGATTACCTATAGATTCAACGCAATTCACCCTACATCTGTGATACCAACCTACAAAATTCTCACATTTAAATCGTGGTCATAATAAAATTTCATTTATACCAGTTTCAGGCACAGTAAAATATTAAATAAGATTATCGGGATATTGGCAGAAATTGAAAATTTACTACTGAAATATGAAAAATTATCAAATAATTTTTTTTTTTTTTGGAGGAAAGTATTATAAAAAAATGGAAAAAATTTATTGAAAGGATTAGACTTTAATATTGATTTTATATTAAAATTTATATCAAAAATATTTAAATAAATCTGTGCTTAAAACGTAAATAATATTCTGAAGTATACTACGTGTAAATACATCTTTGCATTATCTTAAGTTATTGCATGAAAGAGTAAATTTAAAAATGCAGAGGTGTCTTGGAAAGCTACTTAGCAACTTGAAACAAATATCAAAATTTATATTAGGTTTAATACTTGAGTAAGTAATTTAGAGATTTCAATTTGAAAATAAAATAATAACTATCCTTCCAATAATTTTTTGAGATTTTTCTACTCGATGTTTCGATGGTATACCTTATTAACATTATTCATTAATTGAGAAATAATTAATTAATCAGTTGCTACTTCAAACTTGATTGAGACAATAAAAATTATCTCATTCTAGTATGACTGTTAAATGACCATTTCTGACTAAGGCTGTGTGGTAACAAATTTTTTAAAAATTATTTAACTTTTAGTTTAGTTCTCATTAAATTAATTATAGCTTATAACAAATACTTTTAATGATTGAATGTTTAAGGTAATGTAATTAAGTATGATGCAATTATTAATGTCCATCCTTGTCTAATGCCAAGTAATGTATTCAGTAAAGTTAACGAAGTTCCTGGGGACGAGATCCTAAAACAATATGCGTGTATTCAAAACAAGACCAGTTCACATTTTATTTCTAAATTAAAAAAAAATGCAATATTAAAAAGGAAATCCATAAAACATAATAATGAGTAATGCACTCACACCCCTAAACCTTATAATGCAATTAAATGTTTATCCTACAAACTAGTTAAACAAGGAAATATTTTGGATTTTCAATGTCTTATTAGAGGAAAGTTTTCATTAGTGGAATAATACTATAGACAGAAAGAACTATTTTTTCTGAGTCAGTAGTACACTAAGCTGCTGTTAGGGTCCAGTAAATCATGAATTGTCCCTCATAACGGCACATTCCTAATTATTTACATATGAACAATTTAACACGCGAGCTTGTACAGAGAATGATAATGAGAATAAATCAAAGAAATAAAATTAAACAGACATGTTTATAAAAAATATTAATAAATACTAAAATGCCTGCTATAATTGAGATTGTCAACCCTTGACTCATAGAATATTTAGTTTTATTTTCTTCAACATTTTAAAAGTAATTTTAAACTGATTCATTACGGAAAATGTATAAATTTTATAAATATAAAGACTTTTTAAAGTTGATTTTATTGGCAAAACTAAGCCATTTTGAAACAAGTGATTTGCACTTACACCATTTAAACGATCATTGTAAAATCGTGATTATTTTTTTCCCCTCACTTGAACCCAAGAAATCCCTCGATACAAGATTTAATAAAATTTAACTCAGTTCGGAAATGGATGAAACAAAAAACTGAAAATTGATGGTATAAATAAGAGTATGAAAAAAAAAATGGTACAATTAGAAATAGTATTCACCTTCTACCCGATACTTGAATGGACCAGGATCGTATATGAAGTTTCAGGATACAAAGAGAGCAGCAAGACAAGAGACTCCACAACACAATAGGGCTCACTACACTGCTGACACTTAGCTTGTACCGTCCACTAGCCACGAAGACTAGTCCAGTACTGAGGTCTTGCTAGGACACTACCCCTTCCTAAGGGTAGTGCTAATATCTTATTGGTCAAAAATTTTATGACCTGGAGAAAAATGTATGGCTGCCAGTGTGTTGAAAAGTTTGGACTATGGGTCGGGGTGCAATATAACCCCAGGTATGGAGTCAACTCCAGTCAGTTTCAGATCGCTCAAGAATATACAACAATATCAAAATAATAATTAATATCAAATGAGACTATATCAAAACAGTCTAATCTGATATCTAAATCCTTATATTGTTAATTATTTGATTTAAACACGATATATTTTACCGATATAGTAGGTATCAACAATTAAAAAAAAAAAAATCTATAATGGAATACAATATCTTAAAGGGGTTGAAAAAAGAAAAAAATAGAACAATAGAGATGATTGAGATAAGAACAACCCCTTGGGCGATTACCTACAGATTCAACGCAATTCACCCTACACCAGTGATACCAGCCTACAAAATTCTCACATTTAAATCGTGGTCATAAGAAAATTTCATTTATACCAGTTTCAGATACAGTAAAATATTAAATAAGATTAAAGGAATATCGGCAGAAATTGAAAATGTACTACTGAATTACGAAAAATTATAAAATCATTTTATTTAATAATTTTTTTCTTTGGAGGAAAGTATTATAAACAAATGGAAATGATTTATTGAAAGGATTAGACTTTAATGTATACATTAATTTAATTTGATTAGACTTTAATCTGTATGCATGTATACAAAAGAAGACCAGTTCACATTTTATTTCTAAATTTTAAAAAAATGCAGTATTAAAAAGGAAATCCATAAAACATAATAATGAGTAATGCGCTCACACCCCTAAACCTTATAATGCAATTAAATGTTTATCCTACAAACTAGTTATTAGAGGAAAGTTTTCATTAGTGGAATAATATTAGAGACAGAAAGAACTATTTTTTCTGAGTGAGTAGTACACCAAGCTGCTGTTTAGGGTCCAATAAATCATGAATTCTCCCTCATAACGGAACATAGGTCCTTGGGAATTAAGACAGGTAGCGAGAGACACCAGAAATATGTTTACTACATTCTTCTAGTGCTCTCAAGAACGTTCCAAACATCTAGCGACGGGTCGTGGCACGAGACACGCATAAGCTAACTGCCAAAACGGAGAAAGATGCCAGATTAAGATAAAAGTGAAAAGTCAATCCCTTGTCCGTCCATCTAGTCACGAGCTATTTATCCAACTTCTCATTTCTTAAATCTTTTTTTTTTTTTGTCAACGGCTAGAACTAATAAAATGTAATCATATTATAGATAGTAGTAATGTAAGCTTATTATAGGGGGTGGAATGGCTCAGTGGGTGGAGTGCTGAATTACCGTGCCCAAGACCTGGGTTATATCAGGTAGACTTTAATTTAATTTGTTAGCGGCCAGAGATAGATCCTATGGGATCTAGAGTCCTTCTGGGCTCACCCAGTTTCTATTAAGTGGGCACAAAAATATGGGCTCACTGCACAACCGAAGTCCAAGAAACGGTACAGTCCACTCTACTATGTACTGAACGGTACAGTCCACTCTACCATGCACTGATAGTCCAGGCCCTTCATGGATAGTGGTGGTGTTTTTCTTTGTGGTTTTTTTTATGTAAGCTCATCATAAGATGTTTTTAAAAGATCCATCTCGTATCAGAAACCTGTGGGGAATTTTTTTTTTACATGGACATTTTCCCATTCTGCAGAAAGCAAGACTTTCTAAGGATTCTTTTGGATGAACAAATGCTCACACATTTTGAATAGAATTTAGATTTCATATAACTTATCGGTCATAGTTTAGTTTAGTTAAGAGACAGAGCTGCATAACTAATTTGTCGGGCTATGTTTGTAGGCAATGTCCAATTTCGAACGACTGAAGAGTAGACCTCTGATGCGTCTATATTTCTAAGGCAGCGATTTGTCATTTTAGGAAAAAAAACAAATTATACTTCCGTGCAATGAGAAACAATGTTATAAAAAAAATTTAGGGACATGTGGCGGAAATGGGAATTGATATGTTTAATACTCTACAAATATTGTCATTTTTAAGAAAGAAAAGAAATAAGAAAAAAGATAGGAACGTTTTGGATTTTGTCAATCGAATGTGAAATGAGCATTAAGAGCTGAGCATATAGGAAGGAAACGTTTGTAATTATTGTTAAAATTAATTAAAATAATTACTTTTAAGTCGAAGAGATCATATTAGTCAAAAACAAGAAGAAATGGAGTAGAGTAGACGCTCATATCCATTATATCCCCAGATTCTACAAATATTCCAAATTAGATATGATCATTATTAAGTGTTGAGCAACAATTTATAAAAGTTTTTGTGGGAGAAAGATTGGACGCATCACTACTACATCCTTTGTTGGTAGTGACGACTCCGGACCTCAGCCTGTTGAACCAGCAAAAAACGCCCTTCCAGCTGAATAGGGACTTTTATACATGCCCTACCTCTTATCTGCCTCTTATGTAATCTAGGGCTCTTTAATGCAGTAGTATATTTATTGTTTATACTATAATCTTCTATAAGTAGAAGCTTGCTCATGATCATACATTGGAAACAAAATAATAATTAGAAATCTACAACTTCTTTGATATAAGGCCGAATGCCAATAACGATTCTAATATTGCAAGCTATTAATAGTAAGTTTGCCTGCTAAAAACTGCTAGCTCAATGGATAAAGACTAATACCTAATAAACTATGAGGTGCAGGGACCTTAGTATTATAGAGCAGCGGTTCTTAACCTTATTTGTACCACGCTCCTCTTGTTTAAAAGAAAACCTTCCACGCCCCAACGTTCAAATAAAATTCCTAATAAATAGAATAAGGTTATGAAAAAAAAGTATTACATTGAAAACAAAACATCTAGTTTTACTGTCACATGATACATTACAAGTTTCAATTGAAGGTAAAAGAATAATGGTGAGAGAAAAACACCTAAATTAAGACAGAATTTTTCCTCATACAAGACTGAAAAGACAAGAAACTGCTCGACGTTTTTGCCTACTTCAACATTTACTGGACAAACGCTCTAAGCTCCCAATTAATTACAAAAGACTCATTTACATGACAGTTATCAGACCTATTTGGACATACGGGGTTGAGCTTTGGGGCTCTGCTAAACCATCCAATTTATCTCCTATCCAATCTTTACAATCCAATATCCTTCGCAAAATCCTCAATGCTCCTTATTGTGTCACAAACAAACTCATCCATCATGATCTTAATATCCCATATGTTGCTGATTAGGCCCAAACTAGATACCTATTAAATACTCTTTTAAGTTTCCACGGCCACTATTTATACAAAAAACATCTGTTGTTTCTTCTGGTTTAGACCGTGTCGGTACCGTATTTAAATACACCCTCGCCTCGAGTGAGTCAGTCAGAGAGTGGACCAGGCACTGCGATGAGCTAGTAATAAATGAGTGTCAGTGTGATAAACTATTGAGTGTTGAACCGGCCAGTGTAATAAATGTATCAGGAACTGTGACAGTCTCGCGAGTGTAATAAACCGTTTCTGCGTATTAATGTGTTTCAGTTTGTCATATTTGGAGAATCTTACGGTCGGTGAATTTTCATTAGTGAACTGTAAGTGTTAATTAGTGGTTGTAAATTGTAGTGTAATTTCATAGTCTTCGTACAAATTTATGTAAATAGTTGAGTCATTTAAAATTAATAATATCTTATATTATTGTAGTAATTAAATAGGAGTTAGGCATAGATTATAATCTTTAGAATTTAGACTTCGTTAATAAATATTAGCATCTTGAATTTAGGAGTAGTTTAATTCATTTTTAACACCAAGTAGCCCATAACACTATCCTGGCATGACAAGCTCCATACACACTTGGATCCGCTACTATCTCAACTTGCTTTCCATACTATTCCTGATAACCCTCCGAGGCGTCTGAAAAGAATATGGTCTCGAGAGCTTCTACTATAGAACTTTATTAGAGCGCTACCGATGGGTAGTTTCTCCACAAGTCTTTTTTTTTTCATGTCATTTGTTCATATTAGCAGATTTACTTGTCGTAATATTATTACAGTTGTAAATATCAATAAATTAATCTAAAAAAAAAAGTCAGAATTTTTCATTTTCAACTGGTCTCGCGCTTCCCACCCTCCGACTTGTAGTCACGCCCCTCACCACTGGTCTAAAACCCTTGGGGTGGAATTATCCAAATTTCTTTCTTAAACTATAAAATGAACCTATCTACAAATTTCAAAATACTAAGTTCCTGATTTTCCTTAAATTATGTACTATAACGGGGGGGGGGGGGCACCTGCCCCGTGCCCCACATAAATCTGCTCTTGCTGTAGCCTATGATGTATACCTCAATAAGTTTCATCCAAATCCGTTCAGTAGTTTTTGCGTGAAAGAGTAACAAACATTCGCATTTATAATATTAGTAGGATATCAAAACAATAGTTTCACACATGTTCTTTCTGTTATTTTAACCACTATTATCATGTGATTTGCCTTTAATTATGTAATATAATGGATTCTCCACAGTATCTAAAAAACTGTCGAGGGGCACGTGTCCCCGTGCCTCCGCAAAAATCCGCTCTTGCTGTAGCCTATATGTTATTCTGATGTATAAACTATATTACTGTAAAGTTTCATCCAAATCCGTTCAGTAGTTTTTGCGTGAAAGACAAACATACAAACTTTCGCATTTATAATATTGGTAGGATATCAAAACAAATAGTTGTACTCATGTTCATTCTGTTATTTTAACAACTATGATCATGTGATTTGCCTTTAATTATATACTATAATGGATTCTCCACAGTACCTAAAAAACTATAGGGGGGCACGTGCACCCGTTCGCCCCCCCATAAATCCGCGCTTGCTATAGCCTATGTGTTATTCTGATGTATAAACTATATTACTGTAAAGTTTCATCCAAATCCGTTCAGTAGTTTTTGCGTGAAAGAGAGACAAACATACAAACTTTCACATTTATAATATTAGTAAGATAAATTACTGTGATTATCAATTCATCACCAACCCCTATCATCGTAATATTGGACTATCCGCAAAATAATACTGGATTATATGCTAACTTTGAAATACTTCTCCAAATAGTAAAATGTTTGTCGGTATTTTGATTTATATATAAGGAGAGGTATTTCGAGGGGTGATAAATTGATAGTCACAGTAATATATTAATCCTCTTTCAAACAAAAATGCTTGTTTACCTCTGTAACATTTTGCTACTTGCATAATGCAGTCATTACGAAGATGCCAAACCGTGATTTTCGCAAAAACTTTTTTTACGAGTTACAACTCTGCAGGAACGGAGCACACATTGCCAGAAATATCAACGAAGTCTGGGGTGAAGGCAGCATAAGTGAACTGTCCAACGGCGGTTCAAGATGGTTCGAGAGGAAGCCTTGAGCCTTAAAGACAAAGAATGACGTGGAAGCAGTTCTGCCCTTGATGTCGATGTTCTCCGACCTTTAGTGGAAGCAATTCCCAGAACAACTGTTAGAGAACTGGCAGGGAAACTCGAAGTTAACAAATCGACCGCCGATGACCATCTCAACTTAATTGGGAAGATGAAAAAAATTGAAAGTTGGATTCCTCCCACATTAAAGAATGATCAGAAGTATGAAATGTGTGCTACGATTCTTTGCCGAAACAACAGCAGACACTTTGGACAGTGACTTGACATATATCAAAGCCCCTAAATCATCAAAAAGGTGATGGTTATTGTGGTGGGTTTCATTTGGTCAGATTCATTACAGCTTCATATATCCTGGCGAAAACGTCAATGCCGAATCGTGTTATATCAAATTGAAGTAATGCATCAGAAATCGGTAATAATGAAGCCATCTTCAGTCAATCGAAAGCCAGACAACGCTTGGCCAAATATCTCACGTTTGACTTCCCGAAATTTGTTGGAGCTTGGCTATGGGACTCTTCCCCACCCGCCCTACTCACCGGACTTTTCGTCTACAGATTACTATTATTTTAGACACCTGGACTGTTAGTTACAAATTAATGACAAAAGAAAATGAGAAAATTCGAGATCAATTGAAGACAAAGAACCCTTGGCCCAACTGTCGTGACACTGACTACTACCTAACTAGCAGCGACGGATACATACCTGCAGAACGGTTTCCTGTAGGATGGCACACTTATCCGGCTTGACGGAGAGGCTGCTCATGTCTGTGAAGGAGGCAGAGATAAGCTCGGCAAGCTCCTCGATGTAGATGTTCTCCTGCTCCCTCCTCCGCTTTTCATTAAGGCACTTGTTACTGTAAACAATAACAAATAAATTAATAATAAAGCAATTATATAATAAATAAATATATATATATAATATAAATATAAAATCTTACAACTAATGTTACATACGTAAAGAACCTTGGGGCTCACCCAGCCTCTAAAGAGAAGGTACCCAAATTAGAGGTGTTTTAGGACAATCACCTCACTGCACAACCGTATAGTAAAATATCTACCACCTACTGATCCCAAGACATAAACAATACATAGGTTTTAGTGGTACAGGCTTTATTTTATTTTTTGTTTTGTTTTAGATTTATGCTGATATATTTTTGTTTTATGGGGCAGGGATATGACATCATATTAATTAATCAATTAAAGCCAATTAAAGTTTAATTTATCTAATTTAAGGAAGAAATAGTTGGGGGTGCAGTCAAAGAAAACACCAAAATAAGAAAAACTTATTTATTATGTGCCGACGTTTCGGCCTACAATGTAGGCCATCTTCAGGGCGAATAAAACACGAGGCAGCTAGGAGCACTGCATTCTGAGCTCTCCTAGCTGCCTCGTGTTTTATTCGCCCTGAAGATGGCCTACATTGTAGGCCGAAACGTCGGCACATAATAAATAAGTTTTTCTTATTTTGGTGTTTTCTTTGACTGCACCCCCAACTATTTCTTCCTTAAATTAGAAGATACAGTCGACCAATTCTTCTCTAACTTTAATTTATCTAATCTATTTAGATAATTAAATAGGTAAAAAATTATTCTAGGACAGGGTGCGAGGTTAAAAAAAAACATCAAAATTTTATTTTTGATATTTAAAACACAATAACAAATAAATAAATGACGATAGAACATATTATCTAGTGAAGAAATAATTAATAGCTTCATAATTTTCAAAAAGACCTGCGCAGAAACCTTTCCACCTCAAATAACCCTACAAAAGGTTTTCGCAAAACTTCGATTTGTAAATTGTCAGATTATTATTGGTATTTTTGCTTTTACAATTGCTTGTGTTTAGACAAAAATAAGAGAGCCATTTCCCCCGCCACCTGGTTCTCTTCTGACTTTAATAGCCATAATTAATTACTGACATGTAATTAAAAAAAATAAACATATTCAGATAATCGGAATGGACTTTTCATGTCTCTGCATATTAGCATCAATGCATTAATTTGGTGGAAGGAAGAAATATTTTATTAATAAAAATTAAAATCTTTCGACAAAATTTATTAAAAATTTAAATTTAAAGTAATAATTGGAACAGCGGGGTTAATTTAGCGAACAAATTTCAGAGATAGGGATGGGAAGGCGATGGGGGACAGGCATTAGGTTGAATATTCAAGGGATGTTCCCGGCAGACACGGAAAGAACATTACCCTGCAGGGCCGCTACAAGGGCAGTTCTCTGTCCCGCCCTATAAATATACCTCAGCGACCAGGCTATCGTTTTAGTATAACATGGAATAAATAAGCTACCGGAGAATATATATATATATATATATATATATATATATATATATATATATATATATATATAAAATCATAGGCGGATCCAGGGAGGGGAGCACGGGTGTACGTGCCCCCTCCAGATGTTTTTTTATGTACTGTGGATAATCTATTACAGTACATACTTATGGGAAAATCACGTGATGATAGTTGTTAAAATAACAGAAATAACATGAGTGAAACTATTGTTTAGATATTTTAATAAACCTTTGAAACCTTTCTATAAATACTACAAGTTTATTTCTAATGTGGGAGTTAGATAGTCTGGGGGTGTAGTAAAAAAAAAACACTAAACAAGACAAACTTATTTATTGTAAGTTCCAACTTTTCGACCTACGTTGTAGACCATCTTCAGGGCTGGTGGAGGAAGAGTCCTCTGACACAGGATCCCTCAATAAATAAATAAATTTGTCTTATTTAGTGGATTTTTTTTTACTCCACCCCCAGACTATCTAACTCCCACAATAGATCTTCCAGTCAACTATTTTCCTCTCAACTTTATTTCTAAGTTATTGTTGATTTTTGTGCCCCCTCCCCAGAAAATATTCTGGATCCGCCCTTGTATATAATTTTTATGAGGAAGAAAAATAGGTACGGGTAGAGGTCAGAAAAATGCTGTAAAACAAGGAGAAATATTTCTTTGAAAGCCAACGTTTAGACCCAGATGGCAGGTCTTCAAGGCTAAATATACAAGATTCAGATAAATTAAATGGTCTTAATACAAATACGACATAAATACAAATTAGTCTATATGTATCATGTATATTTAGCCCTGAAGAAAACCTGCAAAATCGGTTGACATTGGATTTCAAAGGAATAGATCTCCTTATTTGAGAGAAGTTTTTCTGACCACCACTTGGACCATTTTCTGCCACATATAATATATAAGGCCAACTAATATTATTCAAGAAAGAAAAAAAATATATATATATTATTCTTATATACAAAGAAGGGGTTAGCTCACTACTTAGAGGGTGCTGAGTTACTGATCCCTAGGTATGAATTTGTGATCAGCATTAGCAGACAAATCACTTACTCAGTTAACTGCTGACTCTTTGTGACCTGGGACTTACTAAACCTTTGTAAGGTGGGAACCCAAGACGGGGGAAACACATGAGGGTTTGAGATCTTCCCATCACCACCTTGCATAAACCGTTACCTTCAAAACAGTACGGTACCGATCGTGTACTGAATCCAAGAACCTTCGTGGGGTGTATTATATAATTTAATTGATTGGTTCATATTTTCAATGAACATGCCTGATGAGAAACTAAACCGCCAAAATTATAAAATTTTCTATATGCTTTAAAGTATATTTTTTTTTGGTTCCGTTCGTTGGGAAACCGATTAAAAACTGATGCATTTAGGAGGAAAAGGAATTTATTGGAATGCTTGAGGAATTCATAGGGTTTCAAGGAATAGTTTTTGTTTTCTAAAAACGATACTGGAGTGTGGGCAGTCTGAGAATAAACGTACTCTTTCGTCTGGAGAATCGGGTTCAGTATTTTTGTTTTATAATAAAAACATAAGGTCTGAAAAAAATAAGTCTATGTAAAAAAAAAGAAGAAGTTATCCATAAATTGTTTATGTTTGCATCTCAATAGTTGTGGCTTTTTTATTTTTAATGTTTATTCATACTCAGCAAGATAACCATTATTAGTAAAACTGTAAGAATATAGGTATTATTTTTGAAAAAAATAAAACTACTAAAAGAATTTATGAATACATAGCACTGGATTCAGTAACTGGTAGGTACCGAGCCTAAATCATGATCAACCGCCAGCTTTTTTACCTAAATAGAGGCTGAGTGAGCCTAACCCAGATCCCGTATATTTTATTGTGGTATGTATAAATATTAATTAGGGTATTAAGAGTAAAATATGCAAATGTTTATAAATAGAATAAAAATAAAAATAAATACAATATAAAAATAAAAATTATAAATAAATCGTAAAGTTGCTGGGTTTAGCAATGAACAAATTCCTAAAAAGTTAATAAGGACTGTGCCGACTGGGAAATGTTTGAGAGGTAGACCGAGGCGTAGATGGGAGGATTGCGTTGATGTGGAAAATTTGGATTTGGATATTGGTCCCTGATGTCAGCAAAGATTAGTGGTATCGGCATCGATCCTTTAGGTTCGCTGAGCATTATTATTATTATTATAAATTAATACATATTAGAGAACTATTAAGTATTGTTTAGAGTTCGTTATTCTTCACAGTAATATAATCATCACTCTTGAAATGGCCATATGCTTTGTTACCGTATTGTGGCATAAATCTTCAGAGTATTTACGACTAGACTAAAAAGGACGACCACCATCCGGACGACAGTCCCCAGAGATGCAAACCTGAGAAAGACCTTACTCACCCAGCTCGCCAGGTTTATGGCACTCTTTGACAGGCAAGGGATCAGAACAGAAGTGCAATACCCAACGGCTCCCAGGCTCCAGCATCCCTAATTGCTTCCGAGAAATAACAGTTTTAGACAAATATATTCATCATATATACTGGTCTTTATAAAAACATATAGATGCTTTTAGAAAATATATAAATTTTTGAGAAAAATAACAAATGTATATATGTATACATTAGGAATTGGTCACTATGTTAAATAAATTTATTAACATCCAAAAGCTCTACCGGCAAGATAGCTGAGATATGAATTCCATTAATTTTTTTTTCAAAAATAATCACGGAAGAGATTACGCAATAGGTAAAATTAATCAACGTGGCCTAGGGCGTTTACAAATCGTAAAAAATGTTAATGGCTTTTGAAAATAAACAAAACAAAATAATTCTTTTATCCGTCACCGTCTACTTTTAATAAATATATTTTTGTATAATAGGAGGGGTGTTTTTAAAATATTACATTCAATAGAACTTAAATTAAATAGACTTAGAAGTAATTAAAAAAACAAAACCAATAAAATAAAATAGCTAAGGTCAGCTAACATATTATACCTAAGTAGATTTCTTTTGAGTTTTTGTGAAAAAAAAAACTTTCTTCTTAGGCTAAGTAGGATTTTTTTTAATATCAGTAATTAATAAGTAATTATTAATAAAACCGAAATTTGTAGTATCGTTATGGACTTAGCCAAAATAAACGGTATAAAAAGCATATTATTTTTATTTTCAGAAATTCGATATTCCACTTTATCGAAAAAATGGTATATGTGAGTCAGGTTGTCGCACCGAGTTAAGTCACAATTTCTACTTTTCACTCGTTTCCTTATTAATATTTTCGAAAATAAATAAATTTAAATAGGTAGTCATGAGGATTCGCTTGAGGAAGCGAAAACTCAAAACTTTGCAATAACTATGTTCTATATTGAATTATCATATAAAATATCATAATACGTAGGTATATAGTTATATTACTTATTCCTCGTATTTTTATTTACATAGATGAAGTATTGGGTTGTCACACATGAAATGTCCGATTTTTTAAATCTTAATCTTTATAAAGGATTAAAGGCGTTGCCTGTTGATTCCTAGCAAAATATTTACTATAATCTATAATACGCACTTGTTAATCCTCTATTTGCAAACTGTGTTTGTTTTTTCCCAAGTAGGCATACAGATTTTTGTATAACTTTAACAGCGGCCATGGAAACACGCGATTTCCGAACAATTTTTTTTTTACGAGTACAAACTCGGTCATTCCGCTGCCCAGGCAGCAAGAAATATTAACTATGCGTTTGGTGAACAAAGTGTTAATGAAAGAACCATCCGTCGTTGGTTTCCAAAATTTTCCTCAGGAGATATGACATTAGAAAATCTGCCCCGGACGGCCTCAAACATCAATAGAGGACGAAGATCTTAAGAATGCTGTGGAAGAAGACCCTCATAAAACAGTTAGAGAATATGCGTCAGAGCTAGGCACAAGTCAAACGACAGTTTCCAGGCATTTAAAATTGATCGGAAAGGAAAAAAGCTCGATTCCCACACTCAACGAACGTCAGCAGTTAAAAGTCTAGAGACGTGTGTTTCTTGGCTTGCTCGTCAAAGAAACGAACCATTTCTCGACCGCTTAATAACTTGTGACGAAAATTGGATCATGTATGACAATCTACGCCAATGGTCAATGGTTAGATGACGATCAGCCTCCTGGGCCAAATATGCCAAAACAGAATCTCCATCCGAAAAAGTTAATGGTTACGGTATAGTGGTCTATGGCCGGGGTCATTCATTTTTCTTTTCTATCAAAGGGAAAAACAATTGATTCAACATCATACTGCGAAGAAATTTACTAACTGCATTAAAATTTGATCTAGCAACAGCCGGTACTGGTAAACAGGAAAGGACATATTCCCCTAAAAAATATTCCCCTTCATGATAACGCCCGACCTTATATTTCAATACAGACAGTGAATAAATTAAAAAGTGAGTTGGGCTATGAAGTCGTACCACACCCTCCTATTCCCCTGATCTATCTCCTACTGACAACCACTTTTTTTTTTTTTGAGTATACTCTATTTGTATCAAACATTGACTAGGCATTTTACGATTTTTTTATAGTGTTCTGAGTAACTATACATGTATCAAACATTGACTATGCGTTTGGGGATTGTTGTATGGTGTTCTGATTATACTCTACTTGTATCAAACATTGACTATGCGTTTGCGGATTGTTTTTAGTGTTCTAAGTATACTCTATTTATCGTATACTCGTCAAACATTGAGAGGCATTTTACGATTGTTTACCAATGTTTTTTCATTAAAAATGCATTTTCTGATTCCTTTCATCAACTGACTCAAAGTTTTTCTAATTTGGGATAGAAAACTTAGTAAGCCGTTGGCATGTATGGAAAATGATGGTAAATACTTAGAATAAAAAATATGTTAGATTTGATCTCAAATTATTATTTTCTTCCTGGTTCTAAAAACGGTCATTTCATGAGTGACAACCCAATAGATTGTAAGGATTTACTTACTAAAGTTGATTAAAACAAATTGTATGAATTGTTTCTTCTATTGATGAGTCGCCAGTCTCTGACAATACATCACGAGCATGTCGCTGAAGTGGATGACGCGGACGCTTACGTTTTTCCACTACCAAAAGTTGCAAAACGCGAAGAAATTTTCCCTTAAAAAATAATGGTGAGTTTTATTATACAAAAAGAATATATTTATTGAAAATGTATATATTCATAAAGAAATAGACGTTTGAACAAACATTTTGAAGTATAGACGATGAAATGACCTAAACAATATGTGTAATTCGGCTCTTTTAATCTATAAATAGTCAGTAATAGTTGCTATATACAGTCAATAATAAAATTATTTTATTTTCTAGAATGTTTAACATGAACGAATGAAAAGTTTTAATCTGGTGCACCAGATAACTTAACACGAAGCGACAATCTGCCTAAGTGTTACAAAAAAAAAAAAGAGGGTCTAAACAAATGATGTAACCTTAAAATAAATAATATATAAAAAAAGGTCTAGTCTAGTTATATTTTATATCGCCTTATTACGTCTAAGATAACTTCAACACCAAAAAAGGAAGGAACTAATAATTATATGGAAACTGAAAAGATTTATTAGTATTGGAGGGATTTAGGCGGGAGAACCGAATATGGTTAGGGCGGGAAACAGCTGTAGATGGTGACGTCAGAGGAAGCACAGGTGGGGAGAGAGAAAGTTCGCGGGGAAGGTTATCCGCGAACTGGGCCAATGCCAGGCCTTCCCAGCCGTCTCCATTCTTCGTCTCTAATCGAGATACCTCCTCTCCATGCTATATATACAGCTTAGTATTCCCTTACTTCCTATTTCTGTATGACTTAGTGGCTGTAACACGTCCTATAACATACTAAATGGCAAACCATAATACCTCAAAACATTACCATTAAGAGGTGTCTATCGCATTTAAACGTATGCCATCATTAAACCATATTTACATAGAGAAAACGAATCTATTCCGCAGGTTGTCCGCAGTTGAGTCCCAAAAAGTTCTAACTTTTCATTCGTTCCCTTTTAAATATTTTCCAAAAGAACAAATTCGTGAGCTTAAAAAATAATGTAATTATGGGTACTGAGTAGATTTCTGTAATAATTTCATCAAGAAATAAAGGTTTCAAATAACATTTCGAAGTATTGATGATATATGTTTGTTGAAACGTTCGTTTATAGATCAAATAATTACCTAAGTATACACATTTTCCTTAAGTATGTTCTCTTTTCCATACTAAATCACTTGTATTTTTGGAAAATCATTTAAACGAATGAACGAACAATTAAAGCATGTTGTAACTCAACACGAAGAGGCTGTTGAAACCAGTGGGACAGATACCCTGAGTGGCTATAACATCCTATAACTCACAACATGCCAGACCATACTACCTGCTAACATTACTATTAAGGGGCGTACGTTGCAATTTAACGTGTGCCATTTTAACCACTTATACACTGGGGCTGTAGAAAATAACCCAGAATAACTCAAATCCAATATTATAGTTTTTATAAATATTAAAAAACGCTAATTCGTCAATTCACCGACGAACGAACGTAGCCATTGAATTAATAATCCAAAAAGAAAACATCTAATTTGAATAAAAAACCAAAACTAAAACATAATACAACACAATTTAATAGCGGTATCGATTCTAAACACAGAGGAATAACAAAGGTGTCATGTGTATTTTAAAAAAATAAGATTTGGGGAAATCTTACATAAGCATAGAAGTGATGAAAAAAGGATTTAGAAAATTAATATGAACATATACTGAGGATTCTTACTTCAATGACTGATTAATTCATCAAGTACTAATAATTATACAATATTTTGTACAAATAATAATAAAATTAAAATTACACAAACACCATAAACTTTCTGTACATATTAATTTCATAGGTTCATCAGTTACAATTCTAAATCCATAATTACATAAATCCATAAAAAAAATATATAAAAAAGGATTTTCGGATATATAAAAACGTAAATTTTATGTTAAAATGTACACAAAGAATTCATACTGAAACATACTGTTTATAAATATTTTGCGGGAAAACATATTCAATGCTACAGACTTATGATTAAACCTGAAATTGGTAATCTTTACAACAGCATTATAACAATTAAATAAAGAATCATATTATAATAATTAATCATATTTCAAGGGGTATAATGTAGGCCGCCTCCAAGTGGTGCACGCTGAGTAATGCAAAATGACCTACGATGGGCAGCCAAGGCTCAAAACCAAGGAGAAGGTACCCTGTCTAGGGGAGGAGACCCCAAAATCAAAACCCTGGTCCTCCAGGTTGGGGGTTGATGTATCGGGTCGATTATCATTAAAAAAACAACTAAATTGCTAACAAAAATGTACAGCTCACAATAAGAAGATTCTTAGGTCTCAAAAATCACACTACAGTCTATCCGCTTTTTCTAATCTCTTTATAAAGTTAATATTTATTACATTGATTATTGCTCACTGTAAATGGAATTATATAATTTATATTAACTCATGTTATACTGTTGATTCAAAACTGACCCCAAATTTTTTTTTTGTAGCGATTCCAAATCGTTCCCTGCCTATAGCCTCCTTTGTAAAGCTCATTCTATTGATACCGCTTTAGATGAGATGAAAGCCAAAGGTGACAAGGTGTGCCCAAACTTTCTCCTCTTACTGAAAGGGAAGAAAAGAGTTGTGTAATTCCTAAATCGTCCATTGTTCCGATTGACGGGGGCTGGGATAACAGTCGTCAAATATTGTTATATTAAATTGTTTTAATCTTAATTAAAATAGTTCTTTATAAAATACAAGCAAGGTAAGCAATTGCTTTTTTAGTATTCTTACCTTCTCTAAGCGTAATAAGCACAAAAAAGTGATCATTAAGAGTACGATATTTGATTTACATTTAAAATCAGGAGTAGGAACGTATCACTTTAGCAAAGGGGATCCTATTGTTAGAATTAATACATAACAAAATTATTTCGGAAAATTCTATTCAGAAATAGAAAAAATGAGGGATGAATATTATGGACTGCAAACTTGTTCAGTTTGAAAAAAAGAAAAGAAAGCGAAGAATAACTTAAGCTTCCTTAAAATTTTCCAGTCAACTATTTTTCACTTAAATAGCAAAGTAACATTTGAATTGCAAAATAGAAAAAATCAATGCGTAAAAAATTAATAAAATATGTTTTTATTTGGTGTTGGATATTACGGAGAATATTTCAGTTTTTATTAACAGTTTGTTTCCAATATAACATTATATATTTTTTCGTTCTACGTTGTCAGTTGTAGGTGGACTCTTCATCTCACTCCCCTGAAGACGGCCTAAATCTTAGACCGAAACGTAAGGACAATAAAATTAGTCATTCTTATTTTATATAATTGAAGATTTTACATAACTCTATTTTTTCGTTCATATATATATTATACCTGCCTACTCTACAATTACTGTTTATTAATACTTTATAATTATTTAAAAAAAGTAGGATAACAACCTGAGCGTTGAATGGCTGCTAATGGTATTTAAAATTAATACAGCATTTAATTATAACTGTTAAAATATTAAAAAGTATATATCAAAACTAATAAAACAAATATAAGCGAAAAATAAACTTTAGTATGAATAAAAAATATGTTTTTTATACACTTTGATTAATTATTATTATTATGTATTATTAATTGATACGGAGATACAAGGCCCTCAGAGCTAAGCAGTTAGGTAATCATGCGCGTCCCTGTCCCGGATTCGTTATCGCAACAATTACACCGAAATGACTTTTGATTATTATATTGCCAACAATAATAAATATATCACCTTCTTCCTATAATTAATCAATAAACTGATACGTCTTAATAGTAACTTTAATCTTGGAACACAAGTACACATAATAATATGGCAATACATATACGGTAACTTTTTTTAAATTTTGTTTGAAGCAATAACAGGAGGATAATATTATAAATGTAAAAAGAAATTCTGAATTCAGGTTGCTATGCTTTAGGGAGTTGGTATAATATTTAAATTATAATAAGTTTATATTTAATTTCTATTATATATTATATAGTATTTAGATTGCTATAATACAGGGAAAGATATTGAATGATCGGTTATTTTTGACTATCTGCCCAATTCAGGTTTAAATGAAGTGTATGTGAATGATCTCACTTGCTCATCTGCGATATAAATTAAAGTTCCTTAAGAATGAAGTACTGTAGTTATGATATTAATTTTTCTGTAAATTTAAAAATTAAAGACTTTCTTACACATACTGAATTAGGAGTGGAATACATCCCTCCAAAATGATCCATATAGTTTGTTTGACAGAATCTTAACAATAACCATTCTTACCTAAATATGGCAAAGAAATTAAAACAGGGTTTTCGTTTCTTGTGATAAAATGGTAATATAATGAAAAAAAAATTGTTTTTTAAACATATATTTTTTGGAAATTAGATTTTATTCGTCAAATTTAGTAAAACAATTTATAGATTCTTAGGCATTAAATTTGACCGTCAATTATTTTACGTAACATAAGTGTGAATGAAAATAAATACTAAGAAAATTTAGTTGATAATAATACTTAAACTTATGAGAAAGTCATAAGATTTAAGGGACTAAAGGTAACCCCAAGAAAACATGTAGTAAAATAGTTGTCTAATTCAGCTGATAAAATACAATATTTTTTTCTTATGATGAAATATACATTATTTTAAATATAATTTTTCCAGGCAAAAGTGAAGTAATACTAGAAAGAGAATTCATGATAAAAAACGAAACAAAAAAAAATCGGTAACTTACACAATTGTACAGAAACATGAATAATTTACAACTAAAAAGTAATTTTCAGATTCTTAAATTTTTAAAGACGCTACCACACCACCTCCTCAGGTATATCTATGATTATTAAATACTATTATGCTAGAAGTCAAACCTGGACATATTATCGCTACGTTAATTAAGATCAACTAGAAAATCAAGATGAACTAACTAGAAAATTGTCAAAACTACATCTAACATATTGAAACAACGAATCAAGTGCTATCCCAATAAGTAAAAAGATTTTAAACTTAAAAAGTAGTTATTTAATAATGACGTTTTCTGGTACAAAAAACTAGCGCATTAGCAGTATGGATCCTTGCCAACAGTTTCAATGAGAAAATTAAATTTTGTTTATTGTATAAAGTTTCATCATAATGATAATCGATCCCCTCCAAGGCTTTGCGCATCATGAGAAGGAAGTTTATCCAGGCTCTTCCACTAAGTTCTTGGTCTACTTTTTCATATTTAGCTACGATATATTTTACCTGGGACCTTGCCAAGCTCCTTCATCAGAAGATAGCCAAACTATCTCCCCCAGTCTCGTCTATCGTATGATTGGATGGTTTGACATACGAATAAGAAGTTCGTCCTAATCTTAGTGTTGCGTTACTCCTCTTTGTCAGAATCCATGATTCTTAAGAGTGCTATGTAAAAGGAAGAACCAAGTTTATAGTACTGCAGCTTCTGCTTTCCTTTCGACCTACCTCCATTCAGGAAGCCTCATCATTCGGTAGCGTCAATATCTACGAACACCTTTCAATGTGGATATGCGTAGTACGTATAAGTACTCTCATGTATTTAAAACTTGTATGCATCCAAAAATAGTTTAAAATAAAAATGTGCAGTAAAAGCATGAACATTTTTTCAAGACCATTATTTACATAAGATATCCTTAAAAGTGGATCCAGTTCTTACATACTCGATCAGTTAAGACCAATATCCTATTTCCGTTCAATGTGATTTTAAACTTTTTTATTTATTTTTTAAACATATTTAAATTTTCAAAATGAACTGTGAGTCGAAAATATGATTTGAAAAAGTCGCATTTATTATTATTTGTTTTTATAATTTCGAATTTTAATATTTAAATAACTTTTTTTAATAACCTTTTTTTTATCATGAATAATAATAGATGAGTTCATATATATGAGAAAGAAACTAGTCCGGGTGGAGGTAAAAAAAATCTCTTAAATAGAGAGAACTGTTTACTGGATTGCAATTCTTCTTCAGGACTTGTGATGGAGTCAAATTTCAAGCTTAAGCTTCAACGCTGGCTTTCCAATAACAGTTCTCCCTACTTAAGAGCATTTTTTTTTTACCCCATCCGGACCATTTTCTACCTCTAACCTTTTTTATAATTTGAATATTTCGGTTTAAATATAAACAAAATATTATGAATGAAAACTCTGGACAGAAGAATTTTCAATCGAATATGTTTTTTTTTCAGAAAAGATTTATAGTATATTTATAGAAAATATTATAATAATTATAAGTAACGATTTAAGCCGAATATGCGCACATTTACCCCCTTATTTGCTGACTTAGAAGAATACTAACATTATTACTTGAATGTTAGTATCGGTTTCGTAAAAGACTCCTGGTCATTGGTTAATGATGATAACTAAAAAAAAAAAAATTAAACATTTTATAAGTTTCTATTTTGTCAAACTCCGAATTTTTCGCTGTATATCTAATCTAACAAAGCCCTGGATGATTATAAACCGTAAGAACGAACATAAAATAAAACATTATTAGATAGCAAGAAAGGCTGAGGTGACTTCACCCACATCATCGATCAAGTGTATTCAAAATATATTTCCCGGAATGAACTACAAAGGGGCGGTTGGATACAAAAGTCCAGGAAGGGGAAGTAGATAATACATGAATAAAGTGAACGATGCCCTTATAAGGCTGCACTCGAACCTTGAGGCTTCGGATCATTAGTACCGTCTGGTCCTCACACTAACCTAATACATCATATATTAACAGTTATACTCGTTACTGTATGCGCTAATTATTGATTAAATCATTAATATTTGCAACTAATGTAACTTTTGTTCAACTAAAAAAACAAATTTAAAAAGACAGTCGTGAGTACTGCCCACAGAAATGAAAACTTAAAACTTTGGAATAACTGTGTTTTTTAAAATTCTAAATCAATTATAGTCTGAATTATTTAAAGATCAAATTAGTAAATCAAAACTATTAACATCAGTATGGTTTTCACATATACTGAGGTTCGGAACAATAATTATATACATCTTCAAGCAGTTTATTTTTAATCAAAACATACGATCGACTGCACAAGTTCAATACAAAATATAAATAATTCAATTAAAATAATAATTAATACCTTTTATTTGTATTTTTATAGATGTTAGTGAACTTTATTTTTATTTTATGAATTGCTAGCGACCCACCCCAGCTTTGCTCGGGTAATAATAGGCCAGCGGCCAGGTACTTCAAGGTAGCAATACATTGAAGAGAGCTGCAATTTTGATATGTTGTAATGGCATGTCTGACTAGTGGAAATCCAAGTTTGCTACCGAAAAACGAATGGGAAAAGTTTCGGTGGCCAAAAAATCTAGAAATTTTCGGAGTTATTTCAGTTTTTGGTCTATATCTCCTAATCGGTGCGGTTTTGATAAAAATGACCAATTTTCAAAGAAAGCTGAGTTACAGCATCTGTAACACCTACAGGCCTGTTAGCCTGTGCTTAAATTTTACCTACTGAACTGCGGTTGGATCCAAATTGTAGCAAATTTGATCTACTTTAAAATGGTTACCCATGTTTTGTTTTTTTTTTAAAGCACCGATTATGAGATACAGGCCAAAAACTGAAATAACTCCGAAAATTTCGAGGTTTTTTGGCTACCAATAGTTTTCCCATCCGTTTTTTCGGTTGCAAAGTTGGATTTACTCTACTCTGAACTAACATGCCCTGATGAAACCTGATGATCATGAAACTTACATGCCCTTAACTAAGACAAATCATTTAACTATGACAAAAAAAATCTTTTAAACGAAAAGTTCAACTAGTTATTGATGTTTTGAGTTATTATTATTATTATTATGAATAGTACAACTATTAAACTAGACTTCTATAAGTATAGAATTTAATTATTTAAGTAATATAACGTAAATATAATTATTCTTAAATTAGTGGAATTCTAAGCCTTTAAACTAAAGTTGATTAAAACAAAAAAAAATAACTCCTTCACAGGCCGTTAGGCGTCGCCAGTCTCTCGCAATACGTCACGAGCATGTCGGTGACGCGTATAAGTTTTTTCCCAACGAAAAGTGGCCGAGCACGGCTAAAGAAATTTTCAATTAAAAAAAAAAGTAAAGGATTCACACAATATAAGTAAAGCCAGGTAACATAATGAACGAATTCTAATTTAGCCAACTCAATTTGGGTAACCTTAATGGAATGAGCTATAAAATAGCCCGAGTGCTGGGGAGGGAGAGGTGTTAAAGTGTGCTATCTCTTGTAATTAAGAGGACTCTAATGGCTATTAGTACAGCATCTGGTATCACGGAATAGGTGTTTATTTTATTTTATTACTGACACAAAACGACATTGGTGACAGGGTGGAATGACAATTAATGAGCGAATAAACAAATAATATTTTTTTTTTAAAAGTAGTGATAATTATTCTGAGAATAGTCGTTTGGTATAATAATACTATTATATAGAATAGAATAGTATACACTTGAATTTAGAATAGACCAATTCCCGTTGTACAAATTATGTTCATTTATATGCACTTCAGTAAGTACTTTAGTAGAGGTACTTCGACATGATTCTAGAAACTGAAGTTGGCATAAGTACTTATTCTGTCTATAGTAAGCTTATCAAAATAAAAGTATCGACCTATGATATTGAGTATTTTATGTTTAATAAAATAATGAAGTGTTTTTTCTATTTTATTTTATGTAAGCTTAAGACAGATAATTTTTAAAAAATAATTTATAAGAAAAATATCTTCATCTTATTTCAATTACAGCCCTAAAATGGAAATATCGGAATAAGATGAAGCTTGCTTTATTTTAAAATTAAAACACGGTAGTATATTTTGTGTAACGGCTTAAAGAAATCAGGAATAATGGGGCTTTGTGATTTGCCAATTTTTAAAAATATTTATTATTTAAGTAATCGAGCACGACAACAGACTAATCAAAGAGTATTTCTCACATCCGTTGCTGGACAACGGTTATAAAATATTACATCATTAAAAATGTTATTATATAACAGATAGATTAAAAAGATCAATCATAAGATATACTTTATATAAAAATATATGAAAAAATTTATGAAATTAGAAATTTCTTTGCAAATAACGCACAAGACATGAAATTAATCATAAACATACAGTTTTGGATTAAAAAAATCACGTCCTCAGAGAAAATTTAATGGCAAAATTAACATATTGGTAGAAACAATTTTATCGCACGGAGCTCAATACAAGACAGTTTGGAAGGAGCGAGTCGTGATCAACGGTGCTATTTAACACACAAATGGGACGCGTTAAGCATTTTCAGGAGTGTAGTGATGTAATGCTTAAAGAAGGAAATAAAAATACCAACTATAAGTTATTTATAATTATTCTTATTTAGTTAAGACCGTGGAAAAATTCCAACGAAAAGCCCTTAAGTCTCCAAACTAAAACAGAAATTGAAATTATCTGTCCAATATCTGGCCCATTCAGGCATCTTCAGGGTAGAAAGAGAATAACAGCAGAACAAAACATGAATAATGCACCCAAGAAACAACCCACCACCTCCAAGGCTCAAATGCAACTAATGAATCATAAGGAAGGTTACTCGACCCCAGCTGGATAAGGTTAGATAAAAACAGCTGATAAATACTTCAGAAATTTAAAATTCAATGTACACTCACCAAACTTCAAAAAGCACAACAGGAAAAAATAAATAAGAGTAAACAACACAAAAATTTAAGACAAAAGACCATATGAAAAAATGAAAGTAAAAATGCAAGAAAAAATAAATAAATAACATTGATTTTTTTTCTTGCATTTTTACTTTTTGAGAGAGCTGATTTGTCTCGTATTGAATACCGTCAATGTTGGACTAAAATCAGGCTTTGCCGTTTCCAAATCTATTTGTCTGTGAATCCTATACCAGTTATTTCATACAATTATAATAGAGGTACATATATATTATATTTATAATAAAATGCAATAAATTCATTCAGTTAATATAAAAATTTAAAAGAGTAACTTAAATAAATAATATTATGTTAGGAACTTAGATAATGAATTTAAGCAAGATACCTAAAAATAACATAAGTAAAATAAAAGAATTGAGGATTGCTAAACACTCCTTAGAGTACGGTTTTGTAAACAAATCATTGACGCAATTCTAGTTTCTGCCGTAGTGAACTGTATTCTTTGCGTGCAAGCCAAAATGTAGGAACACGTACACACAAATACACTTTTTAAAAATTTATTAATATTCATCTCAAACCCTCTTCTGCTAAATCAACGCAATTTTCGTTATTATTACAGACATTAATTATAAATTAAATAAAAAAATATAATAATTCGTCATACTCAAATTTAATAAACCACACCACTACAACATACGAATCGGAAAGATAACAGGGTGAAGAGTAATTACTCTTGTTTTAAAATTAAATAGTTTTTAAAACGTTTATACAAATTTAATTACATCAAACCTAAATTCGCATGATTCGATTGAAAAATTAACTAGTTCAATTGAGTTTGTTTGTAATTTGAAAAGGTGGAAGTGGGAAGGGAAACCGTGTTCATTTAAAAAGCAATTCTCTCCTTCAATGGTGGCCATTTCATTATCACTTTGCCTGATAACTTGCTAGCCCTATCCAATTTAATTGATTCCAATTCCTTAGGGAAAAAAGTAATTAACACTCAATAAATTTATACTGTTCCTAGCGTAGAGGGCCGATTGTGTCCAACTTATTTAATTAACCTTTTAATTAGAACTACACGTTTGCTATTATGGCATTTTTTAATGACAAAAATTGTAATTTAAATTATAGTGGTAAAGGAAAATGTATTAAAAGTTGTAATACGCTTATATCGGATAGACTTTATACTTTTTTCGCTCCCTCCTTAACAATGTTAAAGGTATTTTAAACAGAATGATTAAAAAGTTTTGAGCAGCAAACAAAGTGTCGTGATATTTCATAACTTAAATATATTATTATGAATTAAAATATACAATTAGTTGAAAACATAAATAAAATACAATAAAAATGATGACATTTATTATCAGAAATAAATAACAAAATTATTCTCGACATCTAATATTAACCATAATATTCTAATAGAATAGAAAAATAATTTTATTCTGCGTCTAGGTCCCTATGGTAGAATATATCTGGCCTAAAGGCTACATAACAAGAACAATATATTATCATCGTTATGTTCAATAATACTTGGATCAGTTGAACTTTCAATCATTTCATAAAACAAATCATTTAATTATGACAAATAAAATCTTTTAAACGAAAAGTTCAACTAGTTATTGATGTTTTAAGTCCTTATTAGTATCAATTGTACAACTATTATAAATTAGTACTTGAAAATAAACAATCTAGTTATAAAAAAATATATACGTTTAGATATAAAATAAAAAGTCTGTCCTGATTAAGAAAAATAACTTAAAATAACAAGAGCCTAACAAAAAACTATTAGTAAAATTATTAGTAATAATTATTACTAATTAGAGAGCATCATAGCGAAATAAGGGGATGTAGGAAAAACCATGGGTTTGAATGTGGATAGGGAAGAAGCATGGCGAATATTAGGTGGGAGTGAGTTCTAAAATGTGGGGGAACGGGCGAGAAACGAACGCTAGAATGTTTTGGTCTGTTGGAATGAGTCAATAGGTCGGAAAGGCGAGATGTAGCACCCTTAGATTTTGCAATAATGTGTAAATTATTTACAGGATAGCTTTGATTAAGTTTTATTATATCATATAATAAGTGTTCTTTAAATGGGCTAATCGACTCTAACTTTAACAGAAAAAAATAATAATTTTATTATTATTCAATTATTTAAGTTTGAATTCATTTTAATTAAAAATATAACGACATACTAAAAGAAACCGTTGAGCCGCTAAATAACGATAGTAATTAATTTGATCAGTTAAATAAGTTGTTTTGAAAAAACAAACAACTAGACTATATAAATTATTAAATTTTGTAAATGGTTTACTCAGCGAAATAACAATATGTTTCAAGACAGGTCTGATTAAACAACATAAGGTAATTAAAATACAAAAAAAATTTTAATCATCAAACATAAATGCGAATTTCGGATTATAAATTATTGAATTAAATATAACAATATATCTGTACCTCAGAGGTAAACTATCGTAACTGACATTTTTCAAACTTTACAGGAGAGCAGTTTTAATGATAAATTTTCCTTTTTATTGTTGTTCACGGTTTTCAACGATAATTAGAGGTCATCATTGATCTTAATCTTGATGACCTCTAATTATCATTGAAAACCGTGAACAACAATAAAAAGGAAAATTTATCATTAAAACTGCTCTCCTGTAAAGTTTGAAAAATGTCAGTTACGATAGTTTACCTCTGAGGTACAGATATATTGTTATATTTAATTCAATAATTTATAAATTAAAGACAATATTTATAAATATCTTCCTAATATAAAGGAATATTATGGTCTGATATAAAATTGAGCATTGAACAAGTACAGTAGGTCAATTAGAGATGGAAGCAAGGAGTGGGAGAGAACAGCTACCCGATACGTCATCAGCAAATGCCTAGCTAATACTAATTGTGTAACTGCCTTCCTCCAGATCCTCACAAGTTCCAACAGGGGAAGATAGAGTCCAAACTAGTTATGTAAATATGAACAGAAAGTGACGTTACCATCCAGGGCAACACTGGTTTCGAAGGGACAATTCATAAAAACCATATTTACGATTATATTCAGAAGAATAATGTTAGCAATCCTTACGAGGTTTTACAACATAATGTTGCCATCGAAATTATGTTAATGTTTTACTAACACTTGTAACTTGTTCGAGCGAAATCCTCATGAAATAGCAAAAGTTTTCTCCCAGAAGATGTAAGAGCGTGAAAATCCGTTGAATATAAAAGAATATAAAAATAATTTTATTCTTAGACCAGGCCCCTTAAGGATGTATGGAAATATATGTATACAACGGATTAATACAAAATTTAATAAATATATGGCTACAGGTCTCAATTATAAGAATAAAACAGTACATATATGCAAAAGTGCATGAAAAATATAAACTAAATGGTGTATTCTGGTAAAGAAATAAAAAAATAGAATAAAAATCTAAAATAACGAGAATTAAACTGAAAGAAAAAAAAAATAAAAGCAGATAACATAAAAAATAATATGGTTATAAGTGGAGAAAATTAACGGTAATTCATGTATTACTTCTGATGGATATGAGATATTAATTACTACTGATTAAAGAGCATACGCCATACGACGAAGCACGCGCATGAAGTAAAAAAAAATCTTAAGAAACATTTCAGGGTTGGGGGGGGGGGGTTGTGAAATAATAAATAATTAATGTCCAATGCAAAATTTGTTTCTTGTACCAATTGCAAGAACATATCATGTAATTCAAAAATATCTATAAACATAATAAACCTAACAAAAAAATATATAAAATAATATTTTTCTAGGTTCCAATAGTATAAAATAGTAAAACTGATACAAACCTTAAACCTTCAAACTAAACTAGATAGGTATTGTAAAAGTTGCCTACATTAAATATGATTCGAGATACTTTTCGATATTAATTGGGAAAAGAAAACTTCAAGTATTAGAACGAATAATGATTTGAACACTGCATACAAGAACGTCTGCAGTTACTATTCAGTACTGTCAATATCATGGAGTCAATTTAAGGAAATACGTGTTTTTCTGAAGGTCTGCTATCTGTTTAAAATTTGCGTTATCTTTTCCTGTAAAAAGATTACTCAACAAGACTTTTATTTCTGGATTAAAAAATATGTCGTAGGACTCTTAATTCGATTTTTAATTATATTGTATGTATTATATGAAGATGAAGCGTGCAATAAAAGATAATAAAATCATTGCTTTATATCATTTACATCGGAACGATAATAAATAGATAAGTGTAAAATATAATATATTTATTATATAAATGAGCTGTCATATTAGAAAAAGGTATATCTGGTATGGATTTATACCACTTTCAAAAATTGCTCAATTAATAAATTAGCAACAAGAACAAAAATTTGCATGCACAATTAATTCTTATATATATTAATCCAATATATTTTCTAGTTTAGATTGATCAATACTTGTATTACCAGTGGATAGTTTCCTAACTTCCCTTCATCTCATGCCGTTATATATCTATCATTCTATTTACACGATGTATTATTATTATAAATTAAAATGAATAAATATAAAAAAATATAGGTAAAGTACAGTCTTGAAGTTGATTCAGTACCGATCAGGAACCAATTTCTTATTTTCAAGAAATGTTTTCTAATATGCGAAGTCATTAAAAACAGCAGTTTATTAAAAAAAAAACACTTCGAGCTATTCTTCCTAATTATTCCGACTAATTAACATAATTCCGAAAAAAATAAACTCGATTACACAACCGTTAGCCATACTGCCGTATGATGTAAACTGCTAAATTTTCCATCCTAAACTCCTGTAGAATATATCTTACATATATTGTAGACATTGTAAAAAGGAATTCTTAATGCTATTGCTATTGAACAGCCTAAACAACTTAAATAATTTTGAACAAAAAAAAAAAATCTACCAGTATATCCTAAAAATAGCTTAATAGAATTTCCGATTATTATTGTTAACAACCGATTCATTTTTATTAGCAACATAATGACTGTAATAACCTCCGTAGAAGTTGGGTAGGGTAAAGTTCAATAAGATCGTTAAGACTCGCCAATCGGAGGGTAAAATGCACTAAGGATTAAGCATATCTTTAATTTTATTGTAATGTATGTTTAAATCATATGATAAATAGTAGCGTATAGCAACATTATTCGTATTTTTATGACGAATATCCCAAATTCAAATAAGCTCATTTCAAATTAAGGCAAGTGACATAAAAATATGATATGCGACTTTATTTATCTATATTTAAAATCATATTTATCTGTAAATAAATTTTATTTACATTTATAATGGCATTAAAGCAATTTGTTCCTGTTTAAGGTCTTTTTAAAAGTAATATTATACTATTTAAAAAAAAGTATATTTTTTGAAATTTACAACTGTATTATAACAATACAACAAGTAAACATAATGACATGGATAAAGGGAAATTGAGAAATGCTTGAGAAAAAAACTCAAGGGGAGTATTAAATTCAAATTCATTTTAAGTAATGAATAGTATCATTTATGAACTGAATTTTAAAACAGTTTAGTTACTTAAATAAATGTAAGGATTAATATCGTTAATTAGCCCTTTTAAATGTTAATTAACTATTAAGGAATAAAAGAAAATAATTGTTGAGTTAAAAGAAAAGAGAAAGAAGTAATGTATTACGAAATACGCAGTAATATATCACTATTATTAATAATAACAATGAGAACAAGGACATATTGCCTTTCGAAAGAATAATCCTCGTAGATTATTGCTGAAAAAATGCCCTACTGTAATAACTGAAAATATATAAAATTAGAACAAATTAAGAATAAAATTGAATAAGAAGATAATGCCTGATAACAAAACATAGCGCGTGGAAGGGGTTCATAACATGCGACCTCTATTTCTGGTAAATTATTCTTATTTTTACTATTCACAATTTTTTTTTAGTAAATAAAACGCATGTTTTAGAGGATAATATTCTCATTTACTACAATTAAGGATAATATGTGAGATGACTTCTGATTATAGAAATATGTAAATGGCTTAATATCTTTTAATTAATTTGTACAACAACAAATTATTTGGCAGGGAATAATTGATTAACTCCTAAATAAATAAGAGCATAATTTTAGGCAGCAGCACTTTAAATAATAATATGACGAAGCCGACAGTATCGGACAAATTTTTTTACGTTTATACTAGGATGTAAGGGAGCATCATGAGAAGAATGGTTCTTGAAAATTTATTGATAAATAAAACCTCAAAAAACCAATAATGATGCGAATTATTAACATTTCTTTGCAGTTAATTATAAAATTGTTACCTGTTGTCCATAGCGGCAGCGCAGCTCACCAACTACCAGCAACGGACAAAACCTGACAGATCAGCACCTTTTGGTTTCTGTGCCACGGATTACGCAAGTCTTCGAGGGTACACGTCACAGTCAACCATTGTTCCTATTTTGTCTTTTCATAATATCAGTTAATTAAGAAATTTGAGATGAAAAAAACCGCCCATAAAAATTCCATCAGTTGGAGGGTCTTTAAAATTAAAAAAATCATAAATCAATCAATAAATAGCTTTATGCGTTAAGGGCATTCTTTGATTTTCTACTAATATCATTGTAAATAATAACACCGATTAGCATAGCAGTATTAACAGTTTAAAGTTAATATTTAATGCTCTAGTAGATAGAGCCTCAATTTTACAAATGTATTTATGGATTCAGGATGTAATTTTTCTTAGATAAATATTTTACAAGGTGTTTATGAGACTGACAAACCCACCGAGTCTTGCAAGAACTACGCAACTAATTTGAAGACGCTAGGAGGCCAATAAGATCTCTGACCACAGTGTTGATCTACGCCCGAAATAAAAGGATAACTTTTTTTATAATTATTGGTCAATTTTTTATTTTTAAATATTTTTATTTTTAAAGAGAAAAGATAGGCCGGGATTCGAAGGGTTCCGGGTTCGAATCCCGGCCGAGGTCCTATCTTTTCTCTTTAAAAATAAAAAAGGATAAATTGTCTGTTATAACTTGAACCGAACCCAGGGCATAGGAGTAAGGAAAATTCCTCGTCTTACTGTTCTACTCCATTCTATATATTTATAATTCCAGTTCGAATGATAGAAAATTTTGAAGTTTAAAAGACAAGAAGCAGTGAGCTCAAAAATTAAACAAAACAAAAATAATAAAAAACACACAACTGATGAATTTGTTGCTAAATCTTTCATAAGAAGCGATTTATTTTCTTCAATTAGTTGCTTTCGCATAAGGACAGGATATAAGAAATACAAAGATTGCCCTATCCCTTTTAAGTTCCCTCGCAGTCATGTGATTAGGACAGGTCCACGAACATTTGAAGCGTCTGCCGCTTCTTTAAGGTTGCTCTTGACTGGTCGGTTCAACTCAATAGGTCGAATATGCATGTATAAGACAAGGCTGGGAAAAGAAGTTGATGCAACTTGATGAATGTCAAATAGGTCTTAAACTACAATAAGAGCCCGATATCTGATATTAATCTGAAAGGGTTTAAGTGACAGCTGATAATCATAAAGAAAAAACACAGCAAACACATTGCAAGAAATATCAAAATCTCTCTGCCTGCATTTTCAACAATATTACTAAAAATTAAATTTACTGATCAAGGAGCAGTTATAGAACTGGGTATCTAATCCGCAGGATGTCGTTTCTAGTTGATTACAAAAAGTAACTGTTTTTCATTTGTTGGCAGTTGGCCTTCCTCGCAGCCGCTCTGTATATTTGCCCTGAAGATGACCTACAATGTAGGTCGAAACGTCGGCACACAATAAATAAGTATGCACTTGTTATGGTGTTCCATTTCACTGCACCCCAACTATCTCTATCCTTACATTAGAAGTTCCAGTCAACTAATTGTTTCTCTTACATATAAATGTTTTTCGTTTCATTTTTAACATTTTCCAAACATAAAAGTTATCGCAAGAAAAGAGAAAGTAATTATCGGTAATGAGTAGATTTCGGTACTAATTTCATCAAAAAATAAAAGTTTAACCAAACATTTCGAAGTATAGATGATATATGTTGAAACTTTAACTTCTAGATGAAATGATTACCGAAGTAATTTCCCGTTTTTTTTCCATACTTAAGCTCATGATAACTTGTATTTTTGGAAAATATTAAAAGGGAAACGAATGAAAAGTTTGTCACTCAACTGGAAGCGACGATCTGCGGCATAATTACCAAGAACTGTAGTGTGCATTAAGAAGTGATCTAGAGAGTTAAAGAACTTGAATAGAGTGGACCGGAAATAGCGAACATTCATCTCATCAAATACATTTGGAGTGGTACAGAATGGGAACATGGACCAAACAAGAGGAATGTATAAGCAAGGAGAAAAATGGATACATTCCACAGCATATGGTTTTTGGAGAATTTGTAGAACTGAGCAGTAAGTAAATAAAATTTACTGAACGAAATTGTATTAATATTAATGTCCAAACTTATTCCTTATTCCCAGATCGTTTAGTTAATGTATAAACAGCTGATCTTACCAGTAAATTGTAATAAATAAATAAAAAAATAACGAGTAGACAGCGAGAGAGACTGTTGAAGAAGAGAAGCCGGCGTTACTAATCCATTGCCCGTGACTTCCTTGGCCTCCAATCTCTTCACTCACTCCACTAGCTATAGCTAGCTCCCCACTCCAACAGCATTTACATTACAATCACTCCTCCAACAACAACAATTATTGCCTTCGCTCAATGGAGCCCTTGCAGCAGTCAATGGATCTAGACAATTAGCTACAACTAGATGCTTTTTACGACCGAGGAAAATTGTATGGGGCAAGCCAACTTTCAAAACGCCATTAAATAAGATGAATGGGCAATAGCGAAGGTAGTCCATGAAATTCTAATAACTTCATCTATTTTTAAGGTTAATTAAATAACTGTGTCACAATAAAACTATTTTTTGAATAAATATAAGTATAAAAATATTTAAGGCACCAAGTAATAATCTCCGAATTATAAGAAACGATAAATCATCATTGTTAATTTCATGGAATTTCTTATAATCCTAACATATGATATAGAAATAAAAACTACGCTCTCCAGGTATTTTTTATCCATATATATATATATATGATATGATATGATACCGATATGCATGCTGTATGGAGGAGGAAAACGATGAAGATGAAGAGTATGAGTGAGATGGTTAGATAATGTTGAAGAGGACATCAAGTTGCTTGGATTAAGGAGATAGAGAGACCGAGCAAAAAATGGCCAGCTTAAATATCATAACGTTTCTGAAGGTATAACCTTATTAAGCTTAAGGCAGCTTACATTATTTTATTTTATTTTAATATTGTGTTTACTTAATGTATCGTAGGCTCATGCATGATCGCAGGTCTGCTGCGAAGATTTAACATTTAGCGGGAGACTGGTTGTAATCATCGAAGACAGGAGGCACCAAGAAGTAACCCATCCTTAGGATTTAATGGATTCGCTATAACTCGGGCTCCATGATCCTGCCTTCACAAAGGAAACTAATATTTTCCAGCTCTAGTTACCCGTTCCGTTTATATTGCAACCTCAATAGCGAGTATTCTTCGTGAAGGCTGAATCACAACAAAAAAGATTCCCTAAGGACATGGCCATGTGAACGATTTAAAGCAAACAGCTTGCGATTACGGAGGCGCAGAACTGCCTTCCCATACCTTATACCATCTTATAGAGATCACTAATAGAGATAATATGTACATCCGTAATGATAAGTCGAAGATGAGTTAAGAGAAAGAACTACTAGGTTTGAAAATTTCACTTCTATATTGTATTTGAATTGTTTTATATGAAAAGAATGTGCGAGTGAGATATAAATATTTAAAATAAAAAATAAATATTTAAATTAACCGTATTAAATTTCAGTTTCATTTAAATTAACTCCCACCTTGTTGATAGTTTAGGCATACTCTAAGTATTTTAACTCCACAAATGCTGTCGTTCCAGTACTTTTCAAATAACTGCTATAATTTTTTATTTTTTAAAGAGAAAAGATAGGCCCTCGACCGGGATTTGAACCCGGAACCTTTGTCTCACCGTGACATCGCTCTGCCAATTGAGCTATCTAAGGCCCCTGCCGGTCGAGGACAGACCTTTTCTCTCATAGATCCTAAAGCCCCAGTGCTCTCGCCATTTTTTGCGATGAATACACTAGAGCGAAGTTCTTTGAACATTAATTTTAATTTAGGATCTTATTGACTTACGTCATATTATTATTTATAATTTTTTATAATTATTGGTCATTTTTTATGAGTTATAAATATTTTTATTTTTTAAAGAGAAAAGATAGGCCCTCGACCGGGATTTGAACCCGGAACCTTTGTCTCACCGTGACATCGCTCTGCCAATTGAGCTATCCAAGGCCCCTGCCGGTCGAGGACAAACCTTTTCTCTCATAGATCCTAAAGCCCCAATGCTCCCGCCATTTTTTATAACTCATAAAAAATGACCAATAATTATAAAAAAAAACTGCTATAATTGTTTGACTATAATATTTGTTTCTATTTAAAAAATCTGAAAAACTCTCAAAAACAATTTTCACCTCAATGACTTTTGATGGTAGATTGCAATAATAAATTCAATACAGATCACCTGAATATTGAAGTTTAACCAAAGCTTGATGATAATAATAATTATAATAGTGATAAGCAAAATTATATAAATTTCCGTCCATATTTTAGGAACTAGTGTTATCAAAGGAATTTTTGGTACTTGTGTATTAATCGGTACCCATTAAACCTACCTCCTTATATCATTTAGCTTCTTCTTATCACTGGTTTGGAATAATTCCAAGGATGAATTACGTGAAAAAGGTCATCAAACGGATTTTCACAAGGATAGAAATGAAGATTTTTTTTTTGTCAGAAGCGTAGGGAAAACATTTCTATAAGAAACATTTTATTATTAAATTTTGTGTATTTCAATTTTCATTAATAAGGATAAGAAGGTAGATGTTATCAGTGCTCAAGTTACGAACGATGGCGGATAACAGTCCAATACACGCTAATACACAGGTACGATTATTTAACAAACGGTAAGAAAATTGTAAAGCATTGAAACGTTATATGATACAGTCAAAACATCTCCGGCAAACTTCGAGAGCATTGATAAGTGTTAGCGAAGCTTGTCAAAACAGATCGATACCACTTCTTCCTCCACTTGCCTCTCTTTCTCTCTCTCATCTTGTTAATAACCGAATTTGATGGACCTTAATGACAGCATCTTCTTGATAAAGTAACATAAAATTAATTATGATAATACCTGCAGATGTGATATAAATGATGAAGGATATACATAAATAAAAAAATAAAAATCTCAAGCCAGGAAGCAATTTGCATCATATTTATCTGATATCAGAAAATTGGCTTATATATCTACGTATCGATTAGCTATAGACAGATTCAAAGATTGTTTTCAAACTTGAGCCTAATAAAGTGTTTTTTGTTTTGTTTTACATTGATTCGTTCTAGTTCCTATAAAGGTTCGGGGCTAAATGATTATTTACTTTATTTTTAAACTATAAGTTATAACAAATGCTTAGTAGGAATTGAAATGGTCTAAGATAATGGAGTTTCGACGAGTGACCTTAGCTGGAGAGGCCTGTTGCTATGAGGTTTCCATTTCCAGCAGCGGCAGAGATTACTTCAACTGATGCAAAACTTTTCGTTTAACGTCCCGACATTAAATGATGAACCCTGAACAGTACGTTAATAAGACCGTGACAAACTTCTATATGGAATTAAATCACTGAATGGTTAATGATTTTTTCTAACAGTAGCTCAGTTGTTTCAGAGGTTTCGTTCGTGGGCCCATCCATAATGAGTCACCGCATTAATATGCGGTGTAATGAACCAGTCTGTTGGGATCCACGCGTGGAAACGTTTGTCAACTCCACACAGATTTCGTGGGCGTGTGTATCAATGGAGTTCGAAAAGTTAATAGAAATCGTTCGGAGCCATCCTGTTCTATTTGAGACTAGTCATGCCGACTATATCCAAAATGAAGAATGAACTGTGGGAAAAAATTGGATGCAAGTTAATACCTCAGGCATACTGCTCATTTTTTCTCCCAATTGGTTTCTGGGCATTACATTCCTTACTAGTTATGTCAATCTTAATGAGTTCATGTAACTCACTAAACTGCTCCAAACTATTTTTAAAAACACTATTAGTAACTTCCTGAAACAGGTTGAACTCTCCGTTTTCCTCCTTACTAAATAAATATTTTTACTTCTCCTCCTCTTCACTAACGAATATAGTACAACCATGTCTTCATGTTCTGACTCGGAGTCTAAATCCAGAAGGAATTCTGATACTGCATCGTGAAACCTGGGTGACAACGACTGGATTCAATATGCGGTACTCGACCCCTCCCACGGTCTGGGTTGTGTGTGGGATGGGTCCAATGTGCGCCGGGCCTAAAGCATGGTATAGGGTTCGGGCCAAATCTGCAACTAATGGGACATAAGGTCATTTCGGATGACTTTATTCGTAACAAAGTAACAATAATTGAGTATTTCACGAAGGGTTTTTGGAAGGATTGGATACGAGACTTACGAGCAATTCGATGACTTAGTGGAGCCCCAAAGCTCTTATTTGTATTCAAAATAGGTAATGCATATGAGTTTTTTAAAATTTATTTTCATTTTCTTGCAGTATTTTATCGGATTCGAAAGGACAAAGTCCTAGAAATGTTCCCTTGTAATTATTTCTGAGAGATGTTTCAGTCCTTCAGGTCTACTCCTACGATGATGAAGGAGATATAAGAGCTGTCCTAAAGAAGGAAGAGGTGCAGAGAGAACCTAAGAGATACGATCAACAAGCGATGAAGAGATATAGAGAGCCGCGATACATTCGGGTAGGTTATGAGGGACCCCCGGCTACTATTTTGGTGGACGACTCTTCCGATCTGGGTCAGGGATCTGATATCGACCCCTTCAGCGGGAGCACGCCACTACACGATCCTCATTCTCTTCCCTTATCGCCTTCCCGGGCGTTAATTAGAAGATAAATATCATAGGATAATGAATCAGGAAGGCGGAAGGCTCCCAATAGAGGACGTAGGTAAAAAAATTAATATTTCACCGTGAAAAGATTGTACATAAATAAACAGAAAAACGCGAATTAAAGTCAAATCAAAACGATTCAATGGTACTTATGAATACATCTTTCATTAAATTTTTGTATAACTATAAATGGATGGACAGGTATCCTATAAAGAGTGATAATAGACAAAAGCAAGTTAACACTCCATGAAATTTTTTTACAAAAGTAAACTAAGGTTATTTTTGTATTCAAAATCTAAATGATTTAATATAACCACAAAGTCAGTTGCACCAATTTTTATAATTATCTTTAATAAAACAAAGAACTGTCAACACGCATATGGAGATTCATTTATATTTCTATACTTCACTCAGTCTTATTATTATTATTATGCTTTCCGCAAAACCACCTCCGTAAAATAAAATATCCGTCTGAACTACTTAACGTTAGAAAGAATGCAGCACAATAAGCAGGCTAAGAATTAGCCCTAACTAAGAAGAAAACTGACCCACCTCCATCTATTTTTAGACCTGTTTCAACCATCCTGCTAAAGTTTTGATACTACAAAACTTATAGTGAAGCATCTATTAGAAAGCAAGGAGCATCAAAAAGAAAGAATGACTATTAACATCGAAACGGAACACGGTTTACGAAAACTAATAAAATGCAGGAGATGCTGATGTATTTAAAAGCTACGAAGTAATTTAAGAAGAGCACTCGTCGCTAATGGCCCTAGAAGTCGAAGAGACGTTACACAAATTCAAATAAAAAATGTTTATTACCGAAACTTCCAGTTTCGTCCAAAAAGTCCAGAACCAGATTAAAAACATGAGAACAATGCGACTAAGCGTCGTTCTAGACAAGATTGTTTTCTTGAGTTTTTTGAGCGAAAAATATGAAAAAATAAATTTTTCAAATTTTGGAGCTATCATCTTTTGGATCGTGAACGCCTCAATTGTAAGTAGTTTGAAGAAGTCTGAGAATGCATTAAAAATGTTTAAACTTTCCAAAACTGAAACAAGCAATTATCGTTTAGCCCACCATTCACGCTTTCATCTGCTCAACAAACATTACACAATCCTTAATTACAGATAATTGGATTTAGGCCATAAAATAAATAGGCATTACTTAATTTTTTTGTACCGATATGAATTAACACAAGTAATTTATCATATTAAGTTTAATACGAAAACAATTTTTTTTAAAAACTTTATAAAACAAAAATAATTTCATTGGATACACATTAACGCATGCAAAATAGTTATAAACATTGTCTAAACATAAAATTAGAATATTATTTATTACAGATGAATAAGTGAAATCTTACGTTTTTATATAGATGTTAAAATGATGCTGTTAATAATAGCTCAGGTTTCGTGGGTAATGAAAATTACCTTGTATTGTGAAATTAGTTATCATGATAAATGGCATAAAAGAAACCGATAAATAATTAAAAATTATTCTATTTGGAGCTATAACCCTTTTTCTTTATGTAAACAATTTTACTTACAACAATTCCGGGGACACGACGAATAATGAAGAGAAGAATCTGGAGTGGTATTGAAGATAGGGGGGGCAACTCAGTACATGGCTGCAACTCAGCACAACTGACGGATTAAACTGTTTGGACCCTGTCACTACGAAGATTAATCAATGTTCACTATTCAATAACAAACATTACCTTTTAAATAATGATTATTTTTATGATGTATCGTCAAATAGAAAGATATAAACGTAGATGTTTTAGATCGTTCCTTAACGAAGATTGGGAGTACATCTTTGAATGAAATTAAAATTTATAAAAAAATATTCAATTTTCATTGGATGAGTCTATGTTAAAAATGTCTTCAAAATAGATCCTCATCCAAATTATAACGTTTTTTTTTGGAGGAAACTGATGTACTTAATTAAAAACAGAAAGATAATATAAAAACAGTTTTAAAATAAAGAAATTTAAAAACATTGCAATTTATTTTTTTTTTAAATAATGTATGATGAAAAATAAAAACAAAAAATTAAATTTCTATTACATTATAAAATAATTATAATTTTTTTTTATTCAACATACAGGATGGAATAATAAAAAATTGGAAAAAAAATAAGAATAAAAGGGGCGTAAAAAATTAAGTTTTAGTAATGTACACATTTTGGAAAAAATAATGACAAAGGAAACATTGCTATTGTTAAATAAGAAAAAAAGTGTGAACAAACTAAATTGTTTTTTTGATTTCTTGTTTCAATGAATTGAACTAAAAAACATAACAAATTCAGTTCAATTTAAATCAAATAAAACTCAACAATAATTAAGAGGAAAAAGTGAAACCTAAAGAGGCACTAAATTGAAGTACAAATTAAAATGGTGGGATAATGACTTGAATTTATTTTTCCTGCTTACACTATATTAAAAAAATAAAACAATCTGAACTACAGAATGCATGCATTTTCAGGTCCTACAATTTGAGCAAATACTAGTACAGTTGTATAATTTGCAAAATTGAGGTTGGTCCGTTGTTGATTCAGTAATTAATAAAATAAAGGTAAAAGAAAAGTTATTAATTTAAAAAATATTTTTAGTCGAAAAGGACCAAAATAATACAAACGATTTTTACATATTAATACAAAGATAGTAAATAAAAATGTAAATAAAATAATATTCAATTAATAAAAAACCTCAAAAAGGATATCAATCAGTATAAATCAATATATCAAAAAGGAAGGCCCTTGATCCCTCTCAATCCTACGGAGTAAATAATAAAACAAGTCTACATATCCCACATTTAAAGGGCAACACTCGAAAATTCCAACCGGCACCTTACCATCCCAAATGGTATAGAGCTCTAGAATATCAAGAGTAAACAAATATACACCAAAGATGGATCAGACATGTGTTGGAACTCATTTAGGCTAAGTGCTTTACTGACTCCATCACGTCCCAAGAGTTCATCAACCAAATCCCGCAGGATAACTAGCTAGTTCACATCATAAAATATGATTATTTAATTAAATTATGTATATTAACTATTCTTTTATTATTCCATTTTTATCTTATTCTTTATTGAATATTTGATTATGATTTACAATATTGAAAAATCTACTAAGAGCGTAATCAAAATTGACATTGCTCGGACAAGAAGAGGGAATAAACTATGGATTTCAATTATTATCATATTACTACATTAAGTTTTTAGTTACTATTATATTATTAAATTAAGTTTTTTCTAATATGCTCTGTAAGAAAAGCACATTTTTTGAAAAAATTTTACTCTAGATATGCGAAATTCATTATATAATAATTGGCAGATCGGAGTATATATATATATATATATATATATATATATATATATATATATATATATATATATATAAAAAGTTTAATTGGTGTAACTGACAGACTTTATGGTTATATGGATTGCTTAAATCCAAGTGATTCAAAATTGGGACTAAAGCTTAACAAGAAAATGGATCTAAAGTAAAGTATCCAAAACCATATTTCATTTACGTACGCCAAATAAATACTAACTTGTAAATTCAATTGAGGGATGAAATTCAGGATGCTTTTATCAAATTCAAACACTTTAAAAAATATTTAATTTGAGATGAGTTTACTTAAGTCTGTCCAAAAACTACCATTATATTTGCTGACGTTAAACCAGGATAATTGTACATTAAATGGGGGAAAATTTGTAACTTTATTATTGTATTTTAAATTTTAAATTTATGTTAAATCGAAATGATATTCGAGCACAAAATCAATGACCACGTTGGTCTAAAGACAGCTGTTAAAGTTATCTACGTTTTATAATTAATAGCATATAATGGACAAGCGAATATATGATTTAATGAATATATATATATATATATATTTCGTTTAACGGTTATTTAACCACCTGACTATGACAGGACATCAATACCTGTCGAAGACACATTTATTTATAAATAAAAATTTGTCGGTGTTCATAAATATTCTATAAATAACATATTACAGAACATGACTTGTCGATTAGCTTTCGTCAAGGTTTAGTTTAATTATATTAAAACTAAGTGATAATATATTATGAAATATATCTACAAATTCAAAAATTAATTATAATACTTTTTAAAGGATTTTTTACGGTTGTTGTTTTATGGGTTTTTAAAATCTAAATTGTGAACTAACGCATGTTAAAACACAATTAGATTTTGCTTTTAGACTAGTTTGTGGAAGTGAGAACGCAGTGTAATTTTAAAATCGGCAGTTTTAATGATACAAAGAATTATATAATAAAAAAATTAATGATAAGCATACCTGTTTAGCAGATTAAACTTAAAACACGAATGAAAAAAACAGAATTAGTCAGTTATTGTAACTTAAATGGGAATAATAATCTAATCGATACATTAAAAAAATATAATAATCTATAAAAGAATAAAAATATTGATAAAATAAAATATAAGATAGAAAGAAAGTACACTACGCTTCCCCTCCATCCCTGGCTGGCAAAAAGTGAGAGCTCTCTACGTCTTAAAAATAGACTTCAAATAATCGTCCAAACTAGCCTGCCAGCACTGATATATATCTAGGGTTAAAACCCACCATTATCGCCAATATTGTTTATTAAAAATGTAAAAAAATTATTATTTGAATGAAAAATAAAGGAGTTTTGTTTCAAATAACAGCATAAACATCAAAGAATGTTTGTAAAAATAGCAAAAACTTACAAAAATAAAGAAAGAAATAACAAAGAATTGAAAACAATAAAAGACAGTAAACTATTAACCACTACCAGAAAAACAAAGAACTAATACATTCAATAATTTAGCAACCCTCTGAGATCTACAAAGCTATAAAAATACATTTAGCAAATAATAAATTTACATGGCAGACAAAACAATAAAGCTAATTTTGCCGTATAAGCAATAAATAAAAAGGAATTAAATTTTGTATTTAAAAAGTGGATAATTTTTGTTAAGGAATAACGACTGATCCAAATACATCTCCAAATATTTACTGATAGATATTGTATCTTAATGAAAATTAATAACATTGTAAAATAAACTGTTTATATGTTGTTGGTGTTTGTTCATTTAACGTCACTTTATGCTGCTATGGCTAATCGGACAATGTTACAGTGGGAGCTCTAAATTTTGCCTATCCAGGTTTAATTAGGATAGGGATTTTTAACGAGTACCTGACATCGTACAGGCTCGGGACCCCGTTTAACGTGCCTTCCGAAAGACGGCGTAACTAAAGATTTTTTACTCCCTTAAAAAATCCTAGGGCCACCTGCCGGGCTACGAACCCGCGATCTTGGGCTTAGTAGTTTGTTACGCTAACAACTAAACCACAGGTGACCGTAAAACTGTTTATAATCAATCTTCAGAAATTTTAAAGTTGCAAAGCGACACCCCATATACATCAGATACCTTTATTGAAATATAAAAAAATTGTTGGATCTGCATGGTGTACTTGGCAATGTTTATCATTAGCAAGGTACACGACAACAATTTTTTTTTATTTACAAGAACTAATTTATTGAAGATTTTTTCAACTGTTTGTGATTGTACGACTCAAAATTCTATACTATCTTCATATCTCTTAAGTTACAAGTATATTTTCAAGCATAAAAGTTTTGTGTTATATCTCACAAATGTTCTGAGAACGAATTAGCACAGTGTTAATAATTGCATTTATCCTTTTTCGATTCAATTATAAATTCAGGGCGAAATATGAATGGGTTTCTTATTGTAATAAATATTAACAAAACGGTTTTAAAAAACACCTTACACCAATTATATGTTGACACTAACAATTCATACCATAGGGTCAAAGATTAAACAAAAGCAACAAAATGCATAAAAATAATGTTTAAAATAAAGTAAAATATTTTGTTTGCCTATACATTAACAAACTAATTCGACTCACTAGCAATCATCTACCTTAGTAGGAACGAATGTGTTAATAAATAACCACGATCTCCTACCATAATTGAGAAACGTAAGCAAGAGTAACGTAATGTATCTTCTATTAACTAAAATATGAGAGGTAGTAAGTACAGTTACATAAATGGCGATAAATTATTTCCAGATAAGAATCTGGTTCAAGAAGGGAGATTAACGGATTAATCGTATACATTACGTTACTTCTCAGGGAAACATAAATCAGAGATTTAAATTTTGACAGGGACAAAGTACTTTGAAAGTCGGGTGCTAAGTGCAGTGTAAGTACCATGTTAGAATTTCAAATGAGGCAAAAATTAAATTATTGTTTTTAAACAGCAAGGATAAACGAGAGAAACACATGGTATAAACGGGAGTTACAAGAAACTTTGGCAACGGTTGTGCAGGATGGTGATTTGCCCGAGGCCAGACTCTATCGCCAGGTGTTTTACCTAACGATATCTACGGAATCCGCAAACAAAGAGGTTACCCAGCATCTATAAAGCGGGCTAAAGATGCAAAGGCAGAAGAAATAAATGTTATATATAAATAAATAAATGTTATAAAGAAATAAATAATTTCTATTACTCCAGAAATAATATAAGGTAACTAATAAAAATTTTGTTACTTATTATATTAGTCGGTAAGATGGAACATGAAAGAAGTATGGATACTTTCATGTCAAGTCAATCATAAAAAAAAAAATTAAATAGGCAGTCCTGAGGACTGGCGAGAAAGATGAAGACCCAAGACTTTGTAATGACTGAGTTATTATTTAAATTTCTAAATCAATTATCGTCTGAATTATTTAAATATTTTGCCTTTTTTTTCAAATATTTTGAGACTCCGAACCATCAATCCGAACAATCATGTTCTGCACAAGTAAAATAAAAACTAATTCAATAAAAATAAAAATGTAATTTAATTTAAATAACAATCACTATATAGTTATATAATTTATAACTGGTATTTTTATTTACATAGATTTTATTTTCATTTTTAGCGTTATCATCATCTCTATGTCCAACAATGCCTTTTTTTTTTTTTTTATTAATTTATTGATATTTACAACTGTAATAATATTACATCAAGTAAATTTGCTGATATGAACAAATGACAAAAAAACAAAGATTACCCATCGGTAGAACTCCAATAAAGTTTTATAGTAGAAGGTCTCGAGGCCATCTTCTTTTTGACGCCTCGGAGGGTTATCAGGAATAGTATAGGAAGCAAGTTGAGAGACTAGCGGATTCAAGTGTGTATGGAGCTTGTCATGGAAGGATAGGTATCTAGTTTGGGCCAAATCAGCAACATATGGGATATTAAGATCATGATGGATGAGTTTGTTTGTGACATAATAAGGAGCATTGAGGATTTTGCGAAGAATTTCGGATTGTAAGGATTGGATACGATTGAATTGGATGGTTTAGTTGAGCCACAAAGCTCAACTCCGTATGTCCAAATAGGTCTGATAACTGTAATGTAAAGGAGTCTTTTGTAATTAAGTGGCAGCTAAGAACGTTTGTCCAGTAAATGTTGAAGTAGGCGAAAACGTCGAGCAGTTTCTTGTCTTTTCAGTCTTGCACCAACAATACTTAGATCGTTTTTCCTTTCAATTATAATAATAATTATAAAAATAATTATTTCATAAAACAAAATAACAGTTCAACCAATTATTGACGTTATAAATTATTTTCAGTATCAACTGTATAACTATTAAACGACTTTGTTGGTAAAAATAATTATTCTTATATCGATGTAATTCTAAACTTTAAATTCAAAGTTAATTAAAAACATTGTACAACTCATCAACTGACGCAATGCTACAATTTTAGCCCTATCAAAAGTCGCTAACGCGGCTAAAGATGTTTTAAAAAATATTCTAAAAATGCAAGGGCAATCTGCAGGATAGAGATTGAATACAAATTGCGCAATCATGTTACGATAATTTAACAAATCGTCTGTGACCTGTTCAATGTAAAAGACGAGTGTTATAGCAAAACAATATACATAAAAGGTATTTTCTGAATTTGCATAAGAGTGCACGCGATGTAAGGTAACACAGATGCACAAGTTTCAGCAAATCTTAGGGACTTGCTACACATCTGAACTCAGTTAGATGGGAGAAGTAAACTTAAGTCTATTCAATTCAATCAGATTCCATTTCAGTAATTTGTAAGACAAGTTGGTGTTCACGACGTCTTGCGAGGTTCTGTATATCCAAAATGGGGAAGGGATCATGGTGATGTTTGGAAGAGATATGTGATTGTGAAATAAAACAATATAAAACAACAACGAAACTAACACTATAAACAAACTACGCTACTACTTTACAGAATTCTGTATCTATATTTAATTTTATTACATTTAATACGTAATATAGTAGAACATAATAAAATTATAAAACCTAATGTATGCTATTCTCATGCTTAAATTAAAACTACTTTGGAGGTATCACCTGTCCACCCAACGGTGGATCAATCCTCATTTTAAAAATTATACAACTGTTGATTTAACTGTACAACAGTTGGTAATTTCATACTTATTTTGTTATAAAATAATACTTTGTTAAAAACTTTTTTATATAATAGAGAGTAAAATATCAAAGCATTTGCATATTACTAAAATTACAACAATATCTCATCAAAATCATATTAAAAATATTTGTTGACAAAATAATTGTATATATTATTCAATGATACAGTTAAATGTATTTAGCCTTAAAAAAAAATCCGTACCACTACAACCCCATTAAAAGGTCTTGGGATTAACATGTGGTAGAGTCTGTATTGTTCTTTGGACAACGGTTGTGCAGGGAAGTGATTTGTCCTAAATCACGTTCAACAGCCAGATTTTCCCACGCTATTTTGTTTACCCGCTTTATAGAGGCTGGGTAAGACCCAGGATTGTCCCAAGTCCCAATCACATCGAAAATCCGACATCGAATTGGGATCTAACATAGAAGCTGAGTGGATGGGTTAGTTGTAGGCAACATCGTCATCGAAACTTAAGGTTTGTTAAGCTTTATTGTAATTATTAATAATTCGAAGTCAAGTAAATAATATATATTGTACAAGAATTCTATTACTCAATGCGTTTCGTTACTTTGCGAAATTACTGGCGAAAACATTGAAATACTTCGGAGAAATGATAAAATGTTTGTGTAATTAATGTATGTCAATCACATATCAGTTAACGTAGAAAGGCTTTGATGACATTTAATCAAAAATTAACGGCAAAAGAATGCTAAAGGAAGCGTAAATATTGAAATGAAAGGTTTTGAAGGGTTTTCAAAAATATTCCAGCAGCATTTTGATATGCCGTATTAAATCATCTTTGACTGACGCCTGCCAAAACCATGGGATTCATCTCTCCGCTTAGCTGATTTTAATTTTTGTTATCATTGTTTCAAGTATCAGTGGCATTTGAATATAAATCTTCTATAGTGATAATAGGGTGTATACAAAAAAAAAAATTACCGTTTTATCAAATTCCTGAGTTCAAAAGTCTGTAACTATTTTAATGCTATTTAATATTTACCAACACTTAATAATCCCTTTAGAGCATTCTCTAAGCTTGTTTACTAACACTTGATTCTTCATAAAAAGGCTCAGTTTAGTTATTTATTTCAAAGAAGAAACATGACAGTGCCCTACGAAATTCTCGTAATTTTAAGATATTACTAAAAAAAAAAGTTCACAGCCGCTGAAGCAACACGTGAAATTATTAAATATGAAGGGGAAGGTGTCCTTGACCAGCGCATTGCGCGGCATTGGTTTGAAAAATTTAGCAGTGGAGATAAGACGTTGAAAAGGAAGAGGCCTCCGGGCGACCATTAATGGATTGATGAGGTTCTGAAGGAAGCTGCTGAGTCAAATCCGTCCACAAGTACTCGCGAACTTGTCAGGGAGTGTGGTGTGTCAAAAGATATTGTTCGTCACCACCTTCTCTCCATGGGGAAGGTGAAAATGGCCAGTAGACGGTCATTTTTTTTATACACCCTATTAAATGTGAATACTAGATATTTAACTACACAATATATAAAATTCATTAAAAAAGGAAGAAAATGGTCCGAGTGGAGATCGGAAAAAAATCTCTTGAATAAGGAAAACACCATATTTACTTGAAAGTCACCGTTTTGACCCACATTCCTGGTCTTCTTCAGGGCTTGTTCATGTACAAGTTCATGTCCATTTTACTTTAAACCCTTGACCCTATTTAAATCCCATTAATTGAATACTCCTAATTTAAGAGTATTTTTCTGACATCAACCTGAACCATTTTCATCCGCATATATATATAAGTTCTAGTAACATTATTCAGTATAAAATTCATTACTCAATTCTAACAATGGAGGAATAAAACAATAAATGTATAATTAAAACTTATAATTCAAAAAAAATTTTAACTTTCGTTTCTTTTAATACTTGACGGTACTAGAATAGTAGTAGGTAACATTGCAAAGATAGGCATATTTGTAAATCAACTAATTAAACATTAAAAATAAACCGGTACACCCAACGGCTTCTCACTCAAAATCGCCCTGAAGATGACCTACACTGTAGGTCGAAACGTCGGCACGTACTAAATATAAGTCTAGTACTTATTTAGTGTGTTTTTTTACTGCACCCCCCAACTATCACCGTTCTCCATTAAAAATAAACATTCAGAAAATTTTAACCACGAGTAACCTAGTATCAATTCGAACTGGCACATTTTATTATTAATATTCCATTGTAAAATTAATAAGTCAAATATATTATACATGTTATTATGTAATAAAAATAACACTTGTTCTCATAATGGAAAAAAATGAAAATTTCTAATTTTAATGAAATTCTTATTAACAGCCAATTAAATAAAATTTATTTCAATTTAAGAGTTCGCAGCAAATTATCACAGAAATGAAAAGCACGAAATTATCACCTGAAAAATTCAAGTGTACTAAGTAAATCTCAATTGAGATAATTACCGTGTTTTCTTAGATTAATTTCGGAAATTACAGAGTAATTCTGATATAAAGTGGAAAAAGACAATAAATTAAAACTGCAATTAATAAGTGAAATAAATATATTGGTGTTTCTTTCCAATGAGCTGAGTTACAGGCGATCGAAATCAACTTTTAACAACATCGAGGTGTAAAAACAGAACAATAGAAAACTTCAGATAAAAGTTGATGAAAACAACACAATGGTGACGCTAAAGCTGATATTAAACAATTAGCTAACAATAATAATTATGCTGATAACAAGAATACAAGTTTCTATTTTAATTAAAATCCACATATAATACTACAAATTAATATCCTAAAGTACAAATATGGATATATACGATTTTGTATATATTTGTATTGCATTATGGATATATTTGTAGCTGCATTACATTATTGAATAAAGGAGGTTAAGAAAAACTACGAATAAACCAAACGTAAAGGATGGAAGTTAAATTCTGTTCACCCAAACTTAAATATATGTTTCCGCCAGACATATGGTTCAAATCCGACTGAGGCGGATAAATTATTGAATCTATTAATACCTTTACACCTATTAGGACCTTGTAGTGTCTGTATACCCTCTTGGGGTATACAGTCACTAAAGTCTCTATTTTGTCAGTACCCTTAGTTCATTTCTCCAGAAGGAAATCCTGGCGGTTGAGTTTGCTCTCATGCGATCACGTGCAGGGAGTTAGAATGGCTTAGATGTTTCCACTGGCGTGCAGTCTCTAACATGTACTAAACCATTTGTACCAACAAGTATTAAACAATTTATACCAGTGAAAAAAATATTGTATTTCAGTTGTTTTAATTCTTAAATAACAAGCAAAAGACACGTGGAAACAATAAGCACCAGCCTCGCCAAATCGATGAAAATGAGCACCTCTGCATGCCGTAATAAAGGCTCCAAATATAGAACTGAGTCTTGAGGAAAAATCATTGAACACAAATGAAAATGGCTTTGGGAACGTAGAAAATAAATAAAAAAATATTTGTTTAATAATTAATTTGGTGGTACTTACATCTGAGACTGGGGCTTGTTTTCAGGTTTCTTTCTTTTCTTGGTGGATGACCCACTGGCTGCTCCACTCATCTTATTCCATGTGAGTGGGTCGCCGACCTCACACCCGACCACCCTGAAATGACAGTAATAACTACATATTAAAATTAGTAATTACTTACTTCCAATAGTAATTTATAAATAGTAATTTATAAATATTTCAACTTAATATTTTTAAGTTAATTAATTAATAATTAATAATTAATTAATAATATTTTATGCATAAAAAAACGGGCAACAGTGATATGTGTCTACATCATTTTTTATTTCATTATTGAATGGCTAATTCCTACTGAGATGAACTATTGGAGAACTGCCAGGGTATCCAGAGCAGAAAGGGCTAAGGACGAAACCAGAGAGCGAATGCAAACTCAACAAAACGTCCTCCGAAATACAGAGAAAAAAAAATATTTGAATGATGTGGTCATCTCAGAGGAATGAAGGTAGAAAGATTAATAAATTTAATTGTCAATTGGAGTGCTGAAGGGAGGAAAAGGCCAGGACGACCACGAAAAAGATGGATAGAAGGGATTGAGGAAAGTATGGAGGAAGGTATATATATATATAAGGTATAGAGATAGAAAACGTGGAAAAATAATTAAAGGAAATTTTTGGTTGAAGGAAAGCTCTACCTGAGGAAACCGTTGGAGAGAAAAAAAAAGGCCTTAACGAAAACTATATTCAGTGAATGCTCACAAATAGAGCTAAGATTAAATACTTAAACTACTATAAGTACTATGCTTAAATAATCATAACCAGAGTTTTTAAAAAATTCCAAAACTAGACGGATAAATTAATAAAATATTGGAAATTATAGGATATATGGGCGTAATTTTAATCAGGCAAGATTCATCAAGATCGGAGAGTAGTTGAAAATTAATTCAACTACTCTCGAAATTTAGTGTTGAACTCCACTTTGGGACTAGTTTAAAAATGAACATGCCCTACACTTGACTTGAAATGAGAGGCTTAACTCAACCCTACTTCACACCGACTTCATAAAGTACCTCAGAAGTGAACTTTCCAGTTCACTTCACTTATATACTTAGTGTTATATCAAATTTCACTAGAACAAACACTTTGAAGTACGTTATTAAATTAGAAATCTTCACATTCCTTACGCTATTTATCACTTGAAAATTAAAGTTATAAATTATAAGAAAAAGTAGATTATCAAAACATATGGGTCAGAATTCAATCGATAATTTCAATAAAGTCTTTATTAATTAAATATTACAGTTATAAGCAACATAACATTCCACTTTAAGTAATAACTTATATCTTATAGTTCCAAGAGAAAGTCATAACCATTAAACGGTAATTGCAAAATTATGTTTGAGATATACTTAATGACTTCATTAGTTATAGTAACTATTAAATAAATTTTCTTTAAAAAAAAATGTAAAAAAGTATTTTTTATTGAATTACAAGTATTAAATATTTAAAAAATAATTTTTGATTAAAAGAATTTTTTTGTTGAAATAATTTCACGAATTATTTTGGAGATATATATGCAATATATAGTAATCAGCTATTGAAAAGATAAAAATGTTAAGGTTTAGTTTTTTTAAATATATTTCACGTAAACGTACTTAGAACTTGAATGCCTTGTAGGTGATCTCATGGTACTTGATCTGAAATAAATTTTTAAGCCACAATCTCCACGAAAAATCGCAAAATTTCTTTTACTAAGGTATTTTATAATGGTAAAAAAATTTTGAGTTTTTCTAACCGGAATAGATTATCTTATTTATCGATTCACCTAACATAGGTGTTGTTAAAAAATGTTTAAAATGTTTAAAATTTTTTAGTTATTTAAAAGTACATGTCTTAATAAAAATCTCAATTCAAATAAATAGGTATCAAAAGTCAATTAGGTCCAAAGCCAAGGGGGATCTAAAAAAATTAATTTTATCAAAAAAAAGATTTAATGTAATTTTATAATATTATTAAAGTATAAATATTTATATAACTTGATAATTAAATATAAAATATTTAAAAAATGTAATGTTTAAATAAAAATATCAATATAAAAAAAATGTTGGCGCCAGATCCTCTAGAGACGCCCCATACTGATAACAAATGAAGATAAGAGATTTGACAAATCTTCAAAAGTAATAAAATTTTAATCTGAGCTCAGCAATTATGTAGTGAATATTTTGTCTGACATCGTATATTGTTAACATTAGCATAATTAGTTTCACATAATTTAAATACTTTTTCGGCTGCTACTGGTACTCTATCAACTTCAGAGAATATTTATAATAATATCCTGATATACTTCATCCCTAAATAATTTAAATATTGAAGCATGGAAGGGAATAGAGAAAGAGTGTGGATTAAAAAGGGCGACAGATGATTGTGACAAAACGTCGGTAATTTGTCGACTAAGATGCAAATAAGGCGAGAAGGAAGATGGAAGAAAAGTGCACGGGGACTTAGCTAAGCACCGAAGCAGCTCCCTCTTTTAATTAGATCCCCTAACTCCAGGGTGTTATCCCGCTCCGCTCGATTAAGTCCCGGTTCCTAGGATTATCCTATTCGGGACTTACCTTGAGTCGACTCCGCAATTCCTAGTCTCGGCTAACGGGATAGGGGGCAGGCCAAACCGACCGGAATAAAGGATTTCTTGAAGTGAAAACTTCTTAGCCGCGTTTAGAGAGTAGGGGAAAAAAACAGGAAAAATTCGCGTCAGCAACAAGCTCGACATGCTCGTGACGTATTGTGCGAGACTAGAGATGTCTAGTGGTCTGTAACCATAAGGATGCGAAATTAATTTTTTTATCACCTATTACTCTAAACGGTACATTATCTCAACAATTACGTTATAATAATAAAAAAAAGAACATTGAATCATGCGTCTTATGAATAATCCAACAAAATAGTTCGGTGGTGTGATTGAAAAAGACGTATATATAACAGTAATTTTCAAAAACTAAGAAATTACCAATTGGCAATTACAATACAAATTTCTGAGATAATTAATTATTCAAAAGAAATTGACATAAATCAATTGATTTTAATGTATATATCCCTATATTTTCGTTTGGGGGCGCCCGGTGGTCTAGTGGTTAGCATAACAAATTACTAGACCCAAGATCGCGGGTTTTTTCTTAAAGTCTTATGAGCTTTTATGCATAGTAACAATTCCGAGTTTTAGAAAGTATTCCATACAGCTTTCTGGTGACTTTACATAGTTGTTGTTTTTTAATTGGTAATGACAAATTTTCAGTTTGAATGGACAAGAAAAAAAATACTGTGGAAAAATGAAAAAACAAAAAAAAGGACAAAGTGAAAAACATATTATCCTTTCTTCAAACCAAAATTTTATTTCTGTTGGACAAATAAGCAAATTGGCGCATATAGGAAGATTGCCAATTCCGAGGTGTACTTGACCGAATTAAAAAAAAATCTTGTCCTCAATATAAGCAGAATTTTATGCATATAACTTTTATTTTTTGAGTTTTTTTTTTATCAAAGCGTATCCATTTTCATGCTTCATTCAGTCTTTGGTAAAAAAAAATTCTAGTCTTCAAGTATTGTATTATCTTTAGTTATTATAAATCGTAAATCTTGTAAATAAATATGGAGAATGAGATAAAAAAAAGTAATAAATAAATAAAATTCTTCAGTCTTATTTATACAGCACTTTCTAATTTTTTTTCGATGTTACATAAAATGGTCCTTATATGAGCATCCTGATTCTTTGTAGATGGGGAATTCAATTTATTATACTGTAACCTTAAAGAAAAATGTTTCGTTTAGGAATTATATGTGAAAAATACACTAAAATCTTACAATGTCAATATTTTTTACAGACAGCACCTTTGGAATAACAGGCAAGGATTATTTTACATATAATTTCATACATATCCGTGGTTTGCATACTTTATCATGATTACTATTTTTCAGCAATGTACCCATAGCTATTACATTACGAGTATGGCAAAGGAGCTATAAACATATCAGACTTCTCCCTTAAAAGTTATGTATGCACATATCCAAGTATTGAGTATAGAGTGATTTATGAGCCGTGATGAGGTATAACAATTTATTAAGGAGAAGCATAGATAACTCCATACAGGAGGAGGATCCAACGCTGAAATATGGAAACGATAATTCAAAGAAAGTTGAGAGATCGCGATAGATCACGGCGTGTTTTGGACGTGTTGCAACCCAGCGCGAAGCTCTACATCACTACGTAGGGCGAAACTGGGTCAGGAATGGGGCCGTCATAAGAATAGCTCAATAATTTCTTCTCCTGCTCGGGAATTAGCGAGTCTTGCCAATGATCTTGGTTTGTTTATCCTCAGCACCAGGAGGATAGTTAACAGTCTCAATAACGAGTTCTATGAGAGCTAAGGGGATTCATGGAGGTCTCATACCGTCAAGATAAAAGGAGGCTGTAACATGAGGAGATATATTTTCCCGCTAATGTTGTAGATAGCAGGAAATAACAATCTATATTAATATTGAGAAAATAAATATTAAGAAATAATAAGGGAACGACCAAACTATGCATGGATAGGTAAAATTTAGGCTTCCAACCGTGGCATTGTTGGATTAACCATAGCAGCATACAGTGACATTAAACAAACAACAGTGAACATACAATCATCCTGATATTCAAAAGTAAATAAAAAATAATAAAATAACTCTTTAGGGAAATGGAAAAGTATCAATATATTAAAACAAATACATTCCTATTTTTCATCAATATTACAAAATTCCATATATCGCAGATATAACTTGACATATTGATTTTAAAATCACAATATCAGAATCCAATTTTGTAATAAAGACTTGAAAAACAAATATAAAATGTTTAATAAATATGTATGTAAAATCGTTCACTCTAAAAAAATTAAGATTTGCTTTCTTTCTTTCTTTAGTACCAAAATTTAAATAATTTTCTCTAATTTTAATTAATTAGATTTTTGAATAATAAATATTAATATCTATAGACTTTTACAGGTCTTTAGTAATTGTTCTTTATTGATTTTTTCTGTTCTAATAGTTTTTTGTCATTCTTATTTTTATGAAATTTAATTAATGTTGCACCTAGGTCCTATAATAATAGGACTATGTATAAGTATATATACATTATACTTTTTTTAAAATATAAATAAATCAAAATTTTTGTGATGTTATTTATTAATATTAAAATGTTGTCAGAAATCAAAGACTTGTTAATTTAAATTACCGTGTCCTACAATCCAATACAAAAATTTATTTATTTATTTACTGTACAAACAATTGTATAGTTTTTAATTATTAAAAAATTAAAAATAAGTATGTAATTGTTTTACAATATATTTTATAATAGTAGTCAAATATACTAACTAATTAAAGTTTTCTAATAACGGAAATCACAGAAAAAATATCGTTAAGCCAAAAATCTTCCAAGAATGATATGAGTCAAAAATATCTGAGTAGTGATAATAATCATAAATATTTTATTATTGATACCAGTCAAAGTTATTGTATTAGTGATATCAATCGAAACTATAGTATTAGTGATATCAAATAATATAAAAAATATTTGAGCAAATTATTATTTTAACTTTAATAAATTAATCTAAACAATTATTTTGTTATTTCATTTATTATTGTTATTATTTGATAATTTAAAAAATAAAATCAAGCACTTACAGGATAATAATTTTTTATGTAAACAAAGTTATTTTTTAAAATATACAACACACTCGTCATGTTGCACTTATACATTAGCGTTCAATGTTATTCAGATGTTGACCAGCAGTTATGTTTCTGAATAACAACTGTAAATGACTGTGCTAATTGTTTAATCACTAATCCAATAAACGCCGAAAAACAATTAGTTAAAAAATTACTTCATATACTGTACAAAAAAAAAAAGTGATCTGATTAAAAATTAGTGGTTAAAACACGAGACTTGCCTGAAAACCGAAATCCGAGACAGCTGTAAAAAGCGTGCACTAACAACTCCACTCCCGAACCCGGCCCAGACCTGTTTGCACCCCAACCCCCTGGTTTTGACTGAGACCCCTTCTACGATTTCTGTAAAAATAATTTTCGCCCCAACACCTTCGCCAACTACAATGTTCAATAACAGGTTCCGAAAATCTGATAAAGAAATCATAGGTGGCAATCATACTTTTTTTTAATGATACAGTTCCTATATCACTGCTGAATGACTCAATATAGTTATAGAAGAACCAACCGGAATTGTATTCAAAAATAACTTCCACTATTGGAATGACTCTTCATGTGAAGATTTAATAATGCTGAGTTTTTCAGCCAAGAACTTGAAATACATAAATTTCGAATTCAGTAGATCTATTCGGACTATATAAAAATTCAATATGACATTATTTATTCAATATATTTTTATTTTCAATATGACATAACTCAATCATAGTAATCAGTTCCCCAGGTTATCGCTTTAAGTTCAAGTTTAGTCACAAGTTTTAACTTTTCATTCGTTACCTTTTCTATATTCGCGAAGATAACAATAATTTCGAGTTTTAGTATTGAATAAAGAGTCAGAATAAATGGTATATACTCATTTAATTTTTTTTGTTAAAACTTTTAGTAATTCTAATTACAGTAACAAATATTTAATATTAAACTTTAATATAATTTAGTTCACTGAAATGGATATCATTTTGAAAAAATAATTAATTTCTATTTCTTAAAAACAAAGTAACATACAAACTATTTTTTTGTTATAAATAAAATATCATTTGTACCGAATAAATTGTACGAAAAGAAGGCTTTATAATAATTATTATTACATAATTTTTTCCCCTTTTGCACGATTAATTAATCTGGAAAGGCATCCAAAAGATAACTTGAGGAAATTGAGTGATGATAAGCAGAAATATGAATAATAGTTTAGCCTCGGGTTAATTAAGATTTGAATAAATTAAATGCATTAGCATAAAATAAATAATGAATGTATTTATTCAAAGTATAATAACCTCAGAATAAATATAGAGGTAACTTAATAATAGTTGAATGAAGAAGATGCCAACATAAAAAAAGAATATTCATTAAGCTTAACACCAAACGGAATTTATTATTTAACTAATTGTCAATTTGAAAGAGATTGTGTAGTAATATTCGAGTTAGAGGAATTAAATAAATTAATTATTGTTAGTAATACATATATTATTTATCTGGATAAATCTCAATAAATAGGAAAAAAAACTTCTAGATAAATCTTAATAAGTAATAAGAATGAAAATTAATCCATGTATTATAAAAAAATTCTTTTATGAAGAAAATTTATATATGCACTTCATGAAAATTTTGCACAAGAATAAATTAAATTATTATGATATAAACAGTGCAATCAGAATAAATAGTTCTAAACAGTATAAACTGATTTTAAAACATTTTTTTGTGTATTTTTTAAAATTTTATTTATCAAGATTATTTTTCAGTAGTTTCAAAAATTTAGGCGACAATTTTAGAAAATCTTTGGCTCAATGCATACATATGTTAGAATACAATTTTGAATATCGTTTTTTTTCTTTTTTTCTTAGCCCCTTTAGGTTTGAAGGTTTCTAAGCTGGATCAGGATTAGGTTGGAGAGGATATCTTTTACTGTACTGCGTACATTTTAAGAGGAGGATTAGAAAATGGAAGGCTCTAATTTCTTCATTAATTTATTAACTGTAGATTTTTCCGGTGATGGGGCTCGCGTTGTCCTTTTCCATTCATTTGTTTATTTTATTTATTTCTCAGTTCAGGTTGAGACTTTGTATTTGATCTTGCCACGTTTGTAGCCGTCCTGCTGGGGTGAGTGTCCTGAAAAAAGGGTTTGTACTGTATTTCAGACTGTCAAAAAATTTAATGTGTCTGCGCTTTATGAAGTCTGTAACTGTCGGTAAGTAATGTAATATAATATCATTATACTCATTATTATATAGCTATTGTCAATTTTACGATAATTGATGCGAGATTAAACGAAAATAAAGATTTCGAAAACATAAACCGTATAACTATAAATAAATTCAGATCAATGCTGGTTATTTCGATATTGACTTCAGGGTTATTGTGAAATAAGGCTTGGGCGTCCCCTTCATTTTTGACTTTTGTAGGATGGGTCCTGAAAATCTATATAACCTCATTAATTAATTTAATTCAATATATATATAGACATATAAAGAATAGAACAGAAAACAAATATTATTCAGAGACCAAGTCCTTATAGAAGAGAAAAATAAAAATAGAAATAAAATAACTAAAAACTACGAATCTTTACAGGATTTTAACCAATCATAGAGAAAAAATGTATTAATAACAACAGTTACTAAATGACATAAATGATTGGGACAGCATACAATAAAGTATATATATATATATATATATATATATATAGAGAGAGAGAGAGAGAGATAATGAGGGAGAGTGAGAGATCATACAATGAATACTACTTCAAAAGATATGAATTATTTTTCTGTGTTAATTCCAATTAGTGGTTTATTTTCGCCTGGACCAATTAATTTTTTGTCAAAGCAGCCCTAGGCCACAACCAACCTCTGAATGACACTAACAAACAGATTTATGCTGATAACTGTAAAAAACCCAAGAGTTTTTTTTCTCCTTCTCCTAGACCGGATGCGGACGGAATGAAGGGAACCCATTGAGGCACGAACAGCTTCCAGCATGTCCTAACGGTCCCCATGTCTCTACACCACCGCTTAGATCTTCCGTCCTAGGAAGACGTCCGGAACAACAAGGAGCTTTAAAGTAAGCACCACCAATAGATGGAAGAAGTACACCGCTAACGAACAAACGATATGGTGTACAGAAATGGTTGATAAATACATTTAAATCGCAACTATTAAATAAAAGTAGAATGTCAAGAACCAAATATCTACAGCCCCAGTGATAAAATGGTATCTCGAGTTTTGTCCAAAATGAGTTCTTAGCACAGAGTAAAGCGGAATAGTATTAGTCTCGTAGTGCATAAGTATCTAAGTCCTTGGTTGGAGTTATTGCTTATTTTACTTTATTTTATAATTAAATTATTATTACTGTATTACTATTTATTATTTTTTTATATTATTCCATGTTACAACTCCATTTCAAGTCATTTACTAGATGAATGACACGATCCTGCTTCGCTGAATACAATTATCTCATTCTGGACATAAGTCCACTTATTTACCGGGGCTGCAGATATAATTAAAAATAGCAGCAACTAATTAATTGATGTTTGAACACTACATAAATTTTTGACTCGAGGGATTAATTTTTATATAATAAATTACAACCAAATCTTGTCTTAGTTAATCTTGAGATACCATGTCAATACTGTAATGCTATCCGAAACCGATATGAAGAATTGTTGTGATCAGTCCCTGGAACAAGCATCCTGAAAAAAAATTTAGATCATGGTGTAAGGTGTGTCTTTGATATCAGTTTTCTGATCTCAATCAACTAATTTATAGTTTATTCCACAAACATTAATTGAAAAAACAGTCAGGGTGCAGTCAATAGACATTTAATATTCTAAAAAGACACCTTTCGACCAAAAATTGTGAGCCATAACCACCAGAATAACAGATGAGGCAAAGATAATACAAATAAAAGCCAGGGATGATAACGAAGATAATAACAAAAAATCCAAGGATAATAAAATAGATATTAAAATATCAATCAAGGATAATTTACTTCATTAAATATTCCAAAAGAAACTGAAACTGACGACGGTTCACGAGTTTGGATCGAATCGTAAGTTTTTCTCCATCGACCATTAAACATCAATCAATATATGTATTCATTATTCAATATGGAAAAAAGTATATATATTTTTACAAATTATCAAATGTTTTTATATGAAAAAACAAATGACTAAGTGAATTAAGACTGTTTTTCTTGAAGTGTAGGTACATTTTTTTTTTAACCAGGACAACTTCATGTATTAGTAAATTAAATTAAGTGTATTAAAAATACAACGAATAACAGTAAAAATGAATAATACACAACACAGACATAGTATTATTCCTATTAGAGTTCTAGACTAGAATATAGTTTTGGGGTATTTCGAAAGCATCACGGCTGAGTCATTATATAAAAAATGCTCAATATATATGTTAAAAAAATTGGTTTCGTTAAGGTTTCGAAAAAAATAATGATAACAAAACCATGCGGTTGAATATAAAATGATTGGAGGGAATGGTTAAGGTTGCCTAAGTGGGTCAAGTTCCATTCTGGGGAAAACACAGAGCGCGTCACTGAGCCCAGGGTCGCTGCAGGAATCGCAGGATATAGGACCTGTTTTTAGCCATGTTATTATATATATATATATATATATATATATATATATATATATATATATATATATATATATATATATATATAACAAGACAAATCATCTCCCTGCACAACCGCTGTTCAAGAAACAGTACATTCTCTGCCATGCACAACCCTTCACGGATTGTGGTGGTACAGGTTACAATATTAGCTATCGATGCTTTCTGTGATATTACCGACTGATAACTATGAAAACAACATAAAGAGAAAATCCTTCAACAGACACGTGCCTTGTCATTACATGTTATTATGGGATATAATACGAAAGGGAAAATCTAGTTATGCATAATGAAACTGCTTCGTTACATCTTACTAGACGACAGGGATCAAATGAGGATAACATTTAGTTTTTATTTTAAATAATATGATTTTTATTGATTTAAAGTCTCATTCTAGTTCAGGTTCGGCTAACTTAGCACAACCGCGATTATTAGGAATGAATTATAGATTAACATTAAATAAAGTTTTAAAAAATTATCTAATGGATACACTCCAAAGACTAATAAAAACATGGAAAAAACAAAGACCTTAAACTAAAATTCTTAGTTTAGTCCATAGTCGGGGTTTTGCAGCCCGGGAGTTGGCGCTGGGATTTTTCAAAGGGAGTAATAGCTCCTTGGTTATGCCGTCCACAAACCCCTATCCTAGTTATAACTAGATAGGCAAAATTAAGGACTCTCTTTGTAGCATCATCCAATTAGCCTTAGCAGCGCAATGTGCCATTAATTACATTTAAAGCAAAATTAATATTTACGGAACGAAAACGAAGATTTGATAAAAGGGTACTAAAAGATAATTATCAAATGTAACGAACGCTCGATTCATAAAAAAAATTTAAAAATAGAAGAAAACAAGATTATGGTAATGCTATAAGTGAAATAAATCAAATTTGAATAATATATTTGGGCTTCGGTATTTTGGAAGCGAAAGGTGCGAAAGGCTAGTTAAAATCCGGCTTGTGTGGGATGGACTCTTATTTTATTGCGGACCAACGAAATGAATCTGGACCACACTCAAGCTAAAATAGGTTGGTACTGCTAAAGGCTAGCCGCCATTCCAGCTACTGTTGGCGGTCTTGACGCCGTCATATCCTGTAAGCAAGTGAGACTAAATCTATACATATAAAATGCTTCGTCCTGAATCCATTTCAATAAATTCCTTTATATATATAATCATTTGCATGTATTCATTGTAAATTTGTAATATATTGTAAATAAAAGTTTGGAGGATGTGGAAAAAAAAATTAAAAAAAAATAAATTCAATTATATACTAATCCTTTACTGGCACGAACAACAGTAAACTTCTGTTCGTGCCGTTTGTTAATCAGTGTCAATGTGTGTTTCACGGCAGTGCTGATCCGTCTGTGATCAAATTTGATATAGATAACCTCAAGCCTGGGGAAGAACATAGGCTACTTTTTATCAACACACCACACAGGCGAAGTTTATATAAAACTGTAACCTCATTAACTAACACACCCAGCGGTCAACGAACAGCAGAAACCACTGAACTTAGCATCTTGAAATTCGCTGATAGGTTCTTCCAATTCAAGTCCACCCCCAAGGGTTTCCCTTAATATAATAGGGATCAAAGATTGTATGGAATCAGTCAGTTTTGAAGTTAGACATCTGAAATTTCGGTTTACGAGTAACTTATAGTTAAAAAAAAAAAAATTATTCATTTTTTGTATTTCCTAGCTCCTTGGTTTTTATAATTCTGTTGAAAATAAAATAGTAAGATGAGAAAGCATCTCATTTAATGCACCAGGTGCATTTCATGAGGGGAAATGTGAAAATGTGAATAGAATTTTCTTAATTAATAAGATGGTAGGAATGGGGATCTAGTGATGGGGCTCACTAGTTCTGTCTGATTGGAGTTTGTTAGTAGTTTACTCAGTCCATGTTGAGTGTCTGTACATGTGTTTGCCAGCGCTGAGGTCGGCCTGTGAGTGTGTCTTGAATATTGGGTTCGTACAGTGTTGGAGGCTATCAAAGAATTTGATATGGTTTCGTGTGATGAAGTCCGTTACTGTCGGGAGTCCGAGGTGTGCCCTAAGATACGCCTCAGTATACGGTATTGAAGTTGTAGGCGAAATATTATTTAACATAGGCGCCCTATAAAGGGGTGCCGGTCGAATAACTGCCTTATAGATCATTACTTTGAGGAAATTATTCATTTAAAATGATCTGTCACGAAACTTTATGTGGCAGACCAAATTCCACGCGAGCGAAGCCGTAGGCAAAAGCAAGTATTAGATCAATTTCACCAGGTTAATAACACTAGTACTAATATCAATGCTAACTGTTAACAACACTCCATTGCCTATTGGGTATTTAAGAGTGACCTTATCTGATTTCCTCATTTATTAGCTATATATAATATTACGTAAGTATACATATATAATACTATATTATGTTTGTTTATGCTCTATTATTTAATTATCATTATGAATATTCTGTAATTTAATTTATATAATCTAGAAATTTATCTATTTTTATATTATTTTACAGTTTAATATATTCAGGTATAATTTTGTTAGTTTTATATGTAATTACTACATTTTTAATATCAGCGTTATGGTTTTAAAGTCTTTTATACAAGTATAATAATATGCATTCCTTCTAAGTTTTTCATAACTAGAATATTTTTATTGTTTTGGTCAGAATTAAAATTAAGTTATGTCCGACTTATCAGAAGATTATGTTCTACACCTTTTTATTTATTTTTTAGCTCTTAAATTATTTTTAATAATAATTTTTATAATTATTTTTTTTACTTAAATTTTAATCGAAATGGGTATTAAAAATAATGGAACAGTGACAAAGAATTAATATTAATTTGTGGCAATGGGTAAGACTGAATAAATAAAATAACAAACAACTTTCAAAAAAAAAAAAAGATGGCGTGAGCGGTGGCAGTAAGTAGAAAAAGGTTGAAACTGGAATGCGGGATCAATAACAGCGCTAAAATATTCAACCATTTACAGGAGTTGGCCATTAGGCGTAATTCATAATGAACTCTCAACATTTAAATCAACTCATATTCAACATTCAATTAACCGATACAGTTTTTGTACAGAACGGCTATCACCAAATGGTTTAATTAATTTAGAATTTGTGGAATCAAATTCAAGCTAACAAGCAAAAAATAGCTTCCCCTCGGTGATAACACGGCATCTGATAAGGAAGTGATAACCTTCTTTAAGCGCCATTTTCTAAATATTGAAAGATATATATATATATATATATATATATATAATAAAACCATTTAGTATGACAAATTTAGTTATAATCATAATATTTTATTCTACATACTTAATATAATTTTTAAAAACAAACCGATCCTCATCAATTAAAATCAAAAATTTTGTAATGTTATTTTTAGTTTTCTCCAAAATAGACTTAAGATAGAAATTAAACACGTAGGCTTACTAAAACCAGTTTGGACATATGCATTATAAATTTACAGGATCGCTAAAAAGACTCACAGAAAACGACTGCAAACTTGTCAATCAAAAATATTTAGTTATCACCAAAGCACCTTGGTATGTCAATAACTGATGAACTGAATAACTGACTTGAAAATACCAACGGATGACGAACACATACGAACGTACTACAAACGCTTTCAAGAAAAACTAAAAGGACAACCAAACTCATTGAGACAACAAATGGCCAAGACTCTCATGCCTGAGAACACTGATTAAAAAGAACGTGGATGAGGGATCTGTTACTATAGAAAATTGAATCAAGCCAAGGGAGAGGTACCGCTGGGTACTGTTCTTCATGCCTCTCATGTCATTGTATCTTATTTTACTGTTAGCCAATCAGCTGATTGTCATTGTTTACATTTGACAGGTGTGGATAAATATATAAAGAGAAAAAAAAATTATGTTTAAAAAAATATCGAAAATACAATGTGTGCCAAATGGCATTTGTATAATTTCCGAAATAAATATCTTATATTATCATTACAATATTTTTAATTAAAATAATGATTATGTTATTAACTGAATATTATAATAAGAGAATACTTCTCTTATTCTCTACTTCAATCCGTTTTAATTTAATTTTATCAATGGCATGGATAACGCCTCACTACATATCTTTAGTTATTAATTAAATTCAAAAAAGTAGAAACAATTGCTGTTTTGTTTCCACATAAAAACTCGATACTTAAACATTTAAAATAAAACAAAAGTTATATATAATAAAATACAGAACAAAACAAACCTTACATAAGCAATATATATTAATTTTCTGAAGAGCCATGATGGATTTATAAGGATTGTTTTTGTAACCAGAAATGAAACATCAAAATTATATTGATTTGGTATGGCTCAGCAAGAAGTAAAGAATTGGCATTTCAAAAAAGGTTTTTTTTTTAGTCACTTTACCATACGTCCTTCGTTTTTGTTTCCTTTTCCTTGAATATAACCCAGATAAATAACTTAAACTGAATTCAGAGAAAGGAGTTTAAAAAAAAAGATGTCCACTCAGGACTTTCCGCTTGAGCTTAAATTCCAATGAGATTTTTTTCTTTTAAGGTCAGCATAACAGACGTTTAAATAATCTCACAAATTTTGTAAGATTCTTGGTATAGTGCAAAAGATGTATGGTAAAAAAAATAAAATTTAATTATTTATGAAACGATTATGCTTCGACCGTACTTCGGCATAAACAGCAAAATATTCAAGTAACACGCTAATAAAAATTACTTGTATACAACAATTAAATAGGCCTAATGAACAGTTTTGCACGAGTGTATAGGAAAAACTATTCTTTTTTTTTTTTCTACAGTGAATTAAGGGTGATTGATTATTTTCAAATATAGGATCACAATAATCAGAGATTAAAACCAACAAAAAAGAATATTGATCCATCCGTTAAAGAGGTAATCCTACAAATGTATTAATCAGTGTGTATTGGCCGTAGACCAAGTGAGGCCGTAGACCAAGTGAGGGCTCTTAAATGCTTAGCTCCGTTAAAAATCGAACATGCTTTTAATTTTGAATTTTGTAATTAAAACATAGTTACAATATCTTCGTAGGAATATATTACGTAGGAAGAAAAAATCTCGTTTATATTATAAATTATAAAGTAGCATCAGATGCTGGTCAGTAACAGATGAGCTCAGAAAATAGCCACTAAAGACTTTTTAATATTATTTATTTTTAATTTGACGAGATTTTTTATTTTATATAAGTAAAACACTAAACTTCACATTATTGAGAAAGTTTAAATTTTTATCGGCCAATTGCAAAGATTCATTAAACACAAATTAATATAAAAAAAAAAGGAATGTTAGAATAATTAGTAAAACATAAATAAATTATAGTAAAATAATACCTAGGACTCCATCTGGACAAACGTCTCACTTGGAATCCTCATACAAGACTGAAAAGACAAGAAACTGCTCGACGATTTCGCCTACTTCAACATTTACTGGACAAACGTTCAAAGCTACCAATTAATTACAAAAGACTCATTTACATGACAGTTATCAGACCTATTTGGACATACGGAGTTGAGCTTTGGGGCTCTACTAAACCATCCAATTCATCTCGCATCCAATCCTTACAATCCAAAATCCTACGTAAAATCCTCAATGCTCCTTATTATGTCACAAACAAACTCATCCATCATGATCTTAATATCCCATGTGTTGCTGATTTGGCCCAAACTAGATACCTATCCTTCCATGAAAAGCTCCATACACACTTAAATCCGCTAGTCTCTCGACTTGCTTCCCATACTATTCCTGATAACCCTCCGAGGCGTCTGAAAAGAAGATGGCCTCGAGACCTTCTACTATAAAACTTCATTGGAGTGCTATCAATGGATAGTTTCTCCACAAGTGATTTTTTTTGTTCATGTCCTTTGTTCATACAGCCAATTTACTTGATGTAATGTTATTACAGTTGTAAATATCAATAAAATAAAAAAAATAAATAAATAAAATAAAATAATAAAAGTGAAAAGTAAACGTGAATAAATTGCTTTAACAAGACAAGTTAACTGCAACGGATGGTAGACCATCGCATTTGCATTAAACGACCAGAAGGGTGACTAAAATAAAATATAGATCAACTATTTAATTTACGTAGACTCTTGATTTTATTTTTAGGAACTTTGAATTCAACATATGCAAAATTTTTTTAGGAAGGTATATATATGTATGTTCTATGCTAAAGCTGATTACTAAGATTAAATATTGAAAATAATATAGAAATATATAAAGGAATGCTAGAATTACAAAAGATAAAAAAAATGTACTATTACAACCCATGAAGGGTATTAGTAGTGGTAAAGACTATACTGTACTTAAGACAAAGTTGAGCAGGGAGGTGATTTGTCCTAGATCATCCTCTACCACTAGGATTTTCCCTATTTTAACCTACATTATAGAGGTTGGATGAACCCCAGGAGGATCTCCAGATCCCACGGGGTACATCCCCGGATCCTCAATCATAACTAAGATACAAAATTTTAAATTTCTCGAAGAAGAAAAAATGTGCTCATCCAAAAATTCGATCCAGCAAAATGAAATATGGCAAGAAATCAAGGGAATTCGAAACCGAACGTCCTTAAGAAGCACACCTCCTTCATACTGGGTCAAACTTCTAAGCATACTTCTTTGGCAATATTTAATAACAGAGGAGCTGTCAAAGGAGAAAATATAAAAGAAAAAACTATTTATAAATTCTATTTGGCAGAGGAGATGAGACCCGATTGTGGCTAAGGGCACAGCGCGCCTGCTCTGCTTAATTACTCGCAACGACCCAGTCTACGAATATTCGCTTTGTATCAAGTATAATTGCAAAGATATCCGAGTTAGCTATGTTTATGGATAGTTGGAGCAGAAAGTTAGCATCACTTAGCCAAGATGAAGTGTGACGTAAATAAATAATGGACAAAATAGTTCATTAATTCAGGAATAATTACTTTTAAATATCTCCAACAACTCCCTAAATAATGGTGGGATTTAAATACATTAAACGACAAAAAAATACCCCCAATATCATAAAATACCATATAGAATCCTTAATATTTTAAAAGAGGAAATTGAAATAGTTGTTTAAAAATCTATTCTGGACGAGAACATTACAATTTATTGATCCAAGCAACTACACAATAATCCTTTCAACAAGTTCTATTATTGAAGAAACAATAGACTTATTGCTTCTGTTCAGACAAAGTAACTGCAATCGATTTATAGAGATTTCTGAGAAGCAATATAAACAAAATATCTTATATACATAATTTCCGTAATATATAAACATATATATATCTTATACATAATTGCCAGAACTTTGCTTGGAGCAGAAGACAGATCTTCCACATATGATAATGTTCAAAGCGTATTATGTAATGTAGGCAGACGTTTAGTATAATTTTTATTCTAATTCTTCAGGAATAAAAAAAAAATAAACGAAAAAATATCAAAATCTTGTAAAAGGAGATAGTGTAATAAATAAAAGAGCATAACAGGCTAAGTAAAAATTACCAATATTATTAACTATTATAATGTCATTATCATTTAATTTAAAAAATAAAAACTTTAGATTACAATACTAGTTTTATATATTTTATCTTATGTAATTTTATACATTTTTTATTAGCATTTAAGATTTTTATACAATTTTCATTATCTTGCATGTCACATTTGGCCCAGTAAGAGGACTGTCAAAAACAATCCTTGGAACTCAACAATATCATTAGTCAATAAAAAAAATTAAAGAAAAAATATAAAGTGTTTCGAGATTAATATAAAATTTGATCAAAAATATGATTAAAAGTAAATGTTTATTTATATCAAACTATTTGCTAACAATTTACCGTGAGTTAATGAGTTTTATTCATGGAGATAAGAGAAAGATTTAGTCTTGAAATAACATGAACCCTTAACGATAAAAAAATATATAAAATAAAACAATTAATTATTAATACATTTTTACGATTTGTTAACAACAAATCATATAGCAATACTTTTTTTTCTACTAGATTCATAGCTAGAATGTTCTTGGAGCCCTTCCAAAAAATTGTATTAGTTATTGATTTGAAAATGGATGACTGGATATGAATAAAATTTTCACAAAATAAGTACAACTTATTTTATTTATGCCTACTTTCGCCCTAATTTTAAATCACCTTCAGGGCAGAGGATTTAGAATCTAGGAGCAACTAAACAAATGTTCGCCAAAATTAGGCTAGATCATAAGATCTTTTTTTGGCAATCCATTAACATTGTTTTTGTATCAGTTGAAAAAAAATTAACCTTAGCAATAGTGAATCAAATTAAAATGAAAAGACATAGGCTGTTTTCTACGTATCCTGCATGGTATTTCCTTGTACGTACTATATATTGAATCACCGCCGTTTACAAGAAATTAGAGAAAACGATAGTGAAAATCTGGGGAATTCGGTAATAGAGTTGGCTGCAAGAAGCCGATAGAAGAAACTAGGACAAGATAAAGAGGCTGTGTTGTGTAAGGTCTTCCGCAGCCCTTAGCACACTAACATTGACCCTCCACAACACTGGCTACTTTCCACCTCTTGCTCATAAGTAGTTGCAACTAATTACACTACTATATAATAATAATTATCATTATATATTACACTGTCGTACAGAGCAATCAGAATATAAAAGTTGGCATACAAACAGAAAACGAAGTTGAAAGAAACTCGTTCTATATATTAAAACTTTTACCTTTCACAAGATAAAAAATAATTCCTTAAACTACCCCTATATAAAAAAAATTATTAAAAGGAAACATTCCGAGAAGAAAATCTACTATTTCATGTAAATTAAGCGAGAAGTCGCCTATAGCTCTACAAAAAAAAATCAATACATTATTATTTATTTACCTCTTATTTATTTCGTTGAATAATTTATTAATACATAATTCATACGTTACAAGTTCTAAAATGTAAATTTAACTTATTATACACTGTTTCTTTACCCACCCTTCTCACTGTAATATTTTTTTAATTTATACTGGAGGAGATTTTTAAAGTTACAAGAATTCAGAAAATAGACAATATCCCAATAATTGATACCATTAAAAAAAGCATCTAATAAAAATACCAATGCAATATTAAATAAATCAAAAGAAATATTCAACAATTTTTTTGTGCATAAATGTCATCATATGTGAAGAATAAGATTTAAAACTGAGAACAATAAATGAATATAAATGAATAGTCGATGACAAAGTGGGTAACATTTTTTTTTATTTTGCTTTTACATTTTGATTTTAATAAATCGTGGAACTCCTAGGTGTTAATGTTATTTAAAAATAGAATAATTTGTTGAAATACATTGGGATATTGGGATTGGTGAAAATAAAATACGACAAAATTGTATAACCCGAGGTTTTGGTAGGTAGAGTTTACTGACATTGAGATATAGTTGTTTAGAATTTTCATTTTTTATTCCGCAAACAAAAACAATGTTCTTATCAGATCCAAAGTTACTAGTGTATTGATCAACTTTAATAAAATAAAATATGAATAAAATTTATTGGTGTTTAAAACCATTAGGCCATCTATGCCTAAACTTCGCTTGATAAAATTTTGGTGTAATACAATTTTATTTTATTTTAAATTTATTATATCTGTAATTTTGGTAAACAAAATGTTATATTGATGAAAATAATATCAATTTCATAAAAAAAAATTGTTTCTTAAAAGAAAGGGAAAAATAAAAATGTTATATACACTATGCACACTGCTAAAGATTAAAAATTCCATACAACATACCATCGCATAGGTATATACAAGCGAGAAACTTGTGGTTATATTTTCTGTTTTGGTACGGGAAGGACTCTAGATTATTTTATATAATTAGTTATATAAGTAGTTATTTTATAAAATTATCTAATTTAATGAATGTTATTATTCATAATTATACTTAAAATTATGTAGGGAGCGGTGTGGCTTCGAGCTAAAAAAATTTAAAATATATTATTTATATTGTAATAATGAAACTATTAGTTTCACTGATCAGGGTAGGTATTATGGCATTCATTAGTAGCGGATATAATTAATAATTATCATAGATAAAATCCGCTTTGATGTAAAAAAAAGTATATTTAAAAAAAAATTACTCCATAGAAAATCGAAAGTTGAGATTAACAAATTGTATAACAACACAACGGGCTGAATGTAATGCCAATGATCAATCTATCTTCTGCCGAAGCTATCAAAGGCTATTATCAAATAGCTTTCTCCCTTGTTATTAAACCCATTGTGACGAAACTATACTCTTAGTGTTAAAACCCTTACTGATTATTAATACCTCGTGTCGCAACCTCCAAGGAGGGGGTACATACTCCATTACTTCGCAGAGCTGATGATAATGACATTCAAGTTGGTAACGGCTCATAGAGCAAGGAATCGATTCTCTTTTTTTCCCCCTTTAGGAAAGCAATATCGATTTCGAAACGCCAAATCAACTCTGAATATAACGTACAGAGCTGACTTCCCTCCGAGGAACTAAATCATTTAGGCCTTGGAGCCCCGGGCGGCCTCGCCGCAGTCGAAATCTCATAGACCACGGTTCTTTGGCGGTTAGTGCGGGGAGGGGGGAGGAGAAAGAACACAAAGAAAATGACTATGACAAAACATATCGAAATTTGTCAGAATATAAGATCTCTTGTATGATTTAATAGTGCTGATATCTGTATCAGTTAATTTCATATACAATTAATAATTATAATTTCAGCAAATTATGTAAACATTTTTACTATTATTAATAATAATAAATAACAAATTAAAACATGTACATGTAAATCATTAAACTTTTTTTTTTTAAATTACAATGAACTATAAATAGACTGACAATAATTTAAACAAAATTGAGGAAAAGGAATATTTTTCTTTAGACACAAGTAATGGATATTTTAAGGTACCTTTTCCGCAGGTTGTTGCTTCGAGTCAAGTTACAAGTTTTAACTCCAAAAATACCAATTACCATGTGCTTTAGAATGGAACTATCGGTAATGAGTTGAATTTGGACACACAAAAAAAGATCATTTCATCAAGAAATAAAATGTTCTGTTAACGTTTAGAAGAATAGATGATGTATGTTTTTGAAACGTTCATTTCTCTATGAAATGATTACCGAAGTATACATATTATATATATATATATATATATATATATATATATATATATATATTAGTTCCCATAATTGCATTCTCTTTTCCATACAAAAGCTCAGGATAACTTGTAGTTTTGGAAAATATTAAAAGGGAAATGAATGAAAAGTTAAAGCTTGTTGTGACTCAACTCGAAGCGACAATCTGCGGTACAATTACCCAAAAATATACTTAATAAAAGTAAAAAAATACCAGAAAAACTGAAGAAGTGAATCAATGAAATTTATTCACTAAATTATAATTGCCATAATTAAAAAAAAAAAAAAGTGTCAGTACTCAAGTTGACAAAGGAATAGTACCGTTTGATTATAATAATTTAAAAAATATGTTCTAGTCTAACCTAAGATGAGAGGAAAATCCAAACAGTTCGAGAAATCGTAAAAATAATATAAACGAATTATAAATATGTATTGATAACACATATGGAACTCACCATTTCTTTAATAAATATAAAGAAATTTAAATTTTTCAACACGTAATCATCTGATAAACAATAATCGATTTTAAAAAGTATAATTAGACATAAAATTATTGTTATTATATCTCAATATATTGAGCTATTCCACTATCCGCAATATATAGTTAGATAAATACATTAAACATAACTGATTAAAAGTATATTTTTTTTTAACTGATTAAGTATAATCGGATTTTTGTTTCATTGCATGTACTATAGAAGTTATTGTATCTCTTAACATTTGGTTTTAATTATCCTAATTTTTTTTATTATAGAGTACAATCAAATCCTACTATACAAAGTAATATCTTTCAACACATTAAATTTAATTGATTGCGGAGATTCAATTATGAGCAAATTATTTGATATCCAAATGATTATTCCATTTCGAGGCCTCGAAAATTAGCATTTGAATTATAAAATGAGATAAAAACTCCAACCAACGAGTGGAAAAATTACAACAATAATTCCCTATATCTATTATCGCTTTCACATAGCTACGTTATAAGAAAAACTTTTCCACACTATCTGCTATGAAACGAGACATATTTTCTCTAGAAGATATGATATGGGGTCACTATTACTCACTATGAGGATGATATTTCTCAATTTATTTTAGTCAAATATAGACTATGGTATCAGTTACGCAGATTGTCACTTCGAGTAAAGTCACAAGTTTAAACTTTTCATTAATTTATTTTATAATATCCTCGAAAATAAAAAATGTATTACTGACTGCATATAATAACTATTACTGACTGTATATGAATTAAAGAACCGACTCACTCATACTGTTTATACTATACAATCATTTATACTTCGAGATGATTATTAAAACGTTCATTTCTTGATGAAAATTCTGGATCGAAATATACACATTTCTCATAATTATATTCATTTTCAGAGAAGTTAAAACATGTGGCTTTTCACGAAGCCTTTCGTAACTGATGCCATCGCCTATATTTGAAAAAAATAAATTTAGAAATATCATTCTCATAGTGAGCAATAGTGACCCGATATCATATCTTTGATACCAAAATAATCGTCAGTTGTGTATATTCCGTCATTACATCAACATAAAAACGTTTCAAGAAAAAAATGTCAAGTATAGATAGATATAATCTAAAGAATATGTGTAAGTAGGTTATTTACAGTCAGTATACTTACGTAATCCATATACTGTCAGTAATAGTTCCGATATATATAGACTATATATATATATATATCCTAGTTTCGAGAATTTGAACTTGAAGAGACAACTTACGGATCTGATAAAATAGTATCCATAATGCAGTACAATAATTTCCTAGATCTATTATCGGTTTCATAGAGCTATGTTAGTAGAAAAATCTTTCTACACTATCTGCCAAGAAACGAGAAATGCTACATACACAGATTTTTTCGATGATATGATATGGAGTCGCTAAGAGGACGATATTTCTCAATTTATTTTTGTCAAATAAAATGTTAGAGTAAAATACAGAGAGTAACTTACGTCAAGATTATTCCTGTTTCCATTTCGAAAAAATAAATAGAAGGTTAATAAGCCTGAATCCAGGATTAACTCTTTTATACGCCGAGATTAAAACACATATAACTGTTGGATATATTTCTAAAAGGCAGCTATTGTGACATTGCAGCTTTACCCAAGAGCACTAGGCCGAAGGAGGTTACGCTATCAGTAGAATACAAAGCCAGATCCATAGAGAGCACTCCACTGTACACTATATCACTGCTGCCCAAACACTTCACAATATATATGTAAAACATATAAAATACATGATAGATGTAATGATAATATGATAACTATACTGACTCTGGAGGGGAGTACATGTGATAGAGGGGCGACGGGGGCCCGGAGGGGGCCTGGGGTACTTCCCTGAGGGGCTCCATCCCAACACTGCCGTATAAAGAGGTCAGTGTGTCACTGCCGCCCGCCGCTGACGCAATCGCCCCCTCTCTCGCTCTTCGCTCTCCCTCTCCTTCTCACCGTCTCTCTTTCTCTCTCCCTCTCTTATTATTATAATAATTATATTCACTAAAGACCTCGGAGCAACAGGGCCTTTATCCCTGCCCCCACTTGTCAAAACTAGAGGCTATTAAGGGAAGGAGAACAGACACGCATAAGGCGGAAGTGCCGTCATTAGATCTTTTAAAAATAAATTTGACAGTGAACTACTTTCTTAGCCAGGGTAACGTTTCCAAACCATATTATCAAGCAGATTACAATAGGAACAAATTCCCAAAACAAAGCCTGAAGCCACCGAAATACTGAAATAAAAACAACCAGTATACATTGCGCATATTCCGTGCCTATTTCGAGACCTTGCATCAGTTGTTCCCATCTTTTTTTTTTTTGTACCAAGCCCCCCTTGCTCAGATGAAAGCCTCCACCCCTTGGACAAAATTTAATATAAGTATTACATTAAATACAAAACATGTAGTTTTACTATCACAAGATACAACATTATAAGTTTCAATCTGAGATAATTCAGTACTGGTAAGAGAAAAATAACCAAAACTAAGTGAGAATTTGTTTATTTTCAACAGGTCTCGGGTCCTCTTTGACTCGTCTTCACGTGCCCTCTCCCCCGGTTGGGAACCACTGCCTTAAATGTTCGTGGAGCATTGTTGAGCAAGGTTGCTGTCTCTATTTGATGAGTCGGTTTTGATTCTTGGTTTGAGATGTACTGCACCTTGTCTGCCTTAATGTTTTGTCCTGAGGATGATAATAGATGTAGTAACGAATTATTTAATCATCAAATATTAATGTCTCATCAAATAGACACAGCAACCTTGCTTCTATTGGCTCCACGAACAATAAGACCTCGAAACCATGGTACCGGCTTAAAGTTGAAAAACAATTTTTCATGTATATCCTCCAAATTCATATTTTCCCGTAGATTCCCAAACATTTTCATTGGAGCTAATCCCTTGGAATAAATATAACCCATTTATGCTTTGTTTGTTGTTTAATTAAAACTTTTTTTCTAAATATGGCTATGCAGGTATGTTGAAAATATTTCCAGTTGATGTAAGCTGGATGATGATCAAGTGATGACGTGTATTTTAAATGAACTTGAGCGGATGTAGTGAATGTACAAATACAGCAAACAGATGGAGGCCACAATATTGGAGAACGATGATTCGGTTAACTGTTATTGAGATTCGAACACTAATGATGAGGAATTACGAAGGGAGAACGTGAGGTACGGAGATGAAGACCACGGCACTGGTTCCGCAAGCATCCAGGATCCCAACATTATGAAGTAATTTAATGATCTGTATAATGATGTAGCGAACCGTGTCGTATCCTCAAGGCTGATGGAATGATTATCGTTGAACATGGCCAGTTCCGAAAAGATGGCGGATTAACTATGTCGACTAAAACGAGCCTGTTGTGTAGAGATGGTTAAGGTATGACAAGGGAAAACCCGGGTGGCAAGGTTGGAGCAACCATATGATTCAAGCTCATGTAACGCCAAGGCAGGAAATTATTAAAGGCTCCGAATTAGGTCACGTCCAAAAGAGTCATTTGCTAGCCCGCGACCAGATCCCAAGGTGAGCCCCGAGAGGGGTGGGTTGTTCCGGCGCCAACTGCAACTATGTACTGCTAATATTAACAGAAAAATGTTACATTTAGAGGATTCAAATAAACAGTAGTATACTTTGAAAAAAAATCAAGAAATGTTTACTATTCATTAAATATTTCATAAAAAGATCTAGCTGACAGCCTGCAAAAATAAAATATTCATAATAAATTGTATCATGTGAACTGACTCCCAAAATCCTCATATTGTCGTTTCTAATTATGATATATATATACTTTTTGAAAACAAAGTATCCAAATAACATTACATTACTAAGCTTTGACATTTAGATTTTAAGTTATCTCATATATTTTTTTTTTTGGAGTGCCTTTGCGGAAGGTCCTGGGTTTAAATCCAGCTTTCTGGTAGACTTCGTTTAATCTGTTAGCAGCCGGAGGTGGACCCTGTAGGATTTAGGTCCCTTCTGGGGCTCATACCATCTGGAGAAAGTAGATACCCAAAAAAAGGGGGATAATCTGGCAGTTGGACATGATCTTTTGTACTGTACACGAAATTGATTTCCCTTCATATACCCGAAATAACAATTACAAATAATCCTAAATTGAAGGTCGTATGTATACTCGATTGAAAGCTAACAGTTATATTACCATATAAGAATCATATTACTAGTGATATAGAAAAAAAAATAGGTCTACTAAAACTGATGAAAAGTCTTGGAGTCAGTATATTGAAGAAACTTGTTTGTTTTTCAGCCAACGGTTTTGCATCTTTTTTTCGTCCTCCGAACACCCAATGCTTCGGGTATATCCTCCCCACATCCTTTTGGAGAAGCAGGACCCATCGATTTCAACACTAAGACCTTCTCCAATCATTATAGGCTTTGTTAATACATCATTTGCACCTACTTCTCATTACATGTTAAATTTCTCCAACATATGGAGTTATTTCATATAACTAATCATAATTACCGAATAGGTAATCTGCATGCGTTTTCCAAAACAGACCCCAGAACTGGCACTCAAAGTTCCTCAGTAGCAGCACGATCAACAAATCTTATTATAAAAAATTAATAGTAGTTGCTAAATTAAGTCGTAATCTAAATTAAGAACGATTTTTATTAAAGGATCATTTAATGTTTTCGTTGCATCCTCTCTTTGGAATATAATATTACAACAAAATATAAAGGAATATCTAGACCGGACGAGTCATTTCCTCTTTGCACTTCATACAAACGACTTCCTTCAGCCTACTGAGCCTCCCCCACTGAGAACATCAGAAAAACCAAAGAGATTTTATCACGTCACCGTGTTCCGTCTCATTTTGATTAAGTGGAATGGATTTAAAATCACGTCTTGAAAACGGATGGAGCGAAGGACGGCACAAGGGCCATGAGAAAGTTCAGGTACCCCACACACACATCCTTTTTTTTTTTCAAATTATATTGTAGCTAACAAGCAATCCGATAGCCACCGAATCCCTAATGGAGGAAGTCGTGTTAATTAGTAAAATTGGCAGCTACCGAGGCTAAAACAAACAGAGGAAGGTGCATCAACAATGGTAATAGCTATACAAGTTGCATAACTTGTGCCCAACTCCTTCACTGCTTTGTCTCAACATAAAAAGAAAAAGCATTAACAATTCTAAACAATAATTAATGCGAAAAGAAATAGAGAATATGAGTTTAATAATATAACGCTTTTTATAACAAAAAAAGGGGCAACCAACTGTCTAGTGGTTATCATAACAACAAACACTAAGCCCAACACGCGAGTTCGTAGCCCGGCAGGAGGACCTAGGATTTTTTACTCCCTTTTAACTGTGCCGTCTTTTGGAAGGGACGTTAAACGGAGGTCTCAAGGCTGTACGATGTGAGGCAATCGTTAATGGTCCCTATCCTAATTAAACCTGGATTGGCAAAACTTAGGGCTCCCACTGTAGCACCGTTCGAATAGCCAAAGCAGCATTATGTGACGTTAAATGAACAAACAAATACAGTAAAAAAATCTAATAGGATATTATTTTAAAGTACCTACATATTTTTATGTATATTTGAAGTAAATATGTGAATAGTCTACAAAATTCAAAATTATTCAAAAGGATTAATAATGAGATATAATCAATTTATATATCATGTAAAAGTTTAGTGGCTTTATTTAGTATAAAACAAAAAATCTACATATAATAAATTTTTAAATACAAAGATAGTATAACATAAATATAAATAAAATTCGTAAAAAAATGAATTTGATAGAAGACGACCGCCAAAAACGCTTTCGAGTTATATAAATAACTATACAATTACATAAGACCAAGTATTTAAAAAAAATGTTTTCTGGAGGGACTGAAGCCCTTAAAATACCCTGATTTCCAATTAATTTATTTTAATGGAGGTCGATACAATGGAAGATGGAAAAAGTCTTATGGATAAGTTACACACATCCTCATTAATAAAAAACAAATTAATTAGATTTTTTTTTACATTTGTAAATTCAAGCAATTCTTTTTTTTTCTTTTTTTTCTTGTTTAATGACGGACATCTGCTGATCTTCAATTTGTTGTGCTTGACAGGTGTGAATAAATATATAAACAGAAAAAAAATTCTTTCAAATTAACAATATTCCAACCGAAAGTGATTTTAAAATGATAATGAAAAAAAATTAAAAAAGAAATGTATGTATACTTAACTGGACTTTCTCAATCATGTATTCATCCGACAGGACGTAGAATAAACAAAAAATAAAAATAAATAATAATATAATCAGATAATGGAGCCAAGACTATTTTTTGAAAGAAAACACGGCACGCAAGCCTGCAGATAATTTCCTATGAATAATTCAAATGGGGACTAGAAAGTTGGAATACAGTTGTCAGAATACACAGGGGCTATATCTATAATTCGATTTTGCGTGTTTTCTCACACTCTATTATTAAATCTTGAATAAATGATTGAAAACATAAAACATAAGTGTTAAGATTTCCTGATTAACACATAAATATATATATATTTTTAGAGGTGATCACAAAAAAAAATAAAAATAAAATAACCCAGGAAGACGATTTTTAATCGTTTTCATGTTATAATAGAGGCATAAAATAGTCAGTTCCGAGCCTGTGCGGTGTTAAAGATCCCTTTCCTGATTATAGTTGGATAGGCGATATTAAGGGGTTCCCACTAAATTCCCATTAGTATTGGGTTCCCAATAGTAGTAGTATCCGACAGCAGCATAAAGTGGCGTCAAATAAACAAACTTACATCAATTGAGCATACAAATAGAAAAGCCAGTCTAAAAGTCGTCCTAAAAAAATATTATTATATTTATCACCTTTAGCAGATGAAATCGAATTTATTTTTAAGAAAACAATGCAAAAAATATTCCTATATCATGGTTTTCCAAATAATTCGACAGTAGTAAAAAAACTGATAATAATAAAGAAATGTGCAAATTGCAACGTTCGAGGAGTCGTGGGCTAAAACATCTCTGGGTGAAGCTAAACGGCAAGGAAATAACACATTGAGAAATAAATCCTCGATAGTCCATAGATGACTGTGCCAAATAATAATAATAATATAAATTGACTTTATTATTGGCACGTTTATAGAAAATGAAAGACAACAGCTTGGGTTCAAGAAGTTAAGCGAGATTTGAAAAGATACAATATAGAATCAGCAATATAGATATTTGGGAGGGGGAGGAGGAAATGTTTTGGGAATGTAAGGATTCCAGCATTTGGAGGGGAAAAAACAGTCTTTAAATGATCCGAGGGAGAAGATAAAAGAGTGCAGATGAAAGAATACGGAGGAAGAAGAAACGACAGAGAGAAGTAAACATTGAAATTGTATCGTGGACTGTAGAAGACTCTAACAGGGAAAGGAAGACAATTTCTGATTTGTAATTTATACCCTACATACCTTCATCCACTAATTTATGTCAAAAGGGCCAGAAGGTGTAGGTTGATTGGTCCCTAATAACAGGGCAAATGGCAATAATAACAAACAAGATCAGGAAGCTGATAGAACCAAGATGTTCCATGCAAGCAAAACGGTATATGCCAACTAAAATGATCTTCCAATTTACATCTTGGTTTAAAGTTTAAGGCGATTATGTTCGTTTTTCCAGAGTCGGTTTTGAACCGGGGTCTATCAGCAATCGGCGCCTTACCACTGTCGTACACCGCTTAATATTCCTCTTTTCTATGACTAATACGGAAAAAAAATTCAAGCACTTTTAAGAGCTTCAAGACATTGATCTGTAAAATTCAAGGTGATTCTTGACAATTTATTTAATTAAATTAAAAATGATACGAAATCAGAAAATATTGTACTCATTCGATTTTAATGTCATGAAAATAAGATTTGAAAACGAATTCGAATAATTATTTTTTGCTACGTTAATAAAGCAAATCCATAACTTAGATGTCTATAATAGTAGGCGTTAAGGTAATAAACTCCTTAATTAAAATGACGAACAAAGGAGAAAAGATATCAAAGAAAACCTGCTAAATACTTTCCAATAATACCATATACAAAGATAAATTCTTAGTTAGACCAGAAATAGTACATACAGGAGCCTAACCTACTAGGATAGCTACTGGAGACCCTGTACTACGTATGAAGCTTTCATAGTAATGAATAATATTGTTTAACAAATGTTAACGGCATATATATTATATCAACATATCAATTCGATATGTCTTCAAATAGCTAATTTCGCTGCGAATAGCTATGTCAACATTATTCATTTTTTCTCATATTTTTCTTAAACATAAATGTCTCGTATTGGATAAGTTACGGACTAAAATAATTTATTTTCCTATCCAATAGATTTTTGTATGAAATAACTTCACTCCCATTTTTCTATTGCTCGACTATCCTCGCCGCGAAACCAGCAAGACGCCAATCTTAGAGTACTGACGTCAGACTGTTCTATTGATTCATTAAAGAAGCAGCGATAGCCGATTTAGATAGCAACTGATGCAGAGATTGCGAGGGAAGCATGGTATGGTAAATGGAGAGTCAATAAACGCTTCTTAAAATAAACATAATTAAACATTATAAAAAATAAAAATACATGTTCTGGAGGACCAAAAGTAGTAGGTTGGAAGGAATGCAAGTGGCTAAATAATAATTTTATTTAATAACTCTTAACAGACTACACTTTTAAAAAAACTTAATTTCTATTAGAAAAAAGAACAGAACCGCAAATTAAAAAAAACAACGCACATTTAACATTTACTAAAAATAAATAAAATTCTAGAATCGAGAACTACGAGCTGAGACTTACATATATATTTATTCATAAAATTACCGGATGATGTTTTTCCGAATCAGGATATGAAATTAATTTGGCAAAAAACATTGAAAAATAAGAGAAACTTACATTTTCAAGATTCAAAAATTACTATTAAAGAAAACAATTTCATATTTATACATAGAATAGAATTAAAAATAATGAAAGTTCTCTTTAGTAAGCAGAAGTGTTTACTTTAAGCCAACATTGCAGGTCTTCTTCAGGGCTAAATATACAAGAAACTAAAGTCTTGTCTTGATCTTGTATATTTAGAAGATCTAGAGTGTGGATAATTATACTAAAGATAATTTTTTTCTGGCCTCCACTCGGACCATTCTTTTCCTCATATATACATATAACATTACTATATATACACTAACATTACTCAAAATTTAAAATAATACAATAGAACAGTTTTGAGTTAATTTAACAATGGAAAATTACTTGATTGTTACACATCAATATGAGAAAAAATTATCATTACATTACATTAGAAATAAATTATTGTACTGTATTCATCAGATCTATATGTTATTATCATATAGAAATAACAAGGCATCGTAGAGAGAAACTTGTCAAGAAAGACAGAGAATAAATCTATGACTTGTTATAAGCATTATACGTATCTGCAGCACAACCAACTAACAATAAAGAGAGTTATAACACGAACAGTTACGAGGTTTTACAAGTTTTTATACGAGTATTACTTACAGTTAAGGTCTCTGTTTGGAAATTTTCTTTATTAATAAAAATCTGTTATAGAAACATTCTTCAGCTCACAACTACCAATCATATTGAATCAAACAATACGATGTAAGACGAATTGAAGAGATAAAGAAAATGAAAATTTTTTTCAACTATAATAAAAAACCCAGGTAAATACAGAGATAAAATAAACACAGGACAAACCTATGGAAACTCAGCTTATGAAGGTAAGACAACTTATAGATGCTAGTTCTATAAATATTTTATTTGAATGGAAATAAAAATAATAATGAATTTGAATTGTCCAAAACTTTTGGCAAATTTTGATATTTACTATCTTAAATAACCCTTAATAGTTTCTTCTACATCTCTATATTCATTGGAATTTCTCATTTATTATTATTTTTAGTAAATTATCGTTACTTATGCATGTATTTCAATAGAGTGAACGTTTTATACATCATATACCCTCTTGTAAGTGTGGTAATAACTAGGTCTTTAATATTATTTATATGGGTGAGAATGCCTTGAAATTTGATAACAACTATTATTTACTAAATTTATTTTGTTACCAAGACTTTATTACTGCAGATGAAATTTTTTATAGAACGAAAGTATTATAAGATATTAATTAAAAATATCGTAAAAGTACGAATAACGTAAAATGAAATACATTTTTTTTAGTATTATAAGGTGTTCATCAATGTCATAAAACATTTTTTTCTGCTTTACAATAATTATTTGTATAAAAAAAAAAATTAGAAACACACATGAAAACTATAAAATGATTTAGGTGTTCGGTTTTTTGCAGCTATCTAAGATTTTGATTATTTTTTTAGACAATTTATTTATATTGTATAAAATCTACAATCATTATTTAGTTAGTAATTAGGTGTTAAATAATAATTAATAGGCTAAAACTATTTTTTTTAGGTGTTTGGCTTAGTTTTTTTTTTCTTTTTCTATTCAATAGATGAAATGTAATTGAATATTAAGATACATATTTAATGTAAAGAATTTAAAAAATTGTATAAATATTTCTTCTAATAATAAAAAATTAGTTTCAAAATTTGTTTAAGCATTAAAGAAGAATAATTCAAAAACAGACGCGGCAAGAGGCGGTTCGTAAATTTCCGATGAAGAAACGATTTCACAACCAACTTTCGCTTCCCTTTAAACTCTTTTGAATTATCATACTGCCATAATACGTCACCTAACTTTCAAAAGAAGAGCTAGAGATAAAAAATATGAAAAACAATATTTAAAAGCAAACAAAGCGATTCAATATTAAGTTACTTTATTAATATTTCTAATAGGATTCAGTTTTATAATTATTTATAATGCTTCTTTAACAAATAAATACTGGTCCAGGCATTTCGTTTTTTCATGTACAATTATATGTGGTATCCATAAGGTGCAGTCAATATTCTTAATTGGTCCTGTAGCATTATACATGTGTATACATATGCATAGGCGTAACGAGGGGGAGTTATTGGGGATGTAACCTCCCCCCATTGCTTAAAAGAAATTTAAAAAAATTGTAAGTAACAATTTAAAGGAAATTAAAATTTGAAGGAGTTTTCTTTTTCAAAGTTATTATTGTGGGATTACAAAAGTAAGAGTCAATAATGTCAAAAACACAACACCGAAAGTGCAAACACAGTTATTTTAATGATTAAACTGTTTTTATAAAATAAATAACATTTATAAAAAAATATAACCTATTTATTTAATTTGAAACTTCATGGTTTATAGTATAATATAAATTATACCTATATTACGAGGCATCTTTCTTGAAGGAGTAATATGTTGGAGTGGTTGACTGGTAGGGGTTAACTCCCCCCATGAGTCAACTCTAGTTACGTTAATGTACATATGTATAGATTTTATACACGTATACAGAACCTAAAGAGCCTTGGTCAGGGCTGGCTGCTTCGGGAAGATTAAGCTGATTCAAATTATCCCTGGTTTTTACTTTTATAATCATAGGATCATTTCCGGTTATTATATCGATAGTTATTCCGGATCGACTGGCCCTGATCAATCTTACAAATTTGGAACGAAAAGCCTATCAGGATAATATATTTACACTGACTTTATGCAAACTATTTTTACGCCATGATGATAAAAACGATCCGAACACAAGGCTAGAAATACAATTAACTTAATCTAATAACGTTGGGCTCATTAGTTTATTAATTTGTTTTAGTACTTTTTTTTAAATTTAATACTTTTTTAGCTGCGTTTAGCAACTTTTGATAAAGGGAAAACTTAGGGATACGCGTCGGCAACATGCTCGAGACTGGCGACAACTAACGGCCTGTGCATAAGACAATTTCTTTTCATAAATTTTATCTTAAAGGTTAGAATTCCATTGGTATAAAAATAATTATATTTATCTAAAAATTCGTGTAATAGTTGTCAAACAAAGAAAATAAAATCTATGTATATACAAATACAAGGTATAAATAAAAACTATGTACGAATTATTATTTCGATTAAATTATTGATATTTTGTAAAACTTTATTAATTTTTTTTCGGATTGTCAATAACTGGGAAAACCAGACTAAGCTTAATAATTTAAATTTAGAAGTTTAAATCATTCAGACTTATTTTTAAATTACTCAATTTAGAAAATTAAAAAAGAGCTACTCCTAAGAGTTTTCACTACTGCCGGCAATCCTCATGACTGCCTATTTATTCATTTTTTTTTAAATAAATCTACTACAGTTTCATAACATTAAATGAGAACTCATGTTGATAAAATATTCACCACGATAAAAATCGTTACTACCAGAATAGCAAAAGAACCGTCAGGCACATTGTACCCTCTTTTTCCGATTATTATACCAGCAAAATTTCGGGGGATGTTAAAATTGCTAAAATCTATCTGTCTGTTCAGAAAGATATGAGAGAAAAATCCGAATGTAAAGACTGAAGTTTTTCACATGTTGTTAATATTAAGACGGTGTGCATTAGTGGTTAGTTGGCAAATCAAAAACCTAAAACTAAATCTTCCAAATCCCGGCGAAGACAGATCTTTTCTCTTCAAAATAAAAAAATTAAAAAAACTAAAGCATTGGCTATCGGAACAATGATGAAACGGAACGAAAATCGCCGATCAAGATGTCACCTTGTTATGTGGAATGAAGGAAAGACAAAACCAGCGGAACGATCCATTCCCTCCGGAGTGCTGGCCGTTCCGGCCCATCCACGTCTACTTTTACTCTCACGTGACACAGAAATTCTTCCATGAAAATGTTCATAATATCCGGAGTCAGATGTGACAACAGTTCTGGAAAGTAGCCTATTTCATAAGAAGCGAATATTTATATGAATTGAACGATATTAAATACAGCATAATTTTATCAATTCGCCAAAGAAATAGATATTTTGGAAGCGAAATGGGACAACTCAAGAAGAACTGGCTTGTAGCAGTTAAATTATCTGCTAAAACTTGTGGATCTACCCTCCGGATCTGGAGACCCTAAAGGGCTAATTCAGTAAAAATAAAGTGGGTACCCTCTATAGCAGAAAACACGACGGTTGAGCATTATCTGAGCCTAACCACCCCTCTCCCCGTAGAACCATTGTTTTACTAACAGTTCAGTCTCTACTATGTACTGAATCTAAAATCCTTCAAGGGTTGTAGTTATTCCTTCTAAGTAAGTGCTGCCTGAAATGTCGCCCGCATTAAAAAGAGATTAATCGTTTGTTGATTCAAACGTTGTTTTTTTCAAATAAGTCTAAGGAATCAAAAATAATAAACAAATGAATGAGTTAGTTAATTAAATTTTAAAATCTTTATATCTTAAAATTTTAAAATCTTTATATCTTATATCTTTTTTCAGGTTTTAGATAATCTGCTAAGCACTAACAAAATATAATATAATTGATGATAAATAATTACTAGAGTGAGTTTAAATTTAATTTAATTTTAATAAATTTAATTTTAATTTAATTCAATAATATACAACTATATTAACATTTATGAATGATCGTTTCCTCTCTGATTTTTTTATGCTCTTTTGACTCGTTCAGGTTGCTTCGAGCGATTCTTCTTGTTATTTTTTAGAACATATAGAATGTTGAATAAAAATTTAAATAAATAGGAAATTGTCAGGGGATTACTTCTCAGATAGCTCTAGGAAAGTTTTTAAATGCTCACTCCTTTTAATTCTACTAGCAGAAGACGAAAAGAGGATGGTTTACGTCTCCAGGTACTCCCACGATCTGCCCAAACCTGCGAGGCCATAAAATACAAATGGCGCTAACTCTCAAAGTAATGACGGCTGAACCAGTGACATTGGGAGAGTAGATTTTAGAATTCTAACGTTCACCTCACAGCATCCTGGATTCGACTTTGTTTTTTATCGCTACAATAAAAATTGACTCGTCAATACATTATTCATTTTATTCGAGGTGAATAATTAAAGATAATATGGAGTTTACCTTAGGTTAAAGCAGGAATAAGATAATTTTTACTAATACAAAGACAATGAAAATAAATTTATACAGATATTAGTCGTGATAATAGATACATACATATGTTAGTCAACTTTTAGGAATCTGCAGAAGACACTCGAATTACTTAAGTTCTTTGGCAGGATCACACAATATTATCCGTAGAATAACTTAGTCTCTATCTTAGAGACAATAAAGAGAGAATAAACGAGAGAGAGAGAGAGAGAGAGAGAGAGAGAGAGAGAGAGAGAGAGAGAGAGAGAGAGAGAGAGAGAGAGAGAGAGAGAGAGCTATGGTAGCATAAGGTAATACATATTTTCGTGTTCTATAGGTACTCAATTATAACTACCAGTCAATACCCCCCCAAAAAACTGATGCAATAAGAAATCAGATTGGTTTCTAGTCTGCATTAAAATTACGAGTATGTTACACCAAATGCAATTTCTGAAAATTGTATTTCTGTGTTTCCATAGACTGGGGTGTTCCCAAAGTCTATATACACTGACGAATATATATATATATTTTTTTTAAATATATAAATCTTTCAAAATTGTAACTATTATCTTAAGGATAATTATACATGTTTTTATTTTAATTTATTTATTTTAATGTATTTATTGAAATTAGATCTGTATATTGAATACATCAAGTAAATATAATCAAAGATAAATAATGTCCCGAGAAAAGAGCAAGTAGAGAAACCAGTGGTAGTAATCAAAGATTATACATTAAAAAAAATATTACTAACAAATTCATATTATTTTTATTTTTTAGAAATTTTAAATAGAATTTTTCATTGTAATCATCCCTTTCTCCGAAATACGACATATTTTTAACTTGCCGGCAACATTTCTATTTTTTTGTATTAATTCTTTATATTGACATGTGTAAATATCGAAATTTTTAAAAATACACAAGAGGTTGCAAAGTACTTTCAATAACTACCATTATAAATCATAATCCATTACTTGTTTAATCAGAATATTAATAGATAAAATAGAAAGAACTGTTTATTGATACATACTATTGTAAATTAACAAAGTTAACATGAGAATAAAAAATAAAAAAAGTATATAAAAATGTGAAACCAAACGGAAATGTGAAAGGACGATTTCCCCTTATAATTTTTATTTTTATTTTTCTGCTTTTTAAAGGAAGTAAATATTTCGCTTATCCGAAATTTCGAGAAGCCACGTCTTTCCCAGCTCCGAACCCAGGAGTTCTTACTTTCACCAGGTAAGCTGGTATTATTGCATCAAATTCTGTCAAGGGTAATCAGCAAAACCTGTATTTAGAAATCGTTTCCTTGTTTGATTCTGTTGTTAAAATATTTTGGAATATTTTCAAATATTTTCATTGATGAAAAAAATTTACATAATTTTTTTAAAAATGTGAAGTCTAAAGACGATATGGTGATATCGTGACATGTCTAGAACAAAACAACTTGTTCAATGAGGGAAAAATAATAATTTTACAATATTTTAGATAGAAAAGTCTTCAATAGTAAAAATGCAGAACTCTTTGAGGCTCCCCTAAAAATGCAAGGAGCGAATAAAAACGATCGCCAATCTTCCAAAATATTAAACCAGTAAAACAAACACGGGTGTAAAATGTTTTTCCATCGAGAAAATAATATTTAAATCTTCCACGAAACACTTAAACAATTTTTAAAATAATTTTAATCTAACTAAATCTGAGCAACCTCTATATGAGTTAAAATCATCAATATCGTTTTCCTTTGATTCATATGAATCTAACATTAATATGTTTCAATACATATTATGAGGCATGTATGTTTATTTCTAATTAAAATTTTACTTTGGCAATACCATGATTAAAATAGTTAAGACATTTTAATTGAATAAAGAAAAATATAAAATATTCTCTTAAATTGCCAAGGCCAATATTTGTACTCCATTCATTACGTATTTCTTCTGGTTTCGGTTTAATCTGAGCCGAAAATGTTTTTTCTCTGCTTCGGTGTTTATAGCTTTCCGGGTCCGGGGGAGGAGCTATGAATGGATTAAAGAAAAAAATAATATAATTAAATAATTTCTGGCACAAAAAATCTCATTGGGCCTATGGAATATTTTGATTTTCCATATATTTACAAAAATTCTTAACAATAACGAATTTTTCGGAGTAGATTAATTCCTACTGTTGTTGCCCTCAGGATTCCGGGTTTGAATTCGGCTATCCCAAATAAATTATTCAACCTGCTAACAGCCATAGATGGACGACCTTAGTTCGTGTTTTAAATAATGATGATGAATAATTTTGCAGTTTCAAATTGGTTAGTTTAGTTTATGGAATAAAAATCATCGTTTATGGATGGTAGCATTATATCATTGTCATACATATAAATAAATAAATAAATATATATATATATATATATATATATATATATATATATATATATATTGTATTTATGTCAGAAATGATTACATTTTAATGTAAATAAATGTACTAGAATCTTTAGGGGAGCTTTCAGAGCCGAAAAACAGCGAGCATTGGATCGGAATGATGAGAGGAAACGTTTATCGGACTTGTAAAGGAAATGGGTCCTTTATATCAAGATAAATTCGGGTGTGGGGCGACGCTTCCGAAAATATAAGGGAAAAAAAAGAAATAATAAAGCATTTGGATAATGGAATGTTGTAAAGAATTACTTCTCGGGACAGAAATAGAACGCGGCAACTTAGTGAACGCATGTAATGGATTATATGGTCTTACTGAACAGCTGTGGGGCATTTGTAGCGAAGGAGATTAAGATTAAGATCGTAGGGGGTTCGAGTGAGCCATATATATAAAAAAAAAAAACAGATTGTATTTTAAGATTACAAATCCGACATTGGAAATTTTTAATGTAAAAATTAGTTTCCAGAATATTTAGGTCTAGAAAAAGACATTTTGTTTTCCAAACCATTACAACCCACAAAGGTCTTGGATTCAGCACATAGGGGCATAGGACACATACGGACTAAACTGTTAGTAAAACAACGGTTGAGCAGGGAGGTGAATTATTTGATATCACTATCAATCGGCTTGCTTTCCCCGAATCATTGGTTCCCACTTAATAGAGTCTGGATGGATCTGCAAATCATCGAATCAACCATCCTTAAAAATTAAATTATTGTAAAATTGCACAAACGTATAACTAGTAAATACGTTTAAACGACAAAATTATCACCTCTGCAATATGTTTTGATCATAAAACGTAAGAAGAATTTATAGTTTTGTCCCTGACAAAATTATTATATAAACAACATTAAAATTATAAATAATTCAACTCATTTAAGAATAAACCCATTGACACATTGGTATTTAAGTCTTTTCTGTTAATACAGTTAATTAAGTATTAAAATAAATTTTATAAACTACGGCAATCTCATCATATATAAAAAAATCCTGTACCACTACAACCCGGGTCTGGGGTTAAGTACATGGTAGAGACAGTACTATTTCAAGAACAACGGTTGTGCAAGGCGTCGATTTGTCCTAGATCACGCTCAACCGCCAGATTTTCCCCCTTCTATTGGATATCCTATTTTTATATCGTTTTTATAGAGGCTGGGTGAGCCCCAGGAGGGTCCTGATCGTATATGATCCATCTCCGGCTGCAAACAGACTGAATAAAAGTCTTGCCTGCACCGGGATTTTAACAAGGATTTTCGGCAAGGCAAATCAGTGCTCTACCACTGAGCCACTCCGCTCCTATCTTAAGATAAGTAGTGATTAAATTAGCACATTAAAAACTAATATAACTTTTATTAGAAATAACTATGTACATATTATAGGATGAAAATGCAGCTGAAAAATAATAAATAAAGAAAAATGATCTTTGAATTCTGTGAGAGAGGGCTCCAACGAAGGTAGCCCGCGACCACATTACCGCAGAACAGTTATGCGAGAACAGAGCATACATTTTGAACAGAATCAGGCAACTACAGGCTCTTAGCATTCAAATTTATTCAATGAATCTGGATAGAAATACATATATGTATAAATATATTTGGATACGCATTTGAATTTATGATATTCGGTGGAATCTTCACAAATGAATAATAAATATGTACTATGCCAGGCTAATAGGACGATAAACGAATAAGTTATAGTTGAAGTTTTGATTAATTTAACTATTTTTTGCCTTGATTTACAATACCTTTTTTATCTTTTGAACAAAGCAGCTGATAAAATATATAATAGCACGTAAATAAGATCCGTAAAAATAAGTTTATAAGGAATAAGAAATATTACTAGCCTAAATGGTTTTTAAATTTTAAACTCGATCCTAATTAAAAATTTAGAAATTAATGAAGTCACGTGACAAAAACCAATGTGAAATAAAATTTATCTTGTCAGGACAGCTATTCAGCGTTGGATTACGACAATACCATTTCGTATAATAATTTCATGATTAAAAACTAATTTAATGAAAAAATTAAAATAGTTAAAAAAATAGAGAATGATCTTTTGTAGTACGAAGATATGGAATTTAACATCCTTCCTGCCATAATCCTAAATTTACTCAATCAACACTAAATATATTAAATTTAATTTAATCAAGGAGTTTTGGGTTTCGCTTTGTTGTTATAAAATGATTATTTAAACACGTGCTATGAAGCCTAAATTGATTGTTTGATGAATTTCAGTTTTTAAAGTTCCACAAGCCCAAAACAACTCCTTCATCATCCTTTATTAAATAGAACATATAATAGAAAATCAACTTTTTTTCCTTGTTCTTTTAAATGTGGTCAAAGGAAAAATTGTTAAAACTAATAAAACACTCTCAAGCTTGTGGTTGATTTTGGAACGTGACGAGCCCCGATTACAAAAATCGTTACAACAAAATTAAAGCACGCAAAACGTAAGTACCAGCAGCAGAGGTAAAAAAAAAAATTAAGATCATCCTTAACCATGTGCGAAAAAAATGTATCCCTCGAGTAGCATCTCTTCCGAAAAGTCCTTTAATTAAAAAATTAATAGGCGTCAGCCTGGCGAATTTCGAAAACCCATGGTATCTTCCTGTTTTAATTTAGTTAAAACGTGAATTATTACAGAAAGTGGTCACTTCTGTGGTCACGCAGTTCGCCAACGTTCACGTTTTTCCGTCCTTTCATTTGTATTTAGCACTAACCAGGAAATCATTCCGCTCAAGACAAATCCTCCATGAAGGATTGACGATGAATAGACAAGAAATTCAATTGTAGTGTGGATGCCGGACGAGACAAAGAAGGGTGCCTAGACGGTTCTCAGACCATGTCTACACACGGTCTAGGGCAGCGGTTCCCAAACTGGGGGGCGTGAGGACATGTCAGGGGGGCGCGAGACAAGTTGAACACTAAATTAAATTTAAGTAGTCTTTCTAAAATTCTAAATTAACCATGATGTTTAGAAACTTTACCACTTTGATATAATGGACAAACCTTCATTATGGTTAAAATATTTCAAAGTGTATCCTAGCGTATCACGGGAAGCTCTTCGTTTATATTTGCCTTTTTCAAGCATCTATTTGTGCAAAAAAGCATTTCCAACATTTGTGGCAATTAAAACAAAGTATCGGAATAAACTTGATGTTGCTAGTGACTTGCGTTGTGCACTGACTCGCTTATTCATTGGGTAATGATCCACAGCGAAGTATTTAAACGCAAAAACTTCCAATATTTTCTTCAGAAAACCGTTACGTTGAGCCATAATATTTTCCAGATGTGAAAAAGATATTGGAAAGGTATTTATGACTTTAGACTTTCGAAGAAAATGTGCAACAAGTAACTAACTTCTTAACCTGTAAGGTTATAGCTGGCTTCGAATAATACACAGATGTTCCATTAGGCACTTCTACCTGCCTGCCCCTACCTGTCGCGCCAAACTCAGGTACAATAGTATAATTGCAGGCATTGGGGTATTTACATAAGTAATACCAAGTAAAGTAAAACCAATTAGCTACAGTAACGGAATTATTAGTTAATTAAAAAATATATTACTTAACTTTACTAACAACCAACCTCTAAAACACATTGTTTCTTCTTTAACAGTATAGACGTAATTCAATAAAAACGTTGATTGAAAATAAAAATGTAGACTATTCCAATCTCTTTTCTAGTTTTCACCATAACTCTTCAATATTTTTTATTCTTCAATTTTAATAATAGAACATGATAGAGTCCACTGACTAATTGTGATGTTGACAGATACACGTGGTGGGCTTAAATCGAGAACCTCATCATTAAAGTAATATAAATATTTTGTTCATAATACCATATATTATACGACAATAGTGAACATTCGATTATGTTCCAGCAATAAAATCTATAGAAAATTATTGCAGATAATACGACAAACTAATAATGTCAGGAAAATAAAACCTGTTTTATATTTGGATATTCGAGGTGAGGTAAAATTGTAAACTTCCATGCCTTCAGTTGTAGACTTAACAGTTACTTGCTTTTATAAGAAAGTAGAGGGCGGAAGAATAGAAACCTTCAGAAACTTATATGATTACCACATTTTATTGAATTAGTTTATTTTTAAATTCTTAAAAATTAGAATAATTTATAATAAGAAACTTGAAATAATTCTTTAATAATAAAATATGTGGGTGATTCAGTACGAAAAAGCCAGAGACCTTAACCAAGTTATGATCCATAATAGTATTATAAATATTTTATGATATATCGAAGGATAATTATTTCATTTTAAATAAATTCCCCTAGCAGAGGTTTCCTGTTGTACCAACTAAAAATAATAAGTTTTTTATATAATCCATTTCTTTTATTTTATTTTTTTAGCGCGAAAAGGCCTTAAAGACCTCGCGAATATCATGCCTAGGTTTTCCTTCTCAACTTCCTCTTATTTCACACTTCCCTCATGAGCTCCGCTTGTCTGCGCTTCCTTTCCTCTGACCACGCACAACCCCTTTCTGGGCGATCTTTGTTCTTTTATTTTATTGTTAGATGTTATAATGTTTTAAATATTTTATTTGAAAAGAAAAGATATGACCAGGCCCGGGTCTCCCACGTATCCGTCGTGGTACTTGGCTACCTCAGCCATCCTGGTTCGCTTCTAGGTCAGACATATCCTTTCTTTTCAACAAGTATTCGTATATGTATATGTATTTATATATATATACATATATAAGGATATATAGGATCAGCGAAAAGAAACGATGTGTCTGACCGAGAAGCGAACCAGGATGACTGAGGTGGCTAAGCACCACGACAGATACGTGAGAGACCCGGGCCTGGTCATATCTTTTCTTTTCAAATAAAATATTTAATAATTTTATTGTTTTGAAGATAAAAGATTTGCCCTGGCCGGGATTCGAACCCCCGAATTCGAATGTATGCGATGTATTGCGAGAACACGGGAGCATAGGATCGGTAAAGAGAACGGATTTGCATGACTTGGAAGCGATCCCTGATAGCTCAGTTGGTTAGAGCACTGCTACGGTAAGCGGATTATCCGGGTTCGAATCCAGGCCAGGGCAAATCTTTTCTCTTCAAAACTAAAATATTTAAACATAATAACAATTAATAAAAAATAAAAAGGGCTTACCAAAATGTTTCAGAAATGAATTCCCCTTGTTTCTATGGAACTAACTAAATATGATATGGGCATAACGAAGTGTTTCGGACTTAAATAACAAGTCAATGGGAAAAAGAACTTGACAGTTACTAGTTTTTATAAAAAGTGAGGGGAAATGATGGAGATCTTTCGACACTTATATGATTATCTCATATTGAGCTTATATTAGGTACATATAATGTGTAGTTATTGAAATTGAAATTTTATAATGTTATAATTGATTTTTATTGATTGTTATTTTTATGGTAATTATTTTTAAATATTTTTGTTTTGAAGAGGAAAGATTTGCCTTGGCCGTGATTCGAACCATGGTCGTCTGCGTCTCCGTCGCAGTGCCATAAACCACTGAGCTACCAGGGGTCGTATCCAAGTCAGGCAAATCCGTTCTCTTCTGCGTAAATAATTATCATGTCCAACTCCAGATATTTCCTCAAAATCAATGAAACCTCAGGCACATATTTTATACAAATTGGGATTAAAATTTTAAAATATCCAAAGTGTTTTGGCCTCCCACTGATACATCTTTCTCCTCGCCTTTAGAAAGAAACTGTCCGATCGGAGCAGAGCTAATTTAACATAAAGTTAAAACGTTCTTCTTTGAAGTCAACTCCCAACTTCGTGAGCCCTTCGGCATAATTAAATAGCCAAGATGAAGGACAACAAAGGTCGGGGCTCGACAAAGGGAAAAAGTTTGAATTGGCTCGTTAAATGGAACATAATTAAAGAAGGCGCCGGCTAGCAATGTCAGTTCGGAGAGAACTTAGCGAAGAACTTTTCGCTTAATGTTATAATCAAACATAATTATAATTTTTAATAACGTCATTAACACGATTGAGAAAATAGCTATATTAAAAATAAATTAAAAGAGGGTTCAAGAAATCGGTTGGTAAAGTTCAAAGCCCGTTATTGAGCTAAATATGCTAAATAAATAAATATTAATATATGTATTAAAATATGTAAATATATATAAATTAAATAGGCAGTCATGAGGACTGCCGAAAAAAATGAAAACTCAACATTTTGGAATAACTGTGTTCTTTTCTGAATTTCTAAATCAATTATAGCATGAATTGTTTTAAAATAAAAATTTGTAAATTTGCATTTAGTTTTTTACAGGCTTCCCTAACCACCAGAAGCGCATTAGTATCAGGATCTCCAACGGCCATATACGTTAATTTTTAAGCCCACCGTTTCGTAGCATTTCGAGATAGACCTTCCGCCTCGCAAACACGACCTGGCCGCCAGCGAAGCACAAGGATTGTAGCTGCTCGTCATCAATGAACGGCCCAACATCCCCGCATTGCTTGTACCACGGTTTCACTGCTTCGTGGAGGTATACCTTGAAGGGAGTGGGTTACATGCTACACCCTTGCTTCAATCCCATAGTACCATGAAAAGGGTCCGAAAGGTGGTTACCGCATCTAATTTGATACATTTCGTTGCTGTATAGGTGTCTCACAGTCTTAAATTATATATTAAATTTAAAAAGTTAATTTAAATTATTAACATTAGTTTGCTTTTCACATATACTGACCCTCCGAACATATAATTATATGCATTTATGAGTAGTTTTTTTATTAATCAAAACATATCGTCCCTGCCATTTCGAACTATCGAATGTGAAAAAAAACTGAACCAGTTCTTGATGTTTTAAGTCACATTATCTTGAATAATAATAGTTGAACTTTATAAATATGGAAGAAAACTTTTCTTCCACATATTATTATCAATGGCAGCAGTATTATACGCAATTTCAGATAAATATAATCATTCTTATATCGATGGAATTCTAACATTTAAACTAAAGTTGATTAATAGAAAGTTTAAACTCGTCCACAGGCCGCTAGGTGTTGCCAGTCTCGCGCCTGTTTCTGAAGCGAACTCACAAGCTTGTCTCCTTTCGAAAGTCATTAAATGCGGCTAAAATAGTTTTTAACTTCAAAAAAAAACAAGAAAAAAGAAAAAGGGAAACATATATATTAAATAAAATTAGGTTTTTATTTAAAATTATATTTCACATTATATACATACCTAAGGGGGTGGAAAAAGTAATAACAAAATTTAAACATCGATTTTCGAGTAGATAACTCACTCACTTGTATTCCTCAGAATTTATTGAAATTTGAATTAAAACATTATCAATATGATATTCTAATTTATTTAAATACAACTTTAATACAGACATTATTGTCCTATTTAATATAAATGAGAAATGCCACGTAAGCAGATACCTCATAAAGTTACCGCTGTACATCACGGGTTCCTGGTTGGATACACAAACAGTAATGATATTTTCTTTTTATGACTAAGCCTCTCAAAGCACCATAACAATTTCTAGCGGTACAGGACTCACCAACCAATCATTGGATACAACGGGACAAGTGGTTGTTGGAAGGGGACAAGCCATGTCAGATTGAAAATTCAATCATTTTAATAATAAAAATGAACGTGGGCAGTTTCCAACCGCATATTGCAATGCCAATACCACAATTTCTGCCATACGTGCATGAAAAAAAATTCTCTTCTCTTCTAAATTCGACTTCCATATTCCAAAAAATTCGCGTCGGTAACTGAGTAACTATATTAAACTGATAGTAATAGTTATAAGTCTGAAACATTTAGGTAAGCCCTCATTATTTTTAGTTAGTACAACAGAAAAACTCTGCAAGGGGAATTTATTTAAAATGAAATAAATACCCTTTGGTATTTCATATAATAATTATAATACTGACTATTATCGATAACACGATTAGGGCCTGTAAAGTGCTTACCTACGGAACAATCCATATATTTAATTATTTAAGAGCTATAAAATATTTCTAGATGGAGCGGACTGGCTCAGTGTTAGAGCACTGAGTTACCATGCCGGAAATCCTGGTTCAAATCCCGCTGCGGGCAAGACTTTTATTCAGTCTGTTTGCAGCCGGAGATGGATCATATAAGATCTAGGACCCTCCTGGGGCTCGCCCAGCCTCTATAAAATATTATAAAAATAGGGTACCCAAAATAAGGGGGTCTGACGGTTGAGCGTAACCTAGGACAAGTCACGTCCTTGCAGAACCATTGTCTATGAAACAGTACAGTCTCTACCATGTACTGAGCCCCAGACTCGTTCACGGGTTATTGTCATATAGATTTTTTTTTAATATAATATTTCTTATAGTAAATTATTCTAAAATATATGTATATATATATATATATATATATATATATATATATATATATATATATATATATATATATATGTATATATATATATTTTTAAAGTTAACACAATATTAGATGACTAAACTCATTTTTAAGCATTAAAAAAAAACTAATCCAGAAAAACACGAACAAATATATTTCTCTATATCTAATATAACTAATATACGAAACATATATACCTGAGACCAAAATACTCAAAATTTATTGTTTGTTATGTGATTTGATGTGGAATATACAGGCATGCATAAATAAAATGTATATAGAGGGGATATTAAACTAAATACAAAACTCAATATACCTATGATTCAGCAATACGATGACAAAATATATCACAAACATTTCAATGTGAATTTTAATATAATTGATAACAAAAAGATATTTATAAATATCCATCAGTTGAAATATGGCAATATATTTCAATTACTGATTGGTTATTACATTTATTAACTTCATGTAAACATTTATTAACTTCATGTAGACTAGTTACAAAATTATAAACAAAACGCAATTAATTTATGTTTGTGTAAATACGATTAACGTTACATTCGAATGTCATTCATTACCTTGATAAGGGTTTTGTATTCTATTGTATTGCTTTGTTATCCTGGTGATGACGTAATATGTAGGTGGAAAATCCGGCATGATGAAGCAATATGGCGGCAAAATGAACAAAAGAACATGAAGAAATGTAATTTATTATCGATTCAAAACATTAGAATATATTATAATTATAAATATTCATTCTGAACAAACCAAATTGAAATAACATCCAAATTTGAACATAATAAATAAAAATTGTTAACGCCATGTTTAAGTTTTTTTTAATTGTAATAAAACGTGGGAACATAAAAAATCATTCATTCTGATGTGGATATAATTCGTAAAATTACTTTGTGAAATTTCTAGAATCATAATTTCAAGAAGAATGCCTTGTTTCGTATATACCATTTAAATTTATATATTGAAATTTCAAGCTAAATTTTGGAAATTCCTGCTGCAGTCCTATTTTTTTTAACAAATGAGGTGAAGTTTTATAGTTTTAATATTTAAAAAAATATTAGATCAGATAGTGTTAAGTTTGAGTTGCATCCTATCAAGCGTATAAGGTTTTGTCTTTTCACCTCCCCCAATTTTTAAATCTTATTTTATTTATTTAAATTATACTAATACTATTAAAAAAATATTAATGATATTAACACTTATACTATTGCTAAAGTGCGAACTTATTGAGTAGTTGACATTTTAGCGATTTTTTTTCTTTTTTTCTCATGAAATATTTATTTGTTTACATTTTGTAACATGATAGGTACTCAATTTCATTTTTATTATACTGTTTCTTATCTTATCAAAGAAAAAAAATATATTTAAAAAAAGATAAAATAGGTGTAATAAAGGTGCTGTTACTGTACTGTTAAATTACTCTACAGAACACATTTTGAAGGATATTAAAAATAAATCCACTAGAAAATATTAATTAACAGAAAAACAATATAAAAAAACTGAAAACATAAAAATATAATATTGAAATTCGAGAAAGTTGTAAAAAGATGTGAGAGAATTTAGGAGTGGCCAAGGTGGATTATGCAATGAGCACTTGTTACGCAATGAGCCATCGTGGAACACGCACCTGACACTACATTAAATAATTTTATCTGAAAAAAAGTCTTAATTACTTCTTTTTGACAGGATACTCAATTATAAAAACACAATTTAATGAACTATTAACATCAGCGCGATAAATTAATTAGAAAACATCGCTATAAAAACTAAGGCTTTTGCCTATTTCGTTTAATAAGCAAGAAATATGGATTTGTTGGACGATGATGATTAAGGTTTGAGAGAAGATCAATTAAAAAAAAAAAAAAATGCATAGCCAACTGTATTACAACCATATTATTTATATACGGGGATATAGGATCGGTGAAGAGAACAGATTCGTCCAACTTGGAATAGCAACAATTAATAAAAATAATATAAATAATATATTAACGTAAGTCAAGAAGATCCTAATTAAAATAATGTTCAATGAACATTCTTCCTCGTGTACACATCGCAAAAATTGCGAGGACATGGGGATATAGGATCGGTGAAGAGAACGGATTTGTCTGACTTGGATACGACTCCTGGTAGCTCAGTGCCTTAGAGCACTGCTATCGAGAAGCGGACGACCCGGGTTCGAATCCCGGCCAGGGCAAACCTTTTCTCTTCAAAAGAAAAATATTTAAAAATAATTACCATAAAAATACCAATTAATACAAATAAATTATACATATTTTTATACATAGTTACTAATATTTGTTTTTTATCGAATTGAACAAGAAAAACGCACGTCTAAATAAAACTATTGGGAGAAAGTGAATGCAAACTGTATTAAATGTTCCTCACGAATATATCACATTAATATCACACACGGAGAAATTGTCAGCTATCATAGGATAAAATAGAATATATTATATTATTTAATTTTTCTAAAAATAACTCTTCAGTTTATGTTTACTGAGTTTATATATATTAATCTGCATTGATCTATTTTAATTTTGTTTTACAGGATGTAAACTTTTTAGTTAGTTTTTTTAAAGCCTTTACTTCGCCGTCATTGCTCAAAAATCGTTTTACAATATTTAAAATCTCAACATCAATTTTATATAAGTTCTAAAACTACATTAATTGTGTATTGTATTCATGTTTCCCTACATAATTCCACTCCCTTCGTTATTCTAACAGCTCATCTCCGAGAATTTTTTATGTACCTTGTTTATTAAGACCGCCATGGAAAATTATTTACAATTTGTTATATTTTTTATTCTACCCAAAACCAAATATTATTGTAACTATACTACAATATTAAGCCAGATTTTTAAAACTAATTGCTGAATGAACTGTTGAACCTCATGGAGTGGAGGAAGTAAAATGATATGACAATAAATTGCATATTGCTGACAACAATGTATTTTAATGACATTTACATCGAACAACTCAAGTTCCCCGCTGTTTCTATGGGTATTAGCTGTCGTTTTAAGAAGATTTTATATAACGAAAATAAAACCATAATTTTCATCATAAATCACAACAAAAAAAAGAATCCTAGGCTAACTACCGAGCTGCGAACCCGTTACATTTGGCATAAAATGTAGCTGTGCTAACCATTGCACTATAATTGACCCCTTGCAAAAAAGTAATGTAAACATAACTTAACTGATGCCGGGTAATTTCCATTCTTTTTTTTCTAGGAATTAATATCATTTATTAAAGGAATTAATAACTGGATTGCATATAAAATTTTAAAGAAACACTTACATTTTAAAGGAGATGTGGAAAGTAAATAGCTAACTAAATCCAGTGAGACAGTGCAGCACTTTAATACCCGGGAGATGGTCTGCCCCCAGAGCGACATTGTGCGAGATGTGCAGGCTCCAAAGCGATCGCGGTGGGGACGCAGACGCAAGCACTTTCCTGGGAATCTGTAACCGACACCTTTCCTTTATCTTCTGCCCATCCAGATCTACCTTCATTCATTCCTACAGCTTCGTCAGTAATCAGCGTTCGGCTATCTGGTGAACAGGTATCGCATGTCCGGATCTGATCGGTAGGTTCAATAAGGACGCAGAACGGATGTGCAGCAATGGATGTAATAAGATAATATAAAACTATGTCTCGCCAGTCGTATATTTGGAGAACGTATGATAGGACATCATTAGGTATGGGTCGTATGACGTCTAACAAAATGCATCAAGAAGAGAGAGTAGAAAAAAAAACGATGTCACATTTTGGTAATTATTCCGCAGGTTGTCGCTGCGAGTTGAGTTAAACAAGTTTTAACTGTTTATTCATTTCATTTTTAATATTTTCCAAAAATGCATGTTATCGTGAGCTTTAGGATGGAAAAGAGAATGTAATTGTGAGTAATAAGTAGATATCGGTAATCATTTCATGAAGCAATAAAAGTTTCAACTAACATTTCTAAGTGTAGATATACGATTACCCATTAACTGCAATCTCTTTTTCATACTAAAGCTCATAATAACTGGTATATTTTTGGAAAATTTTAACGAACAAACTGTTAAAATTAAGCCTTGTAAATCAACTCGAAGCGACAACCTGCGGAACAGATACCCAATTTTTTTTAAAAAATTTAAGAGAGTAATACTAGATAAAAGAAAATAATACATATTCCTATATTGCCAAGAATATTAGTTAAAAATACAAAATAATTGATTGGAAATAAAAAGATATTTCGAAAGATATATTTTCTTAAACCGTAATATTGAACGTTTAATGTATATGTTTATGTCCTTTTTTTGGTTTGCTGCGCTTACTGTGAGACTTGAACAAGTTTTTTCCAATCTTTATTTATTTTTCTAACAAACAAACATGGCACTAACGAAAAAACACAACGCGGAGCTCAATCAAATTACCAGGAGTCGGATGTGGCAAGATTCATAAAAATCTTGAGACTTCGGTGGGGAGGCCAGGTTGGGAGAATGGATGATGGCTCGCAAACCAAAAAACTATTATTTGCTTACGTGGATGAAGAGGGAATGAGAGGGAGGCCACATTTGAGATGGGCTAATGAAGTCCAAGATGATGTCCAGTAACTTAAAAGACAGGAGCCTGGCAGACCTGAGAAGAGTGGAGGTGAAGAATTAATGCGACTAAGGCCCGTACCGGATTGTAGAGCCAGCGAAAATGACCGACTAATTAAATAAAAAGATAATAAAATTATGTCAACGCTATTATTCTGCATTAAATATCTTTTGTTATAAAGTTATTTCAGTTTCTAAAAACATCGTATTAGTAACGAACTAAATGATACTAAGGTGTCTTTTGAGACAATAAATGTCTAAGTGCTTCATTAATTTCCTTACCAGAACAGTAGCTGTAAACTTCAACTTAATTGTTTAACCACTCAAGTAGTTTCCTCATCGATACTAAGCCTTCAAGCAGTGCAAATAATTGGACTTACTAATCACGATCAATTTTTTTTAGAAATATTAATTAATTGTTACATTAACTATGTGTTGCAATATTAAAATATTAATACCTTAGCAGGAAAATAAAAGAAGTATGCAAAACAATAACATAAATAAAATCAGCTATGTGCATTTGCATGAAAACATACATCATCCTGGAGTCATTTTGAAAATGAAATAAAATAAAATATTTTAGTTCGACAAATTGAGCTGAGCAGGAAGACTGAAGCACTATTCTACTCTTGTCTATTCTTCAGCAGGAAACTTACATTGGCAAAGCAATAGAAGAAGCCATCTCGCTCATCCAATTTAATTTTCAGGATTTTTAAGGAATAATTTACTTTTAAACAATACATTTACCTAATAGATTCATAACAACATCAATAATACAATTATAGTAACTGGTGTGCTTACAGTAGGAAAACAGACTGAAAAAAAATAAAGTAGCCAATCTAATGTTGCAGAAAAATAGCTATTGATGTTATTCTTAGGGTATTCAGTTTTAAGCTTACAAACATTATAACGTTAAGTCAGTATTTACTTTATTGGAGTATAAATAACATTGAAAAATCTTTATTTTCATAAAATTAAACAAAAATATCCTCAAACATAAATACCTGCTTTTTGGTTTTCATAAAATCAATACGAAAAATTACTAACTACCAAGAAAAAGTTGAATGTTTTCGGAATGGGAGAAATATATGGTACAAACAAATTTTCATCATCAGTCGATCAAAGAAGTGAAAAAGAATATTTTTACGAAACAAATATTAATTTTTCTTTCAATATACTTGATGTGCGATGATGAAAAATATTCTGATATTGGATATTTATATAACTATATCTTTAACGAAACAGTAAAAAATAATTATAATAAATCAAAAAGATGCATTGTTGAACAAAAAACAAAAAAATACTACAACAGTTATAGATTTTTAATTGACAAAATGAAAAAGTGAGATAACTTATTAGGCATCATCTTTGTAATATAAAGAGGAAGCTTACACAATAACTATACATATGAAATAATGATAAATGGACCCTGTTAGTCGAAAAATTGAGGTAAATGGACGGAATAAATGGCTGCATTCCCATACAATTCCTTTTGCATGGTTTCTCAGAATTAGTGAATTTCACATGATGTGAAAAATCAAAACAAAGATAGTCAAGAACAAAAAACAGTAAATATATGTTTAGAGTCTACACTGACCTGCTATTGAAATAAGAAATAAATTCCCTTGAACAACAATACTAGCACAAAAAAATGCTTATTCTGCATTTTGAAGTGATTGTAAATCGAAAATTTATATCTCAATTGAGTTTAAGGATCACATAATACAATATTATAATCGATGTTTATCCACCAAGTTTTCCATAAAACTCAAACTTATACAACAAACTTAAAAGCCCGGGCACTCACTTCATTATGGCTTGCCTAAGACCAAAAATCAAATCTTTAAATATCTATTCCATATTTTCAAGAATTTTTCAAAATATTAATAAATTAATTATACAAACGAATGTGATCCAGAGAACATAAACTATTTTAAAAGAAAGCTGTTTGGAGGGGGAAGGGAAACACAAGATTAGAGAAGAGTAACAAACAATAATTTAATAGTATCCACCAAGAGTGTTAAAAGCTTGGTCAAAAACAATAAGTGATGAAAACAAAGAAGTGAGTCGACATAACAAAGCATTACAGTTATTTGGTAATGGTAAGACACCTGATCTTTAGAATAGAGTACCCTTTTTTCACCCCATCAACATATTCCCCGAAAAATAAATTCTGCGTCAGTAACAGCTATTAAATGCACCAAGAACGAATGATTTTGTGGTCCCCTATGGTATAGTGGTTAGCATAGCAACTTTCTTTGCCCAAGGTTGCGGGTTCGCAGCCCCACTAGGTGGCCATAGGATTATTTAAAAGAGATTAAAAAATTCGTATTTATACCGTCCTTTGGAAGATAAAGACACCTATCTTAATTTTTCCTGGATAGACAAAATTTAGGAATCCCACTGTAGCATTGATCGATTAGCCATAGCATCATTGTGACGTTAATTAAAGAAACAAACTATTGCTTTTAAATGCGGCTTCTTGTTTGAAAGAGTCTTTACTTGTTGCATTGTATTGGAACCAATTTTTGTTTAGTAGTTTAAATTTTTTGGACAGAACAAACAATCAAATATTTTATGTAGTTCCCATCACTTCTCTACCACGGTTATATCAACCGAATTTACATATTATACAATTACTCCCACCCATAAACAAATTTACATACTTCTTGTATAGAATCATTCAATTCCGAGAAAATCTTGATGAAGATACTGAATTTATGAACCACAACACCTTTAACATTATATGGAATAATTCATGGTGGATGCTATAATTCAAATAGACCCCTAATCATTGGACATTGTTTATATATTAACGAATAATAAATTTCTCTGTATTGTAAATGACACTGATGGATGGTCCGACTAGGGAGTAGGTTCGAACTCCCTCTAGCGAGTACTGCCATATCGATCATCATTGATCATTCCTAACACTGAGTACATTTTTTAAATGCATACTATACGATTAGGTTGTGGTGATGAAGAATCCTCGGAGATGAAAAGTTTCGTTAGTAATTTCTTTGCAAATGCGATTACAAGTAGCAGTAACTGGAAATCGCATCTCACGAGTTGCCTAAACAGTAAACCACACCATCATTCACGGATTAGCAGATCTCACTAAAGGCATCTCATGGAAAACGAATGGCCGTGAGAGAGAGAGAGAGAGAGTGAGAGAGAGAGAGAGAGAGAGAGAGAGAGAGAGAGAGAGAGAGAGAGAGAGAGAGAGAGAGAGAGAGAGAGAGGGAGGGAGGGAGAGAGAGAGTGAGAGAGTGAGAGAGGGAGGGAGTGAGAGAGGGAGGGAGAGAGAGAGAAGGGGAAGGGGAGAGTAAGAGCAATTATGAAGGAATAAAAACGGAACTGGCATCAATGTTGGCAATACTGAGTTTACACGGAGTTAATGGTTAAGGTTGGCAATTATTAGCTGCGGAACAAACGGATGAGGAAAGCTGATGGGCCGACTGATATGCAAATAGAATCCTTTTATGTACATTCATAACAGGCTGTGGGAACGTTTTGTTATTACCTTTTTGTAAAGCATTACCAAATGAATAGAGCTTAATCTTCTTTTTTTTTTACAGGTTAGGCGTATAAAACAGTGAAAAATCGCTAGTCATCGATTATTTAAGACGGACATTAAACAAATTTATTAATAAATTAGAGGGAGCGGAGTGGCACAGAGGTAGAGAGCTGAATTGCCATACAGAAGTTCCTGGGTTTAAATCCAGCTGCTGGCAGACTTTTAATTCAATCTGTTAGTGACCAGAGATGGAACCTATGGTATCCACTCCCCCAGCCTCTATAAAGTTGATAGCCAAAATAAAGGGGAATCTGGCGGCTGAGCGTGGTCTAGAACAAATCACCTCCTTGCACATTTTTTCAGTGGCATGAAAGTAAAACATAAGAACGACAATTTACATATTCCTCTGTAGAATCAAGCTGGACCGATTTTTCAAGCTCACTTGAGATCTTGCCAATTTTATTTCTAATTGTTCTTATACACCATAAAAAAAATAAAAATGAAAGCAATACAACTATTAATTTAGTTCTAAGGTATGATTCCATAATAACCTTTAGCGTTCATTGAGTACATGTCACACTCTAATGTCCAAGAGTTAGCACATAAACTGATAGTAGTTTGTATTTGCTCTCTTCAAAGCCTCAATAAAAATATGAGCTGGAATTTTGTGGGAGTGAGAGACTGCGAGTGATATTCTATTCATATAGCACCTTTTTGTCTGTCAGGTAGTAGGAGATTTGGGGTTTCATGTTTGCCCAGTAGTTGCGGATTCCCTTAGAAAATATTTTAAAAAATACATGTATTTAACTTTGTATTAATTTTTTAATTCCTCAGGGTACGTATGATTTTGGACGCTTCTCGTGTTAAGTAACAGTTTTGTGGTTTCAAATTCATAGTGTAATATATAGTAATAAAAATACTTTTTATAAAATAGTAGAACAATCAATGCACATAGCGACAGATACCTCAATTTCGTCTTAAAAAGCCCACTTACATCCATTGCAACGTAGGCGAACCAAAACAGAGATAGACGTTTTAGTCATTTCTGTTTTACTTCTATTATTATCCCCTATATCTCTGAATAAAATATATTTTTACGGGTTTATCCTTGGCCTTTCTGTCAAACTTTGAACAGCTGCATGTTCTTCTCAGTCCTAAGGCTTTATACTGAATGATGTTCTTGTTCCGAACTCTGCTTCTTCTTGTTCTACCATTTATTCTATTAAGGAGTCACGTCTTCAGCAATATAATCTGAAGTTAAATCGAAATGGCCTCAAGAATCGCAGGAAGGTGTCCATAGAGGACTCACTCCTACTAATGAACCAACTGTAAACAGCATTGATGAACAGTTAAGCAGATAATTTTCGGTTTCTGATTATTAAATTAAATTAAATGTCAATTTTAATATGAAAATTTTGATATAACTAACTTGAAATTAATGTGTCTGTAAAGTATGTATAGAAATGGACAAACAGTTTTGAACGTTTTAAATTTGCAAGAGGCTCACTGCAAAGCTGTAGGAAATAAACTGGATATCACACAAGGCAGTATGACAAAGAGACAATATTAAAAAAATGGACAAGCTTTTTGTATAGTTTCAGCAGAAACGGACAGACATTCCTTCCGTTGTGAATATGCAAATTGCCAAACAGTGCATATAAATAGGACCGCCCACTAGTATAGAGGAGCCAATGCCCAGAAGACCATACCATGCAAGAACCTGAAGACCTAGAACTCCCTGGACGACAAGAAGAGCGGAAGAGAGGACTACTACATGACCTTGAGGAGTAGTGCGGGCGGCCTTGACCCCGACCTGCTCGATACCGTCGCGACGACCCCGTATTGATCTCCGCCCCCGCGCGCTCCGCTACGTCTTCATCGGCTGCCTCTCTTCCAGCCTCTTATGGAAGTAAAGAGGCTCTTATAGCAAGCGTACTGGAGGAAGGTAAACCAAAGGCGGACTTCAGCTGCAAAGAAGAAATAAGAATATAACTTGCTAAAGAATGTGAAATTTAACACTTGAGTACGTCAAACACCGAAAAAGGTTTGGATTTGAATACAAATAGTAAAATATCCGTCCTTGGGTTTGCGGACGATTTGGTACTGTTGGCTGAAGACTTGGAAACTATAAAAATAAATACAGTATAAAAATAAATACTTTAATGAATGCAAGCAAGGAATTCGGATAAGACTAAGTATGTGATTAGTAGCAGAAAAAGGGAAGATTTTGAGGATATTGTTGTATGTGGGAATAATTAAGTACTTAAGATCTACGGTAACAAATGAAATTCAAGAGGAAATAAAGGCGCGATTAAAGGCTGGGAATTATTATTATTATTCGGTCTCGACATTATTAGATGTGTCTAAAACTCAGAATTTATAAAACCATTATCCTTCCACCTCTTACTTGATGTGATGACATCTTAAGGTGTTCGAAAATAAGGATATTCGGTAATAAAAAAGAAAAGTAGAATATTCGGTCCAAAAAAAGGATCCACTGGAGAATTTAGGAGACTACACGACGAGGAATTGCGAAGCGGTTAATATTATTCAAGTGATAGCGTCACGAAGATTAAGATGGGCCTGTAAATTTGCTTTACTTAGCGACGAACGAATTCCTAAAAAATAAATAAGCGCTGAACCCACTGGAAAGCGTCGAGGGGTAGTACGAAGCGTAGGTAGGAAGATTGTGTCAAGACTGATCTTACGGATTTGGGTTTTGGTAGTGGCTCATGGACAGAGGTTTGTAAGCAGAGATTGCTGGAATCGGAAATAATGGAATATAATAAGTTTTTATTAACTAGGATCCGTTTGGTAGGAGGAAGCTTCTGTGAAACCCTACGAGAGTATATATTTAACTGCCCCCTTAAAGTTTCTTTGAAACGGTTTTTTGGAATTGCCAATTTGATTTTCTCTCTAATAAAGTTCCAGTATTGAGAGAGTCTCTTTGTCTCCGATAAAAAATATATCCCCTTTGCAGCTATAAAAATAAAAGAGTTGTTTCGCTGAAGTCGTCTATCTGTTGAGCGTTTTATTCCTGTGGTTGTATAATCGCGCAATCTGTCTCAACGTACGTCCGTAAGCTACTGTTCTGTACGTACGTACTCAAGGTACGTCCTTCCACTACTGTCTGTTGATATCTTAAAAGAAGCATTTTTTAAAATTTAAAAACTTGAATACCTTCTGTATAATTGGAGTTCATCACTGAATGAGATAATATACGAATAATACCCAATATCTTCACTCTTCCATCTTGGTAATGACATGATCCAGATCCTACTATCGGAGTGTGCCCTTATTACCTTCTTGTTTACTGTTAGTTAAAAAAATATACTTCCATTAATGTATAATATGAACAAACACTAAATCAAAAGTCTAGAAGTACAGAATTATAATAATGTAAGTAACAAAATTTTTGATTTGCCGAATTCCAAGAACATCGTTGCGGTCATTGTAATACTAAAATGCATGACAATGATCGCTGCACATATTATAATTGCTAACTTTTCTAAGAAGTTTAAAAAGAAGCGTTCAGGAATTCTCAGTAGCATGATAAGGAAATATTTTATGTACATGTACAAATAGTCACTATTTAGTATGTAATGTTACATCCTAAAGCTTATGATATAATGGATGGAAGCTTCCATTTGTAACTTCAGTTTGAATGGATCCAATGTTGCTTGTTTGAATCAAATCTTTTGGACCCTAGGTGTACTTAATGTCTATTTGTTTTTAAGTTATATTAATGAGATTGAGCAAATTCCTAAATTGTTATTAATTCTGGGCATATTTGCAATACGCTTCTATTTTTAACGTTATTAACACAGTGGAAATAATTCGACAGGAAATTTTAAATATAAGAATAAAAGAATTACAAGCATTTAGTAATTGTTTTCATGAAAATAAAAATATATTTGCACTCTATTAAAGGGGGCTTAATATCTTCGGATTTGGAAATATAATTTTATCTGCATCTGAGCACATCTCAGGACTACTATCTTATATCGATAGAAACAATATAATGCCTATTCATGACTCTTTTCTCAATCTGCTGGTAGTTACCCATACCTATGCTGATGACACATAAGTATTACCAGTCAACATTAATCCAGTAATTGTATCCCATACTCTTCGATCTCCTGACCCTGAAGAATGGTGTAAAACTGGAGGATAAAAATAAATATTTCCTCCAGTATCATTTAATAATATCCGAAGGTTAAGATATCTTGACCAACGTAGGAATCCTACAACTGGTCTAAAACATTTAATTGTTTGCCATTTTAGTCTACAACAACACTTACTAAACAAACTCTCTAAGATCCCAATTAATCACAACAGACTCATGTACATGACTATTGCCTGGACTTATGGAGTGAAGCTTTGGGCTCCACAAACCCATCAAATTCCTCGATAATTCCTAATTTTTTCGTAAAGTTCTCAATGCTCATTACTTTGTTAAGAATAAATCCATATTGACCTTAATAAAATTCTCCCAATATTTTCTCACTCAAACCCACTAGTTTCAAATCTTCAAAACTCGATAATCCTCCGAGGTGTGTGAAAAGAAGATGCCTTACTGACTTTCTCAGTTGAATTTCTTATTTGAGAACTACAAGTAGGTAGTCTCTCTCCTTGCCTTCATTATCTCTTATCATTTCATTCTATTTACTGTTCTCATTGAAATACAGATGTCAGTTTTAATAAATAAATAAAAAAAATAATTAGTTATGATTGAACCTTGAAATGAACCTTTGGTAAATCTGCCTTAGGAATCGGAGCAGTGCCGTTAATTACTATCGGTGTTTTAGGGGAGATTGAAGTAAACAAAGGGACACTATTGATGTGCAGGGGAGGCGGCAACAACAACAAAGAGCATATTAACATACAATGGCTACCTCCTGCCCAGGTAACCTGCCCTGGTAATAGCCAACAGTGGCTAGCTCGTCCTCTGCAATCTTCTCTCATTAACTTGTCATTTATCAGCAGAGCATTAGATGAATGCAATGTCGGTTCCTCATTCTTCCGGGGATACCGTATAATATATTATTATGTATATATGTATATCATTATATTGTAATACATCGTTATATAATATATAATATACCAACATTTTCCAATAATATGGAGCCGTTTGTAATAATAATAATATACCACGTATGGAGTGTACTATTGTTTCTATATTAGTGCTCAATTTTATTGCTGTATTTTATTTCGACAATGCTACACATATAAGGTTTAAAAATCAGATTTTTTATGACGTTGATAAATTTTTTATTGTTCTTACTGGAGGTCGATTAATAATATTTTAGTAATGGATTAAATTGGCCCAGTGTGCAGTCAAAGATTACAAAAAATAATTTTGTGTAATAATAATTTTTTAAATTGTGTAATCTTTGACTGCACCCCCTGACCAATTTAATCCATTATTAGAATAATCCAGTCGACTATTTTCCACTTAAATAATAGTAGATTCTATTTAATGTTCAGTGCACATATTCCTTAAAAAAATTATGGTTTTGTATTGTCTTTGAACGAATCAGTAATTTTTGTTTAGGTTTTGACGAACCAGATAGTGCGCTAGTTACATTACTTATATCTAGATTTTTTTAAAATTAAAATTCATTAAAAATGGCTTAGATACTTCGATTTAACGATTTTTATAAAAAAAAAAAAATTAAAAAACAAGTATAATCTAAATATTCTTTAAGGCTTCCACGACCACTATTATTACAAAAGACTTTGTTTATTTCCTGGTTTAGACCGTGTAGATAAATTTCTCGCCAACGTTTCGTCAACCATGCTGCTGACTTCCTCAGGGCTGAGATGAGAATGAGGAATTCATGGCTCATTCTCATCTCAGCCCTGAGGAAGTCAGCAGCATGGTTGAGGAAACGTTGGCGAAAAATTTATCTACGCGGTCTAAACCAGAAGAAATAAACAAAGTCTTTTGTAAGTATAATCTAATTAAAATTCTTCCATTCCTTTGTATCACCATGAAAAATAATTTTGAACTGGGAGTTCAGGTCTACAAGTCATGACACGAATTATGCAACAAGAAGAAAATTCATTATTTTTTATTATACAAAAGAATGTATCTATCTTAAATTACTTGATTAATTAAATTCAATTGTCAGCCAACTCAATCTATCATTAGCTTAAATTACATTTCGGGTATTCGGGTAGTCTTCTCCAAAAAACGATTCGATGGATATGGTCTAATATGGATGGTGACGAAAGCCTGCAAAAGTAAAGGAAGAAGTAAATGACTGTTAACGAAACTTTTATTTAATTCATTTCTTAATATTAAGAAAATCTCTATTATATAATTTTGCGGGTTGTAATAAATGTATAAGCATAAGTAGGATAAAAAAAATTGGCCATAAAAATTGAATATGGCTGAAGAAGAATGCCAAAAACGCGTTTTGAGAAAGTGGGAACAGAGAAACAGAGGTAGGTTCGTGACTAGGAAGACAGGGAGGAAACACAATCTATTTCCTCTTTAAAAATTGATATAGGCTAACTAATAAACATCACCATGCATCGATGAACAGCTAACTGAAAAATATTCGTTATTTCTATTTTGAAGCGACGCTGGAGAAAAAGCGGATATTTTAGGTGCTCGTAGCTTTGCGAAACATTAAAATAATATGTAATTTAACGATTTTGTAGCTTTTAATAAATCCATTGGTAGGGTAGAGTTTTATAAAGTTGTTTCATGTGCTGTTTTGAAAACACATTTCAGGCAAGGTTTCTAACCAAGGTTATAGTTTCTAATCGAATTAAAAACTGGTAACCGCAGAGGCATATCGAAATCTCCTGTGGTTTTCAAGTCGTCGATAAGGTTTTATTTCCGCATTTCAAACTGATCTTTGTTCAGATGCTTTAACTTTGACCGACATGCATAATATATCCAAATAACTCGATCGCAGGACTATTTTACTGCAACTTATTTTATTTCAAAGTTCAAATATTTTTTTGTTCAATTATTACCTTGAAAAGAAAATATAAAATATCGTCACTATGCTTCCACAATAGAGAATGGCCAAACTTCATCATTGACTATTTTTCTTCTATTTTTTGTTTGCAACAATAAAACGGCACTTCCCAACAAAACTGGTCTATTTGAACTATTAAAGAACAAAGAACTTTTTATTCTTCAACTTCCTCTTATACCATTTCTAGCGTCGAAGAACCTCTTCAACAAAGAACAAGAACAAGAAATTTTACGTCCAACAATCTCATCTAATCAAATCTAAAATTATAATCCCGGCCGAGGGTCTATCTTTTCCCTTTAAAAATAAAAATATTTAAAATTAAAAAATTGACCAATAATTATAAAAAATTATAAATAGTAATATGACGTAAGTCAATAAGATCCTAAAATTAAATTAATGTTCAAAGAACATTCGTTCTAGTGTAGTCATCGCAAAAATTGCGAGAACACGAGGACATGAGATCGGATAAGAGAAAAGATTTGTCCTATGCCGGCAGGCGGCCTTGGTGGCTCAAATGGAAGGGCACTGTCACGGAAAGACAGAGGATCCGGGTTCGAATCCCGGCCGGGGGCCTATCTTGTCTCTTTAAAAACTAAAATTATAAATTTAGATCAAAAATACTGTCCTAACTGACGGACGAATAACAACAATATTTATTACCTTGTCCATAACATTTAATACATTGGATATATATCGTAGTGCATATTACGGAAAAAATCACAAAAGCAATAATAATGACAAAAAAGTAACCAACTATTTATTTAATTCTTTATAGGAAAAACATAGGTTAACTAGTCAAACTATGTATACATTTTTTTTAAATACTTACACCGGTAATATAGCTTCTTATTCTAATACTGGCATATCAAGGTAAAACTTAATGTCAATGGAGTAAAAAATCCTTTGTTATGCCGTCTATCGGAAGGAACGTTAAACGGGATTCCCGAGCCAGTACGATGTCAGGTAAACCCGGTAAGACACAATTTAGAGCTCCCACTGAAGCATCGTCCGATTAGCCATAGCAGCATAAAAGTGGCGTTAAATTAACAAACATGGAAATATCGATGTATCTTTAAATATCCACATCCTTGCTGCTAACGGTAACTTGAGAAAAGACAAGCCAGTAGGCGGGGGTGGATATCTCTCAGGTACTCAAACCGAAGATCCCTCGGCGTGGGATACGCCCGTTACAGAACGACCAAGACGTGGCATTAGGCAATTTGCTGAAGCCCTCCTAAGGAAAGATGGCTCTATCTTGTAACGGACATGTTGCCAACAGCTCGAGCGGGACAACAACCTCGCTGGCTTTACATCAATCGATACATCGACTCCACAACAGCCTCTTCGGAAAGGGAGCCAAATTGATGGTGGGTGTCAGTCATCTCCGAACTAACTCTTTCCGAGTAGAGGGTAATCATCCCGTTGTTGAGGGTAACACATGCGCACGAATTAATACCTTTCAAGGTTAAATTAGAAAATAAACAACAAATAACAATACTGAAAAGGCCTGAATCAGATACTAAATTTTTCATAATATATTAAATCTGTAATTTAATAATACACTAAATCTGTTAACATGATCCTGTGATAAAGGATCATGTGTCCGAATCTCATCAAACTGGTAATATCAACAAAGTGAGTACCTTTAATAGGAAGTAAAGCCTGGCGGTTGAAAGCGATCTTGAGCAAATCAGCTCCCTGCACAACCGTTGTCTTAGAAACATATATCTACCCTAGACCTACCTATACATGTGTTGTAGTGGTACAGTTTTTTTTTTTTTTTTTTTTTTTAGTATAGTAGAACTATCATTTAATATTGTTTGTTTTGCTAAATATTATTTTAAAATACATATCCAATGTGATACGTTAATTCCTTTATTTCTAAAATATTAGAACAATAGATTTAAGAAAAAAGTCCAGGTTCAAATCCCACTACGGCAGATTAATTATTTAATATGTTTACAGATAATGGTGTACCCTTTGGGATCCGCAGACTCTTTTGAGGTTCACCCAGCCTCTGTAAAGTTAGGACAAAACTATTAGCCTTTATCACCACCGAATCACCTCCCTACACAACCGTAGGCTTAGAAACAGTACTGTCTTTACCTTGTATTGAACTCAGGATCTCTTATAATTGAACATGCCAAGCGATCGACCTAACTCATTTTCATTATAAATCGACTTACAAGTTATTCACAAATTTTACAGATATAATTAAGATGGCTTGTAGTGGTACAGGTTTTTAAAAAAATGTTCGTTTCTTTCCTTTGCTATACCTCAAGGGATAAGTTAGAGGTCAATAATGTGGCAAATTCGTGAAATGCATTGTCACTACCACAAATATATTCAGACACAAATTCGGATTAGTAACAACTACATGATTTATTTAATTCAACATTTCCTCGTCAACCTGTACTTGTAGATGTTTATAAATATTTATTCCACAAGAGCTTTAGAATATGTTTCACAATCTACTATGAAGTGTAAACTATTAACTGATTTTATTAATAAATTATCACAATCAATCTATTGACTACGCTCCTACGAGGTCTTGAATAGAGATATAAAGATATTATGAACGAAAACTATAGATAATGCGTATGAGATAAAATTTTTTGTTTCTTATCCACACAGATAAATTCAAAATACCTTAATTCCTAAAATCATTTACAGCTTTCAAAAGACATATTTGTTCGAAAAAATCTAAAAAGTACTTTATATCGCTCTTTCATAAGAACAACATGTTAACACCAAAAAATCTTTTTTCAATAGAGGCATATGACAGTTCCATGTAAGTTAAAAGAATTAAAGTTTGGGTATTCGTAAAGCAATCAAGAAAATATGCGTTCAACTCAGACATAAGAAAAATGAACTTAGATGAATTAAAATTTTGGTTTCGTTTATTTAAAAATTAAATAAAGAGCATTATAAACATTTCGATTGTAATGATGGTGTTGAAGTCGTTTAGATACCACTTTTAAAAACTTGAAATGCTTTTATAATGATTTTAACTTATGCCATTATTTCCGTCATGACTCAAAATATCGCACATACGGTGCTAAAACGTCACTTATGCAAATGATCTCATTTTTTAGGAGAAGCATTTGAAAATTCAATATCCTATTACAACGTATAGTTCTTCTCGACTAAACAAATAAAATTATAATATTTGAACTACAGCTTTAAACTTCATTTTCAAGTAAAAGCAAATATTGCATTAGTGACGTTATAGCACCGTATGTGTGATATGGTTTTATTAAAAAAACATGTCGGAATGAAATATTAAATGTCATTTCTCAATTAAAAACTTTCAACCGATACTTACAATTGCTACTGAAACCTTAGAGTGACAAACTTTAAGTTAAGTCGTTGGTTTTTTGAAAGAGCGAAATGCGTTTGTTCCTAGTCGAGCTTGTTTTTTATTGATTTTAAGTGGTAAGTTTTATGTGATAGTATTACAAATATCTATAAAGAATTGAAAACAAAAATATTTCCTCTTTTATTCGTTTTAATTTTACTGGAACACTTGAAGTTTCAACAATATTATTTATTGAATTTATTGAAAAATCATTCATAATTTAAAATTGTTTGACAAAACGATGACAAGACTACAGAGATTTATATTTGAAGTACCTAAGAGCACAAATATCCTGTTGAGCCAGTTAAAAATCGTTAATATGCATGAATCCCGAATAACGCCATAAATAAAGTTTTATGGGAATTAACAAGAGATAAGGATTTATGAAAATCGGACACATTGGATCGGGTTTAATTGTGAAGGAGGGAGGACGCCTTTCGCCCCCGATACATACATTAAAATTAATTGCTATCCCTTGCTTCCAGCCGATTTTCAGTAATTAATTGATCTTGGCTCCGAGATAAGATGCTTCAGAGGGGGATAAGTGATATATTACAATGCAAATAAACTCGGCCGCCATGTCACGATATAAATAAATAGTCCAACGAGCGTATAAATTAGAAATGGCAGGATTTAATCATTTGCCAAATTATACAATTAATTCCAATTATATTTATAAGTCCAACTGGATCTAAAAAAAAAGTGTATTCTTTTAAATGATTTTAATGTTATTATTTCATAATAAAATTTAAAAGGTGTAAAAATTTTATAACGCCACTCTTTGCCAAGTCCTAAGTGATAAAAAAATTTGTCCGTTTGCCCATATTTTTAGCTTAATTCCAATAGAAACATTTAGATATAGCGAATGTGAAAAAATGGACTTATATTTTTTCAAATATAAGAGCTCATATTGATTAAATATTATCAAGTATGACAGGATAACACTACTACCTGTACATTTAACAATGATAAAAAAAAAATAATGATAAAATACTTCTCCGACGAAACAGTTACAGCAGTAAAGCCATATAACGCTCTGAAGATGACTAGATAGAGCATAGTTAATCAACAGGATTCATAGTTTAATTATAGCATATTTATAAAAGCCCTCGCAATCGGGAAAATATACAAATTTAAATATACAGTAACTTTTGTTATTTAATTCAATACTAAATATTATACTAGATTTATATAATAAATATTTAATAAAATATTGTAATTTTGAAATGGTGTTAATACCTAATAAAAGCAAAAAATAAGATTCAAGTAGTTGAAGAGCCTACAAAATTGTAATATATTTTAATTATTATTAATTAATTATATTTTAATTACAAGCCCTGAAGAAGCCCTACAATGCGGGTTGAAACGTCCCTAATACATAGATAGTTAATCACTATCAAAGGAAATAATTCTTTGACCTCCTCCCGGACTTCTTCCACCTATTTTAAAATCAATTAATGAAAAGAATAAATAAATGCTTATAATTTAAAATTAAAACTATTAATATAATTAATACAGTACAGCCTTTGGCAATGCTGAAGTCATGGTGACTAAAAAAAAAAAATGCATATTATATTAAAAGAGTAGTCTAGTAGTGGTGAATGAACCATTTTACGTCACATTTAGAAGTAATTATGTAATTACAAATGAATATTTCTAATGTTCGAGTCAAAGTTGAATGATTATTACAAATATATTTAAATGTTTTAAATCTAAATTCTAGATAATTACTTAAAACTGCTTTATATTCAATAAATACTTTATTTTATGTTTAATCATAATGTGCAAGCATCGATTATTGATCTTAGTTTATTATTTCTTTTCAGTATATTTATTACTATAATTATATTATATTATAATTACCATCTTGTTTGACAGATTAATAAACATAGGAACAATAAAAACAAAAAAAATAACGGAAAATTAAATATATATCACACCATTTTTCTAAATATGCCAGTTCTAACTCTCGGAAGCCTAGTGACTTAGGAATAGTTTCCACCCACCAGTCATTCTGTTAAACACGTATGCTTACGGTATGCGAACAAGTTTCTATTCTCAACACACTAATGTACTTCGAGACGTGAAGAGTTGTTTTCATATATTTCTCAGAATATGTTTCAATTTAATAAATTAAATTTTGGATGTTGTAGTTGTTGGAAAAGAATCAAGAAAATATGCCTTCAACTCAGACATAAGAATAATGAGCTGAGATGAATTAAAATTTTTGTTTCGTTTATTTAAAAACTTTTATAAACAGTTTTATCTGAATTCAATAATATTCACCGTTTATTTTTACATTATTAAAAATATACCAACAGCCGAAATTTGAGTCTTAAATATACTTTCATTAAAACCTCGTTCATAATAAACTAAACAAAAATACTATACTTACATATTTTACAACAAGAAACTCCAAATCCATCACTCACCTGCAAAAGAAAAAATAAATGTGAAATATAAAAGAATAATAATTGAATTTGTATATGTTAGATTTATGCTATCATTATTAATTAAGAAACGTTAAGATATAAATTTTAAAAAAGTTTATAATAAAAATAATTTACAACGCTTTGAATAAAATTATGATTTTTAATATTAAATATTCGAAATTCTATTTTATACCTACCATATGGATATAAGAAGCAGTAAATTGTTTTATTATTTTTTAATTTAATCATAAGTAAGCGGGGAAACTATCCGCAATCAATATAATGGTAATAACTAAATTAAGTCAAGTTTAACTGATAAAAACTATTTTTTTTTCTTGTTAGAGAGGAAAATAGTTGACTGGAAGATTCTAATAATGTTTTTTTCCTTTATCCTCCCTATTTATTTACATAATTTTACAACATATAAGAACTAAGCCTAATACAATACAACTTTAACCTTTCTCTACCACCAGGTAATGAAAATAATGTTAAATAATAATAAAAGCTGTAATTTGTATGAAATTGAAAATCTACAAGATTTCCAACGGCAAGGTAATCGCAGACATAGTTTCTATTCTTTCTATGAAGTAAGTAATAACAAACTATAGGCTTTATAATAGGAATATACCTACGTAGGGACCGTAATTAGTAGCTCGGGTAGGATAGATTCAGAAATATCTAACAGAATATGTAAAGCAAATCAAGTGTATTAACAGACTACGAAGAGCATCATCGGCCACCGCGAAATAGATAAGAAGACCAAAATGCGTATATATAAGGCTTTTTACCTACCTGCACTCACCTACGGCGGAAGAAGTTGGACAATGCTGGACAGGCATTCTAGTCGCATAACGGCAGCAGAAATAAGGTTCCTTCGCAGATGTGTTGGGAGAACCAGGAGAGATCCCATCAGAAACGGAAGCATTGGAGAGCAACTAGAAGTCACAGAACTTAAAACCATCCTAGAAAGACGGCAACTCCAGTGGTTTGGACATGTCTGCCCCATGAACGAGGATATGAATCCAATTAAGGTATCAGAGACGCGGCCTACAGGAAAGAGATCGCGCGGACGCCCCAGAATTACTTATCAGGAGTATATCCAGAGAATTGGAAGCAAAAGAGGCAGATCCCTCAATGAAATGAAGCGGCTAAGCAGAGACCGGGAAGAATGGTTGCGCTGGCTTGAGGCTCCTCGACATGCCATAAGAGGAAGACAAAGAAGAAGAAGAAGAAGGCTTTATAATACAACAAACAATGATTTAAAGCAGTTTTGACGCTAAGTAAGTTCGGTAACGAGCTATATTTGCTTATATGTTCTAACACAAACTGGAAAAATCTATGCCTGCCAGAAATATCGTTGTGGTAATGTGCACGATTCCTCCACGCATAAGAGAAACTTTTCTGAGAATCTACCCTGCGTCAAGAATTATTCCTACTAAACCTCATCAAATCCATCCAATAAATCAAACATAATAATTACACAAATATCAACTTTTTAAAAAGTAAATTAAATAATATTAAAAGATTAAAAATGGAATAAAATTAATCTGATAATAATAAAATACATCTGATATTCCTATAAAAAACATAAACGTGATTTTAAAGCAGTAAGAATAATATCTCCCAGCTAGGATGCCATTAAATCACCATGCTACATTTTTTTTCAATAATTAGTTGTCAAATATTTTACATTATTACAAAAATACATATTACATTTTTAAGTACTACATAAACATATTTAGCAAGGTTCATTATTAAATAATCAATATAAGTTCTTAAAATACTAAACCACTACACCTATAACCAAAAATCATAGGTCTATAAAAATAAAGAAATTTGGTTAAATTTATAGACGTAATAAATAAACTTTATATTATCAATAAAATAGATCCAACAAGTAAAAACGAAACACTATTATTTATTATAATGCAATTGGGAAAAACCACAATGCACAAAGCCTTATGTTCCATATCCAGTAATACACCCACTTACCGGTCGACATTTCGCATATTCAGGCATTATGAGGACACAAAAATAAAAAAAGGGTTATGTGAATCTTATCTCGAAGAAAAAGGTGCAATATATCCCAACGATCAACAGCCCAAACAGGCTCCAAACATGAGACAGCACCCCACCACCAAGACGTTCAACATACAACTAAAAAGAAGGTAATACGCAACCAGCTTACTTTAACAATTTTTTTAAGAACCAAAATTAAATATCAATTCGTAGTGCTTTTAAATGAAACATAAACAAACATGATTTGTTGTTTGTTTTTTTCATTAAAACCCAATAAGTACATTATCGTGAATATGAACATTTTCAGAAAGGTTTGTGAAACGAGAAATGTTACGTGTTTCATTATTATAGTTTTGCAAGCGGTTCCATGGCGGTCTTGAAAATAAAAGCAAACTCGGAAGTTTAAATGGAATAGCGCTTTAATTTCCTGATTCAATTATTCTTAAATAAAAACAAAATTAAGTTCAAGTAGGATTAGCTCGCCAACCTTTTGAAAAATTAATTTAAACTTTAATCCGAGATAAAAACAAAAACAAAACATAGAAAATTACCTGAAACTAAGTTAGGTGAGGATGAAAAGTTTTTTTAACACGAAACCGCTCAGGACTTGGGGCATTGGCTTTTTTTCATATTGTCGTCAAGTTGGATAGATCTTATCAATTTTTAATTGGATTATTTCTGAAGCATATTGTCATAAATTGTTTTATCAAGAGCGATTGTGAATAAATAAACGGAATCGATATCGATAAGAAAATCAATAACTAATTAGTGGTGTTTTATTATTAAAATTGCTTCAATTATTAATTATCTAGTTAAATAATTTTATATACCTCTCATATACATAATCTACTGTAAGACTATTAATTTTTATAAAAATCTAACAACACATGAAGAATATTGAGTTCAGTACAAGATATGAAATAATCTCATTTTTAAGCAAATAATTGGAATACAGAACATGAGGAGGATATATTTGATTCATTAAAATTCAAATAATAGTAGATTTTTGTATATTTGTTTTCTTGGGTTCAGGGAGCGTAAAACATCTAGGTCATCAACGCCCGTTATACATATATATTTCACATCAAATGGTGGTCATCAGTTTACACTTGGTAATGAATTTAATGACCGCATCTATTGTGGATTTGTCATCTCTCAGAGCCATTGAGATATTAAAAGGTAACCCGAGTTGGTGTAGCACAGATCGATAGTAATGGCATTCTTCGAATATGTGTCTGATGGTCAAGATGCCATGGCATTTTGGACATTTCGGAGTCTCTTGTCATTAGGTAAACATGGGTTAGTCGACTATGGCCTATTCTGAGGCGGATAATTACCACTTCTTCACGGCGCACAGACGGGTATTTGACTGGTCTAGCCGGCCAAAAATCAGTTTTGCAAAATGCAGCGGAGGTCGGAAAACCCTATCGAATGTTCAATTGGAATAGTGGGGGATTCAAGTTATGGGCAGATATCGTTTCTCTAGTTGATCGGATTAGAAGAAAAACCAGTTAAAACTTGTCTGTTGAACTGCTTCTATTTTGTTTCATATCAAAAGTAA